>OZ059830.1:13489481-14959438 GCA_964057195.1 Orthosia cruda | reverse complement strand
GATTAGAGGTGACAAATAGCTGACAATGACATCGTCAAATCAATTGCGATGGCATTGTAGCTTCACTCAAGGATGAGTTTCGAAATGGGTAAAACTTCCATTGCAACAGGGTTAATATATGAAGGCCAATGATATGTATACTTCCATGTTATGACCAAAGAACTTATGTCACTTGACTTTAATGTCATTTGAAATAATAATAAAGTTGTAAAGCAGAAATTACATAAATTGAATGAACCAAAAGCAAGTAACTAGTAGCACCCTATTTATCTTAAGAAAATCTTCGAGTCACCAAGAAAATGTACTTAATTTGTACCTTTGGCATATTTCTGGAAAGATGATATATACCAAGAGGTCAAATTAACTAAGACACAATGTACGCATTGTTGTATAAATACCAACATTAAAGGTACAACTCATTGTTGCAAAATTGATAGTTAAGAATTCAAAGTGTATACCACTTTAAATGGAAGTACGAGTAGCAGGATAGTGATGTGAAAATAATATGCTAATTCTGACATTGCGCAGGCTCGAAGGTTGCGCCCGTATATGTAACCAGCACATTAAATAAAAAAAAAAACTGAATGAGTTATCTTTGAACTGATTATTAAACACGGATAACGTATGGCCACATATAATACTAGCATAGTATGGGTATGCTGCCGGTTTGTAATTTTTTCATAAAAAATGGAATTGTGGGGTCTTTAAAAGTAGAAAAGCCTGTAAGTCTCTAAATGCATTTAGAAGCTGCAGTGCTGCGTGAAGATCAGATGATGTGAGCGGTTTTCCTTTTGTTATCTACCCGGTAGGATCGTAAAAAAATACAAAGCTTGTGATTTAAAGCTCTTGAAATATTTATTGAACGTATGAGTAAATTATACACAATTGACTTCATCTCTGTTATAATAAATAAATAATGTAGATGTATTAATGGTATGAAATCCAGTAGCACTGTCCAACAATCCAACATTAGATAAATTTGCATAGTTCAAAGTTTTAACATTTGAAAATCCTTTTACACACTTCTTTTCCGAAGGGTGTGTAGGCCTTGAAATTATTATTAATTTCTAAATATTACTTACATAATAGATACGAATAGATCGGGTACGATGCGAGGTAATTTGTTTTTAAGACTACATTTATCTTTACTAATAAATAAGAAATTAGGTAATTGTTAAAAATGTACCAGAACTAATAAGTTACAAATTCGCCAAGTCTGATTAATTCGTTTTCGAGCAGTCTTTCGCAACTAATTTCGGCAATCAGTCTAATTGCACTGGATATTGTTATTCTCATTGTTCACAAAGAATTTTAGCATTTGAATGGGACAAATTAATTAATTGTCGCGTCTAGAACATCGCAAGAAGAGGTATGAAGAATGAGATCAATGAATGCTGTAAAATTTTCATTCGATTCGCTTCTCTGACGTAGGTTCGGACGTACCTTTTTTGTTAAAACTTCGGAAACATTGTCATAAACAATACTAGTATTCTGTATTAAAGTAACAAAAGTAAGTAGGCTGTTTAACTAGGAAGTACTGCTTTGTAAGATATCTAAGAAGTAGTTATGTTAGTGGAAGATATATTAGATAGGATAATTGAATGAAATAGGAATAGCTAGTTAGATTTCCGAGCTTTATATATTTGTAAGCTTTTATTTAACTTGCTTTGTTGATTAGTTACTATATACTTATAGGTCAAATGATAACTGAATTTTAAAATAGTTAACCTCAACGGATTGGGCAGAAATTTTGCATAAACGTTTGCTTTAGATGACTATGTACGATAAAAAATTTAATATATTTAATAAAAATTTTGTAATAAAAGCATTTTAAAATACATTAATTTGTCAATTATTTTATCGGATTCGGTGGAACCCTGTAGATTTTAATGATTAGACCTTTTTTCTGGCAAAACGTTTGACTATCTGTGCCAATAAATGATGTAAATGTAATGAAATTAGGAACGGTGAATTTGCTAAATAAAAGACTTTGGAATTTGATTTTGCAAATTCGTCGTGGAATAGTCCCGTCCTGTGTTGGATGAAGCTCGATTTTTACAAAAGCCAGGATGATTATGAAATATGATCCTGGATTTTTTCCAGAAGACATTGAAGAAAATTGTATCTACGGTATTCTGTCAATAGAAGTAAAACGCATAGGTAATATTGTGTTAATTGATGATAATTAAATCAGAAAATAATGAGCTTAGCTGCGCCTGCACCTGCATGGTTTAATAATTTATGCTTAGCATATGACGGAAGAATTATGTAAATCAGTTAGTGGGTTTTGCCGATTCTTCCTCTTAATATTAGATATAAATGGAAAGAAGATAAGAATGGCGCCTCAATATGCATTTATTTAATTAAGAGAATATTAGAATTGTCGAAGATTTTCATACAATCGATAAATGCTTTGATGTTTGAAGCGAATTCTTTTAATGATTAGGTTTTAATCTCATCATTCTTTCTTTGAAAGCTTAAATTTCTCGTACAGCTTCTACTTATTTTATGTTTATAATATGAAACTTCTCTAGAAAAAACGTTAACACTAGATACCTATATTGATATTGGAAAATAAAAACCAAGTAATAACATACGTATAGGCTATGGAAAATGTAGATATAACTTGCCATATTATATAGGTACAGAGGTTTGGTTGGGTTAAAAAAATGTAGAATATTGAGGCATAAATTTATGTATTTTTTATGCCCATCGCAAAATTCGAAATCCAATAATGATTTGCTAAGTCATTTCTTAACAGGCATGCACTCAACCAATGGTATTTTTAGAAAGGAAACAATGTCCTTACTTGATGTTACTGAACTTTTGTCAAAAATTAACAATTATTGTCTCGGGGTTGATTGACAAGCGTGTGGTGAAGATTTGCGAAGTGACTTGACTTGCGGACATCGTCATAATAGCTATTGTCCAGATAGACTAGACGGAAAAGTTGAGCGACATTGATTTGAAACTCGCTCAAGATCGTGTGACAGGTTTTTTTTTAACGTCCCAATGTGAACGCGTCTGCATTGAAGACTTTTATTGTAATTTCAGTATTTATTTCTCTGACATAACCGCAGTCTGCACACAATTCGGAGGTTTTTGGTTTTATTTATTACTTACATCTCAATTTGTTATGTTAAAATTTAAATTTTCTGTTGTCTCTGATAATGGAAGTGAATATTTTTCAAACTACCTTCTTAAAATTTAATCAAACTTAAAATTATTTAGTCCTTATAATCAATTTCTCTGGAGACATTTGATATAATCGTGAAATAGAATAAGATGTTTGCAACTTATTTTAATCAGTTAGGTATTTATAATAATTAACATTTTATTAATTTAACATACTCACCCATTTTGTTTAATTCACTTTTTCACTTTTATAAGTCCGATTGAGATCACGTCAAGAGATTAAACCGCGGTCACCTATCACCAACGCTTCATCGTCACCCTGCGTGTGCACTAGAGTAGGATGCGCGGGGGCAGTCGGCGGGCCGGCTCTGTCGGCGCACGCGTCTCTCACAGCCTCAAGGATGTCGCGTGCTGCCTGCTGAGGCTTCTGTGCGAATGCCGACTCGCTACCGGCTCCCGCCTAAGATTCCTTCCACTCGAGATAACGATAAGGCCGATGCTCGATCGCTCATCTTGTGTTATCTAGACGGCCGATGACGGTGACCACAATCGATCTATCCGCAACATCACATTGTTGTCATGCTCTGAGTGGTTTTTAAAACTATTATGTAAGATGAAACGCATCTTTGCTGTTATTTTCGCAAATATGGAAGATAGTTTAGGATTAGGTATAATTCTTTTCTCGCGTTTTTCTCAAGCTTCATTATCTTTAATTAGATTAAGCTGATAACTATATTATTTGCAGATTAAAGTCACAATACCAACAAAGTTAAATATATATGTTATCACTTAAATATCGACTGTTATAGTAAATCGTCTGAAGAAACAGTGCAATAAAATCAAAGAAGAGAAAATTGACAAGTACTGTGCCTAGATACTTAGGCAGACAGCCTAAGTATCTACTGCAACTATTTAAGAGCTCAACGGTCGTAATTAGGAACAATTTATTTTCAATTTTTTCACACCTGATTCAGGTTTCTCGAACGTTGAGGGGCTAATTCAGGTTAATGCTTAACTACATTTTTACACATATCCAAATTAAACTTAGTAGAATCTAAACTTTCTGATCTTAATTACTATGGCGATATGAGGTTTCGAAAACTTTATAAAATCATATTTGAAACCAGTGATTGAGATCACGATATTCTATAAAGGTTTACGACGTAGAATAAAATACCAAATGCGCTTTAAGACCCACTATAGGAGCAATCATTACCTAAGTCGGGAGCTACTCAAGCTGATTATTATTTTTAAGAGAAAAGCGTGGGTTCGCTCCTCTGGGGCCAAGCAAAGCATTCCGTAATGAGCTGCCTCCGTAAGGCGATTACTTTGATTTGTTTTTATTTATAACATCTTTCAACAAGAAGGCGCACCAGTATTTTTTGCTTTGTAACATAAATTTATAATTATTATCTTAATAAAATGTTAAGTAAGATAAATTCTTCTTCTTTAATGTTTTTGCTAGAACTTTCAAAATTTGAACCACTACGGAAGAAGTCACTGGCTATAGAAGTTCAGGGGGCGTGCCATAAGCTCTTAGAGCAAGGTTATTTCCATCGTGATTATACAGTCATATATATCTCTCCCTTACGTTCAATCATTAACCTTGCTCTTAGAGCTCAAGCAGGCAGGTAGGTACTCTATTCTAGATGTGGAGGCTGGGATGCACTTTTTTGTTACCAAATGTGTGGTGTCAATAAAGGATTACTTAATTTTCTTACTAGTTGATGATTATAACAAAAAACAGTCGCAGTATTCAGAGGCGCATGGCTTTTCTTCAGCTTAGTAAATAAATATTGTGGGTGCTCAGCTCACGATTTGACGACTCGCTTTAAAATAACTGCCAATTCGCAGAGGTCAAATTTTTTAATAGATAGATATTTTATCTGGTCTTCTTGTTTTGTCCCCTTTGAGTAAAATCCTCCTCAAAGAACACCCATTATACTCTGTCCAAAGCTATGTTTGGCGACTTTAACCCGCTAACGCTGCTATTTCGTCTGTCAAATCTGATACATGTAGGGCCTCTCGCCCTTGAGCCTAGTGGTCAAATCATTATTGATCAAGTGGTCCATCTCCCGTCGTTGCATCTAGCCACGTGGCCTGCCCACTTCTATTTACTTTGTAGTGCAAAAGTTAAGGGCTTTTTGCGAACATTATTATAGTATTCATAACTTTGTCTTTAATTTTATACCTAGGTAACTCCTTTCCATTCTCATCTGAGTAGTTAGGTTTTGAGACCAAACGACAGAGTATGACAGCCGTAGGTAAGACATGGTAGTATTTCGATATCCATCACTGTATGATTCACGTCTACCGCCGATGACAGTTAGTTATTTTAGATAACGCGCAGCGGCGAGTGGAGATGGACGTGTGTATTGTGGTACCAGTTTGCCAATCTAAGGCCTTCTTCGTCTTTTCGAGTCGATGAAAAACTCTTTAAAAATTTTGGGTCTAGTAGGTGGCCACCCCTATTGCGGAGTCAGTGACGAGCATAAGGTCTTCCAAAGTGCAGGTGTATGGGCACTTGGGACACTTCAGCATGTGTGCCAATCTAAGGTGTGTTTTATTAACCCTGTAAATACTTCAATGGCGACTAGGATAATAGTAAGAAACATTTTGTTGTAACAAAAAGCAAAGCAGATAATACGTGACATGATTGACGAAAGTGATAAAAACATGATCACATTATACATACCTTCGGCGTTTCTACTTCATCTTCGTTTTCTGATATCAAAGCAAAACTATTATCATATAATAAATGCATGGATAAGCTCACATATATTATCTTGTGGAGGGGCCGAGAAACAACTCTGACACTTCGACCCATTGGGATCTATTGTGGTATATTGCCTGATATATTAAAAACTGTTATTATAAAACCACTACATAAAACAGACAATAAGGAAGACATTTCGGACCAGTAGGTTTAATTTCAGTATTCTCTCAAATATTTGAAAAGTTAATTTACGAATCTATATATACATTTGTATCTAAAAATAATATATTATTCGAAGAGCAAAAAGGCTTACGTAAAAATTTAAATATCAACATGGAATAGGTGGCTTATGATCAGAAGGTCTAAGTAGCTAAATGTTCAACATCGCGTAACGTCTAATGAGCAATAAGTCTAATTCGCAAAATGTCCATGTAGCAAAACGTCAACTATCAGATGGTCTGTATAGCAGAACATCTATATAGGAAAAAGTCATGTTTAAAATGTGTACAGTCATGATAGAAATTAAAAGTTATTTGTAAATTAAACTTACTTGATAAAAAATAACTGGGTTAAAAACTAGTAGCTTCTAAGCTAAGATATTAGGCAAAATCCCCTACATTTATAATTTTTTCATCTTTAATTTTTACTTTTAATCTGGTACCTTCTCTGGTTGAATCTCATCCACTTTTCCGAATACTTTCTCAAAACATTTCTGTACTGGTTTTGCTTTTTGGCGAACAAATTTTTTGTATTTGTTTATCACTATGTTTGTCCTGTTTTATCGAAATTAGCTTTACGAGTATGCTCATTTAACTGACGAATTATCTTGTTTCCGTCTTTATTGGTTGTAACAGCTGCACTAGGTAACACTAATTGCGCTGGGAGCAACTTAATAGAGTTTATCATCAGCCTTTTATTGTTCCCACTGCTGGGACACAGGCCCCCTATCTGTGCGAGGGAATCGTTGGTGGATGTCGCATATCTTTGAATTGTTGGTTCTAGGACACGCCGGTTTCCCCACGATGTTTTCCTTCACCGTTTTGAGACCAGTGGTGATAAAATAATGTACACAAAGTAAAGCGCCTGCGTTGGTTCGGACCCACAACCTACAACTTGAAAGCGCGGCCGGTACCACTAGGTCACCACTGCTCGATAGAGTTGACCCTCCTTTATTTGTGACATTTAAATTGACCATTCTGCAGCAGCGCACGCGTCTTCTTTTGACTTTCGATGAAAATAAATGTTTGTCATTCAAACATTTTTAGAATTTAGAAGCCAGAACTATTGTATTTGTAATGAATAGCAATCGATTCAGGATAAATACAAATAAATAATGCTAATCAAATAGCATTCATGACAATAAGTGTCAGTCACCATTAAAATATATCTTATGAGCTAAGAGTTCATAGACTAAAGAGCCTGTACATATTATAATACCGTGTCCATTTCCCTCCCGATGCAATGTGTGTGTTGAATTTTGTGCCTGAGTATCGAGATACATTGAGAATCTGACTTTTTGCTATATAGATGTTCTGCTATACAGACCATCTGATAGTTGAACGTTTTGCTACATGGACATTTTGCTAATTAGACTTACTGCCCATTAGACATTTCGCGCTGTTGATAATTTAGTTACACCTTTAGCACCTTCTGATCGTGTATGATATAAAAAAATGAAAAAAAAAAAAAAAAATTTGTTTGTTTGTACCGAATAGACTCCAAAACTCCTGGACCGATTTAAACATTTCTTTCACCAATAGAAAGCTGAATTATTGCTGAGTGACATAGGCTTATTTAAATTCCGAAAACGCTTCCTGTGGGGTGGTCCACGGGAGCGAAGCCGCGGGCAACAGCTAGTTATGAATAATTTGGATAGGAAAAGCCCTGTATGTGCGATATTCACGAGACATGACAAAAGCATTCGATTATGTAAAACATGACACGCTAGTAAAAAAACTTAACGAACATGGTATAAGAGGCAACGTATTAAACCTAGTAAAGTCATTTCACGGACCGAAAACAATATAAATATTGAGAATATGTACTAAATATAAGATTATTTATTTGTAGAATAACCAAATTTGGGGTTCCACAAGGAAGTGTACTTGGGCAATTATTATTTTACTTTAGATTAACGACCAGACTCGTCAAATTTATCGTACAATGACATTATTTGCGTAAGACAGCAAAGTCTTAGAATTTATAGATAAAACTAAATACGAAAAAGACATAAACAGCACAATTAAAACAATAATGGATTGGCTTGAAGAAAATAATCTAGTTATTAATCTTAAAAACCAAAGAAAGCCCTGCATTATTACCAGTGACTACAGCGAGAAAGTGTAATGACTAAATACATTAACCAAAAAGTAGATACAACATCAGTAACAAAACTGTCATGGAAACCTTATACTGCAAAACTGTGCCAAAAACTAAGCAAAACTCTATAACCTTTCTAAAAAGGCAAATTTTAATACATATTTAATTACCAGCATATTATGGTTTATTTGGTTCCTTGGTAAAATTTGGTGTAACTGCAGTGAGAGATAAAGAATATTTAAGGCCCAAAAACGCTAACAAAATATTTTATTTTGGGTCCTTTTATTTTTCAATAAACTACTTAAAAAGCTTAAAGAATTACCCGTCAAAATAATTAAAATCAGTTAACAAGACTTACTGGAAAAGTGATACTACGCTGTACGCAATTTCATATATTTTAAATGACAAAGTTTCAATTTAAATGTTGTTACTTGTTTATGTGTTATTGCGTTAGTATTTATTATATTATAATTTGGTACTATTTTTTTTTTATTATATTGTATTGAATTAATTATTCTTTTGACATAATAATCTTTAATTTCGAATGTTTTGACTAATATATATTTAATTATGTTGTCATATTTTTTTATTCTGAATTCTTGTTTATATTGTGACATTAGTTTATTTAATAAATTACTTACTTGACACAATGGATTCTGAATCCTAATACTTTTGATTGATTATTGGTGTGTGATTATAGTACATTACTGCAGCGGCCAGCAAAAGAGGCATTGATGGACGAACGTGTAAATGTGGGCCGAGGCGAAGCCGAGGCACACATACGTAAGTCCATCAATGCCTAGTTGTGGCCAAGGCTTGTATAGTACTTTTCTCAAATATGCGCGGAAATTTAAAATAAGTAGTACCTAGAACTCATTTTGTCAAAATCAATGACGACCAACAATAATTGTTCCCGCGTTAGTGTTCATTTGTTTTTTTTTCAATAAACAGCGTTCTATTTGCAAGCCAGTTCGAAATTTAAATAAAACCTTTGATAAGTTACCTCCTTGGTGGCCATGCTTCGGAGAAAAAGATCGTTCCATTTTTAAATTACACGACAGATATGAGTTTACTATGGAATTTATTTGGCCGCTAGACACGACAGATATGGATTTTCATACAACTTTTGCCGGCCGCTGCGCGCATGTATTTGGCCAGTACAGCAATTGCGATTTATCTTGAAGAAGGTTGTCAAAATAATGCTAAAATTTCCAAGCATGTTTGAGAAAATGAATATTTTTTTATTATGTTTTTAATATAGTGTTCTTTGTTTACTATGTTATAACGAAGTTCGTTAACGCGGTCTGCGGTAGGAGTTGCCTTTGGGTTTTCTAAACAAAGTTGTTTTCAGCTGACCAAAATTTGTATGGGAGATACAATTTTTCTTGAGAATTGACCATGACTTCCTTGACAAAAGTTGTTATGTATATGACATGGGTATTTTTAAAATATGTTCGCACTTTTCCGTTACAACCTGTATGGTGGTTAGGTAAATGATAATGTACTTTACTGTTTCAAATCATACTACCTACCTGATACAAGTATTAAAATTTATAGTATGGTTTGGAAAGTTATAATGTTAGTTATAATGGTCAAAACGTGGCAACTTCTGTAGCGAAATTTCATGGAACTTTGATAGACAGCAATTTGACATGGAAACCGCATGCCGATGACGTTTGTAAGAAATTAAGTAAATTAGCCTATGTACTGTACACACACAGCACTTCTGGTAGCGTATCACGGGTTAGTTGCGTCAGTATTAAGGTATGGTGTCATATTTTGGGTAACTGCAATAAGAGGGAGAAGATATTTAGAGCTCAGAAAATGTGAATAAGATTTACGTCAAGTCTTAAATGTACAGACAGCTGTGAACCTGTGTTTCGTTCTTTGAAGAGACTTTTCTATGTTTATAAATATTAGTGGTGGAAATTTTTGTAAAAGGTAATTTAAACTTATTTCCGATGTGGCAACAATTGGGGGAGGCCTATGTTCAGCAGTGCATGTCTTTTGGCTGAAATAATGATGATGATGATGAATGAAAGACCTATAAAGAAGATACGTAAGTACGTAAGTTTTACCAGGTGATCGCTAAATAGACATGCCCATAAATAGAAAAGGAAAATTCTTTGTTATCTAAAGATTTAGACGTGGTTATCCAAGAAAATGACAATTTTGTACTAGATTGAGCAAATTTGGAATGCAACAGCGACAAAGGCGAGTTTGATTTGTTTACGAGTTCCCAGGTTTGTTCTACAATTGGTTTAGGTCTACTACTAAATCCTACGATTTTTTATTTTGCGACTACACTGCCTAAAGCGATTATTGCCAATTATTATTGAAATTATTCTCGTTGTCATCCACTGGGGTTAGTGACATAGAATTTTTAAACATATGGCCACCGCTGGAAGACAATGTTCACTTAAATATAAAAAAAAACATCATCCTATTACTTATTAAAGTTGTGATTGTTTTTTTTTTATTAAATTGGGTAATTAACCGACATAATATTTTCACAGCGATAACAGACTTCTACAGACTGTACTTCGGGAAGAATAATTAAAAATCCGTGTCGCTGTTCCCCAGTGGTGGACATCGGGAATAATCGGCCTAAACTACTGTCTTTCCTTTCATTTTTTTATATCCATCCAAAGGTTGTCTTGAAAAGATCGCTTTTACAGATAAGGCCGCCCATTGTGTCACCCAGTGTAATGTTTTCTTCGTCTATACTTTCTGTAACTTATATGGTGTACATAATAAAGAGTATTATATTCTATTTTATTTGCGAAATACCAGTGTGGTCCCTCAGTTCACACGCACATGATAATTAGCACTCCGCCTCATGTAGGCTAAATTGTCTTTGTAATATTTCTAAAGATACATACATTGTATGTACATTATCTGTCGCTGTCTTCTTAGCTTGACAATTTCAAAAAGATACTGTGATTATCAATAGATTGTCGTAATTTTTTGTATTTGCCTATATATTAAGTGGGTATGTATGTATTTATGTATCTATTATACAGCTTATGTATTTATCTGTGTATATATTGTAGTATATCATTTTAGCACTGTAATTGTTACACCAATGACCGCCTCACCGCCCCATTTCATGTCCAAGCAATTACTGTCCATACCCTGGGTTGCCTGGAAGAGATCGCGGCAAGCGATAAGGCCGCGCATTGTATGTGTATTAGTGTTAAGTTTATTTTTAATAATATAATTTATGGTGTACAATAAAGCATATAATTATATATTTTTGGTGATATAAAATAAGTTACAAGGTGGCAGGCTAGAAGAATAAAGTAATGCTTGTCATGGGGTACTCTCACTATTTACATCTCGTGGGTGCTGAAGCCCCTAAGCACCCACATAGACTCGCACCTACTTTCTGGCAGTGTTGACGCTAAGTGTTTTAAAGTCTTGGGCGAATTTACAAGTATGCCAATAGTAATTTTAGATTATGCACTGAGCATAATTGAGTGTTTTAAGTCACGGGTGCCATATTAAATCCCGACCGATACAAAGTCTGTCAAAATTAATTGTAATTTTACTTACCATTAAAATATTGTCGACCTCTGATAACAAAAGGGTTGTGTAGGTATTGCCGTATCCGCATTTCGGACATTTGGATAAATCCTAAATGATGAGCTTCTTCAAACTTGCGCTCTGATGGTTGTACTATGCCACGAGGTGCTATACCCCATTCAGGTATTCCTGATTCCTGTGATGTTGGTAGATAGTCAAATCTACTGGTAGTCGGTTCCCCAGTGGGTGGATAAACCAAAGACGCTGAGTCACGGCGGGCCACGCCTGGTGGTTGAGCGGCGCCTGGTTGCTGAGCGGTGCTTGGTTGATGCGCGGCGACTTGCTGTTGAGCGGCGCCTGGTTGCTGGGTAGCGGCTGGTTGCTGAGCGGCGCCTGGTTGCTGTGCTTCGCCTGGTTCCTGTGCATCGCCTGGTTGCTGTGCATCGCCTGGTTGCTCATTGGCGCGTTGTTGTTGAGCGGGGCTTGGTTGCGGAGCGGCGCCTCGTTGCTGAGCAGCGTCTGGTTGTTGAGCGGGGCTTGGTTGCTGGGTAGCGCCTGGTTGCTGAGCGGTGCCTGGTTGCTGTGCATCGTCTGGTTGCTGACCGGCGCCTTGTTGTTGAGCGGGACCTGGTTGCTGAGCAGCGCCTGGTTGCTGAGCGGGGCCTGGTTGTTGAGCATCGATTGGTTGCTGAGCGGCTCCTGGTTGCTGAGCGGCTCCTGGTTGCTGAGCGGCTCCTGGTTGCTGAGCAGCACCTGGTTGCTCAGTGGCATCCGGTGTTTGATTCGGATCTGTTGGTTGATTTGGGTCCGGTGGTTGATTTGGGTCCTGTTGTTGATCAGGGTTTCGGGGTCGATTGGGGTCCTGTGGTTCATTGGGATCAGGTGGTTGTTTCGGATCCGCTAGTTTAAACAAACAAAAAATAAATGTTAAGCGTGCACTTGTACAACAGTAGTAGGTAGATAGTTAATACTTTTCAGATTTCTTATGTTCCTTTTTTCTGGATTTTTATTAGTATTATGCATTTAAATTATTTCTCGGCAGCAAACATCACACTTTTCAATTGGATTTGTACATATAGGAAGTTTAATGAGACTGTGCTAACGTATGGCATATGTGCATGTACCAATATTGGTGAATCGTAGTAGAGTGTCTACGTGCTACCGACATGATACATTTCAGGGTCGCGCAACGCGCGTCTTTCGGTCAAGTGCGACTACCTACCATGTTTGGGCGAACGACTAGGGTTGTGGTTGAGCTGCTTACTTACAGCGCACAAGCCACGTTTTTATTTATTTTCTTTGTAGTGATGGGCAATATCGCTCTTTTGTATGCCCTATACCTATATAAAATAGCGACATTTAATTTCTTGGAAAAGACGTTCAAGTGTTTGTATATGATTAACTCAAGCACATGTAATAAGTATTGGTGGTAAATTCTAAATTCAATTACCTGAATTTTGTTCAAGTATTTTCCCATTTATAATTTTAGTAGGTATAGGAGTATAATTTTCCTTCTAGGTACAGGTGAAATACTTCCTAAAATTTACTCGTAAACGTAATTATTTTGGTAATCGCAGCACGTTCTCACACGCCGTGTTGTGTCAGGTCGCATTCGACATTTAGGTAAATTCACTGATGTATAGCCGTCAATGAGAGAAAATAAATCTTCTGGTGATTTAAAAGGTTTTTTATCGACGTGATTTTGCATCAGAGGGATTTTGGACACTTTGTATTAAGTTACAAGTTAAGTTTGTTTTTAAATTTTCATCCCGGTTTAAGTAGGAACTAATTTAAAGCAACCGTGTTTTATTAAATTTATATTTATTAGGTAAAGCAGCTGGGTAAGTTGGGAGAGAAATACCTAGGTATTTATTGTGCATTTTTTTTTCCAATTTACATAGTCACTGTTGCGGAAAAGGTTGCCCCATAGCCTTCCTATATTCCCGGTCTGTTGTCTTCTCTCTCCAGCAAAACTCACGTACGTAGATAAGCATTAGACGTTTTTTAAAGGTAAGTTATGCGTTAATTTTCTTTAATACTTTGGATGTAAAGGTGCGAAGATAATTATTAGGTAATAAACAAGCCACGTAACATACGGTAGGGTCGGTGGTGATCGCCACTTGAATACTAACATCGATAAGGAAACAAATAATATTATTGCGAGGACCTCGACCTCCTTGCATGTTACGAAACACATTTTTTCCACCTTACACTATTTATGTCGATCGAAAATAATGTGCGTTGGCTTGGTTTTATTATGTTCTTAGTTGTACTATTGAAATTAAGAAAAAATAGACTGCTAAAACCATAACCCTTCCTTTTCAGGGTTCCGTAACCGAAGAGTTCCGTATTGCTGTCACTCACGTGTCTGTCTGTCTGTCCGTCGTCTGTCACATAGGTTTTACAGCCAAATGGTTAGAACTACAGTCCTCAATTAAAAATTCAAAGTTTATGCATCTTATTGACCCAAAGCCATACAAATTGACAAAAATATTTTAAATGTTTTAAGAGGGGCTCCCATACAGCAAAAGGGGGACGCGAAAAAACAAACTACCTACTCTATCGAGTGGGGTATCGTTGAATAGAGCTCGTTGAGTAGATAAATACTGTTTTTTTAGAGTTCCGTACCTCGAAAGGAAAAAACGGAACCCTTATAGGATCACTTTGTTGACCGTCCGTCTGTCCGTCCGTATGTCTGTCTGTCAAGACCCTTTTTTGCAGGAACGCGTAAAGGTATCAAGCTGAAATTTATATCAAATACTCAAGTCTAATGTCCCTTCAAGCTGTGAAAAAATCAAACTTCTAAACCAACGCAATCAAAAGGCACAGCCGTTTATGTAGCAAATTGCCGCAAATTTTCGACACTCGCAAGGGAATTAAAACCTACAGGGTACTTCCCGTGAGCTCAGAATCCTGAAATTTGGTACGAAGCAACGTCTTGTAGCACAGATAAAGGAATAATTGCGAAAACCGTAAATTTTTAGTTACATCATATAATAAAAATATTTAACATTATTTTAAACATACTACGCCTTTTCTCATGAACGCGTAGAGGTATTAAATTGAAATCAAATCATATCATATCAAATACTCAGGTCTATAATACCGTTAAGCTGAGATTTGTACGGAACCCTCGGTGCGCGAGTCCAACTCGCACTTGGCCGGTTTTTTATATATTGGAAAACAAAGAAATGAGAAGCCACCAAAGTCAGTTTTTTTTTAACAAACTTTTGTTCCAAGAATTTATTAACTTCTCATTGACCTATGAACTTGAAATTTGGTGATAATGTTTATTATTACGTATATTTTTCTAACAAATACCAATATATTGATAAATCTTTAACATACCCTCATTTTTCCTATAACAACCAACTTGATTTTTCGGTTTGGTACGGAACCCAAAATGTGCGAAATCCGATACGTACTTGGCCGGTTTTCTTGGCTTCGACGTAGTCGGGTAAAAATGACCCAGGCATTTCAAGCAATAAAACACTACCTAGTTCTTGCAGTTCCTGATGTTATACGGCGGTTCCTATTTATTTCCAGCTTTATTTACTTCAGTACTGTTTTCCCGGAAGTAAGCAGAATACCCAAGTACTTCTCTAGAATAACTCTGTAGTTTCTTACCAAATATGGCAGACGGAAGATAGATATCTATTTAATTATAGAACAGTTATCTCAGCGTATTTTTTCAACACACCGCATTTTTTTTTAGAAAGATTTGTTGCATTTTTTTTTTGGTTTATTGTTTTAATTCTCATTTTTTGCCTTAATGGAGGTTTTATAGCTTTATTACTTTTTTTTACTTGGAATAGACACTGTAGAAACGGCATGACGTGACCAATCACCATTGGAGGTGACACCTCCTATTGTCCAATGCTATTTCTTATTTCCTAGAATCATCTTAAGGAATTATTTTACTTACCATTAGACATTATGTATGTATTTTATCTGTAGTTAATTCGTTGACGGTGTTAACTTTCTTAAAAGTAAATGTTCCTCGTGGTTCGTTCACAATTCACTGTTTTTATTTGAGCTTTTTGAGCGCACTTTAAAAAACCGGTGTACCTTCATATGTAATTCGGTGACATAAACTTTAAGAAAAGGTCCACCAATAGTTTTACCAAAGGTTTTCTTGAATCACCAATATACTTAATATTAATCAAGCAAATTATAAAGCTTCAATAATATATAATTTTTGTTGTATTGATGCCTTATTGTTTGATACTTCACTTTGACAGTGATCTAAATATGTCATTTAGTTTTTTGGTCTATAACTGTCATAAAGATTTTCATACTTAAGTACATACACTCACGCCTTTTTCACAAATGGATAGGTAGTAAATACAGAACGCCACCTGCTAAGATAATTACGAAAAAAAAGGAGTATGCCTTTTTTTACGGACGAATAAAATAACCCAGTCGTCCGCTAAACGGACAAATATTAATAATTTAATCGTCCACCGGTAATCGGATGAATAATTTATATTATTCGTCAGCTTACCGGACGATTAGCAACAGCCTTTTTTTATTGGGACAAACCCACCGCACCATTCCCAAATCACTGCAACACCTAAAAGCCAGAATCAAAAATGGCGCCGAGGCAATGAAGCTCGACGAAGTCCCGGAGAATGAATTTAACTGTCTTGGATCCGCAACGAAATTAATCAGAAAATAATAACGGAGGAGCAGGTAAAAATACAAATTACAAAAACTCCTTCTCTCAAATAAATACTCAAATACTCCTTTTGCTACGTTAACATGAAGTTTTAAGTACGCGTAAAACTTTATATAAATCACCCGTTATTAATATATTTTAAAATAACTACCTGTTAGCGATATTTATTTATTTTCCTGTGTTGGAAATAATTAATTTGATATTTTTACGCTTGCAACAAAGATGGACTGCTACTTGTCAGGTTGGTAAACGATAAGTTTCCACTTCTCATTTCCCGCCCATTCCAAGGTTATGAATAGTGTGGCTTATGCCATCAAATGATAGTCAGTCTATATTTGATCGAGGCGTGATAAATATCTATAAGGGTAAGTGCTGCTCGGTAAACTATTCTATTGTGTTCTATGAACTATAAACTGTGTTTTGTATAACTGTGTATTTGATATGAGAATACATTGGGTGAGTAATCCCTTTTAAGCATTTTATTTACATCGCCATCCCCGCTGAAATACCATCACAAGCTTTTAGTATTTTTAGTAAAAGACAACAATTCAGAAGTTGGAAGAGCCCATTTTTTTTATATGACACGTTTGACACGCTCACTTTAAAAGATTTATAATGAGGAATGGGAGGACGAATATATATATTTTGTTTGATATTGTTATGTTGGCTGCATGACATTACACATTGGATCAGGATACTTCCTGATAGTGTGTAGTTTTGTGTATATGGTGTATAATTCTGTGTGTGGTCATGGCCGGAGCTTCTCTCCGGTAGTACTATAACACACGTTATTGCACATTCTAGGCTGATAGATTTTGTGCTTTATTGGGGCTACCCACCGATATCACAGAATATGTTTAGTCTGGCCAAGCTCAGCCAATAAATATGATTTCTCGGTACTCATGTGTGTACCGCACATTAGTCAGGGCAACTCTCTGAAGATGTGCGGTAAAATACACAGGTGTATAACGTTTTGTGTGGGTGCTTGGCTGGCGCTACTCGGCAGTACCATAGCGCGATATGGTGAACACTACGACTGGCTTTATCGTGTGCTTGGTCGAGGCTACCCTCCGATAGCGCAGGATATATCTTGGTCATATTGTATCTTTGAAATCATATCAAAATTTAATATTTTTGCCACAAGTAAGTAAGTATCGTTACGTACTCATTAGTTTTCATAAGATATAGTCAAATTTTGCACCTTCAAATATGAAGGTGCAAAATTTGACTATCTAGTTTGATTAATTACAAGCAAAACGATTTGAACATAAATAAAATGTGTGGGTAATAAGGTAATCTGTCCGGGTATGGTGATGACATGTACTCATCTTTATTCTTAAGGTGCCTGTAAACGGGTTACAATAATTGCATCTTCTTGACAATTATGTTGATCAATAAAGCTCAGAATATTTGCAACTTATACCTTTGCTGCAATTTCATAATGCAATACATTGCCGAGTGTAGCCAGCAAGATTCTGCGACTGGATTGCAGAGGAATTTTGTTCGTACAGGCGGAGCATTTATCTCAGTAGTTAATGACGATGATTTTTACGTATGCCTGTACGGTCGTTACATGAAACCTCGCGGCAATTAAGTTCAGTTAGATATCAAGTTAGATATCATTAGATATCGAGTTACATATTGATTCAGATATCAAGTTATATATCGATTTATATATCGAGTTAGACATAGAGTTAGGTGTCGACTTAGATATCGAGTAAGATATCGAGTTACATATTGTTTTAGATATCAAGTTGGATATTGAGTTAGATATCGAGTTAGATATTGAGTTAGATATCGTTTTAGTTATCGAGTTAGATGTCAAGTTAGATATTGAGAAAGATATCGAGTTAGATATCGAGTTAAATATCGAGTTAGTGTATGTTACAGAGTTAGCCGTCAATATCAGAATTAGTGTGAGTTACAGAGTTAGACTTTAGAATCAGAGGTAGAAGAGTTAGAATCAGAGTTAGATTTAGAGTAAGGCGAGTTACTGTTGTGACCTTTTTATATAAATTTATGGTTTTATACTCGTTTTTACTAAATATACTTATTGTCAAAATAATTAAATTATTTGTGTCTTGGTTGTATCAGCGAGTCACAATTTTACTGACCTATCTTCTAATACAGTCCACATTTTGCCTGACATTTTTTGGCCCTATCTCGCCGTAAAATGAACACGAGATCGAAAACAAGGCAGCTGGCACAGCTCCGGGATACTGGCGTAATGCATTGGAGTCGGATGCGCCCGCCGTAGGTGGGCTCCGTCTGTCCCCAGAATTGGGCCCCTTTTCGACCGGAGCGAGCAATACACCCACGGCCGTCGATCGGTCTCCGTAGCATCTCGCCAGAACGCCATTATTAGCACTGAACCTGCTAAATCAAGTTCCAGATCTGGTGTGTCAGGTTTCTCACGGTTATCAGCCACTATTAAGGCATGCAAGTTGACCGCAGAGGCATTTTTAGCTAGAAGATCGCTGGTAAGGGAACAGCAACTGTAATGTTTGTTAATTAAACCACGCTGGTAGAGTAACCATTTATTATTATTTTTTTACAATAGGTGTCCGTCTTTCACAAACTGTGTTGACAAGTGGCGTTCAGCATCGGGCGGGTTCTCGCGTTACCATCCTGAAATCTTTCGCATAAGCACGTTCCATTACTAGCATAATGCCATAATGTTACATCTATCCCTTTTATACAAAAAAACATTAAAAAAATACAATGTTTCATTTGTGTTTCTTTAAAACTAAACTGTTTACCTATTTCTAAATTATACCTTACTAATAACCAATTATTACATTACAACTATCATTGTTGCCTGTGATTACAACTTTCATACTTACGAGTATATTAACATTCCATTACCACACTGTATTACAATAAAATGTTTGTCCAGTACAATTTTATATCCACTGAATCATCACACCTTGCCCTTGTTAATCAGCAGACTATTGAGGTCGTATATAATATGAGGTGCTGGTTTTCATACATCCTTCTTTATTATCCAAGACTTCATATGATCTAAAATTATTATTTTTGTCAATTTTGTCTTTCAGCTATTTATTACTTTTATCTTCTTTTTTGAACCACACTCTCTCTTGTCCTATTCTGAATTTATCTTTGTTTCTTACATTTGCATTATACTTTTTCATTTCTTAGTTTTACTTTTTTAAATTGTATTGTATTACATTTGTATTTAATTTAGGTTTCAATTATTGGTAAGTTACCGGTAATTTGGTCCTTAAATTTCTATTCATGATCAGCTGTGCAAGTGATAAATTTGTTCTTGAAGCTGGTGATGCTCTATACTGAAGCAATGCTTACCTAATATCTGTGTTATCGCCTCACTGCATTTTGTAAGCATTTTCTTTGCAATTTGGACTCCTTTTTCAGCCATCCCATTGGACTGTGGGTATTTAGGACTTGAAAAGTTAAATTTAAAACCCTATTGTGATGCAAACTCTTTGCATTCTCTAGAATCGAACGGTACATGATCAGACACAATGTCTGATGGTACCTCAAACTGTGAGAAAGTTTATATTAAACTATTTAACGCATTATTCGCTGATTTACTTAAAATTAATTTTACATCTAACCATTTAGTTGTGTAATCATAAATAACTAAGTAACTCTTCTTTCTAAAATCCATAATATCTATTCCTATTTTAGAAAATGGTAAGTCCGGGATATCATGTTTCATTAGTGGCTCTTTTATGTTGTTATTCTGAAAAGTTAGACAAATGAAGCACTTTCTCACAAATTCTTCAATAAGTTCATCTATCTTTGGCCAATAATACAAGTTACGAGCAGTTTATTTTTATAATGCCTAAATGTACTTCATGCATTTTTTTTTATTATTGACATACTTAAATTTTTTGGTATTATTAATCTGTTATTCATGAAAATTTATTTATTATCAACTGTGATATCCTGTCTGAATTAAATATAATATTTAATAGCATCTGGTACCTTGACTACTTTTCCTGGTCACTCATTTTTACCCTGTCTGCTAATTGTACTTATTCCTCATCCTTTAATGTGTCCGATATTAATTCTTGTTTTTGTTCCTGTGAACATTGTAAATAGGAAACCAAACCTCTACAATGCACTACTTCAATCATGTACGAGTCATTATTATAAGTTTCCTCAAGAAAAGATCGAGTCAACAAAAGTCGCAACATACTTTTTTAAATTCAAGTTTATTTATTTTGATAATTTTAACGTCCGTCTCTGTAGCCGTGTTGATAGTATTTCATGAATTCCCTTTTTTAATAATGTCTCTAACGGTTTGTGATCATTTATAATGACACATTTTCTGCCATAGAATAGCGGCATTTTTTCGTTGACCAAACGACACTCAATATTTCCTTTTCTACTTGTGAAAAAAAATCCGTTGTTGTTAAACACCTAGACATATAACTTACTGGCTTGCCTTCCTGCATCAGGCAACATCCTAAACCTTCCTTGGATGCATCACACTGAATCGTTATCTCTAACTATTAAAATTTTATAATACTGGTGCTTGACTAATGTTTTTTTTATACTACTAAAGGCATTTTCATGAACCTGTGTTCATAATCATTCAAAATATTTTTTGAGTAGCAATTGCAATGGTGCTGCCATGTTTTCCAATCCTGTTACAAACCTACGCATTTAATTAATCATTCCTAAAATTATTTGCATTTATTTTTCGGGCTTTCGAGCTCAAGAATTGCTTTTATTCGATCTGAATCTGTTTTCATTCCGTTTTTAGAAAAATGTTACCATAGTACCTTTTCAAGTTTTTACTGAAATTTACTTTTATTGAATTTAATATACCACGTCCTAAAACTTATGTTAATATTTTATCATGTTCCTCTTCTAAGTAAATCATCGTAGTATTTACTCCTGGGATATCTCTATTCTCACTATATTTTTGTAAATTTTCTGGAAATATGGATAGATCAAATGGTAACCGTAAGAATCTATAGCAACCAAATGGACTACTAAATGTACAGAGCTTCTTTGATTCTTCCGTCAAGTTAATGTTTTAGAAACCATCAGAAAGGTCAAGTGATGTATATACTGATTTATCACACAGCTTAGTTACTATTTCTTCTAGTGTAGGAATCAAATGATAATTTCTTATTAGTACCTTATTAAGCTCTTTAGGATCAAGACATAACCTCAAACTTTTATCTACTTTCTCTATTATGATAAGATTGCTTACGAAGCTGCTCAATAATCTGCTGATCCTCCAAGATTCTCTGCCTTGCAGCGAGCTCTCCCGCAGAGCATGAGGGACTTTTCACGGAGGTCTTACTACTGGTATGGCTCCGGGCTGAGTGTGTAGTTCCAGCGGAGTTTCAAACTGTCCGACACCCTGTAAAAGTTCACCATATTTCTTAATAATTAAGTTTTTGCTTTTGATGCTATTACCATTTCTTAAAATATCTAAATCTCTTAGTGAGTTTAAGCCCAGGATTGGTTCAATATTTTCCTTAATCATTACAAACTCTGTGTCATACATTTTGCCACTTTTGCTATATGCCTTTAGGACAGTTTTATCTATTGGAAATAAATGTATGTGTGTGCCCCCAAAAGCCTCTAAAACTATATTTGTCTCAGACCATTTAGGCATATAATCATCGACAACTTTCTTTAAGTTTCTTACTGATAAGACATTGACTTGAGCCCCAGTATCACATTTGAAATCTACATTATTAATTTATATTCTTAATGTTAGAATCCACTCATTATTTCTTTTTCATATTTAGTTAATTCTTCTGTCTTTAGCACATTGAAGTAAAGCTATATTTCGTCACCCACGCTATTAAGGAAAATGGCCGCCTTACAAGCCTCTGATAATCTATCAAATCCAGCCGCCGCGCGCAGCGACGTCAGGTATATTTGAAATTGTTGTTTAAATTGTATCTATTTCGGTAGCGTAGCAGATCTCCCTGAGAGTCTAACCGCATGGGCTCCGGCATTCCTTATTCTACACCCGCCACAGTCTCTTGTTCGTCAATCGGCGGGGTCTGTAGCGTGGTCATAACCTCCTTGGCAAATAATTTTTTTATCTTGTTTGTTTTCTACTACGGTTCTTACGTCGGCTGCGCCATGTAATGTTTGTTAATTAAACCATGCTGGTAGAGTAACACATTTATTATTAATTTCTTACAAGAGGTGTCGGTGTTTCACAAGCTGTGTTGACAAGTATATAATGCAGTATGTTATTATACCATGTATAATAGTAGTCTATGCAAGTGGCGTTCAGCCTCGGGCGCGTTCCCGCGTTACCATACTGACATCTTTCCGCATAAGCAC
The DNA here is from genome assembly GCA_964057195.1 of Orthosia cruda. Classification (NCBI taxonomy): domain Eukaryota; kingdom Metazoa; phylum Arthropoda; class Insecta; order Lepidoptera; family Noctuidae; genus Orthosia; species Orthosia cruda. Next base: position 14,936,759 of record OZ059830.1, on the reverse strand, counting down.
GTTCCATTACTAGCATAATGCCATAATGTTACAGCAACTGCTGCTACTTGAGCAGCAGCTCGCCGAACAGTGGCTAGCTCGCGATCGAAAGCTCCAACAAGTAACACGAGTGGATAAGCTCCAGTTGTTAGCGAACCTGCCATCCCAGGAGGCTGATGAAAAATCCATTCGTTCGGTCAGTCAATCCCGTACACAATCTTGGGATCACGACAGTCTTCAATTCCCACAGAATAATCAACAACAAAATGACATGTTGACATCCCACGATCCCCTATTTTGACTGGAGAAACTCAATGCATTGAACCGAATCATGATCTACCTACAACAATTAGGCCTGTTGAAAATTCACACCAAAAATTGACAAGATCTGAGCTTGAGATCAATCCAACACACAATTCACACAGGTTTTCTCATAAATATATAGAATTAATGCTATTTAAGCGGCAAGGCTACTGAGTAGTTAATATTTAAACGTACTTTTCAAGAAACTCAACATTTGTTTACGCCTACAGAAAATCTCGCTCGCTTACTTTGCGTGCTACGCGGGCTCACCCTAGAAAGCGTGCCTGCCTTGCTGTACACTGCCGAGCCTGCTGAAGAAGTGGTAGACATGCTGGAACAGACGTTCTCGCTGCCCGAGACTATTGTGTTACACGATATTTCTCTTGGTCGAAATTCGCCCAAGATAAGCCATGACCAACGAGAGCTCAATTCTTTTCATGTAGATTACGTAACTGTTTAGCCGTCATTAACAGTTTAAACCAAAAATACTTTTTTACAAAAAAATACTACCGACTTCCAAATAACAAAACTGCAAAGTGAAAAATAACCTTATTTTTGGTAGCGGTGTCTTTGGTAGGTTAACTTTGGAAGTCGGTAGTATTTTTAACCGACTTCCGAAAAAGGAGGAGGTTACACTCCCCGAAATGTAACCGATAAAAAACCGACAGGCTGGCAACTCGGCGTCGATGTTCGAGGCTCTGGAACTTTGATGAGACCAGTGCATCGTTGCCAATGGACCGAAGTAGAGGGTCGATGTCAACGTAACACCAAGAAGTTCGAGGTGGTCCGCTAACGGCACAGTTACACCACGGAAAGAAGGAGCCGGGTGGAATTGGCTCTTTTTACCGGAAAAAAGACACGCCTGGGTCTTAGTAGCATTGAAACTGACCAGATTGGCATCACCCCATTCGGAGACTGCCTTCAAGGACAGGTTAAAGCATTCAACCATGGCCTTATTTAAAGGTGGTCAATACCTTGCATAACGTTAGCAAAAATACTATTAATATTTATTCTTTAAACTAGTTAATAGGACAAGGGAGGGTAACGGATAACGGAATAGTATATTCACCAACAAAAAGGTACCTTTTTGCTCGCAAAAATTGAATTTCAAAAAAAGGTCTGAGCAGACTTCTCTGAAATTATTCCACTAGAATATTCAGTGTTTTTCTTCAAAGGAACTGGAAATCGAACAGTTTTTAGAAAAAACGATGTTTTGAAATTGTTTGTTTCACTGAGCATTGGCTGAAAATTATACTGTGGGCAGTTGTTTTAACAGAAATATTATGTTGCGTGGGGGTTCACTTATATTAATTAAAAATGGTATTAAATCAAAACCTCGTAAAGATATAGTAGACCTCTCAGTTGAGCATAGTGTTGAACTGTCCTGTGTTGAGCTGGATAAGCATGTCATAGTGTGCGTCTACAGACCCCCTAATTATAAGAACTACTCTATATTCGAGTCAGTGATGGAAGATGTTTTGGCAAAACTTGCAATGGGTAATAAACTAGTAATTGTCTGTGGTGACTTGAATGTTAATATTCTAGAAGATAATTCAGATAGCAGTAGGTTATTAAATCTCTTTAAATCATTTTATTTGTCACATGTGTTTACGGAACCAACCCGAACTACACTGACTTCTGTTACATGTATTGATAATGTTTTTTGTTGCTGCAACTACTTGGACAAGGCCATTATAAATTATCTGCCTTCGGATCATAGTGAGCTACTGGTGACATTTGAGTCCATTATGCTAATAAAACAAGTGCATATTTAATCCAGACCAATAACATCCGGTAAATTAAATAAATTTAACAGTACTTTAATCGGTAAGTTAAGCGATCAGGACCTCACAGTGAATGATGGTAATATTTTGTATGATGAAGTTTTTTCAGTAGCTCAAAAAGTTAAGTCCCTAAGTTTTTATTCAGTGACTGGGTGACAACAGGACTTAGAAAAAGTAGGGAAAGACTTTACGAGCTACGTTTAATAAGTATGTTGCTACTTACTCAAGAATTTTTTAAAATACATGTAAGGCAGCTAAGGCCTTGTACATTAGAAATAAGGTTAAATTAGCAGAAAATAAAATCAAGACGGTTTGGATAATTATAAATAATGAAACGAACATGAATAAAATAAATAATACTCATTACACGCTTGAGACCACACACGGACTTATTAGAGATAACAAAAAAGTTGCGCAAGAATTTGTAAATTTCTTTACCAACATCCCAATTAAAACTACTGAAACCTTAAATTCTTCGCCCTCACTTGCTTTTGGATTATTAAACGCGAACGTTTCAGCCTTATTATTTATTTAACTTTTCACATATAAACCCCATAACAGTAATAAAAGCTTTTAAGCAAATCAAGATCAAACCGACTGAAGATCTGTGGGGAATGTCCATCAAAGCTTGTACCTCCATTATTCAGACTATAGCTCCGTACTTAGCAGTAATTTTCAATTTGTGTGTGGATCAAGGAGTCTTTCCGGATCTAATGAAATATAGTATGGTTATACCACTTTTTAAATCCGGGGACAGCAAAGACACAAATAATTATAGACCAGTATCCGTGTTGCCGGTTTTCAGCAAGGTATTTGAGAAGATAATGCTAAATCAAATGCTCATTCATTTTAATACGAATAACATCTTGCATGATAAACAGTATGGTTTCACCAAAGGACGTTGTACAACTGACGCTGGTGTCACCCTATTAAAACATATTTTTAATGCGTGGGAAGATTCGCAGGATGCCATAGGTATCTTCTGTGACCTGTCGAAGGCGTTTGATTGCGTTAATCATGAAACATTACTTCTGAAACTTGAGCATTACGGGCTAGGTCAATCAGCGTTAAGTTTGGTTAAATCTTATTTGAATGATAGACAGCAATTAGTTCAAATAATCGGTGTGAATTCGTCGGGGTTAAATGTGAAAATGGGGTACCCCAGGGCTCAATTTTAGGTCCTTTCTTATTTTTAATATACATAAACGATTTACCCCGTTTATTGGTAAACCAACTAAATATGGTGTTATTTGTGTACGTACGACGTACTTGTCAGGTTGACGACGTAAATAACGCGCTACGGCAGATTCAGGATTGGTTCACTGCCAATAATTTAGTTTTAAATGGTGAAAAAACCAAGTGCGTAAAATTTTCCTTGCCGAATGTCAAAAGTACTGATTGTGACATTATATTAAACAAGGAGAAGCTAGAATTCGTCGATAAAACGGTTTTCCTGGGGATCACGCTAGACTCAAGGTTATAATGGGGTCCTCATTTAATATCACTTGCAGGGCGACTAAGTTCGGCAGCATAAGCTGTTAGAAAGATTCGTCAATTTAGTGATGTAGATACCGCTAGGCTGGTCTATTTTAGTTACTTTCATAGTATAATGTCTTACGGTATGTTACTATGGGGAAGGGCTGCAGACATTGAGTCAATTTTTATTCTGCAAAAACGAGCCATCAGACCAATATATAATCTTCGCCGGCGCGATTCTCTAAGGGAATTGTTTAAGGGCATTAACATCATGACGGTTCCTTGTCATCATGTACGTGAGAAAGAATTTACATCTTTTTAGTAAAAACGGCGATAGACATAATTACATTACTAGAAATAGGGACCAATTAGTTCAACCGGGTTTCAGACTGGCTAAAGTAGCCTCATCTTTCATGGGGTACTGTACAAAATGTTACAATAAAATTCCTCCCCACATTCTAGAACTGAATGAGACGAAATTTAAAACTTGTATGAAACGCACACTATGCAGGCAGGCATATTATAAGTTGGGGGATTACATTACTGATAAAAATGCTTGGCTAAATGCTAGTCTTGCTCCACAAACACTAGGGCGCAAAAACAAGTGATACGCAGAACATTATTGTTTTGAAGTATTGTTGGACCTGCTGAAGACTGTATGAATATATTTGTATTATATAGACTCAATTTATTTTAGTATTGTATAACTGCGCAGCACGTGTGTGAGTACTATGTACTCAACTGTAGATCTACCATTTGCTGTACCTTTGTGTCGTTATTTGACTTATGTGTGCCCTGGCAGTTGAGTGTGTCATGCTCTCTCAAATGTCTCTCTGATGGTGGCGCGTGTTGGATCATTCGGTTCCCTTCATGATGGTTGAGCTGGGTGGTGCCGATTCATGCGTCATGTTCGTGAACGGGCGCCGTCAGTTGCCATGCCTGGTAGGCCTTGTGTTTAACCGCGTTGGCGTAGTTACACTCAGCTCCAAACCATATTTTGATATATAATAGAATTCTCTTTATTATGTACACCATATAAGTTACAGAAAGTATAGACAAAGAAAACATTACATTGGGTGACACAATGGGTGGCCTTATCGCTAAAAGCGGTCTTTTCAAGACAACCTTTGGATGGATTATAAAAATGAAAGGAAAGACAGTACTGTAGGTAGTCTTTGGTGTACTATTTATATATAAAATAAAAACATATATATATAAATATATTATAAAGACAAATATATACAGTAATAAGTATGGAACAAAAACATAGCAATCAAGAAAAACAACTATTAAAGAGAGACGTAGGGATTATTTACCTTAGTTTTAAAAATGGCCAGAGATTGAGCACGCCTTATTGACACGGGCAAAGCATTCCACAACCACACCGGTTGAACCATAAAAGATTTGTCGTAAAAGCTGGTAGAATGCATCGGCATCTCTAGTCTCAAGTTTTCCGATGACCGCTGATATCTATTATGTGTGTCATGAAGGAACTTGAAACGTTCTTTGAGATAAGAGGGGGTTGTAGGATTGTATAGAATACTGTAAAGCAGAAATAAAATAGGAGAATCCCGGCGAAGACGTATGGGAAGCCACTTGAGCTTTGTCCGAAATTCATAAATACACAATATACAGAGTTAGAGATAGGATTAGGGATATAGAGTTATAGAGAATGAATAATGTAATATGAGAATGAAGAGTGTGTATGTTTGATATATTATTGTGGTGTACAATAAAGAATATAATAAATATGTATGTTGAAATTAGTTAGAATTAGAGTTATTATGACAAAATTTCGGATGTTACGGTTTAATGACCAGAGACTAGATATTGGTTTAAGTCTTAAGATTGTTTTATATAGCCATGTAATGATGAAGAACCTTCGGTTCTGTAAAACCGAACTGCTTGCTTTGTAATAGTTTATGTTTTAATCAATGATCAACTTTGTTTCAGCGATATGTTAGAAAATAAGTTGTCCGGCAATTATAACCAAACTTGAATATTGATCATTATGAAGTTTATCATGAAGAAGAGTTGACCGCTTCATCTTAAGTCAATAATGAATTTCTAAATGTGATGATAAAATGGACATTTAACAATGTCCATATATCATGTATGTAAAGCATTTTTGATCGTCCAGTAATTACCCACAATAGTTTCCTTGGTAGAAAATTATAATTCTATTTAGTCCGAGTGAGATTATCAAATAATATTGGACACATATTTTTTGCTTTATCAAATGAATAAAAATTTATAAAGATAAAGCACATCAAAGTTCCAGGAGTGGGGGCTTGTGACATCACTTGTCAGTATAAAGTGTGGCACGGTCAATGATATTCAAATAAACAGATATGTTATGAGCGCGCGCATTTTGAAGACTCGAATAGGTCACAATTGGGACCTTTAATCTTTAGTTTATGTCACGCATGGCGAAGAGCGATAGGCTTTGTTGAAACAAAAACAAAATAAAATAAATGCCATCGTGTGTATTTGTAATTTACTTATTTATTGATTAAAATAATTATTTTTTAATGTTAGATGAATGAAAAGTGTGTATGTGTGCTGCCGCTATTTGCGGCACACTTTTTTCAATTGTTTTGTGAGTGTATAACGTATCTGTTTATTTGAATATCATTGGGCACGGTAATGATATTTACAACGCACTGCTTCGTCGTCATTATTTGTATACGTGGCAAAAAAATACGCGTCCAATATTTTTAGGTAATCTAACTGACGGACTAAATAGTTTTTTTGTCATCATCCCTGTAATCTTTAGGTACCTATTTCGTTCGTTTGGCACAGGAGCGCGGGGATTGACACAAGAAAAGAGAGGCAGACTTAGCAGTGGCCGTAGTCAGGTTGCAGGTAATGATGAATATTGGTTTTAAAACGTGAAAAATAATGTAGCTCTGCTAGATAAAATTGTACGTCTTATATTATCTCGTCTGACGAAAAATCTAAATTTACCCTGTCCTTGAGAGTTACGTTGCACGAATAGGTAGGCACTTATGATAATAAAATCCATCATTTCAAATGACAGATTTTCTATGCATGTAGGTGTATCTATCTTCAGTGCTTTTTTATGTATCAGATATTAGCTGAAATCAGTAGATAGAACAATTTTGAATTTCATAAGAAAATGAAATAACCGAACACAATAGTTCAAATCATCATTATTTGCCTGCCCTTGTCACATGATATGTCCAATACCATAAAACTCTTTTCTATTCCCTCTCTGTTCTTGCAGTGCGATTGTGGAACTCACTTCCACCTAAAAGCCGTGATTCTCAAAATGTATCTCTATTCAAAAAACAAGCCAAAGGTCTATCCACCATCTTCTAATTTTATATGTATGTATTTTTATTTTCTATATACTATATTAAGTTAGGTTTATGTATAATTTATATATATTTAGTTGAGTTATTTTTGTCTTCGTTTATCATCCAAGTTTCCTATCGCAAGTCTACTGGCAGAGTGCTGGACACGCCACAATTGCGGCGATAAGGCCCCTCTTTTAGCAGAGGCGTCACGGCGTCCTCACCTTCCTATCCGCCTGGCGCAGGTCCTCACTGGACACGGCTGTTTCGGGAAGTTCTGTTTTGGATAAGGCGGGAGGAAATGCCCAGGTGTCACCATTTTGTGGACCACCCGGAGCACACGGAGGAGCATACGGTGGAGGTTTGCCACGCTTGGGTGGAGCACCGCCGTGTCCTCGTGGAGGTGATCAGCGGTGGCGAACCTTCGCGTCCGGCCCTGATCCAGGCCATGGTACGGAGCAAGAGGGCATAGAAAGCTGTCTCCTCCTTCTGCAAAGCCGCAATGCTCTCAAAAGAGGAGGCGAATTGCGTGAGAGAGACGCAACGGAGACGGCTTGCGGACAACAAGTAATGAGTAGCTCGCCGTCTGATAAGGAACAGGCACGAGTCGACGGCGCATAGTGTTCCACGCGCGCCTCAAAGAGTTGGAGTCAAAACTGACGGGGCCCGCTAGGGCCGTTGCCTCTCTGGGTCGCGGATACATTTTAAAGAGAGTTACCGCAGCTCTGGCATAAGCTACTAAAGGAACACGAGTGGGTCTTAGTCAGTAAAAGTCTGACTTGCCCCCCGCTTCACCCAGAGCGGGCGAAGTAATTGGATGAATTCTAAACCATCACAAAAAGAAAAAAAAACTGCTACGAGAAATTTCTAATGAAATATCAGTTCCTGCCTTTGTGCTCTTCAATCTGTATTCTTTCTTTTATCTGTAAACTGTTTTTGTGTGTATATAAATAAACTAGCTTCTGTCCGCGGCTTCGCACGCGTAAAAGGTTTTTTATCATCCCAAGGCAATACAATAAACTATCCTATGTCCTTCCCAAGGTCTCAAACTATCTCCATACCAAATTTAATCTAAATCGGTACACACATGAAGTGAATTATCTAGATAGTTAGTGATAGTTTACCCCCTACAACCTCACAAATTTTACCTCTTTATAATATTAGTATAGATAAAAATAAATAAATAAATGTTACTTGGACTCGGCGCAACAAGTTTACTTCTTCCATTCTGTCCTGCCAACCGTCTTGATATCACTGACTACCTTTTCTTTTAATCATTCCTCTACCTCACCATCCATCGTTAATGGTTCATATAATTATTTTCTGAAAATAATTTATGATAACGAGATGTCGTTCCTAATTCGACGTTGATCTTTTTTTATTTATCTTAGCTAGTTTTTTATCATGGTGGTTAGAAGGACTAAGGAAGAAGTGGCTGACAAATAATTTGTTTCTTGCTTTTCTCGTATTCACAAACACAGTAAAAAGTCATTGTAACACTTAATAGAGACTGGTATCTGCTGTAGGTAAAACCTGTATTACAGATCGCCAGGATGGTGGCATGGGGTGGGATGGTCTGGCAGTTTGAGTAGTTTATGCGGCCTACCCGAATGTCCTTTCTTTGGTATTGTTCGTCTAATCGTTGAGCTCCTTAAATTCTGAGTTGAGCTACACGGTTATTGACAAATGCATGCACTCACTGGACAGGTCCACTCAATCTGGCTGGTTCTTTCCTGAAAAGACCATTTCAGACATCAGCCTACATGGTCTTCACATGATCTAACCAAGATTTTCTCTGGACTTTAAAAGAGACTGTGACCTCTGAGTTTGTTTTGGCCTTTCTTCTCAGATTAGTCAGATAGGAAATGCCAACCTCATCTAGTTTAAAAAAATATGATCGACATGTAAAAGTGTTTGTACAAACCAACTTACAGAAATAAAATCATTTAATAACGATGAGTCCGAAAAACCGTCCCGTACTCTTGCTGTTTATTTTATCCTCGTTGGCTGTCAGCCACACAGGTTTTAAAGAAATAGAACAACTTTCTAACGCTTTCGCGGCATCGTAATATTTTGGAGGGATTTTTATTTCGTACTGAAAGTTTTTGGGGAAGGCTTATGCCCAGCGATGGGGCAGTGTAGCCTAAATATTAATAGGAATCTGCTTTTATAGTAAAGTTTACACAGTAGCGGCTTCTGAACATGGATGCCCTGACTCCCGAGTCCGATGCCCAAGTTGTCTTAAGTAGGTGTTATTGGGCTTTCCGTCCGGAGTTGCTGATTTTATCAATATAATCTCGCCTTTTATCCATACCCTTTTTAGGGTTCCGTAGTCAACATGGAACCCTCGCAATGTCCGTCTGTCCGTCCGTCCGTCCGCAGTTTAGCTCAGAGACTATTAGTATTAGAATGCTATAATTTGGCATGGACATACATACTCGTATTAATCACGTCGACATTTTTAGGATCCTCCTTGACACGTAAAGTGGGAATGTTTTTTTTCTCCTCTATTCCATGGTATGGGGTATCTTTGGACAGGCCATTCAAAAATATTTCGGGTCTGTGAAAACCATTTAACGATTCAGGGATCCGTTTGCGTAAAATTAAGCTTTAAATGGCAAATGCTGGCTGCTGGTTTTAATGGCCTTAAACGTTAGTAATGCCTATTTATTTTGGGAATGTAGCTGTTTATACGGAACCCTTTGTGCACTCGCACTTAATTGAAGTACTACTAATACTATTGTTAAGGGTTTAGCATAAGCATGTTCTTATATTGTATGTCGTTTTGTGACAAATAAACACTTTTTTTTTATTTCTTTTTTTTTCACTTGGCCGGTTTTTCTTATTCTTCCTTGTTCTTATACATTTATATTTTCTTCGACCAATTGTCCCCTGTAAAATCTATATAATTCCCAAACATTTTGCCTGTTATTGTTAATTAAAGTGTCTTGGCTTACCTATAAGCAAAGACCTTATACTTCTTACTGCTAGACTGTGCACTATGGCGCAAAAACCGGTCCGAGCGAGAGGGCTCCCTTTGGTAGTGTGTCTCTTTCTAATGAGGTGACCATGACCAAACAGAACACGGGACAAATTGATTGTAAAAACGACTTTTTAAGTATTCCGATATGCTGCTACCTAATTTATAGTTAATAAAAAAAAAGTGTTTATATTTTTTGGTATCTACATCACTAACCGTATGGTGTCGGGCGTAAAGAATTTCACCATCCCATGTTTGCCCGTGGGTGTCGTAAGAGGCGACTAAGGGAAAAACTAGAGAATGGGCAGCAGCGTTCTCTGTGCATTTGTAACAACCATACTGCGATCGCCAACCCGCCTGCAAAACACTCCCCATGAATAGCACAAATAAAACATAGCCCCTATTGCCCGGCAGCCTGTACCTTCGATTACGGTAGGGTCGAGGTTACGGTATGGCAAGGGGTGCTAAGAATCCCGGACGAGATACGGCAACCCTAACAAATACCGACGACTGGACCTGGCAACGTACAACACGCGCAAACTCCGGACCGACGAAAATATCACCGAACTCGAAGATGAATTGAGCAGTTTACGATGGAGTAATAAAGGGTTATCTGAAGTTCGAAGAGAGTCCTCCCCGACTCAATAATCCTCAAATCCCAAGTCTCTTCAAGTTTCATTCTTCAAGACCATCATATAGATTGGAACAAAAAGCTCTCTGATCCTACTCTCAAGCTCATGAAGGAGAGGCGTTAGATGACCCTGCAGTCTTCTGACGGTGCTTTGAAATACCGGCAGCTAAATATACCTCAAAAGATCTCTATGATTTCACATATATTCCAGTTGCGTAGACAGTTGAGAAATAAAACTACACCAATTGTATTCCACTAGGAATTAATTTGCAAATAATATTAACAGCCGTTGAATTCCACTCGAATAAAGTCCGCCAAAAAATCCGCAAACCACCATCCTACATTTAGTATTACCAGGCCCAAACATTTAAAAGTACTACTCTTACTCAGTATTAATGATATTTTTTAAAAATACAACGAATTGATTAAATATAGGAACTGTAGAAATATTTATTTACTTTTCTAGAAATTTTTAAATAAGTGTCAAAGTCTATGAATTGTTCGTTTTGGTATAACATAAAAAGAAACATATAAAATGTTCTACCATTTCTACCAAACCCAATGATTAGTTGTCACTGACCTCTATCATACAAGTACGCTGGACTAACGATACCCTTCGAAATGACAGGTCTTTATTGTGCCAATTTGAAGCGCCCCCAATGCATGGGAAGAGAACTAAATTTGACGTAACTTGCAAATGTCGGATTTTCTCCCGTGTTTTTTAAAGTGTTTTTGGAGGTTTAACGCTATTAAACTTGTTTGTTGTGTCGTATTAATTTAGTTGATACATAAATAAGTGGTGGTCATTCATAGGTAAACTATGAAAGAGTGTGTATTATGCAAAACTCGTAACTAGAAGGGAAGTGGGGTTACATTCCACAAGTAAGTGAATTAACGGCTAATATTCAACAAATTAAACTTCTATTGATATTATATACACTTAAAAATTTATCATTAATCTTATCATACGTAATAACAACATATTTGTCTTTGTATGACCAATTTTTTTATAAACAATAAAATTTAATAGTGCTGTCAAAGTTACCTGTCGATAAAACTTATCGATATTTTTCCTGTCTATATATGTTTACTTTCAAGAACGGAAATCGCCGATGACCGGTTTTTATTATCAAATACATATCATTTTAAAATAATTCACAGGTTTCCGACTGAAAAAGGAAGACTGGAATTATGGCTGAAAAATATTGAAAAGCCTAGTTGGCGGCCGAAAAAATATGATTACATCTGTTCAAAGCACTTCTCTGATGACTGTTTTATTAAACTATAAATACGAGTATACTATAAATTTGATGTAAATATTTATAGCGATGCTGAAAATATTCGTACAATAAAAAATATCGTTTAGATGAAACAAAATCAACAACACTGCAAGATGAAATAGGTGAATTTTTGCACTTATTTTGTTATTATAAGATTATGTTATTTGGGCACACTGTCCTACAAAAATAATTCTATTCAATGATGCGTTTAGTCTGATTTTGTCGTGATGTACAAAATAAGTTTCTAATAAAAACTGTTAAAAGATTGTACATATATTTTTATTTGCTACAAATACCTTACCTATTCCACTCCATCCCAAAAAAATCTCATTTCTATTTAAAAACGTTCCCTATTTATTTTTTGGATTAAGCTAGCCACATACTAAGTACCCCTTTGTCCGGCTTCAGCTTATTCTAAGACTAGCAGTCTGCCCCGGCTACTTCCGTGGTACATAAATAGCATATGTCACTCAGGGATAACGTACCAATCCAACGGTGAAAGAACTTATGAAATCGGTCTTGTAGTTCCTGAGATTTACGCGTTCAACCAAACAAACTCATCAGCTTTATTAAGTATATATAATACTAGCTGAACCTCGCGGTTTCACTCGCATCTTTGATTACTACTCCGCTCCTATTAGTCATAGCGTGATGTTTTATAGCCTATAACCTTCCTCAATAATCGGGCTATCGAATAGTGAAATAATTTTTAAAATCGGACCAGTAGATCCTGAGATTAGCGCGTTCAAACAAACAAACAAACTCTTCGACTTTATAATATTAGTATAGATATATAACCCGTCGGAAATATCTGTCTGTCGGAAATGTTTTTTATCGATGTATTTATCTCATTGTCCCATCTCTCTTTTTAGTTCCGTTCCCACCCACTTCTGCCATCAGCGCCAAAATGGCGAAAATCAAATCGCCTCTCTATGGCCCGGCTTATCGTAGGTCCAGCGTACTTGTATGATAGAGGTCAGTGTTAGTTGTGCTAGCAATAGGTCAGACAAGGACAAAGTACCAGCGGAAACCCTCTCGCCAGGATCGCTTTTGGTTAGCTACCGCTTATGAGGAAATAGCTAACCTAGGTGTATTTTAGCTAAACAAAAAATTTTGGTACACAGTCTAGTAGTAAAAAATACGTATAATAAGCCCCTAAGTTCAAGGAAGCTAGCCTGCTGCACAGATTATATAATACTATAACTGATGCATAAATCCTCTTTTCTTCCAGATTTAAATCTGACTACAACGCAAAGTGAAGAGAGTATTAAGAAGACCATTTTTCGGACATTGCTTTTTTATTCGAAATAACTTTAAACCATTTTAAAGCTAGATTTCGTATCCCCATGTAATTAGCATGTTTAGTTTTCGAGATAAAAATATTAAATTCTTAAGACTATTTTTCAATCGGATATTAAGAAAAAAATATATTTCTCTGAAACGGCTATAGATACGCAATTTAAGATCGTAACTTTGTTAGATCCAGAAATATTCGAGTGTTATAATTTTCAGTTTTTTGTTTTTTCTTGATAATTCCGCCGTATTGGGAAAAGGTATTTCTACTAAAATTATGTTCTGTATTCCCCCTACATACCACAAAATTACACATCCCAATTCCGTGGAAGTTATAAACCACAACCTTTTAAAGTTTGATCCGTGTTTTTCGTCGTTAGGGTTGTCATTTAATAAGTTATTAATTTATATCCAGCTATGACTTTATTTTCACAAAAAAAAATTACGTGGTAGCATTTTTAGCAATATGTAACTACACTACTGTTAGACGTCCGAAAATTAATACGTCAAACATGGCTATATATTTTTTTAAGGAAAAGAGGAATACTAAAAATCCTAGTCATTTAAAAAAAAAATGTACGAGATCGTAGGGCAGATCATAGGATATATTGTTGGTATCAAGTGTGTAATTGATTTTTCAAAAACTTCACACTATATGACAACATTGCAACCGTCGAATCATCATCATTGAGTTTCTATGGTTTACATATTACAGAGTAGCTGTGTTCAAGGTAAATTATAGTTCTTTTTACCTGACTGGTTGCAGAATGATCGATGGTACATTAAGAATCGATTAATATGTCATGTTTTATATACCAACCAAATAAATACGAAATCACACAGTACATTTATTTTCTGAATTTCAGATTATGGCAACTAAAATATTTTATCTTGCTTTTACATTCCGTATATGCTTAATATTGAGTTTAATAATAAGAACTAAATAATCTGGAACATTAAACGGCTTCTGTAGCTGTCCTTTATGTATTATAAAATTACCGTTTTAATACCTACTTGTCTTATAATCATAAAAACCCTTTAAAATAACCATCAGATTCTATTTGAAAAACTTCAGAGGCTTTGAGATAACATACATACCAACATATGTTATGAACAGAAAGTTGTTTATATGTTTATAATTTAAACTTGTTAGTTAATGGATTGACAGTTGTTTAAGTAGAGTTGTATCACCACAGACACTAGTTCACACTTCACGAAAAATTAGTTTATTCGTAAAAGTTACACGAAAGTTCGCTAGGATGCTAATCTGCGATGATTGCGCTACAGCAGCTAAATAACGTATTGTCAACTAAATAATAAAATTATAAAAATACATAAAACAAGGAGCAAAAAGTAGGTAGTAATTTTCCTGTACGGTACACGTACAAAATCGTTTCCGTGAGTCTGCCAAGAGTGACTACGGTTATAAAACTGTATATTATAAATGTAATTGATATTTATTAAAAAAAATATCTTATCCGAAAAATCATGTGACAGCCCTAGCAAAAATATTAAATTTGGAATAACTTATAGTTTCTATGGAATCGAGATGTGTAATTTTTGTGGTGTGTAGGGGAAATGCAGAACATAATTTTAGTATAAATAACTTTTCCCAATACGGCGGAATTATCGAGAAAAAAAATTAAAACTGAAAATTAAAAAACTCGTATATGTCTGGATCTAACAAAGTTATGAGGTTTATTTGTTATCTAAAATAAATGCATTAGAAACGCCATAATTGGATTCAAGACTAAAATTGCGTATCTATAGCCGTTTCAGAGATTTTTTTTTTCTAAATAGCCTTTTGAAAAAAACAGACAAATTTAAAAAAAAAAAACTCGAAAACTAAACATGCTAGTTACATGGGGATACGAAATATTGCTTTAAAATGGTTGAAACTATCAGTTATTGGAATTAAAAAGCAATGTCGGAAAAATGTTCTAATCAGATTGCTAAAATGTATTGGTCACGTCTCCATTAATTACACTTTGTCGGGGTTCGAATCTAGGATAGCTCATCAGGTGCGCTTGCGATCACTAAAGCAACAAGGCCACCTTATGACCTACTAACTTTCCCCCTGCTCACTCCCGTGGCCTATTTAAAAAAAAAAACTTGTGGCTCTCACTTCCAGAGAATACGTTCTACAGCTACAAATAACCAATTATACCTATTATAGTGCCAGTTTCGATATTATCATAAACAACATTGTCTCCATGGTGTCAATAAGGTGTTCTTATTTCAAACCACCTCACGTATGATGAAATATTGCGTGCGAAATTGTTAAGTATATGCGTGGCCTTACCGTTCGGTAGTGACGACTGATACGTCGAAACGACGACGCGACGTGTGCCCTTCGTAACCATTCGGGGTTTCACCGTCTGTTGGTACGTTGATAGGAAGCACTTCATGTGTTGAGTAATTAAGTGAGGGCCTACCTATAACTTATTGGAGCGATTTTACCGGAATTAATAAGGGTATTGAACTCTGGGTATGACTACATTGGTAGCTGTATTCATGTATGTGTTTTCATCTTCATCTTCATGCTCTATCCTTTTATAACTTGGATTTTCTTCGCATCATGCTTGCTTCTACTACTACTAGAAACATAAACTTTCCACCGTCATCCTATGGGGTTAGGTAGGAACTAAAGAGTATCACACGCTACAATCCTATCATACTCCTTTTATTTATTTCTATTAGCTAAAGTCGCCGCCAGATAACAAAAAAAATTAAGTCATTGATCCGTATTCGTATTTTACCAAAAGGTATAATAACGTAATTTGAAAATATGTTTTTTTCTTTTTCTTTTGTATTTCGACCTCAAATGAAAGGTATAGGCGTAGAACCATTTTAGCCGTTTATATCATGTAAATTGGTCCACGCGTTTATGAGATATTAACTCATTACTAAATGCCAAGTGAAAGGGTCAAGGACGCCCCTTACCGCGGTACGTTTGCTTTCACCGTGTTAGCGACACTGCCTTTACATTTTTTTCGTATCGTTTTGAAATATTGGAATACATTGGTAGACTTTACCATATCGCCAAAGGTCCTCTCTAAACATGATTTTCCATTCAAATTAGTTTGCTACCAATCGCTTTCCGTCAGCATTTTCAAAGACTCAGTCCGAGTGTTTTGTTTGTAGATAAAAATAAACCCTACATAATAGTACATTATGGTACAAGTGTGTAAAGTTGGTGATTACCGCTGAGGCGCGAGAGCAGAGGACGGTAATCATCAATACACACGTGTATCATACGACGTTTTTCAACACACTTGTGAAGAAAATAATACTAAAAAATCATTTCCAACAGTAAAAACGAGCTGTGAAAACTTTTTGGCAATAGCGGGCTAAATTAATCAGTTTTCCTATGCGCGCGCATCTAACAATGGCGATCGGCCATAGACTAAAAATAATGAGGATGATGAATGATTTTTTTGGCTTTTCGCGGATAGCGTTTTAGCCACGTACAAAATGGGGAATTTCATGTTTTCTTTATTACAGACAAAAACAAAAGTTATATTTAAGTTAAAGTTTTATTTATTAAACACGTACAAGTTGAAATTATCTATTTAAATACGAAGTTGCATGAAATGAGTTACATTTGTACTATTGAGCACGAACTTTTTTGTATCGAGACTTTTTTACGAACAAAGCAACTCAACCAATAAATAAAAAAAGAAACTCTTTATCTCACTTGTGAATAATAGTAATGAAAAAGTCACAGTTTGATAACAGGTGTCATTATGTGCCTAATTGCGGTGAAATTAGAGCCACTTTATGAGCAAGTGTGTTGAAAAATATTTTTCTGGTAATATGTAGATATCAAGAAAGGTAATGTTGCGTTTTTAAGCTATGTTATCAAGATCACGTGTAACCAAACAGGTCTTCCTTCATAGGGAAATTAAATCTCGTCAATGGCCGTCATACTTCGAAATCTTAATTTATACGGATAACTGGCTTGTTAAAGATTGCAAAACGATGGCCCATTGTCGCCTTGACATACGTATAAGTGTTACTTTTATTTCAATTGTTATGAATTCAATCCATTACGGCACTACTGCTACTGGAAGACTAAGTAAGTATATCATAATGATATCCATAAGTATAATAATCTTTTTAAGGGTTTCTGGTTTAACCAGTACATTATTTTACTTTTCATTTTGAGGAAATACCTTAGCTATTAATGAGACGATATTTAAGACTGTTATAGGAACTAAGTCAATTTTGACTAGCCATCATCTTGTTACTAAAATCTATTCCCCAATGTGAACGCAGTACTGTGCGCCCGCTCGTAGCCAGAATATCAATATTGAACCTTCTTTTGGACAGTTGTGTTTGCAAAATATTCTTTTCTCAAACATGCTTGGAAATTTGAGCATTATTTTGACAGCCTTCTTCGAGATAAATCGAAATTGCAGTACAGGCCAAATACATGCGAGCAGCGGCCGGAAAAAGTTGTATGAAAATCCATATCTGTCGTTTGCAGCGGCCAAATAAATTACATAGTAAACTCATATCTGTCGTGTAATTAAAAAATGGAACGATCTTTTACTCCGAATCATGGCAACCAAGGAGGTAACTTATCAAAGGTTTTATTTAAATTTCGAACTGGCTTGCAAATATAAAGCTGTTTATTGAAAAAAAACAAATGAACACTTTAAGGCTTAGCACGCACTGCGATTTTTATTTGCGCGGTTTTATGTAATATTATTCCCGCGTGATTTTTTTACCGCAACGCGTGCGGCTTCAGACAATTCCATAGGCCGCAGAAAGGGCGGAAAAAAAATCGCGCGAATAAAAATCGCAGTGCGTGCTAAGCCTAACGCGGGAATAATTATTGTTGTTCATTGTTCGTCATTGATTTTGAAAAATAATTGTATTTGGCAAAATGAGTTCTAGGTACTACTTAGTTTTAATTTCCGCGCATTATTTGAGAAAAGCACTATACAAGCCTTGGCCACAACTAGGCATTGATGGACTTACGTATGTGTGCCTCGGCTTCGCCTCGGCCCACATTTACACGTTCGTCCATCAATGCCTCTTTTGCTGGCCGCTGCAGTAATGTACTATTAATTTACATATGCTATTACAGTTATGAAGAAATTCTAGCCATCAATTTTTCTGTGTAAAAATAATTTAAACATACAAGTCGTTTTGGGAGTATACAAAAGTAGCGAAAAATTATCGTGTAGTTAATTATTTTTTTAAAGCAAAACTAATAATATACAAGATTCTTTTTTTATTTACACGAAAAAACCTCGTTTCACAAATAATGTACATGAATCAATAATAAATATATATTTTTTTCAAACCTTTTAACCTAGCCGTTACTCAGGAGTATGCTTTAGAAAGTTACCGTTTTACGGCACTAAAGCGGTGGAGGGCCCTTAAGTAAATTATAAAATATTGTATAGCAAAGTATGAATGGATTGACGTTCAGCATTTGCATGCTTCTTTATTCTGTCTTTTCATGACGGACCAGTTTTTGAGATTCCTTGAGCTACGGTTCTCCCATAGTTTGAATTACTAAGGTAACATGATAATTAATTAAAACTCTGTTACTTTGTGACGACGTCAATTAATAATTACTCTTCCAGACAAATTCTCTGAGACTGCACGATCGTCTATTGTAGGCCTTAGGCGTATACAAAAAAATAAATTTAGAAATACGATGAGATACTTTATTTCGTGATTGAGACACTGCTGAGCAAAGTGACATCTGCGAACTCGGAGCGATCCATTGTCTTCTAAATAATTTACATGCAAATTGAACTAATTTACAAATGCTAAGTCGTTCATTAACTACTTAGTCATGTACTTGAATTCTGCAGAAATTCTGAAGGCTGCACGAGGACATTTTGAAATATATTTATTGGGCTTTTATTGGTATTGTACGAATTTATTGAGTGCGCTAATTTAGTACATGTTAAGTAGGATACAAACTGATATAATCATGATCATTTAATGACACCAATTTATAAGAGATTGTTTACACAGCTTCGCATCTGCCTTGCTTTGCAGCTGTTTTACAAATAGCTAAAATTCTAACAACTTCCACTTGTGATGCTTTTATCACTGGCTTGGGATGATATTAGACAAGTGTTGTTTAATCTAAATTGCAAAGTTACTGCTGAAACTTCATCTGTCAGTGCAGTCACCTCTTTAACTTGCTTATTTTCGAAGACCAAGTTTTTATAATGTGAATATTACACCCATTGTACCGCCCATTGTACACTTATCTTTATAAATGTTTTGTTCTGTAATTATTTAAGTGGTGTACAATAAAGTATATAATAAATAAATAAATATTTTGCCGTCGACTATAATTATCATCGCTCGTGACCTGGTGAAGGTTGCGGGGATCCGCTGTGTGCGAGACGCACGGGACCGATCAATGTGGCGACGCTTGGGGGAGGCCTATGTCCAGCAGTGGACGTCTTTCGGCTGATATGATGATGTTGATATCATCGCTTACCATCAGGTGAGATGATGGTCAAAAGAAAATCATAAATTAAAATAAAAACAAGCTTCTCCGTATTCTTCTCAGCAAACCCGATATCATGAGGATTTAAACCTATATAATTGATCCGCCATCTTTGAAGGTACACCTTGAATTTTTTTTAGCTCAAAATGTTTTTGGATAGCTGTTTTAAAATTCAATTGTATTATTTGACCCATTATATAACAAGTCAAATAAAAGCCTAGTAAAACAAAACCTGATCAACATCCACAAATCAGGTGACGCAACAGAGCAACATGTAATTACATATATAGGTATCCATAGTCACGTCATGTCAGAGCCACTACCGAAGCGTGACGTCGTACAGAGCGCAGTTTAGCCACGTCTGATGAAGCCGTAATAGCGATAAATCCTATTACCAGCCATCACTTACCTAACTTCGTCATGAATATCAATACATGGACGATGGCTAACGCACTGGTACGTGAAATTTAGGCCTACTTATTTTGTTTAAGTAGGGCCTACATTTAAAAAAAAACTTTTGGCAAAAAAATACTACCGACTTCCAAATACAAAACTACAAAGTGAAAAATAACTTAATTTTTTGATTTTTGAAGTCGGTGTCTTTCGTAGGTACCATTTTTATGCGTTATGGACACCGACTTCAAAAAATTTAGTTTTTTTTTCACTTTGTAGTTTTGTATTTGGAATTCGGTAGTATTTTTTTGCAAAAAGTTTTTTTATTTTTCACTTTTTAGTTGTAGAATAGATTTCATGAAACTTGAACATAACCGGTGAAATGAAAGATCTGCTTACCCCTTAAGAGCGAACTGTATGATAAACAACAAACAGACATGCGATTGCAGCAATCTCGAGAGATTTGCCGTTATTTATTGAAGAGTTCTGTTGTATATCTCCGAAGTTCTTCATCAGATCTTCACCAAATTAAAATGGGACCAATTTCGGAACATCCTTTTTCAAACAAAAAAAGAATTTTCAAAATCAGTCCACAATTGACGGAGTTATAGGTGAAAACACACAAAAAAATAAAACAATCTTGAAGTCGAACATAGAACCTCCTCCTTTTTGGGAAGCCGGTTAAAAAAGAACACTTAGGAGCCAAAATGAGGATCTTTTCCTTAAGAGTTTTATTGGAAGTCGGGTAATTCAAGATGATGTCTTTGGTCTCTAGGAATTTCATGATTTGCAGTTTCTTGTTCACTATTGAACATAAATTGATCTCTTTTACTTTTTACCCGACTGCCGAAGGAGGGTAATGTGTTTATCAGTCTATGTATGTATGTACGTTTGTTCCTATGTGGCTTTCTAGAGACCAAACGCGTTGGCCGATTTTGATGATTCTTACGTCAATCGATTCATCTTAACCCTGCGAGTGTCACTGGCTACATAAAAATTGAAAAAGAAAGAAATGGCGGATTTTGGGCGCCATTTTATGGGAGTTATTTTTTCTTCCAATCCCATCGTGTATCAAAATAAATGGTTTAAAGAGGTGATTTCAAAAATATATAACACTTATATTATATGTTAAAATGAACATATTCGCGAGCTGGTTGACCAAAACCAGATGTATCCTCCGACTGCACAGCATGATTTTCTTCTTGTTTACGTCTTTTTAGTTCGCTTTTTAAGCAGTCGGGTTTTTTGAATTTTAATTGACTTTTTTATTTCTGCTCACAGGGCCAAATTTGCATCCTCCTGCCCTTATCCCATGGGTTAGGGACAGCACATCTTCTTCTTCCGCATATTTCTGTATCCGCGCATCATTTATTCATATTCATGCACACAAACGTACAGAGGTGAACTTAATGCCTTAGGCATTTTTACCAGTCGACCTTTGGTTGATGCAGAGACAAATAGTGGTAGGTGCAATATTGAAAGTAAATCACGACAAGGTATTCTAACACAAATCTTTACAACATGAAAACATGTCTTCTCCTTCCAAATATGTCGTAAGACAAAATATTTCTGTATCTACAGTTTAAGCTAAATATAGTGATAACTCTAGAGAGATCTTACTTATAAAATAAAAATAATAATTCATAAAATCAAAACACCCGACTGCTTAAAAAGCGGACTAAAAAGACGTAAACAAGAAAAAAATCATGCTGTGCAGTCGGAGGATACATATTCGCGAGCTGGCTGACCAAAACCATATGTATCCTCCGACTGCACGTCGGGTGTTTTGATTTTTTGAATTAATTTTATTATTTAACACTTTTTAGTTAACATTTTATTCGAATAAGTTACATTTAAACATATAAGTGTTATATATTTTTGAAATCGCCTCTTAAAACCCTTTAATTTGATACCCTACACGATGGGATTAGATGGAAAAAAAAATGGGCCCCAACATTATGGCGCCCGAAAGCCGCCATTTTTCTATTTTAATTTTAATGTAGCCAGTGACACTCGCAGGGTTAAGACGCATCGATTGACGTACGAATCATTAAAATCGGCCAACGCGTTTGGTCTCTGGATCGCCACATAGGAACATACATACATACTTACATACATACATAGACTGAAAAACACATTACCCTCCTTCGGCAGTCGGGTAAAAAGCTTGAAGCATTCTTATAGGCTGAGAAGATTATCCAAGTATGACATGATCCATGAATCTTGCGATTTTTTCTTATTTCTATAGCAATACGATAAGATCGTGTAAGATTTGTACAAACACGAATACATTATGATTTATCTAAACCTATCTAAAATGATACACACGTGATTGATCATATATTTGCGCCCGCGCATGAGGAAGTGTTATCAAAAGTAGGCAAATATTGTTGGTTATTGTTATTCAAGAACCTTTCGGTTCAACGTTTGTAGGTACGGGAGATGTAGCAAAACATAATAGCTATTTATGCAACTGTTACGTTATGGACGGTCTTTTAATACGAGTGCCATTTTTCGGTACAAGCGTAGCGCGTACCGAAATAGGTGGGCACGAGTTATTAAAACACCAATAACGTACAGTTGCATACAAGATTTTATCTACGAAGGAAGGAATAAAACATAGATATAGACAAATAATTATTTCAGGAAGTGTGTTTAAATATTTCATTTCTCTTACATGTCTTGATTTTTCTGGTAGTAAATTATTTGTAGCCGCAACTGCTCTATTTGTTATATCTGGTGGAGTATTTTCACACTTTTCACTTGATGTTGAAGACATTTTTAATAAATTTGGAATAATATTTCACTCAGAAATTTTACCCGCGTCCACATTTTATTTTATTTTTTTATTTAGTCTTTATTATGTATAAGGCAAAGATCTACTACTACTACTAGATCTACTTTTGTTCTAAACTTGTTCCATTTTTAAAAACATCATTTACATTGTCTCGATTTCGAAGTAATATTATAGGGACCTGGCTGTATGTTCAGAATGTCTTTGCTTGTGTTTTAGAATTTATGATGATTCGCATAATGCAACCCGATGTCGTTATGGGTATCATAATGAAACAGCTGTCAATTTTGTAATTCGAATATAACGAAACCGAAGTAGATAATATATATTATGTAATTCAATTGTCAAAATTAGGTCTATCTATATCTGTAGGTGTGTCTGCATTGACATATAAACCTTTTTGCATGTTATCCATGTTCCGTTACGTAACTTTTGCCATCTTTTTATTTTGTTGTTATAAATGTAATCGTAAGACAGTTTGATAAAGATTAGATTAGAACAGCTCTACTCTGAGAAGTATAGGTAGTACTTAATCTAAATCCAGGGAATTCAAACAAAATCTTCTTCCTCGCTTGTCGATGGAAACCTAAATAGAGTGGTCATCGCATTTATTATTATTTATTTATTTATTAAACTGTATGTACAAATACAAAGGCGGACTTAATGCCTTAGGCATTTTCTACCAGTCGACCTTAGGGTGGTGCAGAGATAAAACATGGCAGGTGCAACTAAATGAAAGAACAAGTTAAAAAAAAATTTACTAAACTTACTACTTAAAAATATCACAAATAATATAATAATATCTTAAATACATTTAATCTGACGATTCACAAGCATAGATACCTACACATTCTGATCAACATGACATTAAAAGCGTGACTTTGATTTTCGTGAAACAAGGCTGAGCTTAAAACAAATGTTAACCAAAGAAAGTGCAAATATATATGTCAGTGAAGTTAATATCACGAGAACTGAAACAGAAAAACACATAACTGAAGAAGAAAAATAACGTCAGAAAAACAAACGACACGCTAGCGAATTCCAAGAAGACCACATGACGATAAACTAATTTAAATACCGGCAAAGATAGTCTGGAAAAACTTAATGGAAAAAATGCTACCCAATCTAAAGAGACTTTCTTTCATGAGCTAATACTTGCTAGTTCAATTTCTTATCTTGTTTTAAGAGACGGTTGTCACCTGTCGGCTCATGATTGATAAGCAAGGCTGATTGGTGGAAACCGCCTATGTACGTATCAAGGTTGGAATGCGGCCTTGAAGGCATTTGGCGTAAGGGATAGCCGTTGAATAAGGTGTTTCGTAACTTTATGGTTCCAAGGCGAAAAGGGGAAGACCAAAGAAGCGATGGATGAACAGTTTTCAAGAGGATATTGCTTGAAAGGAGGTGAATTCTGCAATATTTATTTATTTATACAAACATTTGTTTTACAGGAGCTAACAAAAGTACTCATAAATTGCCACACTTTGAGCCGACTCTCAAAAACAGATAACTTACACATTTTGCGTTTCTGATTGAGCAATCCCAAGTAACGGCTCTGGGTACCGGCACACGTTACTCAGAGAAAAAAACGCTAAGAGTAACCTTTTGGAATGCCGCCAAATTGGAATAAGGACAACAAATGATGATGATGGTCGCCAAGATTTATTAGAAGGTAGAAACCAATACTATACTATTCCAAAGAATTTTCGGAGGGCGACTTGTACCAAGGTCTAGCTTAAGATGACAATGGCTTCTAAATTTAGCCCGGAAGTAAAACAATTTGACGAATACACGTGCAACGAACAAAGAGTTATGAAGGCTAATTAATAAAATGACTAAGTTGACAGTTACATAATGTTCCTAGCATAATTCGTTAATGACCCGTGTTTAGGCAAGTTCATCAATCTTACTTTTAAGAGGGCACTAAAGTAATATTCTTCCCATAAATTCGTCACTGTCAGATCTGCCTACTCTTTAACCCAACGATGTTAGGGTCGACCCCAACTAAGTGGGGATTAAGCTGAATTTTAAAGAAGCTGGAACTTGGTAACACGGTGTTCTTTGGCGTCAAGGGAGGAACATCTGATACCAGATACATCTGATACAGATGTTCTAGCTTTTGACTTCCCGTGTGTAGTGGTGGCCCAGCGCCTAAGACCTCGCCTCTCGTGCTTGAGGTCGTGGGATCAAATCCGGGCAAGAACCAATGTGAATTTTCAAATTCATAATAAGTACTTTCTAAGTTTATTATCTTGGACATCACAGACAACAGTGAAGGAAACCTGGACTAAGATAGTTAATGTAAGTCTGAAATAGCCAAGTCAGAGGCCTCTGGGGTTCCCAGAGTCAGCTTAATTAACGTTGACACCGGATATGGCCACATCCTCACACGGAAAGAAGAAAAAGATTTCCCGTAACGACTGTCGACAATCTTCAAATGACAGCCGGGACCAACGACTTAGCGTACATTTCGAGGCTGGATCGGAGAAGTCTCGGCATACATATAATGTATGATCACCTATTGAACTCAGCAAAAGTAGCTTAACCTTGAAAATTAGTCCGTGCGTCTGGATTACTTAGCCATGAGCTTCACTGTCAGATATGCATGCAAATTCGATAGTAGATTTACATCTAGTCAGCAAAACTTAACAAATCACGACAGTCAGTGTTATTCGCTACAAACATAATTGTGAATGTCCTTCCTGTCATTTCTTCCTTTAATTTTCACGGTTGGTGACACAAAAGTTTATGTAAATGAGCAGTACGAAGATAGGTCTTGTTTTGTTCGAGTCACGAGGGTTGTTCGGCGCCGGCGCATCGTGCGGGAACTAGCCTTGTTCATTATGATATTATTAGTAAGATACTTCCAACAATGCTGTATAAATAACTAGTGCAAACAACTAGTTCACATATTAATGTCTCATTATTTATGGCACCTTGTAAATTATTTCACAAGGCAAATACGTACGCATTTATTTATTTTCAAGTGCAAGTTGAATCAGTCTCACATGTTGGTAAATATTATGGTGGAACGCCAGTTATCTTGTTATGGTGTTAATTCAATGGTTGATATTGCAGGTATTCAACTGTTATCGGGATTTCATTGTGACATATTTCACGAGATTATTTCGTACTATTGACACATGAAATCGATAAGATCTGTCTGTGAACTTGAAATACAGATTAATGTTTAGGATATGTACAGAGTCGATCTAAAACTTGACTCACTTTTATTTTCAGTTAATAAGTCTTTACTAGAAGAATACAGAAATGAGGATATCCGCAGGAGAATCAAAGTTAACCAAGCATAGCCCGAAGAATTGCGAAACTTAAATGGCAGCGGGCAGGGCACATTGCTCGCAGAACGAATGGCCGATGGGGCCGAAAAGTTCTGGAATGGCGACCGCGAACAGGAAGACGATGCGTTGAAATGCCTCCCACTAGATGGTCCGATGACCTGGTTAAGGTTGCGGGAAGGCGCTGGATGCGAGACGCACGGGATCGGTCAATGTGGCGACACCTGGGAGAGGCCTTTGTCCAGCAGTGGACGTCTTTCGGCTGATATGATGATAATGAGAAGAATACATCTTTCACAAAAAATAAATACAAATAAATCACGTTCATTAACTGTTGCACGTTTGTATGTCTTTGTGACTGACACGAAGATAAAAGGTAACTTTTGAATAATTACAACTAATTTGCAGTCTTATCAAATGCAAATATTAGCCCGTAACATGTACTTGGTACTTAAGTAATGTCAAAACTGCTTTCCTAAAAAATCCAGACACAACTCTTTATTTCACACAAGTAAAATTACAAAATTTTGAAAACCCCCGCCTCATTTTAATTTCGTGCTCCATAATTTATCTAGTACATAGTAGATACGCTTCGCTCGGCAATCTATTGAACACGTAATTATGACACGTTATCTTGTGAAAACACCCCGATACAAACAGTAAAACGCCCATAACTTTTGAACGGCTGAATCGATTTTATTAAAACATAGCTAAGAACACTCTCGACAAAATCACCTTTCAAACAAAAAAAAAACCTAAATCAAAATCGGTTCATCCGTTTAGGATCTATGATGCCACAGACAGACACACAGATACACAGCAACACACGTCAAACTTATAACACCTCTCTTTTTCCGGCGGGGGATACATTTACACAAACGTGAAAAGTATCCGACACATAATCAAATTCCGATAAGGATTTGCACGCAATAAACGGTTTCATCTGATAAATCCCGGCGTTACTTTCAATTTGATCGTCAAGCTAAAGATAGAAAGGAATCGCGAAAGCAATAAGACGAACAGACAATCAGTTTGTTTATATAAGGCCGTATTGGAGGATACAATCAGTCGCCGACTCCCTGGGACGCAATAAGCGTAATCCCCAAGGCGGGGAACCGAGAAATATAATGTTAGAAGCGACTTTTAAAATGATTTTATTTGCTGCCAGACCAAATGGAAGGAGCACTTTGATTTAAATTCTGTTATTGTTCAGTTCTCTCAATATTATGGTAAATGGAAAAGGTTTGATAAAATCCTGGCTGAGTCTTTCATTTGCTTGAAAAAAATCTTCTCTTCTTTTAATTTTGTTTAGCTATAGATTTTTTTAAACTCAGTAAAATGGCCAATCTTGGGGACATGGACACGGCAAAACGCCTGGTTCATCTTCTGAGGCGGTTGTACGAAGAGAGCACAGCCTCGGTACGAACAGATGACATTCTGTCCAGTAACTGCCACCCCATCGCAGGTGTCCGCCAAGGATGTATTATGTCGCCGCTTTCATTTAATATCTGCACAGAGCTTATAATGCGCATAACTTTAAAAAAATGGACGGATGGGGTTACAGTTGGTGGCTAAAATATTGCGAACTAGCGGACGCGTCGCGGTTTCAACCGCGTAGTTCCCGTTCCCATGGGAATACAGGTATAATAAAAAGTAGCTTATGTCACCCAGAGATAGTGTAGCTTGCCAACGGTCAAATAATTTTTGAAATCGTTCTAGTAGTTTTTAAGTTTATTCGTTACATACGAGTAAAAAAAGTATAGAAACGCGACACTACAGATAGTATAAAATAAAAAAAAAATACAAATCTTTCCTCTTTATAATATTAGTATAGATTGGTGCTACGCGGATGACACCACTCTTTTTGCATCAAATGCTTGACATATATATGGAAACCAAAAAAAAAAACCTAAACCTTGTTTGTACTTTTTTTTATATTCTTCTCTGTTACTTTGTGATTGTTGTTGTTGTGTTGTGTCTACGTCGAATAAATGTTTTCTATTCTATATGGAAGAACTACTAAGCAAAACGGAACAAGTGAGCCTTGAATTCTGATTAAATATTAATCGCAGCAAGACCGAAGACCAGGCTTGTGCGTACTTTAATTTTACCTATATTCCTGTACGCTGCGTGAATGTGGACGTTGCGGGAAAACGATACACGCTCTAGAGATGTGGTGCTGGAGCAGAACGCTCGGAGAGTCGTAGACCGAGTTCCACACAAATGTCTCGATACTCCAAGAACACCACATCAAGCAGCGTCTGTCCGCAATAGTACAGTCCCGAATACTCACTTTCTACGGATATGTTTCAAGGCGAGACAGTCATAGTCCATAGAGCGATTAGTTGTCCAAGGAAAAGTGAAAGGTATTAGACCGCGTTCACCCATGCGTTTTACCGACCAGATCAAGTCTGTTGTGGGCGGTCCCGTGCACGAATGTACCCGGATGACTTCTAATCGGGAAAGGTGGCGAGACAAAGGTGTGAGACGCATTACATCTGCTGCAAATAGTAACTACACTTTATGACGGACACGACCGCTCTGTCAATAGCGTAACGACTAAGAAGAAAAAAGATTAAATTTAGAACATAGCTAAGTGGGAAATTCTATTTCAGCTTAGTCAATCAATTGGTCTTATGTTTAAACAGATTTCTTCATCCGGGCATGGATAAACATAGTATATAAGCTGAGCTTTATCCGTACTGCATTATTAAAGAAGCCTGATAAAATCCTACACATGTCTAAGCAATTTGTCCTTCTTTGACACGTATTTATCACACTGACTTTATCACTTTCCTTAATTCGCTCTTAGGACAAAATATAGCTAAGACATTTATATTACAAAATAATTTTAATACATACATATTTGAATGACAAAATAAAATTATAAATACTTAATTAACCATTAAAATCATTGGCAAACGAATTCTCGAGCTCAGAATATAAAAAGAAGTAATATAAAAAAGTTCTCCAAAGTGTCTCTTCCAGTAAAAAGTATCGACATCGGTCAGTAGATGCTGGGCGGGCGGCTGAGCGAGCGAGGGCGGCGCGCGCGCCCAGTCAACTTCCGCCGCCCGTGCCCGCGGTAACTGCCCACTAAGTGTGCCCACTGTGCCCAGTCTGCCTGTCTGCCCGCTTATCGATAACTTTGCTCAACTACGACTACTGTAACAAAGCTTGTTATTTATTGAGAAAAGTTTTCAGTCGAAGTGTTAATTGGATATAATGAAGTGATTAGAGAGAGATATTTTATGTTCAGTTTGTGTTTTTTTAACATAGCATTTTGTCATATTTAGGAAGTGACTGAGAAACCAAGTAATAGACTTTACAAACTGTCTTATTGTCAAACATTTACAAATATTCAATTAAAAAACTACCTACAGAATGTGAAATTCCTTATCCTAGAGCCAATACAAATTCCATCCTTAACATATTTCAAGAATCCCCTCCTTAGGAACCACCAGAATATTCTATGTTCAAATAATCACCACAGGCGAAGAGGTTCTTTGCTCATATGACCATCACCGCCTGAGACTTCA
Source organism: Orthosia cruda (assembly GCA_964057195.1). NCBI lineage: Eukaryota > Metazoa > Arthropoda > Insecta > Lepidoptera > Noctuidae > Orthosia > Orthosia cruda. The sequence goes on along the minus strand of OZ059830.1, from coordinate 14,907,207 downwards.
ACCATGGCAGATAAGCTACATGAATACCAAGGAGTAACTGGTCGGCTGCACGGTGCTCGCGACCGCTACCGAGAGCGGTGGTCCAGGTGGAAGGAGAATCACCCAAGAGGAGTCAGGGATGTGGTCGCCGAAACCCTGTTCGGGATACCGAACTCTGATGAGCCGAGAGAAAGAGTCTGGCAGGATAGTGCTTACAGCGATTTATATCGGTATGTTAATTGTAAATTATTGTCGGATAAATAATAATTTATTTTGCTAATTTAAAAATAACTCTTTTACACGTCAATCTTTTTTGTCAAATTAAACGAGAAGAGCGTTTTCTAGCTGACTACTCAGAATAAAAACTCCGAGGCTCTCTTTGAAAGGCCATATTCAAGGTAATGGTCAAGTGATTTAAGAAACATATAGGCTAATGTCTGAGTTGGTCTGAAAGAAAAGAAAGAAGCGTGTAGACATTTTTAAGAGTGTGTTTTTCATGAAGTTATTCCTAATAGTACCTCATATGGATCCAAAATTGAAGAGCGAAGTCGACTCCCGTCTTATAATAGATTGATGTGGTTTAGAATGACGTCAAGATTATTCAAGATGAACGTAGTTTCAGACCTTGGAATTTTTAGTCATTAATATTTAGCGGTAAAAAAATGGAAATCGTTTATTATCCAGGTCGTAGTTGATTTACAGATATAAACAAGTTAAACAATTAAAGAAGCTTAAATATTACTATATATTACCTAGATTAAATAGGTAAAATTGCCAGTGAGCCCCTAAATAGGCAGTTAGTCTGTAGCCAATATCAGTCAATCATACATTGGTTTAGAAATACCTAGAATTTTACCCTAAGTCTTATTTTTTCCAGTCCAATTAAAAACTGCAACATGTTTTCGAGCACATGGGAACAGTTTTCCTATTATAATATTTAAGTGTAGCAGAGAGTCAATAACTCGATTTCATATACCCATGCCAACAATGCTCACGTACGAGACAAAACAAATACTATCATAGTTCGGAGCGATAGATCGAAGACTAATATAGCAGAATAAATATCTTATGAGGTTTACTTTCTATCAAACTTGTATGTAGGACAAGTTAATGGATTAATTAGGATCACAAGCAAAGCTTCTAAGTTTGCTTTCAATCATAATAGCGAAATTGAGCACTTCGCATACTTACCTAAAGATAATATTGATGTCACAGCTAATAAGCTATTAATCGTGTTAGTTCTCGATAGGTACATTATCTAATTTTATTGACTGTCAACCTTTAAAGTGATGGAAGATGTTCCTAAGGCTGATTCCCCATAGTGCGTTAATTGCATTAATTTGTAATATTCGATTTGATGGAGATTGTGGCGGGCTTTTCAAAAAAAGGCCTGAGGAACATTCAAGGAGTATCTATAGTAACATTAAATACAAAACTAGACTAGCGTTCAAAAATATATCGAAATTGATTCGAATTCAACACTCTAAAATAAATATTGATATATCATCATTAAAAATATACTAAATGACGGCCACTGTTTGGAATTGATCTCAAATAGTTCTAGTTGATCGATCGGCATTTCGAATAATAAATTAACAATAATATCTTATCACGCAATTGGAATTCGAAAAATTCTCGTCGCCAATGTAGAATATAGTAAAACGCCGGTTGGAGTCTCACTGTCCGTATATATAGTTTATCTGTGAGTAAGACTGCCGCATAATAACAAATCGGGCTTACATTGTGTTAACCTGCCTGTAATGGCCAGTACTAACTACAACAGAGCTTGTACTCCAATGTTGCGAAAAAAAAATCGTCGTTGTACCAGAACATCGACAGCGCAGCGCATCACCTGCCCCCCACTTCGTTTCTCGTCCAACGAACGACGACGCAATGCATCATGTGGCATGCCCCTAAAAATATATATGTTTAACGACGCAGCGTCGACGCTGCGAAGACGCAGCGCAACGTACTAATAGGGCCTCAGCCTAATAGATCAATTCATAATAACTCGTAAAAAGTGGAGGGAAAAGGTGCCTGCAGGGAATAACTGAAATTGTTGACATAGGTATACCAACATTTTATCATCATTATTTCAGTCGAAACGCGTCCACTGCTGGACATAGGCTTCCCCTTGCGTCGCCACATTGACCGTTTCTGAGCTTCTCACATTCAGCTAAACATAAAAAATCCTACGATGAAAATGCACGTCTTCTTTGATTTTTTTTCGACGGTTAAAAATGGTACATTTTTCAGGAGAAAAAGTCGCATCGAGTTGATGCGAATCTCAGCAGCAGTAATGGGGATTGAATTCTCATATGCCGGAGAAACTGCCTTCGTGTCCCCAACTCTGCTGCAAATAGGAGTTCCCCATCAACAGATGACGCTGGTCTGGGCCCTATCACCTCTGATTGGGTTCTTCATGACCCCTTTACTGGGGTCCCTCAGTGACCGCTGTCGTTCAAGGTTTGGAAGGAGAAGACCGTTCATTGTTCTCATGTCTGTTGGAGTGTTGTTAGGTAAGTCTCTTCCTAATTATTTAAACTACTGCTAGTTTTTTTTTTTTTTTTTTTTTTTTATAAACTATAGGCTAGCGTTTGACCACCATCTCGCCTGATGTTAAGCGATGATGTGGTCTACGGTGAAGCACGCTTGCCTAGAAGAAACCTATTCACTCTTGACTTAAAGACCCCTAGGTTATAGCTGTCAGGGAACAAAGACTCCGGAAGGGAATTCCACTCCTTAGCTGTGCGCACAATGAAAGTATTAGCAAAACGCTTTGTGCGTATGGGAGGGATGTCTACCATGTACCGATGGCGCATGGCCGTACGCCTTGTAGTCCGATGATGGAAAGGGCCAGGCGGAATCAAATTGTGCAGTTCCGTCGCACACTCCCCGAAATGTAACCGATAAAAGACCGACAGACTGGCGAAAAGAATAAGAATGAAGAGGTTTTAAAGAATTCATACCCCTTATTTTCAGAATAATATTATATATAATGTAAAAGGGATATTGACAAAAAAAAACTCAAAATATTGGACACGCATTTTTCTTTTGCCACGTATACAAAAAATACGACGATACATTGCTTTGAAATAGCGTGTGACGTGTGCTACCCTTTATACTGCCAAAGTAACGTCACAAACCCCCATTCCTGAATATTGATGAGCTTTATATTTGTCAATTTGTATTTATTTGATAAAGAAAAAACACGGGTCCAATATTATTTGATTATCTCACTGACGAACTAAATAAATTATCATTTTTCTAATCAGGGCATATCCCTTTTTTGTTTGTTACGCTTTCACGACCAAACCAAATTTAACAAACCCATTTTGGTATAGAAATATATTGGATCTTGGAGAAAGACAAAGAATACATTTTGCCGCAGGAACTCCGTCGGGATTATAACTGACTCAAAATAAAAATAAAATATTTACTTATGTACTTTAGAATTGTCAAAAAAAAATTACTCTAGTTGCAAATTAGCAAGCGTCAGTAGGTCCCAATCGTGAAGAATTTGCAAGAACTCCACGGACACTCTTTTCCATCAGTGTTAATTACAAGTTTTTGGTTACAACATTCTTGTTGAAAAAATACATATATGTGAGAACGATGTAATAAGACGTGCACGTAAAAGCGTCTAGAGTAACAAACAATTAAAAACATATACAATTACAGGCCGAGGCAGTTAAGTTTTGACCAATCCCAACTGATGGCGCCCGTTCACGAACATGACGCATGACGCATGGGTCTTATGGAGACTTTAATGCTAGTGAAGCCGCTTGTAGAAGCTAACAAACGAAACTACAATTTAATAAGAGTTTGTACTTTCGTTCAATCCACAAAGGAAATCAACTTGAAAACTCTTCACAAACAAGACCATTATTTACTTTAACATCTTTTACTTGAACTAAGTATCTTTGATACAGATATTAAATTTAATGAGCTCTCGGCACGAAAACCTTTCTAAACAGAGCCTACCTATTTGTTAAAGAGTTGAGTACTTTACTGAAAGATCTGAAGGATTAAATTAAATTTGTAATGGAGGCATTCACTGTTGGGGTCCAGGAGTCCTAAGCAAACAGTTATTACTTCAGAAGATAACGATATATCTCTTAATTACTGCTTTAGAAAATCAAGTGGAGTGATAAAGGTCTATTATATTGTCACGAGAGAGGAATTCTTGAGGCAGAAGCAACAGGCGATTGAGCCGAGTTGGTAAACAAGGATGTATTGTTACGAAAATGCTGGAAAACCTCTCTGTTACAATCTTCTTTGTACCCCAACTTGTTGATGGGACTGACAGGTGATTTAAGTTTGTTTCTGTTTGTTTTGAGATTGAAATCTTATGGTAAAAAGTTTTTATACATCCTAAAAATAACCTGGTTATGTTATCTATGAAGGGCTTCGGATTAAAATAGATACAGTGTTTGCAGACACTTCAAGATTAGTAGGTCTTGCAACAACTTGTGTGAAATGGATGTTCTTGTGGCTTTTCGCAATGTCCGATCAATTTCAGCCAGTATTTCAGCGCCGATTTTAGTAAAACAGAAATAGAAATCAGATAAATTTGGTTCCATACAGAAAAAGAAATCAGATATATTTGGTTTCATACTACCTACTTAATATTACTTAAAATTAATGAGGCCGTATTTACGTTGATGAAAAATATTTGTTTTGAATTTTGTTACAAGGGCAAGATATCTTGTGATTTGGGCTGTTATTTTAGATGCCACTTGTATGTATATGAATCTCTACTACCTATTCTTATAATTTAAATATTACACCTATTTGACCTTCATTCGCCGATTTACGTAAAAATCTTGTTATATAAACTTTATTATTATTTACAGGCTTAATCTTAGTGCCCAACGGAGAAGACATAGGCTACGCTCTTGGCGACGAATTACCACTGAACAGAACAGATGTGCCTTCTGCATTAGGACCCCGAAGCTCAGCTCTGGACAAGGAACACAACAACTACCACCCCTGGGGAGTTTTCTTCACCGTCCTTGGCACAGTCTTCCTGGACTTTGATGCAGATGCCTGTCAGAGTCCGGCCCGCGCTTATCTGCTTGACGTGACAGTTCCAGGTCAGATTTGTTTAAAGAGAAATTGTGCTATAAGTAATATTTGTTTGTGTGTGTGACAGTTAGTCTGGTAACCTGGTGAGACTATTTGCAGATAGGGTACTGAATTCGTTTTTGCTTTCGTCTAAAACACCTTTTTATTTGTGGTAGCGAAGTAAACTGCCTTTTCAGGTATGATGTTTTATTTTACTAACAAAAGTCCATAGGTATAAAGCAGTAGAGCTAATTTTCAGCCGAAAATGGAGTTTTGGCCGATTTTTTGTTACTATTTAGGCCGAAATTATAATCCGTGTTCGGTTAGTATCTATTTGCAGGGTCTACGTAGCCATCTAAAGGTGAACAACACGCCGCACACTCGAGGAACCAATTCCCTCGAGTGGGTAAACAAGGTATCTTTACGTTCACAATTAACAGAGGATTTACGCATTGAATACAATGTCTACTTGACTGGGTGTTACTATAAATAGAACAGTCGTATTAATCATGATAGATACGAGATAATAATTTGTGTTTTCCAGACGTTTAATCCAGTACACTTGAACTATTTACTAGGTTTTGTAATTAGTCGGAAACGTGCGTCAAAGTGAATCAGAATAATTTCTTTGAATCAAAGTTATTGTTTGTGCAGTTTTATGAGAGGTTGTGACGTACAATGCAGGTTAGATTATTAGGTAAAATCCTTCACCTAGTTTAATGAATAAGTATATTTGAATATTTGTCCGTGCTACGTCATAACATGTGACTATGATATGTTTGTCAGCGTTTCCGTCGTCAAGAGTGATGAACTACAAAACAGGCTCTTTATCAGCTTATGTCTAGCCGTGATTGATTTATCTCGTTTATATTTGGGTTTTTTATAGATATACCTTGGCGACATGATTATTTTAAATTTTCTTAGTAAAAGATGATAGTCTTTATACTAACGTAGTACATTTTATCTAACTAATACCTCTTTACGAGCAATTCTTTATATATACTATAATCTGAATGTCGGAAACGGCTCCAACGATTTTCATGAAATTTAGTATGACCCCTTGCATATCATGGGCGGCAAATCGATCTAAATGGGTTTCATTTTTAGAAAACATCGTTTTCTCTTTTTCAGCCGAGCAGAGCTCGGTCGCCCAGGTACCTATAACTATATAAATAGGTAGGTATAGCTACAACCGTCGTAAGTTTTCTTTGGTATTTTTTAACAAAGCTCTTTATATTTTTATATTATGATACTGACAAGGTGTAATTGAATAATTGCGGTTATAAATATGTCTCATAGCTATGTGCAGGTTCTGTGTTAATGTTGCTTGTCCAGAAGGGTTAGAGAAAGGAGAAAGAGAGAGAAGATTAAGTATATCGATATTGGGGCGTTCAAGAAAGAAAAGAAAGAAATAAAAATGTGTATATTGGTAACAAAAACACCTTAAAATTAAACAAAATAAATAATTATAACCATTAAATACAAAAGGGCCTCAGCTCAGCATAATGCCAAATGGTAAATACAGGGTATTCCACCTGACGCTGATTTTCGGCTGCAGCCTACGAGTGCCATACGCACGAAAACACCAATACACATTTATAATATACATATATATATATATTGCGACTTTTAAATATAACACAACAAAAATAAAAGTTCTATGTGCCCATTAACAAAAGAACAAATAAAATCAATATTGTATTACGTGATACGTCATTAAAGCGGGGGCAGGTCGCTGGACTAATAGTACATTGTGTATTAAGGGCGGTAAGTAAGGAATTACGATCGAGGCTCTAGTAGAAGCACAGCTATTATTACGAAATACGTGAACTTTTTTTGATGGCGAGTTTTTGCCGACACCACAAATTATACAAATGTTTCGTTCAGAAACGTTAAGGGCAAATACTTACGTAGGTAGTCAGCCATGACGGAGTGTAAAAAAAAAATATTTCGATGTTTTGATACAAATAACTATTGAAATCTATTATTAAGAACATTAGTTGAGTATTTAAGTTTGAGTTAGAGATTGCAAAGAAATTCCTGTTTAGACAATTTTTCAATTGCGTGTAAACTCATTGCTTGAACTTGCATGAGCTGTGTGCTGTGCTTTAAATTATAAAAATATTACTTACCGACCTTGGGTTTCATTTCAAAAAGAAAGCTTAAGGGTTTTATATAGGGCATTACGGCCAAGTTAAGCTGCATGTTTAGATACTGTTTACGTGCAAGTGTGATGAATACAAAAACAAAATAAAAGCAAAAATGATAAAATCGATTAATGTATAAAAAATTATGAAAGTTTGAAAGAGGCCACTTCTACTGTCTAATGTGATGTAATAAACACTTACCAATGATAATACTAAAACCATAAAAAAGAACATATAGACAGAAGGCGATCAAGTACATTTGATGACCCGGTTACGAAAAATTAACATTGTATATAAACATTTAACAGTAAAAGCACGTGCTACGTACTTAAAAGTAAATAACGGCAAACGTCCAACCTGAATAAAAATGAAATATGACGTACATATCACTATAAGAGCAACATCAACAAAGATTGACTTTAAATTTAAATTTCTTAGTATAACATAATTATATTGTACACATTTTTGTTAGCTCCATAGTCTACTTGCGACAATTTTATGTTATTTATATATGACTACTGGTATATAGTGTATATTTTCGTATTATCTATGTCTGTTTGACTCTCATATACATTTTCATCTCTGAGCCAATATTTATTCGTTAAATATTTGCCTTGCGAACTGACTAGAAAATCATGGGATGTCACATATGTAAGTACATAGCGACACACCGTAGTGCGTATACGGGGACGACATTTTACCTTACCATTTGTATGGGTTCCGTTTGAATTAGATAATATATTTACAATTGATTGATTTTATTCTTTATACATATAAGGTTTTGGAGCTTCCTCAATTGATAATACAATCTATAAATTTTGTGTATTTGGGACATACGTGAGACACGCTGAAAGTTTTTAGATTAGGCCAGTAAGAAAAGCAGCCGATGAAACATTTATTTAAATTTTGAATTAAGAACCATTATTTTTTACAAATAGGCAATTTAAAAAGTGTCTGTCGTGCGTCGAAATGGATTTGACTAGAGAAAATTTTCGCTCAATGATTAATTACGACCGCCTCACTCAACAACAGTGTTATGACTACGATTAGCGTTTCATGACAAAACCCTATCCCGTGCCACAGTTTAAAACTGGATAATGAGTTTAAACGTGTCTTGGAAAATGGTAAACAACATCGCCCAAGAAACTGGATCCTCCTCCACCAAGACAACGCTCCAGCTCACTCCGCCAGATAGACTATCCATTAATTGTCTATGGAAGGTGTGGAGTTAGTGAGTCATCCTCCTTTTAGTCCCAACCTGGCACCTTGTGACTATTGAATTCCTAAATAAAAGATAAACTTAGATGAATTCGTTTTATGAGCGCAAAGGCGTGGAAGAGATCCCTAAAGAAGAGTGGGCCTACTGCTTCAGTCAATGGTTCTGTCGCATGTGACGGCGCTCAGAAAGGAACGGATACTACTTTGAAAAGCAATAAAAACATTTGCAGGTTTCTATATCATTCCGTTTTTTTTTTATTTTCTAATAACTTTCAATGTGACCCCCGTATGTGGCCAGCTCGGTTACAGGGCGCTTACTTGTTTATGTATGTCATATAGATACGATAATGATTTCTTTTTTTTACAGAGGACCATGCTAAAGGTCTGAGCACGTTCACGGTGATGGCAGGTCTGGGTGGCTTCATGGGATACGCGTTGGGTGGCATCAACTGGGACGATACTCGATTAGGTAAATATATTAATTTTTCTCAAACATGCTTGGAAATTTGAACATTATTTTGACCCTTCGAGATAAATCAAAATTGCTGGACTGGCAAAATATATGCGAGCAGCGGCTGGCAATATCTGTATAAAAATCCAGATCAATTGTGGTTTAGCGGCCAAATAAACTACATAGTAAACTTATATCTGTCGTGTAATTTAAAAATAATCTTTAACTTAAAAACATGGCAACCAAGTAGGTAATTTATCAAAGGTTTTATTTAAATTTCGAACTGAACAAAAAAATTAGCACTATTACCCGGGTAATATCATAATATTAACAATATAATACATCGATTTTGAAAAGTAATTTTAATTGACAAAATGAGTTCTTGGTACTACTTAGTTTTAATTTCCACGCATTATTTAAGCCTTGGTCACAACTAGGCATTGATGGATTTACGTATGTGTGCTTCGGCCCACATTTACACGTTCGTCCATTAAAGCCTCTTTTGTTGGCCGCTGCAGTAATGTACTATAGTATGCCTCATACAGATGAGTGTATTAACTGGATAGAGAAGCATAGGCAACCAGTCTTATGCTTCTTGCATCCAGTGGGTGATGTGGGGACGTATTTAAGTGAGTCCAGCGGATAACGTCTCTCGTCTTAAATGATGATGATGATGAAGAAGCTATCTATATTTCGGGTGCTAAAGCAAACTTATACCTACTGGAGTAAAGCTACGCCAAGCTTAAACCTGAAAAAAATATGGTTAATACTTAGGGTAAACCCAGGATAGTTGCCCCGATTGTAATTACTCTAGTTCCGCGGATGAATCGCATGCTATTTTATTAACTGTCGAAAAAAATTCCAACAAGGTACCACTAAATTGACCGTGTCTCATGTCTCTGTGCGATTGCATGGGAAGGCAAAATGCGATCAAGTTTTTGCGGGATAGATATCCCGTTTCTGGGCGGGGCATCTATCCTAAACGTAGGTAATTTATATAGTTAATGGATTAGGCAACTATCTGTTATGTGGGATAGGTGAAACAAAATATAGAGGTCCGCAAAAATCACTAATACTTTGGAAACATTAAAGAGTAGCTTCTGCCAGCAGCTTCTCCCGCGTGATAGCCGAAAATTATCCCAAAGGGAACATATTTCCGGGATAAAAAGTATCCTTTGTGCTATTCCAGACTACAATCTATCTCTGTGCCAAATTTTATCCAGATCCGTCCAGCCGTTTAAGCGTGAAGAATTAACAAACATACAGACACACAATCACTCACAAACTTTCGCCTTTATAATATTAAATAAATATTATTATTAATATTATATTTTAGGTGTGATAATGTTTTTTACTTTCCATAAATTTGTAGATAATAACCAAAGTACCGGCCAGTTTTACAAAAAAAGTATTTTGATTTTTGTACTGAGAGATATAGAGTGATTTCAAAAAGTGTGGTTGATATCAGGTTTTTACCCTATTTAATAATGGTTGTAACTTTACTCCGAGTTTAATAATATGGGGACTAGGATCCTAACTAATTTCGTAACTTGTTGTTTTTCGCCTCTGTGCTCTACTTATTTGACTAGGTTATATATATTTTTAACAATTTCTAGCGCAAGCCAGCCTTAATATGATTTGGTTAGCTAAATATGATATAGTGGCCGCGCAGTTAAATTTTTAATGCGTCAGCTAAATAACCAAGTTACGCTAGCTGCCGCGGTAGACTGATTGAGGTTATTAAATATTAAAATTTAGATTAAACCTGAGTCATGAAATTTAGATTATTACGTTTAAAAGATGCCGTTTGGTGGACAGGATTCATCAAGGTAACTTAACTTGGTAAGTAAGTTAAGCTAAGAGCAGGAACTGATGCAACTACTTAGACTTACGAATCATTTAACTCTGTATTTATTGATTCAGATAAAGACCTGTTGCTGGAGATTTTTTTACATAGCTTATTCTAACTGCATGAACACAAATTTTTACCTACAACAAGGCTTAAGAAAATAGGTGGCGAGTTTAGATACACTCAATGTGTACACTTTTGTAATAAGCTTCCGAGCCACGTACAAGATCTAAGTTTTAATAAATTCAAATCATTCATTAATCGTAAGTTGTGCCAGACAGCGTTTTGTACTATTAAAGATTACGTTGAGGGCAAAAAGGCTTGGGATTGAGCTGCTCCAATTTTTTTTTTGTATATTTTGCACCGTGAATTTTGTAATGTTTGATATATATTTTTTTGGTTTTCTTGCAATGACAAGAATATTTACTTTTTAAAGTAATAAATAATTTTATTTTAATTATTATGAATGTGAAGATGAATGAATGTGTTTTTGTTTTTAATTTAAATTTATCTTAGTTTTTAAACATGGTCTGGCAGTTTGAGTAGTTTATGCGGCCTACCCGAATGTCCTTTCTTTGGTATTGTTCGTCGAATCGTTGAGCTCCTTAAATTCTGGGTTGAGCTGCTCGGTTATTGACAAATGCGTCCACTGACTGGACAGGTCCACTCAAGGTGGCTGGTTCTTTCCTCAAAAGACCATTTCAGGCATCAGTCTACATGGTCTTCACATGATCTTACTAAGATTTTGTCTGGACTTTAAAAGAGACTGTGACCTCTAAGTTTTTTTCGGCCTTTCTTCTCAGAGTAGTCAGATAGGAAACGCCGACCTCATCTAGTTTTAAATGATCGACATGTAAAAGTGTTTGTACAAACCAACTTACAGAAATAAAATCATTTATCATTTATGAAACTTGTCAGTGGTAAAATATTTTGGGGCTGTCTCTTGTAACTTACAAGTGAGCTGATCTTTCTAATTTGAATAAATTAAAAGTATATTAGGGTCCTAACATATGAAGAATATCAAAACCTTTAAAAGATCACTGTTTGTCCAACTATCAAAGAGGTTTAAAAAGTCCTCAACAACATTTTCAGGTGAAATATTTGGTGGCCATGTCCGCGCAGTATTCTCTCTCATCACCATAATCTTCATCGTTTGCGTCTCTGCCACCATCAGCAGCTTCAAAGAGATCCCACTCTTGGAGCTGACTGAACAAGAAGAGTTCAGAAGACAGGCGGAGACTGAAAGAATACAGGAGAGTTTTGATGAAGGCCCTGATGGACCCGAGAAGATATTAAAGAAGGAAAATGTCACTTACGGTGCCTTGAACCAGCCTGAGGTAAGCACACGCAAACTTTAATGTTTAGTTATTTAAAAGGAGTTTATAAGGATCGTAGCATTCTGTAGTTTCTGCCTACATCCATTGGAAAAAGGCGTGACTTTATGTTTATGCAAAAGGGTGTCCATGTAGATTCTTGCACGTTCTTTGCCTTGGAGATCTAGCTAGGCTTTGAATTGTGCAACTAGCTTCATTTTATGGACTGATTGACTCATTGACAATTCAAAAGTGCCTGTAAATATTTTAATTAAAGCTCTTATTAGTAGTTTATCCCACAGGGACGTACGTCTAACGTAGACGCGTTTACGCCCCTAACCGCCGCAGATGATGCCCTAGGCGTCAGGAGTCGCAAGGCGATTTCTGGCCACCATAGGCGCAGGCTTGCGGACAGAGAGTAATGGGTAGCTTGCCTACCGATAAGGACCATAGGCCTTAGTGCGAGTTTTAACTCACCCTCAGTCGCGTTAACGTAAACGTCAATTTGTATTTAAATTGGATAAGCGCCGTCTGGGGATGGTAAGAAGAAACCTCTTTTTTATATACATTTTGACATAAGAGATCGTTTACGTTATAACGAGTGAGTTCGTTATAAAACTCGGCATAAGCATACAGGCCCGAGTCGACGGCGCGTAGTGTTCCACGTGCGCCTCAAAGAGATGTCAGTAAAAACTGACGGTGTCCGCTAGCGCCAATGCCTGTCTGGGTCACGGATAAATTTGAAAGAGAGTTACCGCGGCCCTGGGACAAGCAACTGAAGGAACATGGTTGGGTTTTATTCAGTAAAAGTCTGACACACCCGCTTCACCCAGAGCGGGGAAAGTCAAAAATATTATATGTCCTAGTCCAGGCTATAGTCTACCCTTGTTCCTTCAAATCCATTCTGCTCAACATTCCTTCAGTTTACTTACTTTCATATTTTTAATGTTTGTAGGATCGGAAAGGATAGGATTGATTGGTGAGCCACTGATGTGAAAGCTACGAGTAGTTATGTGGGAAAATCCTGCAATCAAGAGTCAAAGGCCCATTGAATCGAGGTTATGATTATGTTGATATGCCTATGAATTTGTGATACAAATCAACATAATCCACGTGTAAAATCAAGAAGCAAGTCCTGTCATAACAAATTGTCCTACTCAGAAATCTTACCAACGCGGCAACGTTTATTAACTTAAAATTAATTAACGGACATAATATATGTTCTTAAGCTCTACCTTTCCTTTTCGATTGCTCGGAGCAACGACCCCTTTACCTCTTTTGTCTAATAAGCCATGTTTATTACTAAAGGTAAAGGTAACTTTACCTGCCTACCAATTAATTAGCAAAGGTTCAATATCCAGGATAAAATACTTTCTACACGCTCGCTCATTCGGGCAAATTTTCATTTTTCTTATTTAACCAGGTAAATTGGGGGTTAATTTAATTTCAGAAAGAGAATTATCTTTTGTTTTATTAATTGAGGCAGATTTTTCAGTTCTGGTACTATTAGGTGAATTTCAAGTATGTCGCTAGATTATACCTTCAGTATTTGAGCACACAGTATGTTAACAGTACAGTTTTTATTCTTGTTACACAAGTTAGGTAGGTAGAGGTACGTGGAACATGGTGAAAAGTTCATCATACCTCTAAGCTAATTAGACATAAGTTATTTATTTGTAACCACCGAAGCCTGCCGAGACCTGAACTTATATAGTTGATGTAAGTCTGAAATAGCCAAATCAGAGGTCTGTGGTGTCCCCAGAGGCGGCTTAATTAAGTCTGACAGCAGAGGTGGCCGCATCGTCACACGAAAAGAAGAAGACCGAAGCTTATTACAGCTAAACTCAAAACTGAATCCAGTTCGTACATATTGTATGCCTCCAATTTAGATTTAAACTTTACACAAAATGTTCTTCATTCCAGAGTGGTGTTACCATAAACGTAGTGGAATCTGGTCATGGTGGAGGGAACCTTTCTCTGAGCCATTACTTGAAGTCCATCGTGATGATGCCGAGCTCCCTGCGCGTGGTCTGCCTGACCAACCTGTTCTGCTGGATGGCGCATGTCTGCTACTCCTTGTACTTCACTGACTTCGTCGGAGAAGCTGTGTTTGGGGGAGATCCAGCGGTCAGTGTTATTTCATTATTTTTCCAGATTTTTTCCTGGTATTGGGCATACCAGAATCGGGCTAAAAATTGCACTGCTTCGCGTACGTTTACTAATATAATATGTAATCATGACTTTCGTTTTGTCTATCAAGTCATTAATTTGTTCTGTTGCGCTTATCAATTGAATACTTCACTGATTTCGATGGGAATCCCGGTTAGTAACTTTAGATAGAGAGTATGTAATTTTCTATTGATGATTCAATACCTTCGAGTGTTGGAATTACCAAACCTACACTTTTGGGCCCGATCCGTACTCAGTTATTAAGATTACAGTTATCAATATTGTCACCCAGGGGCGTAGCTATCGCAGGTCTAGACCGTGCCGTGCACCCTGGCCCCCAGAATAATTATCATAACTCTCACACGTAATTTGACGCAATCAATCACATCAACAGTAGCGTATTTACCCTTAGACCAAGAAGGCCATGGTCCAGGGCTCTACAGCCCCCTATACCAGCTGCGTTTATTTCTTGAGACAAACCCTTCTAGTCCATCAAAAGATGATAAAGTGTCGGTTTGTCTTCACTGGCTCGGCACTTGGTTAAATAAAAACTTAAATATTCGAGGCAGCGATCAAGCATACTTCGCTTGCTGTTTCATTCTAAATTCCCTTAAGCATAACTGATCCATAGTGCAAACATTTTCGAGCTCCCTTCGCTCGCTCTCGCAATTCTTGGTTTTTGCTTCACGCCACCCTAGTCAGCATTTTTAATTATGATTTGGTTAGTTAAGAGCGATAAATCCGATATGGCCAAGGGCGCCAAATCTTTAAATACGCCACTGCACAAAAACCGACAGTGATCGTCACTTGACGTTTATATGTTTAGGTTTATTCGGCTCAGTTCTTGTAGTCCCAGTTTTTAGATGCATTGGTTCAATAATCGACATAAGATTATACCTACTTACGTTCATACATAAACTAAACTTATGATATGTTCAAAAACATACAGGGTGTTTTACAATAACTTGATTAATCGAAATAACAACTTGCGCTGTATGTAAGGCGCCTAGTAAAACAAGCTATTTTCTCTTTTTGATGATTTTGGCGCCTCCTGAATTGGTCGCCCGAGGCTGGTTGCCCCGGTTTGCTCCCTCTTAGATCCGGGGCTGCATACATATAGTAGCTTTGCTTTGCCCAGCAGAGATAAAGTATTTATAGTAAAAGTATAGATTTTTAAATTTTGACTTGTACTAAAATAAATAGTACAGTCTAGGCCCCCGTTTCTTTTTGCACCAGGGCCTTTGGTTACCTATTATAGCTACGCCTCTGTTGTCACCTTCACGTGGTGCCTTGATGTCATTCATCATTCGACACCATTCACAGAAAACAGTAACGGATACTGTATACTAAAAATTAAGCGCCTACACATCCGTTTACAGCAAATAGTAAATTTGTTGAAAGGCAGACGGCATTTGTTTACGACTGTAAAATTACAAGCAACCGATACTTTAAGTACAAATGCTTTATAAACGTCTGGATTGAAACGCCAGCAATAAAGTCAGAGGGATATCCAGATAGAATTCCAGATTTGAAAATGTTGTTACCAAAAAAATTCAATATTGATATTCACTTGTGAATTTATATGAGCAACGAAACTGACATTGTTTTTCTACAACATAGCTATAACTTTTATTTCAGGCGCCGGTGGGCAGTATAAGTCGCTCGGCTTACGAGGAAGGGGTTCGTTTTGGCTGTTGGGGCATGGCGATGTACTCACTCTCCTGTGCTTGCTACTCTACCATCATTGAAAAACTCATCAAAAGAATTGGGTTAGTAATGATAAATGATTTTATTTCTGTAAGTTGGTTTGTACACACACTTTTACATGTCGATCATATTTTTTTAAACTAGATGAGGTCGGTGTTTCCTATCTGACTACGCTAAGAAAAAGGCTGAAACAAACTCAGAAGTCGCAGTCTCTTTTTAACCGACTTCAAGAAAAGGAGGAGATTCTCAATTCGTCGCAATCTATTTTTATGTATTTTACCCGATTACTCAAAGACGCCTAGCCGATTTGGAAAATTCTTATTTTGTTTGAAAGGGTATACTTTGCAAGCGTTCCCATGGTCATCAGGTCAGGATCTGATGATGGGATCCCTTGGAAATCGAGGGCACTCCTCAAATATTATAGGCATACACATAGTGATTTTGGTATTTTCGTCAACAATGCAATCATTGTGTGTGTGACTTCTTCAGTGCACTCAAGACGTATCATTTGGTAAAGTGGAACTGATGAAGAAGACCAAAGATAACCACTGGAACTCCTTAATGCAGTATGTCACGGGTATAAGATAATACCTCCGACTATGATGTAGCAAATACTTAAATAAATGGTACTGATGACAATGGTACCATCGAACTGATCTGATGATGAAGCCGGAAGGTAGGCACTGGCAGTCCGAAATAAAACAATGTCTCCTAGTCATGTTTGACCTTCTTGGAATCGTCATTAGATGTGCTTTGGCTATAAATGATTTTCATGGTAATTTAAGGTAGCAAAACTAAAAAGTGAAAAATAACTTTCTTTGCCAAAGTCGGTTTCTTTGGTACCTATTGTTTATCGTTTTTCAACACCGACTTCGGAAAAGAAAGTAATTTTTCACTTAATAGTGTTTTGTTTTGGCAGTCGGTTTGATTTTAAAGTATGATATTGTTATAACCTACCATACAATAATAAGGGCAAAGACTTTTAAAATATAGAACAAAAGATCGTTAGAATTGTTACACATATCTACACTAAAATACGCTATAGAAGCCCTTGAATAAAGAATAGAAGCAATCTCTTATAAAGGGACTACATGGTGCAACGAAGACTGATCCAATGAAGACATAAGTATTTAGAAAACAATCTTACTAATATTATAAATGCATAAGTTTGGATGGATGTGTGTATGTTTGTTACTTAGTCACGCCAGAACGGGCGAACGCTGCCGGATGAAATAATAAATACATAATCCCGGGAATATGCTCCCACGGGATAATTTTCGATGTCCACGCGGGCGAAGCCGCTAATAGAAGCTAGTTTTCCAAAGATTCGAGAAGCTTGTTTTCAACAGCATGAGTTTGCCACAACCTTTACTAGATACAATTAAGCCTACATTTATCACTAAGTAGTAAACATTTTCATATTAATATATTCCCAGAGATATAGCAAAGCAAAGACTATCCGTGTGAGCTCTAGTCAAACTTTTAAACTGAATGTAGTACTTTAGTGAAATTAGCTTTTAATATGCCAACACGTGCTGAAACTAAGGCTAACAAACTGTTCTAAATTTTGTTGGACATCTAGGTACTGCCATAATACTATACCCGTCCTAAAATTAATCTAAACTCTGTCCTGAACACCCTTCCCATCTTGGTTTAGAACCGAGACTTTTGATATAAATCTCGCCCTTAATCTAGGTTTAAAATCAAGATCAATGCTTTGTTTTTCTAGAACGGGCCTATTCAGAGATCTTTTTTTACATACAACATAATGTTACACTACCGGTCTCAATTTTTTATCTATCTGCCCTATCCTACCTACCTATCCTACCTACCTGCCCTACCCACATACTTATTTTTTTTTTTTTGGTTTTAAACCTTCCCTGTATTCTAGCGAACAAAACAAAAAAATAATTATTCAAATCAGTCCAGCCGTTTTTGAGTTTTAGCGAGACTAACGAAGAGCAATTGATTTTTATATGTAAGAGAAGATGATTCTTCCACTAGCATGAGGCGCATGTACCTGACATGTCAGTTTTCGGATTAACCCGTAAACTAAAGCTCAATTAGATATGCACCAAAAATACACGTGCAACGATACCTACATTATAATATATCTTTTAAAAAGATAACACGTCTCCCATATCAGGCGATCGTTCATACAATCATCTGCTTATCTACGCGCTTACCCTTCAACTTGACAGCTGACTACAGATACTTCCAGTAAACAGTATCTCGTTGTAATGAGATCAACGGATCCTTGACCTTGCGACGTTCTTCCTGGCTAACACTTTGCTGGCTTCTAGGTGATTTAAAAATCAATAACGTTACAAGCTTAGCTCGTCTAGAATCCATGAGGGGAGGTTTACACTGTAGGATTTAACCTTTGACACAGATTTAATGCTACCTGATGCATTTTTATTTAAGTATTAGAAGGACCAAATAATTAAGTGACTCGTGTCGATTTCGCAAAATTATCTACGAACATGTCGCTGGTAGGTATCTAATACAACTCAAAAGTACAAAAACGTTACTTGAAGGGTAAACATATTGTGAATTAAACATTTCATAGTTGTAATTATGAATGACTGGAAAAAATATACAAAAGTCTGTCGGCTCTACCATGTGAACCTAGCATTACACTCGATAAAATTGAATTTGTCGACAAATGGTGCGAGCAAATCGGGGCACTCTAGTTTGGATCACACGAGTCTCGGATTTATTTACCGAGAAAATTGTCTATGAAGAGTCTATTCCCTTCGTAAAAGATTGGTGTCCCGAAAGGGTGCCTATTTATCACAGTGCAGCAAGATACACTACCTAAGAAATCTTGTACATTATTTAAAAAAAAACATAAATTCATATACTAACAGACAACGCACAGCTTGGTTTAGAAGCACGAAAAATTGCACAAGAGTTACATGAGAAAAGTCAAGCACTAAAGAAAAACCGGCCAAGTGCGAGTCGGACTCGCACAGCGAGGGTTCGGTACAAACCTCAGCTTAAAGATATTTTAGACCTGATTATTTGATATGAATTTCAATTTAATACCTCTACGCGTTCATCAGTAAAGGGGTAGCAAGTTTAATTTATTTTTTATTACATGATGTAACAAAAAAAATCGGTTTACGCGATTTTTCCTGTATCTGTGCTTTAAGACGTTGCTTCGTACCAAATTTCAAGATTCTGAGTTCACGGGAAGTATCTTGCAGGTATTGACTCCCTTGCGAGTGTCGGAAATTTGCGGCATAAACGGCTGTATCTTTTGATTGCGTTGGCTTAGAAGTGGGTGGTGATTTTTTCACAGCTTTAAGGGACAGTAGACCTGAGTATTTCATATAAATTTCAGCTTGATACGTTCCTGAGAAAAGGAAGAAAAAGGTCTTAACAGACAGACGGACGGACAACAAAGTGATCCTATAAGGGTTCCGTTTGTTCCTTTCGAGATACGGAACCCTAAAAACAAAAAATAGACGATGAAAGTTTGTAAGGAATTTCGTTTTTTTTACCGATGGGAAACCTCGTGAGCTCACGCCTTGTACTAATGAAATATCATCATAATCTTCCTATTAGCAATCTACTGCAGGACACTGGCCTCACCAATCACACGCTATTTAATATATCAACGGGTTTATCCGATGACATAGCTGTCCCAAGTATGCAACCCGCTTAAAAATGAATAAAAAACGAATTTGCTAGTTAGTGAATCTGCATGTGTATCATTAATCTCACTCAGCTTCAGCCATCTTTCTATTAGCAACAAGCTCGAACATAAACCACTAATTAGCGGTTTGTATCCATTTAATGCTTTTAAAGTCCTCAGCTTTAATACCAGGTCTGGGGGATGTGGCTTTCGCGGTAATGGATGGACGTCTAAATTAATAAAATTGGTGATGAAGTTTGGTATTTGATGATGATATGCTTAGGGTAGGTTAGTGCCATTAAGATTGATATGATTTGTATTCAACCAGTGTTTATTGTATACAACAGAAAGCAAAAAATGTGATAATAGCAATATCTTTGGAAACAGTAGTCAGAATACTTACTGTAAGGTCTAGTGAATCATCCCTAGGTTTGTTACTGGTTGCAAGAGCCACCCTGCATTTACTGTCGAAACTCCATCATTATGAATTACTAGACATAATTTGTAGAAATGGGTACTTATTTATTAACCTGTCCAGCCCATTTCTTCTTTATTACTGTATTTGAATGAGATGTATCTATACCTTACGGTATCAGAGTGTGCTTGCACAATCTTATTCACTATCTAAGATACAGACACACAGTGCAGACTAAGATGGCCTCTTAATTCGTCTTCTTCCGTCAACTTTCGTTAATATTCTTTTGCCGCTCTTAAAATCCCTTAATTCACCATTTTCTTGTATATTCCAGAGCTAAGCGCGTCTACGTCGGCGGCCTCTGCACTTACAGCTGTGGCATGGTCGCCCTGTGTGCCATCCGTGCTAAAGCCGCCGTGCTACTCTGTAGTTGGACAGCCGGCGTGATGTACTCCACACTCTTCACCATGCCCTATCTCCTGGTTGCGCATTACCACGCTACTGGCATGGTGAGTTCTGTAACTTTATATGTCAATTACACAGCTCTTAGGTTTTGTAAGTACTTAAACTCTTTCTGAAGAATTTTACTATTCAAGGAGTATACTCACTTGGGTTGCTACTGCTAAGTCATGTTGCTTTGTTCGGTTTGAAGAATATACAGGTTTTGCCTTTGGAACAGCACCATTCCTGAGACGCCTCGAACCTTGTTTTATTTAAATAGAGCCTTGCAGTCTATGTGTCTAGGTGGTGACTTCCTACTTACCATAAGCTTCCTGGCTGCTGTTTTGCCACTATTAACAGCTTATGTAAGAGTCACTTATAATAAATATCGCTGCTTAAATACGCGATTCATAATAGTAGTAAAGGGCCATCCTTGGCACGCGACACCATTAAGAGTATTGTCATCTCAGTTGCGTATTATTGCGTCATCTGTGACACACTGTTTCATCTTTGTCATTGATCCCATTAAAAGCTCTTGCGAATCACAAGGAACTAAAGTACTTATCCAATTTGTTAAATTCCGACAGTACTGCAATATACGGGCTTATAAAATTGTCCCTACTAAGTAGGTACATTGTGAGTGTTATTTCGATTTCAACGGACCACAGATCACTCCATGAAACATCATGTTTTATGCAAATAAATAATACGAATTTACGTCAAAACAGTGTTAAAAATACTATGTTTTTTCAATAAATCGCAACATAATGTCAATCCATTATATCCACAATGTATTTTAGCTTCAACCAACCAATTAATATTTCAGCGTATTAATCCTTTGATGTGCGATTTTCATGGAACTTCAAACAGAACTTAGCCTGTAATTGATTAAATTAAACGATTTGTAATTGCAACTAAGAATGATCGTGCATCAAAAATTCAATACGAACGACTCTGTAACTGTGTCCATTTGTAAACACAAACTTGCAAATATTATATTTGTATAAAGTGGTTATATTTCTTTGTTATTTTGTTTTCCTGTTCCATTATTACCTGTTTTTCTTGGAACCATCCCTCTCGTTTTCCCCCAACGCTCGCATTTTTATTATTTCCGGATACAGATCTTATGAGATTTTATAACAAATTTTGATTTTCATAAGAACCGACCATATCTTTACTTTATTACTCCTGCAAAACGATATTCTCTTTTTGCTCTTCCTTCCTTAGATAATTTGCGTCATTACTCGTACTATCTTCTTCTCTTTCTCTATTTTCACCAGAACCCTAGATTACCTTTAGTTCGCAATCACAAAACAATAACAATAAACTGCTATCTGTAGCATTTTTACTTTCCCCAACAGTGGGACAGCGGCGGCGGTGGCTGCGGGGAGGCTCGTGGCATTGGGACAGACGTTGCAGTCGTCAGCAGTTGCGTGTTCGTGGCACAACTGCTCGTGTCCTTCATCATGGGGTTCGCAGTCAAAGCCACGGGCTCCACGGCTGCAGTAGTTGCAGTTGCTGCTACGTTGGCTGCTGCAGCTGCCGTCACTGCAACTAAGATTACGTACCTG
The DNA here is from genome assembly GCA_964057195.1 of Orthosia cruda. Lineage (NCBI taxonomy): Eukaryota > Metazoa > Arthropoda > Insecta > Lepidoptera > Noctuidae > Orthosia > Orthosia cruda. The sequence continues at coordinate 14,885,240 of OZ059830.1, read as the reverse complement.
GATCTGTAAATGAATCTATATATAGGAATAATTATTGTAACTATCATTGTAAATTGCTGATCGTTTGTGTCAACCACATGTGTGTTTTTTGGCACAATTACTTGTATGGTTTGTTTGCTTCGTAGTGAAGATAGTATATAAAGTGTTGACTGTGTCAGTGGTTGCTGTTGCTGCCAATATTTCTCTTCATCATGGGGTTCGCAGTCAAAGCCATGGGCTCCACGGCTGCAGTAGTTGCAGTTGCTGCTACGTTGGCTACTGCAGCTGCCGTCACTGCAACTAAGATTACGTACCTGGATCTGTAAATGAATCTATATATAGGAATAATTATTGTAACTATCATTGTAAATTGCTGATCGTTTGTGTCAACCACATGTGTGTTTTTTGGCACAACTACTGGAATGGGTTTATTTGCTTAGTAGTGAACATAGTATATAAAGTGTTGACTGTGTCAGTGGTTGCTGTTGCTGCCAATATTTCTCTTGTCTAAAAAAAATATTATGCTTCAAATTGTTCGTAGCAGTTTCGTTTATAACCACTTTTAGTAGCAGCTATGATAGCCTCTAAGAATACATACCTGGAATTATAGATAACTATTACAATATTATAAGCTTACGTGTGTATTGTTGCTTGTATAACATAGCAAGAAGGCTACGTCTCGTCTCCACTCGTAGTAGTTGCTACTATTGCTGTTAAGACAAATGCACCATCTATGTATTCTTAAGAACCTGAATTTGAAGTCTTATTTAACTTGAGATTCATGAAAGATATAATACCTTCTATTCGAGCTTTTGCACTAACCGAAATGCTTAAACATAAAAATTGAGAGCTTGTAAAATCAAAATAAGTGCTTGCTATAAACTTTTCTAAAACGATTTGCTTGTATTTTTCAGCAAAGTTATGGACAATAAACTAATAGTCTTGAATATCTTCATCGTAAAATATTTTATATTTTGGAGTCAACTATTCTACAAAACAAGTGGCCATTATTTGTTGAAACGACACTCCACCATGCAGAGAAAATAAAATGCACACTTATTTTGTTGGTTTTAGATTTTAACAATAAACCAAGGATAAATTAGAATGTCTTTGTTGAATCTAAGCATTTATAAAACAGAATAAGCTATTTTTTAATCCAAAATATATAATATAGTCCTAGAAACCGAGATTATTAAGGCTAAGGAGAGGACTCAAGAATATCATCTCTTAAACCCTACTTTGAGATAGATTCAAGTTTATTTAAAGACGCATTACTAAGTAAAAGCTTAAAATAACTCTTTTAAGAGTTTGCCAAATATAGATATATTATGGAATCTTGTACAACTAAGTACATTATTATAATAAATCGCTCATAAACCTAGTCATTAATTTTAAGAAATATTAAATTAAATTTATATTTTCCTTCACTTGTCTTATTTGGTGGGTAACTAAAACCTGCAAAAAAAACAAAAGTAGATTAATAGTAAATTTGAAACAGTTTTATATGAAATCTAAACGGTTGGTTTCTTTCCAAGATTAAGAAGTTGTCATATTAGTTGCGGAAACTCGTGACAAAATAAGATATTTAAGGAAAAATAAGCCGTAGGTCCTTGTCACTGTGTATAATGAATAAATTAAGGTCAACTTTGGGAACTCTGTACACAAGGAAACTCTGTCTCTACGTCATTGCGCTCGTTTTTTACTAAATCTCGTTCAGTATAGTCCTTCTAGTTCGAATTTAGAATCATAGACACATGTCTCACTAGATGTTCGAGTTCTTAACTCGAACATCTAGTGAGACATGTTGCGGAGAAAAAGAAACAAAAATGCTGTAAATTGTTAAATATATCTCTTAAATATTTTTTTTTGTCAATTGATCAATAACGCTGAGATTAATAATAAGAAACTAACAAAGCTTGAAATGCTATAGTTGGAAAGACCGTATAAGACACGCCGTCTTGCATCGAAGCACAGATCGTCAACCATTTTTGTAGCATGCGTTTTAGGTATTCTTAAATCCTTACATTTCGACTACTCGGATTTCAAAGGGCTTACTTAAAGCACATTGGAACGTCAATGCATTTAATTTTGTTTCTAAATAATTGAATGTTTTGTTATCTTTTTGTAAGAAAATAATATTCTCAAATAAATATATTCAGCATAACGTGTCATGATATTATTTTAAAAGTCAGAAACAGAAGCCAGAAACCGTTGAATCCGAACGATATAAAATCTGAATTCGTGATGTCGGATTTGGGTATGTGTAAACAGATAATCACTGCTAGATAGATTAAGAATCACTGCAAAATTAGTTGCCTGCAAAATTGCAGGCAAGTAGTTTAGCAGTAACATTATGTAGGTAATAATACCCATATAGTTTTTTATTTTGATTTTATTTTATCGAAAATGTTTACAGCCCCACCACAAAATTAGTCTTACATCGAAAATTTAAAAATATGCTCTTTAATAGAATTGCTACCTTATAGGAATGATTGTATAGTATATATTTCAATGCCATTCATTACTTTACCGAAATAAAATGTTTCTATCTGTAATATCTATCAACTTCAGAGTAAAATGCCTGAAGTTCATAAACGATGAAAGAACCGAATATTCCTGTAACGAAAAGATTATATTTACTTTTCTAAGTTAATTTTATCAATTGGTCGACTATTACACGTAAACTAGTAAAGCCTACTTAGCTGTGGTAGTTTTCCTTTTAACTTCATTATACTAATTCCATGATTTTTTCACATATCCAAAAACATTTAGCTGGCAGAGGGGAAGGGGTGCCATTGACTCTAACAAAAATTTGCAATTTAAAGCTTAATTTTACGAAAACTGATCCCTGAATCGAACAATGGTTTTCACAGACCCGTAATATTTTAATGGCCTATCCAACGAGACACCACACCAAGGGAAAGAGGAGAAAAAAAGGCCCCACTTTACGTGTACACGAGGTATACTAAAAAAAATGTTTTCTTGACTTTATTTTACCAATTTATCGGCGTGATTAATACGTGCCATGCCAAATTATAGCTTTCTAGTACTAGGAGTATCTGAGCTAAGCTGCGGATGGACGGACGGATGGACAGACGGACATGGCGAAACAATAAAGGTTCCTTGTTGACTAAGGCACCCTTAAATAAATACCTCTATTTCAGTGTTATTTGACAATAAAGCTACTCAATTGTTTTTAAGGTATGCGACAGACGCGCGCGGCCGACAACAGACTGGGATAGATAGGGGTCTGTCGCAGGTCTCTGAAACGGTGCCATACATTCTCATACTCTGACTATTGTCGCGTAAGACGCGTGCGTGTGCAGCCCGCGTGCGTCTGCGTTCGGCTGCGATGCACGGAATCGTACCTTTAAAACAATGAGATAATATTTTTATCATTTGTAACTGTAAGAGTTAACCTAGAATGTATAATTCCATTAGTATTTTTCAATCAAAGATAATTCTTAAAAAGTATAGATTCCCCAAGTTGACCTTAATAAGATATACATGTTAAGACTGTAACCACAGCTCTCGATGTTTGTGATATATTCAGTGTTGTATAAATCAAAGTATATTGACTGTTACAAATCAAATAAATCATTCAACTAACTACTATTCCCTTTTATTTAAACACAGTAATTGCTGCTAATGGGTTTAAAATAGATAAACATAATCGGATTATAATGAATGGGGTGATTTGACTAGTTTTCAAGCATTCATTGGCTTTGTTTTCAATGGCGGATAAAATACAATAGAGGTACCTTTATTCATGTAGGAATATGCAAATTCAGGACTGAATTTGGTCTCAACAAAGGATCGTCTTAAATACTTGTTAAGTAAATTAGTTGGGATAATTTAAGGCTATATAGGATAATGTTACAAGCAACGGTTATCAAGGGTTCTTAGAAAATAAAATGATAAGAGTATTTTCTGTTTACTTGCCGTAAAAATCTAGGAAATCGTATTTTCTTTTATAAATCGTTGAGTCGCCGGCAAGCAAACGAATAATTTCTTGGAATATCCGTACAATATAAAATCTCAATTCGTCATGTGTGTATGTGTGATCAGATAATAGATAATCACCGAAAATGTTTACAGCCCCATCACAAAAATAGTGCCGGACTTGCCTCAATTATGAATAAAAGGTTTTTTGAAAGAATTGCTGTATTAAAGCAATGATTGTAAATCATATATTTCAATGCCGATGAAAGGATTGGATATTGTATTTACAAGTTTTTATTTCTCATAATTGAAAGTACGGGATCGTATCTTCCACTCATACATGTGAATAGATGGGCTGATGGTGATCACCGGAGTGGTTTTAGTGTCTCTAAGGATCCAGACGTTTGACTTGATAGGATTTTGACGGTTTCACCCGTTAACAAAAAAAAATCGTATTATTACTTAGCAAAGATATTTAATAACAAACGATGGTATCGTTATACCCCGATTTTTGAAATAAGAATATACACTACCCATATGTTAAACTCGAGTCTGATAACCTGACAAAGGTTAAACACGATCTTAACTCCAAATACTCAATTAAAAGCCGGCCCTAAATCCTTTACAAGTTTCTAACTAATAGAAGAAAAGTACTAGTCAAAGATACGTCAACCCCTACAGCAAAATCAAACTTTATTAAGGACCATCGGAAAACTCCTCAAAATCCGATCGAAACTGCTCAAGATAATCCTCATACAATGGAAACGTACCAACAATTAATTTACCATTCAATCAGGTCCGTACTTACGTCTACAAGACGGGGCCTGACATTCGAACATTATCAAAAGGAACCTTCCAACAATGGGTCTCGTCAAAAATCTTTTGAGAAAATTGACTCACACAAAAGCTTTGGACCAATCAAGCGGGAGATTGGAGACAGTCTTCTTTGAGTCTATCTATAGGATTGCTTATGTTGCAGGTAAATTATATATTCGAGATTTGCGGTAGAACAGTGATTTTTCATGACTTTTTTTTGTGTGCAGGGATGAGATCGGTTTTCAGGTAAATTTATAATTATCTAGTCTATCTATCTATCTAATATCTTTAAATAAATAAATCTATACTAATATTATAAAGAGGCAAGATTTGTATTTTTGTATGTAATCTGTATGTAACAAATAAACTTAAAAACTACTGGACCGATTTCAAAAATTCTTTCACCGTTGGGAAGCTACACTATCCCCGGGTGACATAGGCTATCTATCTATCTATATATTTTTATACCTGTATAACAACAGGAAAGGGAACTACGCGGGTGGAACCGCGAGGCGTCCGCTAGTAATATAAAAACAATTTCGCGTATCTCGGAGACGGCTCTAACGATTTTGATCAAATTTTGTATATAGATAAGGTCCTGGTTTTTAAGTTAATTTGTCCGGACTTGTAGTTATAAAACTTTAAAGCCGTAAAATAAACTTTATGGATAAAACACCCCATATCCATAAGGGGTGCAATCACCACACCCTCAAAGATAGAGCAATTTTAGTACCTGACTACTACTACTTATTACGATATCAACATAGTCTAACAACCATAACTTTGGACCTAGGTCTAGCAGAGGCGTACATTTAATGTTATTTTTACGGACATAGCATAGAGAATCTAAAAAAAATATTCAACAAACACCAAAAAATAAGATATTTTTGTATTGAGCCATACAAGACCATTTTTAAACATAATTTCAGACATTTTTATTGCATTTTCTAAAATTTTGCATACATTTTAGGGATTAACACATACCTTTTAGGAGTTTTTTTATTAGTCGTAGAATTGGTCTACACACTGACGGAAGAATCACAGCTCTAAGCCAATTAGTTTCAATTTTAGTATTGACTAAAAAGGACCGCGGCGCAATTTTGCCTTATAATTGTAGGAAATGCAATAAAAAGGTTAAAGAAAGTTAAAAGGAAAAAGTTAGGGTTAAAAGGAAGGAAAGGTTAAAGGCTAAGGGGTAAAGATTTTACCCCTTATGTGGGGTGTTTTATGGTTCATATCGTTAAGTGTATCCTTAAAGTTTTATTACTACAAGCCTGGACACATTTTCATATAGCATATAGCATATAGCATATAGCATATAGCATATAGCATATAGCATATAGCATATAGCATATAGCATATAGCATATAGCATATAGCATATAGCATATAGCATATAGCATATAGCATATAGCATATAGCATATAGCATATAGCATATAGCATATAGCATATAGCATATAGCATATAGCATATAGCATATAGCATATAGCATATAGCATATAGCATATAGCATATAGCATATAGCATATAGCATATAGCATATAGCATATAGCATATAGCATATAGCATATAGCATATAGCATATAGCATATAGCATATAGCATATAGCATATAGCATATAGCATATAGCATATAGCATATAGCATATAGCATATAGCATATAGCATATAGCATATAGCATATAGCATATAGCATATAGCATATAGCATATAGCATATAGCATATAGCATATAGCATATAGCATATAGCATATAGCATATAGCATATAGCATATAGCATATAGCATATAGCATATAGCATATAGCATATAGCATATAGCATATAGCATATAGCATATAGCATATAGCATATAGCATATAGCATATAGCATATAGCATATAGCATATAGCATATAGCATATAGCATATAGCATATAGCATATAGCATATAGCATATAGCATATAGCATATAGCATATAGCATATAGCATATAGCATATAGCATATACTGCGAAAAATAAATGGATCAAATGATGAACTTGTTAAAAACTTTTACCAGCAATCAGGGGGCAAAGATGAAACAAATAGGCGATGATCTATATATTTATTCACAAATTTGTGATATAAAGAAAACAACAAAAAACATTATATCTGAGCAAACCGTAATAAAATCGAATCTAAGCGAACTTATCAAAAACATCTAAAATAACTGAAGAAAAGATCTTGTATCTTGAAAAAGATGACAAAAAAAAACTCGGGTTTCACTCTCGCCAGTTGACGAACAAGTCTCGCGGACTAGATTTATGAAGGCCTTTCTCGCCAAATTGTTTTGTTTAAACACTATTATGGTTCCTTTGTCTTTATCGAAATCATCTGGTGAAATAAATGTTCATTCTTGCCAGTAGCTTATAATAACGAGCACGAACTAAACTCATCGATTATGTGTACCAGTTGTATCAATATACGCAATAGGTACTACGCATTTGTTCACATTAATCAACAATTTCACACTTCAGGCCATCCAATTCATCTTAATATTCATTCCACAAACTAGCATAGCGCTGAGGAGCAAGTTGCACTTAGTTCAAAGTTGTCACAGTCTCACAGGCTTGGAACGTTCTTGACTATTAGCTTGAGCCAATTTAAATGATCATTTACACGGGCAGAGTTTGTCGCTCTTTTGAAGGCAAGAATGCACCTGTCATTTGAACAATTTTAGATATTAGTATCTAAAATTTTTCACCACCTTTCGCTAACTGGTCTGGTCGAGATTGCCTAAGCTATGAACTCCACTTTTGTATCATGATGCATGAAGTTTAAATAGATAATTGTCCTTACGTATTGTCCATACGAGCCGTCAGACGAGATTCGTCTGGCGATTGTCGTCCTAACTTCATTTGTATAACTACTCTAACGATGGTTACGCACTACGCGTCCGTCCGTCTCCGTGATCCGTGTCTGTGATTCCAGTTCCGAGCTAAATTGTTCCAAATTATGACGGATAGAGTTCGGATGTAGTGCGTAACCCTACCTAGAAACAAAAACTCACCTACTATAACATCGTACGAGTCTTGTCTCTTTACAAACTGTAATTTGTCAACTCGCAATAAGTACCTACGGCTATCTTTTCAACGAACACTTCCAAATTTCACACGCAATTGATTCATCCCAATGTTAGTATTCTAAGTAGGTACCTACTTTATGCGAGTAAACATTTTCTCCTCCTCTCGGAAATCGCATAGTCGTAGCGAGAAAGTCTCCTTCTATAAAGGATCCTTAACTAAAAACTTTTCCCCCTTCGCCAGGTATGTCCACTTCAGACCACGACATACTCTACCTGATGTACAGCAACTTGGTGAAATTGATGATATTCCTCATGGTGTGTGGTGAGATGTGGTTTGGATTCACTGAGACCTCCAGCCTGGATGAAGTGGCTGCCAGCATCAACGTTATAGTTATACAGTTTATAACCATTTACAGATACAATAATATGGTAAATAGAACACTTGATTGTTACCGATGGTATCTTTGAATCGTGAGCTTTTGCTGAATCATACCTACGGCATTTATATCTTCAAAATTAGGCAGTTTGAACAATCCTATACTTACGATAACTTTAAACAAACTAAAATTAGCGTTAATACTTTAGCGATATGTGCCGAAAATATAAACTTGTCGCCACTTCTAAAGATTTCGTTCTGAAGAGAGCTATGGTTTCGAATGACACTGACAGATATCAACTTGACATAAACACCAAGCACTAGTTTTTGGCGCGAACAAGAGAAGATCGAGGTGGATCGAGGCAGGAGATGGCGTTTTGGATTGACTTGTTAATTTGTGATAAAACTGGACTTATGGAGAAATATAGTGGGAGTGATTTTTCGTGTAGATCATACATACTACGTACTTGGTGGAATGTCTTTTCGCCAATACATAACGTGATTAGTTACATTGTGATCCTACATACAAGCAAAAGTGTTGGTTTGCTTAACATCTAGCCCGAATGAATCCATGCTATAATGGCTTTTCCTGACAATTACCAATGACATTCAAATAAACAGATATGTTATGAGCGCGCGCATTGTGAAGACTCGAATAGGTCACAATTGTGACCTTTAGTCTTTAGTTTATGTCACGCATGGCGAAGAGCGATAGGCTTTGTTAAAACAAAAACAAAATAAAAAAATGCCAGCGCGTGTATTTAGAAATTGTACCAATTATGATACCAAAGTACATAAAACAGAAGGGATCTCATACCATATGTAAGTACGCAATACGCCTCAATTTACTAATTTATTTCATTTTTTTCCTAATATTCTGATATTTGGAGGTTAGAAAAAGATAACAACATTGGTGGTCAGAATAATATTTGTTTACATTCACACGCAAGTGACAAACACTAGCTGTCTCTTTTTTTCTTGTTGGTTTTATCAAGCCATCCCTTTCGACTTGTATTGAAATGTCAGATGAATGAAAAGTGTGTGTGCGGAACACTTTTTTCAATTGTTTTGTGAGTGTATAACGAATCTGTTTATTTGAATATCATTGACAATTACACAGTCTTCCCTACAAACGAATTCTTCTGTAAAGGAAATACAATAACAAAAACAATTGAGATAAGACGGGCATAAATAGTAAATACCTACGCAGCTAGGTATACTACGCATTCAAGAGTGATCGTATTTTCCTATTTCAAACATTTTTGCTTTGTTGAAAGGGTCTAATGGGATGTTCCTTTGAAGTTTAGCTATGAAGCGTTCACTGTCGCCTGAGTTTCTTGGGATTCTATTACTTTATTCCTTTTTTAATTTATGTAGTTATTGTATTAATCTAGATACGCAGCTACACATTACTATTACTTATGAAAATTGTATATGCGAACAAATAGGTGATATATTTTGAGAAATTAAAATAACCTACTTTAACGCCGAAAACAGTCTGGTATTTTACTCCCAATAAAATTTATTATTATATTATATTCTTTATTGTACACCACAAAAATACAAATATACAGAACAAACCCTACCCTTACCCTACCCTTTATAACAATGTCCCTGTCTTTCAGATACCCTGAAATCCAATGAAACTTATATTTTATGCGATATATTTTAGATGCACCACAAGGACTTCTACAAGAAACTGGCTACTTCCATGGAATCTCCGTACTTTGATATTTCAACGGAGGCACGAAAACAATTGGTGGACTTTTGGCATCAAACAAGCGAAAGATATTTAAAGATATTGCTTGGGTTGGGGAATTGTACACTTGCAGCTTGGTAATGAATGCAATAAATTAATGATCTTAATTAAAGCCTAGCCCTAATGGCAAAACTGTTGTTGATGTTGGTTTGATCATTTTCAAAATCTTGGCGTGGCAAGCCTGGGCTCTGGAGTATTTACGCTGAAATTGAGCTAGTTTAATTTACCGTAATAAACTATGTCTGCTTGGCAAAGCCTCATTGGTTACCAGAAGGGGATCCAGTATACAAAAGACAAAAAAATATCAAAAACGTAGCTGTATTTCTAGAAGCCATTATTTTAGAAATACCAAAACTGACGAGAAACCTATCGCCTGTAATTTTAATGTCAGTCTTCGAACGTTTACAGCATCTTTAATAAAAAGAAAATCTCTTGAAATCCAAAGGTTTCTTTCATTTCAGGTTCATCTTTCCTTTAGTAGACGAAATGGACTACAATCTCATAATTGGGATTCGACTCCCATTTTACTACATGACACCCATCCGGTACCTGCTAGCCTACTTGGTAGTGATGATATCCTTTTACTACACCTCGCACTTTGTGATGGTGACGGACCTGAAGACGCAGACTCATCTGATGCATCTGCTTTGCCAGTTCACTGTGTTGGCTGACTGCTTCGAGAACTCGCTGAGAGACTGTCGGATTGGATTTGAACGTAAGTAGTCGATGCAAGAGATTATGGTCAATCCACGTCGAGCGGTATCATTAACCGTTGAAGAATTCTGTGTGGAGAGCATGGCAGCTACGTTCATCGATCGTCCATCGATTATATTTCGAGGCGATCGACCGGACTGGGTCTTTTGTCGATTGAAATGCAATCTAGTCGTCTTGTTGTTGCTTTTCAATCAACCATCCGTCATTCAAATTAGTAATATTATATCTTGCTTTTCTGTTTTGGTAGAGTGTGACTGCACTTTTGACCCTTATAGTACATCATATTGCAAAATTCAGTGGCGAGCCTGACTCCTTTAATTACTAGCAGCCTTAGCGACCATTGCAAAATGAAATGCCTGAGCAAATTGATATTTTATTATTTTTTATTTTCATTTCACGCCGGGCTCTGGTATCTTTATGAGCTTTATAAAAAAAAAACCGGGCCAAGTGCGTGTCGGACTTCGCGTACTTAGAGTTCCGTACCAAACCGCAAAAACAAGTTGGTTGTTATAGGAAAAATTAGAAAATTTTAATGAAATAATCAGAATTATTAATATATTGGTATTTTTTAGTAAAATATACGTAATAATAAACATTATCACCAAATTTGAGATCATTCGGAACAAAATTTTGTAAAAATAGCTGACTTCGGTGGCTTCTCATTCCTTTGTTTTCAAATATTTTTAAAACAAATACACAATATTTATCTACCCAAGGAGTTTTAGACAAAGATACCCCACTCGATGTGGTAGGTATTTTTTTCATTCGTGCCCCCTTTTATCTGTATAGGAGCCCCCCATAAAAACATTAAAAATATATTTTGACAATTTTTAAAGCTTTGGGTCAACAAGATACTTATACTGTTAAAATTTTAAGACTAGCTCCAACCGTCTCGTTGTGTGAAACCTATGTGGCAGACGACGGACAGACGGACACGTGAGTGACAGCAATAGGGCTCCGTTTGGACCCTTCGGGTACGAAACCAAAAAAAAAACTAACGAAAAAACTATTAATTCAATTCAAATAGGCCGGATGGCCGCTGGATCTGAGAACCACAGGACATCTTACGAACTATGTCCAGCTGTGGACGAACCGACTTTCCTTCACACATCTAATATAATACTCGTATATATCAAAATCATTGTTTGTTTGTATTTTATGCATTGACCGTTCAACCGATTGCGATAAAACTTTATTAATTGTTTGCATTACAAAATATGTAATATTAAACTTTTCAAAAGCAAAATGATGAAGTGTATTTATTTCTGTTTCAAACAAACTAACAACACTGAAACTTTTTAACGACCGTTTCAGATGTAGCTGAAAACAATTTAGTTAACAACAAAAGTTTCGCTGATAAGTACACAAAGAGACTGGGCGAGTTAGTGCTACAACACAAGCAAATTTTAAGGTAAATGATATTAACATAATCAAAAGTTTTACAAAGGTTTGTTTTGAAAAATATAACAATAAGGTAGGTAACTAACTTTTTCTGTACACCTTAAAAAGAAAATTTTATGCCATAAAGATACTGAAAGGGTAATAAATATAAATTTGAATGTTGAGGGAGTGGGAGGCCAGAGAAAAGATGGTCGGATTGTGTGAGGAGTGATATGAAAGAAAAGAGAGTCAGTGATAGCAATAGTAGCAGAGCATAATATATACTCAATTCATGCGGGTTAAACTATAAATTTGAGAATACAAAATCATGACTTAACTAAAAGTCCGCCTCTGTACATGTGCAAAAAAAAATATAGCAACACTTCCAGCTGCCTGGGACCCCATACACAGAGAGACGCACTTTATACGCTTTTATAACAAGTTACCAAAGTCAGTTGTAGAACTGATCGATGGAAAGTTCAAAAACTACATCAAACGTGTCCTTGTTAAAAAACTATATTATAAAATTTGGTGATTAAGCTAAGGTATGTTTTTTCAAATATTGTAATATTTAAAAAAACATAAATTAGGAAAAACAGAAGTACCTGTGCATGAGTGTATGTGTGTGGGTGTGTATACGTGTGTGGGGTGTATGTGGGTGACTGTGCTTGTGTGTGCTTTTACATAGCGTAAAATTTATATATTAACGATTTAATATAGAAATAGCTCTTCACTAATAACAAAATTTGTGCCACATGTTTATTTAGTCTTGTTATACTTTATTATTTTATTACCTATGTATAGTTTCGTTTACCGTTTGTTTTGTGAATGTGTGAACATTGTAGGCCACTAGATTCCTAGATGCTTGTTAACATTTGTTAACTTTTTATCTCGTTTTACTTTCTTTTGTTTATATAATAGTTAACCTATTTACGGTTCCGTACCCAAAGGGTAAAAACGGGACCCTATTACTAAGACTCCACGGTCCGTCTGTCTGTCTGTCACCAGGCTGTATCTCATGAACCGTGATAGCTAGACAGTTGAAATTTTCACAGGTGATGTATTTCTGTTGCCGCTATAACAACAAATACTAAAAACAGAATAAAATAAATATATAAGGGGGGATCCCATACAACAAACATGATTTTTTGCCGTTTTTTTGCGATAATGGTACGGAACCCTTCGTGCGCGAGTCCGATTCGCACTTGACCGGTTTTTTTAGTTTCTTATGACTTATTGTCGGGCCTACGTTGTCCCTCCATATCTAGGTACTAATGCTGTAATATGGAAATATTGTAAAACGAAGCCAGTTTTTAAAAGAGTAACCGTGGAGTTTCTTGCCGGTTCTTCTCCATAGGAAACGACCAACCCGAACCGTGCACCTTTTGTCGACGTTTTATAAGTGCCCATGTAGGCCTATGTGAAATAAAAAAGTTTGATTTTAATTTTGATTTACACTGTAGAAACTGCCACATTATAAAAATTTGCGCCCGCACTATCACATTATCCTTAATTTTCTTATACCATCCTTAATTTTATTCATGTGTAGTCACACGATGAACTTGCGCGACACGCTGAGCGGCCCCATGTTGGGCCAGCTGGCGGCCAGCGGCATACTCATTTGTTTCATCGGCTATCAGGCCACTACGGTGAGTGCACTCTAATAACAATAAGTTTGTAGTTCTATGCGCTGAAATTATCGATGTATTGACCGAAATATTTTCATTAGTTGATGCCAGGCTTACTGTGAACAACGAACTGGATCTGAAGGAAATTGACAGAAACCGCTGAAAAGCACAGATATCAGGAGGGGTGTGTCTTTCGGCTGAATAATTTTGATGTTGAGTAATTTTTGTATCACTAAGGGTTTGATAATAATAATTGGTACAGAGTACCTTTTTGTAATCAAATCCTAATTATACATATACACCACAGGTCTGAGTCTCTCTACTCTATTGCCAAGTTTTTCAGGCTTTCAGTGAAGTTAAAGAAAAAAATTGTTACTCTAAAGTTATAAATCATTTAACCCTTAACTTCTACAAACCTTGCGCAATACCTAACTCCAAGCATCAAATGTTGTTGCCCTAGATGGCTTGAAGGCCCAAATCGTGCCTATTATCGTAACTTAATCGAAACTTGGTACAACTAATTTCCAGACCTTGGACGAGAGTATCGCCGAATGTTTAATGAGTTTCCTGTTTCTGGGCTACAACCTTTTTAATTTCTATATCATTTGCCGCTGGTGCGAGGAGATTACTATTCAGGTAACAGTATATCATATTTTTTACGTAACCTATAAAACCTATATTATTGCAGCTCCTTGTATCCCTTATCTTATCTTATCTTATCTTGTGGAGGGGCCGAGAAATAATTCTGACACTTCGACCCATTGGAATCTATTGTGGTCCCCTAGACAACTTACTCCTCCCCAATCTCGTTGAAAACTCTTTTCATGAGTTTTACAACGAGACTAGGAGATGAGCCTATATATCTTCTGGTTTTGGATATCCAAGCCCTAGGAGACTCATCCGCTTACCAGCCAGTGCATCGCATGTGCACAGAAGGTGCTCCATGCGTTCCGTATATTCCCCACACAACCTGCACATGGGTGTCGCGGTTAGACTCCCCCAAATGCATTCCCGGGCTTTGAACGTAGAGCCTAGGAATTTCTTGGGGTGTAGTAGACTGGTATTAGACTGCCAATGTGTTCGTTGTCTGTGATCTGCAAACTCCCTAAATGTGGCTTTTACGAGACACCTCGAAATGACCATGTTCATGACAATGGCAATGGTTCTGGACCCAGAAAATCATTTGCTGAGCCCTCTCTTGCCAGCTCATCTGCCACTTCGTTACCATGGATTCGTTTGTATCCCTTGCTTTTTATAGCCAATCTGTAAGGTAATCGTCACGCCAGCGTTTTTAAGGCCTGCCTCGGTGACGACGCCTATCTTCCATCCACTGTGTGAAAATGTTGGCCCATCTGTTCTTTAGTATCCTGAAATTGTGAACCATCCAGTCCCGCTTCACCTATGTTATTTAAAATTTATTAAAATCTTTTCTGCTCCTTCTGTAAGAGAAGATTAGATTTAACTACTGCTGTTTTATTTCCACTGCTGAACACCCGTCATTTGACAAACACAACCACAAACTTAGTAAATTCCAAACTGCCATATTAAAAGCATAAACAAAGTTCAATCTTTTCAGAGCGCCAAAATAGGGGAGGCCATTTACTGCTCAGGATGGGAATGTGGAGTCTCCAAACTGCCAGGAGTGCGGTCCACGATATTGTTTGTAATAGCGAGGGCCAACAAGCCTCTGGTCCTCACAGCAGGAGGGATGTACGACCTCTCCCTCACTTCTTATACGACGGTAAGTTGAATAGAACAAGAAAGCCCCAAGCAATTTTAAAGTTTGCCCATTTACTTTGTTCAATGTAGCTTTCAAAAGTTCATTTGAAATAAATATTGTTATTCTAAAAACGGTGAAGGAAAACATCGTGAGGAAACGTGCTAGAACCAAAAATTCGAAGACATGTGACATCTACCATGCAAGCGACCTTAATCCAACTGGCATTAATCCACAACCCTCACTGGGCCCGCGTGGTGGATTATTAAGGCCTATTCCCTCTCTCACAGAGAGGAGGCCTGTGTCTCAGCAGTGGGAACATCGATAGGCTGTTGATGATGATGATGATTCTAAAGTAAGATATCTCTAGGGTTATATGATTAATTGAAAAGAACATCTACTTGAACTTGACTGAATGACTTCGATAGCTCAGAGAATCGAAGTTTTTCAGTGATTTTCCCTCTCAAACCTTTATTTACTTCATCAACATTTTTTCGCCAGATATGTCGTGAAAATTTTCGCTTTTACGTAGACATTAGGCCCGGGGCATACGGCTTGCTCAACGCCGCTTATTGTGGTCGTATCTTACCCGTCTCGCCCGCGCCTAACTGTTCTGTGGGTTTCAACTTTAATATCTAAATGATGTTTACCAAACAACTGGTTACTGTTTAATTTGTTTGTATTTTATTGGTGAGTTATAACTTGGTATGGGAAAGATTTAAAATGTATTTATTTATTTCTTCATTAATTATTACAACACCTTTACAGAAACTTCCAAAGCTATGTTATAACTTACATATATTATAAAACATTCCAATACTTTAATCATTATTTAAAATGTGTCTTGTTCCAGGTCGTAGAAATTATGCTGACTGAATTCATAATAGGAATACAAGGAGTACTCTTTTGAACGAACATTTATTTAAATCCATTCTTTTTTGTGTTTGTCAATTCTAATTCAAATCTTTCTTAATACAATTCCCAGAAAAGTATTTTCCAGCACAATAGTATTTCCATTAAACTTTTGCCATTATTTCCAGTTGGTGAAGACATCCTACAGTGCATTGACGATGCTTCTCCGATTTCGACACGACTAGAGCCATATTTATAACATGATAAACAGCGTATTTAATCACATTCACACTATAATAGTAGATTTTGATGATATGTATAATTTGTTTTTTTTTTAATATTTTGCCTTTAGGGGGAGTCTCTGGTGTCCTGAAATACAGGTTACGACTTAGCTCAGGCACCAGTCTCCCGCAAATAACTATGTGGCATATCGTTATTATTATTTTTCCGTTTTTGAGTTTTTAGTTGATAAGTGTTATTTGTGGAAGAAAAATAAAGATGATTTTGATTTTTTGATTTTGATTTCATTCTGCGCTATAATAATTTGGTGTTTGTTACACCAAATTATCATAGCGCAGAATGAAATGTTTAACTTTCATTATTGTTTTCATGATACGGCCGACAACAACGCAGTAGTTACACTTTTCTGTGCACAAAATAAAATGTTAGTAGTTGAAAATAAATTGATGTTTTATTGTTTTGATTGTTTACTTTTCTATACCTGCATAGTATGATAACATGAAACCGCCACAATTTATTCTAAAAACGCTCATATTACAAAGTTAACCTAAAAGATGAAAAAATAAGCTGACTCGTTAATAACTATTATTAACGAGTCATCTTTGCAGTGTCTCATGTGTCTCATAGAAGAGACAATTCTGTCAAATTTTCTAGTAAAACGAATAATAAAGGGCAATTATATACTTTCTATAATGGGAAAGCCCACTATCTATGTAGCCTGTGTCTTTTGCACAGGGTAGATTATAAAAACAATCTACCTACATTTTTTTTTGTTCACGGGGGAAACCTTCAAAAGACACCTAGAATTTTGGGGAAAAGACCAGGGAGTATGGGATTTTTACCTCATTAAAACCACCCCGGTGATCACCATCAGCACGTAGGGACCCCGTGACCTCTCAAAAGACCACCCCGGAACCCCTTCAGTGCAATGCCTGTTAGCGCACATCCCTGGGGAGAAAAAAAATTATAAAATTTTAATAAATAATTATAAATTTTAAATATTATAATTATATTAATAAAGCACCTCCCCTGAGCCTCGCTGTGCACGGCAGCACGTGATCACTGTGCCACCGTCAAAGACAAATATATATTACGACGATATTTTATTTCAACTAGGCCACCAAGCGGCACTTTTGAACGTTAGATACATTAACATTTACAAGGAATAAAAATTGATTCTACCGTGCATTCGGAAAGTAGCTTGTTCCATAACAAAGAAGTTCTTCCGGAGAAGAACGCACAAGAAACTCCATACTTACTCTTTAAAAAAAAAAGTTTTTTTTACAATATTTAGGTACATAAGTACGTACATTAATAAATTTATATGTGTGAGGACAATGCACCCAGAATCACTACACACTATACTACGTACAGGTACAAAGTATTAAAAGTAGGTACTCATACATGTACTGTGCAGTTACATAATAGGTACTGGAAAAACATTAGCATCCGAAGCAGTTAAGTTAAGACCAATCCCAACTGACGGCGCCCGTTCACGAACATGACGCATGAATCGGCACCACCCAGCTCAACCATCATGAAGGGAACCGAATGATCCAACACACGCGCCACCATCAGCGAGACATTTGAGAAAGCATGACACACTCAACTGCCAGGGCAAACACAAGTCAACGAACGACACCAAGGTACAGCAAATGGTAGATTTACAGTTGGGTATATAGTACTCACACACGTGCTGCGCAGTTATACAATACTAAAAGAAATTGAGTCTATATAATATAAATATATTCATACATTCTTTAGCAGGTCCAACAATTCTACAAAACAATAATGTCCTGCATATCAATTGTTTTTGCGCCCTAGTGGTTGTGGAGCAAGATTAGCATTGAGCTTAGCATTTTTATCAGTGATGTAATCCCCCAACTTATAATATGCCTGCCTGCATAGTGTGCGTTTTATACAACTTTTAAATTTCGTCTCATTCAGTTCTAGAATGTGGGGAGGAATTTTATTGTAATATTTTGTACAGTACCCCATGAAAGATGAGGCTACTTTAGCCAGTCTGAAACCTGGTTGAACTAATTGGTCCCTATTACTAGTAATGTATATATAAATATAATGGATTGGTCTTAACTTAACTGCTTCGGATGCTATATATATATAATGTATATATCTATCTCCGTTTTTACTAAAAAGACGTAAATTCTTTCTCACGTACATGATGTTTTCATAAATATATTGACAAGGAACCGTCATAATGTTAATGCCCTTAAACAATTTCCTTAGAGAATCGCGGCGAAGATTTGCAGAATAAAAATTGACTCAATGTCTGCAGCCCTTCCCCTTAGTAAAATACCGTAAGACATTATACTATCATCATCTCCTAGCCTTTTTCCCAACTATATTGAGGTCGGCTTCCAGTCTAACCGGATTCAGCTGAGTACCAGTGTTTTACATGGAGCGACTGCCTATCTGACCTCCACAACCCAGTAACTGGGTAACAGCGGTACCCCTTGGCTAGACTGGTGTCAGATCTCAAGCTTCTGACTACTCGTAACGACTGTCAAAGATCTTCAAATGACAGCCGGGACCAACGGCTTAACGTGCTTTCCGAGGCACGGAGGAAACACATTATACTATGAAAGTAACTAAAATAGACCAGCCTCGCGGTATCTACATCACTAAATTGACGAATCTTTCTAACAGCATAAGCTGCCGAACTTAGCCGCCCTGCAAGTGATATTAAATGAGGACCCCATTGTAACATTGAGTCTAGCGTGATCCCCAGGAAAACCGTTTTATCGACGAATTCTAGCTTCTCCTTGTTTAATATAATGTCACAATCAGTACTTTTTACATTCGGCGAGGAAAATTTTACGCACTTGGTTTTTTTACCATTTAAAACTAAATTATTGGCAGTGAACCAATCCTGAAGCTGCCGTAGCGCGTTATTTACGTCGTCAACCTGACAAATCCGTCTATTTATTTTAAAAATTAAAGATGTGTAATCAGCAAATACGAGTAGCACCATGTTTAGTTTGTTTTTGAATAAACGGGGTAAATCGTTTATGTATATTAAAAATAAGAAAGGACCTAAAATTGAGCCCTGGGGTACCCCCATTTTCACGTTTAACCCTGACGAATTCACACTGTTTATTTGAACTAATTGCTGTCTATCACTCAAATAAGATTCAACCAAACATAACGCTGATGATGACCTAGCCCGTAATGCTCAAGTTTCAGAAGCAATGTTTCATGATTAATGCAATCAATCAATCCTTCGACAGGTCGCAGAAGATACCTATGGCATCCTGCGACTCTTCCCACACATTAAAGATGTGTTTTAATAGGGTGACACCAGCGTCAGTTGTACAACGTCCTTTGGTGAAACCATACTGTTTATCATGCAAGATGTTATTCGTATTAAAATGAATGAGCATTTGATTTAGCATTATCTTCTTAAATACCTTGCTGAAAACGGATACTGGTCTATAATTATTTGTGTCTTCACTGTCCCCGGATTTAAAAAGTGGTCTAATCTTACTATATTTCATTAGATCCAGCAAGACTCCACACACAAATTGAAAATTACAGCTAAGTACGGCGCTATAGTCTGAAAGTTAAAAAAGTCTGTCTTTCCTATAGTCACTTGGTGGGCGAACAGAGTCCCGAATCTGACAATCTGACCGCCCATGAACCCGGAGTCCCCCCTGCATTATAGGCATCGCACAAATCACCTGGTTTCGGCGCATCGAAGAGGTGTAATATAAAAAAATGCATACCAAATTTTTCAGTAAGAAACTTTTTTTAAACAAGCTTTTTTCGTATACTTCTCAGCAAACACTTTCATTTTGATATCCATATCATGGCAGTGCACATAAAATGTCCGACAACGTACGGTTTGGAAGGCAGACCTATACTCCACGGATTCCGTTGACAACGTTGTACAATAGACGGTCTTATAATGTAATAATAATTGACTGCTTAACTCTTCGAAGGTGTAGCATGATGATAATAACTGCGCGGAATCGATACAAGAAGCCAAAATTTTTACAAAAATGTAAATAAATAAACGGGTAAACCCGTTTTTTTTTTAAATTATTTGGGGCAAGGACCGAATAATTAAATGATAGAAGATAGAACAAACGACTCGTGTCGATTTCGCAAAAAGATCTACGAAGATGTCGCTGGTAGGTAATTCAACTGAAAAGCGCAAAAACGTTACTTGAAGGGTAAAATATTGTGAATTAAAAATTTCATAGTTGTAATTAAGAAAGTCTGTTTTTTTTTTTTAAATTATACTCGATAAAATTGAATTTGTCGACAAATGGTGCGAGCTAATCGGGGCACTCTAGTTTGGATCACACGAGTCTCGGATTTATTTACCGAGAAAATTGTCTATGAAGAGTCCCTTCATAAAAGATTGGTGTCCCGAAAGGGTGCCTATTTGTGATAAATAGGCACCCTTTGGGACACCAAACTGCGGCAAGATAATCTACCTAAAATATCTTGTACATTATTTAAAAACATATATTCATATACTAACAGACAACGCACAGCCTAAACACCTTGGTTTAGAAACACTGGAGTTACATCAGAAAAGTCAAGCACTAAAAAAATATCAACACCGAAAGGAATTAAATAGACGATGAAAGTTTTTAAGGAATTTAGTTATTTTTACCGATGGGAAACCCCGTGGGCTCGTGGCTTATACAAATGAAATAACATCATAATCAGCCTATTTGCAATCTACTGCGGGACACTGGCCTCACCAATCACACGCTATTTAATATATCAACGGGTTTATCCGATGACATAGTTGTCCCAAGTATGCAACCCGCTTAAAAATGAATAAAAAACGAATTTGCTAGTTAGTAAATCTGCATGTGTATCATTAATCTCACTCAGCATCAGCCATCTGTCTATTAGCAACAAGCTCGAACATAAACCACTAATTAGCGGTTTGTATCCATTTAATGCTCTTAAAGTCCTCAGCGTTAATACTAGGTCTGGGGAATGTGGCTTTCGAGGTAATGGATGAACGTCTAAATTAATAAAATTGGTGATGAAGTTTGGTATTTGACGATGATATGCTTAGGATAGGTTAGTGCCATCACGATTGATATAATTTGTATTCAACCAGTGTTATTGTATACAGAAGGAAGCAAAATATGTGACAATAGAAACATCTTTGGAAACAGTAGTCAGAATACCTTCTGTATGGTCTAGTGAATCATCCCTAGCTTTGTTACTGGTTGCAAGAGGCACCCTGCATTTATTGTCGAAACACTATCATTATGAACAGCTAGACATAATTTGTAAAAATGGATACTTATCTGTTAACCTGTCCAGTCCATTTCTTCTTTATTACTGGTATTTTAGTCAGCAGTGGTGGCCTAGTGGTATTGGTCGCGACTTACAAGTTGTAGGTCGTGGGTTCGAACCCAGTCAAGCGCTTTAGTTTGTGTAAATTATTTCATCACCACTGCTCTCAAAAACGGTTAAGGAAAACATCGTGAAGAAACCGGCAAGTCCTAGAACCAAAAATTCGAAGACATGAGACATCCACCAACCCGCATTGGGCCCGCGTGGTGGATTACGGCCCTTTCCCTATCACAGAGAGGAGGCCTGTGTCCCAGCAGTGGGAACATTAATAGGCTGATGATAATACCTTGCGGAACGAGTATCTGAGTGCGCTTGCACAATCTTATTCACTATCCAAGATAAAGACACACAGCGCAGACTAAAATGGCCTCTTACTTCCGTCAACTTTCGTTAATATTCTTTTGCCGCTCTTAAAATCCCTTAATTCACCATTTTCTTGTATATTCCAGAGCCAAGCGGGTCCATGTCGGCGGCCTCTGCACTTACAGCTGTGGCATGGTCGCCCTGTGTGCCATCCGTGCTAAAGCCGCCGTGTTACTCTGTAGTTGGACAGCCGGCGTGATGTACTCCACACTCTTCACCATGCCCTATCTCCTGGTTGCGCATTACCACGCTACTGGCATGGTGAGTTCTGTGTTTTAAACTTTATGTCAATTCCATAATTATCAGCTCTTAGGTTTTGTAAATACTCTTGGGTTGCTACTGCTAAGTCATGTTGCTTTGTTCGGTTTGAGGAATATACAGGTTTTGCCTTTGGAATAGAACCATTTCTGAGATGCCTCGAACCTTGTTTATAGCAGAATCCAGAAGTCCATCAGTAACTGTAGGTGGTTTCCTACTTACAATAAGCTTCCTGGTTGCTGTTTTACCACCCAATAGGTTATCAAAGAGTCACTTATAATAAATATCGTTGCTTAAGTACGCTATTCATTATATTAGTAAAGGGCCATCCTTGGCACGCGACACCATTAAGAGTATTGTCATCTCAATTGCGTATTATTGCGTCATCTGTGACACACTGTTTCATCTTTGTCATTGATCCCATTAAATGCTCTTGCGAATCACAAGGAACTAAAGTACTTATCCAATTTGTTAAATTCCGACAGTACTGCAATATACGGGCTTATAAAATTGTACCTACTAAGTAGGTACATTGTGAGTGTTATTTCGATTTCAACGAACCACAGATCATTCCAGGAAACATCATGTTTTGTGCAAATAAATAATACGAATTTACGTCAAAAACAGTGTTCAAAATACTTATTTTTTTTCAATAAATCGCAACATAATGTCAATTCATTATATCCACAATGTATTTTAGCTTCAACCAACCAATTAATAATTCAGCGTATTAATCCTTTGATGTGCGATTTTCATGGAACTTCAAACAGAACGTAGCCTGTAATTGATTAAATTAAACGATTTGTAATTGCAGCTAAGAATGATCGTGCATCAAAAATTCAATTCGAACGACTCTGAAACTGTGTCCATTTGTAAACACAAACTTGCAAATATTATATTTGTATAAAGTGGTTATATTTCTTTGTTATTTTGTTTTCCTGTTCCATTATTACCTGTTTTTCTTGGAACCATCCCTCTCGTTTTCCCACAACGCTCGCATTTTTATTATTTCCGGATACAGATCTAATGAGATTTTATAACAAATTTTGATTTTCATAAGAACTGACCATATCTTTACTTTATTACTCCTGCAAAACGATATTCTCTTTTTACCCGACTGCCGAAGGAGGGTAATGTGTTTATCAGTCTATGTATGTATGTAAGTATGTATGCATGTATGTATGTTTGTATGTTTGTTCCTATGTGGCGTTCCAGAGACCAAACGCGTTGGCCGATTTTGATGATTCGTACGTCAATCAATGCGTCTTAACCCTGCGAGTGTCACTGGCTACATTAAAATAGAAAAATGGCGGCTTTTGGGCGCCATATTATGGGGGCCCAATTTTTTTTCCCATCCAATCTCATCTTGTGGGGTATCAATAATATATAGCAAAAAAATAATAGCGATTTCAAAAATATATAGCACTTATATGTTTAAATGTACCATATTCGAATAAAATGTTAACTAAAAAAAAGTTAATTTAAAAAAATCAAAATCCCGACTGCTTAAAAAGCGAACTAACAAGTAAAATTTCAAAATTTTAAAAACCCCCGACACATTTATCTTGCGGAAACATCACGATCTAAACAGTAAAACGCGCATAACTTTTGAACGGCTGAACCGATTTTATTCAAACATAGCTAAGAACACTCTCGATACAATCACCTTTCAAACAAAAAAAACTAAATCAAAATCGGTTCATCCGTTGAGGCGCTATGATGCTACAGACAGACACACAGATACACAGATACACAGATACACAGATACACAGATACACAGATACACAGATACACAGATACACAGATACACAGATACACAGATACACAGTAACACACCTCAAACTTATAACACCCCTCTTTTTCCGTCGGGGGTTAAAAAGACGTAAACAAGAAGAAATTCGTGCTTTGCAATCGGAGGATACATTTTCGCGAGCTGACTGAACAAAACCAGACGTATCCTCCGACTGCACAGCATGAATTTCTTTTTAGTTCGCTTTTTAAGCAATCGGGTTTTTGATTTTTTAACCGACTTTCCAAAAAGGAGGAGGTTCTATGTTCGACTTCAAGTTTGTTTTTTTTTTTTTTTTGTGTATGTTCACCGATTACTCCGTCAATTGTGGACCGATTTTGAAAATTCTTTTTGTGTTTGAAAAAGTATGTTCCGAAATTGGTCCCATTTTAATTTGGTGAAGATCTGATGAAGAACTTCGGAGATATACAACAGAACTCTTCAATAAATAACGGCAAATCTCTAGGGATTGCTGCAATCGCATGTCTGTTTGTTGTTTATAACATTTCATAACATAACATCACGCCAGTTCGCTCTTAAGGGGTAAGCAGATCTCTCATTTCACCGGTCTTGTTCAAGTTTCATGAAATCTATTCTGGCGAAATAGTTCCCTTACTAACTTGCCTATTAGGTACGTACAACTAAAAAGTGAAAAATAAAAAAACTTTTTGCAAAAAAATACTACCGACTTCCAAATACAAAACTACAAAGTGAAAAATAACTTAATTTTTTGAAGTCGGTGTCCTAAACGCAAATAAATAGTACCTACGAAAGACACCGACTTCAAAAAATTAAGTTATTTTTCACTTTGTAGTTTTGTATTTGGAAGTCGGTAGTATTTTTTTGCAAAAAGTTTTTTTATTTAAATTATTGCTCTTTCTTCCTTAGATAATTTGCGCAATTATTTGTACTATCTTCTTCTATTTCTTAATTTTCACCAGAGCCCTAAATTACCTTTAGTTCGCAATCACAAAATCATAACAAAAACGGTTATCTGTACCATTTTTACTTTCCCCAACAGTGAGACAGCGGCGGCGGTGGCTGCGGGGAGGCTCGTGGCATCGGGACAGACGTTGCAGTCGTCAGCAGTTGCGTGTTTGTGGCACAACTGCTCGTGTCCTTCATCATGGGGTTCGCAGTCAAAGCCATGGGCTCCACGGCTGCAGTAGTTGCAGTTGCTGCTACGTTGGCTGCTGCAGCTGCCGTCACTGCAACTAAGATTACGTACCTGGATCTGTAAATGAATCTATATATAGGAGTAATTATTGTAACTATCATTGTAAATTGCTGATCGTTTGTGTCAACCACATGTGTGTTTTTTGGCACAACTACTGGTATGGTTTGTTTGCTTCGTAGTGAAGATAGTATATAAAGTGTTGACTGTGTCAGTGGTTGCTGTTGCTGCCAATATTTCTCTTTTCTAAAAAAATGATTATGCTTCAAATTGTTCGTAGCAGTTTCGTTTTCCACTTTTAGTGGCAGCTATGATAGCCTCTAAGAATACATACCTGGAATTATAGATAACTATTACAATATTGTAAGCTTACGTGTGTATTGTTGCTTGTATAACATAGCAAAAAGGCTACGTCTCTTCTCCATTCATAGCAGTTGCTACTCTTGCTGAGACAAATGCACCATGTATGTATTCCTAAGAACCTGGATTTGAAGTCTTATTTAACTTGAGATTCATGAAAGATATAATACCTTATATTCGAGCTTTTGCACTAACCGAAATGCTTAAACATAAAAATTGAGAGCTTGTAAAATCAAAATAAGTGCTTGCTATAAACTTTGCTAAAACGATTTGCTTGTATTTTTCAGCAAAGTTATGGACAATAAACTAATAGTCTTGAATATCTTCATCGTAAAATATTTTATATTTTGGCGTCAACTATTCTACAAAACAAGTGGCCATTATTTGTTGAAACGACACTCCGCCATGCAGACTGCTAGAAAATAAACTGCACACTTATTTTGCTGGTTTTAGATTTTAGCAATAAACCAAAGATAAATTAGAATGTCTTTGTTGAATCTAAGTATTTGTAAATCAGAATAAGCTATTTTTTTATCCAAAATATATATTATAGTCCTAGAAACCGGGATTATTAACGCTAAGGAGAGGACTCAAGAATATCATCACTTAAACCTTACTTTGCGATAGATTCAAGTTTATTTAAAGACACATTACTAAGTAAAAGCTTAAAATAAATCTTTTAAGAGTTTGCCAATTATAGATATATTATGAAATCATGTATAACTATAAGTACAGTATTATAATAAATCGCTCATAAACCTAGTCATTAATATTAATAAATATTAAATTAATTTCGTAGTTTTCCTTTACTTATCTTATTTGGTAAGTAACTATGTAGTTACTGGAAAAAAACAAACTGGATTAATTATTAATTTGAAACAGTTTTATATGAAATCTTAACGGTTGGTTTCTTTCCAAGATTAAGAAGTTGTCATAATAGTTGCGAATACTCGTGACCAAATAAGATATTTAAGAAAAAAATAAGCCGTATGTAAGGACACTGTATAATGAATAAATTAAGGTCAACTT
Source organism: Orthosia cruda (assembly GCA_964057195.1). Taxonomy (NCBI): domain Eukaryota; kingdom Metazoa; phylum Arthropoda; class Insecta; order Lepidoptera; family Noctuidae; genus Orthosia; species Orthosia cruda. The sequence continues at coordinate 14,858,476 of OZ059830.1, read as the reverse complement.
TGGGAACTCTGTACACAAGTTTGGGAACTCTGTACACAAGGAAACTCCGTCTCTACGTCATTTTGCTCGTTTTTGACTAAATCTCGTTCAGTATAGTCCTTCTAGTTCGAATTTAGAATCATAGATAAGAACTCGAACATCTACTGAGACATGTTGCGGAGAAAAAGAAAAAAAATACTGTAAATCCTACTTACTACTATAATTATTAATAATATTATAAATGCGAAAGTTAGTGAGGATGGACGTATGTATGTTTGTTACTCTTTCACGCAAAAACTACTAGACGGATTTGGATGAAACTTTACAGTCATATAGGTTATACATCAGAATAACACATAGGTTACAATTTATAATGATTTTTTTTTGTAATTTGGTCATAATATAACGATAAATATCAAGTAAGTCGGATAAAATTCTGCCCCCTGAGAGCTATCTTCGCGTGCACTGCCTAAACCGTTGGAGATACACAAATATAATGTACCGTAGGATTGTTTGTCTTAAATAGTTATTGATAAAAGTCCTTGACAGAATATATCTACCTTTTTTGTGAAAGCCACTATGACCAAAAAAAATACAGATTCTTATGAAAATTGCAATAATGTAACTCAAAGTAGCAAAATGTTGGATATAAAATTCATTCTTTGGCGTGCGCTGAGAAAACTATTGATGATACATAACAAATATGTACTACATGATTAGGTAAGGTAGGGTAGGTAGGGTTGGGTAGGTAGGGTTGGGTAGGCAGGGTTGGGTAGGTAGTGTTGGGTAGGTAGGGTTGGGTAGGTAGGGTAGGGTAGGTAGGGTAAGTAGGGTAGGGTAGGGTAGGTGGGTAGAGTAAGTATGGTAGGTAGGGTAGGTAGGTAGGTAGCCAATTGACGGGAGCGAAGCCCCGGGGGTCAGCTAGTTGTTAAATATATCTCTTAAATATTTTCTTTTACAATTGATCAATAACGCTAAGATTAATAATAAGAAACTAACACAGCTTAAAATGCTATAGTTGGAAAGACCGTATAAGACACGCCGGTCTTGCATCGAAGCAAAGATCGTCAACCTTTTTTGTAGCATGAATTTAATGTATTCTTAAATCCTTACATTTCGGCTACTCGGATTTCAAAGGGCTTACAGCACATTGGAACGTCAAGGCATTTCATTTTGTATCTAAATAATTGAATGTTTTGTTAACTTTTTGTAAGAAAATAATATTCTCACATAAATATATTCAGCATAACGTGGCATGATATTATTTTAAAAGCCAGAAACAGAAGCCAGAAACCGTTGAATCCGGACGATATAAAATCTCAATTCGTCATGTCGGATTTGGGTATGTGTAAACAGATAATCACTGCTAAATTAGTTGCCTGCAAAATTGCAGGCAAATAGTTTAGCAGTAACGTTATGTAGGTAATATTACCTATATCACATCACATCACATCATCAGCCTATTAATGTTCCCACTGCTGGGACACAGGCCTCCTCTCTGTGAGAGGGAATGGGCTGTAATCCACCACGCGGGCCCAGTGCGGGTTGGTGGATGTCACATGTCTTCGAATTTTTGGTTCTAGGACATGCCGGTTTCCTCACGATGTTTTCCTTCACCGTTTTGAGAGCAGTGGTGAAGAAATAACTTACACAAAGTAAAGCGCCTGCCTGGGCTCGAACCCACGACCTACAACTTGTAAGTCGCGGCCGATACCACTGGGCCACCGCTGCTCTCCTTTATTACCTATATAGTTTTTTATTTTGATTTTATTTTATCGAAAATGTTTACAGCCCCACCACAAAATTAGTCTTAGATCGAAAATTTAAAAATATGCTCTTTAATAGAATTGCTACCTTATAGGAATGATTGTATAGTATATATTTCAATGCCATTCATTACTTTACCGAAATAATATGTTTCTATCTGTATTATCTATCAACTTCAGACGAAAAGATTATATTTACTTTTCTAAGTTAATTTTATCAATTGGTCGACTATTACTCGTAAACTAGTAAAGCCTACTTAGCTGTGATAGTTTTCCTTTTAACTTCATTATACTACTGCCGTGAATTTTTCACATATCCAAAAAAAACATTTAGCTGGCAGAGGGGAAGGGGGGCCATGGACTCTAACAAAAGTTTGCAATTTAAAGCTTAATTTTACGAAAACTGATCCCTGAATCGAACAATGGTTTTCACAGACCCGTAATATTTTAATGGCCTATCCAACGAGACACCACACCAAGGGAAAGAGGAGAAAAAAATGGGACCACATGACAAACACCAGCTTTCAAATAAAAAAAGAATCATCAAAATCGGTTTACCCAGTAACAAGTTCTGAGGTAACACACATAAAAAAAAAAAAAAGTACAGTCGAATTGAGAACCTCCTCCTTTTTTTGAAGTCGGTTAAAAAAGGCCCCACTTTACGTGTACACGAGGTATACTAAAAAAATATGTTTTCTTGACTTCATTTTACCAATTTATCGGCGTGATTAATACGTGCCATGCCAAATTATAGCTTTCTAGTACTAGGAGTATCTGAGCTAAGCTGCGGATGGACGGACGGATGGACAGACGGACATGGCGAAACAATAAAGGTTCCTTGTTGACTAAGGCACCCTTAAATAAATACCTCTATTTCAGTGTTATTTGACAATAAAGCTACTCAATTGTTTTTAAGGTATGCGACAGACGCGCGCGGCCGACAACAGACTGGGATAGATAGGGGTCTGTCGCAGGTCTCTGAAACGGTGCCATACATTCTCATACTCTGAATATTGTCGCGTAAGACGCGTGCGTGTGCAGCCCGCGTGCGTCTGCGTTCGGCTGCGATGCACGGAATCGTACCTTTAAAACAATGAGGTAATATTTTCATCATTTGTAACTGTAAGAGTTAACCTAGAATGTATAATTCCATCAGTATTTTTCAATCAAAGATAATTCTTAAAAAAGTATAGATTCCCCAAGTTGACCTTAATTAAGATATACATGTTAAGACTGTAACCACAGCTCTCGATGTTTGTGATATATTCAGTGTTGTATAAATCAAAGTATATTGACTGTTACAAATCAAATAAATCATTCAACTAACTACTATTCCCTTTTATTTAAACACAGTAATTGCTGCTAATGGGTTTAAAATAGATAAACATAATCGGATTATAATGAATGGGGTGATTTGACTAGTTTTCAAGCATTCATTGGCTTTGTTTTCAATGGCGGATAAAATACAATAGAGGTACCTTTATTCATGTAGGAATATGCAAATTTAGGATTGAATTTGGTCTCAACAAAGGATTGTCTTAAATACTTGTAAAGTATATTAGTTGGGATAATTTAAGGCTTCATAGGATAATGTTACAAGCAACGATTATCAAGGGTTCTTAGAAAATAAAATGAGAAGAATATTTGTTGATTACTTGCCGTAATAATCTAGGAAATCGTATTTTTCTTTTGTAAATCGTTGAGTCGCCGGCAAGCAAACGAATATTTTCTTGGATTATCCGTACAATATAAAATCTCAATTCGTCATGTGTGTATGTGTGAACAGATAATAGATAATCACCGAAAATGTTTACAGCCCCATCACAAAAATAGTGCCGGACTTGCCTCAATTATGAAAAAAAGGTTTTTTGAAAGAATTGCTGTATTAAAGCAATGATTGTAAATCATATATTTCAATGCCGATGAAAGGATTGGATATTGTATATACAAGTTTATATTTCTCATAATTGCAAGTACGGGATCGTATCTTCCATTCATTCATGTGAATAGATGGGCTGATGGTGATCACCGGAGTGGTTTTAGTGTCCCTAAGGGTCCAGACGCTTGACTTGATAGGATTTTGACGGTTTCACCCGTTAACAAAAAAAAATCGTATTATTACTTAGCAAAGATATTTAATAACAAACGATGGTATCGTTTTACCCCGATTTTTGAAATAAGAATATACACTACCTACGAGTATATGTCAAACTTGAGTTTGATAACCTGACAAAGGTTAAACACGATCTTAACTCCAAATACTTAATCAAAAGCCGATCCTAAATCTTTTCAAGTTTCTAACTAATATAAGAAAAGTACTAGTCAAAGATACGTCAACCCCTACAGCAAAATCAAACTTTATTAAGTACCATCGGAAAAATCCTCAAAATCCGATTGAATTTGTTCAAGATAATCCTTATACAATGGAAACGTACCAACAATTAATTTACCATTCAATCAGGTCCGTACTTACGTCCACAAGACGGGGCCTGACGCTCGAACATTATCAAAAGGAACCTTCCAACAATGGGTCTCGTCAAAAATCTTTTGAGAAAATTGACTCACACAAAAGCTTTGGACCAATCAAGCGGGAGATTGGAGACAGTCTTCTTTGAGTCTATCTATAGGATTGCTTATGTTGCAGGTAAATTATATATTCGAGATTTGCGGTAGAACTGTGATTTTTTATGACCTTTTTTTGTGTGCAGCGATGAGATTGATTTTTAGATAACTTTATAATTATCTAGTCTATCTATCAATCTTCAAATAAATAAATCTCTACTAATATTATAAAGAGGAAAGATTAGAATTTTTGTATTTCTGTATGTAACAAATAAACTACTGGAACGATTTCAAAAATTCTTTCACCGTTGGGAAGCTACACTATGCCCGGGTGACATAGGCTACTTTTTATACCCACGGGAACGGGAACTACGCGGGTGGAACCGCGAGGCGTCCGCTAGTAATATAAAAACTATTTCGCGTATCTCGGAGATGGCTCTAACGATTTTGATCAAATTTTGTATATAGATAAGGTCCTGGTTTTTAAGTTAATGTGTCCGGACTTGTAGTTATAAAACTTTAAAGCCGTAAAATAAACTTTATGGATAAAACACCCCATATCCATAAGGGGTGCAATCACCACACCCTCAAAGATAGAGCAATTTTAGTACCAGACTACTACTTATTACGATATCAACATAGTCTAACAACCATAACTTTGGACCTAGGTCTAGCAGAGGCGTACATTTAATGTTATTTTTACGGACATAGCATAGAGAATCTAAAAAAAGTATTCAACAAACACTCAAAAAATAAGATATTTTTGTATTGAGCCATACAAGACCATTTTTAAACATAATTTCAGACATTTTTATTGCATTTTCTAAAATTTTGCATACATTTTAGGGATTAACACATACCTTTTAGGAGTTTTTTTATTAGTCGTAGAATTGGTCTACACACTGACGGAAGAATCACAGCTCTAAGCCAATTAGTTTCAATTTTAGTATTGACTAAAAAGGACCGCGGCGCAATTTTGCCTTATAATTGTAGGAAATGCAATAAAAAGGTGTGGAGATTTTACCCCTTATGTGGGGTGTTTTATGGTTCATATCGTTAAGTGTATCCTTAAAGTTTTATTACTACAAGCCCGGACACATTTTATAATCGTTATGGTTGTAAAACCGTAAAAAAATTACAAATACCGAAAAGAAGCTCGGTTGTCTAGGTACCTACCTGTATATTATTAATTACGTCTTAAATAATGACGCGAAACTTTTTTGAAAGGTTAAGGTTCTACGTAACTATGTGTCTAATTAAGCAAAACAATAAACTTGATTTATTTAACTATCATGCTTAATATCAGAATGAAAGAACTTTGTCTCATTTCACGGTCTCGCCGACTTGTTCGTCAACTGGCGAGTGTGAAACGTATTTAGATATCGATGCATTGGTATTTCACAGCTTCGTAAAATTTCGCATGTACAGCCAGCCCGCCCTGGCAAAACTTCGGGCAATAGCTAGTTATTTACAGTAATTGGTTTTAATCCGTTTTTGTTTAACTTGTATAACTGCATAAAGCACACTAGCTGATAGCTGTAGCTGATATTTAGCTGAGCCACCTCTGGGATGGCTCAGCTAAATATAAGCTTGCCGCGCTTGACTCTGTGGAACGCAGAGCTAAGTGACTAATCGGCGACGTCAAACTGGTGGATGCCAAGCTTCACAGCTTGGCTCATCGCCATAAGGTTGCCTGCTTGTCGGTCTTCTACAGACTGTACTTTGGCGAGTGTGCTCATGAACTACACGACCTCATCCCACCGGCTCCCATCTACCATCGGAAATCTAGACGCACTGCAAGTTACCATCCTCAACTAGTTGCCATTCCACCAATTCGCACCAAGCGCTTCAAAACATCCTTCATAATGCGTACAGCAAAAGAGTGGAACTTACTGCCTGCGTCTGTGTTTCCGAACGCATACAACCCGAATTTCTTCGAAGTTAGAGTGATCAGGCTTCTTCTGGGTAAGCTCACTCCATCGTCGACTATGTCTCTATCACCTCTGACCTAGACTAGAGTCAAGAGCAAAAAATAAAAAAAGTCATATAGCATATAGCCAGAGCAAATATAAACCGGTGTGTATAATTATTCAGGTACAAAGTTGTTTGCTAAATATGGAGATAGATACATATATACAATAAATAATAGATGAATTGATTGAAATAATAGAAAATAAAAAATAAATAATAAGCTTATAGCATATAGCATATAGCATATAGCATATAGCATATAGCATATAGCATATAGCATATAGCATATAGCATATAGCATATAGCATATAGCATATAGCATATAGCATATAGCATATAGCATATAGCATATAGCATATAGCATATAGCATATAGCATATAGCATATAGCATATAGCATATAGCATATAGCATATAGCATATAGCATATAGCATATAGCATATAGCATATAGCATATAGCATATAGCATATAGCATATAGCATATAGCATATAGCATATAGCATATAGCATATAGCATATAGCATATAGCATATAGCATATAGCATATAGCATATAGCATATAGCATATAGCATATAGCATATAGCATATAGCATATAGCATATAGCATATAGCATATAGCACATAGCATATAGCATATAGCATATAGCATATAGCATATAGCATATAGCATATAGCATATAGCATATAGCATATAGCATATAGCATATAGCATATAGCATATAGCATATAGCATATAGCATATAGCATATAGCATATAGCACATAGCATATAGCATATAGCATATAGCATATAGCATATAGCATATAGCATATAGCATATAGCATATAGCATATAGCATATAGCATATAGCATATAGCATATAGCATATAGCATATAGCATATAGCATATAGCATATAGCATATAGCATATAGCATATAGCATATAGCATATAGCATATAGCATATAGCATATAGCATATAGCATATAGCATATAGCATATAGCATATAGCATATACTGCGAAAAATAAATGGATCAAATGATGAACTTGTTAAAAACTTTTACCAGCAATCAGGGGGCAAAGATGAAACAAATAGGCAATGATCTATCATCAATACATTCACAAATTTGTGATATAAAGAAAACAACAAAAAACATTATATCTGAGCAAACCGTAATAAAATCGAATCTAGCGAACTTATCAAAATCATCTAAAATAACTGATGAAAAGATCTTGTATCTTGAAAAAGATGACAAAAAAAAACTCGGGTTTCACTCTCGCCAGTTGACGAACAAGTCGTCTCGCGGACTAGATTTATGAAGGCCTTTCTCGCCAAATTGTTTTGTTTAAACACTATTATGGTTCCATTGTCTTTATCGAAATCATCTGGTGAAATAAATGTTCATTCTTGCCAGTAGCTTATAATAACGAGCACGAACTAAACTCATCGATTATGTGTACCAGTTGTATCAATATACGCAATAGGTACTTAGCATTTGTTCACATTAATCAACAATTTCACACTTCAGGCCATCCAATTCGTCTTAATATTCATTCCACAAACTAGCATAGCGCTGAGGAGCAAGTTGCACTTAGTTCAAAGTTGTCACAGTCTCACAGGCTTGGAACGTTCTTGACTATTTGCTTGAGCCAATTTAAATGATCATTTACACGGGCAGAGTTTGTCGCTCTTTGGAAGGCAAGAATGCACCTGTCATCTAATATCTAAAAATTTTCACCACCTTTCGCTAACTGGTCTGGTCGAGATTGCCTAAGCTATGAAGTCCACTTTTGTATCATGATGCATGAAGTTTAAATAGATAATTGTCGTCCTATCTCCATTTGTATAACTACTCTAACGATGGTTACGCACTACGCGTCCGTCCGTCTCCGTGATCCGTGTCTGTGATTCCAGTTCCGAGTTAAAAGTGTTCCAAATTATGACGGATAGAGTTCGGATGTAGTGCGTAACCCTAAACCTAGAAACAAAAACTCACCTACTATAACATCGCACGAGTCTTGTCTCTTTACAAACTGTAATTAGTCAACTCGCAATAAGTACCTAAGGCTATCTTTTCAACGAACACTTCCAAATGTCACACGTAATTGATTCATCCCAATATTAGTATTCTAAGTACCTACTTTATGCGAGTAAACATTTTCTCCTTCTCTCGGAAATCTCATAGTCGTCACGAGAAACTCTCCATCTATAAAGGATCCTTAACTAAAAACTTTTCCCCCTTCGCCAGGTATGTCCACTTCAGACCACGACATACTCTACCTGATGTACAGCAACTTGGTGAAATTGATGATATTCCTCATGGTGTGTGGTGAGATGTGGTTTGGATTCACTGAGACCTCCACCCTGGATGAAGTGGCTGCCAGCATCAACGTTATAGTTATACAGTTTATAACCATTTACAGATACAATAATATGGTAAATAGAACACTTGATTGTTACCGATGGTATCTTTGAATCGTGAGCTTTTGCTGCGTTATACCTACGGCATTTATATCTTCAAAATTAGGCAGTTTGAACAATCCTATACTTACGATAATTTTAGTTATTAAACAGAAACAAACTAAAATTAGCGTAAATACTTTAGCGATATGTGCCGAAAGTATAAACTTGTCGCCACTTCTAAAGATTTCGTTCTGAAGAGCTATGGTTTCGAATGACACTGACAGATATCAACTTGACATAGCACTAGTTTTTGGCGCGAACAAGAGAAGATCGAGGTGGATCGAGGCAGGAGATGGCGTTTTGGATTGACTTGTTAATTTGTGATAAAACTGGACTTATGGAGAAATATATTGGGAGTGATTTTTCGCCAATACATAACGTGATTAGTTACATTGTGATCCTACATACAAGCAAAAGAGTTGGTTTGCTTAACATCTAGCCCGAATGAATCCATGCTATAATGGCTTTTCCTGACAATTACACAGTCTTCCCTACAAACTAATTCTTCTGTAAAGAAAATACAATAACAAAAACAATTGAGATAAGACGGGCATATATATTAAATACCTACGCAGCTAGGTAAGTAAGAATAAATTAACAAAGAAAAGGCAACATTAGTAGGAACAACGCAATAAGACCAAAAATGTAGTGTGACGAATTTATGACTAAATTAGTATTACGTCATGTCTAAATGTAACGTTTATGTTTTAATGTTTATATAGATCTATACTACGCATTCAAGTGTGATCGAATTTTCCTCTTTCAAACATTTTTGCTTTGTTGAAAGGGTCGAATGGGATGTTCCCTTGAAGTTTATCTATGAAGCGTTCACTGTCGCCTGAGTTCCTTGGGATTCTATTACTTTATTCCTTTTTTAATTTATGTAGTTATTGTATTAATCTAGATACGCAGCTACATATTACTATTACTTATGAAAATTGTATATGCGAACAAATACGTGATATATTTTGAGAAATTAAAATTACCTACTTCAACGCCGAAAACAGTCTGGAATTTTACTCCCAATAAAATTTATTATTATATACTTTATTGTACACCACAAAAATACAAACATACAGAACAAACCCTACCCTTACCCTATCCTTTATAAAAATGTCCCTGTCTTTCAGATACCCTGAAATCCAATGAAACTTATATTTTATGCGATATATTTTAGATGCATCACAAGGACTTCTACAAGAAACTGGCTACTTCCATGGAATCTCCGTACTTCGATATTTCAACGGAGGCACGAAAACAATTGGTGGACTTTTGGCATCAAACAAGCGAAAGATATTTAAAGCTATTGCTTGGGTTGGGGAATTGTACACTTGCAGCTTGGTAATTAATGCAATAAATTAATTATCTTATTAAAAAAGCCTAGACCTAATGGCAAAACTGTTGTTGATGTTAGTTTGATCATTTTCAAAATCTTGGCGTGGCAAGCCTGGGCTCTGGAGTCTTTACGCTGAAATTGAGCTAGTTTAATTTACCGTAATAAACTATGTCTGCTTGGCAAAGCCTCATTGGTTACCAGAAGGGGATCCTGTATACAAAAGAGAAAAAAAAAACAAAAACGTAGCTGTATTTCTAGAAGCCATTATTTTAGAAATACCAAAACTGACGAGAAACCTATCGCCTGTAATTTTAATGTCAGTCTTCGAACTTTTACAGCATCTTTAATAAAAAGAAAATCTCTTGAAATCCAAAGGTTTCTTTCATTTCAGGTTCATCTTTCCTTTATTAGACGAAATGGACTACAATCTCATAATTGGGATTCGACTCCCATTTTACTACATGACACCCATTCGGTATCTGCTAGCCTACTTGGTAGTGATGATATCCTTTTACTACACCTCGCACTTTGTGATGGTGACGGACCTGAAGACGCAGACTCATCTGATGCATCTGCTTTGCCAGTTCACTGTGTTGGCTGACTGCTTCGAGAACTCGCTGAGGGACTGTCGGATAGGATTTGAACGTAAGTGGTCGATACAAGAGATTATGGTCAATCCATGTCGAGCGGTATCATTAACCTTTGAAGAACTCTGTGTGGAGAGCATGGCAGCTACGTTCATCGATCGTCCATCGATTATATTTCGAGGCGATCGACCGGACTGGGCCTGTTGTCGATTGAACTGCAATCTAGTGGTCTTGTTGTTGCCCTTCAATCAACCATCCGTCATTCAAATTAGTAATATTATTACCTTGTTTGTCTTAAGGTTCGCCACTGCTTTAGTTAATGGTACATCATATTGCAACATTCAGTGGCGAGTCTGACTCCTTCAACTAGTGGCGGCCTTAGAGGGCCATTGCAAAATGAAATTCCTGAGCAAATCGATATTTTACTTGCATTTAACGCCGGGCTCTGGCATCTTTATGAGCCTTATAAAAAATCCTGGCCAAGTACGTGTCGGACTTCGCATATTTAGAGTTCCGTACCAAACCGCAAAAACAAGTTGGTTGTTTTATAGGAAAAATAAGAAAATTTTAATGAAAAGATCTGAATTATTAATATATAGGTATTTGTTAGTAAAAAATACGTAATAATAAACATTATTACGAAATTTCAAGTTCACAAGTCAATGGGAAGTAAGAAAATTCTTCGGAACAAAATTTTGTAAAAAAAAAAGTTGAGCTTTCAAATATAATTTTAAACAATATTTGTCTACTCAACGAGTTCTAGACAACGATACCCCAGTCGATGGGGTATGCAATTTTTATTCACGCCCTCTTTTGTCTGTATGGGAGCTCCCCCTTAAAAACATTTTAAAATATTTTTTGACAATTTGTATAGCTTTGGGTCAACAATATACTTGTCTTATACTGTGAACATTTTAAGACTGTAGCTCCAACCGTTTCGTTGTAAAACCTGTGTGGCAGACGACGGAAAGACGGACATACAGACGGATACGTGAGTGACTGCAATAGAGCTCTATTTGGACCTAAAAAAACTAACCAAGAAACCATTAATTCATTGTGAAAATTAAATAGATTTCAAGTACAATTAGGCCGGATGGCCGCTGGCTGCGAGAACCACAGGACAACTTACGGACTATGTCCAGCTGTGTACGTTTTTAACCTACTTTCCTTCACACATCTAATCTAATACTCGTACATATATCAAAAATCATTGTTTGTTTGTATTGTATGCGCTGACCGTTCACCCGATTGCGATAAAACTTTATTAATTGTTTGTATTTGTGAAAAGGTTTCGGTAGCAACGCACCGCAACTTTACAAAAGCAAAATGATGAAGTATATTTATTTCTGTTTCAAACAAACTAACAACACTGAAACTTTTTAACGACTGTTTCAGATGTAGCTGAAAACAATTTAGTTAACAACAAAAGTTTCGCAGATAAGTACATAAAGAGACTGGGCGATTTAGTGCTCCAACACAAGCAAATTTTAAGGTAAATGATATTAACATAATCAAAAGTTTTACAAAGGTTTGTTTTGAAAATATAACAATTAGATAGGTAACTATCTTTTTCTGAACAACTTAAAAAGAAAATTGTATGCCATAAATATACTGTAAGGGTTATAAATAATAATTTGAATGTAGAGGGAGTGGGAGGCCAAAAAATGATGGTCGGATTGGGTGAGGAGTGATATGAAAGAAAAGAGAGTCAGTGATAGCAATAGTAGCAGAACATAATACATACTCAATTCATGCGGAAGTTAAACTAAAAATTTGAGAATACAAAATGATGACTTAACTAATTAAAATTCCGCCTTTGTACTTGTGCTTAAGTTAAAATAAATAATAAAAATAATTGGTAGCAACACACTTCGAGCTGCCTGGGACCTCATACACATAGAGAAACTGCAGAAACTAGCACATTATAAAAACTAGCGGCCGCACGATCACATTATCCTTAATATTCTTCTACTATCCCTAATTTTATTCCTGTGCAGTCACACGATGAACTTGCGCGACACGCTGAGCGGCCCCATGTTGGGCCAGCTGGCAGCCAGCGGCACACTCATTTGTTTCATCGGCTATCAAGCCACTACGGTGAGTGCACTCTAATAACAATAGGTTTGTAGTTCAATGCGCTGAAATTATCGTTTTTTTTACAAAAATATTTTCATGAGTTGATGCCTGGCATACTGTGAACATCGAACTGGACTCTTTTTATAGTTAGAAGGGAATCGGCAGAATCCGCTGGAAGCGAGAAGCACAGATATCACGAGGGGTGTGTCTTTCGGCTGAATAATTTTGATGTTGACGAATCTTTATATCGCTAATGTTTTGATAATAATAATTGGAACAGAGTACCTTTTTGTAATCAAATACATATACACCACAGGTCTGAGGTATACTTTACTCTATTGCCAAGTTTTTCAGGCTTTCAGTTATATTAGCAAGTTATAGAAAAATTTAGTAACTCTTAAAGTTACGAGTATAAGTCATGTAAACCTTAACTACTAAAACCCTTACGCAATACCTAACTCCGAGCATCAAAAGTTGTTGCCCTAGAGGGCTCGAAGGACCAAATTGTTGCTATTCGCGTAACTTAACTGAAACTTGGTACATCTAATTTCCAGACCTTGGACGAGAGCATCGGCGAATGTTTAATGAGTTTCCTGTTTCTGGGCTACAACCTTTTTAATTTCTATATTATTTGCCGCTGGTGCGAGGAGATTACTATTCAGGTAACAGTATATGATCTTTTTTTACGTAGCCCATATAAAATATATTATTGCAGCTCCTTGTTTACCTTGCCTTTTATAGCCAATCTGTCAGGTAATCGTCACACCATCGTTTTTAAGGCCTGCCTCGGTGACGAAGCCTATCTTACATCCAATGTGTGACAATGTTGGACAATCTGTTCTTTAGTATCCTGAAATTGTGAACCATCCAGGCCCAGTTCACCTATAATCAGGTTTAAGGCTGGCTAAAGTAGCGCGATCTTTTATGGGGTACTGTATAAAATGTTACAATAAAATACCTCCCCACATTCTAGAACTGAATGAGGCGAAATTCAAAACTTGTATAAAACGCACACTATTATAAGTTGTGGATTACATGGCTAATAAAAATGCTTGGCACATATGTGAGTACTATGTACCAACTAAAAATCTACCATTTACTGTACCTATGTATCGTTCGTTGAATTCAGTGTGCCCTGACAGTTGATAGTGTCATGCTCTCTGTAATGTCTCTCTGATGGTGGCACATGTGTTGGATCATTCGGTTCCCTTTATGATGGTTGAGCTGGGTGGTGCCGATCCATGTGTCATGTTCGTGAACGGGCGCCATCAGTTGGAATTGGTCATAACTTAGCTGCCTCGGCCTGTTTTTAATTACCTATTTATTGAATTTGATTGTTTGTTTTACGTGCACGTTTTATTACATCTTTCTCACATATATGTATATTTTTACAACAATAATAACGTAACCAAATACTTGTAAAACACTTTTTTTTAAAGAGTATGTTTTGAGTTTCTTGTCCGTTCTTCTCCATAACAAGCTATATTTCCGAATGGACGGTAGAATCAATTATATTGAAATCTTTTCTGCCCCTTCTGTTAGAGAAGCTTAGATTTTACGGCTGCTGTTTTATTTCAACTGCTGAAAACCCAACCTTTGATAAACACAACCACAAACCCAAACTGCCATTTTAAAAGCATAAACAAAGTTCAATCTTTTCAGAGCGCCAATATAGGGGAGGCCATTTACTGCTCAGGGTGGGAATGTGGAGTCTCCAAACTGCCAGGAGTGCGGTCCACGATCTTGTTTGTAATCGCGAGGGCCAACAAGCCTCTGGTCCTCACAGCAGGAGGGATGTACGACCTCTCCCTCACTTCTTATACGACGGTAAGTTGAATAGAACAAGAAAGCCCCAAGCAATTTTAAAGTTTGCCCATTTACTTTTTTCAATGTAGCTTTCAAAAGTTCATTTGAAATAAATGTTTGTTATTCTAAAAACGGTGAAGGAAAACATCGTGAGGAAACCGGCATGTGCTAGAACCAAAAATTCGAAGACATGTGACATCTACCATGCAAGCGACCTTAATCCAACTGGCCTTAATCCACAACCCTCACTGGGCCCGCGTGGTGGATTATTAAGGCCTATTCCCTCTCTCACAGAGTGGAGGCCTGTGTCCCAGCAGTGGGAACATCGATAGGCTGATGATGATGATTCTAAAGTAAGATAACTCTAGGGTTATCTGATTCTTTGAAAAGAGCATGTACTTGAACTTGACTGAATGACTTCGATAGCTCAAAGAATCGAAGTTTTTCAGCGATTTTTCCTCTGAAACCTTTATTTACTTTTTTTCGCCAGATATGTCGTGAAGAATTTCGCTTTTACGTAGACATTAGGCCCGGGGCACACGGCTTGCTCAACGCCGGTTATTGTGGTCGTATCTTACCCGCCTCACCCGCGCCTAACTGTTCTGTGGGTTTCAACTTTAATATCTAAATGATGTTTACCAAACAACTGGTTACTGTTTAATTTGTTTGTATTTTATTGGTGAGTTATAACTTGGTATGGGAAAGATTCAAAATGTATTTATTTATTTCTTCATTAATTATTACAACACCTTTACAGAAACTTCCAAGGCTATGTTATAACTTACATCTATATCTATACTAATATTATAAAGAGGTAAAGTTTGTGAGTTTGTGAGTTTGTGAGTTTGTGACGTTGTAAGGGGTAATCTCTGGATCTACTGAACCGATTTTGAAAATTCTTGCACCGGTAGAAAGCTACATTATTCCTGAGTGTCATAGGCTATAAAATATTTTCAGAAAAAATAGAGATCCTTATGAAAATTGCAATAATGTAACCCAAGGTAGCAAAATGTTGTCTGTAAAATACATTATTTGGCGTGCGCTGAGAAAACTATTGATGATAGATACAAATTAGTAGGTAGGGTAGGCAGGGTAGGCAAGATAAGCAGGGTAGGCAGGGTAGGCAGATTAGGCAGGGTAGGCAGGGTAAACAGAGTAGGCAGGGTAAGCAGAGTAGGCAGGGTAGGCAGGGTAGGCAGGGTAGGCATGGTAAGCAGAGTAGGCAGGGTAGGCAGGGTAGGCAGGATAGGCAGGGTAGGCATGCTAAGCAGAGTGGGCAGGGTAGGCAGGGTAGGCAGGGTAGGCAGGGTAGGCAGGGTAGGCAGGGTAGGCAAGGTAGGCAGGGTAGGCAGGGTAGGCAGGGTAGGTAGGAAAGGCAGGGTAGGCAGGGTAGGCAGGGTAGGCAGGATAGGCAGGATAGGCAGGGTAGGCAGGGTAGGCAGGGTAGGCAGGGTAGGCAGGGTAGGCAGGGTAGGCAGGGTAGGCAGGGTAGGCAGGATAGGCAGGGTAGGCAGGAAAGGCAAGATAGGCAGAGTAGGCAGGAAAGTAGGAAAGGCAGGGTAGGCAGGAAAGGCAGGGCAGGCAGGGTAGGTAGGATAGGCAAGTTAGGCAGGGTAGGCAGATTAGGCAGGGTAGGCAGGGTAGGCAGGGTAGGCAGGGTAGGCAGGGTAGGCAGGCAGGGTTGGCAGGGTAGGCATGGTAAGTAGAGTAGGCAGGGTAGGCAGGGTAGGCAGGGTAGGCAGGGTAGGCAGGGTAGGCAGGGTAGGCAGGGTAGGCAGGGTAGGCAGGGTAGACAGGGTAGGCAGGGTAGGCAGGGTAGGCAGGATAGGCCGGGTAGGCAGGATAGGCCGGGTAGGCAGGATAGGCAGGGTAGGCAGGGTAGGCAGGAAAGTCAGGGTAGGCAGGGTAGCCAGGGTAGGGGCAGGGTAGGCAGGGTAGGTAGGGTACTTAGGGTAGGCTGGGTAGGCAGGGTAGGTAGGCAATTGACGGGAGCGAAGCCCCGAGGGTCAGCTAGTATATTATAAAACATTCCAATACTGTAATCATTATTTAAAATGTGTCTTGTTCCAGATCGTAGAAATTATGCCGACTGAATTCATAATAGGAATACAAGGAGTACTCTTTTGAACGAACAATTATTTAAATCAATTATTTTTCGTGTTTGTCAATTTTAAGCCGAAACGTGCAGCTGCAATTCTTTGCTTTCGAAATATCAGGATCTTTCTTAATACAATTCCTAGAAAAGTATTTTCCAGCACAATAGTAGACATTTCCATTAAACTTTTACCATTATTTCCAGTTGGTGAAGACATCCTACAGTGCATTGACGATGCTTCTCCGATTTCGACACGACTAGAGCCATATTTATAACATGATGAAATATTGCTTATTTAATCACCATAAACAAACACCAAATTATTTTAGCGCGGAATGAAATGTTTAACCTTCATTATTGTTTTCATGATACGGCCGACAACAACTATTTAATAACTATTTTCGTTGCACAAAATAAAATATTATTAGCTGAAAATAATATGATTTTTTATTATTTACTTTTCTATACCTGTAAAAGTATGATAACATAAAACCTCCACAATTTATTCTAAAAGCGCTCTTATTTCAAGTTAACCTGAAAGATGAAAATTGTGTATTTTTTAAAATTAATTTTAACCACCTTTCGCAAAATAAAGTAAGCTGGAACTATTATCAACGAGTCATCTTTGAAATGTCTCATGCAATTCTGTCAGATTATTTTGTAAAAAGAAAAATAATGAGCAATTAAATACTATGTGTATATAATGGGAACGCCCACTGTCCACTGCATGGAACCTGTGTACATGGTAGATTAAAAAAATATCAACCTAGACTTACCCTCAGTTTCCCACCTTAAAATTATCGGAGAATTAATGTGACAAATTGTCAAGCACGCGTTATCTGCTGTGATTGGTTGAATGAATTTTCAACAGCCAATCACAGAAGATAACGCGTGTTTGACAATTTGTCACATTAATTCTCCGATAATTTTAAGGTGGGAAACTGAGGGTAGGCTATTTATTTGTACACCCTAGAAGGACATCTTCTTCTTAGCCGTTACGCTCTTGACAGAGCGGTCGTGGTTGTCATGAAGTGTTGTTAGTGTTTGCGGCAGATGTAATGCGTCTCACAATGTCTCGCCACCTTTCCCGATTAGAAGTCATCCGGGTACATTCGTACACGGGACCGCCTACAGCACACTTGATCTGGTCGGTCCAACGCATAGGTGACCTTCCACTCGGTATATTGCCTTCCAATCTTCCTTGGACGACTAACCGCTCTATGGACTAACTGTCTCGTCTTGAAACGTGTCCGAAGAAAGTGAGTATTCAGGACTGTACTATTGCGGACAGACGCTGCTTGATGTGGAGTTCTTGGAGTATCGAGACATTTGTGCAGAACTTGGTCCACGACACGCCGAGCATTCTTCTGCAGCACCACATCTCCAGAGCGCATTTCTTTTTTCTTTCCACCTCCCGCAACGACTACATTTCTACAGCGTACAGAAATATGAGTAAAATCAAATTGCGCACGAGCCTGGTATTCGTGGCTTTCTCTGTCAGAGATATCACCAAATAAGGACATATACAGGTGTTATTGGTGATGTTCTTCAGAAAGTCCAGATGTATAACCATAATATGAACGTAAACGAAGCAAAAGAAGTATGTAAAGATTATATCAGGTGACGTTCTGTAGTTTCTGCACATCGCCGCCATGGGATAATGGCGTGACTTTAAGTATTTATGTAAATCTAGCGTCACTAAAACCTGGGCATACTATAGCGTATTAAAAGAAAAATTACGTAAATCTTTCTTTTAATCCTTAGTGTAATTAACGCACTTATGAAATGACGAGTAGAGAAACTGTTAGACATAATTCATTAAGATATAAGCATGGGGTCTCAGCGACAAAAAAGAAAATTTGTTTCATGTAAATCTATCTAGATGGCGCGTGTTGTATATTAGCATATGCCTATGGCAACACTGATGGGTAGGAACACTTGGTTCCGCCATGATAATTGTAATGGAGATAGACGACAGAAATACATTGATACGATTAGTGAAACATGTGCGTTCTTATTTCATCCACACCTAATATTATACATGGTGTCAGGTGGTAAATCTGAAAATGGAAGGCATAAAACCACCAAGAAGCGCAATTCTCTCTGGAGAGAATGCCAATTGGAGAAAGTTTAAACAAGCATTTCAAATTTATTTGACTGCAACTGACCTTAGCAGCAAAGAAGAATGACGAAAAATTGCTTTGCTGCTGAACTGTGCTGGTAAGGAAGCGTTGGAAGTGTACAACACATTTCCCAAGAAAGATCAACTGAAATCATTAGAAGAGGTTATAAAAGCTTTTGATGAGTATGTCGAGCACAGAAAAAATCTAATTATGTCAATATACCAGTTTCTTAATATGAAACAAGAAGAGGGAGAAAGGGTAGATCATTTTGCTACAAAGTTAAAAACGCAGTGTTGTGTTACATGTGAATTCGGCAACTTGGAAGACCGCTTAATGACCATGATGATGATTATGGGTATCAGAGACTACAATTTAAAAGAGAGTTTGCTAAGAGAAGATAATCTAAAATTTACTGCTGCATTAAAAATTTGTCGTGCGACGGAAGCTGGCAAACAACAAATAACAGTGTTAGAAAAAGAAAAACTGAAATAAATTATGTTAAAGCAAAAGAATCTATGTGTCATAAGTGTGAAAGAACGCATCACCCTAAAAATGTCCAGCATATGGGAAACAGTGCATAGAATGTGGAAAATACCATCATTTTGCAGCGATGTGTAGGAATAAGAAAAATCAAAATTTCCACAAGAATAAAAAGGTTCATGAAGTAAGAGAAGAAAACTATGACAGTGATAAAAGCAGCTGTAGCAGTGAATTTCTATTAGGCAGCATAGTAAGTGAGGGTGTAGTTAACACATTCAGTTCCCACGTTGTGATTGATAATTTAACTATAAACTTTAAGTTGTGTGTGGTGCTGACTGTAATACTCTGCCATTGTCATTGCTCAACAAAATTAAAGACTAACGTTAGTAACGTAACGTAAGTTATTAAAGACCAACAAGGTACTTGTTGTATACAATTAGGAAAAAGTAAATGCTGTAGGTACAGCAGAATTTAATTGTTTAGTGAAAGGTTTAAAGCAAAACATTAAGTTTACAGTGATTGACTTGCCCGTGCAGCCTGTGATAGGTTTGCCAGATTGCATCCGTCTTCAATTCATTAAACGAATGAATGAGATAAAGAAAAACATTGTAAAGGATCCAGAGGTAAGCAATGAAAAGGATTTTTTGTAGAAAAAAAGATGTATTTTCAGGCTTAGGTAAAATGGGGACATATAATTTTATATGTCCCCATTTTACGAGAGAATACGAGAAGGTGCTGAACCTATTGTAAAACCTATTAGACGTGTACCACAGGCTATAAAAAGTAGACTAAAGGAGACTTTGTGTGACTATGAACGCAGAGGCATAATACAAAAAGTACAGGGTCCTACATCTTGGTGTAATAACCTTGTAATTGTGGAAAAGCCAAATAAAACTCTAAGGTTATGTATAGATCCAAAAGAACTTAATAAAAACATATTAAGAGAAAATTTTCAAATACCTTCAACAGAAGAGATTTACAATAGTCTAGCAGGCAAGGAAATGTTTACAGTTTCAGACCTTAAAGATGGGTTTTTTCAATTATGTTTAGATGACAGTGATAAGTCGTGTACTTTTGGTACTCCGAATGGTAGGTATAGGTTTTTAAGAATGCCATTTGGTATATCCTCAGCTCCAGAAGTAATGCTAAAAGAAATGGTTAAAATCTTTGGTGATATACAAGGGGTAGAAATTTATTATGATGACTTAATTATTGCAGGAAAGAATGAGAGTGACCATGATAAAATACTACATCAGGTTTTAAGTAGAGCTAGAAAATATAATGTAAAATTTAATAAAAGTAAGATTCGGTATAAACGAGACAGTGTCAAATATGTAGGACTCATTATCTCTAAAAATGGTGTACAGCTAGACCCAGACCATGTGCGAGCTATTTTGGAACTTGAAGAGTTGCAAAGCTTTCTGGGAATGACTAACTATCTCAGTAAGTTTATACCACAGTATTCACTACTGAACCATTAAGACAGCTTCTTAAAAAAGAAATTGTATGGCAATGGAGTACTCCTCAAATACAAGTATTTTTAGAATTAAAAAGAAAATTAAGTTGTACACCTACGTAGCTGTGTCGTCAAGTGAAGGCACTTTGACTTTACAGACAGATAGTTCCAAAAGTGGGTTAGGTGCATGTTTACTTCAAAATGGTAAACCGGTTTCTTTTTATTCCAGATCATATACAGAGTGTCAGACAAGATGGGCCCCTATTGAAAAGGAGCTATTTGCTATTTTTGCCTCGATGGAAAAATATCACCAATTCGTTTATGGACGAAGAATCATAGTAGAAACAGATCATAAGCCTCTAATTGCTATAATGAATAAAGATATAAACAAAATTTCAGCTAGATTACAGCGTATGGTTCTAAAACTGATCAAATATGATTTTTAAATTATGTATGTACCTGGTCCTAAGATGTTTATTGCTGATTATTTATCTAGAAATTATATTAATGATAATGCTCAGGTTGATAATTCTTTAAAAGAATTAATTCACAGTGTGGAAACAGATATAATACATGGATTGGAACAAAATTTAGCTATTTCAGATAACAAAATTTTAGAATTCTTAAACGCTACAAAGAGTGATAGTGTATTACAACAAGTTATTTTGTGGTACTTTACAGAGTGACCAAAAATAATAAAGGTATTAATAATAAGGAGTTAAAAATTCTGTATAAATTGAGAGATTTTATTCAAGTTAAAGATAACTTAGTGTACTATATGGACAGAATTGTAGTACCATAAAGCTTGAGAAAATAAATTGTAGAAAAATACATACAGGTCATGCTGGTGTAGTAAAAAGTAAGATCAGGGCCAGAAAAATTGTATTTTGGTCAGGAATGTCACAAGACCTTGAGAATTATGTTTTAAAATGTAAAACTTGTGAAAAATCATCATCATCATCATCATTTCAGCCGAAAGACGTCCACTGCTGGACATAGGCCTCCCCCAGGCTTCGCCACATTGACCGATCCCGTGCGTCTCGCATCCAGCGCCTTCCCGCAACCTTAACCAGGTCATTAGTCCACCTAGTGGGAGGCCTTCCAGCGTATCGTCTTCTGGTTCGCGGTCGCCATTCCAGAACTTTTCGGCCCCATCGGCCATCCGTTCTGCGAGCAATGTGCCCTGCCCACTGCCACTTAAGTTTGGCAATCTTCGGGCTATGTCGGTAACTTTGGTTCTCCTGCGGATATCATCATTTCTGACGTGATCACGCAAGGAAATTCCGAGCATAGCCCTCTCCATTGCCCTTTGGGTGACTTTGAGCTTTCTGATAAGGCCCATTGTGAGCGACCACGTCTCGGTTCCATAGGTGATCACTGGCAACACACACTGGTCATAGACTTTCGTCTTGAGACACTGCGGTAAATTGGACGAGAAGATACCACGCAACTTCCCGAACGCCGCCCAGCCGAGTTGAATTCGACGGTTGATCTCTTTTTCGAAATTGGACCTACCCAACTGGACCGTTTGTCCCAGGTAGACATAATGGTCTTCAACTTCGAGTGTAGAGTCTCCGACCTTGATAGGAGTGGGTGTTACATGGGCATTCACCATGATCTTGGTTTTGTCCATGTTCATTTTAAGACCCACTCTTTCGGAAGCTCTACTGAGGTCATCGAGCATTTTACTGAGGCTCTCCATGGTCTCAGCCATGACCACTATGTCGTCGGCAAACCGAAGGTGAGTAATGTACTCGCCATTAACGTTGATGCCCAGCCCCCTCCAGTCCAGAACCTTGAAGACATCCTCCAGCGCAGCAGTGAACAGTTTCGGAAAAATACCGTCCATCAAATGCTAAGGAACCATTAATGTCACACGATATACCTGATTTGCCTTTTTTTTAAATTGGTATGGATATTTGTACATTTGCTAGAAAGGACTATTTAGTAGTTCTAGATTATTACTCAAAATGGATAGAGGAAAAAATTTAACTAATAAAACTGCAGATTGTGTTACTGAAAAACTGAGAATTATATTTGCTATACATGGCATACCAAAATATATAATATGTGACAATATGCTATTTAATAGTTACAACTTTACCAAGTTTGCAAAAGAATATGATATTAAACTCATTCATTCAAGTCCGAGATATCCACAGTCAAATGGCTTGTCAGAGAAAGCAGTATCAATTGTTAAAAATTTAATGCGCAAATGTAATGAGACAAACACAGATTTAAACTTAGCATTACTTCATTATAGAACAAGTCCTGTTGCAAATTTAGAGTATAGTCCTTCAGAGCTGTTGATGTCAAGGATGCTTCGAACCAACATACCATGTTCAAAAAGTGTTCTCGAACCTAAGGTGGCTACAGATGTTAAAGTAAAAATGCTTATGACAAAGGAAAAATCAAAATTAAATTATGACAAAAGCTCTAAAATAAAGGCACAATTTGAATCAGGGGAAAATGTTAGAATACAAAATAAACCTAATAAAGAATGGGAACCGGGAAAAATATTAGCTGAAGTTGGACCTAGATCATACAATGTATTAAATGAAAGGGGGAATAAAATAAGAAGAAACAGTAGACATATTAATAAAATTAATAATGAGTATAATGTTAAAACAGAGTGTAATGTAAATGTACCAACCGAGGGTAATGTGCCAACTCCAATAAATAATAGTAGCTCTCCTGTAAATGTTACCAGAACAGGAAGAGTTGTTAGACCTCCAGCCTATTTAAGTGATTATATGTTATAAGTGAAACCGGGGGGATGTTGTATATTAGCATATGCCTATGGCAACACTGATGGGTATGAACGCTTGGTTCCGCCATGATAATTGTAATGGAGATAGACGACAGAAATACATTGATACGATTAGTGAAACATGTTCGTTCTTATTTCATCCACACCTAATATTATACAGCGCGATATGCACCGATCTGTTATTGAATGTGTGTAATATTAACATTTTCTGGAATTGAACATAAACATTGTATGTTCTTGTTTAATCAACTCTTTTAAACAAAAAAATATGGAATATTGGGGTCTTAATTCACATTTCAAGATTATTTGAACGGATCATTTAAAATCGATACCAATAGATGGCACAATTTTAGAATTTCTGTGGCTTTCCGCTCAATTGTTTAAATTTGCATTTAAATTTGTAAGAAAGTGCAAAAAAAAATCTATAAAATAAACCTTCACTGTATTTAAAAAAAAAAAACACTAACCGAGTAAACCCTATTACTTTCAAGTTGCTAATAACCATCTATCTATCGCCGTAGAATGGAACCGAACGCGATTGATGGACTGAAGTTATTTTTCAATTTGTAGTGTTTTTATTTGTTGATTACGAACTTCTTGAATAATAAATTAAATATTCTGAGTAAGACAAACAGCAGATACCTGAATGATTATTTTCAGTAGTTTCATTTGTATGAAACCCTGAAAACCTGCTCGTTTGAGGTGCTGAGGTGAAAACAATAGCAATATTGTTTTCACCTCGGCACCTCAGGGTTCCGATGTCAACAAGGAACCTTTTTAGTTCCGCTCTGTCCGTCTGTCCGTCCGCAGCTTAGCTCGGAGAAGGTTTTCCTTTTCCTATAGACGTAATGTGGGGATATTTTTTTTCTCATCTTTCCCATGGTGTGGGGTATAGTTGGATAGGCCATTGAAAAATATTATGGGTTTGTTAAAACCATTTTTCGATTCAGAGATCCGTTTGTGTAAAATTAAGCTTTAAATTGCAAATTTTTGTAGGATTCAAGTGTGTGTGTCCCTGCCAGCGAAATGGTTGGTCTTGGCTATGTGAAAAAATTCACGGCAGTAGTAAATATAACTAAACTAAAAGGAAAACTATCGCAGATAATTAGGTTATACAAGTTTACGAGTAATAGTCGACCAACTTATAAAATGTACTTGGCACAGTAAAATATATGTATAAATGCAATTGAAAAATTCCTTAAATAATGTTGTTAGCTATGTAAAACAAATGGTAAATATATGCTTATGAAACATGTTAAAATATACAAAAATAAAATCATAACATTCATAAGCATGATTTCTAAATTAATAATGTTTAAGCTTGAATACCGCATTGGAGTGGCCAGAGTCGTTGGCAGTACCGTAGGCTTATTACGTATGAAACAGCAATTAGTAATAATTTAAAATTGGAAGATTTTTTTTGCGAAGTAATTGCTCTTCAATCGCGAATCCGCATTATATATGAGTTATAGCCACACCATAATAATTTTACGACAGCACTGCTAACAATAAAAATCTGCTAACTGAAATGTGCATTTATCGCAAGGTGATCGCGATCATTTCGTATTACGTATGGTTTTTGACAGCAGAGCGACAGCGATCGGCGAGCAAATGTGGCTGTCAAATTGCAATTACTTTTTCCCTTGTTGTTGGTCGATTGCCAATCGCTCGCTGATGGCTGAGTAGGTACAGAAGATTTTGAGTATTTGGCGGCTTTTTTCGTGTGTCATTTTGTGGCTACTTTAATTATCGGTAAATTAGAATAATAAAATAAAAGTAAATATTGAAATAACAAATTCGTAGTGAATATTGTAATGACAAATTGGTGTTGTTTTGTGTCTCTAATGTCTACGCAACTGGACTATTTGTTAAATCATTGAAACAGACGTGAGTAAAGTGGAGGATTTTATATACTGTAGTGTTGGCTACCTCAGCGAAGCTTGTATGTTTACCTACTAAATACTTACAAACACATTATATTGTGATAAGTCCGCAATAAGCATCTTCTATTATATTCTTTTTTAATATGGCAAGCACCGATGTCGACTATTCTGCCAATGTCTAAATGAATTTGGTAAAATCAATTTTACGTTTCATAGCTCAAATGCGAGATAATGTAGTCTATTAAGTGATGTCCTAATGCATTATCGATTCAATTTCTTATAACAATCGATAATTCGAAGAAATTTTAATCAATTCTACACATTGACATTTTAGTTATCCAGTTTTTCAAATTAATTATTATAAATAAAAATATCCAATTTTCACTGCCATATTTACTTTACACAAATACTTTAAATCTGCGAATATTAATTTACCGGAATATTGGAGCTAAATAGTAATCAAATTGACTATTGTAACAAAACAGCCTCCACGAAGTGTTCCTCTTTCACAAGCTGGTTAATTCATCAAATGATACTGTTAAATACAGGTCTTCTGGTCCCAAGCCAGGAGCTCACGCTGGGGCCCATAGCAGTGTTGGGACTCCTGAACCCTGTCTCAACCTGTACCCCACGAAACCGTAGTTCGCGGCAGTGGAAAGCTAGGGATTTGCTCCTTATTGGGAGGTCTCCTGGTACCTATCTCAGAGGTGAAAGTGGGACGACCATAAGATGTATTAATCGGACTTACCTTAGATTCCTGCGGTAGACTCCTGGGGGTCGATCAATATAGTGCCGTGAGGTTAGGGATAGGTGAATATATATATATAATAAAGGACAATGATTGGATTAGGACCATCAAACGCGTTCTGGGCTGGGTTCCGGCTTCCGTCAGACACACACGCGTTTCCCACAAAAGCGCTTCGCTTCGCGTGAAAATATATTCTAAACCCACTTTGGGGGCGCCCTACAACGCCGATTGTGAACGGCGGGCGCGATTAACAAATACAATGGGTGAAACACATCTCGATTAGATATGTTTCGACAAAAACCCGACTTCAGCGTGTTCACGTTACAAATTTTCTCTTTTGACTGTTAAGTGTCAGCTGTCAAAATCGTTGACAGCCCACCGACACGGTGTTGCAAGTAAACATTAAAAAATGGGACGAAACAGTTACATTTTATAAATCATCAGACAGATAAAATAGATTCTGTTAAAAGTGACTGTCAAAATAAAAAGACTTTACTTAAAGGCCTCAGAAGCCAGGTCACTAAATTGATCGCGCAATAATTGTACAATTATTGCTACTTGCTGTTCCTTACGTAATAAGCCCGCCGGTCCGTAGTCCATACGGCGCATGCGCGCGGGGGAGTCTATTTTGTGTTAGTGCAGAAGTATTTTCGATCTAAAGTCAAATTAGATTCGATTGCCAAGCAAATTACTTATTTTCTTTGGTCGATATCCATCTATAAAGTCAATATTCGACCCGACTACATCACTATTTGAGTAGCTTAAAACTTTCCAGAACGAAAGAGTGAATACCGCAGATTAGAGATGAATACATACGAAATTTTTCAAATTCAGAAAGAGAATTTTTTCTAACTTCAATTGCGAAGTTGGATTTTATAACTCCTTCTTCAGTTACCAGTTAGTCCTTTTTTAGTTTAAGTCAAGAGTAAATAAGTTACTTCTAGGCAAGCGTGCTTCACCGTAGACAACATCATCGCTTACCATCAGGCGAGATAGTGGTCAAACGCGAGCATATAGATTTAAAAAAAAACATCAGCCTATGTGGGTTCGTTGTGTGCCACTGAAACCGTTTTAATGTTCATGTAACAACAACAAAACCCTCTTCTTAGTCCGTTAATGGCGGATAAAATACAATAGAGGTATCTTTATTCATGTAGGAATATGCAAATTTAGGATTGAATTTGGTCTCAACGAAGGTTCGTATTAAATACTTGTAAAGCAAATAAGTTGGGTTTATTTAAGGCTTCATAGGATAATATTACAAGCAACGGTTATCAAGGGTGCTTAGAAATTTAAATGAGAAGAATATTCGACGTTTACTTGTCGTAAAGATCTAGAAATCGTTGAGTTGCCGGCAAGCGAACGAAGCTAATAATTTCTTGGAAGATCCCGTTTGATAAACTAACGCAAAGGATTGGATACTGCATTTACAAGTTTTTATATTTCAGAACTGCAATTACGGAGTCGTATCTTCCTTTTAATGCTTTTATAAGGCTTGTCTCATTCATCTGAATAGATGGTAGGTCATATTATTACCTCCAAGTGATGTGCCATGACAGGCCTTGCACAGAGGGGTGGTCTTCTATGAGGCCACGGGCCTTCTTCTACGTGCTGATGGTGATCACCGGCAGGGTTTTAGTGAAGTAGACAATCACACAACCTGTTTTTTTTCTCAAAAGTCCAGGCGCCTTTTGAAGGTTGCCCCCCAACATGAAAAAGTTAATAATATATTATTATCTAGCAGAGCAATTCCATATCTAACGATGGTATCGCTAACCCGCGATAACAGAAATATTTTTTTTAAGTTGAGTACTTATTTTTAGACTTCAGTTTGGCCTGAGACTTGACAAACTTTGTTTCTAACTAATAGAAGAAAAGTATTAGTCTAAGATACTAGGCAACCCCTACAGCAAATTCCTTTATTAAGGACCATCGGACAACTCCTCAAAATCCAATCAAATCTGCTATATATATACAATGGAAACGTACCGAAAATTTATTTACCATTCAATTAGGTCTGTACTTCTACTACTACGTCCACAAGACGGGGCCTGGCACTCGAACATTATCAAAAGGAACCTTCCAACAATGGGTATCGTCAAAAATCTTTGGAGAAAATTGACTCATACAAAGGCTTTGGACCAATCAAGCGGGAGATTGGAGACAGTCTTCTTTGAGTTTATCTAGAGTCTTGCTTATGTTGCAGGTAAATTATATATTGCCACCCAAAATTTAGTAGTTTTTTGTACTTTCCTTATTATTAAATGACTATAAAAAAGCCTCAGATCAAAGTGTAGATAGTTAGATTCTCTTTGAGATGGTGTCAATTTCATCAAAATACGCCCAGCGGTTTTGGTGCGATTGTCGTGTTTTTGTCCGTTTTAAACATAACTTTACAAATTAATTACATTATGTTAAAAGAATAAAACTCAAAATGTCCTTAGATCAAATTATTAAGAAAATAGTATTATGTAACATTATTTTTTTCAAAAATTTACTACTAGCCGTTTAGACGTGATTCAAGGGATTCGAGGGGTATACACCCCTGAGTAGCTGATTTCGAAAACGGACAAAAACACGACAATCGCACCAAAACGGCTGGGCGTAGATATTTTAATGACATTGACACCATCTCAAAGACAATTTAATTATCAACATTTTGATCAGAAACTTTTTTTTTAAAGTCATAATAGGAAGGAAAGTAAAAAAAACTACAAAATTTTGGGTCACGTGGGTGTGAAACGAGTGCGCGTTTTGTTCCTTCAAGGTCGTAGGCGTTAGTCGTCGTCTTAAGTTATTACGCGATAGACTTTTTGACATGGTTTGAAAATAGCCAAGCAGTTGTATTTACGTGTCTAATTATGCATAACAATAACCTTGTTTAACTACCATGCTAATCTCAGAATGAAAGAACTTTGTCTCATTTCACGGTCTCGCGGACTAGATCGTCTACAGTTAGGAATGCGTTTCGCGCCAAATTGTTTTTCTTTCAACTACGTAGTAATGTTATCATTAATCATTACAAAACCGATCACAAAGGACGTATTTTTTGCTTAGAACCAAAACAGTGCAGACATGTTATTTGAAATCTCATTGTTGCACAGTTTTTCATTAATGCACTGTTTTCTATTTAGATAATAATTTACCACAGAGGTTTAATGTCTCCCATTAAGTTTAATATAAAATGTATGCATTAGTTTAAAAATATACTGACTGAAAATAAAAATCTGCTGATTAAAATCGATTTGATGAAAAATAT
Source organism: Orthosia cruda (assembly GCA_964057195.1). Classification (NCBI taxonomy): domain Eukaryota; kingdom Metazoa; phylum Arthropoda; class Insecta; order Lepidoptera; family Noctuidae; genus Orthosia; species Orthosia cruda. Next base: position 14,829,134 of record OZ059830.1, on the reverse strand, counting down.
AAACAAATGGCGCGTATTTTGTACCATTAATAACTCACTTTATACACCAACATACTCATGCATTAATAACTCACTTTGCACTCGATGCAACAATCTACTATTGTTATACACCTTGAAGGTTTATTTGCCTTTATCGCAACTATCTGGTGAAATAAAGGTTAATTATTGCCAGTAATTTAAAATAACGAGCACGAGCTAAACTCATAAATTGTGCCTACCAGTTGTATCAACAATATAACGTACGCAATAAGTATCTACGCATTTGTTCACATAAATCAACAATTTCACATTTCAGGTCATCCAATTCATCTTTATGTTTATTCCACAAATTAGCCTAGCGCCGAGGAGCAAGTTGCACTTAGTTTAAAGTTGTCACAGTCTTGGAACGTTCTAGACTATTTGCTTGAGCCAACTTAAATTATCATTTACACGGGTCGAGTTTCTCGCCCCTTGGAAAGCCAGAATGCATATTTTCTATAATATCATTTTTCTTGTTATATCTTCACTGCCTTTGGTTGATGTGTTTGATAGAGAATGGCTAAGGCATGACGTCCATGGGCATATCCAGCATTTGCTTAGGGATGGAACAAAAGTAAAGAAAATCGATAAATACTTAACTTCAGAGTGTGCTAGTGTAACTAAGAATGTGCTTTATGCAGAAGAGCAAGAGAGAATGTTAAATGAATGAGCGAGAGAAGCAAGCTCGAAAATTTTTGCTCTAATCGCATAGATTTATTATTTATTTATTTATTTATTTAAACTTCATGTACAATGGTGATACATAGGCGGACTTAATGCAGCAAGGCATTCTCTACCAGTCAACCTTTGGGTTAAAAAGGACACAACAGTGGTAGGAGTACAAAAATAAAATAAAATGAACAATAATTAAAATCAGATATTAATAAACAATCTAACTAATAAAATACATAAATAATTACTAAAACAATAGACTAATAAATATTATAATAAATACCATATCATTATTTATTCTAAATGAAACAGAAATTTAAATATAATAACTATGACGAAGACCGAGCTATGTGAGAGAGGACAAGTAATATTTCCGGATTCTACGCTTAAATGAAAATTTACTCTCAGCTTTTTTTATGTCAAGGGGAAGCACGTTCCAGAGTTTTATAGTAGAGACAGTGTAAGAATTAGATAGAAACCCAGTGCGGTGAGAAGGAATATGGAGAAGTAAGTTTTTTGAAGCTCGAAGGTTAAGATCGTGAGAACTGCCCAACACTTTAAAATATTGTTTTAAATAATCAGGAGTACAAGGATCGTTCATGATGTTGAAGAGCATGCAGAGGGATCTGAGGGATCTCCTCTGACGGATAGGCAGCCATTTAAGCTGAGAACGGAAAGAAGAAATGTGATCATATTTACGAAGCCCGAAAATAAAGCGAATACAGTTGTTAAGAAGTCGATCCATTTTGTTAAGAAGTTCTTGGGATAGATCAGAGTAACAAACATCAGCATAGTCGATTATAGGCAATACAAGAGCCTGAACCAAGATGGTTTTAGTGCTAGACGGAAGAAAATGTTTGAATCTATAGAGAGACCGCAGTGAGAATGTGACTCTCTGGCTTATCTGAGCGACCTGCTTATTCCAGCTTAACTTGTCATCAATGTATAGGCCTAAGTCTTTAACGTGAGGCGAGAGTGGGATGACGGTATTGCCGAAAATAAGCGAACATATTTATCTAGTGAACAGTCTTTTTTTAATTAGGTATGGCTCTGAAGGATGGTGCAGGCTGCCCCATCTGCTCCACCGTGGGTACGCCCATGATGAAGTACACTTTAGTATCACGGTGGATGAAGCTAAAAAAATAATTGACCTATCTGTTATCCACACGAGTCTCTAAGGCGAGATTTATCTGGCGATTCTCGTCCTATTCCGTTATCCTCGTTTGTTTATCTAGACTTAAGCTAGAAACAAGACCTCGCTTACGATTATATCGTATGAGTTATTTCTCTTTACGAACTGTAATTTTACAAATCAACAAACGTACGACTATTTTTGAAATAAGGATGCTTCGAAATTTCTCATGCAATGCAAGACGATTCTTACCAACGTTAGTATTTTACGTATTATTTATATACGAATAACCATTTTCTAGATGTGGCACGCATAGGACCGGTCGATATGGTGACACTTGGGGAAGGCTTATGTCCAGCAGTGGGTGTCCTTCGGCTGAAATGATGATGAAAAGGTTTTTATGTCCTTGCAATAAAATCAACTATTCTATGCGTTAAACTCTCTTCATATAAGCGATCCTTAACTAAAAACTTTTCCCACTTTGCCAGGTATGTCCACTTCAGACCATGGCCGCCAGCCTGGATGAAGTGGCTGCCAGCATCAACGCTACTTTTATACATTTTATAATCATTTACAGATACAAGAATATGGTAAATAGAACACTTTGTTGCTAAAGATGGTATCTATGAATCGTGAGCTTTTGCTGCGTCATACCTACGCCATGTATATCCTGTACTTACGCTGATTTTAGTTTGTTTCTGTTGTTATACTTCAACGATATGTGCCGAAAATATAAACTATTCTTCTGTAAAGGAAGTACTATAATGAAAACAATTGAGTTAATACAGGAATTAAATAGTAAATATCTAGGTTAGGTAACTAAGAAACAATGGACTAAGAAAATACAACAGTAGTACAAACAACGCAATAACACCAATCATTGGTATGACGAATTTATAACTAAATTTGTCATGTCTAAATGTACTACAATGGTCCAGAAAATCGCTTTATATAGTTCTATACTACGCATTCGCGTATGCTCGTATTTTCCTCTTTCAAACAGTTTTTGCTTTGTTGAAAGGGTCGAGTGGGACGTTCCTTTGAAGTCTCTCTTTGAAGCGTTCTCTGTTACCTTGAAAATCTTATGAACAACAAGATTTTAAAACGGTTTTATTTGTTAGTTAGACACGTTTTAGAGTTAGCTATTCAATAAAATAATGCTCTAAACATAAAAAAATGAAATAGTCTGAAAGAAAACTGGTCAAATGTGACCAAAATGGACAAGTGCACAAAAAATCCATATTTTCAATATAATGTGTAAAATATGTGCATATAGTTTTCTTTTTAAGCTTTCATAGAAATATTGAAAAAAAAAATATATGAATATTTTATTTTTTCTGTGTTTTTTATCTGTAATGTGTATAAAAGATGCTGAATAGTCTAAGCAATTAATAAAACTGTCTACTGTACTTATTATATTGCATTCGATGTTAAGCAGTATTTATTTTTATGACATATTATTTTACAGCATTTTATTAGCGCTAAATACCCAGTCTTTGAGTTTTGATGAATAGTAAATGCTAACTTGTTTAGCAAGGTTTTAAATAAAATACAACAAATGTAGTTACTATAATTATTTTAATTGTTTTTCTATGTCGCCCGTTTCCAGAATGAGAGCGGCTGAAATAGCAATATTGGCAAAAGAACAGTTTTACGGAATAATAAATAAACGTGTCGCCTTTGCAAATACGATTGAAAATAAGTATTTAGAGTAATCTTTCAGCACATAGTTTAAAAAAGGTTTTATTTTGTTGGCAATATTTTGAACCGTAAAAGTAAGATATTGACCAGACGGGCCAAAAGGCTTATTGGCAACGATGCACTGGTCGCATCAAAGCTCTAGAGCCTCGCACATCGACGCCGAGTCGCCAGTCTGTCGGTTTTTTATCGGTTACATTTCGGGGAGTGTGCGACTGAACTGCACAATTTGATTCCGCCTAGTCCTTTCCATCTTCGGACTACAAGACGTACGGCCATGCGCCATCGGTACATGGTTGACATCCCTCCCATACGCACAAAGCGTTTTGCTAATACTTTCATTGTGCGCACAGCTAAGGAGTGGAGTTCCCTTTCGGAGTCTTTGTTCCCTGATAGCTATAACCTAGAGGTCTTTAAGTCAAGAGTGAAAAGGTTTCTTCTAGGCAAGCGTCCTTCACCGTAGACCACATCATCGCTTAACATCAGGCGAGATGGTGGTCAAACGCGAGCCAACAGATTATAAAAAAAAAAAAAAAATGATTTGTAAACGTTAGATATCGTTTAATCTTAAATATTCGCCATTCCCAAAAATAATATCTAACATAAAATTACATTCTATAAATATAATACATATCAGGGATAATTAAATGAGAGATGTATATATTTTTTTTAATGTGCCATGATTTAATAATTAATGGTATATATGGGCTTTATTAATTTATGCCATTCCCCCTCTAAAGAGCTTATTTTATTCACTGAGATTAGTGAATAAAAGCACTGACTGTTTTGATGTTTGAATTTAGAACACACCAATATATATATATATACAAACTCCATCTCAATGCTATACAACCTTCTTACGCATAAAATACTCCGTACTCAGTAATTTTTATGCCTATTATATATATATATTATTTTAAATACTATATTTTTCGCCGGGGCTGCGTAAATTTTATATATGCCGTGACGAGTCTTCTTTTTCCAATAAAGTTGACCCTTCATAAAACTGACCCTGTCCTTAAGACACTCTTGAACCTAATAAAACTTATCCTTTATTAAAATCATATTTTATGTGATATATTTAAGATGGATCACAAAGACTTCTATAAGACATTGGCGAGTTCTATGGAATGGAGAGAAACAGATTGGTGGACTTTTGGCATCAAACGAACGAAAGATAATTGAAGCTTCTTCTGGCTTTGGGAAAATGCTTTTTCACAGCTTGTTTATTACCGCAATACATTAATGAACTTAATAAAAATCCCTAGGCCTAATGGCAAAATTGTTATGACTGTTGATTTTATTGTTTTTAAATTCTTAGCATGGAATGGTCTGGAGTCTTTACACTGAAGTTGAGACAGTTTGGTTTTCATCGCTAATAAAGGATGTCTCAGAATGTTTTCCGTTTTTAATAGTTAAAAAAAAACACTAGAATTAGTTAAAACTCGTTTTATTCACTGTTCATTTATAGAAAGGCATTGTAGAATGATCGGCAGATATGAGCGGCATCGGTGTTTTTTAATACTAGCTTCTGCCAGCGGCTTCGCCCGCTTGAAAATTATTTTATCATCCCAAGGGAACATTATACCGGGATAGCCTATTTGTTATTCCAGACAATAATCTATCCCTGTGCCTAATTTCATCCATATCCGATTAGCCATTCTGGCGTGATAACAGACATACATCCAAACTTTCTCATATATAATATTAGTATGATGGAAAACAATAGTTTGTGAATTTTTGATTTAATTGTTTTTTTTTGCACCATACTAAATGAGTGTCAGGAAGTGGACCGTGACCATTTATTCACTATTGTTTTTCATAAACTAAACACAAAACCTGCTATTTAATTCAACAGTAAATAAAACGAGTTTGAACTAATTCCAGTGAAAACCAAAAACTTTCTGGGACATTCTATAGTTCTAGTTCGTAGATCTTTATCGGACGGGGAAGCTGCATACATAAAAACGACGAAAACTAACAAAAACGTAGCGTTCTCATTATTTTAGAAGTAGAGATACTAGTCACCTGATAAGAAGTAGGATGTGCCTTTACCTTGCAGGATAGAAGTTCACAAGTGCCTTACACGTCAAATACCTGTAATTTCAATGCCACTCTTAAATTTTTTACAGTATCTTTAATGACGAGAAATAATCCTTGAAATCTGAAGGTCTCTTTCAGGTTCATATTTCCCTTAGTAGAGGAAGTGGAATACAACCTCATAGTAGGGATCCGTCTACCATTATATTACTGGACGCCTATCTGGTACCCGCTAGCCTACCTGATCGTGGTGATATCCTTCTTCTATATCTCGCACTTTGTTATGGTGACTGATCTGAAGATGCAGTGCCATCTGATTCATCTGCTGTCGCAGTTCACTGTGTTGGCTGACTGCTTTGAGAACTTGCTAAGAGACTGTTGGATTGGATTTGAAGGTATGTGGTTAGATATCATATCTTAGATTGCAACGAGACTACGGTCAAAGAACGCCGCGTCTAGCAGTGACACTAACAGTTGATCAGTTCTGTATGGAGGGCATGGCAGCTGCGTTCATCGATCGTCCATCGATTTTGAGGCGATTGACTGGATTGGACTTTGAACGATTGAAACTTAATCATCGCCATATGTTTACAAAAAAAAAACCATATTGTTTTTTTTACTTTTGTTTTTGTGTATAAAATACTCGAATAGAAAGAGTTACCATTCAATCGAGCATCCCTGATTCAGATTAGTAATATTATATATTAATTTAACGCTACGGCTTTTAGTACATCATATTGCAACATTCAGTGGCGAGTCTGACTCCTTCAACTAGTGGCGGCCTTAGTGGGCCATTGCAAAATGAAATTCCAGAGCAAATCGCTATTTTATTCTGCACCTTTCATTTCAGGTCAATTCTTGGTATCTTTATGACCCTTATAAACAACCAATGAATAAACCATATATTCATTGAGTAAATGATTACAGATAAGATATATGCTTTTAAATTCAATTGTTCCGGGAGGCCGTTGGATGCGAGAACCACAGGACAACTGCCGGAATATGTCCAGCCCTGAACATCTTTCACACATCTAATATATAAATATCAATATTAGTTTTCAATATTGTGTAATCATTATTATTATTACTTGCACTTACGTAAAGATTACGGACAGCATCGCGCCACGGTACCAGCTAGTACAAATTAAAATTAACTTAGTAAAAGTAAAAAGATGTAGTGTATTTATTTCTGTTTCCAAACAAACTAAAACTTTTAACGACTGTTTCAGATGTAGCTGAAAACAATTTAGTTTACAACAAAAGTTTCGCAGATAAGTACACAAATAGACTGGGCGAGTTAATGCTACAACACAAGCAAATTTTAAGGTAAATGATATAAACATAATCAAAAGTTTTACAAAGGTTTGTTTTGAAAAATACCTATAAAATTAAGGTAAAACTCTAAATATCTAACTCTAAAAATGAGATATAGAAACTTAAGGAGTTTTGAATACAAAAGTGAATTGAGAGGGAGAGTGAGGCTAAATAAATGATGTATGAATTGTGTAAGGAATTATAAAGCATGAAAAGGAACATCCTCACTGTGAGCATTCTTGCGTGAGCATTTGTAAACAAGCAATCTTAGGCGAGCAAAAATGCTTCCCATCGAGCCCAGCATTCACTTTCGAGCAAAACTATGAACGTTCGAGTGAACATTCCTTTGCGATCTTGGAGCATTCGAATACGATCTTAAATGTCATACATTCGATAATACGATTGACTAAGAAGGTCACAAACACTCAAGATCAAGAAACTGTCCCTTGCTTACAAGTAGCCAGTAATATTCCTACATATATAATATATTCATTTCATTATATGAGTACTTGCTTTCGAGCGTTTTATTTACGTGAACATTCGAATGCGAGCCGTTTCCGAGGAAATCTTTGTGACGTCCACACCGGCCGAAGTTCGCGCTTGCTTGTAAGCTTTGTAACGCTCGGCTTAACGTCAACACCACTCCAATATTCGGCGTCGAATGCTCATTACACGTGAATGCTCTCAGTGAGGACGCTCCTAAATAATAATGTGAATTGTGTAGGTACATTCACATTACATAACGTAACGTGAGGCAACATAACATGACATGACATGACGTGACATGACATGACATAACTTAACATAATATAACATAGCATAACATAACAAAAATAACATAACATATAATAGCATAACGAAACGTAACACAACATAACATAAATTTGGTTCCCAGCAATGGACGAACAACCATACGGATGATATTTTATGCTTAATGACTTCTCCTCTTCCTTTTTTATGCCTGCTTTTACTTAATTGGTACGTGTATATAATATTAGATTCAAACTGAATAAAAAATATTATTTACAGTATTTAGCCTCACTCTCCCTCTCAATTCACTTTTGTATTCAAAACTCCTTAAGTTTCTATATCTCATTTTTAGAGTTAGATATTTAGAGTTTTACCTTAATGTTATATTTTTCAAAACAAACCTTTGTAAAACTTTTGATTATGTTAATATCATTTACCTTAAAATTTCCTTGTGTTGTAGCACTAACTCGCCCAGTCTCTTTGTGTACTTATCTGCGAAACTTTTGTTGTAAACTAAATTGTTTTCAGCTACATCTGAAACAGTCGTTAAAAGTTTTAGTTTGTTTGGAAACAGAAATAAATACACTTCATCATTTTACTTTTGTATTTTTGATGTATGAATTGTGTAAGGAGCGATATGAAAGAAAATGTAGTCAGTGATAACGTGACGAGGGACAGGATGGCATGGACGATGAAAACGTGTTGCGCCGACCCCAAGAAACACCGACAAGGTCATAAAAATGATAATGATAGAGATCACCAATCCACCTTGAGCAACCGTGGTGATAAATGCACGTGATTACTTTGTACATGAAGAGGATTTTGCCTTGCTATTTGTCAGTTTGAATCTCGTATTATTATTATAAAGATAATTTTTATGTGACGTCTTCACATCGCTCGCAATGAAAATTAAATTTTATGTAAAAGGAGCCATTGTTTGACGCTGAATATTTACTATACTCGTATATACTATCAACTGAGTCCAATGCTTCAACAAAGTATGCTGTAAAGGTATGCGTATTGAAACTCGCTACCCTTTGTGTACGCGGAAACCGGCGATACGTAGAAATACGTGAACGTTTTCCATAGAGCGGATAGTGATACGGCGCAGGGTGTTGTACCCTGCGAGAATATTAATATGTATATCACAATAGGAGCAGAGCAAAATATATAATCATATCATGCGGGGGGTACATATAGCTATAAAATATATCTGTATTATATATCGTGCTCCTTCAGTTGCTTAAGCCAGGGCCGCGGTAAGTCTCTTTCAAATTTATCCGCGACCCAGACGGGCATCGGCCCTAGCGGACCCCGTCAGTTTTCGCTGATATCTCTTTGAGGCGCGCGTGGAACAATACGCGCCGTCGACTTGGGCCTGCCGGGCGAGCACGGCCAAGTGACAAGCTTGAGCCACACATTTTTATCACTGTTTGGGAGCAAACACCGTGATAAAATGCGTGACTATCAAAGAGGCCTTGCCCGCCCGGCTGGTCCTTACAGGGCGGTGAGATACCCATTACGGTGGACGGGAATCGGCTTGCGACGCCCGACGCCCAGGGCGTCTCCTGTCCAATATAACTCATATACATATCCAATATAACGTATCTGGATAAGAAATTTTATTTAAATTCGTTTAGAATTAAACGTCGTTCATTTTGTTTTTTTTTTATTGTGATCATGTCAGCTTAAAACTTAAATTCGTTTAGTTATTAGATTACGTAATTAGGTAACACGCACCTTTACAATTTTTCTAATTTAGGTTACCTACAACATTATTGAAGTACCTACTAGATACTTTCTGCCAAGAAATATTCCACCTCAATCAAGGCAAACAAAATAAATCAAATCAAGAAAATTTCGTCATAACGACGCCAATCAACCTTAATAAAATGATTGTCACGTATTTTTTCAATTTGGGTGAGCGTAAATCGCGGCATTATGTTATGTGGATTGGAAATACGAGACGGAGGCAGAATGGGTCCGACACGGATTCGAAGCGGTACACCCTAAAGCCGAGGATATGACTGTCCTACATACAGGGCATAGACTGATACAGGGAAAGCCTGTCACGTTTCACATACATTTATTTCTTTTATGTGACCACAGACAAAATAATGAGAGCATAATTTGTCTAGACTAAATCTGACATTGTTCTACTGTTTCCACAATGGGATATAATTTTTCGCCTTTTTATTATTTTAGGCACATTTTTCCACTAGATAAAATCTCAGACTTATATTGCTATGCTTGGATTAATATGTTTTATGAGAATGCTTTTCGGCTGCGGGGTGTAATATGTTTTCAGTTTTTATTGTTTTTAGAAACTGGCTAGCTTAAAAAAACCTACTGTCCGATGTGAAAATAACCTCGGGCAAAAGTGGAAAAGTCTGGCTTCTGTTATTAAATATTTAAAAAGCAAAAGCATTCAGTTGCCATCTTTTAGATAATGTTTTTCGACAAGTAGGTAATACAATTTGAGTAGGTAAGACGTATTTCAACGGATGGCTTAAAATGAGTGGTTACTACGATGATGACTGATAGTGATGCAAGAATCAAGAAGATTTACTGCCCCGACAGTGCCAAGAAGATGATTAAGATAACTTGGTTAAATTATCTATATATATATATATATATTATTATCACACGACAAATGTGGTCACGAATCAAAGCAACATATAATTGTATGGACCTTTTGTTCATTGCACGACACCACACTACACGCCACACGATTTACAAACGGTTTTTCGGCTATGTCGTTGATGCCGCTATGTCGTCGCAACTTTTTGCGGCGACGATTTAGCGGCTGTACAATTTGAGAATGAGCTTGTTGACGACACGAAACACCGCACCGCACGACTCACGCGTGGTTCGTCACTCACGCGCTTATAAAACAATACATGCAGTGTCGTTGCAGAATCGTGTCTAGTGAACAAACGAACGGACGACAGACCGTCTGCAGTGTGTCGTGAGAGTAAAAACGTGAGCGGCCCTATGTTGGGCCAGCTGGCGGCCAGCGGCCGCCAGCTTTCATATCATTCGCTATCAGGCCACTACGGTGAGTGCACTCAACCATCAAGACTTTTGTAGTTCAATGTGCTGAAGTTATGGATATTTCTACTGAAATATTTTCATGAGTGATACCTTGCTTTCTGCGAACAAAGAACTGGACTGTGGTTTATATGTAGGAGTGAATGGACAGGATCCGCAAGACGCGAAAACCACAGGACCTGCCGATGCTTAGAATGCTTGAAAGAGGCCTGTGTCTTTCTGATAATTATATTGTGTCGGTCTGATAAATAATTGGTACTAGCTTCCTTTTAGTAATCAAATCCTAAGAAAGTAATAGTTTGCCAAGTTTTTCAGGCTTTCAGTTTAATATAACTAAGACTGTAAGAACCCATTTTACAATAGGATAATTTAGTACTTCTAAAGTTGTAAATCAAGTAACCCGCAACTTCGAAAAACCTAACCTTACTCACGATCATCCAAAGTTGTTGCCCTAAAGGGCTTGAGGGCCAAATTGTGGCTATTCTCATAACTTAACCGAAACTTGGTACTTACCACAACTAATTTCCAGACCTTGGACGAGAGCAACGCCAAATGTTTCTGGGCTACAACTTCTTTGATTACTACATTATTTGCCGGTGGTGCGAGGAGATTACAAATCAAGTAACAGTTTTTTTTTACTTTCCCTATGTAACCTATGTTGTGGCTGGCATCATATATTATGACTTCAGCTGTCTTTAGCCGGACAATTTATCAGGAATAAGTTTTTAAGGGCTGCCTTGGTAACGACGCCTGTCTTTCACCCACTGTGTTACGATGCTGACGCATCTGTTCTAATGTATCCTATACTGAAAGTGTGACCCACTCAGTCACTTCACCCTTAACACTTAAAAGGTTATAATCTGACCCGCTTTGCGATGACTGGCGGACATTAACCAAAATAGTTTTAAACAAAAGAGACTAATGTTATCTTTCATTGCATATATTAATTTGATTCAAAATCGACGGAGAATCAACATCTTCCTGCCCTTATCCCATGTTACTTGGGGTCGGCGCAACACGTTTTCTTCTTCCATACCGTTCTGTCCCCTGTCACGCTATTACTGACTGCCTTTTCCTTCATATCACTCCTCTCACTATTTTAGTAACATGCGTTTCATCCCTCCTCATCACATGACCATACCAGAACAAACGGTTTCCCTTCAACTTTTCTATCACTGGCGCCACTTTCAAACTGCCTCTAATATACTCATTTCTCATTTTATCCAATCTCGTCACGCCGCACATCCATCTCAACATTCTCATCTCTGCAAATCGACGGAGAATGATGCACCAAAAATTTAAAATGATAAAAATCAAACTGATTCAGAGGACTTTATTTTTCGTCTGTACATTTTGTTAAACGGTACCTCCGTTTAACAAAATGTACAGTTTCCTTAAGTTTTCCGTGTGTCATCACTTTTGAAAATTTGATCGTTGTTATCGACACCACCCGATCGTGTGCATATTTTTCAAAATCAATAGGTTCTATGCCTGGCTAAGAATATTGAGTTTTCAAAAATCCCATAATGAAGTTTTAGTTTTCATCAAAACGGTCCCGAGACTCCTTTCAGTGTTTAGCTTTTCCTCATAGTTCCGATTTTATCCAACTTAAAAAAGTCACTCTGCATATGATAATATTATACTTTTTTCATATTCCCGTGACTCACATAAATGTGATTAATGCCATAGTAAATCAGAACCATATATCAATGCATTCTACTATATTTCGTTTGTGTACGCCATGTTTTTTATAATAAGCTGTTCAATGATCTTCATTAAAAGCTTTTCAGCCCCTCTATGAGAAGGTTGATTGCTGCGGTTTGATTTCCTCTGCTGAACACCGGTCGTCTGAAAAACACAACAACAACAAACTCAGGAAATTCCAAACACAATATTTTAAAATCTTAAATTAAGTTCAATCTTTTCAGAGCGCCAAAGTAGGCGAGGCCATTTACTGCTCTGGATTGGAGTGTGGAGTCTCCAAACTGCCAGTAGTACGGTCCACTATTTTGTTTGTGATCGCTAGAGCTAACAAACCCTTGGTCCTCACAGCTGGAGGGATGTACGACCTCTCTCTTACCTCCTACACGACTGTAAGTTGAACTGAACAATAAAGCTCTAAACAATTTTAAAGTTTGACAATTTACTTTGTTGAAAGTTGGTTGGGGTCTTACTGGAATGTAGCTTTCAAAAAGCTCATTTGAAATAAAAGCTGTTATTCTAAAGAAAGATATCTCAAAGGTTGTCTGATTCTTTGAAAGGAACATCTACGTGAACGTGACTGAACTACTTTGTTAGTTTAGAAAACCGATCGATTTCTTTCAGTGATTTTTTCACTGAAATCTGTATTTACTTCATCAACATTACTACCGTCAGTGTACCTAATACAAGCACCAGAAAATTACGAAAATCACCAAAGATAAAACACTACTGGATACAAAAAATACAGTATGTTTTTGAAACTTTCGCTTTTACGTAGGCATTAGGCCCGGGGCAAACGGCTTGCTCAACTCCGCTTATTGTGGTCGTACCCGCCACGCCCGCGGGTAACTGTTCTGTGGGTTCCAACCTTAATATCTAAATTAATTATGTTTACCAAACAACTGGTTACTGTTTAATTTGTTTGTGTTTTATTGTCGAGTCATAACTTGGTACGGGACAGTTTCAAAATGCGACTTGTTCTGAGCTAAACTGACGTGTAGAAATTATACTGCATGAATTCATATTGAGAACACAAGAAGAAGGTGTTACTGTGATCAAACATTTCTTAAAGCAATTCCTTTTCTACTATTTAACAAATATGTTTGTCAATTTGAAATTTAAACATGCAGCTGCAATTCGTTGTCTTCGAAATATCAGGCTCTTTTTGAATAATGCTATCCCAGGAAATGATTTTCTATCAAAATAGTATTTGCAAAAAAGATTTTCCATTCTTGTTTTTTATGTTTGCGAACTGGGGGGTGACCATAAGCTTATAAAGTAAGGTTATTTTGAGTGTGTGTAAGGGACAGATGTATATATATATATTACTCTATCTCAAAATAACTTTACTCTAAGAGCTTTGGTCACCCCCCTGTTCCTCTTTTTAGTTGGTGAAGACGTCATACAGTGCATTGACGATGTTTCTTCGATTTTGACACGACTAAGCTATTTCTTTTACACGTTAAAATATTACTTACTTAGTTAGTTAGTTAGTTTAGTTTCGACGGGCTGTTTCCGCAACTCCACGACCAAGCGCGTATTTTGCCTTATTTAATTCTTTATCAGAATAACCCGTTTGAGGATCAAAACACCAAATTATTTTAGCGCAAAAGGCAATGTTTAACTTTCATTACTGTTCTCGCTAAACGACCTATTTCAACGCAAGTTTTCTCTACTATTTCTTATGCACATAACAGAATATTAGTAGCTGAAAATAAAATATCATACGCAACAAAAATTATGTTTCATTTACAATTTCAATGGCTTACCTTTTTCAATCCACTTTTTCAGGCTACAATTTGATATCTTTATATTGAAAACTTGTGTATTTTCTTATAAACATTTCAACCTACTTTCGCATAATAAAGTAATCTATAACTATAATTAACGAGACATCTTTGAAATGTATCATGTGTCTCATAGAAGAGACATATGTCAGAGTATCTTGTAATTAGGCACAATAGAACAAACGAATAACAAAGAGCAATTAAATACTTTCTGCAAAGGGAACGCCCACTGTCCACTGCATGGAACCTGTGTCCATTGTACATGGTGGATTAAAAAAATAACCTGCCTAGACTTAGGTACCTACTTATTTGAACACCCTAGAAAGACATGTCAGTATACACGGGCGTTTTTAGTGATTTTTTTCATGAAGCTGATTATTTTTCTAAGAACATCGATCGCGTCCGGTTCCGTTCAACGGATATAGATGGTGTTAGCAGCGACTTGCAAGTAAAAGGGGATTACTCAGTTCGTGAATTTTTTTTTTTTCAAATACAGCGATGATTTGTTTTATAGTATTTTTTTTGCACGTTTTTACTGTTTCATTCATAGTACCAAAATGTGTTACGAAACAAATTTAAAAATATCGAGCGGGCGCCTCATACATTTAAAGCCGCGCCATCTATTGGAATTAATTTTAAATGATCCATTCAAATAATCTTTGAAATGTTGATTAAGAGCCCATTATTCCTTAATTTTGTGCTTAGGAGAGTTAATTAAACATGAATATATTTTTTATGATCGCGTCTAGAAAATCTTAATATTTCAGAAACCTCAATTATACATCGCACGCTAATCACGCCATCGCGTGCAATTTATTTGAACCAAATTTTCATTCATCGCGTTGGGTGCCCGTGCTAAAGCGTTTTGATCCTTAGTGTAAATAATGCACTAATAAAATGACGGGTAGAGAAACTGTTCGGCATAATTCATTAAACTATGAGTAAAAAAAACAATTTATGCAGTATATTCAATCATTAGAAAACAATATTGCATATTAAATTGCTGACAATAATCATTTAGCTGCTGTTTGTTTTACTCAGAATATTCAATTCATTGGATACTTAATGAAGCATGCAACGTACACATATCAAACTACAAACAAAATACGAATCGAAATATCAAAAAATAACTGCAGCAGAATGCCCGGACAGGCTTTATTAAAATGGAAACAAACACAAACATGCCATGAAGGTTATTACTTCTCTACCAATATTTAATGAAAAGGTAGACCTACATATACACATAATATCAGCCAAAGGGATCATTTGCCCACTACTAATAATTGCGAACACACAATGATAAGGCTCTTGAAGTATATTTGGAGGAAAATATCCCAAAGCCATGCTATTAAAAACGCTGGGCCGTTAGAAAACGCCTTCTTTGAATCTGTTTATCGACTCGTCTTTATAACAGGTAAAGTATTTTCTAATAACCCTTCAATCGTTGTTTTATACTGTTACTGGGAAAAAAGTTACCTACAAAGTTAGTTAGTTACCTATTTTCTGTTCCTTCTTCTTCTTGTCTCTTTATTATGTGTGTGTAGATTAATGGTTAAATAAATAAATAAATAAATTTGTCTTATAAAATCAAATTAGACTTAGAATTCAGTGTGCTGTCAACGGCAAGAAACCAACATTAGAACTTAAAATACAATCCTACTTTCATATCGATCTTCTATTTCCAAATTATGTTCTCACATCACAAGACTACAATAACACCATAGCGTGCTGTGCAAGAATGACGTCACACAAAATCCTGCATAGAGCAGAGCAGAGTTTTCGGCAATTGCCCGCACCAGACACAACACCCATATGGTCGGAGTATCCTCCCTTTTCAATAAAGGTTGCTGGACTATGCACACTGTTCCGCGTACGTCTAAAATACCATTTGTAGGTATTAGTTATCCTCTCTTCTGGGTTATTTAAATCATGAATAAATAACTAACTATTATTTATAGTTTGATCTAGATTTCTATAATAAAAAATGCCTTCCTTCTGACAGGTCTATCCACATCCGATGACTATCTTCTCTACACAATCTTCAGCACTTTCATAAGGAGTATATCCATCCTGATAGTTTGCCTGGAGATATGGTACTTGCTTGGCAACGATCTGATTCTGGACGACATGATATCCAGTGCCAACGTCATCTTCATACATTTGATCACTGTTTGGAAACTTATGATAATGGTATATGCTATCTATAAGATGATATCTATATCATAAAATGCACCTCTCGCCAATGAAGGTTGGCAGTCAGCTTTACATAATAATGATCTTCTGCACTTTTTTGTTGTAGTCAGGTAAGTAGTTCGAGGAGTTTAGGACAAAAAAAATGTCCCATTAGGAAGAGCTTGCTTGTGACTAGCATTGGTACGAAAACATGATGATGACAATATTTTACTAAATATGAAATTTAATCTATGTTTTAAGTTCTTACACAAGTAATGCCAGTAGCCAAAAAGTTAAATATCTTACTTGGATACTTAGGCATCATCCTAATGGAAAGCGATAATCGCGAGAATATGCGATGGTCACGTTTATTTGTATGTCAAAACTGGAAAGCGCCCTCTATCGACACGTGACGCGTTACGCGAAGCTCTATTAGGACAACATTCCAACGGGGTTTTCAGCTTGAAAACTCGATACTTAAGCTCCGTGCAGCACTGTAATCAGTTCGGATTTAAAGCCTGGTACTGCATCCACAAATCCGATTACCTCGTATGATAACAATGGGTATTAGGTATTTTAAATTTGAAATATGCGATCAGTGCAGTTTTTACTAACTACCGTTGAGTTGACCATCATGGTGTAAGAATTAGTCAGCTAGACTCTGCGTTACCGAGTGCGAGCTGTCCAGGGTGCGCCGGGCATTTGGAATCCCGATGCGATTAAGCTTAACGCCACTTGCTTTGGGCAGGCTCCTCTCTCGTGCACCCTGCTAGGCCGCTGCAAACACAATTTTTCAAAATGAGGTAGACCCGTCTGATATTCAGTGTGAGTGAGGTGCCCCTTTGCAAGACATGGCACACTTTTGCTGGAGTGTCCCAAGTGCCCATACACCTGCACTTTGGAAAAAGTGCTCACCACTGACGACGCAATCGGGTTGGCCATCTACTGGGTCCAAAATTTAAACAAAGTTTTCCGTCGACTCGAAAAGAAGAAGAACTCACTACCAGGATATTTACATAGTCTTTGACTGCATTGAAAGTAGAATATAAAATTGAAAAACGGTCTTGTATGCAAATGATAAAAAGCTCAGATGTAAAATAAAATACTTTTCAAAATAAATCTGTGCAAGAAAATTACAGCCAGTTCCGGCGAAAACGTTCAATTTAAAATAAGTATCTTATTGGTTGCACAGATACTGCAGTCAATTTAGTTTTCCAGGTACCTACAAAAAACCTACACTACCTACGGAAGTGAATTTTGTACAAGTTTTTTTGTGATGTATTCCTATTTATAAAGATATATGGCGCTTCTAGTGTTAACTAAGGTCGTCTTAACTCCTTGACTAAATATAGTGTTGATTTTCTTCTATTATACTTAATTTTATTCTTTTTCTTAATTGTCGACACTGGCAAAAAAACGATAGAGACGAAACGATATAGGTAACTTCTCGAAATAAAATTGGGTTAATTTTTCGATAGATTGAAACTAATGTAAGATCTAAGTTTTTAACTTTCAGGATGTTACATAATTGGCAAACATATAAATTCTATTTTCTTTTTAGGTGAGCAACAAAAAAGTCTTCAAGAAATTAGCAAAGGCTTTGGATTCGCCTAGTTTCGATATATCTACTCAAAAACGGAAGAACATTGTGAAGCATTGGGCCGACACACATAAGAAATATTTGAAAGTTTTACTGACGTTAGCCTTGTCGACACTATTTGTTTGGTAATTATACACCTTCTACTATAATCTATAGTAACAAGCATATACCTACGATGATGGCACACCTTGGGCACTTGGTTCCGATCGCAAACCAGATAACATTTAACAGTAAACCAGGACTTGAAATGACATAATCGTACCTATATTATCGTTACCGATACGTGTGAAAAAGAAAGACTTATAGTCAAACCAAATGCATTAATTTTCTGACACCAGTTTCAATAAACCCAAAGTCAAGAGTCATAAGTAAGTAATTTATTCCGTAACAACATAAATTGTGAAAAAAATTTGTAAAATAAAACCTTAAAATATTACAATTGCCAAGAAGAATTAAAAGAAAACATGTCAAAGATCATCATCATCATATCAGCCAAAAGACGTCCACTGCTGGACATAGGCCTCCCCCAAGCGGCGGCACATTGATCGGTCCCGTCTCGTGGGTCCCGCATCCAGCGGATCCCCGCAACCCTCACAAGGTCATCGGTCCACTTGGTGGGAGGCCTTCCAACGCAGCGTCTTCCGGCTCGCGGTCGCCACTTTTCTGCCGAATCGGCCATCCGTTCGGCGAGCAATGTGCCCTGCCCACTGCCACTTAAGTTTGAAGAAATAATAATTAAGCCACACATAAAATTACAATTTACAAACAATAATAATCCACATTTCATTTAAAATAATTAATAATACAATAGTAAAAACAAAAGGTCAAAAAAGGTAAATGTCCGAAACACCAATCAAAACCCTTGCATAAACTCATTACTGTTATAGTTTTAAAAACCATAACTGTAGTAGATCGTCTGTTGTTTACATAACCCAAGCACATAATAAATTTATGTTGCACTTAGGGGATCTCATAGGAAGTTGGACTACAACAACTTAAGATATTCCAACTTTACGAGATGGATACTTTTAATCTAAAACTTTAGGAACATCCTTCATAAACCTGGAAGTATTCGTCTGGTTTATACTGCTTTTCTTTATTGGATAGGTCGAGTTTTAAACCTGGATTCTTTGTTATTTGTTTGGAAATGTAGATTCATATTTTTACTGGTAGTAAAATCCATCTTGATTTGCTTCGTTTCTCAACTCCCTAATTCACATTTTCTTAGTATCAAACGACACGTCAATGTCAAAGTCTTACTCTGTATTAGTTCCATTATTGGGTGCTCAATCGAATTCAAGGCAAATATTTGAAGTTTCTTGCCAAAAATAATGTTCTATAATTGGCCTTTATTTAATTTGTGTTTGCTCTCAAAAGCTGCTTCTTAAGATAGGTATCACAAGAATTCACAATAAGTAATGCAAAATAGAGAGAAATTAATGAAATTGGGAAGGCCTTTGCCCAGAAGAGAAATCAAGCTAATAAAATGTCATCGTTATTTGCCTGCCCTTTTCCCCTGTTATTTGGGGACGGAACAAGGTTTCTTGTTCCTTACTGTCCTGTCAACTGTCTAGATATCACTAATAAAATATAACGTGTCGTAATTCGTAAACACTTACAGGCAAACATTCCCACTGATAGACGAAGTGGAATTTAATCTGATGGTGGACGTGAAACTGCCCTTCGAGTACGACGGCTATCCTCTGCGTTACATCGTGACCTATGTAGTAGTGGGCACACTTTTCCAATGCGCCTCCTTACTGGTCATCATGTCTGAGGTCATCACACAGTCTCATCTGATTCCCCTCATCTGCCAGTTCGACGTGCTTGCGGACTGCTTTGAGAATATCTTTGAAGAATGTGTTGTGGAATTTCAAGGTAAATACAATCAATTATAGTTTACTGTTAGATACAGATATCTTCAAAAATTGGCTATAATACCCGTACTTCCGTCTTCCATATTCAATCAGTCCCAGCTACTCTTTTAAAACTTACCACCGCCACCTCTACCTTTTAAGCTTTCTTTTCGTTTTAAGGTCGACAGACTACACCGTTGAATAATATTGAGTACCTACATAAGACTTTTTAAAGCAGCTTTAGCTATAAGTTTATCTGCAATACGAGTACCTCCACCATAGCTGTTGAAAATAAAATAGTAGGTTATTGGATCCTGTTTTTGTCCTTATCTAAGGGCCAATCACTAATGCCAGGCTTAAAGTTCGCTGTTGACATGTATTGACCCAAATTGTCTGTGTAATCACACACGTGCAATATTCGTGCGTCACGAGCTAACAACACTGATTCCCATGTATAAATCCTATTGAAGCGAATCATTTTAATGAGAATCATTGCCGTTCTAAAGCCATTCATACAGCTCCACAAATTCAGTGCAATGTCATGGCACAAAATAGATAGGTACAGAAGCTCAGTTCTATACAAGTAGCGAAAACAAACCCGCCTACGCTTAGAACCACCAATTAGTGCTAAACAAATTAAAAACATCGTTCCATTTCTGATAATCGTTTGAAAGTTAGACAAAGACTAATAAAATATGTTTTAAATATTTTCGGTTCGCTTTTAGTAATTTGTGTAACCTACGACGGGGTTATTTGGAGATCTTTTACTATTTCAAACAAATGCCAGTCAAGTGCGAGCATGCAGCGAGTGCGTTTGCACTTACACGTTTTAAACTCATCTCTTTTAGGGTAAAGGTTTCCAATGCAAAAGCAAATTAAAAGGCAGAGACATCAAAAGCGGATTCATGATGTTCTTTTTACCGGGTCCTACTAAAAAGCTCGTGTAAATTTGTCGGGTCCGGAAAACGGGTTCGTTTGAGTTCCCCAAAGTGTTCCATTTGCGCTCGAAATTCTTAGAACTCAAAAGCTGGGTTAATTAATAAAGGATTATACGGGTCATATCATATATACATAGTTAGATATTTGCTGTGACGAGAAATTATAATTTAAAGACCCAAAGAAAATAGGTTAAATATTTTTCGTACGTAATAAAAAGTAGCTAACAAAAATTCAAGGGCATACTTATAAAAAAGTATTAGAGAATTATATATTATTTGAAAGTATAAGATTTATCACTAAAACCACAAAATAACGTTTCAAATACACAACAAATCTGACAACCTAGCCAAATTAAAAAACGGCACAAATATGTGGATGTCTCTAACTATTCTCTATTTTTTTTTTTTTTTTTTTTGTTTTTCTTCTTTTAATTGGACTTTTTACAATAGTTCGCAATCATCTTTACAGCCCTTTGCAAAGAATAGTTACAGCACTGATAATAACATTTGTGCCTGTTAAATTTAGTCTTGTTATATATATTTTTTTTTAGTTTTTTTTTTTTAACTTTGTATAGATTCTTTTACCGATTATTTTGTGAATGTGTGAACATTGTAGGCCTTCTAGATGTTAGTTAACATTGTTATATATTATATAAACCCTTTTTTTTAGTTTCTTACGACTTATTGTCGGACCTACGTTGTCCCCCCATAGTACTAATGCTGTACATGGAAATATTTTAAAACCAAACCATTTTTTAAAAAGAGTAACCATGGAGTTTCTTGCCGGTTCTTCTCCATAGGAAACGACCGAACCGTGCATCTTTTGTCGACGTTTTATACGTGCCCATGTAGGCCTAAAATAAAAATAAAAAAAATTGATTTTGAATTAAAAACAATAGCCATGGCCGAATAAGCTACAATAAATGTTTGTTTAGCTTCTTTTCCAGAAATCAACAGACACGAATTGGTGAAGAACAACATGTTTGTGGATAAATACTTGAAGAGATTGGGCGACTTGGTGGCACAACATCGGGCTATCTTGGAGTAAGTTACACAATGATTTATCTAAGACATAGGTACTTAAGACAGGCGAAAAAACAAGTATCGGAAGACGGAAAAACTTCAGTCAGTAAACAGAAATATTACAGATAGCAAAGCTTTTTATCTTAATGGCTCTAAGTGCTTTGTTCAGATTAAGCGGAAATTTTATAGTTTGGCTAGAGCTCGGGTCGTATATAATAAGCTTGGCTTCTTGACGATCAGACACTGTACCCCTTCTGGAGAACTTTATTTTTTTTCAATATTCATTGCATTTTATTGCAGTACCTCAGGGTTATTATTTATGAAACAGCAATCAAACGCTTTATGTCATACAAATCGGAATTACCTACAGCGTAGGTACGGTAGGTCCTACACAATCATTTGCTAATCGCTCGCTGTTTGTCAAATGCACTTATTTCTAAAAAGACGCTAAAAATTCAAAAACTTCTGTATTTAAGAGCAATTATTGCGCAATATTCGCAATCGTTTTGCTCTCGCAAGATACGTAATAAGCGCACCGATATATAGAAGCATAACAAAATCCATACGTGATTCATCAAACCTGGGGGTTGACCATAACACACATCTGTCCCTTACACACACTCAAAATAACCTTACTCTAAGAGCTTAATGTCACCCCCCAAAAGATAAGGCAGAAGTGGACCTACACCCACATTTCACCAAATATGTTCTAAATTCCATGTGAGGGAGGGGAGCATATTGCTATCAACCGGACACTGACACCATTAACCCTTTTTTTAGCCAAACTATGGATCTAAAGACAATACTAAGTGCTCCAATGCTGGGACAGCTAGCCTGCAGTGGCTTACTCATCTGCTTCGTCGGCTATCAAGCTACAGCAGTAAGTAAAGTTTCCAACATTAAAGCGAAAACTGACGGCAAAAGCTTTTCCAATGAAATATGGTTAAATTCATACGGTTCAAAACCCACGGGTATTAACACTGAACTAGTTAGTTAGCACTGAACTGAAAGGCGATTATTAGAAAGCAGGGATGTTATAGAGCACCGCAACTATAATCATAACTATCAGATATCCGAAATAAATATGTATCCGAAAGCGTAACCAAAACCGAATAATTTCGGATAGGAGCGAACTTTTTTTTTTACTATTCATGGGCTTGTGTTTGACCGCTATTCTCATCTGATGGTAAGCGACAATGTGGTCAAAGGTGAAGCACGCTTGCCTAGAAGTAACCTAAGTTATGTCAGATTTTCGCCCAGCAGAGTCTATACAGTAGCCTACTAACTATCACAATTTGTTAATTTCTTTATTTTACGATTCCTATAAATCTAATATCCGTAACTGAAACTATTTTAACTTCCGGATGGTCCGAAATAATAATTCTATATCCGTAACCATATCTGAAACCGCTATAATATTTTTCATATAAATATCCGCATCTGATCCGATATTTTATATCCATAACATCCCTATTGAAAAGGATTTATAGAGTGAATGTGTGTGTGTATGGAGGCTTCAGGGTAGTATGTAGTACAAACTTTACAATCTTTATTGAGGGTCTCTAAATTGGTAAAAGGGTAATGCTTTTGTTCGTGGAAGTGATGTACTTTTTAATAGCCGACTTTCCATAGGTTTTATGTTCGGCTGTATTGAAGATTTTTGTATTCCTTTTTTTTCAACCTTTTCTCCGTCAATTATGGACGGATTTTGAACATGCCTATTTTGTTTGAGTATAACCTATACTCTCGAGATAAACCCATTATCACAAAGTCAGGATCTGATGAAGGGATCCCATTGAAATCAAGAGAACTCTTCAAATTTTATAGGCATACATACATACGTATAGCGATTTTAGTATGTTCATCAACATGGTAAGCATTTGCATTCAGAAAGTATCATTTGTTGAAATGGAAATGATGAGGAATACCACAGATGACCTCTGGTACTTCTTAATGAGAAGTATATTTCGGGTATAAGATATTATCTCGAATAGTTAAATGACTATAATGAAATAAATTCAAATAAATGATTCTAATGAAAATGGCACCATCGAACTGAGCTGGTGATGAAGCCGGAAGGTAAGCACCGAAACTACGTAATGAAACAATGTATCCCAGTCGTGAGCATGTTAGAATTGTTATGAGAAGCCTTCTGGCTGAAAATGACTTTTAACGTAAGGTAAGTACCAAAATTAAATCCAAAATAAAATACA
This sequence comes from Orthosia cruda, assembly GCA_964057195.1. Lineage (NCBI taxonomy): Eukaryota > Metazoa > Arthropoda > Insecta > Lepidoptera > Noctuidae > Orthosia > Orthosia cruda. The sequence goes on along the minus strand of OZ059830.1, from coordinate 14,805,169 downwards.
AAGTGAAAAATAACTGTCTTTTTGAAAGTCGGTATCAAAAACGAACAAAAAATTGTGCAGGTGGGATCGTGGTAATTAAAGTTTCGTCAAATTGGCAGATTTAGGCAAATATTCATATTATTATTATCCTGCCGGTAGTCTCATCGTATTATTGTAGAATGAATACCTTCTACAAAGTAAGTTGGAAAGTTAACATCTTTCTTGTATACCTAGTTTTCTAGTCTTCTGTATTAACTTTTATACTTGTATCGTCGAAACCAAAAGCCCTAAAACAGCCATTCCCACCTAAAATTAATATTTATTTTACAGACTATAGCAGAAAACTTGGGGAAGTTTGCCATGTCTCTATTTTATTTGAGCTACAATATGTTCACTTTGTACCTCATCTGCCGATGGTGCGAAGAAATCACTTTGCAGGTAACATTCATAATTATTTAATTTCAAGAAGACATCCACTACAAAAAATACGATAAGGTCTATACAACATATCTTGGGGAACTTCAAGGATCATTTGAACGACAAATATTTTTTAGCATATTTCTACGACCTTCATGTGGATACACCTTATATAGTTAACTATCTGATTAGTAGCTAAGAGCGATATTGGTATGGATAAAGGAATTAGAGTGTATAGTCCCCGGCATGTAACTTGGCAAGGTTCTGGCAAAGTGGGGGTAAGCTCACGTATAGTGAGCGAACTGACCAACCACCGTATAAAGCGAACGGAACGTGGACGCAACGCGATTGGCCAGTCGATCCTTGTGTCAACTGACCATCCAATCGCAGCTGGAACTACGGGTCCGGCTGTTTGGATCAGGGTACGCGGGGTCAGGTAGGCCCTCCACCAAAGGTGGAACCTGACATTGAGGTTGGACTCGCGGTGGTCTATGTGGTGGTTGCAGAGGAGTGGCATGTTGTCTGCTCGGCTATGTGTGGGTCGAGCGTCATTCCTCGCGCGCAACAAGTGTCTGAAGTTACCGGCCCAAGGCAAAGGTCAACCTGGTGGTCAGACGCGGGGTTCGTGAGTAACCCTCAAGCAAGTGAGCTCCTGTGAGCGAGCTGCATCTCCGGCACTTTCCTGGATAGAAAGAAGGGGACTACCCGTTGGATTAGTTTTCCGGCAACCCAGCTGTAGGCATTGGGTAGATGCGATGATTTGTATTCGAGAGGTGAGCGTGCTTACAGCTCCGGGACCATTCTGGAGAAATGGGAGCCAGCTTCTCTGGCGTCCTTAACGGGGATTGAATCCGCTAGCACCAACTGCGCTGGTGCCGGTGCTTGCACTAGTGCTGGCGTGCTGGGGTGCGTGTGGTGAGCGGCTTTATTGCTCCAGTACCATTCTGGACAAATGGTAGTGAGTAATCACGATGCGACTCACATTTCCTCTTGAGTACCAGGGGCGAGTGCTCTCGGAGGCGTGACCTACCGAAGATGGTCCCAGATACCTCGTAAGGGGTTGCCTGGTATAGTGTGCCGCCTTATATAACGTAATGTTGGTGAAGGTGGCCACTATAGAAAATCTCAGTAGACTAATAGGGGTATGACCATCCAATCGTGCGCTCGGAACGGTGCTAAACGTTCCCCGCGTCGCGCTTGGTAACCAAAGAGACCTATAAAACGACTTGTGCGCATCTAACGACTCTTGCCAAGTTACGTGCCGACACCTATAGAATATTTATTTATTTAATACTTTAAGTACACAAACGTACCTAATGCCTTATTTACCGACGTTAACATTAATTGAAGTGACGAAAGATTTTGCTTATAACATCCATCTTGGTATCTAAATATTGCATCAACATGAGGGAGTTTTGAACATGTAAAGGAAGTCCTTCAAACTTCCTCAAAGTTTCCCATACCAATTAAGAGGACCCAAATTATAGGGATGTGTCTTGTTGCTTGCGTCGGTGGTTGCAAAGTTGTAGAGGACACAACAAAACTTCAGTCGTAAAGTTAGTACTGAAATTCAACAGAATCTGGTCTAAAGTTTAAAGTCTTCTTCAAGATGATACTATTGTTATGTCAAAACAACTGAATTATTAAAAATAAGTTCAAACACTAAAACCCGACTACTGAAAAATCACGCTCTAAAAAGTATGAAACAAGAAAATTATCTCATCTAAAATTGTTATGTACAAAGTATTCGATATTAAATAACAATTTACATGTAATAAATATTATTTTGTATTTCATACATATTCATAGTGGTGTTCAGTGGATAACCGTGGTCCTATGCCACCATATTTTTTTTTGCTTTTAGAAATGCTCATGCATACTGCACTACCACGGGAGATAGTGCAGTTATGTGCGACTCTAACCCACTAAAACTCCACGGTGTCCTCCTGTGCCGCGGCTGTGTTATGGCGGGAACACGGGAACGCGTAAGCACACATCCGCGAACCTGCCGCGGCTGTCCGGCTCCGGACCCTCCTCTGGGGTTTTACCCCCCATCAACGGCGCACCAGAACACACTGTACGCCGTGACCACTTCAGGGACCAAACCAGCACATGGGTGCCAGTCGACCCCGTGTATGGCACCCCTGGTCCCCCTGTAACGGGTCAAGACAGTGGACCCGCCACCTACCACTTTTCGGCCGCAGGGGATAGGGAGAACGGCCAACGCTATACCGACACTCCTCCTAACCTGCGGCCCCACCGCGTCCGCCATCAGACGGTGGCGACCCCGTCAGGCCGCGGAGGGTAGGGTGAGCGGCGCACCATTATACCGGCACTCCTCTCCCACCGCGGCCTCCAACCCTCAGCCGCGATGACTTAATACCACAACGCAGCTCGCCTCAGTTGCGATGGCACTCATACGGCACCGCATCTTACTTATTGGTCATATTGGTCGCTACATCGTCGGCTTGTCGGCAAAAGCCCTGACGAGCGGCCCCGCCTCGGGTTCCTCTTTGCTTCACCGTGGTTGCCCAAGCCACGGTGGCCCACCGCGGGGGGGAGGGGGTCGTATGTATGTATTATTATATTTATTACATGTCATCATCATCATCATCAGCCTTATAATGTTCCCACTGCTGGAACACAGGCATCCTCACTGTGAGAGAGGCCTTAATCCACCACGCAGGCCCAATGCGGGTTGGTGAAATTCACACGTCTTCGAATTTTTGTTTCTAAGAATGCAGGTTTCCTCCCGTTTTTTTCCTTCACCGTTTTAAGAGCAGGTGATGAAATAATTTACACAAAGTAAAGCGCCTGACTGGGTTCGAACTCACGGCCTACGATACGTAAGTCGAGGCCGTTACTACTGGGCCACTACTGCTCTACATGTAAGTTGTTTATTTATGACTCGATGCAACTATCTGCTCATTATGTCGTTTCGCGAATATAATTCGGCATCTTGATACTGAGTCAAATCGAATAGTTTGTGCATAACAATTTCAGATGAGAATATTTTCTTGTTTCATACTTTTTATGGCGTGATTTTTCAATAGTCGGGTTTTTATATTAGATGCCAATATTGACATTTAATTTAATGTGACTTCTATGCTCGGTAGAAAATATATTAATGTTAGTATTACTTCCCGCTGGTGTACCTTCACAAAGATCTCTACTACTCTTAAATTTCTTGCAGAGTCAGCACCTTGGACGAGCAGCATACTTCTCAAGCTGGGAGAGTGGCATATCGCTGGCGCCTGGAGTTCGCGCCACCATCATCCTGGTGATCGCTCGGTCCAATAAGCCTCTTGTGTTCCTGGCGGGGGGCATGTACCCTCTATCGTTGTCTTCTTATACCTCTGTAAGCAAATTTTTAGGGTTTCGTAACCCTCATAGTTTCGCCATGTCCATCTGTCCGACCGTCCGCAGCTTACCTCAGAGACTCTTAGTACTAGAAAGCTTGGATATACGTATTAATCACGCCGACAAAGTGGTAAAAAAAAAAAGAAAAAAAAAATTGTGTTTCTCCTGTACACGTAAAGTGGGAATGTGTTTTTTTTTCTCGTCTTTTCCATGGCGTGGGGTATCGTTGGACAGGTCATTCAAAAATATTCGGGTCTGTAGAAACCATTTTTAGATATAGGGATCAGTTTGCGTAAAATTAAGCTTTAAATTGCATTTTTTTGTTAAAGTGAAGGGTCCCCTTGTCAGCTAAATGGTTGCTTTTGCATAAATGTGAAAAAAACATGGCAGTAGTAATATTTAACGAATTTAATTTTATTTTTAGGATGAACTATGGAAAACTATCACAGCTAAGTAGTCTTTACAAGTTTACGAGTTATAGTCAACCAAATTAAAAAAAAAACTTATAAAAAGTACTGAGAAAAGTAAAAATTACGTATATTGTATGAGGACAACAGTTTTCGAACGGCAAAGTTAATTTTGTCCCTTTGTTAGGTGCTTTCATGTGTTTGTGAAAGTTATTGATGTTGCATATTTATTTTGGTGAATGCAGCTTACTATAAGGCACCCTCTGTGCGCGAGTCAGACTTGCACTTGCTTTTAATTATATTGCTTAACACAATCAGCCATTGCTAAGGGATAAATAATGATAAATGTATTTAATAATGAGAAAACATATTCAAAAAGAAAACGATTGAAGATCGCATTTTATCATTATCTATTCAAGCTCAATTAATGATGATAATTTTGTCCATCTTATGACAGCAGGTGCGAATGATAAAGACCATACCATAACTGACACGCGCCAGTTAAGTTTATAGCATGAAATAAATCAAACTTTGATTTACGCTTCATTTAGCAAACTTCATCGACATTATTAAAATTTATCTAGCTCTACGTCGAACTGTGTTCTTTGATAACTTTATATTTTATGAAAAAAGTTACAGAATTTTATCTATGATTCTTTATTATTTTTCAGCTGGTGAAGGCTTCGTACAGCGCTCTGAATATTCTTCTTGCCAAGAGCGACGAGTAGTTTGAGTAGAATTTATTTTGATTTCACAATTTTAAAGTACTTGATTTGTAGTATGTTACTTTAATGTGTAAATGAAGAATGATGTATTACACGTAATAAATAACATTAAAAATAATATCTATAAAATGGACCCATTCACCTTTAAAAATTAATTTATTCTCCTAAGGCAGTGACCTCTCCCTCCCTGGTGGGTTCCCGCTTTGTCGAGGCTCTCAGTAGCTCTGCAGGGGCGGCCAAAAAGTAAGTTGCGGTGCTCCCTGGGTGACATCGCAACTTAGGTGGGCTGCGATGTCGTATGTCCCAGGTCCCATACAAAAAATGCGGCTGAGGGTTGGAGGCCGCGGTGGGAGAGGAGTGCCGGTATTGCGGTGCGCCGCTCTCCCTATTCCCTGTGGCCGAACAATATTAGGTGGCGGGACTATTGACTTTGACCCGTCTCAAGGAGACCTAGGTTGCCATACACGGGATAGTCTGGCGCCCATGTGCTGGTTTGGTCCCTGGGGTGGTCACGGCGTACAGTGTGTTCTGGTGCGCCGGTGATGGGGCGTACTCCTCAGAGGAGGGTCTGGTGACGGACAGCCGTGGCAAATCCGCGGTGAGTGTTAACGCGTGCCCGTGTTCCCGCCATAAGTGGCACAGGAGGACACCGTGGAGTTTTAATGGGTTGGAGTCCCACTTAACTTTACTATCTCCCCGTGGTAGTGCAGTATGCATGAGCACTTTTACACGCAAAAAAGAAATGGGGTCGGCTTCCAATCTAACCCGATTCAGCTGAATTCAGTATTATACATCGAACGACTGGCCATCTGACCTCCACAACCCAGTAACTGGGTAACACCATATCCCTTGGCAAGACTGGTGTCAGATTAGTAGAAGTAACAACTGTCAAAGAGCTTCAAGTGACAGCTGGGACCAACGGCTTAATACTTGAATGCCGAGGTACGGAGGGATCTCGTATAAATGGACCCATCCACGGACCGACCTCGGCAAGCGTTGCTTAACCTTGAAGAGCAATACGTGCGGCTATTATTAGCTCCTATTTCGGGGCCATAATATTTCACACCAAATATAATAACAAAACTATTTATTATTCTTTGCATGATTCATAATTCTATTATTCTAAGGCAACAAATCAAAACGTCACGTGTCACGTCATGCAAATCTATTTTTTATAGAGAAAAATGTCGGCTTAACAAAGAGCTTGAAAATATATTAGCAATAACAATTCTGCTGGTGTAGTGATGTTCTTTGTTGTTACCGGTGCCGCTCGCTTAGCATAACAATGGGATGGTACGGAGTAGTAGTCAACATGCAAACGTCACTGGCAGAAGTTTTGAGAGGTTTTTTTTTTAGGATGAACTATGGAAGTAAGCCGATTACTAGAATTCGAGAGGTCAAAAAAAAATAAGAAACCAGTCCAGAAATTGGTCTTTGCTTGAAATCACTCTACTTACTCAAACGGTTTTGAATTTTAATTTGGATGAAGCAACCAAAGATGTTAAGGAAAACATCGTGAACTAACCAATTAGAAGACATGAGACATCTATTAATCCCACACGTGGTGATGAATTATGCCCCAGTTCTTCTCACAGAGGAGGTCTGTGTATCAGGACTGGAAACCTTATAGGCAGATTAAGCTATATGCTTACCAAATGAAGATGTACAGGCTGCATCTAGAGTTTTTTACTATACGGACCTTGTGGAAACTAGAAGAAATTGCCGTGCAATCAAGCTTTTTTGCCATACCTAATATAGGAATCGAATATTATATATATTATACTATATAAGCCACCAAAGTCATTAAACCATTAAAGTTGTAAACGACCCTTTTTGCCTATTGGCCTTGTTTGCTCTGTCTCCTGCTTGATATGGAGGGAAGTGGATATTGCTATTATTTTCTGATTAATTTCGTTGTGGGATTCAAGACAGTTAAATTAATTCACCGGGACTTCGTCGAGCTTCATTGCCTCGGCGCTTTTCTGGTAGTCGCCACTGTTGATTCTGGCTTTCAGAAATTGCAGTGGTTTGGGAATAGTGCGGTGGGGTTGTGCCAAAAAATAATAAACAAATGAAGAAAGAAGCAACCATACCTATGAATAATTTAGATTTCTTCTTCTTTAGTTTGAAGAAAACATACCAATGGAGTTGTTAATAAGATGCCTCAATACTGTTAACTAAAATAAAGCTCATGTAAATTAGCTGTGAATACAGCAGAAAAATCAAAAAGAATGCTGAATAGTGAATACTATTCAGCCTTCTTTTTGAAAAGGATCTCATTATATAATTTTGAGTGCTAATTGGCTCCCAAGCTAATGTCCCAGTCTTTTGAAGCGCTTAATTTTAATGCTTTAATTTAATAAGCCTGAAGCTTGACACAATAACAAAACTATATTCTAACATAAATATGAAAACAATGGAGCAGTGTAAATAAATCGTTATGATATCAACGCAAGGTTATACTAGAAGGTATAATCTCTGTAATTTTATGAAAACAATAGTACCAGCAAGACAAATTTTATGGCAACATTCTTTGTTCACTGTGTTCATGTTCCTAGTGCAGTTGTTTATTTTGTATTCCAAGACGGATAATTAGTGAATATTTAGTAGAGATATAAGTGACAATAGGCCGGACTTTTAATAAAAGAAATAAGGCTCAAAGTACACTGAGACAGAGACGAAGAATTAACCCCTATCTCCATAACATCAGGAGGAGATAGTGCCCAAACGCGAGCCTCTAAGTAAAGACAAAACGTATGCACACATTTCGATTCAGATAAAAGAAACGATCGCATTAGAAAATTCGAAGGTCGAATGGACGTGACTCTTTTGTCTTGGCAGAAAGGCGTTGTGGAGAAGGTTATTTCTATAAATGTTATGCACATTTTTAGAAAAACGTGTGTCGTTTCGTCGAAGTGTCTTGTTCTTCATCGTATTAGTGATTTCAAATTAAATGTGTTTTAAGCAGAATTCAGCTACGTCGACAGCGATAGAACTTTCTGTGACAAGATGTCACTGATGGCATGGCAAGAATTGAGGCATCGTTTGGCAAGTAGAGCTCCGCATATGCTTAAACCAAAAATACAAAAATATTATACCAAACAATTTACTTGACACAAACCAACTACCCCCTTCAGTTCTCAATCTAGACATTAACAGTCAATTACTCCCACAAATGTATATATTTCAAAGTTTATAAACTAATAAACAAACTTAGTAGTGCGCTCTATTTGAGATTAATTATTCCGTAAGGGAAATGTCACTGACCGTTACGGGCTCGAGCGATGAAATATTCAAGCTCTTCGCTTACCCCTGCCATCGACAACTCACTACCTGTGCATTATAAATGTGCGTGTGATATTTTGAAGAGATTTGGAGCTGGAACTGCGGGGATATTGTTGTTGTTTTGGTTTACGGGAGACGAAAAATTGTATATAGAAAGGTAAATGTCGTCGCAGACAGCGGCGCGACAATATGATAACGATGCCACAGTGCGATGATGACCTTTATTATAAGTTATTCGCGCCTGTCTGTGGTTGCTTTAAGTTTATACTAACGACAGAATTCTCAAACACAAGATTAGTACTGACCGTTACGAACTCAAGTGATAAAATATTCAAGCTCTTCGCTTAAACCCCTACGATCGACGACTCACGACTTGTGCATTATTAATGTGCGTGTGATATTTTGAAGAGATATGGAGCTGGAACCGCAGGAGGATTATTACTGTCTTGGTTTATGGCAGACGAAAAAGTAGTAGGGAGATAGTTAAAGGTAACCACAGACGGACGCTACGCGACAATATGACAACGTTTGTCGACCCTTTTTTTATAAAATTTTCCATCGAGCGTAAAGTTTAATACTGAAGCTGTAGTTGTAATATAATGTAGCTGCAAACTTTATTATAGCTTTAGAAGATTTAGCAAGTGTCATTAAAAAGTTTGGGTATCGATAAATCATTTAATCCAACTAAAACTCATGTCTATAGACTGAACTTTGTGAAATTTTAATAAATCTGGATCAGCGAATGCTTTTAATGCTCGAATAAAAAATAACATCTATTGCAAAATAAAACCGTTACTGTACTCGTTTGCAAATCAAATTTTCTGAAGTTTCATCCTTGTAATCTAAAAGTTACTAGCTATATTTTACGAAAACATTTCCGATTACGAATTTTCTAGCTTAACATTGCACACGGTGAAATGTAATCCTTTACTATCCTACTAATATTAAAGTAATCATCGGTTTCGAAATTGGAATTTAGTAAAGTAGAGTTTGACAAATACTCAACTTCAAATTCTTAATTCGAGAGAAATTTTTTTATCTTTTTAATTTGTCTATAGGTTCGCGTTTGACCACTATCTCGCCCTTATCTCACCTGATGGTAAGCGATGATCTGGTCTACGGTGAAAAACGTTTGCCTTAAAGCAACATATTCAATCCTGACTTAAAGACTATCATGAAAGAAAGACTCCGTCAGGGCATTTCACTCCTTAGCTGTGCGCACAATGAAAGTATTAGCAAAACGCTTTGTGGGTTTGGGTGGGATGTACCGATGGTGTATTGATATGTAGTGATAAAAGTTTGGAGTATGTTAATGAATCACATCTACGGCTTAACAGATTTTGATAAAAATTGACGCAAGGGTAGACGCGTGGATTAAGACTTAGTAGGTAGGTATATCTACATTTTTATCCCGGCAGAACATTCGATTTCACATGGGTGGTGCCGCTGGAACAGCTACTCAAGAACTAATTTCGCGTCTACAAGGCATGTTCTTACATGCCTTGTAGACGCTTCCGAATATTGTATACAAAAGGCTGTGCTCAAGGAGATTATAAAAATTGGTTAGTTCTTTTGTTACTGTTATATTATTATAGGGAAAGCCAATTCCGCGCCCTTTTATATACTACCTAAGTACCTAGACAGGTATTATGGCGTGGTGAAGCCAACAGACTTGTGCATAATTCAATAACCTTAGAATTATTTAGAATAATAACAATAATAAACCTTTATTTGTAAGTTCCATTCATTTGTAAGTTATAATATAGTAATTAATAAGCCAGCCAATTAAATTCAGAACAGTACAAAATCATATAAACATCATTAGTTAGAACACTTAATAACATATTTTAATTATTTAGATATGTGTTTAGAATAATAACAATAATACACCTTTATTACATGCATTCATTTTTAAGTTATAATATAGTAATGAATAAGCCAGCGAATTAAATTTAGAACAGTACAAAGTCATATAAACATTATTAGTTAGAACTCTTAATAACATATTTTAATTATTTAGATATTTGTTTAACTATTTTGTTATTTAACTTATTCTGTTATTTAATTTACCAATTACATTATGAAATTCATTCTATTATTTAATTTATTTATTATGCGATTTCTGCTGCACGCAGCTGACGCAAAGGCCTCGACCAAACCTTCCATTCTTTCCTTTCCCATGCCTTTCTTCACCACTAGTGTGTTTCGATATGTCATCTTGTTTTCGGTCTGCCAATTCTCCTCATCTTGTCTCTTGGAATCCATTCTGTAGCCATCTTTGCCTGTATCCACCTTCCACTTGCCATACTGCTGACGTGGCCAGCCCAGTTCCACTTTAGTCTTTTTGATGTTTTACCAAATCTTCTACTCTTGTTGGCTATCTAAGGTCAGTATTTCTGAGCAGGTTTATTAGTTTAACTCCAATCATAGATCGCTCCATGGCTTCTTGACAGTGCTCAATTTCTCTGCCTGTTTATTTGTGTGTTTTTAGAATACTAAACTAATACTATAAAGAGTGTGAGTTTTTTTTCGTTTGCAAGATAATCTCTGGACACGCATCTTCTTCGTCTATCTTCTTCTTTTTTTAAAAGCTTTGACCAACACTATAAATTACTTTTCAACACACTTGCTCATAAAGTGGCTCTAATTTCACCGCAATTAGGCACATAATGACACCTGTTATCAAACTGTGACTTTTTCATTACTATTATTCACAAGTGAGTTATAGAGTTTTTTTTTTAATTTATTGATTGAGTTGCTTTGTTCTTAAAAAAGTTTCGATACAAAAAAGGTCGTGCTCAATAGTAAAAATGCAACACATTTTATGCAACTTCGTATTTAAATAGATAATTTTAACTTGTACGTGTTTAATAAATAAAACTTTCACTCAAATATAAACTTTGTTTATGTCTGTAATACAGAAAACTTGAAATTCCCCATTTTGTACGTGTTCTTCATCGAAGGTGGCTAAAACGCAATCCGCAAAAAGCCATAAAAAAAAACATAATTTTTAGTCTATGGCCGATCGCCATAGACTAAAAATAATGTTTTTTTATTGTTAAATGCGCGCGCATAGGAAAACTGATTAATTTTGCCCGCCATTGCGAAATAAAAATCACAACTCGTTTTAACTGTTGGAAATGATTTTTTAGTATTATTTTCTTCACAAGTGTGTTGAAAAACGTCGTATGATACACGTGTGTATTGATGATTACCGTCCTCGGCTCTCTTAAGACCCTCACCTAACGGCTCGGGTCTAAAAAGCGCCTCAGCGGTAATCACCAACTTTACACACTTGTACCATAATGTACTAGAATGAACCGATCACGAAATTAATTCCATTGTAATAAAGCTATTATTCTATCCATCAATCTGCACTGGACTCGCGTATTGGATTATGTTCCATTCCCTCATTCACAGGCCTGTGTCCCAGCAGTGGGCACGTTATGATGGTGATGATGAAAGCTACACTATCGCTGAATGTGGTAGACTACTTTTCATTCCGGAAAAAGCATTTCTGGAAGTTTGTTTGATAGACGATACACAATACATTAATCTACCCAACCTTAATGAGATTATAGAATCTAAGAATATAATACATAGTACAGATATATAAAATATCGTCTTGCCAAAATATATTTTCTTCTAATGGTTCAAACCTTTGTTCGACTTTTAGATTGTTAAAAGTTTGGGTGAAGTTTCGCCTAACAATGTAGGTACCCATCCGTTTTCCGATAAGGTATCTGAAAGTTGCGATAACAATAGAAACGGAGGGGAATCGCTTTAAGTGTATTTATCTATTATAAAGAGTACTCTTTTGTAAAAATTGCTGAAGAATGAAAACGTAAATATAACCGGCAAGGGTTGAATAAAGGTTCCTGCAGACAGATGCGACGCAACAATGCGACAACGATTTCTTTTGGAAATTCTTTTAATCTGTTTGCGTAGGGCCTGTCTGTGGAAACCTTAATATTTGTTTTTATTAAAATAAAGGAGTATTTTAATAAGTAACAATGAAAATTACTATGCTATTCGTGTTTGAAAAATAAGAATTAGACAAAGCTTTTGTAGCGCTCTATTAAATTACAAAAGGTTCCAAGAAAATCAGTAATCTGATCACAGATTTAATGAAAATAACTAAAGTTATTTGTTTTAATCAGAACACCGACGTCAATAGGTCGTGTCCTGAATAACAAAATACCTCATGAACATTGACTTTCGAAGTTATTTATTTTCTTAGTAAGAAAAAGAAGTCAGATTCGGTTAATATGTACTCGTACATCATGTCGTGCATCATTATTCATTCTTATATTCTTTTAGTCGTTTATTATCTCTCAAACTTGTCTATTAGCATCATTCAGTCACAGATGTTACCTTCAAATATGTCTGGCGTTTTAAACGTTTGATTGAATACGGTTTTCATCAACATTCCACTGTTGAACATAGGCCTCCCTCAAGTGTTGCAAGACCAAGCATGTACATCTCTCATACAGCTGATTCACGCAGCCTTCAGTAAGTCATCGGTACACCTTATATTAGGTCTTCCACCTATAGGTACAGTAGTTCTTCCGGTACTATCGTTGTTATAAAATAGAAAATTAAGCCATTAACTTTTTATGAGGCTAAAAATAAGCAAATTCACCACCTCTTATATCTACTATCGAAATTATTTTTATAAACGCCAAAAACGACATTTTAATTTCGAATACATAGCGAGCGCAACCCACGAAAAGTCTAATATTTTGCCAAGCCATAGCCATTACGAGCAGACCGCCATTATGGCCAACATTGGCGCTTGCCTAAGTCCCCCAATAAATTATTACGAGGGTCACTACTCCACAATATTCGGGCAGGACAAAGTTTCAAGGCCTGTTCAACTTATGACTAGGGCTTAGGAGTTTGGACCTAAGTTTTATTGACTTGATGTGAGCACTTTATACTAACTTCCCGGCTATTTACTTAGTGTTCTTGCGAAATTAAGTTATAATTTTGTTTGCTTGATTAAATGACAATAAAAAGGCGCTGTTTGGCAGGCAGTATCATGAAAGTTTTGCCATAAAGTTAGCTTTGGAAACTCAACTAATAATAGGTACCAATTTCTCTTCAGTGACAATAAAAGTGTAATTTATTTATTCTAAGAAAACTTTGCGTAGACTAAGTGATATTTGCTTAATAGGGAACAAAAAAATCAAAAGGACCAGAGATTCAGGCAATAGGTACGGTGAATATCACATTATAAAATCCTGAATTCATTACCAGACAACTTAGTAAAATACAACCCCTGTAGGGTGTAAGTCTGCATGAGTGTTCGTCATATTTGTAATGGGAAATGCCATCGGGAACACGACGAAAGACATGCGACAGCCACCAACCCGTGCTGGTCCCAATGGTGGAAAATGGCCCAATCCCTCTCTCACAAAGAGGAGGACTGTGTCCCAGCAGTGGGCACGTTAAAAGGCTGATGGTGATGATGACACGACGAAATGGTTGTCTGTGAATTTAAGACTTTTATCTACTTCGGTTTCGTTATATTCGAATTACAAAATTGACAGCGGTTTCATTATGATACCCATAACGACATCGGGTTGCATTATGCGAATCGTCATAAATTCTAAAACACAAGCAAAGACAATCTGAACATACAGCCAGGTACCTATAATATTACCTCGAAATCGTGACAATGTAAATGATGTTTTTAAAAATGGAACAAGTTTAGAACAAAAGTATCGTATACTATTTGGCTGTTGCGGCTACAAGATCTTTGCCTTAATACTAATAAAGAATGAATAAAAAAATAAAGTAGACGCGCGAAAATTTTTCTAACTGAAATTTTATTAAAAATGTCTTCAACTTCAAGTGAAAAGTGTGAAAATATTCCACCAGATATAACAAATAGAGCAGTTGCGGCTACAAATAATTTACTACTAGAAAAATCAAGACATGTAAGAGAAATGAAATACTTAAACACACTGCCTGAAATACTTATTTGTCTATATCTGTGTTTTATTCCTTCCTCCGTAGATAAAATCTTGTATGCAACTGTACGTTATTGGTCTTTTAATAACTCGTGCCCACCTATTTCGGTACGTGCTACGCTTGTACCGAAAAATGGCACTCGTATTAAAAGACCGTTATAACGTAACAGTTGCATAAATAGCTATTATTGAATATAAGAATAATGATCCACGTATATTAACTGCTAAAATGAAGCTTAATATTCTGCCTACCTATTCGAAGAGTACAGGTATAATGTTACCTATATAACGTATAAGTTTATCTTGCGATTCAGTAACTTGCTAAAGAGTTTCAAAAGCTTGTCACTTCAAAGTTACGTTAAAGCCAAAGAGCGTTTTAACGATGTTTCATGATAGCTGTTAGGGGTGGGACGATTTTTTTTATGGCAGTACTGTTCACTTACGTTCCTGATCGAAAAAATACAAATAATAAATGTAGATAAATGTCAGATATTGCCGTTACACTATAATTAGAAACCTTTCGGCCCGATTGGTCGAGGGACCGGCTTACAAAGATGACTCACTATTTTCTTAACGCGAATGAAGTATATTGTATTATATTCATATTCAAATTCATATTCCTATGATAGGTATTTAAAAAGATTTACTATAATAGATTTACGATAAGATTTATTTAAGACACAAAATTACGTACACATAGAAGACTGTTTTATGCTATAGAGTGGACAAGCTGGAGAGATGGTAAGTGGTCACCTTCGCCTATGGCTATTTGTAAAACCTGGGGTAGTACGAAAGTATTGCCAACCCTTTTTGTGAAGAAGAGGTTATTCACGACAGTAGCATTAACTAAACAACAAGTAAAATTGCAATATTTAAAAAACGCCCCGACACATTTATCTTGCGAAAACATCCCGATTCAAACAGTAAAACGCCCATAACTTTTGAACGGCTCAACCGATCTTATTCAAACATACTCGTAGCTAAGAACACTCTCGACACAATCACCTTTCAAACAAAAAAAAACTAAATCAAAATCGGTTCATCCGTTGAGGCGCTATGATGCGACAGCCAGACACCCAGATACACATATACACAGATACACCGATACACTTATACACAGATACACACGTCAAACTTATAACACCCCTCCTTTTCCGTCGGGGGTTAAAAACACAATTAAGCTTTATTTGATTTAGCTACGAGAATTGTAGGCAGATAAAAACATTGTCTTGATTGCACTATAGTTGTAGAGCTTTTATTTGCAATCATATCATCGAAACGACGACATACACTCAGTTTCAAATTAAACTTTCAAACACTGCACTAAAAGAACCGTTTTTTGACCAACAACGTTTTAAAAATAACTTCTACTTATGTAGGTACAAAGGGGGGACTGAAGGCCGTTAAATATTCAATCCCTAACATAGCGGCAACCCTACCTGAAACTTTTGAAAGGTGTTCAGTGTTTATTTTTGAAGCCAGCCTTGTCGGGACCTACACCTGGTGCCTGACGGTTCTGAAAAAATCGATGATTCATAAAAACAAGGTAAACATGAAGTTTCTATAGACCAATTGTTGACGAGGCATATCGTAACATCATGTGATTGATGATACCTACGTATGTAGAAGACATTTAAAAAGAAATACGTAATTTAGGTTAACAATAACAAACGAAGCATACGTAGGTACCAACCTAGACTGGTTAAACGAGGGACATAGGATAATTGATTTAAGATTTCGAGTCGAAGGAGAACTCATTGAATGTTTTGGGCCCACTAGTAGGCGTTCATAATTTTTTCTAAAGTTCAAGTGTGGCTACTTGGAGAACTTTAGCAAGGGCATCATATTCTGCACAGGGAAATTGCAATTACTTTGGGTATCAGACTGGTCTATAAAACCCCATCTTACCAAATTGTGTTTGCAGCTGTCTACCAGGGTAAGCAGTGACTAAGTGTTTTCCATACTAACGAAGCTCATCAACGCGTAAGCGACTGCACTTTTCATCAAAAGTGCAGTCCTTCGGATCTTCAATGGGATCAAGGGTTGGAACCCTTTTTCTCATCAGAAATGGGATACAATCCGATTTTCCTTACCCAGTTTTAAGTACCTACAAGTTTAATTGCCCATTGTTATTTTATTAAAGGAATTTTTATTTCCATATTTGGAACAGAGCAAGATCATGACGATTTGGAACCGAATACGGTATAGAAAATGGTTTATATTTTATTTTATTTACGGTATGGTACAGTAACTTCAATGTATTCTTTCTTGTGTCGTATGTTCTTCGTTTACCCAGTTACCTTGTAAATTTTCATGGTAATTCGCGTACATTCGATTGTTTCAGCCTTATTACCATTCATACAAAACATTTCTACCTGTAAGTAGGCAGCTGGAAAAATTCGTCAAAGCTGTGTTAATACATATTATAAATAGTGTGGTAATGTAGCGGGCCTCCAACATTTTATACAAGTGTGCGCAGTGTACGGACCAAAGTGAAACAGTTTTTGTTGAACATTGATTTATCATCAGGTCTTATATTGTTATCAACCTAGATTCAAATGGATATATTGGGATATTATTTGGCGTTGAATTTTCTTAATGTAAGTTCAGTGCACATCTTCTTATTATATTCTTGTAGATAGAGATAGGTTTACCTTCCAATGTATTAATGTTTAAAACATTTCGTAGAGAGTCTAAATCTAAAATCACGGTTTCTGAATTGAGAATTTGGTTTTAAGAAGCAAACATTTGTATATATATATTAAATGCTAAAATAAAAATTTGATAAGTTTTCAACTACGAATTCTTAGTTCAGAAACATGTTAAAGGACGTTTCTCTTGAATTTCAAAATCAAACGTTCTCCATAAATCAAAATTCTTCTTAATAATCTAAATCTACAAGATGACCAAACCACGCGTGCACAATGTGCACATGCATCCCTTTCTTTGTTACATAGTTATATCCAATATCTTTGGATATTCCTTAGGAGAACCTTGATTATGTACAGGTTCATTTGCATCGTTCAACACAGTCTATACTAAGAAAACAGATTCCCCTTCTGCTTAGCGCTCCGTGAAATTACTGCCTACAATACATCACTTCGCGATTAATAGTTGGCGATGTGTGAACCGGATCCGAAGTAGATCCATGCGACATTTGGCACTGTCGTCATCGGTTATATACTTTATAAATATATGCAGTTATTGGCCTTTAGTTGATAACTATCTGAGAATCTGTAGTCGATAATCTTCGAAATCTTTTGAACGTTAGTCATCTTTTATCATATGCCAATCCATTCCCAACTAGATTTGGGTCGGTGTGTTTCGATCCGGATGAAAAAAAAAGGCACAAAAAGCACACAACAGCAGCAGCTGCTAAATTCAATAACTTAGTCGATGTTTTAAAATTATAGGGATGTTAGAATGTAGTTTGATTACTGAAATAGCTCAAGTATTATGTGTCTATTCACGTGTTCGGACTGCAGGGGGGAAAATTACTGGGATAGTTTTAGTGCGAAAGTTTTCACCTGTAGGTTACGGTTACGGCCAATTTACTCAGTTTGAGCAGCTAAATTTAGGCTTTTCGGTTTCCGGAGCAAAAGCAAAGGGACTTTTGGTTTAAGAACGATTTTAGCTACCCAATAAAAGTCCTTACATATTTTGCACTCACCAACACTTAAACATTTTCATTCTTTTCAGGCATTAGGAAGTCGCAGTACATATTTAGATGATGTATCCGTCAAAATGGCTGACTTAAACACACTATCAAGTTATTTGAAGACCTACCCACAGTTTCATATAGAAAGTATCAAGAAGAATCGGGTCAATCTCGTTGGAGATGTGGGATTATTCTTATCAGACAATTTGAGGTTATACTGTCTTCTTGGTGAAGGAAACCCTCAAGATGAAGGTTTTGTTCTAGCGTTCACTTTTAAAGAGAAAGGTTCAGGTGACGAAGGTCAGACCGAGACAAACCTTGCACACCATTCATTCTTCTTCCGCAAAGAAGGACTATCAGAAGAATTGGTTATTCCTATACTAGCAGAATTAAATAAGCTGCATCGTCGCCATAACAGCCTCATTGTTATTACAGATCCCAGGGAGAAAACAGTTAAATAATTTGATTTGAAATTTAAAACATGTTATTTGTACTAAAGTTAGAAGTATGATAAGTTCTCGAACAAAGATTACCTGCCACAATAAGGTATATGCATGAAACTTATTTGCTTAATGCAAAACTAAGTAACAATAGCAAACAATTTTTTATATATTTTAATCACAGACGAAGATATAAAGCGTCAAAGTTGAGCAAGAAAAAGAAAATTCCGCCATACAACCTGCCATAGAAAATGACGTTTTCGTAGATAGAGACAGATTTCTTTAAATTGTTTTAGATCGTTTGTTTTTTGATAAATTTTGATTCTGTTTTTACTGTTAATATTTTTATCGATAAGGTCAAACAACAAATATTTATTTCATACATATTCCCAATTGTTGGTCAATATTTGTATCACTATCTAATTAGCAGTGATTGTTATTAATAAATTAAAAATAAATTTAAAATACATAATTTGGTTTATTTTTTGTTATTTATATACATTACAGACACAATCGAGATTTTAATAATAATAAAACCCAAAAGTTTTATTATTATTAAAATCTCGATTGTGTTTAGCAATTACTTAGCACATGTTCGATTATTAAATTTTCTATAAAAGTTTTCATAAATTTTATAATATTATTATTTAGAATAGATTGCAACAAAAAATCAGCAATATTATATCTAGTATCAATACATTTAATAAATCTGTAGAGAAGTTGTTTTTGTACATCGAACATTTTTTTTTTATTCATCCTATATTGTCCCACTGCTGGGCAAAGGTCTCCCCCATAGCTTTCCACTCTTCCCTATTATTTGCTATTTCCTGCCAATCTCCCGCAAACGCCCCCAAGTCCCCCCCCTAGCGTTTCTTGGGCCTCCCCCGGCGATGACGCCTATCATCCGGCTCCCACTGCGTGACGATTCTGGCCCATCTATCTTTATGCATTCTGCATATATGTCCCGCCCAATCCCACTTCAGCCCAGCAGACATGCTGCCCACATCGGCGATTCCTGTTTTGGAGCGTATCGTAGTATTACGTATTCGGTCGCTGAGCTTAATACCTGATACGCTACGCGATGGAGCGTCAACCGAAAATATTAAAAAAAAATAGCCAGCAACAGAACCCATTTCCAGCATTTTTGATATTTTTGTCTGTTTAGTTATGCACGCGTCACGTAAAATGTACGAAACTAATTAAGGTAACTTTTATACATAAAAAAATTGTATAATATATTGCGTAACTTGAAGTATTACTTAGTTTTTATTTCATCGCAATCGGTTCACTCTATCGACAGTTAGATTAATTTAAAGTGTTTAATAAATAAAAAAATATATAAACACATGCAATTCAGAAACTCGGACAGTTGAACTCCGTATTCGATAGATGGCGTTGTGTCTTTGACGTCATTTTCTGAATGGCGGTGTGTAATCGTCTGCGGAAGAATGTCGCTAGAAATATAATTGGTTGGTAAGTAGGGAAGTAGGAAGATAAGTTGGGTAGATAAGAAGGTAAGTCAAAGACAAAGATATTTTATTTCAACTAGGCCACCAAGCGGCACTTTTGAACGTTAGACACATTCAAATTTACAAGGAATAAAAATTTATTCTAGCGTGCATTCGGCAAGTAGCTTGTTATGGAGAAGAACGCACAAGAAACTCCATAATTACTCTTTTTAAAAAAATATGTTTCATTTATTATATTCAGGTACATAAGTATGTACATACATTAATAATTTTATATGTGTGAGGACAATGCACCCAGAATCACTACACACTATACTACGTACAGGTACAAAGTATTAAAAGTACTCACACATGTAATGTGCAGTTACATAATAGGTACTAGAAAAACATTAGCATCCGAAGCAGTTAAGTTAAGACCAATCCCAACTGACGGCGCCCGTTCACGAACATGACGCATGAATCGGCACCACCCAGCTCAACCATCATGAAGGGAACCGAATGATCCACACACGCGCCACCATCAGAGAGACATTTGAGAGAGCATGACAACTGCCAGGGCAAACACAAGTCAATGAACGACACCAAGGTACAGCAAATGGTAGATTTACAGTTGAGTTCATAGTACTCACACAAGTGCTGCGCAGTTATACAATACTAAAAGAAATTGAGTCTATATAATACAAATTTATTCATATAGTCTTCAGCAGGTCCAACAATTCTACAAAACAATAATATTCTACATATCACTTGTTTTTGCGCCCTAGTGGTTGTTGAGCAAGACTAGCATTGAGTCAAGCATTTTTATCAGTGATGTAATCCCCCAACTTATAATATGCCTGCCTGCATAGTGTGCGTTTTATACAAGTTTTAAATTTCGTCTCATTCAGTTCTAGAATGTGGGGAGGAATTTTATTGTAACATTTTGTACAGTACCCCATGAAAGATGAGGCTACTTTAGCCAGTCTGAAACCTGGTTGAACTAATTGGTCCCTATAGGTTCTAGTAATGTAATTATGTCTATCTCCGTTTTTACTAAAAAGATGTAAATTCTTTTTCACGTACATGATTTTTTCATAAATATATTGACAAGGAACCGTCATGATGTTAATGCCCTTAAACAGTTCCCTTAGAGAATCGCGCCAGCGAAGATTGTATTTATCGCTCTGATGGCTCGTTTTTGCAGAATAAAAATTGACTCAATGTCTGCAGCCCTTCCCCATAGTAAAATACCGTAAGACATTATACTATGAAAGTAACTAAAATAGACCAGCCTAGCGGTATCTATATCACTAAATTGACGAAACTTTCTAACAGCATAAGCTGCCGAACTTACCCGCCCTGCAAGTGATATTAAATGAGGACCCCATTGTAACGTTGAGTCTAGCGTGATCCCCAGCAAAACCGTTTTATCGACGAACTCTAGCTTCTCCTTGTTTAATTTAATGTCACAATCAGTACTTTTTACATTCGGCAAGGAAAATTTTACGCACTTGGTTTTTTTTACCATTTAAAACTAAATTATTGGCAGTGAACCAATCCTGAACCTGCCGTAGCGCGTTATTTACGTCGTCAACCTGACAAGTACATCTATTTATTTAAAAAATAAAGATGTGTCATCAGCAAATATGTTTAGTTTGTTTTTCAATAAACGGGGTAAATCGTTTATGTATATTAAAAATAAGAAAGTACTTAAAATTGAGCCCTGCGGTACCCCCATTTTCACGTTTAACCCCGACGAATTCACACCGTTTATTTGAACTAATTGCTCTCAATCACTCAAATGAGATTCAACCAAACTTAATGCTGATTGACCTAGCCCGTAATGCTCAAGTTTCAGAAGTTTCATGATTAACGCAATCAAACGTCTTCGACAGGTCGCAGAAGATACCTATGGCATCCTGCGACTCTTCCCGCGCATTAAAAATGTGTTTTAATAGGGTGGCACCAGCGTCAGTTGTTCAACGTCCTTTGGTGAAACCATACTGTTTATCATGCAAGATGTTATTCGTATTAAAATGAATGAGCATTTGATTTAGCATTATCTTCTCAAATACCTTGCTGAAAACCGGCAACACGGATACTGGTCTATAATTATTGGTATCTTTACTGTCCCTGGGTTTAAAAAGTGGTATAACCTTACTATATTTCATTAGATCCGGAAAGACTCCTTGATCCACACACAAATTGAAAATTACAGCTAAGTACGGCGCTATAGTCTGAATAATGGAGGTACAAGCTTTGATGGGCATTCCCCACAGATCTTCAGTCGGTTTGATCTTGATTTGCTTAAACGCTTTTATTTACTATTATGGAGTTTATATGTGAAAAGTTAAATACATTCGGGCAGGCTGAAACGTTCGCGTTTAATAATCCAAAAGCAAGCGCGGGCGAAGAATTTAAGGTTTAAGTAGTTTTAATTGGGATGTTGGTAAAGAAATTTACAAATTCTTGCGCAACTTTTTTGTTATCTCTATAAGTCCGTGTGTGGTCTCAAGCGTGTAATCAGTATTATTTATTTTATTCATGTTCGTTTAATTATTTATAATTTTCCAAACCGTCTTGATTTTATTTTCTGCTAATTTAACCTTATTTCTAATGTACAAGGCCTTAGCTGCCTTACATGTATTTTTAAAAATTCTCGAGTAAGTAGCAACATACTTATTAAACGTTTCAGTGTTAATACAAAGGTCATATAGCTCGTAAAGTCTTTCCCTACTTTTTCTAAGCCTTGTAGTCGCCCAGTCACTGAATAAAAACTTAGAGCATACAGTTTTAGTTATCTTCTTAAAAGTGTTAATGAACTCTTTTTGAACCACTGAAAAAACTTCATCGTACAAAATATTACCATCATTCACTGTGAGGTCCTGATCGCTGAACTTACCGATTAAAGTGCTGTTAAATTTATTTAATTTACCGGATGTTATTGGTCTGGATTGAATCTGCACTTGTTTTATTACCATATTGGACTCAAATGTCACAAGTAGCCCACTATGATCCGAAGGCAGATAATTTATAATGGCCTTGTCCAAGTAGTTGCAGCAACAAAAAACATTATCAATACATGTAGCAGAAGTCAATGTAGTTTGGGTTGGTTCCGTAAACACATGTGACAAATTAAATGATTTAAAGAGATTTAATAACCTACTGCTATCTGAATTATCTTCTGGAATATTAATATTAAAGTCACCACAGACAATTACTAGTTTATTACCCATTGCAAGTTTTGCCAAAACATCTTCCATCACTGACTCAAATATAGAGTAGTTCTTATAATTAGGGGGTCTGTAGTACGCACACCGCGTATTCTCGTCGCGTATCCCACAAAGCCTGAAGACTAAAGTCTTCAACCAGTGCGTCCTACCTGTTATGACCTACGGTGCCGAGACGTGGACACTCACAATACGGCTGGTGCATCAGTTCAAACTTGCTCAGCGAGCTATGGAAAGGAGTCGGCGCTCGGAGTCTCTCTAAGGGATCGAATCCGAAACGAGGTGATCCGGCAGAGAACCAAAGTTGTCGACATAGCTCACAGAATAAGTAAGCTGAAGTGGCAATGGGCCGGCCATATAAGTCGTGGAACCGATGAACGTTGGGGTAAACGTGTTCTTGAGTGGAGACCGCGAACTGGTAAACGTAAGGTAGGACGCCCTCAGGCTAGGTGGAGCGACGACCTTCTTATGGTGGCTGGTAGCAGCTGGATGACAGTTGCCGAAAATCGTACCAAATGGCGTGCAATTGGAGAGGCCTATGTCCAGCAGTGGACTGCTATAGGCTGATGATGATGATGATGATTTGACGCACACTATGACATGCTTATCCAGCTCAACATAGGACAGTTCAACACTATGTTCAACTGAGAGGTCTACTATATTTTTACGAGGTTTCGATTTAATACCATTTTTAATTAATATAAGTGAGCATTGCATAATCTTTCAGCCAATGCTCAGTGAAACAAACAATTTCAAACATATTTTTTTCTAAAAACAGTTCGATTTCTAATTCCTTTGAAGAAAAACCCTGAATATTCTGGTGGAATAATGTCAGTGAATTCTGCTAAGACCTTTTTTAAATTAATTTTTGCGAGCAAGAAGGTACCTTTTTGATGGCGGATACACTCGTAACTATTTCGTTATTGATACCCTCCCTTGTCCTATCAACTAGTTTAAAGAATAAATATTAATAGCATTTTTGCTAACATTATTCAAGGTATTGACCACCTTTAAATTAGTACTATTACTAATATCAATAATAACTGGATACTTCGACATACTACTTATGTCTGAGTTTGTTGTATAAGATAATAGCCGAGCTATTTTATGTCTTACCCTAAGAGGCAGATACAAAGTATCGCCTGTCGACTTTAATTTATCAACAAAAATGTTGATGTCAAAAAAAAACAAGTTTGTCACTATAGTGACTCACAAGAAAGTGCAGATGCAGTAGGGAAGGTAGTTGACGTGAGTAAAGCCACAGACCCAGCTAGTATATACTAATACATTACGAAGGTACCCATCTATAATTCCTAAATATCGTCATGATTTTTATAAATAAACATGTAAGTATGATAATGGAACCTTGTTGCTTGCTTGCCTTGGCAAACTTTATACATCCAGCTCTCAATCTTTTTGTTGGCGTCTACGTAATTCTTCCAATCATTTAATAGCTTTTTCTCCCATCGGTCCACAATAGATTTTGATAGCTAATAAGTAATTATATTTGCTATGCATTCTTTAAATTATTATTTTACACTGGATGTTACAATGACATGTATTTCTCATCTTGAAGTCACGAAGGATAGGGTAGGGTAAAACGGTTGAATATTGATTGATTGATTTTGATTTTTAAAGGTCTTTATTGACATAAAGGTATAAAAAAGTTAACAAAAAAGATCTTATTCTAAATGTAAACTAACATTCATCAAATAATGTTAAGTAGGCTAAATCGCCTCTTTTAACATATAACCCCTAAGCCGTCCAACCCGCGGGGCCGCAAGATGGCGGCCTATAAATTCCCCGGCGCCATTTTTTTTTTCCCTATCGCCCGGTCTCAGAAAAACGCCGATTTCTCGGCACTTTTGTAATTTAAATTAAATTTATTTATTTATCGAACAACGTGATTCATTATCTGTTAGTAGAAAAACTTAGAACTATTGTTAGTAGCTACACAAATAAACGAACAACTAAAAATAATAAATATTGCATCAACACTAACAGTTAACAATAAATTAAAAATTAAAATTACATCCAAATAATATAAATTTCGAGTATAATAATATAAATGTCAAAAATTAATTTTAAAAATGTCAAAAAAAGAAAAACTAATGTCAGTAAAAACATTAATAATTAAATTCCAATGTCAACAATAAAAAAAATATTAAAAAAAGTAATAATTAATTCAAAAGCAGAAATACAAATAATATTACACATTTGGTTAATATAGGTACACATAAACTTAAAAATTATTGTTAGTACTTATAACTACCAGAAACAAATTATTATTTATGAAACTTGTTATAAGTCTCACTGGCATGTAGGCGTATCCAATGTCCCAGTATGTATAAATGTAATGGAACCATGTATAAATGTTATGTTGTTAGAATCGTTATGAAATAAGCTATCAGATTTCACAGGTATTACCCAGTTTTACCTTGTAATTTATTTGTAAATATTGTGTAAAGGAAATTTTCTCAGATTTGTGGGTACACAAATAAAAAAAAAAAAAATATAAACCTTTTTTTCCTGATTACAATACATTAAAGTAAGTAAATTATGTAGGGTTTGCAGACCCACGTTTTTAAATTAAAGTTTCACACCCACCCCCAATTTATTTTTTTATTTAATTATCTATATAAATAAAGCGAATACCTAATAATATTCATTTTCAGGTCTAATAACTGATATTTAATAAGTTCAATATTATTAATACAAAACAATGTACACATAAGCACGGTAACAGCAATTAATTACGCTGGTAAGATGGTAAGTGAGCTAGCGTCAATCCACTAGGAAATGATGATGTGGCAGTTTGTACTTTTTGTAAGTTCTGGCATAAGGCAATCTGGTAAATCTACTCTTACCAATGTGTGAGACTAGAGAATTACGATGACGTGGAAGAAAGAAGAATAAGGAAGAATTTTCGGGCAATTTTCAAAATGAATTCTTTAATTTGTGGAAACTTGATATGATGATGTAGCTTTGTTAGATTTGTGTAGGGAGGTGTGTTAAATGTTATTTTAAGTGCTTTGTTCTGCACAACCTGGAGTTTTTTGTAGTTACTATCGCTGATACTACTCCAGACAGGGGATGCATAGGTCATGCAAGGTCGATCCAGTGTGGAGTAAATACGAAATTTTGTATGTGGACTTAGTTTAGATTTACGATTAAGTTGAGAGACTTAACCCCTTTTAAACGAAGTTCTTCCAGATTTTTCAACCAACTCACTTTATCATCTAATATTGTCCCCAAATACTTAACGGATCTTTTCCACGGAATATCATTCCCTTCAATTTTAACATAGCGGGTGGGGAGTGATCGCTTTCTTGTGAACGTGATTATTTCCGTTTTTGTGGTATTTACCTTAAGCTTCCATTTAGTGAAGTAATCTAGGAGAAGATCAAGCGAAATTTGTAGTCGAGTAATTACCAGGTCTAAGTCGTCAGATGAGGTATATGTTCACATTCACATCTCGCTGTGTATGCGGATGACACTGTCATCCGCATACACAGCGAGATGTGTTAGCCTTTGCTTTGGAATATCATTGAGGTAAAGAGATACGGTCCCAATATTGATCCTTGTGGCACACCAGCTGTAACTCGCCTCTGACTGGAAGTCTGATAAATGCTGACTGGCTGAATTTTGAATCATTGTCACATCAAGTGTAAAATAATAATTTAATGAATGCATAGCAAATATAATTACTTAATATATTGGCGACGAGGATGGGATAAGAAGGCTGAATATATATCAATATATATATATGTGTATAAAGAGATGTGTAACTTTAGTTTTTGGTGTACAATAAAGTATATTCTATTCTATTCTATATAAACTATTATGAATGTTTCTAAAAATATGGATGTTGCCGAGTATTGTCATGGCATAACAAAGAGTGAATTATACGGGCATACTAGAAATTCGGAGGTGCGGTAAATGTTAACAATGATCTATTAGTAATGGTCCGTCGCGAAGTTCTCGCTATTCACGCCCAATGACGCCATCACAGCCATCTGCACTATGATTCTAAGAGATTCTACTTAGGTATCTACTATAGTAGCAACTACTACATCTAATAAACCTATTAATATTAGAAATGTGAACGTTTGGTGTTCAGTCCGTTCCGATTTGGTTGAAAATTTTGCATTTTTAATTAAGTACGTCCACGAAGACAAAGTCCTAAACAGAAGCTAGTACTTAGATAAAAGGATTGATGAGAATGTATCAGCATATTCCCACTGTTGGGAAACAGGCCTTCTCTCTGTGAGAGGGAATGGGGCGTAATCCACCACGTGGACCCAGTGCGAGTTGACGAATGTCTTTGCATTTTTGGTTCTAGGACATGTCGGTTTCCTCACGATGTTTTCCTTCACCGTTTTGAGAAGAGTGATGATGAAATAATTTCCACAAAGTAAAGCGCCTGCCTGCCTTCGAAACCCACGACCTACAACTTGTAACTCTTGTAAGTCGCGGCCGTTACCACTGGGCCAGCTCTACCCTATTCTCTCTCTGATTTGATATATCGTTATCAAATCACAACAACTGCTTAATTTTCTGATATCGGTCATGTCTGTTATGATAATTTGCTAGTTAATCTTGTATAGTTCATGGCGATATTAGAGAATCATTATCCGTCTAAGCTAGACGGATAATGATACTCTAACCAAAGTTTAGGATCCAGGCTTCCAGTCTAGCCAGATGTAGTTGAATACCAGTACCTACCATATACGAAAATACTTCCTTTCTGATCTAAACAACACACGCCAATTGCTGGATA
This sequence comes from Orthosia cruda, assembly GCA_964057195.1. NCBI lineage: Eukaryota > Metazoa > Arthropoda > Insecta > Lepidoptera > Noctuidae > Orthosia > Orthosia cruda. The sequence continues at coordinate 14,777,465 of OZ059830.1, read as the reverse complement.
ATAAAAGAAGAAAATACAAGCATATGAACATTTTATGTTATAAGAACAAAACATCGTCTGGAAACGAAAACATATTTGCATCTTAACTAATTATATAAACACAAAATTATTCTCAAAATGGGTATCGATGATCATCACTTTGCACTTCCGAATTTAAAACAAAAGAACAACATCTCCGCAAAAGAATGCTTGACCCTGAATGGCAGCAACAAAAATGTACCTATAGTAAGTAGGTATGTATGTTTGTACACATAGTTATTTAAATTTCCACTGCATTGTATAATTCGCGTACGAAACAAGATATTATATTGTGTCAATAACACGACAAGCTTGTTGTTGCATGTCTAATGCTACGTCTACACTTTGGGAAACGTCGAAAGATTTGACGGAAATAAATGACATCTGCAACTAATTAACTCAAAATAAATAGCGTCCATGATGGACGTTAGAGTTTCAAATAAATAAATCTAATAATATAGTAGGAGGGGTCTCACAAGGCTGTCAACGACCACGATGAATATGTTACTCAATAGAGACAAAGTAAAGAATTTTGGTATGTTTGTTTGTCGTATTGACCAAAATGGTAAGATATCTGGAGTTTAATCCGTAGGACGGGTTAAAATACGTTTCCATTGCGAAGTCCTTTGTAACTGTCCTAATTAGGCGGCGGATCAAAAGCGTATCTTATATAATTGCTGATATATATGACTAGTGGCAATAGACATGCCTTTACCTTGCTGTGGTGTATATATTTTGCTGTTATCTATCTTGCCCTCCGAACAATACAGACCTACAGAGACAAACTTGGCAATAACCTTGCAACTCATGTGACTTAATAAGTAGGTAGAGAAATTATATGCCTGATTGTAGTGATCAAGCTATGTGGGAATCAGGGCAACGACGAATGATTAATCATGTTACAGGCTATACGCCAACGTGTGGCCGCAGCATAACTCAATGCACGCAGAATGTCCTACAGGCCTGCTAGCTACTGTGTATGGAACATGCATCGTCGCCACACGTGACTGAATTATTTTCACCGGCGAATATATTTAGAAATTCGCTCGAAAGCGTTGAGATTGAAATTGTTTCGAGCTTGAATGTTTCAAATATGATACAGTCCGTTGATAATTTAAGTAATTGATAGGTAAGTCCGTCAGAACTATTTCCTTTAATGGCTAAAGGCATTTGGATGGGATTACAGGCTTGGATTAGGATATCATTTTATACTGGCGCGGCGGTACGTTCCCATGGTATAATTTTCCACTGTCATGTGGGCGAAACCATGGCAAAAGCTAGTATAGCAGCAAGAATGCCGCAGCATGAACAAACATTGTAAATAAAGAACAACGTTTAATAAGCAGTGATCCCGAATGAACTCGGTAGTTCGGAACTGCATGTGTGCAGAGTCAGTCGAAAGTTCATACCAAAAGTGGCAGTGACGCAATTTATCGCAAAATAAATAATAAATAATTGACAATATTACTGTTGGTCTCCAGTGCACTATCAGTTCAATTAGCGGAGCAAAAGTTCATGCACTTGACATTTATCGCACAACTCTTATCAATATTTACTACAAACTTTTCAATAACTGTCGTACTGAGAGGAAGCCATCCATCGTGCACTGCATGGACTGGAAAGTAAATAAATATTCCTAAAACGAATCAATCGGAAGTTCCACGTGTACATACTCAGATATACCGCACGCTAGGCGATAATAAAACAAAAACAGGCGCTCGCCCTTTGTTTACAAATGACGCATGAGGCACGAAGCACATGCAATCTATAAGTCGCGGAGTCGTTTACCTTCCGCGCGACGAGACGCCCGCCATGTGCGTAGATGCGTAAGCGCAGCGCGTCGAGCAGCGTCGGGCAGAGAGGCAGAGCTCGCGGCGGCGCGCGGACGATGCCGCGCTGGCTGTGGGCGGCCCTGCTCCTCGCGGCGGCGGCCGGCGCCGGCGCCGAGCCCGGGGACCCACCGGCCCGCACCCGCCACCTCCAGCTGCTCGGCTGGCACCTGGAGCTGCACGAGAACACGCAGATACGATCGCCTTACTACAATGAGTGCCAGTTCTACACAGGGAAAGTGATAGATGAGGAGAACTCTTCTGCGACAGTGACAGACTGCGACGGTCAGCTGTACGGGCTGCTGCAGGTTGGCGGCGAGGAGTTCGTGCTGCAGCCGACACGCAAGGAGAGCTCGCCGCATGTGCTACGTCGGCGAGATGTGGAGCTGTCCGAGTGGGCAGCCGCTTACAACCTAACGGGTGACACGGTCGCTGACCTTGAACTTGACTTCGGCGAGGAGGACGACCCGGTGCCGGAGCCACACGTGCGACCTCGACACAGTGTTTATCCCGATCATGACTACTTTCGAGCACCGCTCACTGTCAGTAGACCAGTTTCAGGTGTGGATAAAGTGGTAAAAAATTTGAAGAAATCGATAACTTGTGTCCTGGATGTCCAATGTCGTAATTAATTTTCCAGGTGTCCAGGGTTTGTGGCTCGAAATGGCAATTGTGGCCGACCATACGATGCTTAAGTTCCACGGCAAGGAGAGAGTGAAGCACTACATTCTCGCGTTAATGAACATCGTGAGTATGAAAGCTCGCCGCAGAGTGTATGCGCACGGCTGTTTATTTTGGTACGACGCTGTCGGTGCATGGTTTAACTCATTGAATCTTTATGTAATACATTATAGGTCAGTGCCATCTTCAACGATCCCTCTCTGAACTCGAACATGACGCTCGTTATCAACAAACTGTATCTGTACGAGGAGAAAGATTATGTAATTAAGTATGGGAACGCCAGGAAGTCTTTGGAAGCAGTAAATAAGTGGAACTACAGACATTTGATGAAGTTGCCGGCAGGTGCTGTATACTCTCTCTATTGCATGTTTTTTGTCATTATGTACTTAATGTTCCAATGTGTTAGTTCCTAAATCAATACACGTCGAAACTCATAATCCTCCACGTATCTGCTATCTGGCGGAGGATTAGCAGTAGCAGTGTGTGTCACATCTTACGGTTTATTCTAAGATTTATTTTACTTGTAGCGTTATAACAACTTCCGGTGTGAGCACTAAATCACAGCTCTGATATCATACTATAATGACACATGTCCCACTTTTTTATATCACTGATTTATTTCGCCTTTGGGCGTAAGTACTTAATAAAATGTACCTACGCAATATACACGTCCCTAAATTTCAAGATTTATATCAAAACATGTGTTGAATTTAAATAGCCTATAAAATTTTAAACATATAAAAACATCTAATTTAATCAATTTTGAAATACTATTAGCAATGTTTGTTTAACGACAACATCAAATATTTATTTACACACGATTTATGTATTATTACAAAGTTGTAATATATATATTCAGCGTTGTGTGTAATAAATTTTAATAATCATGTTCGCCTGTATACCACGATTTGTGCTAATTCCAGATTTCAAAACATTTTTTTATCTTTAAAATTAAACCTCCAAGGTTTAAAATACTTTTTAATTAAAAAAAAGTCACTTTAAAAAAAATTATTACCTATGACTATTGTTATGAGCGTTTACTCATCTATTGAACCCATTTTATAACCTAATTTAAAATGATTCGAACTCGTTCCATCTTACCCAGGCTACATTTTTAAAACTACTTGCCTATTCGCAGGCAGCACTGGATGGGACGCGGCGGTATGGTTGACTCGGGCACAGCTAGGTGGACCCTCGGGATTCGCTCCTGTCGGTGGAATCTGTACGAAAACCAGATCAGCAGCCATAGATCGAGATGAGGGCCTCACCAGCGCTTTCGTTATTGCACATGAACTGGCACATCTGTGAGTATCATTATAATATTTTTTTCTCAAGCTGTACTAGTCAGACATGGTGTAATTTTCGCATAAATTGTGTCAACTTCAAAATCAATCTACCTAGCATTTTCACCACTATGTTGGGATCAGCTTCGATGAAATTGAAATAACTTGTACAATGAAAAAAACTTCTGGTAGGTACCTTAAAGACCGACTTAATAATACCTTAGAAATTCTCTACTATTTCACCAAGGATGGTGGAGAAATAAGACGGTAGCTGCATTGTTAGAAAGTGAAGAACAGAAGATATTGCATATTATGATACAACTTACATTAAATAAGTACACAAGTAGGTACTTTAGAGATTCATTCAGTGTTAGAATCGCAACATTGAGTGCAACAGCATACATGCAATACAATTTCATCGACTCACTTAAACCCGCATATATTATGCCAAGTTACACTCGTCTGGCTCCACGCATATAAATTTCTAGTTTATGAGGAATTGTTTAAATGCAGACAACAATCCTACAATCAATGAAGCTCTATCGTAAACAGCAGGTGTGAAGAAACATACTAAACTTGGCATGACGGCGGATGCGTCCGTCTGCTATGCCTTCCACGAATTTACGATTTCATATTCATTCATCTACGGTAACCTCAAGACATTGAATGATGACTGAATAACCACAGTTAACTTTACATTCTTAAGCCCATAGATACATGCTCTTCTATGAATTTTAATTTGAAATAGGATTTCATAAGAAGATGAGGATGAAATCTGTCAGTTTTGAAACGCGACACAGCTTGCATACCTACTTGAGCTCAAGGCTATGATGAGCGTTGATTCATCAAACTATTCAGGCTGATCGTTATATTCTACAAACCTACTTCCAGTTATATTTTTTCTGTATGTGTGATTGATGTACTGTGTAGAAAAAGATGATATGATGAGTATTGAAAGCTCAACAACGTGCTGGTGCCTACACTTATGTATGGAAGTGAAGGTTGGGTACGGCAAAAAGACATGAAAGTAAGATTAATGCAGTAGAAATGCGTTCCTTGCGATCAATGTGAGGTGTAACGTTAAATGATAAATTGAGGAGTCATGTAATAAGACAACGTTGTGGTTTAAAAGAAGATGTAGTGAGTGTAGTGACTAAAATTGATTAGATGAATGAAACGCGACTAACGAAAGGTATTTAAAAGGCACACGTGAATGGGAACGCCGGGAGCGGACGTCCTAGAAAGGCATACATAGACCTTATTGGTGATGTTCTTCAGAAAGGCCAGGCTTCTGTGTACGTCTAGATGTATGAATATGAGTGAAGCAAAAGAAGTAGGGATCGTATCAGGCGGTGTTCTGTAGTTTCTGCCTACCCCAATGTGAAAAAGGCGTTATTATATGTATGTATGTCTTGAAAGGGGATGACAACTGAGACGTGCAAAAGCAGAAATGAAGAATGCTGATGAATTGATGATATAGTGTGAAGGTGAACGCGTGCGCGTGTTATCGGTTTTTCTCACGACTCAGGAATAATTTGTCCTGCTTCTCCTACAAATTAGAAACGAGTAACTGTCCTCAGATTAGAATTTAAAATTTTCCTATTACTTATGTAGCCACTCTCTTGTCTCATTACAATTTCTAAGACGAAATAAAATGACAATAACAGGATATCGTATTCCTTATTAAATTAATGTTCGGGGAAAAATTTATTAAAAAGGAATTGGTGTCAGTCGCCTATCTAAATATTCATGTTTTATGAATATTTTTCTACTTCTTTGCTTTTAATTTGAAGGTCTCGGGACTACGCAGCTATGTTTATTCTTCATTATTGTATCTGAATTTTTATACTTCTAAATTGTTATTGGCTACTCTAAAAAAGTTTATTATGAAATCGAATAGTGAATTATATTCGATAGGTATTGTCTGTAGAAAATCGAATTATCCTTGGGTAAGACGTTTTCTAGACACGTACCAAGAGGTAACGTATGCTTTCTTACGTTTTAGAGTTATATTCCCCCGACTTCTGAATTAAGAGGCTGAGTATTTATCATGTCTACCTTAGCTTGAAAACCTGTGAATAAATGTTGTTTCATAACTCCAGATACCTACTTAATTCAGAAATTGGTCCTTTTTCTTTATACAGAGCATCGGCTAACCCAACCTAACTAACTAAAAACGTCTTATAAGTGCCCATGTATGTTAATATGAAATCAAATATTTTGAATTTCATAAGTTACCCAGGTTGACTACTGGTTGCTATGTTACAGTACTACATTAATAATTCAATACCTACTACCTACGTTCACAAGCCCACAACATTTGAGTCCGAAAAATAACACATCACCGAGTTAAACATCGCCTGAAAAATCTTTTCCTTTCTGTTACATACGACCACATTTTTCTGACCCATTACGTCGAGGGCGAAAATATTTTTATGAGCAATGCAGAAATGGCCGCACTTAGCCCGGGCGGTAAAATTGCGGCAGTTAGAGGGATACTTATGTTTACGTATGTTGACCACATGAACGGCCCAATCAACCATTGCTTTGGTTTTATTTATAGAGGGTTTCTTGGTAAGCTAAAATTACCTAGGGACGTACTAAATTGAAGGAGCGAATGGGTTTTGCACAAAATGTTTTCAATTCTTGATAGTGTGACATCCTTCTCAACCAGCGTAGGCTTTTGTCGGGCGTTTACGTCACGCAAACGCGACACTTTCGTAGCGTCTACGCGACGTATTCCAAAGCTAGATATAAAAATAGTGCCTTTTTATCGCAGAAGTTGTGTATAGCATAAAATATCAAAAGCTCCAAAGTTCAGTCAAAGTTTTTGTCTATCCTAGAGCTCAATAACAAGATTTCAATTATCTCTGACACAATTGCTGCGACGCTTTCCAATAAATCAAAACTATTAATTTGGCAGAAAGACAAAGAAAAAAACAATTCTGTTTTTCTCAGGATATCTAGTACAAAACAGCCATCTATTATGGTGCCTTTATTGGTAACTGTCAGCTATAACGGTTAGTTTTGATATTTTTATGTTTCTTTTGTCAATAGCAAGGCAAACTCTAGGAAAATATACCTTATGGTCGAATGTCACTTGAACCTCATTATATTTGTCTATGCTAAGTGACATTTAGATAGTTTGATTTTGGGCTGCACTCACTGACCTCTATCATACTTGTATGATAGAGGTCAGTGGCTGCACTACATAGATAAATATCAAAAAAATAGGGTAATTCCATAAAAAATACTAACAAATTATTTCAAGAAGGTTATAGGCGTACAAAAATGATAATTTGAAAAGTTTTCAATAAGTTAAACCTGTTTTTAGGGCAGCCATGATAGTTGTGTTTGACATGACGTTTGACGACTTCGTCAGTTTTAAGAAGTGATGACTTTTGAGTGTTTCTTTGCTTTGTCTTTGAATTGGATATGTTTCGAGTTTTTAGTGATTGTTTTAGTTTTGCAACCTAGTTTACTACTACCGACATTGATTGATTGCTTCTCTGTTGCAATTGAATTCGTGTTATTTTTGTTTTAACGCGGTTATAACGATGACACGTCAATCAAATGTCATTGTCAAAATGATATTCTTCGCATGCTGCTGATCCGATTCACCATGTTTATTTTTATGTTGTGTTGCTCTACTTGACAAAGTTAATTTGAGTTTACATTGAAAAGAAATGACATTAAAGAAAATTAACAATAAAAACGGTTACTAATCATATAGCGATTTTAATTTAATTTTAACAAAGTGATGGCCCAGGCTTCATACATTTCTGGAACATCTCCTTTCCTGCGAATTGTTTTTAAAAGTGGTCAAAAATCATTACCCATGTCATTGTAATTTATGGTCATTCTATCTATTTATTAAGTCTATCTTGAATCACATACGGAAGTTAATTTACAACAAAACCCTTTGTTTCTCCATGTGCGAGAGAATGACGCATTTCGTGTTTACTAGAAATAAAATAAATGTTATAGACATAAATTATAAGAGGCGTCTGTGGCGGTCTGTCTTAACATTGACAATTTATCGTATGTTAGACTTTAGAATTATGTGCTCCACAGCCTGTATACAACGTGTTTTTTCTATCTACGATGGCTATGCGATGGTCAAAACGCCAACAATTAAACAGTTCCAAAATCCCCGACAACTTTATGTTAGTTCATCAAAATCAAAATCTTTTTTTTTTATTTCACTTGGGCCTACATGGGCACTTAGAAAACGCCGACGGCCATCGGCCATCGGTAAAATAATCTATACAAAGGTAAAAAAAAACAACCTTTTTAAACTACATAATTTATGTAGTAATAGACACGCTTCGATCAACAATCTATCGAACACGTAATTATGGCAACGATATCTTGCGAGCCCATAACTTTTGAACGGCTGAACCGATTTTCATCTAACATTAGCTATGTTTATCAAACATAGAACACTCGCGATAAAGTCTCCTTTCAAACCAAAACAAACTATATCTAAATCGGTTCATCCGTTTAGGAGCTATGATGCACACAAACACACAGATACAAACGTCTTCGTCGACGTCGAGTATTTCTTACCAAGCTTTACAAAGTAAAACTTTTTCGTGTCACTGCCACGAAAGTAATTCAGACTTTTTTGGTCTAAAACTTTGCCACTCCCACGGCATCGTCGTAAAACTAACAAAGTAACACTAGCTTTTACGGGCATTTTGCCCTCGTGGTATGAGAAACTTCAGCTTAGGTATATCGAATCATCATCATCATTTCAGCCGAAAGACGTCCACTGCTGGACAAAGGCCTTCCCCAGGCGTCGCCACATTGACCGATCCCGCCGTGCGTCTCGCATCCAGCACATTCCCGCAACCTTAACCAGATCATCGGTCAACCTAGTGGGAGGCCTTCCAACGCATCGTCTTCCGGTTCGCGGTCGCCATTCCAGAACTTTTCAGCCCCATCGGCCATCTGAGCAATGTGCCCTGCCCACTGCCACTTAAGTATTGTATATCGAATATGAATACCTATCTACTTTTTAGGATAAATACAGGTCATGGTCTATCCGTGTGCCAATTTTCGTTCAAACCTTTCAGCCGAGGTGTGATTGATTAACAAACATTCAGACAAACAGACTTTAATCTTACTAATAAAATGCGAAAGTTTGTATGTTTATTACTCAATCACGCCAGAACGGCTAAACGGATCTAGTAAAAATTTGGCACAGATACAATATAGTTGGAATCACATAGAATACTTTTTATCCCGGGAATATCTTCCCTCGGGATAATTTCCGACTTGCACGCGGGCGAAGCCGCTGGCAGAAGCTAGTATATGTAATATAGCTAAAGCGTATAATATCAGTGTGGAACTAAGACATGACCTATCTATTTGCACTATGTAGGTACAAATCACACTAGAAAACATTAGTGTACATTCCTAAACATTAGGTCGTGACGAGTATGGGACTTTGAAAAAGTGCAAAACATTTGTTCCCTCAACTGTGTATGGGAACATTAAAATCAGTGTTTTATTGGCACTTCGAAACTCACGACATGGGTTGGTAATTGATTCACTTAATTAAATACATAAACCATAATTATTACTTTCACCATACAACTGGTAAAGAGTACGTCAATACGTAAGTGTTCGCCTTTTGTTGCGGCCTCCTAAAACTTTTTATGTAAGTACAGTCTGCGATAGAGTTACCTGTACGGGCAGACATTCACAACTTTCCACTACGCTGTCAATTTTCATTTATATTGTACTAATTTCATAAATTAAATTTAAGAGGAGCTCGTGGCTAAATAACAACAGCTGCACTGGTCGATCATCAAGGTTAAGCAACGCTTAACAAGGTCGGTCCGTGGATGGGTGACCATTTCATCATACCGAGTTTCCTCCGTGCCTCGGGAAGCACATTAAGCCGTTGATCCCGGCTGTCATTTGTTGATCTTTGACAGTCGTTACGGGTAGTCAGAAGCTTGAGATCTGACACCAGTCTTGCCAAAGAGTACCGTGTTACCCAGTTACTGGGTTGTGGAGGTCAGATAGGCAGTCGCTTCATGTAAAACACTGGCACTCAGCTAAATCCGGTAAGACTACAAGCCGACCCCAATATAGTTGGGAAAAGGCTAGAGTCTGGCAAACGAAAGTAGACACTCGAATTATTTGCAAACTTTTTATATGGCAATGCTATACTAATGTCAACATACATTTTTGGTGATTTGTTGTAGTTTTGTTGCATTTATTAAGTGAAAAATGAATAAAACAATTAAAAGTGGATTACGGGAGATGTCGTTTCGCATGATGTATAAATATCAAGAAAAACAACAGCAGAAAGACGTTGAATTCGAATAATAACAAGATTGTTTCCGTATGGTGTATCTTTAATACATAATATTTAAAGTATTACCTACCTATTCTTTCGTAGGTACAATACTTTTGCGTTATGGACACCGACTTCAAAAAATTAAGTTATTTTTCACTTTGTAGTTTTGTATTTGGAAGTCGGTAGTATTTTTTTTGCAAAAATATTTTTATTTTTCACTTTTTAGTTGCACGTACCTAATAGGCAAGTTATTAAGGGAACTATTTCGCCAGAATAGATTTCATGAAACTTGAACATAACCGGTGAAATGAGAGATCTGCTTACCCCTTAAGAGCGAACTGGCGTGATGTTATGTTATGAAATGTTATAAACAACAAACAGACATGCGATTGCAGCGATCCCGAGAGATTTGCCGTTATTTATTGAAGAGTTCTGTAGTATATCACCGAAGTTTTTATCTTCACCAAATTAAAATGGGACCAATTTCGGAACATATTTTTTCAAACAAAAAAAGAATTTTCAAAATCAGTCTACAATTGACGGAGATTTCGGTGAACATACACAAAAAAAAAACAAACATAAAGTCGAACATAGAACCTCCTCCTTTTTGGGAAGTCGGTTAAAAAGTAGTAGCAAGTGAGCCGCCAGTATACATAACTCTTTGTCTGATTGTACACGAAGTGCGGGCCGCGGCCTCGTCAGTCACTCTCGTTCAGTTCGCATCATAATGTATTAGCGGCCGACGATAAAGTAGTGAATCAGTGTGGGACCGCGGGTTCAAAGTGTACTGAACCCCACAAAGAACCCTACAGTCCGCCTCTTAATTAGCACCCGATTGGTTCATTTAAGAACCCTAACACAAATTAATGAATGGTATTTTTATGGACGTAACTCCAAGTTATGGAATTAAAAAACGTTTTCCTTAAAGTGAATAATTGTTGTTCGGGGAAAAGTTTACAAGTTCGTTTTTTATTAACATTGTGTTGTGGTGTTAACTTCGTAATAATCGTACTAATTTGTTGAAGTTTCTCATTGTTCTTGTGAAATAACTTCGGACAAAGAGACTGACAAATCGGTTTATATGCATTGTTTATGTTAACTGAAATAGTACATTACTGCAGAGTCCAGTAAGTAAGACTTCCTGGCCAAGTATGAGTTAACCGGACCGAACCGCAGGTGAGATCCGGTTATATACGAGGCCAGGATGTCTCTTACTGGTTGAGGCTTGTATAATGTTTTTCTCAAAAATGAAAGAAAGTTTAACAACAAATTCGTTTAATTAATATTTTAGGTTACATTCATATTAGGGCAATTACTAATAGATATTGTGATCGATTTACCGGGGGCATTTATTTATATTTTCTCAAACATGCTTGGAAATTTGAGAATTATTTTGACAACCTTCTTCGAGAAAAATCGAAATTGCAGTACAGACCAATTATATGAGAGCAGCGGCCGGCAAAAGTTGTATGAAAATCCATATCTGCCGTGTGTAGCGGCCAAATAAAGTACATAGTAAACTCATATCTGTCGTGTAATTTAAAAATGGAACGATCTTTTTCACCGAAACATGGCAACCAAGGAGGTAACTTATCAAAGGTTTTATTTAAATTTCGAACTGGCTTGCTAATAGAAAGCTGTTTACTGAAAAAAAAAACAAATGAACACTTTAAGGCTTAGCAGGCACTGCGATTTAATTTGCGCGGATTTATGTAGTTTTTTACCGCAATGCGTGCAGCTTCATACAATTCCATAGGACGCAGAATGAGCGAAAAATCGCGCGAATAAAAAGGCCGAAGTTGAGCATAATTATTTTTGTTCGTTGTTCGTCATTGATTTTGAAAAGTAAATGGTTTGGTTCGGTTTTCAGATATCGGTATTAGTAGTACAGTTATATTAGATATAGCTTTAGTAATATCGGTTATTTTGATATTGATATCGATATGATATGATATCTAACACATATCCGATATAAGTTACGTTTTGATATATCGGACCTATCCCTACTACTGTCCAGTAAGTAAATTACATACTTACTTACTGGACAGTTGTGAATAAGTCTCCGGTAGAATTCACTTTCTGGAGACTTTTTAGAGATGTTATGGCAATATTACATACCATTTTTGAGAAAAGTAAATTTAGAATTGAATAAAATACACTTTATTGTACACCAAAAAAGTTACACATCTCTTTTACAAAAAAAACTAGGCGCAGATTTTAAAGCAGTAGCTGATTTTAAAATAAGAATCACATCTAAACGGTTAGTCGTAATTTTATGGAAAAAATATATGTTACATTAGACCCTTTTCTTAACAACTTAATTTAAGATTTATTTTAGTTTTATTCTTATAACATAGTGTAAATAATTTGTAAAGATATGTCTAATACAAACAAAAACACGACAATCGCGCCAAAATCGCCGGGCGTATTATAATAAAATTGACACCATTTAAAAAACAAATTAAATCATCTACATTTTGATCTCAAGTTTTTTTTTAAGTCATTTTTTAATAAGGAAAGTATAAAAAACTATTTAATTTTGGGTCGGGCGGGTGTAAAGCTGTTGCGCCTTTTGGCGACTGTCGTCGTCTATAGGATAGATACGATGAGTTAGATATCGTAAATTCCAACTAGTCTAACAGTAATTCGCAAACATACACAATCTTTAAACCAAATTTTAAATAAAACTATCAGTGTCAGTGCCAGATCTATATTTACTCCATCAAATAACATTATATGAGTACATTTAAATAAACCTCGCTGATCGAGTCGGCTGATCACTCTCGAATCTGGAGCTTTCATCTATTTTGGTATCGATGCTTCCAGCTGATTGATATTGACGACCAAGGTTAGGTGTACCTACTCCGGCCGGCTCATAGATACCTACTTATAAACATAACATTACGTCATACCAGGTAATCAGGTATGAATTCTGCAAAAGGGTTAACGGACGTGACTAGTTATTTTTAAGGGCCACGTAATTAGAGATGTAAATTGAAAAGAAATTACTTGTTTTTTTTCACAATCTTGAAAAAAACATGAAACAGACTAGGCACCGTCGTTTTTTTTCTACATTTGGTTTTTTTTTTCAGAAAAAGTGAAGCACAATAACTAAAATGGAATAAAACACTAAATTTGGTTGCATTGTTTTTAATTAAAGTCAAATTATGTTTAAATCAATGGGTACCTATTATTGTGAACTTAGAAAATAATTAATATGTTATATTACAGTCAGAATCATCTTTTCTTTCTAATTAGGAAAATCCCCGTCCGTAAACGGTAAACTTACTTATTAACTACTTTATGTACTATTTAACATAAAACAAATGGTATTTTCTTATTAAACAAAAAAATAATAATATCAACTCATATACGATAACCGCCTCACCATATTTTTATTTTCGTACTCTTGAATAAAACCTACTACAGAAAGAAAACTGTTTTTTTTCATGTATTTTTTAAACGTTTTGTTATCGTCTCAGAAAAAGAACCGTTTTTTTACAACTCTACACGTAATCCTATTGGCACTCAAATCCAGATTCTATCCACCGATTACTGACATTAGAATTTGAGTATGTGTCAAATTCCATTAGGATTTCAAGCTATAACGTAGCTTGAAAACCTGTCAAACTTTAGCATTCAGATAGGGTTTGTGTTTGTCATGTTTCTAACGTTGTTATTGAGTAATTCCTAATACATTTAACTCGACCCAATTAAACTCAAGACCACGCTCAACTATCGCGATTTCGACTACTACTGTCTGCCTTTGGCAGTGGTATCCCAGCATAGAGTTGACTGGCTGATCTGAAGCCCCTCCAAGTGGCAGACATTTAAATTGGATTTCATTATATATATAACTTTCTTCTTTCTTTTGAAACCAGAATCAGATCCGCCAACTATCAACAACCCTACCTATATTTTGAACATAGTTCGGTTCCGATTCAACTTTAACTATTAAAAATAATTGTCAACCGTGAACTTGTGTTTGATTTACGCCGAAAACGAATCTACGTTACACTGGCATTGACGGACTGAACTAGCTAAGCAGCAACTAATTTTAGTATCGTCACGCTTATCACCTCTCTTTGGACCGACAGAACTACTGCAATCACCAATAACGAAGGTTTGAACAGAGCTTTATCGCCAGATAACAGACACAATGCAAACTTTGGACCATTAAGTACATTAATTGTCTTCAGATTCGACAACCCACCCATAGCGTGCACATAAAATCAATCTCCCTTTAACATCTAACAATGAATATGGGAGAAGTAGGTAATTGCTATAATTCTCATGATTGGAAGACGTTTAGATAATCGTAGAAGGTTATTAGCGTATTAAGAAGATACTACTGTTTTATCACTTTAAATAATCTTTTAATTACATTTAGTGACACCCACGAGTGAATATTTATTATTAACTTCACACTTAAGCCATCATAATAAAAGTGATGTTCATTTATAGTACGATTAAAAAACACGAAAATAAGCGTGTTCTGTTATAGAAATCATTGACCTAATGTCTTGTCTTTTTACTAACCCCCGCCGGAAAAAGAGGGGTGTTATAAGTTCGACGTGTGTTGCTGTGTATCTGTGGCATCATAGCTCCTAAAGGGATGAACCAATTTTGTTTAGTTTTTTTTTGTTTGAGAGGTGATTTTGTCGAGAGTGTTCTTAGCTATGTTTGAATAAAATCGGTTCAGCCGTTCAAAAGTTATGGGCGTGTTACTGTTTGAATCAGGGTGTTTTCGCAAGATAAACGTTTCGGGGTTTTTTTTTAATTTTGAGAGTTTACTTGTTAGTGATTCGCTCGCGTTTGACCACTATCTCACTCGATAGTAAGTGATGATGTGGTCGACGTTGAAGCATGCTTGCCTAGAAGTAACCTATTCACTCTTGACTTAAATACCTCCAGCTTGTATCAGTATCAGTATCAGGAAACACAGACTGCGGCAGGGGATTCCTTCCCTCACCTATAGGCACAATAAAAGTATTCGCAAAACGTTTAGTGCGTATGGGTGGGTTGTCCACAATGTACCAAGACGCCTCAGCAGCAATTGCTAGATACGGTATTGTTAAAACTTTCCAGGCAAACCAAGTTTCTGTTACTCATAGCAATTAGCGTCCCGTGACACTTATGAATATGACTAGGTATATATGACATCCAAAACTTGAGCTCATCGCAAATAGGTTAGTTTACTGAAAATTTGTTTTTTGTCCGTCAGATAGATTAAAAAAAATATTGGGCACGTATTTTTTCTTTTGACACTTAAACATAAACAGTTTTATTACAAAAAACGAAATAAACCATGGTTTAAACCTGTACTATCAAGTCCAGGCTTATCTGCAAAACCATGGTCTAAATTTGTTCGTATTACAAAACTCAAAAATACCGTGGTTTTCTTAGTACCGTCATTTGAACCATTGTCTATACATTAACCACAGATTAATACAAATATCATTCGTTCACCATAATATCATTCTATTGCAACGTTCCGTATGCACAGAATAGAAAACGTTTTGATAATATGATAGGGATTAAATGATTTTTAGAAGTGTTAAAAATATTGAGACTTTGTTATTTTGCATGTATATAAACATTTGTTATTTATCGATTGAAGTTTTGTTTAGATTTAAGCAAATTACTTAAATTCGTATTAATTAATAATAATACATCTACGTACGTGTAACGAAACGTAACATTTTCACGCGTTATATGAAGCCATAAAATTAAACAAAACTATCGCAAGCTGAACAAAGTTCATTAAGCTTTGGAATTTTTATGTTATCGAAGTCTCTAATAGAACAATTGCCTCTTTGTTAATAATATATTGTGATGGACCAACAAAAAAAAACGATCTGAGAATTGGAGTACCGAGGAAAAAGTAATATCCTCAATAATAATTAAATCAACCATGTTAATATCCATTTTCGGGTAAAAGCAACAAAACACAATTAAAAAGATTCTATAACTTAAAAAAGAAACATTGACAGATACGACTTAGACCATCGTTAAACTAGGGGCCGCCGAGATTTAGCGTTAGACCATGATTTGGTCTATGGTTTATCGCTAAACCATTGTTTGTAATATCATTTTTGTATAAACCACAGTTTATAGAGATTTATACCTGGGTTTTTAGTTAAACCGCTTTTTGTAATAAGACTGAAAGTGACGACGATATAATGCGTTGAAATATCGTGAAACGTCACGCCGCTAGTACGCTTTATGCTGCTTTAGTGACGTCACACGCCCCCACTCCTGAACTTGATGCGCTTTAACTTTGTAAATGTTTATTGATTTGGTAAAGCAAAAAATACGTGTCCAATATTAATTGATAATCTCACTGACGGACTAAAACGAATTATCATTTTTCTACCCAGAAAACATCCCTATTGTGCGGAGTATTGTGAGTAAACATGTCTAAGCTTTGAGTCGTGCTATTTACAACATGTTGTCTCTAGTACTTTAAAAGACGGGAATGTCTTAATGAAGCTTTCTTCTTTTGGCATTTGTGACAAAAGTAATCCATCAAGCTTTCATTTAATTTCGGGAAAGCCAAGCATTCCCAGCCCAACTGGCTATCGTAAACATTGTTAATAGCATGAAAGTAATTTCATTGTAAGCTTTATGTGCAAGCTGCGCCTGAGTCGCATCGCTGTTATTCTCGAACACGGTACACCGGCGCCGATGACGTTTATAGGTCCCAGACTATATTTAATTATGGAAGCTTGTTATCTTGTTTTAAAAGTGAGGTGAAGTTACTAAGCGATATTAGTTTTATTATATTTATTTGGAAAAGGATGACTACACACCACAGCGATACATAAAATTTGAGCACGAAGAAATGAAAATAGGCAACCAGCGATATTTACCACTTATACTCCAATTGAAATAACATTAGACATTTTTACAACCCTTTTTTTACATTCCGTTCAACCGATTTTGAGTTCTATCCCGTAAATATAAGTATAGCATAAAAAACATGAACCTGTTACCAAAACTAACTGTTTAGTATAGTTGCCATTTGTCATATCACCAATGCAATAAAAGTCAAAATCGGTTGAACGGACTGTAAAATGGGATTATTTAAATGTCTAATGTTATCTGGAATGGAGTATAGTATACTTAATTGCATAATAATTTTAGAAAAAACATAAAGTGCTATACTTAGTTCAAACTTAACAGCATGTATAAAAAAAAGAAATGCAGAAAGTTATTTAACAACAATTGTTAAATTATTGTTACCTATTATTACTCAAACCAAAAGGAAAAGATTTCCGAATTTAAATTCCAGCAGTATTAATTTTCTCACAAACAAGGCTCCAACAAAATAAATTGAATTATTATTATAGATTGTTATAATTATAATTACATTAATACAATTATATTTTTTTTGTTATTATTATAAAAAGAATACAAACGCAATAAAATCGACCAATTACATATGACAGCAGAATTAATTGTCTCACAAACAAAGCGTTTAATTAGTTTGTCGATAAGACATAATAAAAAATATCTATTTTTATAATTGAGAAATAATATATCACGGGAATTTAACGCGATGATTTCTATTGTTATGATGATTTATATAATATTCAACGTTATTTGTTTCACTCACTATAAAAGGTTTTATTTTTCACTTTTAGTTGTGTTACACATTTATAAGGCCCATGATTATGCCAGAATAGCCGAATAACATGAAACTTGAACACAACAAGTGAAATTAGAGTGTACCCGTGAATTGTACACATCTGAGTACCCCTTTGGAGCGTAATGTTATGTTATAAAATGGTGTAAACAATAAAAAGACATGCAATTGCATCAATTCCGAGAGATTCGCCCTTATTTATTGAAATGTTGATCAAATTTAAATGAGACCACATAGCAAGCAACAGCTTTCAGATAAAAAAAAGATTCATCAAAATCGGGTTACTTGAATAAATGTTCTAAGGTATTACACACACAAAAAAATAAATGCAATCGAATTGATACCCCCTTCCTTTTTGAACTCGGTTAAAAATCAGAAGACACTGAGTTCCAAAAGCGACGCCTACCAGATATCGCATGAATGCTCTTCGTTTAAGCCCTGTAAACCAAAAAGTACTGAGAGTTAACATTAGTTCACCACACGCTACAGTTTCAAAAGCCTTCTAGCGAACAACAATTCGTATTAATTACAGGTGCTCGTGTTTACATAAAAATAAATGAGTTATGTAACAAGAATTTTAAATTGCCTGGCAACGTGATTGCAATATGTAACACAGTAGTTTCAATAGGGACTGATGTCACTGCCAAGTAAAGCGGAATGTTTTGCATATGTATCACTTACAATGTCTTTAGGAAGCAAGCCAAATCAAACGGGACGAAAATGCTAAGTGTTGGTACCGTTTGGAAGCACTTATAAGTACATTAACGGTACCAAATGTACTGAGATTGGAGTAATTGTTTTTAAGTGTGATGATCCTTTTCCGGTGGTTAAATCTTTTGTGTCTCACGGGTGGTATGATTATTGTTTCCTCTCGTATTATTTGTAGGTATCGAAATAAAGCGAAGTAAGGCTGCAATGTTGATGTTTTTTTGTACCATTACAATTTTGTGGATTTCTCCTGTGGTGAAAAAACTATAATTGAGCGAAATGATTGAGTGAGATTCGTAACTACGCTAGAGCCGGAAATTGTCAGTGACAAATATTGTTTGAACTCTGTAAATGCTACAGTTATTTTACAATATTTTGTGTACAAAGCCACATTATCCAACCACAGATTGAAAGCAGCACACATATTGCAAGCACTAGTCTTTAAATGCCGCTACATAGAACATTTAGGAAAATTTGGGAACATTTGGGCACATATGGGAACATTTCGGAACATTTGCGAACATTTGGGAACATTTAGGAACATAAAGGAACATTTGGGAACATTTAGGAACATAAAGGAACATTTAGTAATAGGAACATTTCTACTAAACAGTGCTGAATAATCAACTCTAAAACAACCTAATCAAATTCTTTTGAACAAAATAATTAAAAGACTTTTCTGAAACCCCTGACACGAATTCTACAGACATAATCGTTTTCACTAACTCACCTCATATCTCAGAGCTGACGAATTCGGAAGCCCGTGCGTTCCGGCACTTAATTAACCCGTAAATAGCGCTAGCACGACGCGAGGAAGACACGGCCGTCAGGTTGTGTCCTATTCCTGTATAAATAGAAACTAGGTGGAACTAATTCTGTTAGCTGTTGTTTTCATTAAAGTTAAACAAAGAAGGGACATCTTGTTGTAGTATAGAGGAAGGATCGGTTGCTAAGCGATGTTGTAGATATGTTTTTAAACATTGTTGCAGTAACATGTTTTTTTGTTGCTGAGAACATGTTGCTTTATTGCAAAACATGATTGTTATAGCAATTATAAAAATAAAAAAGCCTCTTTATTTCACGCTAATCTTATAAAATTATTGATTTTCAAATTGTAAAAAGAACATGCACATGATACTAACAAATTATATTATTTAGTTTTTTTTTATACTTAAAGTCAATGTACTGCATTTTTCATTAAATGTGATAAAATTAATTAATTTTCTCACATTTAATGAAAAATGCAAAACTCACGATATGTCCTCTATTTTATTGGTGATTCATTAATGCATTATCTTTAATTAGGTTATAAAAATTATTTTAATTTGGTAAAATCTATGAATTGTATTGTAGGCATAATTTTTATAAAATAAAGTATGTATCATTGATTTAAAAATAACAGTAATAAAAGTTAATAGGAAATCATTAAAATCCATATTAGTTAAAATCAATTAATTCATTCGTAGTAATTTAAAATATTCTTAATTAACGTAACAATAAACAATTTAATATAAATTTAAATAACTAATGAAGAAATGCTTTGCTTACTATGAATACGGATACTTAAGCTTTAAAACGATGACAAAAAAAAACTTTTTTACAACTTGCCATAACCAAGTAATTATCCCAACTATAACTAGGTTTATTGTTATTTCCATACCGTATACAGAGTGTTATAAAAAGCAACATTCAAATTATGGACTTCATCTGAGTGGGTTGTACTTACATTTCCAAATATAGATTAATACATGTACTTAAACTTTATTAAAATAAACCTTTTTGTAATGAAATACTTTGTTCCAGTTGTTTCGTGTTTTGTAACGGAAAACCTTAGATTTTTTGCTGTCGTGTGATGTCATGATGTCATCCTTATTTTGTCACCATATTGACAATTTGACATGATGGAAATAGCATTGTATTGCCATTGGATACTTTGCCTATAACTAGTACTCTTAGATCAATGACATCACTTATATGGATGTTTACCTTGTATGATTTTATACTCGAGTCATGTATCAGATAGTTGCTTACTTAAAATTAAAAACAGCTGTTTCCACTTGATGATACCTACTCCATAAAAAGCCATAAGACTTCCTAAAACACAATGCTCATAAAAGTATATTGCCCACTTATCTAAACTGTTTGTTGTTAAAATTAAGCCTAGACAACCTCAGTTCGGCAATCGATGAGTCACAATCACAAAGGATTCACACTTGCGTCCCAATGACGTAATGACAGCCAGAAATAATGTGACGAGTGACGACATGAATGAGTACTGAGACGTTAGTGGCTGGGAGTTAGTAGCTAGTCTACGTACTGTCTCATGCATTATGCAGCCGGTTTGCGTATTTTGAGCTCATTTAGCGCTCAGTTCTAAATATAACGAGAGTTTCCACACATGCCCTGACCTTTTGATGTACGCCGTATGTTCAACAAATGTATTTCCGTTGCGGTCATCTGTCACTGTTTGGAACAAGGGTCCCGGGGGCAAGCACAAAGAACGGGACGATTATTTTGTACACGCTGTATTATTTTTGTACCAAGGTCTGCCAGCGAAAGTAATTTATATTATTCTGTATTATTTTCATTTTAATGCTTGATCGTGACCTTGATTGCGAGTGATTTTTAACGACCGCGACCCAACTAAACAAGGGAAGCGTTCCATATAATTTATTATTACAAAATAAACCGCACGTCAGCATGAATTTTGTTAAACACGAAATAACTCATTGAACAAAAACAATTTGGTTTACATATTGCACTTGGTGAGCCCTTGGTCAACAACTGAATTTAACCAGAGAAACATTTATTATATAGTAGGCATAATTATAGCTTGACTGATCCAAATGCAGCCACGTAGACATTCTCGGATATAATTCTGCGGTACATATACGGTGTTGTTTGTACCTAACATAGATAGCATAGAGGGCACGAACAGAATGATTTATGATTTATAAGGAAACCTTATCTACCCAACCTAATTGTTTGGGCTGTTGGAATAAGGATAAATACGGTCAAGGCACGCATGTGTCAACATCAACAATTGTTGACTTAATATATATCGACTTTGGTACAAAAAATCTCCGGCCCCTTGGGTGAATATTTCGTTTCGTTCTTGACCGTTTTCGAAAAACAGTTGAACATCTGTGCAGAACAAAAAACAGTGGTGTCATTGATAGATATCTTCCTTAATTTGTGATAGTGAGAATAAGCCGGTTTTTATTCAAGCACAAAATTAAACTGGGGTTAAGATGATTCTTAGAATTCTTAGTCTATAGAAACAATCCAACTTTAGTGCCACATTAGAAGTTTGTTAACCTTTTATCTAATCTGTCTGTGTTGATCTAATGATTGTAGGCGCGGCTGCCGTGCGAAGGTACTTACTGGATTTGATCTCAGGGAAGACAAGGTTATTTTTCATAGTGATACTGAATATAAAA
Source organism: Orthosia cruda (assembly GCA_964057195.1). Classification (NCBI taxonomy): domain Eukaryota; kingdom Metazoa; phylum Arthropoda; class Insecta; order Lepidoptera; family Noctuidae; genus Orthosia; species Orthosia cruda. Next base: position 14,755,545 of record OZ059830.1, on the reverse strand, counting down.
AATAATATTTTAAAAGGGGTCGATTCGCAAATTCGTGCGAATCGTCCAATAACCCAATAATATTTCAAAATTATTCTGCTCCATTCCTACTTCACTCTTTTGGCTCTACTTTATATTTTACCCGACTGCCGAAGGGGTTATAATGTTTTTATCAGTCTATGTATGTTTGTATGTATGCATGTATGTATGTATGTTGGTTCCTATGTGGTATTCTAGAGAAAAAACGGCAAACGCGTATGCCGATTTTAATGATTCTCACTTCAATCTGTTCTTCTTAATCTTGCGAGTGTCACTAAAGACATGACAATAATCAAAGTTGACCACAGCTACTACCACGAGAAAAATCCTTGAATTGGTATTTAAAAATCATCTTTTGGTTCCTTTCACCATTTTTAGGGTTCCACTTTTAAGTTTAAATGTAATTTGAAAAACAAATGATAACAAAAACAAAATGATAATAAAAAGAGTAAATTTAAAAATCTAAAATCTAACTGCTTAGGAAACGAACTAAAAAGATGTAAATAACGAAAAAATACATGCTATGCAGTCGGAGGATACATAAGATTTTGTTGGTCAGCCAGCTCGCGAATATATATCCTCCGACTGCATAGCATGATTTTCTTCTTATTTTACATATTTTTGTTCGCTTCTCAAGCAGTCTGCTTTTTAATATTTTAAATTTACTTTTTTTCTGTTATTATAGCAGTTAACTTTATCTTGCAATTCGATTTTTACTAAGTTACTAATGACTCTCTGACTCAACTCCACATTCTCTCTACCAAATCTTATATGGTAGCGATAACTGGCAAAAACCGTAAATTAATAAAAACTTTCAAAAGGCTCGAAACGATACTGTAGCACTATAATTAAATTACAATTTCTTCCATGTAGAATCGAAAACAGCCTTATCAAACTGGAAGAATTTATTTCAATTAAAGTTCTGTCTAAAACGCGTATATTTTTGAATTAATAAAGAGTCGGTCAGATAGTTCGAAAGTTGAAGGTTGTTTCAATAATAAATACCCGCAAAAAAACTATTCGAAATCCGTTTAGAACTGCTTGCAAGGTTTTTTTATATTTTTTTTAGCCTAGAGAAATGCTCATGCATACCTACTGCGCTACGAGTACCACGGGGAGATAGCGTAGTTATGTGGGACTCGAACCAACTAAAACTTACACACACAAACATAGTAACCTTATTTCACATCAGTTGTATTTCTGGTATGCCTAAAAACACAGTCCGAATAAAAAAAAGCCATCGATATCTTACCAATATTATAAATGCGAAAACGCCAGAATGGCTGAACGGATCTGGATGAAATTTGTCACAGAGATAGATTATAGTCTGGAATAGCACATAGGCCAAAGCAAAGCTGCTGGCAGAAGCTAGTACAATCATATAATCATCTCAATCGGTCGAATCGACGCTGAGTAAACGGTGAAATAACATGAAAATACATATATCTCCTCCTATGTTTAAAGTCGGTTAAAACGCTATTACAACTAGTATTTACTTTACTACTACCCATTCTTACACGTGCTTACAAATTCAGACTAAAACACAAAGTAATTGACAAACCAAGCGTAAAATACACAGAAATCGTCTGTAACCCCTTTTGTCGTAACTTTAAGTAAATGTAGGTAAATTGTGTACAATTGCTCGAATCGTGTTCTCGATTATTCCGTCACGTCGTCGTATCGTCGTGTCTGTAGGTACAGTCGACAGAACATGGCTACACGGCCTGCCCCGTTCACACGCGCAATTAGTTACGTTCACCAGGATTAATTAATTCGCCCGAAGGGAGGTCTTGCGTAAACATGCAGAGATATTAATCATTATATTTATATAGATACTTACTCGAAATTTTGCTAATGGCCCAACTTGAGGGGAATGTTAAAACATTGGATTTTATTAGGTTTAGACATCGAATATCATAAGACAATATAGTTAGTAAAACAAAGACTAGGTACATGCGCATTAGGAACTATGTTAACAAATTTTAAAATAATCAAAAAGTTTCTACTGCGCCATTCAAAGACAAGTTGTAGGCCGAAAATATTTACCTACCTAATAAATAATTTCGAAAAAATATTCGAATGTGATTCGAACCGTCTACGGAAAGCCCATTAAAAATAAATGACAATCATGTACCAACGTGAGCTGCGGAAAAATAGATACGCAATTATTTATGGGAATTAATTTATGGACAGTATAATATCAAAAAGTGTAACCCGTGCCTAATGTGAGTCTTATTATTTTCACATCTCCAAATACGAGTATGTATAAGTAGTTACAATTAGTTCACAAACAATCCCGAACACCCAAGCGTTTCATTGGCATCATTTACCGCTTTCCGTAAGAAAAATGGATACGCAATTATTTATTGGAATTAATTTATGGACGGTATAATGTTCTAAAGTGTAACCCGTACCTAATGTGAGTATTGTTATTTTCACATATCCAAAAATGTAGTTACAAACAGTTTACAAACAATCCCGAACACCCAAGCGTTTCATTGGCATCATTTACCGCTTCCCGTAACGTTACAATTTGGTAACACCCGTCCAAAATGGCGGCAAGCAACATGTTCCACCGTTTGGGTGGTTGTTGAGTCATGTTGAAGCCCGCACGGGCTAATTGCCGGCGTACTCGTAAGTTTCATAAAAGGCCACTTCAAAGCAAACCGCTCCATTTGAAACTAAAACTAAGACGCGGCCCGAGAGCGGCTAATTGAAAAGGCTTGTGGAACATTCATGTTGTAATTGACACCTAAATAGCTTTGAGACACGATGGGAAATGTATTAGGTTATGATATCTGCTACAGAGTTAGATCTATTGAGTTAGATATCGGTTAGAGATGTACCTTTTTACCCGACTACCGAAGGAGGTTAATGTGTTTATCAGTCTGTGTATGTATGTTTCTATGTGGCGTTCTAGAGACCAAACGCGTTGGCCGATTTTGATGATTCTTACGTCAATCGATTCGTCACAACCCTGCAATTGTCTGCAATAACCTACTTTCCACCCTTGTATCACAATGCACTATTAAGAAGTGATTTCAAAAAGATATAACAGTTATATGTTTATTGTATCCAATTCTAAAGAAAAATCATGCTGTGCAGTCGGATACATCTGGGTTTTTTGGTCAGTCAGCACGCGAATATGTATCCTCCGACTGCACTGCATGATTTTCTCTTGTTTACGTCTTATTAGTTCGCTTTTTAAGCAGTCGAGTTTTTTGTTTTTTTCAATAAAGTTTTTTATTTATAACTTTTTTGTTATATTTTTTTAACTAGGTACATTTAATTTCGTCTTGTGGTACATTCCTTTTTTGGCCATAATTAGGGCTTTTTCCCAGTGGTCAGATTGACGGTCAGACTAATCTTTCCAAGGGATTTTTTCCATTGGTCAGACTTATTTGACAGCTGGGAAAACAGACAAAAAGGACAAAGAAAGTAAAAAAGTTTATTTTGTTTTGTCCGTTTTTTGTTGTTTTTATTTTAGAGATTTAGTTGGAGATATTGTTACACCGAAGTTCAAAGTTATTTCATAAAACTTTCCTCAGTAAGTCTAAAAAATCTCTCGAGCTAAGCACGTAACTGACAATAAATAGCAAGCTATATATTTTCTATAGTGTTTGTTTTGTTGATGTGCCTTAAATAAGTAACCGCCCTTAATACTCAATGTACATTGAGTATTAAGGGCGGTAAGTAAGGAATTACGATCGAGGCTCTAGAAGAACTTTCTGAGTCGAGGTTCGTAATTCCCGTACCGCCCGTGAAACATGCAATGTTTTTCATCACATTTGCGAGTCAATAAACAAAAATAGCCGGACTAGAGTTCTCCGGTAAAAGATTTTCATTAATTATTGTTTTTGCTGCATGGATAATATCTGGTGGTGTTGCATTTAAATCACACTCATCGGACGACGACAATGACATTTTTTATAACTTTTTTACTTGTCTTCAAATATAAAATGTAAATTATTATGAATTTTAATACACAAGTCAGCACAACTATTATTACGAAATACGTGAAGATTTTTTAAGCGGATGGCGGGCTTTTTGCCCACACCACAGATTATACAAATGTTTCGTTCAGAAACGCTTAGGGCAAATACTTACGTAGTTATACAGCCATGACGGAGTGTAAAAAAAAAACGACGTTTTGATACAAACAACTATAAAAACCGATTATTAAGAACATTAGTTGAGTATTAAAGTAACATGTAGCGAGATTGCAATGAAATTCCTCTTTAGATAACATTTAAGACAAATTTTCATTTGCGTGTAAACTCCTTGCTTGAACTTGCATGACCTGTGTGCTTTGCTATAAATTAAAGAAAAAATACTTACCGACCTTGGGTTTCATGACAAAAAGAAAGCTTGAGGGTTTTATATGGGGCATTACGGCCATGTTAACCTGTATGTTTAGATACTGTTTACGTGCAAGTGTGATGAAAAATAATTATCTTGCAATTTGATTGAAGGAGCATGAAACGAGTTTTTTATAAATAAACTAGCTGACCCGGCAAACTTTGTTTTGCCATAAAAACACCAAACATTTATCTACCCTACCTACATACTCTACCCTACCAACCCTACTCCTACCTACCCTACCCTACCCTACCTACCCTACTCTACCTATCCTACCTACCCTACCCTACCCTACCTACCCTACCTACCCTACCCTACCCTACCCTACCTACCCTACCTATCAAACCCTACCTACGATACCCTACCTACCCTACTAACTTATTTTTTTTTCTTATTTTTTCTTTTCATAAGAACCTTCTCCTAACAATAACAAAAACAACAAAAAAAGAATAAGCGAAATCGATCCAGCCGTTCACGCGTGATGCCGTGACCAAGGGAAATAGGGATTCATTTTTATATATATAGATTAACTCCCAAATTTCCTATCGACATTTGCTATCTACCCATGTCTTCATATTTAATGCAATTAAAATAATAGCAATAAATAGCAGCCTAGACACGACTAGTAATAAAGTTGTTTTATAAGATACCATTTAAATGTCACTCAATCATACTTCTTATGCTCGTCATCACGTCACTGGCCTCATAAAACAAGAGAAAATGCTAAATATAGGATTCTGAGTTTATGTCTGCGTTCCAAGTGAAAAATCCTTTGTTAGTGCTACTCTGCCATGTCCTTTCGTCATATATATATATTTTTTTGCTGGAAAAAACTGCGCACCTTTTGTGTGGAAAACATTTCTATTGCGTGGTATTGACTTTTATTTTTATTTTGCTGCACTGTGTAGGGGTTTTGGGGTATTCGTTATTTGGAAAGTAATAGGTTCCGAAAAACGAAACCATTCAAGCGTTGTCTATTCTTCGTTTCGTAAAATCGTAAACTTTTTTGAAAGATGTTTCTAAATCGAATCTAGGAACATTGAGATAATATGACTTCGTACTACATTATTACCTCAATGTCTAAGAATGACAGTTGAACATAAATTTGTTTTTTTTACAAGCTTTTAAATAACTTGCAATGTGTGTCGTAATCTTACAACTGAATTTTAAAGCATTTTATCCTCCACCGATTAAGATAAAATTTTGGATAAACGTTTAGTTTGGATGACAATGCATGGTTAGATAAGTGACATCATTCTAAATCTAATATGGCGGACGGCCCAAGATGGCGCACTAGTTATTTTTTGTGCACTGCCATGGTATGGGTATCAAATGAAAGGCTTTGCTGAGAAGAATACGAAAAAAGCTTGTGATTAAAAATATTTTTAATGAGTAAATTATTATTATTTGTTTCCCTAGATTAATACAACGCATCTCATACCTTTATTAATATTATATTAATGATTTTATACTTTATTTCTACAGGTTAGGATTAACACACGACGGAGACAGCCAGTGCCAAAGCGAGGCAGTGAAAGGCTCAGTAATGGCACCGACAGTCCTGGCCACGCTTCACAACTACGCGTGGTCATCATGTTCCAAAGAACAGTTCCATGACAAGTCCAAGTGAGTATAAATTGCTTTTCAAGCCTGAAACCATCATCTTTCTGCCTTTACCTATAATTATTTAGGACTAGCTGTGCCCACGGCTTCGCCCCCGTCAACTGCCTACCCTACCTACCAATTATTTTTTTTAGGGGCATTCTTCCGCGGAGAATCTTAACACCGCCATTCAGAAAATTACGTCAAATGCACAACGCCATCTATCGAATATGGAGTTCAACTGTCGCAGTATCTGAATTGCGTGTGTTGTGAAAATAATATTTTACTTCTTGAACACTTTAAATGTATATATCTTTTGATAGATTGAACCGATTGCGATGAAACAAAAACTAAGTAATACTTCAAGTTACGCACAATTTAATGTTAAAAAGTTATTAACATTGGTTTCGTACATTTTAAGTGATGCGTGCACAACTAAACAGATCTAAAATTTCAAAAATGCTGGCAATGGGGTCTGTTGATTATCTTTTAATACCCTTGTTTCTACAGATGATGGATGATGATATTGATGATTAATGCAGTATAACGTCCATCTGCCGTCATCTCAGTAATTACCTCCATTCTAGCCATATCATCTTGTATCTCTTTGTTTCCACTATCCGTAAACTAGTGTAACCTCAAAATACAGTACGTCAGAAGCACGGATTGACTGTAATCTGACCACCGCAACCCAATTAAGGCAGAGTACCGATATCCTTATGTTACACTGACTGTCAATTTATCAGGCTAAAGTATCATAGCCTCAAACTATCTGGGCGTTTGTGTGTCATAGTAACCAGACGCTTTATTTTAAATATAGGTGAACTGAGCTACCTCTTGCCCTTTGTACTTTATGCACAAGTACAAAGGCGGACTTAATGCCTTAGGCATTTTCTACCAGTCGTTCTAGGGTGGAGCACAGATAAAAAAGAAGTTTTTTAAAAATAACAAAAACCCGATTGCTTAAAAAGCGAACTAAAAAGACGTAAACAAGAAGAAAATCATGCTGTACAGTCGGAGGATACATGTTCGCGAACTGGCTGACCAAAACCAGATGTATTCTCCGACTGCACAGCATGAATTTCTTCTTGTTTACGTCTTTTCAGTTCGCTTTTTAAGCAGTCGGGTTTTCTGTTTTTTTAATTAACTTTTTTATTTATAACTTTTTAGTTAAATGTACCTAATTCGAAAATATTTTTTTTTTAATTAGGTAACATTTAAACATATAAGTGTTATATATTTTTAAAATCACCTCCTAAAACCCTTTATTTTGATACCACAGGATGGGTTTGGAAGAAGAAAAGATTTGGTGCCCCACAATATGGCGGTCAAAATCTGCCATTTTTTTATTTTCTTATTTTAATGTAGCCAGTGACACTCGCAGGGTTAAGACAAATCGATTGACGTAAAAATCATCAAAATCGGTCAACGCGTTTGGTCTCTAGAACGCCACATAGGAACAAACATATATACTTACATACATAGACTGAAAAACACATTACCCTCCTTCGGCAGTCGGGTAATAAGGCAGGTGCAACTAAATGAAAAGATCAATAGAGAAAAAAAATATATAAAAATAATAATATAAATATATTGGTAGATACATAAACAATGTTATTGAGAAACCGAAAACCAACAAATCAATTCTGTGATGATTCTGCAAACTTCTTGCGAATGTGCTCACGTGCCTTAAATTTGAAAGAGAACCGACTGGTATGCCATCCTGATATTCTGAGGGAACGCGTTTCAAAGAGAGATAGTCTGAACAAAGAAGGACGAGAAGATAAACCTAGAGCGGTGAGAGGGACGTTGTAGAAGACGATTATTGGTAGAACGAAGATATTTACTGTGAGCAGAGCAAAGGAATTGTACATGAGAAGTCAGATAAGAAGGAGAAGTGGGCTAATAAATAAAAGAAAACAGGGTAGTCAAGGCCCTCAGTGCTCTATGCTGAAGAATGGGTAACCATTTTAAAAGTGATCGATGAGTGGATATATTATCATACTTGATCTAGATCTTTTATCTTCATCTAGATAAACAGCTCACATCATCTAAGTTTTCACGCTGAGATAGGTTGTAACAGAATAGCACTTATAGGCGGGGTACTCTGTCATTAGATCCCAAATTATAAAGTAAATTCTTGCCAACTTGATCCTTTTTAATTATCCTTTGTGGCACTCGCGGTATGCGTATCCATTTGCAGCAAAATGTCATTTATTGAGCGCTATAATCATAGCACGTAGGCCACTCGAGTGCGTGTACAAATCTCTGGAATGCCTTGTTGGAAAATATTATTTTGGGACCAACTTATTACCTTTTCTATTTTCTACGACATTAAAGCGGGTAAATCAAGCTTTAGTTAGTTAAAGCTGGAGAAGCAAATGGAACGTATCCAGTGTACTTAATTGAACTCACATAGGTACAGTAAATGCCGACGTCCAATTGCCTCACTTAGTTTAGCTACGGTCGTCAAATTGGTGGAAGCGCCTGCCTGTCTAGAAACACTGAATCGTACATTGTCCTCCTACTTAAAGATACAGCTGTGTGTTGCCAAGACATTTGCAACCGTATTATTAGTTCGCTGTTTATTTCTATGTAGGTAATTGCGAAAGACAGTGGCATAGTGCCGTGCACACCGAGGCTCTGGGTAGGCGTTTTTCAGTTTACCCAGGAATGTGCCCTAACAGGCGTGCACATAGGGGGCTCCGGGGTGGTGTTTTGAGAGGTCACGAGGCCTACGTGCTGATGGTGATAATAGGGGTAGTTTTAGTGAGGTAAAATACCACACTGCCTGGTCTTTTCCAAAAAAGTCCAGACGCCTTTTGAAGGTTTACCTCAGCACACAAATGTCATCTAAACTGTTGGCGCATACACGCCGTCTGCTAAAATACCTAATGGTACACGAAATAAGAAAAGAAAAATATCCATTTTCACACTCTGTTATAGCGAAAACTAAATAGTCTCGCCATTCTTTCCAACAATAACGCTCCTTCCATCTGTGCCGTATTTTCACTTCCTTATTTCTTTCCCACTACTGAAACCCTCCTTATTCTTTGGTCATAAATTAACCACATTATTTGAGCTTATTACAAACGAACCAGCTTCCAGTTGGCAGATGTACTCTAACAATAAATGTTGCCAAATAACTTTGCTCTTGTACGAAAAGGAATTTTAGATCAGGTTGACTTGTTGAGGCGAATGAACTGGGGAATTTATGAGATCAACAGGTGAATGATATCTAAAGAATATTTTTGCTCTAAGTAAAATAAAAGGAATAAAGACAAATACAACGTCATACTGGGACGATCTCCTTGAATAATCTTTACATAAAAAGTACTATCAGAAGTTACTGGTGAATGTTTGAACAGAAAGATTCGTGAACGATTGATCAATATAGATTGATTTCAAAAATAAAAGATAGATAAAGTCGCCATACATTCAAAGCATATCTTGGTTTAGAGTACAATACAGGATTCACGGTAAATAAACAAATATTTGGACAGATTGAATGAATTTATACAGCATACGTTAGCTAGTTTGGCCACCCAATTATCACGACAATGTGTGACGTCATGCCTTACAAAACCACCTGTACACACGCTTAACCTTAGTTATATAGTTAACCACTAACTACGTAATTACGACGTATTTGAATGCTCATTAGTATTATTGTTATCGATCGCTCTAACGACGTAACGTTTGGGTAAATATATACAGCCATTTATATACAAATCGTATTGAAAGCTGAAGGAATCAATTCGTTTCCGAAGAGGTTGGTACCTATTGTAATAATCCAATTTGTCAAACCGGCATCGGAATAGATACGTAACCTTACTCATTTTTTCGGGGCCTTACCTGTACCCGCTTCTTGATAGAATTTTTCCGTTTTCGTATCATTTACATTTTCCTGTGGTTGGCGTAAAAATTGACTGCGATCAGGCAAATAATTGATAGCAGAATTTTGTTATTCGCTTGATTTATTAAGATAATTAGCTGCTTATTCTTCGACTGTTCTTTGTGGTTTTAAGGAAAGCTTGGCAGCTATATGTTGGTTTTATAATATAAGGGAGACGCGCATTTTTGTGGCCTTTCCTGCCCTTATTCCATATTAAAAGACATGTGACATCCACAAGCCTTACTGGGCCTGCGTGGTGGATTACGGTCCATTCCCTCTCACAGAAAGGTGTCCTGTGTCCCAGTAGTGGCAACATTTATCGAATGATGATGGTGATGATTCTATGACACTTCTTCTTCTATCATTCTCCGACGCCAACCTCCACCATCATTTCTCCCTTTTCATTCATATAATTCCTCACGTAATCCTCTTTGGCCATCAACTCTCTCCCATAGATCAACATTTTTTTTACCATTATATTGTTACCATTGCTACTTAGGTACACATAAACTTTTACACAGTAACTCACATTAATCAATTTTGTCCAGGCGCTGGTGGTGTTTGCATGAGCGGAGTCAAGATGAAGGCGTGGTGCTTGGTGGTGCCAAAGAGATATCTCACTACGTGTTCACAATGGACGAGCAGTGCCGGACGGAGTTTGGAGAAGGGTTCGTATTATAATGTTTTTCAAATAAAGAGATTTCAGCAAAACTCACGGGGTCTGCTAGGGCCGATGTCTGTCTGGATCGCGAATAAATTTGAAAAAGAGTTACCGCAGCCCTGGCTCATGCAACTGAAGGAACACGGGTGGGGTTTAAACTGTAGAAGTCTGACACACCCTCACGCTTTACCCAGAGCGGGAGAAGTCATTGGACGATACCCCACAAAACAAAAAAAAATTGCGTGTCCTTCTCTTTCATGAGTATCGGTAATATTTCGGATGGAGCATCTGCCTATCTACCCCCGTACCATGACTGGCAAGACTATCATGGTTTACTGTGAAAAAGGGAGAGATACAAGTCATATCCCCAGATATCATAGTCCCTTACGCACACTCAAAATAACTTTGTTCTAAGGTCACCCATCTAACATGATACAATCTTGCATGTTAGTAAAAAATAAACTCAAAAAAAGCAAAATAATGTTTCAATATTCTAGATTGAAAAAGTGCTTTGAGAATTGAGACTATGTAGCCAATCAAATTAAACAGAGAAGTTTTTATGTGCTACATATAAAAGCAGACATATAGTTACTGTCAATCTGAAATGCATGCACTCAAAAGCTTTTAGCATATTTGCGATCTTGGCTGTTTCTGTATATGAATCAAAACATAAAGTGTACTCTTTGATCAATATTATCCTTCTTTATAAAAGTGTTTTTATCCTGTCCTTGATAGTTCATGAGGTACTCTATTTTTGTACTAAACAATGGATTAAGGTTTTTGCCCCTTCTGAGTCATTTAAAACCACAAGAAAACCGATAAAATTGTTTTATGGTAACCCGTAATAACTACGTCATAATGCTCTTGAACCAGTGGCTGAGAGGCCCGCATAAAATGTTTGAAGACTCATAAAAATAAAATATGAGATTGATGAATGATGTACTTTAACAATCCATTTGAACAATAAAAAAGTAGGTAATACCTAACTATAACGTTCCTAGGTAATAAAATTATGAAATAATAATATTTATAACTTATTTTTCAACACACTTGCTCATAAAGTGGCTCTAATTTCACCGCAATTAGGCACATAATGACACCTGTTATCAAACTGTGACTTTTTCATTACTATTATTCACAAGTGAGATAAAGAGTTTTTTTTTTATTTATTGGTTGAGTTGCTTTGTTCTTAAAAAAGTTTTGATACAAAAAAGATCGTTCTCAATAGTACAAATGCAACACATTTAATGCAACTTCGTATTAAAATAGATAATTTCAACTTGTACGTGTTTAATAAATAAAACTTTCACTTAAATATAACTTTTGTTTTTGTCTGTAATAAAGAAAACTTGAAATTCCCCATTTTGTACGTGGCTAAAACGCTATCCGCGAAAAGCAAAAAAAAAAGAAACATCATTCTTTTTAGTCTCTGGCCGATCGCCATTGTTAGATGCGCGCGCATAGGAAAACTGATTAATTTTGCCCGCCATTGCAAAGATTTTTCACAGCTCGTTTTCACTATTGGAAATGATTTTTAGTATTATTTTCTTCACAAGTGTGTTGAAAAACGTCGTATGATACACGTGTGTATTGATTATTACCTACCTCGGCTCTCTTAAGACCCTCGCCTAACGGCTCGGGTCTCAATGGCGCCTCAGCCATAATCACCAACATTACACACTTGTACCATAATGTACTATTTCACATGCTTTTCAATTTACTCAAACTTCATCCTGTTTCTGTATTTATTAAGAATTAGAAGTTGAAATCTTTTCAAAATAAACTTAGTAAAACATTATAAAAGGTCTAAACTTCAAATCCTCTATTCAGAAACCAGGTGTAAAAAAGTTGCTTAAAATATAATAATTTTGAAAATGATATCTAAAATTTAAGGGCAATACCTACTATTCTTAGATAATGAATTACGTTTTCATATAAAACTAAAAATAATACCTAATACCTAGTACGCGAGTCTAACTGAGAATATTGGATTCAGCGTTGCCTCGAATTGAATCACAAACCTGAGACGCTAGCTGCAATTTGCTGTAAAGGGATACAATTCTGTACATCAAGGCAAATCAATTCTCTCTTGGCGAACTGTGTTCTAAAGTCCCCGTCACGAGAAGCTATAAATTTTGTAAATAAAGACTTCTACTAAGTTACTTAGCGTAACGTGGTACTGGGACGCGTCTAAAGCTGAGAACAAATTATCGGACGCGGCTGACGGACGTGACTTACAGCCGCGACTGATATGTGTGCACAGACAAAAACATCCATCGGGCCAGATATCTATCGGACATCCGCACACCCAAGATCACATCCGCGACTTACGTCCGATAGTTTGCACAATGTAATGTACATACATTACACAGATACTCTAGAAGTCGCGGCAGTCAGTGGCGTCCGTCAGCCGCGTCCGATAGTTTGTTCCCAGCTTTACTCATGGAAGGTTCCACTACCACAAAACATTAGACGACAGCGCTTTATATCGCTAAAATATAACCCGACCAAGTGAAATTTCTCGTTAGTTTCGTTTTACACGTATGCTACTTTGAATTGATTGTATTTGCGATTATTTGTTGTTGATTGAAAGCTTAATTTAAGGTTTCCCAAGTCAACGGCACGAACTATTTTGTGCGCGGGGTTAAAATGCATGCTGTCTCATCCGACAAGACTCCCAACATCCGACGTGCGAAAGAGATTGATGCTGTGATCAGCAGTAAGAAGCTAGTTCTCGTACGAATTAGCACTTTTGCAAATTTGTAGCGAAATGGATGATGATTTAGGACAAAAACGAGCGCTCGAAATTTTATGAACAGATCTTTGGATATTATGAAAAAACTACTAAATGTATATTTTCAAAATATTTTTTTTGCATTGTTGAATTACTAATCTATTACTGTATGGAGGCCGTTTTGCAATTTTCCTTCTTCTTATGGTATTTATTTCCGCCCAAAGATGCGTTAAAATTAGTGTTGAAATATGTAACTCTCGACGCTCGTAACTTTCAAATATTTTATTTTTTTACTTTTCTGTTTCCATATAGGGCTAGATAATGATGAGACAAATTGATATCATTTTTTATTTTGAACGTACACCGTCAAACAGTGGAGTAATCGCCAGACTACGTTTGTATGGAAGAATTTTCGACTAGTGTAAACTTAAGCAAAGATAATATAATTCTAGCATAGTTTAAGTCTTTATTTACAAAATTTATAGCTTCTTGTGACGGGGACTTTAGTTAGCAGGTTTCGGCGGTATTACCCTTAGTTGGTGGTAATCAACATCACTGTATGAGAAGAGGCCTTTGACCTGCAGTGCGAGATTTACAGGCTGGTATTATTAAGGTTGATTCGTGTTACCACACTATAGGTCGATCGACGATCGAAGATATTGATGGACATCGGTTATTTGGTGTAAGTATTAGCGTGGACTTTACTTTGGTGTAGTAGGAACTATCAATAGACGTCAATGACCGATTCTACCATAGAGCGATAGCCTCTCTCGACGATCGGTCGATGGGTGTCTTGCATCCTTAAACATAAATGGTGAAATTTGGTGAAAGAACACCGCTGCCTTCCCATTCAAAGAGTACAGGCGGGGTGATGTCCGGTTTAGATATAGCAACTACCATTATTAAACCGTGCCAGGGTTTGTAGGTAAATGTTATTCCATTTAATTTGGATATGCTTTGCTTAAATATGTCTTGATTTCATTCCTCATAAAATCACTTAGGTCTGCACTCACTTGTAATTTCACAGCTACTAAAAGCAAATTCCTTGTTCATAAATGCAATTGCCGCAACATAAATTTTTGATCGACTTCATCTCACTTTTAGAGAATCAAGGTGCCTCGTAACTCTGATGAATGAAACAAGATACATCAGAGCGGTTCATTGACAACTTGTCAAACTGTCAATTGAGATAAGTGAAGGTTAGTAATTTGTGTTCGGTTCTGGATGCGGGCTCAATTATAATACAAATCAAAACTTCACAAATCAGAAAACAAGTGTATTATTGTATAACAGTTTAAGTTAATACACTTAGTAAATCAGTTTGTACAAGACTCCACTGAAGTGTAATAAATATTAACATCGAATAAAATAATAACATCGTTGCAGTTATTGGCAAGTTATTAATTCCATGCACTCGTGCATACTCGGAAGCCTGAAACGTTAATTAATATTTAATTAAGAGCTTTCATCAGCTAGGATCACGTTTGTATCGATCGATCCAGATGTTACGTGAAGAAACTGTAAATTGTGTTACTCCTATGATGCAACTTTTCAATTAGGTATTATATGGTTTTACACCAGTAGCGAAAATAGAACAGACTTTATTTATCCGGAACGGAACGTTGCACCTAAAAATTCTTCTAATACCCACATGGTGGAGGGGTTACGTTGAGCGCGTTGTGCGGGCGAGAAGCGAGCTATATAGGACACTACAGTTGAGATTTTTCCGATAATCTGTTTACGTATAATCGAATCTGTGCAGGCGGCGCGGAATACATTTGCGGCGGCAGCAGATTGCATCATAAATGAACATACGAATATTTGGAAACGTGACAACCAAAATATCTAGAGTTAATTGTAGCTACAAAGCTGGGTAACATTTTGTTCTACACAGTTTTATTCAGACACCTGTGGAGCCGTTTTATTTGTGCTGCCTTAGTGGCGGTCGTAACGTTGCAACATTAAATGCTGCCTGTCGTCCCTTGGCGCATTAAACGCAAATTTAAGTATGTGTTTATGGTAGACTATTAAGCGCTGGTTGCTGCTAGACAACTGCAGTTTTATTAACAGTCTGTGCCTAACTTTCATCTTCTTTTTGGACTTTTATACTACACTAGCGGACGCCTCGCAGTTTCACCCGTGTAGTTCCCGTTCCCGTGGGAATACAAGGATAAAAAGTAGCCTATGTCACTCGAGGATAGTATAACTGCCCAACGGTGAAAGAATTTTTGAAATCGGTCTAGTAGTTTTTAAGTTAGTCGTTAGATATAAAAATACAAATCTTTCCTCTTTATAATATTAGTATAGATGTATACATCAGTCCGGTTAATCTTATTACTAGGTAAAAATCACTAATTTAACTTAAGATGATAAAAGATTAAACAAAAGACAAGCTCCTTTACTGTTAAGGTTTGAGAGTATAGAATTCATGATTCCAACCTGTAATTTGTCCAGATCTAGTTTTTCCAATAATTCCTCTTTTCCTGCATGAAATTGAACACATTCCAACAACAAATAGTATACATCATCTAGTCCAACTAGAAACACGCTGTTCCTATAAAACAAATTAAAAGATTATCTCTGGCAGACACACCACAACACCACTTGTAGATAATTAAACAATTGTACCGCTTATTGAGATTAATCTCTGATCGTGTTGAGTCACAAAACAAATAGTATTATTGAAGCACGTTTCCGCATAGTTTGATTATTCTAGTCTTATAAAATTGCTCAAAATAGTAGAGTACATTTTCCGCTTGGCTCTTATTGTTTATCTGATCTCAACAGCGGCACGTGGCTCTAAAAATATCTGTAGAAATACCCAGTTTAGCAACACGTTATATTGTTATTTAAAACCAAAACATATGACTCGGGTAATGTGTGTTAGTAGAATTGAAATCCCAAGAATACCAATAATACGCTTTTGGATATTACAAAGCGGAATATTTAACAATACTGGGAAAAGCTTTGCATTTCACAAGTTTCAGAACAATAACCATTTGCAATATGGGAGTGAAAATTACTGTGTTTACTATTGCTAGCTACCTCTTCAACACCTTAGGTAATTTGAGGCAGACAATATAGTCATTAGCATACCTAGACTATGAACCCAATAATATATTCAGCAAGTTACGCCACTCTATATGTTGTTGTAATGTTTCAAATGTCTTTTCCAGCTCTTTGGTCTTTCTCTGTTTTCGGTGGTTACTGAACTTGCCTAAGTATATTAGGTACGTAGATTTAAATAGTGTCCTACAAACATAGCAAAGCATAAATAGTCTGTTGTACTGCGACTAATTACAATTTTAATCCTGAAACCTCGAGTTGAACATATTTTTTAAAATTATATTATATTTCTTAGCTCTTTGGCTAGTTAGTTAGCAAAGTCAATTTACCGTGTGGTGAATTTTAATTTTGTTTCATTTAATTTGCATGAACTTCCTCACAATTCTGCAGGTATTAAAAATTGCGGCTTTTTGAAGTGTAATGTAAATTTAATCTTTTACGTCTATAAGTTTGAGGCTATGGTGGAGATGATTGGAGATAACACCTACAGTGGAGACAACTATGTGTACAACGTAAATTTTTCTTTGCCTCCAGGTTCTGGTCACCTCTTCCTTTTTTTTATTATTGTACGGTTGGGGTCTGAAAGCCATCTATAAAACTAAAAACTTACATGACATTACGACTTCGTTTCTATAACATCTCTATACCTATCTATGTAGCCACATTTATACAACATAAATAAGGTCTTGTATTTACATTTGTATGTCTAGTAATAATACTGTCATTGCTTTTTTAATCATATGAAAACAGTGGTTGGTAACAAAGGGCGGGGGCACTCTTTGAAGGCGAGCTCTTTGACCGCCCCGAGCGAGGATCGACATTGGTAGCTCAAAGGACGTACCGACATGACTCTTTTAACGAACAAACTCAAACTGTAAAGTTTCAGGGTGTTTTTTGTTTTGAATCGAGCAAATTTTGTTAAGTAATTTACAATATACCATGCATTACATATTGAGGTAAGGCGTGCGCAAACATTGCCGACATTTAAGAAAATGGTGAAGGATCATTTCCTTTCTCTGTAACTATTCTTCTCCTTTCTCTGTTCTGTATTTGATATTTATTAGTATATTATTTTATTTGTATGTATGTATTTTATGTAATGTCTAAGTTATATTATTTCATGATAGTTTTTGTACACTGACAACCCTATGTCTACCTCCTCTCGTTCAGTCCATCCAAAGGTTGTCTGTAAGAGATTGCCCTGTGCGATAAGACCGCCCATTGTACACTTATCTTTATAAATGTTTTGTTCTGTAATTATTTAAGTGGTGTACAATAAAGTATATAATAAATAAATATACTGTTTATATATATGCAAGTTTATAAGAAATCTTGCGAGATTATTGTAAACTCTCGATGTTTTGTGAACAGATCATTTCAAATACGATAAAAATTCGATAGTTCTCAATATATTGGACTCTGATCGAGAAGGGAGGGGAAGGTCACATTATAATCTTACGGTGTTTGCTATAAACCGGGGGCTGTTTCAAGAATAAGAAAAGCTTATTGCCATGAGACGGGTTGTCCTCGAGTGTTTGAAGGGATATAAAAATACAATGGTGTCTATAACTCGTGTGAAATTGGCTTACATGCAGAAGGACGAGAAACACGGATGACCTCGTATTGTCACATAAAAATAAACCAAAATGCGAACCAGACATGGAAGTTTCAGTTTCTACCAATACTTCAGGACATTTTAACCAGTAATATTAACTTAAAGAGAGGTAACAAAAAAGTTAAGGAAATCATGCTGTGCAGTTGGAGGATATATTCGCGAGCCAGCTGACCAAAACCACATGTATCCTATGACTGCACAGCCTGATTTTCTTCTTGTTTAAATCTATTTAGTTTGTTTTTTAAGCAGTCGGGTTTTTTTATTATATATTTTTTTTAAATTACTTATTATTTTTTTCTTTTTTGAATTACTTCAAAACAAATAACTGTTTTAAGTTTTTCTAATCACCACCCAAACTCCTTTATTTTGATACACCACTCGATGGGTAAAAAATTGGGAAATTGTCACGCAATAGTTAAGTTACGCGTTTTACCGAAATTTGAAACCATTGGTTAGCATATTTTATATATGCTAACTAATGGTTTAAAATTTGGTAAAACGCGTTTATTCATCAATTGTTAGTCTAACAAATGATCAAATTAACTCTCGAACAATAAGTTCAAGATTAAATTATGACCAGTTGTAAGGCATTCAATTGATGAAAAAACGGATTTTACCTGTTACCCAGACATAACACAGATCACAGAGTTTGTAATTTAAAGTGTCCTGCTAGTGCAGCAAGGCAATTTATAACAATGACATATATAAAAAAATGTTATAATGCAAGAAAAACAGTAAATATGAGTACCTAAATGTCGAGTGTGGAAAAGTGTTTTTTTTTATCTGAGTGTGTGTAGTAGTATGTAATATGTAGGATCAACTTGTGCAACAAAGAAAGCTTTCTGTGTCCTAGTAAGTCCGGTCCAACAACCACTTCAACAGTTTAGATTTTGTCTCAGCGTATTTGCAAGGTATGGTAAAAGATTTACTTATGGAATTAAAGATGCGTATGAGTAAATACAGCGAAAATCTGGACGCAAATAGGGTTTTAACTTTTGGAATCTCCATTCTATCAGGCTGTTTCCTACCCCTTTGACTACAGCTGGAACGAACTACCTTGTCTTTAACCAGCTTAATAAATTCGTTATATCTATACTAATATTATAAAAAGGTAATGTTTGTGAGTTTGTGACATTGTAAGGGGTAATCTCTGGATCTACTGAACCGATATTTTCTAAAATCTTTCACCAGTAGAAAGCTTCATTATTCCTGAGTGTCATAGGCTACATAATATTTTCAAAAAAATTGGAAATCCTTATGAAAATTTCAAAAATGTAACCCAAGATAGCAAAATGTTGCCTATAAAATTAATTCTTTGGCGTGCGCTGAGAAAATTATTGATGATAGATAAAAAATATTAGGTAGGCTGGGTAGGCAGGGTAGGCATGGTAGGCAAGGTAGGCAGGATAGGCAGGGTAGGCAGGATAGGTAGTGTAGGCAGGGTAAGCAGGATAGGCAGGGAAGCCAGGGTAGGCAGGGTAGGCAGAATAAGCAGGATAGGCAGGGAAGGCAGGGTAGGCAGGGTAGGCAGAGTAGGCAGGGTAGGATAAGTAGGTAGGTAGCTAGTTGACGGGAGCGAAGCCGTGGGTCATCTAGTATAGGTTTAAATCAATAACCTAAAACTTTCCATCATCACAAAATTCAATATAAATGTAAATAATGTCCTTGCTATGTTTTAACAAGATTATCAGCCCTGAAAATGTTTTCCTTTGTGGTTTGAACTCGAGCCGGCTGCCCTTGACTGACTAATACACACTTACACTGAGTAATGTGTTTAAATACACATGTAATAACAATCAATAGGTACGTGCACTTATTTATATTATTCAACATGACTAACCTATTTCAATTAGTGGGTGAAACCTAAGATTCATTTCAGTTACCTACCAAACGGAGATCTGAAAAAGCTAATTGATTTCCGTAAGGACATTACGGAGCCCGGAACTGTTTGTTCGGACAATTAAGCTCACTAATACCAATCCGCACCAACACCGCTCCCGTATAATTCCGCCTGACTGACTGTTCGCTGTCCACGCGCCTACAGCTAGCCAAAGAGTATGTAACACTACGTTTACAGCTAGCAGGCAACTAGCTGTCCCCGCGCTGACCGCTTTCGCCTTTCTTTTTTAATAATCTAGCAACGTGCGTCAAGCGAGCAGTAAGCGTGCGTGCGTACAGCGTACGGATCGCTTGCTTGAAGCGCGTGGTAAGCATGCGGTAAGCGAGACGTCAGCTGTCAAGTGGTACGATGGCGGTAAACTTGCTTACAGCGAGTTATCTGCTAATTTGTGTTGTCAATGTAAAGTATGTCTACAGAGGATGCCCCGAAGCTCACATTTCAATGAACATTATTTTGCCGGGTGGGACCGGTGTTGTATAAGTCGGCTGATGCGACCTTTTATGCTCTACTGGTTTTTAAGAAAGTAGCTTTGAAAGAAAGTAGATGAAAATAGCGATAAAATCAAAAATTATTTATTCAAGTATGACTGAAAATCATCACTTTTTGGACGTCAAAAATTACAAAAGGCAGTCCCCAAAACGCGCCCTTTACCACATCTCTCTATAGTTAGCTTAGATGTAGTAGCGCAACGAACTTCCCACAATATTAACCAAAAACCTTTTTATTAACAGGTAAAATTTCAAAATTTAAAGTACCCACGACACGTTTATCTTGCGAAAACATCCCGATTCAAACAGTAAAACGCCCATAACTTTTGAACGGCTCAACCGATTTTATTCAAACAATAGCTAAAAACACTCTCAACGCAATCACCTTTCAAACAAAAAAAACTAAATCAAAATCGGTTTATCCGTTGAGGCGCTATGATGCCACAGACAGACAGACACACACACAGATACACAGATAAACAGACACACAGATACACAGACACAAAGATACACAGCAACACACGTCAAACTTATAACACCCCTCTTTTTCCGTCGGGGTTTAAAAAAAAGTGCCTTCGTGCATCGTAAAATACATAGATATCTTTATTAAATGTTCCTGCAACACAATGTTATTATCACTTGATTGGTTAGCAACGATACATTCCGATATGTTATCCGGTATTTGGGTCGTTCAATAAAGTCCGCCGTGCTCTAATTATCGGACACAAAGGATGATGGGTTATTGTTTCGTGTTACATTAGTTGCTCGAGAATCAACTCAATTTAATCACTCATTCAATTTTACTCCTATTTACGTTGATGAAGCGTGAAATTGCTTTGTTTATACAAATTGGATTGGATGGCTGCGATGAATGATTGCTGATGACTGGTAAGGCAATCGATCATCTCGCACATATGGAATACTAGCTTCTGTCAGCGGCTTCGCCCGCATGAATGTCGAAAGTTATCCCAAGGGAACATTCCCGAGATAAAAAGTATCCTATGTGCTATTCCAGACTATAATCTATCCCTGTGCCAAATTTCTCCGAAATCTGTTCAGCCGTTCTGGGATGATTGAGTAACAAACATACATCGACACACACATCCATCCAAACTTTCACATTTATAATATAAGTAGCTTCTGCCAGCGGCTTCGCCCGCATGAAAGTCGAAAATTATCCCGAGAGAACTATATTTCCGGTATAAATATGCAATATTTTCGCGGTATAAAAAGTATTCTATGTGCTAAAATTGGCTATAATCTATCTCTGTGCCAAATTTCATCCAAATCCGTCCAGCCGTTTGAGCGTGAAGAAGTGACAAACATACACACACACACACACACAAACTTCTGCCATTCAAACATTAAAACACTGATAATGATGACGTATACTTAAATTCGACTAAGTTGCTTATCTACCTACCTCAAAAGTCAAACCCAAGTCGAAAACCTCTTATCAAGCTCTTGTATCGAGTAGTTTTAGTAAGGCGTACAAGCTGCAAAGTAAGATTGTGACATCCATCCGTCCGCAGCCCGCTCCCCTCTCTCTGAGGGAGTGGAAACAATAATGTGTTACGAAAGCGGAATAACGACATCACTTAAAACTTATCTATTTAACATTTCCTGAAATCTGAAAACTATAGCACTAACAAAACAAACTTCGCCTTCGGACTAAATATATTAAACCAAAACGTTCCTCTGAAACAAAGCGAGTCGTGACTCATATTCATTATTAACTATAATACAATCATAGTGGAACTTGGTACACTACACAGACACTTATCTCTGTGGTGAATTCATATATTATGTAAGTACTGTGTCAGGGGTTGTAAACCTATGGTCTGCGTGTTGCGTTAGATAATGTAACTGAAAATTGCCGATACGTTATTCACTAACGCTTACCTAGTCCATGAAATATTATTTATTTTATAAATAGTGTAGTGTTAAAAAACGAAAAAGACACCAAAGGCATGTTAATACGAGTAAGTAAAACTTTGTTCTAGAATAAAAATACGTCGAAAATATATAAAAGAATACAAAAGGTAAATCGAATTATTAAAAATACATATTAAATTAATCGCTTTGTATATGTAGTAAGATAAAAACTTGGAGTGAAATTTTGGCAAGATATTATGCCGAATACACGTGCCTATGCTCAACGCAATTGCAACTGCTTAAATTCTGGCTTAAACATCCAGGTGCTGACGAATCCTTAAGGGGCTGAATACTCAAAATAGGCTTTCTTTAAAACATTTTCTAGCCAAATCTATTGAAGATGTGGCAGCAGAAAAAAGATATGTTAATCTTGATCATATTTCCGAAAACTTTGTTGTGGCCGAAACACGTTTACGCACAAAAACCTCGATACAATTGAATGGCAAAGTAACCTCTTACCGTGATCTTCAAAAGATTTTTCCGGTAAAACTGACCAGCGTACATTTGTACAATTAACAACAATAACGTATCATAAAAGGACGCAAAACTTCATTGTCTTATATATTGAAGTTTCATTCATTATTTTTAAGTAATTCATATTATTATGTTTTGTAAAAAAGTCTATACAAATTCCATCGTGCTTCTCTTTCCATCCAGTGCAATTCGACAGTGACCGCTTTGCGGCGTTGCTAGGTAGACGTATGTCGCTTTTTTCCGCAAAAAGCAAAAATAATATTCAATTTATTTCTCGTCAATTCAATCTGTCAAAAAAATATCAGGTATAATGCAGCCAGATCATGTAGCCTGGTGGCTTTAATTGGAACTAACGAAATCACAAGTAATATTGTCAAAGTCTGTATTACTTTTATTTTTTAGCACTACCGCTGTCACTGGCATCTATATTTTTGTTGTATATTATAAACGACTCACGTCGTTTAGTTTACTTACTAAGTCCATAACTAAAAAGTATTTGAACCTCTTTGAAAATACAACAAATGTTATCTCAATTTGAATTAAATAATATTTAAAATATAGGTGAGGTCGAATACTATTTTAACCTTCTTCGTTCATGTGAAAACAATAGAAGCAAAAAACACAGAACATGGAATGGTCGTACCAACCACGCTGGCAGTGTCTCGAAATGACAGAACTAATAAAATTCTTCGTATCCATTTGTTTCAATCTTTGTTTCTTTCTAACATACGGCACCTAGAACTGACCAAAAAATGTCAAATTCGTGAGAAATGATAATCTATTTCTCACGAATTAGACATTTTTCCTCGTTTCAACCAAAAATCGTCCACATGTGGACATAAAGCTCACCAAGAATCACCACATTGATCAGTCCTGTATTTCTCGCAATTAACTATCCCAATTGCAATAACGGGCTAAAATAATATTTTGTTAGTCTATTAATATTGTTAAGCTAATTATTAATTGATCTTATCATTTTGCCAAATCGGCACTGACAATTCTTATTTATTAACAAAAAATCCGCCGATCGCCCTGGAGAGTAAACTCAAAGACTTACACTTGGGGATTGCCAGAGAGTTACGCAGCATTCTGGATGTAAAAAGAACAGACCGAATACGGAACACGCTGTGTTCCCAAACGGGCATAATAGACGTGGGTAAAAATGCTGTTCGGCTCAAATGGGCCAATGCCATTACGGCTCACGTTAGTAGCATGCAAATTGAGCGTTGGGCAAGCCTCCACTCCACAATCTTGAAGATGGAACGCACCGTTGAGGCCGGCCCAGAAATAGGTGCCGAGATGATTTGGACGCGTACCGTGAGGGCTGGTTCTAGACGGTGCGGGAAAATAATGTCTGGAATGACTTAGGTGTACTCTTATGAATTTAATTGGAGATGGATGAAGAGGGAGGGGACGGCCAAAGAAAAGCTGGATGGACTGTGTGAGGAGTGATATTAAAGAAAAGGGAGTCAATTATAGCGTGGTGCGGGACAGGACGATATGGAAGAAGAAAACGTGTTGCGCTGACCCCAAGTAACATGGGACAAGGGCAGGTAGATGATGATGATGATGATTTCAGACTTTTACCGGTAAGACTTAGTAAATCTGTTTTACCGATAAATATTAAGTTTCATCATAGTTTTTTTTTTTTTTTAATCTGAAACAACAGTTCGGCTTTTACAGTAACATATACGTGGTTGTGAGGCATACACTGTTTTTAGTATTTATGTTTTCCTTTTTTGGTTGCCTAGCCAAAAGGCAAAAAACGGAACCCTTATGGATTCGTCATGTCTGTCTGTCTGTCTGTCTGTCCGTCCGTATGTCACAGCCACTTTTTTTCCGAAACTATAAGAACTATGAGAGAGATCTCATAGTTCTTATAGTTTCGGAAAAAAGTGGCTGTGACTGTTATTATTTCTATTTAAGGAGATTAATGTAATGACTGTGCCTTCTCAGTATATTTATGAAAATCATTTATATGCCCATAAAAATATAAAATTGTTTAAAAAATACAGTGATATCCATAACAAAAATACTAGGAATAAACACAAATTTGTAGTACCTACAACAAGGCTCAAGAAAATAGGTGGCTCGTTTAGATGTCAATGTGTACGCTTTTATAATAAGCTTCCTAGCCACGTACAAGATCCAAGTCCTTATAAATTCAAGTCTTTCATTAAACGTAAGTTGTGCCAGAAAGCGTTTTATACAACTAAAGATTACCTTGAAGACAAAAAGGCTTGGGATTGAGCTGCTCCAATTAATTTTGTTTTTTTTATTATATTTTGCACCGTGAATTTTGTTATTATAATTATTTTTATTTTATTTATTGGTTTTCTTGCAATGACAAGAATATTTACTTTTAAATTATTATATTATTTTATTTTAATTATTGTGAATGAGAAGAGTATGTGGATCTTTCTTTTTTGTATTTTTTGTTTTAAGTTAAATTTATCTTAAAGATTTTTTCGTTTGTTTGTATGTTTGTTTGTTTGTACCGAATAGGCTCCGAAACTACTGGACCGATTTAAAAAAATCATTCACCTATGGAATGATACATTATTCCCGAGTAACATAAGCTATAATTTTGACGGGAGCGAAGCCGCGGGGGTCAGCTGGTTGTTTATAATCATGGTCTGGCAGTTTGAGTAGTTTATGCGGCCTACCCGAATGTCCTTTCTTTGGTATTGTTCGTCGAATCGTTGAGCTCCTTAAATTCTGAGTTGAGCTGCTCGGTTATTGACAAATGCGTGCACTGACTGGACAGGTCCACTCAATCTGGCTAGTTCTTTCTCAAAAGACCATTTTAGACATCAGTCTACATGGTCTTCACATGATCTAACCAATATTTTGTCTGGACTTTAAAAGAGACTGTGACCTCTGATTTTGTTTCGGCCTTTCTTCTCAGAGTAGTCAGATAGGAATCGCCGACCTCATCTAGTTTTAAAAAATATCGTCATCTCGACTTTTACATGTCTGTTCGACTTTTTCATGTCGAACAGACATGTAAAAGTGTTTGTACAAACCAACTTACAGAAATAAAATCATTTATCATTTATGCTGTTAAAACTTGGTAAGTATGTGTATTCTCTGAACCGCATTAAGATTTTCAAACAAAAATGGAAAAAAACTGAAACTCAATTTTTTTTTTCATCCTATCTGTACGTGTGGGGTATCTATGGATAGGTCTTCAAAAATGATATTGAGGTTTCTAATATATTTTTTTCTAAACTGAATAGTTTGCGTGAGAGACACTTCCAAAGTGGTAAAATGTGTCCCCCCCCCGAAACTTCTAAAATAAGAGAATGATAAAAATTTAAAAAATATATGATGTACATTACCATGTAAACTTCCACCGAAAATTGGTTTGAACGAGATCAAGTGAGTAGTTTTTTTTAAATACGTCATAAATCGTAAACCACAATTTAACAAGTACGGAACCCTTCGTGCGCGAGTCCGACTCGCACTTAGCCGGTTTTTTTTATGGCATGCGTTGTGCCTGGCGCATATAAACATTTTCTTTCTTTCTATACTATCTTTAAACACCTACACTGTACCAATACTTATAGCAAATAAATGATTGATTGATTGATTGATATATAATAAACAATAGCAACAAATAGTTTCAGCCGTTCTCTAGTGAGACGCTTACAATCACATACAAGATGGTGTATTTCTGTTGTCGCTATAACAACAAATACTAAAAACAGAACAAAATCAATATTTAAGTGGGGCTCCCATACAACATACGTGTTCTTTTCCATTTTTTGCGATAATGGTACGGAACCTTTGTGCGCGAGTGCAACTCGCACTTGGCCGGTTTTTTTTATTTAGATAGATAAAGTTTACATGACCGTGTTTTTTGCGCCCTGTCTATTTGTTTTTTAACTCTAATATACAGAAAAGCGGCACCACGTGACCTCACCACAGAGGGCTGATGTATATCAAAACCCAGTAAGTGCTTTGTAATTATTATATTCCAGGAGAGCGGAAAGTCATCTTGTATTAGTAACTAAATGATATATTAAGATTTCAAGAGAATACTAAACAAGGAATATGAACCTACTAATTGTACAAATGATATTAATAGCGTCATACATTCTATTTCATATTTTAAACATGCCTAAAAAAGTCCATTCCAAACCTAGTAGGGTTTGGATATTTCCTAATTTAAGGTGTCTTTACAATTTGATGTGACTTTGCTATTGTAAATAATGATAAAATTGATTACTGAAAGCACCAAATCTCAATTCAAAATTAAAATTTCCAGTTTAATATTGCACAGTCCATTTCAGTATAGTAAAACTCATTAAAATAATATAAATAAAATTATCTAGCTATTAAACCAATATAAAAAAATGTAACGTACTGTGTTCTTATATGTGGCAGTCGCATAGAAGCAGACATAATTATAATATTTATTCAATTTGCACGGCAAAGACTCGTATGACACTAGCCAGATTACCTATTTTAGTGATCTTTATTTTCGTAGCAATAAGGTTGCATTCATAGGCAAAATAACAGTGAACGATCTGATGTCAGATGCTAGCCAGTTTGAAATAAGAACTAGCGCGGTTATATTTTTGTAAAAAACCATCGGAAGAGTCCGTTTATGATGCGGGCCTCTATGGTCGGCCTTGTGTATTTAATTTTCAAATACTTTTCGCTCCAATTTAAGTTTGCCCCTAAACTATCGATGACAGTGGGCGTGGCTTAGAACCTCAGATGTCGATTGTCAACTGTTTGTCCTCAGCCCCTTAACGTCGTAAAGCAAAGTTTTCATCCGTGGAATTTAGATAGTAGAAACTAACACATAAATACTAGGTTAATTCTAACACAAAAACTCATATAAATAAAAATTATGTTACTTTAGCCACTTGGCACTGGCTTAAACATCCAGGTGCTAACGAATCCTTATCGTCGTAAAGCTGAGTTTTCATCCGTGGAATTTAGATAGTAGAAACTAACACATAAATACTAGGTTAATTCTAACACAAAAATTCATATAAATAAAAATTATGTTACTTTAGCCACTTGGCACTGGCTTAAATATCCAGGTGCTAACGAATCCTTATCGTCGTAAAGCTAAGTTTTCATCCGTGGAATTTAGATAGTAGAAACTAACACATAAATACTAGGTTAATTCTAACACAAAAATTCATATAAATAAAAATTATGTTACTTTAGCCACTTGGCACTGGCTTAAACATCCAGGTGCTAACGAATCCTTATCGTCGTAAAGCTAAGTTTTTATCCGTGGAATTTAGATAGTAGAAACTAACACATAAATACTAGGTTAATTCTAACACAAAAATTCATATAAATAAGAAATATGTTACTTTAGCCACTCGTGGAATATCCGCGCTGGACGAAAAAAACCGCTTTCAGTAGTAGTGTTCCAAAACTGGATTACGAAATGAGACCGCGGCGCAGTTCTCGTAGCAACAAAACACAGGCCGATGAAAAAAAAGTACGGAACCCATTGTAATATGTATGGAATCACGAAGACTGCTGGCACACAAGGGGTCATGCGCTTTGCCCGGGGGTTGAAGCCGGACTCGGCTTCTATCATCTGATATCTACAGACAAGGAAATATGATTTCGTAATATAACACCAATATTTTTAAAACGTATGGTTAAACTTCGGCCAAAGGAACTGGTGAAGACTAGAGCCTATCTGGACATCTTGCTCAGCATTTCAAATAAAATCGACGCTTTTAACAGCTGCTACAAAAATATCAATAATTTTTATGAATGAAATTCTGTCAGAAAAAGAATTGTCTTCTCTTTTTTTTACAAACGAAATTTGAAAATTCGATAAATGTAACCAGCCAGTCTGAGTCCTCAAAAAAAAGGCTATGCCAATAAGTCTTGTAGAAAATTGCTGCAATAGGTAAGATCGAAGTCATGCTATACAATAGATTTTCCCATAAATTCGTTTTCTAGGCCTTTTCCACACACACATATTTATGTACCTATTCCCAAGCATGCTTGTAAATTAAGTGCATGTTATTAATTAAATTATATTATTTTATTGAATTATATTATATTAAATTATCTCTGTCATGCAACAGATTATTATTATTAAATTATAATGTATTATTTTATGTTCAATTAACTTTATTCGCACAATAAAAATTGTAATTTTGTATTATTGTAATTTTGACATAAAGTGTAGATTGACTTGTAACTTTTAGCTGTAGGAGGAAGGCGCCGGTGTCTGTAACACAGTTTATACTAGTACAGTCATCGTCGTTCACTCTATCTTTAAAAAAACAAAAAACCTTAGTATTCAATGTTTTTGATTAGGATAGATAAATTGTTCCCATTTTTGATGAATATATTTTATTATTATTATTTTTCCAAGATAAAAAGTAGTCATTGAGACTCAGGGATAGTCTAGCGTTATATGTATTAGTACAAAAATTGCCTAATTAGATCTTCTAAGAGAGATTATCTCCTAAACATATATTTTTTTAATAGGTTTAGATTAATATTTATGTAACGAAACTAGGCCTGTATTCCGGATGCTCAAACTTGACTCAAACTCAAAATTGGCTACACCTACCAATCAACTGCCAACCAATCAGAACTCTTGAGTTTTGCATAATTATGATTCTTCAGCTTGACATATGTGTACTCAATAGAGCAAGAGCCCAGACGCCCCAGACGTTACCTTTAAAAAAAAATGTGTGAAAGGTATTGATGAAAATTTAAGTCCAAGTTAGCTAGTACGAGTACTTCCAAGTACAAGCTAAGATTTTGTGTTTGAAGATTACGGTAACGTTTGGAGCGTCTAGGATCTAGGACGTGAGCACGTTAAGGTAAAAAAAACAAGCTAACCAATCACAACTGTCCATTGCCAGTTTGAGTTGAGTTGAGCATGAGCATAAGCATCTGGAATACCGGCCTTAGGAACAGTCTACTATGAAGCCTACTCATAAAACATAATTAATATATATTTCTTCAAAATTACTACTAAAAAAATTAATAATAAATTATAAATTTTCTTAAAAAATTATCAATAAGTATTGTTTGGTTCTCTTTAGATATCGGTGACCAACCATGGTCAAATTACTTTTAAAGTTAAAATATCCAACAAACGTCAAAAGGTGCACAATCCCAGCGTTATGTATATGACCGTTGTATCTGTAGTTCTGTAGCCCGGAGCACAATCCGCTGTCTTCAGCTTATAAGTACCGTCCATCGCATCCTTTGAACCCGCTCTGAAATCCTAGCCACAAAGTGTGCGTCTGCAGTATCTTGTTACACAACGACCATCTTAGAACCAATCATTATCTTAATTAGACACTTCATATTTATTATAATTGATTATGTTGTTTAGTTTTTTGTTGGCAACTCTTTTGAATTCGCCATCTGTCTTGAGCAAGCATGGCGACAAAAAGTATGTAAGTGGCGCGGCGGTGCGCTATTTACCCGACTTCCTAAGGGGGATATGTGTTTATCAGTCTTTATTTATATATGTATTTTCCTATACGGCGTTCTAGAGACCAAACGCCAAATTCTGTGGACTTTATTTATTTGCTATTTCTGGTCTAGTATAGATATAGTATAATTATGGGCAGTAATTCCAGTAGTACAAAGGGCGTTCCTGAAATATTTGCATTCATTGATAATACTTATATATAGGAAGCATTTCTTACAGCTACAGTCCAATCTTCATGCTTCTCAATGGCCATTATTTGGGAATTAAGCGGTTTGTTTGAGTAATTTTTATCGCACTTATAAAATATCAAACATAACATTAACATTATATTCCTAATTCATGACAGCATCTGTACTAGTACAAATTACGAGGAACTTATCAGTCATAAGATCCTTCTCAATTATACTTTAGTTAGCTTTTATTAAAGTCCATCACATGTATGTTCCTTCAAGTATCCGCTTAACCTTTCCCAAGCACCCACCGTCTTTGAGTTCTCTTTGAGTAAAATACTCGAAACCCTAAAATTAGCTTGGCTCTTGAACGTCTATAGCTCTTGGCGTAAGAGCCAGTAAAAGTGCGATAAATATATTATTCAAACATTTTCAATGCATAATAATGAGCGTATCAACAGCCTATCATCTCGTTCAATGGTGTTGTTTTTAAATAAGTCATAAGAATTTTAAGATCTGGCAACTCTACTGTACAGCGTATTTGATTTATTTCAAGTTGAACAAATGTAGCTTAAGGAAAATGTACTTAGAAGTTAAAACAGTGAAGTACCCGAATAGTTAGGTAATCTATACTAATATTATAAAGAGGTAAAGTTTGTGAGTTTGTGAGTTTGTGAGTTTGTGACGTTGTAAGGGGTAATCTCTGGATCTACTGAACCGATTTTGAAAATTCTTGCACCGGTAGAAAGCTACATTATTCCTGAGTGTCATAGGCTATAAAATATTTTCAAAAAAAATAGAGATCCTTATGAAAATTGCAATAATGTAACCCAAGGTAGCAAAATGTTGTCTGAAAAATACATTATTTGGCGTGCGCTGAGAAAACTATTGATGATAGATACAAATTAGTAGGTAGGGTAGGTAGGATAGGCAGGATAGGCAGGGTAGGCAGAATAGGCAGGGTAGGCAGAGTAGGCAGGGTAGGCAGGGTAAGCAGAGTAGGCAGGGTAAGCAGAGTAGGCAGGGTAGGCAGGGTAGGCATGGTAAGCAGAGTAGGCAGGGTAGGCAGGGTAGGCAGGATAGGCAGGATAGGCAGGTTAGGCAGGGCAGGCAGGGTAAGCAGAGTAGGCAGGGTAGGCAGGGTAGGCAAGATAGGCAGGGTAGGCAGGGTAGGCAGGATAGGCAGGGTAGGCAGGAAAGGCAGGGTAGGCATGGTAAGCAGAGTAGGCAGGGCAGGCAGGATAGGCAGGGTAGGCAGGATGGGCAGGGTAGGCAGGACAGGCAGGTTAGGCAGGGTAAGCAGAGTAGGCAGGGTAGGCAAGATAGGCAGGGTAGGCAGGAAAGGCAGGAAAGGCAGGGTAGGCAGGGTAGGCCGGGTAGGCAGGGTAGGCAGGATAGGCAAGGTAGGCAGGAAAGGCAGGGTAGGCAGGATAGGCAGGGTAGGCAGGGTAGGCAAGATAGGCAGGATGGGCAGGGTAGGCAGGACAGGCAGGTTAGGCAGGGCAGGCAGGGTAAGCAGAGTAGGCAGGGTAGGCAGGGTAGGCCGGGTAGGCAGGGTAGGCAGGGTAAGCAGAGTAGGCAGGGTAGGCAGGGTAGGCAGGAAAGGCAGGAAAGGCAGGAAAGGCAGGGTAGGCAGGGTAGGCCGGGTAGGTAGGGTAGGCAGGAAAGGCAGGGTAGGCAGTATAGGTAGGGTAGGCAGGATAGGTAGGGTAGGCAGGGAAGGCAGGGTAGGGGCAGGGCAGGCAGGGTAGGCATAGTAGGCAGGATAGACAAGGTAAGCAGGGTAGGCAGGGTAGCCAGGGTAGGTAGGCAGTTGACGGGAGCGAAGCCCCGAGGGTCAGCTAGTGGTTTCTTATTTTCTAGGTAGTTTTAAATACATTCCTTAGAAGAATTGGGTCTCTCCTTAACTATATCGTCGCTTTCAAACGCAAAACACTCCAAACCTACGTGTTTGAATTATTTATTGATTCACCTCTATAGGAAATACACCTTACAATAAAAAGAAGACACACTGTATATGCGAATTTATCTAATATAAAGCCTACAGTCCAAATATCTCATCACCATATAATTTAAATACTGTTTCGATCCAATTTCGTGACGATTCACAATCGGTATCTACAGAACTGTGTATGTGCGCATCACTAACTACATTTCGGACTATTTGTATGCAAATTTGTTCGTCAGATTATTGACTACAATGGATTGGAAGGTATTGTGGGCAAATTAATCACTATATCATACCAAAATTCTAAACTAATGAATGAAATAACTCACCAATCTTTAGACATTGCCATAGTCAGGTAAAAAGCCCTTGCAGTTACCTATATAAAATATTGAATGTTATTAAACAAGAGACTTTACTCCGTTCAATCTTCAGACTAGTACCTTCAAATACCAGTAAACTTCTTCAGCAAAAAATTCAATTTCAGTTTTGTAGGACCTAATCGAAACATGATTGGTATAAACGGCTATTGGATTATATAAAAGAAAGAAACTGTATTCGTCCCAAGCAATAACGCCTTCTGAGCGAATTGAAAGCTTTAGGCTTACAAAGTTACGGCCTGTCCCAGATGTAACTTCTTATAACCGAATATCAGTTGGTATTTTAAGGCTTTTGTCAAAATGGTTTTCTCGGATTGGATAGCCTTATTCCAGGGTAGATTTAGGATTAGGATTTGAAATCACTCTTTATCCCTTAGTACAAAAAGCAAAATACTTTTTTTGTAATACTGGCCGGTACTTTAGTTTTTTATCTACAAATTTATGAAAAGTAAAAAGCATTATCTTTAATATTGCCAGAGTATTAGCGCTTTTGCGGGCCTCTATATTTTGGGACATCTATCCCACATAGGGGGTAGCTGCCTAATCCATGTATATTACGTTTAGGATAGATGCTCCGCCGGGAAATTTTGCCTTCCCATGCAATCGCAATGAGACATGAGACAGGGTTAACTTAGTGATAGAGAATCATTCGCTAGATTTATAAAATAGCATGCGATTCATAGGTGAAACAAGAGTAATTACAATCGGGCCAACTATACTCCTGGGGCAACTATCCCAGGATAGTTGCCCTACTAGTGGGTATAGTATAGTAGTCTGCGGATAAGATTGAAGACTGATTACTTAAGTCCTGTTCAAGGGAAAAGCCTCGACTTAAAAATACTCTTAATTAATGTCCATAATGACAAGCCAGGTCTTAATTTGATTAAGGGCGGTCAACTCAAGTGTTGTAATCGATTCAGTGCAATGTTGGACAGGATTGCGTTTACTGATCATCTCTTATCTTTCTCCTGGCTATTATTCCAGTTTATGTAGGGTCAGCCGTCCTAGCACTTCTGCGGCACACCATACGGTTGTGGATTGTCTACTTAGCTGTGTTGCTCGCTATCATGTCATTGCGTTTACTGATCGACCATCGATTATACTGGCTGTTTGCCCGAAAGAGATGAGAATATACACCGACGGATCGAAAACTGACTCCGGTACCGGAGTCGGAGTCGGAGTCTTCTCACGATTTCAATATAAAGATATCTAGACCGCTAGGAGGGTTCAATACCGTATATCAGGCGGAGTGTGTGGGCATCATACAAGCGGTCCATGCCCTAGAAGCCAGGAGGGTTACGGACACCCACATACGGATACTCTCCGACAGCGCATCAGTCCTCCAATCCTTACATAAAAAATACATTACATCAAAACTAGTACTAAAATGTCACAACGCACTAGAACAGATAACTGCATCTAGCCGTAACACGGTGACACTACAATGGATAAAGGGACACAGCGGATCGCTGGGTAACGACGCGGCTGACGAGCTTGCGAGACGCGGATCCAGCTCGGCGGTCTATGGACCCGAGCCTATTGTACCCATCCCATTCAAGCAAATACGCAGGTGGCTACAGGAATTCCCCCAGAAACAGGCGGAGAACTGGTGGGCCTCGGCACCGGGCTGTAGGCAATCCAAAGAAGCTCTGCCATCCTTGGACAGTAGGCTTACCAGGCGTCTTTTACGCCTGGACAGGAATGGCCTGCGCCTGGTGACGGGGACCATCACGGGACACTGTTCACTCAACAAACACTTCCACACAATAGGCATAACCGACAGTCCTCTATGCAGGGCATGCATGGAGGCCGTGGAAACCGTCGCGCACGTTCTCTTTGAGTACACAGATGTCACATAGATAAGAACACGAACCCTCGGGTCACCCAGATTTTACACGGATGTTTTATGGAAACCAGGAGCTCTAATTGACTTCTGGAGGGAGGTTGGGCTGTTTGGAATGACCACCCAATGGCCGCCATGGCCCACGTACAAAGGTCCATTAAGGGACTAAGTGTGGAAATCAAACCCCCCTAACATAGAACATAGATACTGGCTGTTTGTTTGATTGCTGACTTTTCTCTTCTCCAGGTTCTCAGTATGCAAGTCAGTGAAGGTGCGGTCTGCGTGCTCGCGGCTGTGGTGCGCCCACCGCGCCAAGCCACAAGTCTGCCACACCAAGCGAGCGCCTCCGCTTGAGGGCACGCCCTGCGGTCACAACAAGGTAATCACAACCCAATCATATCCAATATGAACCAAATTTATATAAACTGTAACCTCACTACAATATTACAGGAAGCTAGAGTCACACCTGTAAACAATGATTACAGTAGTTATTTTCTGTAACCGTAAATGGCCGTATTTGCATGTTGAAACTCACGATTACTGGTACATAATAGAACAATAAATGTAATATTAAATGAAGCTAACTTCCCAAGCACTTACAAAGCCCTGCGCAAAGTGAAAATAATAAAGCCGACAACAGCCGGTGTTAATCCCGGTAGACATGAAGAAGATTGATTAGCATTCATATTTGAATTAATGAAAATTAATTTCGTACTTAGTAGGAAAACCTTAAATTCGCTTTTAACAAGCAATAACAACATTTCTAGGCAAATAGAACGAACATAGTGCTCGTGTTCGCGTGTGGCTGTCGCATACCTTACTAAGGATTCCATCGGCCGCGGACGGAGGGTACGTGTGTGCGCATAAATTCGATGAAATCCTTTGTGAATATGTTTTTCAAGCTATGCAAATGACGAGTGCTGGCACCGCCAGATAAACACCGCGTCGACGCGAGCTCCATTGTGCGCAGCCGTGGAATAACACAGCAACCCTAGAGCTCTTTCATGCCGATTCGAAATTCAATGACAATTTAAAACCAATTTCAATCCGAGGACATTTCAATAAGGATTGCGCCCGTTTCATTTAAAACCAGCCTGTTTTATTCTGAATGACGAGAAAGATCTCTCATTGAACTTCTGAGAAAGTAATTAGCTCTAAGAGGCCACGCAACGCTACTCAATGTTGTTCTTGGAAGTCTTGAAAATGCTTGTTCTCGAGAGTTCAAAGCTTGCGTGACTCGTGTACGAATATTCATAATATTAATTAGTCGTAGTGTATTAAGTAGTCGTAATCAAATGGAATTATTTACTTTCTGTACTTAAACAAAATAGAAAATTTTAAGCAAATCTTAAAACTACCTTCCTTCTCAGAGTCAAATAAATCCAAAGTATATACATTAAATCGAACCGATTTCCAAACAAAACACTACATAGCGAAAAATTACTTTCTTTGCCAAAATCGGTGTCTTTGGTTCTTATTGTTTTTTGTTTTACGACACCGACTTCGGGCAAGAAAGTTATTTTTCACTTTGTAGTGGTTTATTTTGGAAGCCGGTTTGGTTTTTTTGTTACAATTTTTTTTTTATTCATCTCTTTTTAGTTTTGGTAGTACTTCCAAATACTATGATAATCATTTATATATATTTCGGAGTTCCACCGCCTATCTTCCGGCTTCATCAACAGATCAGTTCGATGATACCATTTTCATACGTACCATTTATTTATAAGTATTTGCTTCATCATAGTCTGTTAACTATTCGATATATCTTATACCCGTGGCATAATTAGCATTAAGGAGTTCCAGTGTCATCTATGGTCTTCTTCATTAATTCACCAAATTATACTTTCTGAGTGCAATTGATTTCATTGTTGTTGAAAATACCAAAATCGCTATATGTATGCATATCATATTTGAAGAATTCCCTCAATTTCATCAGATCATGACCGGAAGACCAAGGGACCCACTTGGGGAGTATACCCTTTCAAACAAAAAGAAGAATTTGCCGAGTAAACGGGAAACAAACATAAAAAAAAAACTGACGAATTGAGAACCTCGTCCTTTTTTTGAAGATGGTTAAAAAATAAAAACGAAACAAACATAAAATTGCCCTTCAGATTGCTTGACTTTCTAATCTCCTTACAATAAGCCGCTTTGAGGCTTACAGAAACATCGGGATAGTAATATTTTTTATTGTTCTCTGTTATATTTTGTTCGACCAAACAGACCGAGCGAAGTAAAATAAGTATTATTGGCTATATCAATTTCCTTTGAACTGAAATCTTTATATCCAATATCAGACACGCTTTCCGTTTTATTACTGTGGTGTCCATTTGGAGCGTAAAAGATTGGCGGCAAGGATTGATAAATCGAATTCAAAAGTCGCTGATTTATCAAAAGATTTGTATCGCATTTCCATGAATATCGTTCACTTTCGTTACCTTTCAAGAGCCGAAAGTCTTGCCGACGACGCCGCACCACTCTACTTTGACTAATCTTATAAATATTTGATAGTGAGGTTTTCGGCTTTCATCTCATGGCACTTGCCACTAGATTAAATCTTATCTTGATAAATAATTTACTTAATATTATGAATTACTGGATTACTAGGAGCAGTGGTGGCCCAGTGGTTACGGCCCCGACTTACGACTTGTAGGTCATGGGTTCATACCCGAGCAGGCGCTTTACTTTGTGTAATTTATTTCAACACCACCGCTCTCAAAACGGTGAAGGAAAACACCGTGAGGAAACCGGCATATCCTGGAACCAAAAATTCAAAGACATATGTGACATCTACCAATCCGCACTGGGCCCGCGTGGTGGCTTATAGCCCACTTCCTCTAAAAAAAGAGGCCTGTGTCCCAGAAGTAGGAACATTAAAAGGCTGATGGTGATGTTGATGATGAATTACTGTGAAGAAAACTCATCTCTCTCAGTTCAGTACAAACATAGATGTGACTATTATAGACGCCTGAGTTCTCTGAAGCTTTCAGCAGAGATGTATTCCGATATATATATAT
Organism: Orthosia cruda; assembly: GCA_964057195.1. Classification (NCBI taxonomy): domain Eukaryota; kingdom Metazoa; phylum Arthropoda; class Insecta; order Lepidoptera; family Noctuidae; genus Orthosia; species Orthosia cruda. Next base: position 14,717,996 of record OZ059830.1, on the reverse strand, counting down.
ATACATACATAGAAAGCGAACGTCTAAGCCCCGATTTATGAATTAAAAATTTGAAGTTGAGTATTTGTCAAACTCTCTACTTTAACCTGAAAATCTGTCAAATTTTAGCATTAGAATATGGTATGGGACGTTCGGATCTACTAAAACTCAGTTCAAAAGAAAGAGGTCCCAACTCACTTCCCTGTGTCACACGTAATATAATACTAGCATACCTGTGTCAAGATTTATCAACAACGCTCTTCTGACATCCTATTAATTTTTTGCAGTGGTGTGTAGACCGCGTTTGCGACCCGATGCCAGGCCACGCAATAAAGACTGAGACAGAGAGGAAGCAGACAGAGGTGGTAGAACATAAGGTGGAGGATACAGGGAGGGAGAATGAGAAGCCCGAGTGGAGTGACTGGGGGCAGTGGAGCGACTGCAGTGCCGACTGCGGGTATGGTCTGCGTACGCGGATCAGACGTTGCAGGTATAAAGGGTGAGTGGAATTTACCAAGCGTAATATGTTCGGATTGATTGATTGCGGAGTATAACATAGAAGCATATGAGACACAATTATTTTATCGCTGCAGATAATGTCTTCCAAACTCAACTCAAACACAAAATATTTGTTTGTTTCTGTATGTAGAATTGAATCATCGTCAACATCATTTTAACCGAAAGTCCATTTCTTATTTGAATATCTGATATTATAGGTTCGTTCATAAGCATAGTTTTTACTTAAGGTTGGCTCAGACTAAATGAACATAAAACCAGAACCAGAGCACTTTTTCATATTGTTGATATTTTAGTACGGTTAAGCTAACAAAAGAATTCAGTCGTTTCGTCTATTTAAACTTAACCGACCTAAATAAATTTATAACACTTTCCTTTAATTCATAGCATAACATCAGAGAGTGCTTGCGAGGGCGCTGGTTTCCAAGTCCGCACATGTTGGGCGGGAGTGACGTGCGCAAACACACGGGACGCGAGAGCTGACATCTGTCTGAGGCAACACGCGAGGTTCATACCTTATCTGCATCCTAATGGTAAGTATTTTAGTTATAATATGATAAAACCAATGATAGTGTACCCCACCCTTTTTTATTTTTAATATCCAATTTAGGCAGTCTACTCAAAGCACTAACTACAGGCCGGAGTATAATAATAACTGTAAAACTGATACCTATGTAGCCACCACTCATCAATCCACGTTTTTACGCTGTTTATTAGAAACTAGCTGACCCCCGCGGCTTCGTTCCTGTCAAAATGATAGCCTATGCTACTCTGGAATAACGTAGCTTTCCATAGGTGAAAGAATTTTTTAAATCGGTCCAGTAGTTTCGGAGCCTATTCGGTACAAACAAAAAAACAAAAAAATCTTTCCTCTTTATAATATTGTATTAGAAATAAGCAGATCTCAAAATATTTTTTGGTACATTACGTTTTCTGACGCTATGAAAAATCTTTACTATGTATCTCCAGTGCATGCAGCATAACGCTATATGAACTAGACGTAGAAGGGTTTTGTAATGAATACTATATACACATTAAACATTAGGGATATAAATATTTTTTCATTTTATGTTATATTTTATCAGAAACCCAGCACTGTGAGGTGTGGTGTGTCGACTATGGTGGCGGAGGCCCTTCAAACTTTGGAGCGCTGCCTGATGGTACACCATGCAGCTATAGTAGACCATACGACGTTTGTTTTCAGGTAAACACTTTTTATTTATGTATTTTTTTAACACTTCATAGGCTTTACGTTAAATACCTTGAAGAAGGATAAAGAACACAATTTAAAGAAGTACGAGTTGCAAACTGAATTTACTGAGGTTCAATTGAAGCTTTAGTATAAACGTCCCGAAAATTGTGAAAACGTTGACTCACGCATTTACAACCCATTGCCGAAGGATATATTGAGCTCTCTACGTACTCTAAAAAAGGAGGCAGGTCATTATTTATGTAAAGTTTATTAAACAGAATAATACGGTACGAACTCACAATTTAATTATGTGATGGATGAGTGGCACAAAAACACAATGGAAAAATTATCAAAATAACAAGATAAATTAAACACCACTCACTTATAATAAAGTGCAGTAATTATAATATCAACTTAATTAAGGGTCCCCGCCACTTGAGCCACTTTTTAGGGCAAAGTGGAAAACTCTCAAGGAAATTGCCGCGAAAAAATGCTTTTTAATTTTTCATCTTTTCTTTCTGAACTTCTGACACTGTTTTCCTTTTACTAATGTACCTACTCGTATCTGGATGGAACATCTAGTTTTAGAAAAGGTTCTTCCATCTTTTTCTAGTAAGTACTATATTATCTAAATAGGTTGGTACCTATTAAGATCTCCGGCTCGAAGGACCATTATTAACATGTTGACATATTGATATCAAGACTGAGCTGTGCTTGTGCTGTGCTTGCACAGTGCATGTATTATTATGCTTACAGTGTATATTTTTCTTTTTTCCTAGGGTACATGTGTTCAAGGACACTGCAACTCTTCGGACAGTGTGTGCAACTGGTGTCCAGATGGATACTGCAACAACAACACGCACGTTTACACACGACAGCTTGGCAATGGTAAGGTTGCTTATCAATCTAATTCATGACATATAGGTATGGTGCATAGTGGTATTTATAAAAATTATGCATCACTATATGCTGCTATGCAGAGCTTACAAATATTGCTTACTCAAATAGGAATAAACTGTGTGCCGGTCAAATTATATCTAATTAAGAATATAGGTAACTAATTAATCGACAAAATTATTCAGAAGCCTAAATGCTGTTACTCAAACGATTAAACCCATTATGAAATAAATTCAAACTCTAAATTCGATTACTGAAATCATTATTCCTGTGAACTAACTTGAACTGAAATGACATTGAAAAGACAATTAGCTGCTAAAACAATTAGAAGATTTTATCACCTGGATAGTTAAAACTTTCGCTTCAAGCGCAGCCGTTGAATAAAACGAAAAAGTTGGACCTCTCGATTTTATCTAGGTTCTGAAACGAAAGAGTAATTCACTTAGATTGGATTCAGAATAGCTCAGTCGACGAATCAGATAAACTACGTCTGACTGAATCTAAGTTCTCTAATATTTTGCGAAGGTCAACAACCGGCTGGGACTTTCAATTGTGGGAATTTCTGAGTATTCCTGCGGTTTCTTGGAATGAAATTAATACGCTTTGGCGATTGATAAACTTAAACTTATCTAGGGGTAAGAAACGGTCAAGACAGGGTTGAATTTAATAAGCTTACAACTTTTAGTAGCGTTTACCACAGACTATTTATCTAACTATAAAAAATATAACTAGAGTACACATAATTCTTGCTCTCAGGATTTAGAAACCCCAGTACACTCTTTATGCACTAAAATTCAAAATTTCCAGTCTGTGAAGGTTTCATCATTTGATTAAGTGAGAGCCTAAAAAAGAAGATAACCTAAGTCTAGAGGGCAGACGTAATCTTTTGTAACTAATCCTTTTGAGAATCGGGATGATTACTGCTATACCTTGTATGTTTTTTTATCGTCCGTTAAGCATCATTCATCCCGGTGTCTCGGAAACCACGTTAAGGCGTAGATATCCCTCATATTTAAAAATGAGAATCACGTAGACGTGATTACAAACGGCTAGTCGTATTTTTGTGGAAAAATATATGTTATATTAGACCATTTTCATAATAAGTGGATCTGATATTTTTGAGTTTTACTGGTATAACATAGTGTAATTAATTTTAATAAAATTGTCACCATCTCAAAGACAATTTAACTATCTATATTTGGATCTAAAGCTTTGTTTCTTAAAGTCATAGAATAATAAGGAAAGTACAAGAAACTACTGAAGTTTGAGTCGCGCGGGTGTGAAACGAGGAAGTGTTTTGTTGCCTCAAGGTCGTTGGCCACTGTCGTCGTCTTAAGCAGTTGGTCCTAATTTGGCACCTAACCTCTCTCCGTTCGTGTCGGATATAGTTCGAGTATTCTCCGCACCGATGGCTAGTCTCTGTTGAGATTCTGATGATTTTTGCCATGGCCGAAATCGGTCAGGAGGCCTATTATTAAAACTGGATTGTAAATTATCTTTAACTTCTAGGTTGGACCCGCATGACAATGATTCCTCACGACGCTCACCAGCTCTCCGTCCACATCGCCACTCCAATCCCACTCAGCATAGCCATGCGCGAGAAGAAGCGAGACAAACAGATGTTAGACCTGATGAAGCACTCCAAACGCTACGACATCGATTCTAAACAGGACAAGTACTTGAAGTATGACCCTAATGTGCCTCAAAATCTACAGATCATTGAAGTAGATAGTCATGTCATTGATATTAAGGTAAGACAAAGTTAAGTAAAGGACAAAAGTAGGTACCTAACTCTGGTTCTAACCCACATTTAACGTTCTTACGAATTGTACAATGCAAGCAAAGATCAATTTAAACCTTTTCATGGTATTGTAGTGTTTCTGCGAATTGCGTTACTTGCTAGTAATGCTTTCGCAGTGAATTTACCTGTAACTTTGCTTTCTATTTTGCATTCATTCTTTGAAATCTTGGTTCTTTGCTCGATGATATGTAACACAAATTCGCTTGTTTCAAAATCAAGTCGTAACAAAGCGTCGAGCGTAGTGATCATTGTACGGTCCGTAAAAGGGCGACACAATGATGCAGGGTACAGATTGGTAAAACGTTACATGAAATGTGGAAAATCTTTGGGCTTTTTAAAATATTAATTTCATAAATTACATTTCAAGTTATGTTCCACCAATTTGTACCCAGATTAAAGTCACGTTTTCGTCTGTAATTAACACGCATGCAAGTTGCATTGAGGGCCATAACAGTTTGACCACAGGGAAAAACTATTCTTTGTGGTTAAATCAGTTTGACAAAATGGTTTGACCACGAGGAAGAACCGCACCGAGGGACTTATAATGTCAATAGAATAAAATCATCTCTCGATCGTGTCCCGAAATGTAATGAATCTTGCATGAGACTGAACGCGGCCTTAGAGCGACTCGATGTTTTGTTACCAAAGATGCTACATGTGTGTCTATGTGCAGAAGTAATGTCTATACTCACTTTATAGGAAGGGTCTCGCTGGGAGGGGGAGGCGGTCGCGGGAGGCACGCTGCTCCGCTGGACGAGGACCGACACAGATGTCTTTATATCCTCAGACTCGAGGCTGCAGACAGACTTAATGATAATGGTGAGTTCGAATTTTCTTTGAATTTGAAATAGTTTGACTGTGGTGGCACAGTGAAAGATAAGCGATTGATTTATTCGTGAATTTTCGATGGTGTTTTCTTTACAAAAATCAATCAAATCAATCAATCCAATCAATCCAATCAATCCAATCAATCCAATCAATCCAATCAATCCAATTAATCCAATCAATCCAATCAATCCAATCGATTCAATCGATTCAATCAATCTAATCAATCCAATTAATCCAATCAATCCAATCAATCCAATCAATCCAATCAATCCAATCAATCCAATCAATCCAATCAATCCAATCAATCCAATCAATCCAATCAATCCAATCAATCCAATCAATCCAATCAATCCAATCAATCCAATCAATCCAATCAATCCAATCAATCCAATCAATCCAATCAATCCAATCAATCCAATCAATCCAATCAATCCAATCAATCCAATCAATCCAATCAATCCAATCAATCCAATCAATCCAATCAATCCAATCAATCCAATCAATCCAATCAATCCAATCAATCCAATCAATCCAATCAATCCAATCAATCCAATCAATCCAATCAATCCAATCAATCCAATCAATCCAATCAATCCAATCAATCCAATCAATCCAATCAATCCAATCAATCCAATCAATCCAATCAATCCAATCAATCCAATCAATCCAATCAATCCAATCAATCCAATCAATCCAATCAATCCAATCAATCCAATCAATCCAATCAATCCAATCGATTCAATCAATCAAATCCAATCAATCAATTGCTCAATTTATTAATGCTTAAATGGAGGCACTGTTGGACCACAGGTTGGACGCTACCGAATGCCGACTCTGATTAGATTGCTATCGACAAGTTAAGAAGAATAATATGTTTGCTTAGATGACACTGCATTTTAATGCAAGTATTTATTCATTAATGTAAATAAAATTCAAACATATCTATCAAAATCACACTACTTATACATATAAGACACCGTGCCTGAAATTATAGGCCAATTGCTATACTACCTGCTATTTCGAAGATACTGGAAAGAATAATTAATAGTATACTTGTTATGTATCTCGAAAACAATAATTTACTTTCCTCTTGTCAATTTGTTTTCCGCTCTGGGAGGTCGACAGATGATGCGGTTCATAAGCTCACGGACCATATTATTAGGAATCTTGATTATGGTAACAAAACACTTGCCATCTTCCTTGACCAAGCTAAAGCGTTTGACACGGTGTCTGTCCCGCGTCTTCTAGCTAAATTGGAACGCCTGGGAATAGGAGGGATGCAGTTGAAATCGTTTCAAGACTATCTGAGTGGCCGTTATCAATACTTGAGGGTTGATTACAACATTAGCACTGATCTACCTGTCTCTTTTGGTGTCCCGCAGGGTTCAGTGCTGGGACCTACACTTTTCTTAGTGTACCTAAATGCCCTCTGTGAGCTGAAACTGGAGCAGGGTGTCATTATCGCCTACGCTGACGACACAGCATTACTATTTTCTGCTGATAATTGGGAAAATACCATCATGTTGGCCCAAAACGGTTTCGACAATTTGTCAGACTGGCTGAAACAAAATGTTCTAACCTTAAACTCAGATGAAACCATGTAAATGCCCTTTAATACACGAAATCCTTATATTCCACCCATTGAACTTACTCTTAAATCACACTCAGTTCATGTCCATCCAACAAATGCTACTACATGTGATTGCCATTGTCTGATAGGGAGATCTGAGGTTAAATATTTGGGCGTCATACTAGACTCATTGCTAAACTTCAATGCACAAAAATCAGTACTCCAATCCAGACTGAGAAAAATCATTTAAGTTTTTAAGAATTTACGGTATGTAGCGGATATTTTAATTTTATAAAAAGTTTATAGGGCCCTCTGTCAATCACTTCTAACTTACTGCGTTTCATGCTGGGGTGGAGCTGCCAAAACTACTCTGCTTCCTCTTGAAATAGCACATCGGGCAATTCTAAAAGTTAGCTCCTTCCAACCAATAGATTACCCAACTCATCTTTTGTATCAATCGTGGAACCTACCGACCGTTCGACAACTCTACATCGTAACTACAATCCTAAAGCAACACTCCCTTACCCGTCTTGGCAGGAATACTCTTCTTAAGCGTCGTCGAAATGCTGTGGTACCCCAGTCCTTTCAATTTAAACATTCTTTTACAAATAGGTTTTCTGCTTCGCTGGTCCTTATCTATACAATAAATTCAAAGTCAAATATATTTATTCAACTAGGCCAAAAAGCGGCACTTTTGAACGTTATAATTCAACAAATTAAAATGTACAAGTAATAAAAGTTGATTCTACCGTGCATTCAGAAAAGTAGCTTGTTATGGAGAAGAATGCACAAGAAACTCCATTAAACATATTACCCTTAATTTATATACACTATGTAAACGTGAATAGTTTGATTTTGCAATCAAACTATTGAACTTCCTAATTGACTGTGATTATGAAACTACTGAAGAACTTCTTAAAACATTAAGATAAATAGAACTTTTAAACACACCTAACACTAGCACACAACACTTCTTCTTCTTTTCGTTTGAGGATGTGGGACACCTCTGGTGTCAGAGTTAATCAAGGGAAATATCGCACATGAGTTATGGCAAACATTAATTTAGCCTGTAGATATGCAAGTAGAGCTTCATACCTATAGGAATATTACTAAAGAACCTGAAAACTTTAAGGATCAATCTGTCTACTACTACCTACCATCTGCCTTTTGTTGGACCGTAACATAGTTCGGACTAGGCAGATCCAATCTTACCGAATGCAGCTGATTAGTATTTTGCATAGAACGACCGCTTATCTATCTTGGCTTAATTACTATTCTGACAAATTGGAATAACCATCAATATATTGCAATCGCATATAAAAAGGCAAGCGCACAAAAACTTCTAAGCAATCTTCGAATTTTTCGCTTACTTCCCAATGGATTCCAAGCGTTTATTAACGAGCTACTTCACTTTGAAAGCGGTCACGTCTGGCTGACTACTCGTACGAATAAACTTAGCTGTAGAGGATTATGACAGGATTTATATCCGACTATGTTAGCCAACCTGAATACGTTCTCCGTTCTGAGAAAGTCAAGTGTATTGTGGAGCATCTAATTTAAATTATAATATGTACTAGAAAGAGAACACTGAGTGACTTTACTCCACTTTATATTAGAACCTGTTTTAAATGGTATATGATTTTCGATGTCGTGGAATACTCAGGTCAAGAGAGCAAGAATAACTAGACTAATTCATGACGGATTCGGCCAGAATGGCCCATGAATGCCACCGATGACGCTAACGTGGCCACCTAATAAGCCCAAAATATAGTCTGGCTGACCATAGTTTGGGCTTATTAGGTGGTCACGTTAGAGTCAACTCAAAAAGAAGATGAAGTAGGTAACCAGCCATAGGAAGTGGAAAGAGTGGAGGAAGGGTTTCACCCCGCTGTGCTACATTATGGGCTGATATAATGATAATATCCAATTTCGATGGCTTGTTTGAGGACGAAGACCTGAAGAGCCAAACCTTCAGTATCTAGGCAAAACTAAAAATCTACTCGAACTTACCTAAATTATAAGCCGTTCCTATTCTCATTCTAGCTATTTATTTATCTTCGCAGTCTCCACCTAACACCGCTTTATAATTTAACTTCGCCCGGAGTTTTCCACGTGGAAATAATAAATGTCAGCGTTTACGTCGGTAATTTTTTATATTTAAGGTCCCTTTGCACGGCCCGCCGCCCATTATCTCCATTCGCAGACATTATTTTCAAAGATTTTGCATGGACTAACTAAAGGTATTTACAAGGTAGATGTGACTGGAAACACTAGAAGGGTCGCCCTTGAACTTATGAGTGATCTTATTTTTGATGATCCTCAGAAAAGCCGTGTGCGCACTAATCATAACAGGCGTAGGTGTATCAATTGTTGTATGAAGGTAAGTAAACAAAGCAAAAACTGTAAGGATCTGATGATGCCGTTCTGCCTATCCCATGGGAAAAGTAAAAAGCTTGAGTTTATGTATGTGTCACAGCCATCTGGTTAAATAAGCCAGTTAATTGAACGTCTAGGCCGTTGGACGGGAGGCTGAAGGACAACTAGCCAAGTCATTAAGCGCAATGAATAATCAGATGGCTTAATGTCGTGTAGTCATTTAGTTAAATTGGATATTGATGAATTTGTAATGTTTGGTTAGGGCTATAGTTAAGACTCAAATATTTCGCGAAAACTTGCTGAAGACGTAGTATTACTTGGCACCTCCATGTTTTCATATTATTTTCACAATTTAATTTCACCTAAAATTGCACACAAGAACGAAAAATAACATTCACGATTTGAGCTGTTGACGCCATATTTGTTTTGGTGACTACTAGCTCCGCAGTGGAAAAACAGTGAACTAAATTTGAATCAATTAGCTGAGACTTGATCAGTCATCTTCAAAGGGCTGACTTTCAATACGCCAAGTTGTTAAACGTTGAATGATTCTAGTAAAATTAAATATCGGCCTATGTATTGAATTAGCTGGCTAATTAAACCAGATGGCTGCAACATATGTAATTTGAGTGAAAGAGAAACTAGCTAATTCAGTGATTGTGTGTAACACAACACGTTATAGAGTACAAAAGGGAATAAACTATGAAAAGTGTAACGAAGCGAAACATTGGATGATAAGGGTTGGAACCGCGCCCGGTTAATTATTCAACAATGCTTTTAACTCTGCCGCTGAAGTTAATTGGGACTCACGCCACACTCTTTAATCTATTTTTTCTCTCTATTCTCGAAAGTTCTATAATAATTCACGTAAACTACGGCAGTTTAAAGCTTTCTTTTACAAAGGTTAAAAGCCGAATTTTCAGCTGTAAAATGGCCTCCTCAAATTTTCAGACGGAGTTGTCGTTCCATTTCAGCTTCTCTTTGGTATTGTTTTAAATTGAAATAATTCGAAACTGACTTTACACATTAAACAATAAAAAACTTTTTAACAAAAAATCAAACCGACTTCCAGACCAAAAAACTACAAAGCAAAAAATAACTTTCTTTTCCGAAGTCGGTGTCTTTTGTACCCACTTGTTTTCTTTTTTTCGACACCGACTTGACTTCAAAAAAAGGAGGAGGTTCTCAATTCGTCGGAATCTTTTTTTTTTTTTTTTTTTTATGTATGTTCCCCGATTACTCAAAGACGCCTGGACCGATTTCAAAAAATCTTTTTTTGTTTTGAAGGGTATACTTCCTAGTTGGTCCCATAGTCATCAGGTCAGGATCTGATGATGGGATCCTAGAGCAATCGAGGGAACTCCTCAAATATTATAGGCACACATATAGTGATTTTGGTATTTTTATCAACAATGCAATCACTTGCACTCAAAAAGTATAATTTGGTGAAGTGGAACTGATGAAGAAGACCACAGATGGTCACTGGAACTCCTAAATGCTAAGTATGTCACGGGTATAAAATATCTCGAATAGTTAACCGACTATGATGAAGCAAATACTTATAAATGAATGGTACTGATGAAAATGGTACCATTGAACTGTTCTGATGAAGAAACCGGAAGGTAGGCATTGGAACTCTGAAATAAAACAATGTATCCTAGTCGTGCTTGGGCTTATTAGAATTGTCATGAGATGTACTTTGGCCATAAATGATTATCATGTTAATTAGCGATACCTACTAAAACTAAAAAGAGAAAAATAAAAAACTTTTTAACAAAAAATCAAACCGACTTCCAGACCAAAAAACTACAAAGCAAAAAATAACTTTCTTTTCCGAAGTCGGTGTCTTTTGTACCCACTTGTTTTCTTTTTTTCGACACCGACTTCGGAAAAGAAAGTTATTTTTTGCTTTGTAGTTTTTTGGTCTGGAAGTCGGTTTGATTTTTTGTTAAAAAGTTTTTTATTTTTCTCTTTTTAGTTTTAGTAGGTATCGCTAATTAACATGATAATCATTTATGGCCAAAGTACATCTCATGACAATTCTAATAAGCCCAAGCACGACTAGGATACATTGTTTTATTTCAGAGTTCCAATGCCTACCTTCCGGTTTCTTCATCAGAACAGTTCAATGGTACCATTTTCATCAGTACCATTCATTTATAAGTATTTGCTTCATCATAGTCGGTTAACTATTCGAGATATTTTATACCCGTGACATACTTAGCATTTAGGAGTTCCAGTGACCATCTGTGGTCTTCTTCATCAGTTCCACTTCACCAAATTATACTTTTTGAGTGCAAGTGATTGCATTGTTGATAAAAATACCAAAATCACTATATGTGTGCCTATAATATTTGAGGAGTTCCCTCGATTGCTCTAGGATCCCATCATCAGATCCTGACCTGATGACTATGGGACCAACTAGGAAGTATACCCTTCAAAACAAAAAAAGATTTTTTGAAATCGGTCCAGGCGTCTTTGAGTAATCGGGGAACATACATAAAAAAAAAAAAAAAAAAAAGATTCCGACGAATTGAGAACCTCCTCCTTTTTTTGAAGTCGGTTAAAAATTTGTAAGTAAATTTTGTTTTTGTATAAGCATAACAAACACCCCATCACTAGAAGCTACCGTAGGTGCTCAAAAGGGAATAAAATTGAATATTTTTTGTTGTTCCATGGGGAGCACCAGGATATTATATTGATTGGTGCTCAAATGGAAATACCTTTGGTGCTCAAAAAACAGGTGCTCAAACGGGAATACTCCAAAAATATAGCACACGCGAAATATAGCAATAATACAATTGTTTTAAGTTCAATTAGTGGTAATTATGAAATAAAAGTAATTAATAAAGAGTCCATTAGATACAACACGTGTCACTCTTTACCGTAATGTGTTTAATGTTATGAAACGATACCGTGGCCATTAAATCGCTATAACCTGCTACCAGCTTTTAGAGTTATGGGTAGGTACTTAGCTCAGCCTTGTGGAAAAATCCACGTGTTCTACTTTCAATTGTGTTACACTCGTCGCCAAATGTCTTAGAATATTATATTACCTAGAAATTTCAATCAAATTAAAATTGAATATATCGACAGTCACAATATAGTAAAAAAGTAATATAGTACTTACAAAATACTCGTGCAGACTATAAAACATTTGTTATTTCATCGGCTGTCTTTTTTTCGCCCTGTAATAAATTGAATAATTTTATTTTTGAAAGCTTAAAAATCTAAATTTGGTTAGTAACAACGTTGCAGCATAAAATTTTATTCCGAAAAACTACAATCACAAATTATTATGCAATTTATGACTACCGACCCCAAACTAGGGAATCAGTCTTCGAACAAATTGTCTTATATAGCAAAGGAACCATTCCATTGTGCGTTGGTCGTCAATACAATATGTTTTTAAAGAAAAGAATATTTGCAGCAAAACTAGTATTTCTTTTTTAGTCTTTCGATAAAATCGGACCATTCCAAACTTAAATGACATTATTATGTTCCGCAGGCATACCCTGAACATCCAGTGGTATCCGGCGAAGTGGTGACAGTGGAGGTCTCCGTCAACTACAGCACACCTGCCAGTCGAACGAGACCCTTGGAATATAGGTAAATAAATAAATCTTGAATTTTTCCTTTTGTTTCTATTTTTCACTGCCATTGAGGATAGGAAGTACGAATATATGGAATACGGCTGAGACAAAGATACAGTTTGTTTCATCCCTTGTTGCACCTCAGTGTAGGTAGGTATTTTATTATGTGTCTACCAATTATTTCTCGTCAACCATCGTTTTATGCTAAAAATACCAACTTGTATTATTTAACCAAGATATAATGCTGCTGCTAAGGATACAATCCTACAAAGGAAAAATCAAAGGAAATAGCATTATTTTTTATATTTACCTTAATCCTCAAAGAAAAATTCAACCACATTGATTTTTTATGAAGACTACCTCAGGTTTATCTCCGTACGCGTCCGTGTGACTTTTTCATTATTTTCGTTTACTGTGTATCTTACCTATGCTTTGCGTATATATTTTTCGCTAGTTTTTTTAGTATTGTGAAATATCTAACAGTATTTAAATCGTTTCTATCTTCTTCTTTCTTTATCATGCAACGAAATGACCCTTAAAGACCTCTCAATACATACATTTGAATAAAACATACCCACCAAACCCCTTCAATACAAATAACTTCACAAAGAAACAGCACTGAAGCACACTTGTAACAAAAAGTATGATGTAGATATACCTAAATATTGTAACATACATGTTGAGCAAATCCCTCGCCGTATCGTAGAGAACAAGCAACCTTAATGTATCTTATTAACTTTGAGACAGACTCGCTCAGTGCTGCTAAGTGAAACAAAAGTTACCTTTGTCTGGCCATATCGAGCGCGTCCCGGAAAATTTTCCCTGCGATACGTCTTCAGTACTGATTTGTTTATAGACAGATAGGGTTTAATATGAAATGCTTAACCAATATACACATACCAACACGGTCTAGGGATATTTCATACTCAATTAAATAACTTGAAAAGTACTGGCCGCATTGGAATCATTTATACACCGATTTGTTTGTAATTTATCTCAGACTAATTCCAAATTCAAATTTTTGAAAATTCTTTTGTTTCGGTGGCATAAAAATGTCTTGATGTGTAGGAGAGGGAATTTTCATTTGTGCGAAATTTAGAAAACAATACGAATTACGTTTAGTTACAGTTTTTTTTAATTTTTAAACGAAAGATAAAGTTAAAATTGAGGTATTGTAGCCATGCAACGCCAACATTTGACGAGGGCGGAGATGTTACGAGCTGTGGGAATGCTGGAAGCTGGGTCTGTTCAGCGTAATGTTACTGAGGCCATAGGGACCCACCAAAATGTAATTTCAAGATTGTGGACACGCTATCGTGCCACAGGTGAAGTAGCGGAGAGGCACCGGGGGCCAAGTCGCATCACTACCCCCAGACAAGACCGATTTTTGCAAATTACTGCGCGAGCTCAACCAAATGCAACGCCGACTCAATTGGTCCAAAGGCTGCGAGTGGAACACCAAGTGCTTGTGAGTGACCAAACTGTAAGAAGGCGACTGCATGAAAGCAATCTACGCTCTCGTAGACCACTCCGGGTCCCACCTTTACGGAGAGGCAATCGTGGACGACGATTAGAATGGGTTCGGAACCACGTGGACTGGGGCCGTGAGCAATGGTCCAATGTGCTGTTCACGGATGAATCCAGGTTCGGCTTCCATCCAGATTCACGAAGGACGCGTGTTTGGCGAGTTCCTGGACGATGGAGCCGTCTTCAGAACCCTCAGGAAGTTCACCCATACCAAGGAGGAACAATTATGGTTTGGGCAGGAATTCGTCTTGGAGGACGGATGGATCTCTTTTGGGTGCGGGGCAATATGACGGCAGAACGGTACGTCCAACAGGTGCTGGGGCCCGTAATCTTGCCCCACAGAACACAAATGGGGCAAGATTTCCTGCTCATGCACGACAATGCCCGGGCACACACGGCGAGAACGGTAGCAGCTTGGTTACATACACACAATGTTAGGGCCTTAGACTGGCCTGCTCAATCGCCAGATCTAAATCCCATTGAGCATGCGTGGGATATGCTGCAAAGAAGAGCTCTGAAGGAAGTACCTGAAAATCTGGCTACAGAAGATCAAATTTTTGCGCACCTCAGAAGGACATGGGACAATATTCCGCAGCAAGACATTGACAACCTTGTTCTGAGCATGCTGAATCGTTGCCGATGTGTTATGAACATCATGGGCGCTTTCTCAGACTACTAACTTCAAGTTTATAAACACAAATTAAATGATTTTTCTATTTTTTTCAGTTTTTACTCATAAATTAAAAGTTAATTCATATACGGTTTCCGTCTATGCTTCATTTTTTTTCCATAATATCCTGAAATTTTAATCGAAGTACCTTAACCATTATTAAAAAATGGTAGAATATTAAATAACGTATCTTTTAAATATATACATGTCATATAAATAATTAACACATTGATAGTAATTCGCATTTTTTAAAATATCCCTAGACCGTGTTGGATGTGTTTATTCTGATTATATGTTGATGTTTTACGAGTGGGTGTTGTTAGTACTATACTTATTTATATGTAGGTCTCGCTATTGTTTGTCTGAAAATTAATTGGACTTAATTAATAGTCCTCATTAATATATCCTGGGCTAATTTGGGAGGCCATGGTGGAGCGCTTAAACCTGTTCTTGCAGGCAGTCTCCGAATGGGGCGATGCCAATCTGGTCAGGTTTAATGCTGCTAAAACCCAGGCGTGTCTTTTTTCCGCAAAAAAGAGTCAATTTCACCAGGCTCCAACTTTCCGAGATGTGACCGTGCCAATAGCTGACCATCTTGAGCTTCTTGGCGTTACGTTGACATCGACTCTCAATTTTGGGCCATACATTGAGGCAAAGGCTCAGCTGGCCGCCAAAAAGCTGGGGATCCTTGCAAAGGTGAGAAGGTATTTCACGCCAGAACAGCTGCTCAGCTTGTATCAAGCGCAAGTTCGATCATGCATGGAGTACTGTTCTCATCTCTGGGACGGATCTGCCAAATACCAGCTTGAGGCACTGGAGTCGATCGTAAAGCGGGCCAAGAGACTCATCAGCGATGAGGCACTGGTTAAGTCAAAGCTCCAGAGCCTTGAACATCGTCGCCGAGTTGCCAGCTTGTCGGTTTTTTATCGGTTACATTTCGGGGAGTGTGCGATGGAATTGCATGATTTAATTCCATCCAGCCCGTTCCATCATCGGACTACCAGACGTACGGCGATGCGTCATCGATATATGGTGGACATCCCACCCATACGCACTAAACGTTTTGGGAATACTTTTATTAAGCGTACAGCTAAGGAGTGGAATTCCCTGCCGGAGTCTGTGTTTCCCGATAGCTACAATCTAGGGGTCTTTAAGTCAAGAGCGAATAGGTTACTTCTAGGCAAGCATGCTCCACCATCGACCACATCATCGCTTACTATCAGGTGAGATAGTGGTCAAGCGCGAGCCTATAAAAGATAAAAAAAAAAAAAACGAGCTTGAGAATGTTCGGTATTACAATTTCCATTAGTAGTTTGTAGTAAGACAGTTAATATTCCAAAACAGTTTCATATCCAAAATTAGACGAATCAGTCGTAGATGCCAAAAAGATTATTTACTTTCAAAGTCTAATCTAAAAGTTTTAGTTATTTATGAATCATTCTCAATAAAGGCGTTGCTATCCTTTTGTATTAAAATAGTAAATAAGTCTTAGAAACTACAGTATTTTTCGAATAATGTGTCTTTAGTTATTAAAAGTGTGTTCTTGAAATGTTAACGGAGACTAAGCGATAAAAACTTGTGCTAATGACAAAACTTAGGCACAATTAGTCGCTTGTTGTTTGTCGCGCATTTATTCTCACATGAGCGATGGTTAAGAAGACTTCTCATGTGGAAATTTCAGTCTCCCTCTTATCACAATTGATTTATTTCGCTCGTTTCGCTTTCATTGTTCTAGTTGTCGACTGAACTGACTAGCTAGGGAATTGTTTCAGCAGTCAAAACTACTGTATCTATTCGTTAAAAGAGACTGAGCGTAGCTCAATTGCTACGTATAATATATATAAAAAAACTAAATCCGATTTCAGGCATTTCATTTCCAGATCTGCGCACTCGTTTATGCAAAACGAGTGTCCATGTCACTAGTACTGTCTACGAAAAATATAACTACATTACGAATTTACGACATCTTTTTCGAGAATATTTCATTTGTACGATATCACGTACTCGCCGATAAATCACTGACACCATTTAAATAATAAGTGTTTCAAATTCATGGCTGTGCAGACATAAATCATGATTAATTTCAAACTAGCTTCTGCCAGCGGCTTCGCCCGCGTGGAAAGTTTATTTTTAACCCAAGCAATATACCAGGACGAAAAGCCTATGTGCTATTCCAGACTATAATCTATCTCTGTGCCAAATTTCATCCAGATCCGTTCAGCCATTATGCCGAGATTGAGTTACAAACATACGTCCACACACACATCCATCCAAACTTTCACATCTATCTATTATATCTACGAGTATATAAATAAAAGCGAAACGTCACTCACTCACTCATCACGAAATATAAAAAAAAGTTTGACGGATAAAGATGACATTTTTGAGGTTCCGCAAATGACGTTAGTGAGTACTAATAAAGGTTTTTTGAAAATTCCACCCCTAAGGGAGCAAAAGGGGGTTAAAAGTTCGTATAAAATTTCTACAATTTGTAAATTGGACCCGAGAAATTTTAGATTTATGCTCTTGGTTCATAGAAAAATATGTATTTATTGGTTTTCGGGAATTCCACTTTGGGAGTTAAACTAAAAATTCACCTGTAGGATAAAATACGGATTACGCAAACGAAGTCGCGGGCGAAGTGTTAGTTTATTATATTAGTAAGATATAGTGGAACTGTAGAACCAAAGTGAACTGAACAAATATGTATTCACTGTATTGTATCACCCATTATAACTAATAGATACCGTCTCCCACCTTTGAATTGAGGCCTTCGACAAATATTTGAATTGTAGCGAGTTCTCTAGATTCCAAGTTTTGCTACAAGCTTCCTTTAATGTAGACAATAACTTACCCTTTACTTTGCGTAGCATTTGTATTGTGAATTTAGGGTATCGTTCCTTTTGTAATACTTAGATATACGAGACATTGCTTTTGTTTGTTGTAGCCATTATTTAGTTGTCTTCCCATTTACCGATAAATGTGTTTAGTTCGTTTATGAATAAAGCTATTTACATGTAGCTCAATATACGTGTCTCAGGTTACTCGATCAGCACACAGATGTACTTCAATCAAATTCGATCAAACAGTTCACTCTTTAAAGGTCACGGAAAGGAGCGGTCAGGAGGAAAGATTTTTTTGTTTGTTTGTTTGTACCGAATAGGCTCCAAAACTACTGGACCGATTTCAAAAATTCTTTCACCGTTGGGAAGCTTCTCTATCCCCGGGTGACATAGGCTACTTTTTATCCCTGTATTCCCACGGGAACGGGAACTACGTGGGTGAAACCGCGAGGCGTCCTCTAGTTATGTATAAATTTGTTTAACACAACATCGGGCAAGCTGAGCCTGTCACCGTGTGTGGTTAATGTGCACTGCGTACCGGCTGTACAGGTATTAATATCATTTCCGATTTATATGCCTGATAACCATTAATTTCTGTAACATTGTTAATTCTAACGATAACACGAGGGATGATTAAATTAATATAATATCTGTATCTACATTAAGTATAGCAGTAACTTGATAATAATGGCAAACCATTCAAGCATTTTCTTTTTTCGCAATCAACAGGTTTTACATACAAGTTACAGGTATATCCATATCTAAAAGAGGGCCTCCTTTTGGGTATGGATATACCTGTACCAGAGGACCTCTGGTATAACAATACATTACTTAAAAAGCCTGTTAACAACATAATCATAATTAAACCAAAATTAAAATTAAGTTAAAATAGCACGGCACGCCAGCATTAATGACATCATACGTCGGGCTCTTGTCACCGCCGGGGTGCCAGCAGTTTTGGAACCCAATGGCTTGGCACGCGACGATCGGAAAAACCAGACGGGATGACCATTGTGCCTTGGAAGGTGGGTAGGCCTTTGGTGTGGGATGCAACATGTGTTGACACCCTTGCGCCATCCCATCTTCTTAGCACGGCAGGCTGTGCTGGGGCGGCTGCTGCTGGTGCCGAATACCTCAAACGGCGCAAATATATAACCTTATTGGAAGTTATATGTTTGAGCCGTTTGGGGTTGAAACATTAGGTCCATGGGGTCCGAGTGCGCATCGAGTTTTTCGAGAAATTAGCACAAAGCTTGTCGACTCTTCACGTCACCAGAGGGCTGGCCTTTTCTTCGGCCAGAGAATCAGCATTGCCATTCATCACGATGAATGCTGCCAGCGTTCTGGGCACGTTTCCCATTGACTTCGATGTAAACGAATTTTTTGATGCACAATTAGCTCTTTTCAGTCTCCCCTTTGTATTTGTATATAGGTATTTTATCTTTTTAGAATATTCATTTGTGTATATATGTTTCAATAAAAATTACTTAACATTTCTTTTATGTTAAAATTGAATAACATAAAACTAGAAATTAAATTAGATAATAATTAATGAAATGATGTTAAAATTGAATAACTTAAATAAAAAACTAAATCAGTCAATAATTAAAAATATTTTTTTTTGTTAGTCTACTTTGTCCCACTGCTGGGCAAAGGCCTCCCCCATATCTTTCCAGGCTACTTTGTCTCCTGCCGTCTCAGCGGGTCACATTTGCAGGATGCAGGGGGAGAGATGGGCCAGGATTGCCACGCAGTGGGTACCTGGAGATGGACGTCGCAACCGAGACAGGCCTAAAAAACGCTGTCGTGACGATCTGGACTCGATCTTACCGGATTGGCCGGAGACGGCAGGAGAAAATAAAATTAATTAAATGCAAATCAATCAAACTAAAATTGAATTAGATAAGAAAAAAAAACCATTATTAATCAATAATATTAAAATAAATATAAAACAAAGTAGAAGCAGACTAGAAAACTGAACTAAAGACTAGTGGAGTGTTAGTGTGAGTGTGGGTGTGTGTGGCGTGTGTGTGAGAGTGTAATTCCCTCCATTAGTTTAAATATTTATTATGTTACTGGGTGTAGAAGTAACTCAGTTTCTTCATAATTAAGGGTCTAGCCATGCAGTCAGGGATCCCTTACAATCATAGCGCGTTTTTTGGTACAGAGCAACCTTTTTATTAACAGCGCTGTATAGAAAAGAAGAATGCCCGCCATGCAAATGCAGTGCGAACCCTAATCTCAGGAATACGAAAGTGAGTTCTTCTCTTCCTCAGTATACCAGGATCAAACACCATTGTTTTATGCATCTTTAAGGTTGAATTTAGAATATCCAACTTACTAACAGTTAAGAGGTAGCATAGATTGTACAGCTCGATAAGGTTTGAAGTAGATCGTTTTGAGAAGGGCACGCTATGATCTTTCAACATCAAGAAATTTAATTTTGGAGGCACCACCCCAGATAGGAATACAATAGGTTAACACAGATTGGGCTAGAGCAATGTATATTTGTTTAATTAGACTCAACAGAACATGTCTCAGTGACTTGAAAATCCAGATTAATTTTCTCATACGATCACTAACTAATGATACATGAGAATGCCAAGAGAGACGCTGATCAAGTACAATACCTAGGTATTTGGTTTTCTCCATCTTCTCAATAGTTGTACAAGCACAATTGGTATCCTGGATATTATCACATTCGTGTATTTTTACTCTTAAATTTTTATGTGGCTGGGTTCTATTACTTATAGAGAAGCACATGTAGATTGTCTTCTGGCTATTCAACGTAAGTAAATTACTTTTCAGCCAGAAGGCAACTCTGGATAATCCCGCTTCCGTATCCCTCCGCACTGAATCCCAAGTATAGCCAGTAAAGACTAACGCAGTGTCATCAGCATAAGAAAAGACCCGAGAACCACCTGCCTCCAACCCACACAAATCATTGATGTAGATAAAAAGATGTAGAAGAAACAAGATAGGCCCAAGAACGGTTCCCTGTGGAACCTCGAATGTTATATTTGAGCCACTGCCTGTTTACTGGCCGATTCTAACCTTTTGCTTTCGATGTGTTAGACAGCTTTCAAATAATTCAAGGGGGGTGCCTCTTATGCCTAAGTCACGGGGTCTCATTGCTAAGAAAGAAAATTTGGTTCAAATAAATCTCACTAGATGGCGCGACATGTACACACAATTCAATAGAATTGTGTGTAAAATTAACATTTTCTGGAATTGAACATAAAAATTGTATGTTCTTGTTTAATCAACTCTCCTAAGTACAAAATTATGGAATATTGGACTCTTAATTCACATTTCAAAGATTATTTTAACGGATCATTTAAAATTGATGCCAGTAGATGGCGCCTTTTTAAATTTATGAGGCAATCCTCTCGATTGTTAAAATTTGCATTGCAACACATTTTAGTGCAAAAAAACTGTAAAAACGTGCAAAAAAATACTATAAAACGAACCTTCATTGCCTATAAGGAAAAAAATATTCAGGAACCTAGTAAACCCTTTTACATGCAAGTCTCTGCTAACACCATCTATTGCCGTAAAACGGGATCGAACGCGTTTGATGTACTTACAAAAATAACAAGATTAATCAGATGAAAAACGCTAGTTACGTCGTCACGGTTACTTTGTATGGGATGAGGCATCTGTATGCTAGTATTATATTATCTGTGGCCTAAGTATTCAAGCTAGCGTACAAGAATGGGAACAGAAACTGTGTCAAAAGCCTTTTTTAGGGCGAGGAAAACTGAGAGGAATTTCTTTCCACGATCAAGGTTTTCACCAATAAGAGATGTTAAAGCTGTAACTGCATCTTCAGTTGATTTCCACTGTTGAAAACCATACTGTGTATCGGATAATATGTGATATTTATTAAGGAAGTCAGTTAATCTTTTATTTAATAGCTTCTCTAATATTTTAAATAGAGCTGATGTTAGTAATTACAGACCTGTATCAGTACGATATAGGTCTGTAATTACTAAAATCATCTCTGGCCCCACTCTTGTACACAGGCGTGTTAATAGACTTTTTTAAGAGTTTAGTGAAGATACCTTTATTAAAACATAAGTTTGCTAGGACAACGATAACTGGAAGAATTTCGTGCTTTGCTAGTTTGAGAAAACTGGTTGAGATGTTGTCCAAACCAGGAGCAGTACTCGATTTTAAACTTGTAAGTAAATAAAGAAGAAAGAAAGAAAGAAAAAATATTTATTTGTGACCCGCACAGGAGACACGAGAAATATGCATAAAAATTTAACAATAATATAAAATAAAAAAATTAAAACCCTATGCGAGACCAAAAAGGTTCCTATCTCAGCATGTGCAGCGATATCCAAAAAGAAAATAACGCCGCGCTGATATTCTGATAGAACCCACTGTTGATGCCACGGACACACTTACCACGGACACAGTACATAGCGCACCTCATCTATGTCTGTATCTTAAATAACAAATGAAGTTAATTGTGCCTTGCTTCCTCAAGAGTTAGTCTCTGCTCCAGATCTGGTATCCAGCACGATTGTCTCTGCAAGCTAATTACCTATTCCCACAAAATAATCATTCACATGATTGACTGCCTCAATTCAATTGGAGATGACATAGATTCTAGGAGTTTGGTACTATCTGCGTTAGTTTGTTTCATGTGAGTTATAGTTTTAATATTTGACCAATGTCTTTTGCTGCCTGCTTTTTCATTTAGGTAACTTATTTCACTTCAGTTTTAGCAGCTACTATAGTGTTCTTCTGTCTAGTGTCTAGATTATTCTGAGACACTTACAGTGAAAACAATTTACAGTAACTGCCGCTTTTTGTAATTTGTAGGTAGCGAAGGCTATTAGGCGTTATTACGAATAAGCTTTTATACCGACTCCACAGTAATTGGAACGATCTTGAAGCCTTACAAACAGGTTTTCCTCTAGGTACTCGGCGGTTATTCCTCTAGACCTGGCTTTTAGATAAGTCTAAACGCTAGGTCTAGAGGAGCGTAAAGCAAGACTCCTGAGTCCCGGGAGGCTAATCTCAAATTATATCTAAATATGTAAGAATCGTACTCAAGCTATTTATCGCTTGTTAAATACAAATATGATGTAAGCCTTATACATTGTAAAATGAATACCATTAGCGACCTTCCTAAAAAGCCCGACGTGATTTGATTTAACACCGATAAGCGATTTACTAAGCGATTACAAGTACGTTCACACGGACGCATTGTAATGCAATTCGACCGATGCGCACTTTATTTTTTTTTATGAAAATATGTGCGCGTTATCGCCATTTTAAATTTCGTTGTGCCACCAAGAAGGTCCTTTACACATTTCTAAACGTCCCCCCGTGACAATGAATGAATACTATTCACGGCTTGCAAATCTTACAAAGAATATTCCTGCCATGCACGGAAGGGAATTCATTTCTTCATCATGTAAAGCCAGCCTGATGTTGTTCTTCTGTATATCCATCAGATGGTCGACGGAGCGCGGGCCTTGTTCGTCGTCGTGTGGCGGCGGAGTGCGCGTAGTGCGCCCGCGCTGCTTGCGCGACCACAAGTGCGCGCCCGTCATGTTTGAAGCTTGTAATACGCACAGGTACTTTAATACGCACACTATCACCATAGGTACCTCATATCACCATCAGCTCCTAAACTTTTTTTTGGGGTCGGTGAACACGTTTCTTCTAACATTTTACTCTGTCAACCGTCACGCTATCATTTCCCTTCCCTTTTCAATCTTGTGGGTAGGCCCAAAGGGGAAGACAAACTACTTGGTGACGGTCAGGGGATTCCATTGGATGAAAAAGGACCGGGCACAGGATCATGGTTTCTGGGGAAGGTTTGAATCTAGCTATAGACGCCTTCCAGATGAATGATCAAGAAGATAATATGAAATTACGTCTTGGGATATCATTTTACAGATAAATTATTTTACAATGTAAACAGTGCCAATGAAGTAAAGATATTAAAACGTAACACAAACCTAATTCTACAATACAAATATTCTAAAATCCAATACATCAAGTTAGTTTGAAATACAATTTGCGTGCAAGTTTCAAATAAAACACAAAGAAAATAGACATTTGTTTGTGTTTTATTATTTATACTATTTTTTTCGTATTGACTGAGCAATAACAGGAATACAACGAGGCAACCGTTTAATACAGTGAACCCGGTGCAACACGCCACAACGTCATAAAGTGTATCGGGGTGGAATGATTAATTTCCATAAGTGCCACGTGTCGCTACTATCAAAAATTCATTGACAGTCGTATTGCGGGCTGTATATTAAATAGAAGGGCGTAGAAGGTCCACTCAAAAATACACAAATCGTCACACATGAAAAACCACGACGTAAATTATGTAGGTACTAGCTGTGCCCGCGGCTTTGCTCCCGTCAACTGTCTACCCTACCTAGTACCTACCTACATCCCTCCCTATATCCCTACCTACATCCCTACCTACATCTCTACCTACATCCCTACCTACATCCCTACCTACATTCCTACCTGCAATCCTAACTACATCCTTACCTTCATACCTACCTACATCCCTAACTAAATCCCTACCTACATTCTTAACTACATCCCTACCTACATCTCTAGCTACATCCCTATGTACATCCCTACCTACATACCTACCTACATCCCTACCTACATACCTGCCTACCAATTTTTTTTCTAGGGTTATTCCTATGCGGCGAATCTTAACAATGCTAATCAGGAAATGACGTCAAATGCACACCGCCATTTATCGAATATGGAGTTCAACTGTCCGAGTATTGTGAATTGCGTGTGTTGTGATATATTACTTCTTGAACACTTTAAATTCATATATCTTTTGATAGAGTGAACCGATTGCGATGAAACACACTAAGTAATACTTCAAGGTACGCACAATTTTTATGAATAAAAGTTATCTACATTGGTTTCGTACTTTCTAAGTTTATCTTGGACATCACAAGCAACGGTGAAGGAAAACATCGTGAGGAAACCTGGACATATACTCGTATACTTAATGTAAGTCTGAAAGAGCCAAGTCAGAGGCCTGTGGGGTTTTCCAGAGGCGGCTTAATTAACTCTGGCACCAGTGGTGGCCTCACACGAAAAAGAAAGAAATATCGTGATGCGGGCACAACTAAATAGAAAAAAAGAAAAAAAAAACAAAAAAAAAATAGAAATGGGTTCTATTGGTTATCCTTTAACAACCTGGCAATTTTCTTTTGAAAAATACTTTCGATGTACAAAAACGTACTTATTAATATATATTATATGTACTTATTAATCACGATATTGATGAGTACAACGAAGTATTTCAGTGGGACTAAGTCAACATCGCCACTAAACCTCAAAAGATAAAAGTTTTAATCCACAAACTAGCTATGAAAGAGTATATTGAACCCATTCAACCGTAGAAGTTGGACATAGGGTATATTACTACGCTTCTTTTCTCTTTTTTCATAGAGAATAGACCTTCTGCACAAACACTAGCTCAAGTTTTTTACATCGAATTAATCGATCCGTCCCAACTCAATATTTAATTGTGGCTGCTGACCCGACCCTAAATTAATAACTCTTAACAAATATTCCCCAAAAAGGTCCTTTCGTTAAATATTCATAAATCACAAATCTATTTACTCTTCTACAACTTTGCCATTATCTTCAATTTGCAATTTTAATCAGGTAGACGGGCGAACAAACTCCTTTGAATTTTCTTGTTTCCTGAAATAATACTCACCTGTATAATTGATTGAAGACAATAGTGGTTAGTCCTAAACAGCATAGTCCTTATATGTATTGAAGTTTCTAAGTATATGTTCATCCAATAAATTGAAATTCAGGAAGCCTCAAATCAGAGCACTGCCAATTTTTTTGGAAGTCCTGGAGTTCACGTCATTCTTGAACTTCTTGATCTTTAACCATCTTGACTTTACTTAAAAACCTGCGTAATTAAAAAATATTGTAAATACTATAATGTTGTTTCCATACAGTTGTGAGTTCACGTGGGCAAGCGGTGAATGGGAGGAGTGCAGCGCCACCTGCGGGGACGATGGCGTGCAGGAGAGGCAGCTGTTCTGTGTCCCACTTAACGTCAGGTCATTGTCTTCATAATTTCACCACCGTACCATATACCTCCCTCAATAAATTAATACGAGAGCTACAGCAATCTCAAGAACAGGAAATATTAGAAAGGCTACAGCTAAAAGATCAAAGGTATGCGTTAAGAATTTGAAGTATTGTCGTCTTGTTCTTGGTATCAAAACTGGTATCAAATTAAGCTTTAAATGTAAAAAAGAATAAGAAATGGAAGAAAAATAATATGTAAGGATGGTAGCATGTGGTGTTCTCTAGTTTCTGCATACTTCCATGGAAAAGGCGTGACTTTATGTATGTATCTTACTTATATTAAAAACGCAAAAGTTTGGATGGATGTGTGTGTGTGTATGTTTGTTACTCAATCACGCCAGAATGGCTTAACGGATCTGGATGAAATTTGGCACAAAGATAGATTATAGTCCCGGAATATGGTTCCTGGAGATAATTTTTGACTTTCACGCGCAGCCGCTGGCAGAAAAGTGTAGGGGCTCGCCCTACACTATTCTCAACCTATAATATTTTGTGGTTATAAATTTATTTTATATATTCAAAATACCTTGAAAAAAGCTTAATATATTCTTGCAAGCGCCATTCATTTATCAAGCTTTTTTCAAGGTTATAAAAAGCCCTTCCCCATCTCACTGAATATTTCAATTGCAGTACATCATCAAGACGAGAACTAATTAAAAACAGCGTGTCGCCAGCTCTGTGCACGTCACCGAAGCCGGAGACACGGCAACCTTGCAACCGCCTGCCTTGTCCCGTGTACTGGAGAGAGTTGCCGTGGACTCAAGTAATATACACTTAAACATCATAGTTATAACTTACCTTTTATAGCGTATCTCTTAAACTTTGCACCTCACCAGATTCTCTGTTCTTATAATTGTTACGTTTGATTTTACCTCAGCACCAAAAGCAGCCTAATTAAAACCGACATCAAGCTACACTGTAACGAGAAATTCGCATACAGTACATTATTTATACGACAGTCGACAACAAAGCAAATACAAAACCACTGCGGCCATCAATTATTCTCTCTGTTACGGGTGAAAGCCTCAAAAGGTTAAAGCAGTACTAATATAGTACGTCTACCTATCCTCTAAAATGAGATGACGCACAAATTCCGGATTTTTTGCTACGTAAATATGAATGTTGTTATCTTCTACATAAGGCCCGAGCGTAACCAACCGTAAACATGTAGAGGTGCCCGTATATAAAAGTAAATGGAACCTTCATGAAAAAGTCATGAAGCCATGAGTGGCCTAGTTTGTATAGCCTGGGATATTTTAGACGAGGCTTTCAAGCTAAAAATGTCGTGAAAATTACAATGTTCTCATATCTCCAGCATCGATCGAATATACGAGTAATTATGATATCGGCGCTTGTAAAAGGCACGACTGTGTTCAGTGGAGCGACCCAGTTAGCTGGAAACCTTGCAATACATTTCGTGCAAATAGAGTCGAGATGTAACTCTGCAAATTGTTTTGTTTTACTAGTTCGTGGAACTGTTTCCGTCGCAGCTAATTGGCGGTTTGCGAGTTGATTAGAGAGTGTTAAATGTCAACGGTTATTATAATGATACCTTTGGTGGTTTGGTGGGCGATACTGTTCCATATTTAGTTTGGTCTGTAATCGAACTTTATAGGGTCTGTGTGTGAAATTGACATAATGCCGACCGCTAAAATATCCTGAAGCTTCAGAACATTAGAGTCTATGGAGACTAACATTCTACAGACTTCAGAGGTATTTGTAATCCTTGAGTCTTTATATATGTAGACCTTTTTTTTTTTTTTTTTGTTTTCGGGGGGAAACCTTCAAAAGGCGCCTGGACTTTTGGGGGAAAGACCAGGGAGTGTGGGATTTCTACCTCACTAAAACCACCCCGGTGATCACCATCAGCACCTGAAAGGGGCTCCGTTACCTCTTAAAAGACCACCCCGGAACCCCCTCTGTGCATCGCCTGCTAGGCGCATCCCTGGGGAGGCTGAAAGAAGTGCCTCCCCTGAGCCTCGTGATCACTGTGCTGCCGTCTTTCCCGAAGTCACTTGGTGGGCGGACAGAGTCCCCAATCTGACCACCCGCGACCCCAGAGTTCCGCTTGCTTAGTACGCAGGCGGGGTTTCGGCGTTTTAGGCATCGAGGCGGTTGCCTCCCCGACGCCTTCTTCTTCGAGCGGGATCGGCCCTCTCACGATCCCGCTCGGCGGCCTCCTTCTGGGCCATCACAGTCTCACAAAAGGAGGCCATTTCCCTCTAATTCACTGTCTCTGCCAGCATGGCCCGCACAGCTGCTGGCAGAGACAGGTCTCGCCCGATCCTGGCGACCAAGACCTGCCGCTCAGAGGCCCATGCCAGGCACTCCTCGAGCGTGTGCTGTGCAGAATCAAAGTCGCCTCCACAATGGTGGCAATTTGCCGTGGTCTCTCGCCCAATCCTATTCAGGTACTCACCGAAGCAACCGTGTCCGGTCAGTACCTGAGTCAGCCTGTAGGAGATGCGCTCCTCTCTTTTCAGCCAGGCTTCGAAGTGCGGCAGGATGGCTTCGACAACGCGCTTGCACGAAAATTGCGGCTGCTGTAGCCGCTCTCGCCACCGCTCGAGCGCGTGTCGCCGTTCCTGCCGCCTCAGCCTTACTATAGCGATCCCCGGCACGCTGTCACCATTTCGACGGATGGCGCGAATCCGGTTATAAATCCTCGCATCCATATCCGCCAGAAGGTCAAGCGGAGGAAAGCGTGCCAGGAGAGTTGCCGCCTCAAACGATACCGTTCGGTATCCTCGTGCGATACGAATGGCCATTTTCCGCTGCAGGCTATTAATTTTAGTCCTGCAACGTCGGACACCTGACAGTCTGCTTGACCAAACAGGCGCCCCATAAAGGAGCATCGATCGCACAACACTAGCATAGAGGCGGCGAACTTCTTCCCGAGGTCCCCCGAGGTTGGGCAGCAGTCTGTGCAAAGCACCCACTGCTTTTTCAACGCGGGGGACCAGTCGCTCAAAGTGCTCTTCGAAGCCCCAACGACCGTCCAAGGTTAGGCCAAGATACTTAATGTATCGACCCACCTGGACTTGCGCATCTCCAACTGTCACTGACGAGCTGGGTGGCTCTCTGCTCCTCGGCAGTTTATGGAACCACAGTGCCTCAGTTTTCTGAGGCGCTATCTCCAAACCCAGCTCGCGGATCGACGCCACGACTTTTGCTACCCCAAGCTCGGCAAGCTGGATGGTCTCATCAAAGGTATCCCCGCCGGCCAACACCAGGGTGTCGTCTGCATAGCAAACGATATTAACGCCGACGGGGAGTTCAACCCGCAGGACCACGTCGTATGCGAGATCCCACAAGGCAGGACCTAAAACCGACCCCTGCGGAACCCCACACGTGATCTCCCTCCGATGTACGCTACCATCCCGACCCACATAGCGAATGTGCCGGTCGCGTAGGTAAGCCCCGATGATGCACTGCAGGTAAGGGGGCACTCCGTGTATATATGTAGACCTAATGATATTATGCCGCCATAGAAATAGTGTAGGCTGTTCAGCAGTTGTTGACTACTTTGTTCCCTGTGTGCTAGGTTTAGGAAAAGCTCTACTGAGAATAAGAACCTCTACTGGGCAGGGCTCTACTGAGGGCAGTAGAGATCTTCCCCCTGATGTTGAACAAGCCATTTAAAATTTTACCATCTCTTTACAGTGTTCAACAACCTGCGGCCGCGGCATCTCTCGCAGACCACTCGTTTGTCCAGCATCAGACGAACTCCTCTGCGGTCCCCGACCTCGCGAGCGTCACCGCCGCTGTCGCGTGCGACACTGTGGCTCCCGCTCCCGGCCTGCCTGTCCACCTGCCGACACCACGCAGTACTGCGAACTCTTTGACAGTGACCAGCTAGCCAGGCACTGCCTCGTACCCCCCTTCAGGAAGTACTGCTGCAACGCCTGCCGACTGCTCGAACGAAACCACTTCAGAGGCTACGGCTAAGAGATTTAAGTCCTCATCTCAACCACTAGATGCGTTGGTGTCCACGGTATTCGGACAATTTTCTCTAGGAAAGCCCAATCTGGGTGCGAACTGTTTGACAATGACCAGCTCGCGAGGTATCACCTTATTCCCTTCAATAGAAGTACTACTGCAACGCCTTCCAACTGCTCGAACGATATCACTTCAGAGTTTAGGGCTAGAAGATTTGAAGAAGTAAAACCTAATCTCAACCGCCAGATGCTTTGGTGATTCGAGCACTTTTCTCTAGGAAAATTCCACCCAGGATTGAAATAACTAGACGAGAGATTTACCCCTATTATATGGGAGTTGGGACTCATATTACTTGTTTCTTTGTTGTTTGAGGGTAGAACGCAAAGCCCCCTCGAAGGATCACAGGTGTATAGGTACATGTTGTTCGTTCGAATGGAGATTCCGTGTCAGTGTAACCAGTATTTTGTACGTTGTTTTTCATATTTATAAGCATTTAGTATTAAGGAATATAATATCTAATAATAATGCGCAACGAAGTGCCATAATGTATTGTACACTACTTCACGTAATAAATGTGCTATTCTTATACAATATGAGTTTTTATTGAATTAATCCTAGAATTTCTTTGCTGTTTATAAATAGCCTCAATCATGTTTCTAATTAACATCAAGGGTTACAGGAAAATTGCCTTCGCACATTAACGATATATACCACCATACATAACATAATAGCTGGAACACTCTGCAACCAAAACATTCCGTCGGCGTGTTAGAGAGACATAGTTGATTAAATACTTAGTTAACAAAATGCAGGAAAAAAATTAGGTCAGCTCTTCAGGTTATGCAAACAGATGGCTAATGAAAAAAACACATCGCGTTCGTGTTATCTGTGACTGTTTTTATTTCATCGATCGTTCATTATCGAGCTTTCCATTTCATTAATAACGCAGTAGCTCGATATTTTATTGATATCTCAACCCGTGCGTAGAGACGTGGGACGTTTTTCTGCCTTTCAAATATTACAGGAGTGCAGGCGCTTACAAAGTTCCATTTGCTTTTCCAGCGGCAATGAGGACGCTTTTAGGAATTACCTCATCTATGCTTCTAGGAACCATGCTATTTTCTTTAACCCATGAATAAGAAATCAGTCCTTTGCACTTTTTCAGCGGACTCGTTAAGATAAGTTTTTTTAATGCTTGCTTACTAGATGATGCTGATCAATCTTTACTTATTCTTAGGCCAAGTTATTTGATCCGTCAGTGTTAACTCAGCCAATGGTTAAATATGCAAACCAGTGCTTTAAAATTTCGGTAAAACGTGTTTTCAAATTGATGAAAACAATTGTGTTTGCCTCATAAATGATAAAATAAGTTGGAGATTTATTTATTTGATCATTTGTTAGTCTAAAAAATTAATAAATAAATACGTTTTACCGAAATTTGAAACCATTGGTGTGCATATTTAACCATTGTTTGAGTTAACTACCGATCAAAAAACTGGGCCTTAGGCAAATAATGTTTTGAGATATTTGTCATAATTGTTTTGTCTTTTCTTTAAAACAAGTCAGATTGATATATGGTTGCATCAGATTGATTTTATCGAACATCTTCTTATTCAATTTCAAGAATCTCTGAATAAACCACTCACACACCATAAATTCAAAACCGAATCATAAATTTGTCTTAGATATTCCAATACCTCAGTACCTAACTGGGTTACGAAGAGCACTAACTTTAGACATGATACTTAGTCGCACCATGGTTAGCATTAGAATAGAGCAGACTTATACTAAGACGGGGGGAAACGTCTGGCGGAGAGAGAATAATGACTCGCTGACTTGTGCAATCTGTGAAGGTAAAGTACTATATAAAACTTGAGCTGAGGAATAGCCGTGTCTTCCAATTACGAGAGCCGTAAACTCTCAAGGAATCTAAGAAAAGAGATAAGCTATGATTTGTTTTGTTCTTCTGGGTAAGCTCACTCCATCGTCGACTCTGTCTTTGTCACCTATGACCTAGACTAGAGTCAAGAGCAAAAAAAAAAGGTTAGGTATTTAGTGTCCGACCGAAACTGGTTTTTCAACCGAAACCGAACTTCCGGCCTTGGTCTCAGTTTCGGCCAAACCAACACCGAAATTTATTTAAACATATTGTATAATTTGTTTTGTATACTAAAATCTAGCCTTCTTCATAGCGTGTCGATGGCAACTACTATTTTCAAATGACATGTTTGGCCCAGAATTCAGCCACGGCAACATCCCTCGCCGACGCAGCCATAAGGTCCTCACATGTGCAGGTGACAGAATATGTGGTATAGGACGAAAGATGGGCCATGGTCTGCGGAGATACGCCGCACAGACACGTATCACGTACCAGCCGAGAACTCCCACCTATGAAGATTGTCTATGTTGTGGCCAACCTGACTGCGAAGGTGAGGCCATGACTTACTCCGCGTTACCAATTTCAACCAAATCCATACAACCATTGAGACGTGATTGACTTACAAACATACTTACAGACAATCAATATGAGTGAAATAGACGTCGAGGAAGCAGAACGTTTGCTAAAACTTAATTTGCCTTATTTACGACGCCATAAAATAAATACCACCGTATAAATTTTTCACTACCCACATCCAGGAGAAAAATAGATTATCCCGAGCTCTGTATTTTGCTCATTAACATGTTTCACGCATCTTGCCCAAAATACGAAATATTTGCGGGAAAAATATTCTCGGCTTCGTTTTTTCAATACGGAGTCAAACATTTATAATCCTTATTTTTTATTACATAACCTGCTATTAGATTATTAAATTAAAAGTAGCTATAGAAGGAAAATGCACGGTTGCTCTATTAATAACTTAGATCGAACGTGACAAAAAAGTAAGTGTCTATTCCGAGCTTAATTATCGAGAATGTTGTAGATATCTTTCTTCGTTAAACTTACTAAGTGCCGTTTCAGCTTATTGAATTCGGAGCCTCTAGTTTTCAATTCCACGTTTGTACGTAATACCATAGCAGGAAAAGGAAAACAAGGGTCGAGTAGTATTGTAAACTTCTCAAAATGCTGTCCCATAAATTGGACGGCGTATTCACTCAGTTTACGAAACTCGCTCTGTCCAAATATGTAAAGTTAGACGATTCTAAGTGCGGAAACTCGAGTCCGACGGCCTGTCTGGCCATACGTATCCTCAAATTTTACGTCACCCAGTTAAAACTTGAAATGGAAATTGGCTATAAATCTACATTTTACACCTAAACACGTTAAACTAAAAATCAAGGGATTCGATTAGCAGACAAGGCGAAGCTGTTAATGTGTTAAACAAACAGAGGTCCATTATTTGATTAGGTGCTGTGATTAGACATTAAATATATCGTGTATCGGCGTCGCGCGTCGCGTGGATCGCTTTCACATGTCGGGTGCCACTTAATCTCTAGTGATTTTTATCGTTGTTAACACGTAATGTCGTTATGTTTCTCGTCACCCAGTTCGATTAAATTACTTTGTAATATTTGTCTTCTGGTTTCATCGATTTTAACGAGGCAGCTAGGTAGATAGGATCGTTAAATGTTGTGTACAATCGTAGTACTCCATGCATTATTAATCAAAGCTACGCTTACCATAAAATCCCAGAAACTTGTAATTGAATCAGTATAGGTAACGCCAAGTTCGGAATTGATTGAATTTTCAGCATACCAAGCCGCGGCAGACATAATCAGTTGAATACTAATCGCTAATTTACTTCAGTTCAACTAAACACCCAACATACGCCGTATTATGTTATCGACAGAAAGGCCTTAATTCTGTGAATCGAATTAATACATTTCAACTATGGCCGAATACCGAGAATACATTTCGTTGGGTCATGTTATATTGAAATATTCACATTACGAGTACACTCCGAACTTTTAACTTGCTAGCTTAATAGTAAATAGTATATTGAAGGAAAACTCTGACTAAAGGCTTAAACGCTACTGAGGTTCTTAGGAAAGCTTTGTCCGCTCCGAGGGCAGTGCCAATCATTGGGGAAAGAAAAACGAACGAATCTGAGATTTCGTGTGTAAATAGATTAACTTTTAATTTCCTCAAGTCTCGTAAGTAGGTAAGTACCTGGTACGGTGATTAACGGAAATATATTACAAATTATATTATTAGAAACATAAACACATCAACACGGTCTAGGGATATTTTTAAAAAAGCGAATTACTATCAATGTGTTAATTATTTATATGACATGTATATATTTAAAAGATACGTTATTTAATATCCTACCATTTTTTAATAATGGTTATGGTACTTCGATTAAAATTTCAGGATTTTATGGAAAAAAAATGAAGCATAGACGGAAACCGTATATGAATTAACTTTTAATTTATGAGTAAAAACTGAAAAAAATAGAAAAATCATTTAATTTGTGTTTATAAACTTGAAGTTAGTAGTCTGAGAAAGCGCCAATGATGTTCATAACACATCGGCAACGATTCGGCATGCTCAGAACAAGGTTGTCAATGTCTTGCTGCGGAATATTGTCCCATGTCCTTCTGACGTGCGTAAAAAGTTGATCTTCTGTAGCCAGATTTTCAGGAACTTCCTTCAGAGCTCTTCTTTGCAGCATATCCCACGCATGCTCAATGGGATTTAGATCTGGCGATTGAGCAGGCCAGTCTAAGGCCCTAACATTGTGTGTATGTAACCAAGCTGCTACCGTTCTCGCCGTGTGTGTCCGGGCATTGTCGTGCATGAGCAGGAAATCTTGCCCCATTTGTGTTCTGTGGGGCAAGATTACGGGCCCCAGCACCTGTTGGACGTATCGTTCTGCCGTCATATTGCCCCGCACCCAAACGAGATCCGTCCGTCCTCCAAGACGAATTCCTGCCCAAACCATAATTGTTCCTCCTTGGCATGGGTGAACTTCCTGAGGGTTCTGAAGACGGCTCCATCGTCCAGGAACTCGCCAAACACGCGTCCTTCGTGAATCTGGATGGAAGCCGAACCTGGATTCATCCGTGAACAGCACATTGGACCATTGCTCACGGCCCCAGTCCACGTGGTTCCGAACCCATTCTAATCGTCGTCCACGATTGCCTCTCCGTAAAGGTGGGACCCGGAGTGGTCTACGAGAGCGTAGATTGCTTTCATGCAGTCGCCTTCTTACAGTTTGGTCACTCACAAGCACTTGGTGTTCCACTCGCAGTGGAACACCAAGTGCTTGTGGACCAATTGAGTCGCCGTTGCATTTGGTTGAACTCGCGCAGTAATTTGCAAAAATCGGTCTTGTCTGGGGGTAGTGATGCGACTTGGCCCCCGGTGCCTCTCCGCTACTTCGCCTGTGGCACGATAGCGTGTCCACAATCTTGAAATTACATTTTGGTGGGTCCCTATGGCCTCAGCAACATTACGCTGAACAGACCCAGCTTCAAGCATTCCCACAGCTCGTAACATCTCCGCCCTCGTCAAATGTTGGCGTTGCATGGCTACAATACCTCAATTTTAACTTTATCTTTCATTTAAAAATGAAAAAAAACTGTAACTAAACGTAATTCGTATTGTTTTCTAAATTTCGCACAAATGAAAATTCCCTCTCCTACACATCAAGACATTTTTATGCCACCGAAACAAAAGAATTTTCAAAAATTTGAATTTGGAATTAGTCTGAGATAAATTACAAACAAATCGGTGTATAAAAGATTCCAATGCGGCCAGTTTTTCGAGTTATTTAATTGAGTATGAAATATCCCTAGACCGTGTTGATGTGTGTAGTTTACAGATGTCAAGCTTATTCCAATAACAACAAGCAAACTGTTTGTTGAAACCGGTAAAGGATTTCTAAGTAAACTCCTAGGAGGAGATTGTTCGATTAAATTTTTACACGATTACGAATTGGGTCGATTCTTTGTAAAATACGACTAAGAATCGGCCAATTTCCTAAAAAATATGAAAGATCTCAAGGAGAGGACGCTTTTGATACTGTTTCACAAAAAATATTACAATATTATGATTGGATAAAACAGATCACAAGATATAAAAAAAATACTGATATATCGCGTAAAGAACTTACCTACTGGAGGATACTCACAATTCATTGTCAATGCCATACGCTCGCAATCACTTTGAAATAATATGGAACAAGTTGACATTCACAGGAATCGATCCCGAATAACCTTTTGTCCTCGGTTCACCATTTTAAGGGGTCACTCCAGTGAACTCTGTAATTACACTACATAACGATCCGTTGTCCCAAAGTCACGATATTATCTGCGTTCGTGATATTTCAAAACTTCCAAAATCATGATATTTCTGAATTTAAACAGTGGAAAGTGCCGACTACAGATTTTACAGAGAGAGATTAACTATAAATTGGAAAAGCAATAGTTTTTTATGTGAGCTGACATTAACAGCTATCTTTTGTGAAAGCTTTTATTATTACAGACTTACAAATCGCCTCCTTTTTCGATGTTGTAATATTGTTGGAATTGCATAATATGTTACTCTATGTAGGCATCTAAATACGTGTAGCAAATTTCATATGTAATAATATAATAATAATATTTATTTATCTCCCACAAAGTACAATTTTGTTTCTATATTATGTTACAAATATTGGAGGTACAAAGGTTTGCGGGAGTCAGGAATCCAAACTAGGATACCCTGTGCTATAGACTCCTGGACCCTCCCGCCGAGATTGGTATTTAAACCAATTAATATAGAACGTAGGTGTGTAGGACTATTGTAAGAAATAATGACAAAAAAAGGGTAACATTTTTTTTTAGTCAATAAAATAATAAAAAACAAAGTTAAAAACGCTTGTGTATGTTTGTTAGTATGCGAAGTGTGAGTGGGAAGTGGAAGGTGTCGTGTGCGTAGTGTGGTGTTGTATGTGTGACAGAGAGAGAGTTGGATGGTGTTTTGTGTGAGTGCGTATAAAGATGGATGTGTGTATGAATGTGTGCGTAAAAGGGTGGCGGTATGTGTTTATGAAAAACACGCTAAACTAGGATAAGATAGTTAGCAGTTTTTCCGTTTCTTCGTAATCAAGTTTTAAAAGCCACTTTGTAAGCTCCTTTTTACATTCTACCCTAGACAATTTAACAATTTCAAGAACTTTATTAATCTTATTATACAGGGTGTTTGGAAGGGAGCTGTACATACGCCTAGGGTAGAAACTAGGGATAGTCTGCTACCTACCCCCGCCCATTATATTGACCTTGGCCTCAAGGTTTTTTTTTAATTTATTTTTATTTTTTATTTGACTTTTTTGTGATTTTTTGACTAAAACTACCTGTAGCTCAAAATCTATCCATGGGACCGGTCGGCTAATGGTCTTGTTTTAATCGTTAGAGTCTTAGGGTCCTGCAAAAAATTATTTTACACCAGAAAATTGTGGAGAAGAAAAGTTATGGGGCCTGAAGTACCATAGTAAGGTAAAGAAATAATTTTAAGGGCAACTTTCTATGGGGTTTAAAAAAAACTAACAGGGTTGGAGTTCTTCTGATTTTTTTAAAACATCCTCAGTCCATGCCCTTTCTAACGATATGCTAAAAGTGTATTTATCACTTTTAGTTTTAAAGTTATTAATTAATTTCCGCAACTAGGGCACTTTTACCACCACGAGTCGACATTTGTAAGACAAATGTAATTTCCAGAATTTAAACCAGTTTGGCCTACAGTTGGCAAATTTGTTGTCTCACTCTTACACGAGAGCAACATGTAAGAGACAAAACATGTCATGTCATGTCTCTTTCGCTCTTGGGTCGACGGGGCCGGGCAGGTAACTCGTTGGGGTCTTTGTTAGTCAGTCGAGATTTACCCATCTTAGCTAACTTACGTACTTGCCGTTACGACGCTCCACTGTTTTCGTTAATTTTGTTGAGTTTGTTATTACTTCGTTTTTGTTAAGTTTTGTTATTTGTTACCTTGTTGTTGGCAAAATGGCTGGATTTACCAGTGAAGAGTACACCGACATGCTGGTGGTGTATGGAATGGCTGATTGCAATGGGCGCGAGGCACGGAGGATTTATCAAGAACGGTATCCTAACCGGCGAGTGCCTAACCACCAAACGTTTGGCTCAACTTATCGGCGTCTGCGAGAAACCGGAAATTTAAATTTCCGGGAACCAGCCGTGAACAGATTTCAACCAAATTTGGCTGCGGAAGAACGCATATTGGCTGAATTTGAGGAAGATCCGACCAGAAGCGTAAGAACCGTAGCCCGGACGCTTGGTTTAAGCGTGTGGAAAGTCTGGTCGGTTCTTCGCGAAAATGGACGTCATCCTTTCCACTACACCCCTGTTCAAGGTAATTTTTTACATAAAGTTTTTGTTTTTAGCTCTTATGTAATGAACTAGCATGTGAATTTCATAGGCAATTTTTAAATTAACATGAGCATGTGTGTGAGAGAGAGAGAAATGGAAAGACAGAGATAGCAATCAATGTTACATAGCTACTAATTCATAAGGAAACCGCTAACGTTGATATTTTTATTGTTTTAGGCTTAGAGGATAACGACTATGCAAGAAGGGTGGAGTTTTGCCGCCACTTGCTCCATACGGACGTGGAAGATATTAATTTTTTACGGAGTATTCTCTGGACTGACGAGTCCAAGTTTGACAAGGAAGGAATTGTAAATTACCACAATCTCCATCACTGGGCACCCAGAGATCAAAACCCGAGAGTCAAGAGGCACAGAGGTTTTCAACGAAGGTTCTCCGTGAACGTATGGGCAGGCGTCATCGGTAATCGGTTGATAGGGCCGCACTTTTTGCCAGACAACCTAAACGGGCAAAACTACTTAGATTTCCTCGAAAACGATTTGCCTGATTTAGCGGAAGAAGTGTTTGACGAAGATCGGCCCATAGTCTTCCAGCACGACGGCTGTCCTGCTCATTGGAGCCTAGCAGTGAGGGAGCTTCTGGACAACTGCTTTCCTAATTCTTGGATTGGTCGGGGTGGGCCAATTCCCTGGCCCCCAAGGTCGCCTGACCTTACCCCACTCGACTTCTACGCCTGGGGAAGGGCGAAAGAGTTGGTGTACGCAGAAGAAGTACCAACAAGGGAGGTTCTAATTAACAGGATCCACGCCGCATTCGATACAATGCGCGAGGAACTGCTGCTTAGAACGGTGACCGTGGAGATGAGGAAGAGGTGCCGAGCATGTTTACAGGTCAATGGTCATCAATTTGAACAAAATTTGTAATTAATTAAAATTTGTAATTAATTAAAATTTGTAATTTAATGACATTAGTCATTACCAAATTTTTTGTTTCATTTGCCATCCTTTTACGATCGAACACATTTAATTTTCATTAGTTGAAATTTTTGCTTGAAGTGCCCTAGTTGCGGAAATTAATTAATAACTTTAAAACTAAAAGTGATAATTACACTTTTAGCATATCGTTAGAAAGGGCATGGACTGAGGATGTTTTAAAAAAATCAGAAGAACTCCAACCCTGTTAGTTTTTTTTTAAACCCCATAGAAAGTTGCCCTTAAAATTATTTCTTTACCTTACTACGGTACTTCAGGCCCCATAACTTTTCTTCTCCACAATTTTCTGGTGTAAAATAATTTTTTGCAGGACCCTAAGACTCTAACGATTAAAACAAGACCATTAGCCGACCGGTCCTATGGATAGATTTTGAGCTACAGGTAGTTTTAGTCAAAAAATCATAAAAAAGTCAAATAAAAAATAATAATAAATTAAAAAAAAACCTTGAGGCCAAGGTCAATATAATGGGCGGGGGTAGGTAGCAGACTATCCCTAGTTTCTACCCTAGGCGTATGTACAGCTCCCTTCCAAACACCCTGTATAGTCTGCTTGCTATGAAATTGAAGAAATTCTGGGCAAAAGGTGTTCTTACCGGAGTTGTTTCACAGACTTCATAGAATCGCCTAGTATTAACCTTCTGCTTATCTATAGCTGTAGGACCGTCTATAGAGCAGTGCTTTTATACAACTGTTAGCAGTAGACATATAAAGCTGCCTGACCGTTAATACATTTGCTTCGTTATAGAGGGTAGTTGTAGCATATAAACGTGGTTTGAAGAGAGCAACTTTTAGAAGAAGTCGTTAAGCTCTTTCAACCTTTAAGATATTCGGTTTAAACGAGCCGCCCCAGGTGGAAATACCGTACGATAGGATTGATTGGCAAAGAGACTCATACACAGTTTTAACCAGTTTCCAACTCGCTACATGCCTAAGATTTTTAAAAACATGAATGAGTTTTCTTGTTTTCTGGACCAAATGTGAAATGTGCTGTCTGAAAGATAAGTTTTCATCGATTATCTGATTGATTCTGTTTTTGATATCATTGGGCACATGGTACAGTTTGTGGTTACAGGATTACATGTGTGTCCATACATATTGAAATTATTGGGATGTGATGCTACATTGTGTATTGTAAACTCTATATATTTAGTTTTACTGGCATTTAAGGTCAGTTTGTTAAGTGCAAGCCAATGAGTCACTTTATTAAAGC
This sequence comes from Orthosia cruda, assembly GCA_964057195.1. NCBI lineage: Eukaryota > Metazoa > Arthropoda > Insecta > Lepidoptera > Noctuidae > Orthosia > Orthosia cruda. The sequence continues at coordinate 14,677,671 of OZ059830.1, read as the reverse complement.
CTTCCTGAGCCGCAACAAAAGTTTCGTCCCATGAGTTTCCATAAAACGTTAAGGTAGTGTCGTTTGCATAAGACATTACATGACAGTTTTTAATGTTTAGCTGGCAAAGGTCATTCATGTAGCGAAGGAAGAGGGGGGGCCTAAGATACTGCCTTGTGGGATTCGAATATTTATCGGTCTTTTTTCACTCAGCGTATTGCCTATTCGAACTGACTGATTTCGATCTTGTAAATAGTTCTGGAATAGTTTTAATTGCGTGTTCCTTATTCCCATGTGTTCTAGTTTGGAAATTAGTATACGTGGGCACACAGTATCAAAAGCTTTCTGAAGGTCCAGAAAGATAGTCAAGCATTTTTTTTATTCTCTAATTTACTCACAATATGCTCAGTGAATGTATGAATACCGTCGTTTGTAGATTTTCCTTTTCTGAGTCCATACTGGTTAGGTGATAAGATGTTTTTATCTTCTAAGAATTTCACAAATCTGTTATTAATAATTCTTTCAAATACCTTTGAAATGGAGGTATATGTATGTTTGTGTGTATGTTATTATGTATGTATGTTTGTCCACGCATATTTCGGAAACTAGTAACTAGTAATCGTGATCATTCCTTTTTATTGCATTAAGTTTCTCTCAACTTAGGGAACAGTACAAGTTTTACAAAATCCGGTTCAGCGGTTTTAAATATGGAATATACAACTGAACTCCATAACGACAAATAGCCCGAATGTGTAAATTAAGTTATAAGTGTTTTGTCAATCCTTTAGGTGCCTTAAAAACTTTTTCACAAAAATAAACCGATTTCATAAGTAAAACAATTAAAAGTGCAAATTAACTTTTTGACTCTTCGCCTGCCATCGCTACCGCGCGGTCGTCTCGCCGCCTGCCGCTCTCCCCACCGCGCGCCCCGCCGCGCCCCACTCTCCGACTCGTCGCGCCACTGCGTGACGTCACTGCGGTCGCCACGTCTCCGCGCGCCGCCCACAGGTGTCACTGCTAGTAACTTCGGTTACTAGTAGGGACATCTTTTTTGTCCCTTCCGGGTTATAACCACGACTTACCACTAACACTGTCCACCTAACCTAACCTAACCTAACCTAACGGTGTTAACGAAGCCTCGTTAACACCGTTAGGTATCCACCAAGGACCACTCCTTGGTGGATACATAACGGTGTTAACGAAGCCAAGTGGAGTGGTGACCCGCCCACTCGCTAAGTCCCTTCAGGACACGGCAGTCAGAAGGAGTCGGGAGCAGGGTAGTTGGCCTTGGTAGATAGCCTAGTCAACCCCTGTCTCTGCCCCACTGCGATTCACCTGGTACGGTCGGGTGTTTCTACCCCGACGTGCCAGACTCTCGGTACACAGGAGGAGGGTGGTCCACCTTCGGTGGGTTCACCGGTACCTTAGAACCCCTGCCACCCAATAAGATTGGTGGCAGGATAACAAGCTTAGGGCTCACCAGGAACTCCCAGTCTAACCAGACTGGGAGGGTAGGATTTCACACATCCCAGGGCCCACCCACCCGGGGACTAAGGTTATCAGCTCCTAAAAGATAGATAGGAAAGGGTATTGTTTACAATATGTACTGGCTCTATTCGACAACAATGCATCCTGTAGAGTTGTTGATAGAGCTCGTCAAGGACTTGATGTCGGACGATCCCAGTCCGCTTCAAGAAAATCAGTCCAGGTTTAAGATAATTCTTGCCTTTCTCGCCAAATGGGACCCTTAAGCTGCCATCTCGTTGGTCAGTGTCACAACTGCTAACTCTACGGTCACTCTCAGACTAATTGCTTTGCGGCTCCCAGGTGCGTTAAGTGCATGGGAGAGCATGGCGCTAAGGACTGTCCCCGTCCAAAAGACCGATCACAATGCACGGTGCCTCCCAGCTGCGTGCTTTGTGGCCAAGTCGGGCACCCGGCTAATTACCGTGGTTGCCCAAAAGCCCCAAAGCTAGCGCCTAAAATGGCCAAGTGAAATGAAGCGCGCCAGGCACGCGTAGCCCCTACCACCTAACTTCCCCCCAGACTAGCCCCTCAGAGGACTTCACCCTGGGGCAAGCTGAACCACTAAAGTGGCCACACTTTAGTGGTTCAGCTTGCTCCCAGCCGATTCCAGCGCTGATGGCCACTCCCATCGCAGCGCCAATTCTAATACCCGACTCAATGCCCCCCGCCGCCTCTATGACTGCACAAAGCCAGAAGGTGGCTTCCACTACCCCTGCCGCTAAGTACCAGCCCCCTGTCGCCCCCTCCGGGCCAAAGCCATATCCATGCATCGCTGAAAATATAATCAGCGCGTATTCCATATTTATGTCCCCTCAAGCCCGCGCTCTGGATGTAAATGTAATGTGGGCGCACGGTTGGCGCAGTGGTTGAGCGATTGACTGCTGCGCTGCGTGTCGCGGGTTCGATTCCCGCACGGGACAAATATTTGTATGACCTACAGATAGTTGTGCCGGCTCTGGGTGTTGTGTATGTGAGTTTATATGTTTGTAAACGCACCCACGATACAGGAAGTAATTCCTAGTGCGGGGCAACGTTTTTAAAAAAAAAAAAAAAAAACCGGAATGCAGGCTCTCTCTCCCCCGATGCATGCGCCCGCTTCTTTTCGAGGTATGAGTCCATTACTAGGGAGCTCGATAGCCTTATCTACAAGGACGGTCAATGCGGTATCCATACAAACTTAGATACACATTCGTGCCGTCCTCACCGCAGAGGCTCGTCGCCTAATACCTTTCGATTCATATAAGCCAGCCCGCGTAATGCTGAGCCATAGTTAAATGCCAGTTATATATTCATTGGAGTTTCTTGTCCGTTCTTCTCCACGTAGGCTTTTCCGAACGGATGGTAGAATCACTTTATTAGATCTGGCTTAGCCTTCCCCCCAGCGACGCCCTGAGCCGAGGTTCGACCCCAACTGGGGTAGCCCTTAGTGCTGTCGCTTTAGGTTTAGAAATTTGAAGCCTGGCCGGAGGCTTAGAGATTAGTCTCCACAGGGTAGCCCGGTTAAGCAGAAGGCGGCCACTTTGGTCGAACTGTGAGACGACACGTATTAAAAAAGTGCAAATTAACTTAAATTTTGGAAGTCGGTGTCGAAAAACGACAAAAAAATATTAGGTACCAAAGACACCGACTTCGAAACGAAAGTTAATTTTGCTCTTTTTGGTGTTTTGCTTTGGAAGTCGTTTTATATTTTGTGGAAATGTTTTTTAAATGTTTAGTTGACGAAAAAAAATACTGTATATAATAATATATGATATAACGTCATTTGAACTTTGTGTTAGCAACTAAATCTGAGTTCTTGGCGCAAGCGGGCCTTAGGATAGGAATTTTTTAGGAGTATTTTATCGTTCCTAGCTATGTATAAAGATTTGAACGTCGATAGCTATGGCTGAACAAAATTCAAATTCAAACCGCACGATACTAAACTTTTGAAACAAGTAAAATTTTAAAATTTCCTGAACCTCCGACAATTTTTTTTTCATAGGTTTTTTTTATTTTTTGTATTTATTATGTGTTTGCTCTTGACTCTAGTCTAGGTCAGAGGTGACAGAGACAAAGTCGACGATGGAGTGAGCTTACCCAGAAGATGCATGTTCACTCTAACTTTGAAGAAATTCGGGTTGTATGCATTCGGAAACACAGACGCAGGCAGTGAGTTCCACTCTTTTGCCATGCGCATTATGAAGGATGTTTAGAAGCGCTTGGTGCGAATTACTTTGTAAACTACATAACATATATACGATACACAAAACATAAACACACAGGTGTACACAATTCAAACCTATAAAACCCCTCTTTTGCCGGGGAGTGCAATGTATGGTATAATAACAGATAGAATAATATCACTAGAAATAACTTTCAAATGATTTGATTTTCATAATTATATGCTATAAAAACAAATAACCTTCTCTCACATAATCTAATTTTATATATCCTTTATTTGCTCTAAAAACATTTATTTCTTATAATTTTATTTTTTTATAATGCTATTTTTATGTAACGTTAATTTGACCAAATTTTCAAATTAACTAATTTTCTTAGGTAACGCACCGTTCATGAGAAAAACAAATTATTGTAACCTAACCTCAAAATACTGAACTTCCTTCTGCATCGTTTCAGGCGCTGCGGGAAGTGCAACCCTTTCGCCCTTACGTAACAAAGTATAGGCTCCCGTGCGAGCCGTAGCGGCTAAGGTTGAACGCCGGAGGCGACCAGCAAGCCGAAACTACGAAGGTGAGCACGGGAGCTTACGCGGGGATTGCTCACCCTATCTCGATCAATTACACTAATATCCATTTACACAAAGCTTTTGTCCACCTTTAGTACTTTTGGAAGTACTGCAATTTATGGTAGTCATTTTAACAACCAAACAAATATCGAGATCGCAATAGTCAAGACATACAATAAATATTTTAGCTGTATGACAGAAAAAAAAATAGCCTAGACGGCTATTTTTGCATAAAAGCAAACTAGTAACAAGCAATATGCTGCGCTTGTGTTTGTAAGCACGAAAATGGCAGGCGTTTAAAATCTAATCAGTTTTTGCAAAAAATATACAAAACAAAGTAGACTTTTCTAAATTATATTAAACGTATAGATAGATAGATAAACGTAATAGATTTATAAAATTATAGTAATAAATATATATGTATGAATATTATACTAAATGAATATTATTTCAAATGCTCATTATACCATATAAACTTAGGTAAAATTAAATTATATCAATATTTGATTATATCATTTGATTGTTATATTTAAAAAAAGTATATTAATTGAAGTTAGGTCATTTGATCTTTAGAACATTTGTAACGTTACACACCCCGTTCTCCGTTGGGGGTTAAAAACAAACACAAAATACAAAATTGTGAAACAAATTTTGTTAGCTGATTTTTAAAACGAGATGTCCTTTTCTGATTTATAAAACGAAATGTCCACTTCACACTGTGGTACAAATTAACAGATTGGATGGTAACATTATGCTATAATGTTTTCACAAACATTTAAGTGTTTGTGTACATTTCGCGCCATCTTGTATTTTCATTTTGACCTTATTAGCATTTATCGACCCAACAACCATGAAAATGACACCTAGGATGAAAATTTTAGTCATACTAACACATTTTATCATAATAACTCATCTTATACCTAAGTATAGGTATCCATGTAATTCTAAAGCAGAGCTCTTCTCGTCGCTGTTCTTTGTAACGCTGAATAAGAGACGAAGAATATGCGGGCCGACATTCAGCGCTCAGCCTACACTTAATACTGAATGCACGAATGAAACTTACACGGTGCCTAGAAAAATTTAATTTTATTGTTACAAACTGACTTGGGCATTGTTATACAGTTTTATTAGATCGCCGGCAATTTCATATGTATGTATCATAATTTTATTTTCCGAAGTGTGCGGTGTCTTTGGTACCTATTGTTTTCCATTTTTCGACACCGACTTAAAAACGAAACACCAGAAAACGAAAAATTACTTTTACCATGGCCAAAGCCAAAGCACATCTCATGACGTTTCCATTAAGCCCAACGACGACAAGAATAGGTACATTGTTTTATTTCGGAGTTCCAGCTCATCATCAGATCGGTTCGATGGTACCATTTTCATCAGTACCTACCATTTAATTATAATTATTTGCTTCATCATAGTCGGTATTCAAGATATTATCTAATGCCCGTGGCATACTTAGCGCTAAGGTTCAAGTGGCCATCTGTGGTCTTCTGCATTAGTTCCACTTCAACAAATTATACTTTCTGAGTGCAAATAATTTCATTGTTGGTGAAAATACCAAAATCGCTATATGTATGCCTATAATATTTTAGGAATTTCCTTGATTCAGTATCCCATTAACAGATCATGACCTGATGACCAAGGAACCACTTGGGGAGGACTTACCCTTTCAAACAAAAGAGGAATTTTCCAAATCGATCCAGGCGTCTTTAAGTAAATGGGAAAAAAACATTAAAAATAAAACCCGACGAATTGAGAACCTCCTCCTTTTTTTGAAGTTGGTTAATAATAAAACGAAACAAACATGAAATAACCCTTCTGATTGCTGGACTTTCTAATCTCCTTACAATAAGCTGCTTTGAGGCTTACAGAAATATCGGGATAGAAATAATTTTATTGTTCTCTGTTATATTTTGTTCGACCAAACAGTGTAAAATAAGTATTATTGGCTACATCAATTTCCTTTGAACTGAAATTTTTATATCCAATATCAGACACCACAAACCCAGAACCAGATGAAGAGCATTTAACATTTTCCTCTAATTCACAGCATAACATCAGAGAGTGCATGCGAGGGCGCTGTTTTCGTAGTCCGCACATGTTGGGCGGGAGTGACGTGCGCAAACAAACGCGACGCGAGAGCTGACATCTGTCTGAGACAACAGGCGAGGTTCATGCCTTACCTACATCCTAATGGTAAGTATTAGTTTGTACGCAGAAAAACAAGCTGTCTTTCATGTTTTCTTTTCAGGCTTACATCTTGATAAAGTTTTTGCGCTTTCAGGAATACTAAAGAAAGTGTATCGCACCCTTTTTTGTTTTTTAATATCCATTTCAAGCAGTTAACTCAAAGTACTACAGGCCCAATTATAATAATAATAATTGTATAACTGATACCTATTAGTAAACTGACGCTATAAAAAGTTTTACGATGATTTATCTTCAGTGCTTGCAGCAAGCATAACACTATAAGAAGTAGACATAGTGGGGTTTCTGGAAGTTATATGTAAACGTAACCACTGTTGTATTGCTCCGCCTAGCTCATACGTAATTAGCCGCGTACCCACCTAGCGCACAGGCTCGCGCGGCAGCCTCGGTGTCCGGATCGCGAGCGATGGCTCCCGCGGCAGCCTCAGTAGATTTGTTCAATTTACACGAGGCCGCCTCGCGAGGCAGGCTGAGCCATCATAAGTCCGCGAGTATTCGTAATGGACAGTCGTGTATTTTCAGCTGCTGCTATTTTGCTGCAAAGCGCATTGTACGTGCTGTACAGTTGTATTAAGCGAATGGACTCCTCCTGACTGCCCATGATATCAAAATTACAAAGAGACAAAACTTGTAGTAGCTTCGCGCGCGAGCCAAAACATAACCGTCCCCACCTAATGCACAGCGCACACTGAGGCACCTTTGAGCGCGTCAAGTTTACCGACAACAGATGGCTCGGGGCCGAGCCGTGCTCGGTCGAGCAAACGCGCGCCCGAGGCAGGCCGAGGCACGTCCACACCAGCCGAGCGTTTGGCTCGCGAGGATGCCGCGCGAGCCTGTGCGCTAGGTGGGTACGCGGCTAATGCTCTTTTTTTTTGTGCATTTCTAATGGCTTTTATAATTTAATTATAATGTTCAATCTATATAATTTTATGGAGAAATAAATATAATTTAATTTAATATATTTTATACATTAGAGTTAACAAAAATCGTAATTTTTTTGTTATATTTTATTAGAAACCCAGCACTGTGAGGTGTGGTGTGTCGACTATGGCGGTGGAGGCCCTTCAAACTTTGGAGCCCTGACTTATGGTACACCGTGCAGCTATAGTAGACCATACGACGTTTGTTTTCAGGTAAAAACCTTTTATTTATGTATTTTATGAAAACTTCATTATGTTACTATAAGGGTCAAAAGTGCAGTCACACTCTACCAAAACAAAAAAGGCATTTTTTTTGTAGGCAGCAGAATTCCAACTTTTTGCGGTTAGTAGGAATAATCTATACTTTAATTTCTATACAAAATAATAAATCAGTTGTGGATAATTTAACTTCTTCTACAAAAACTAGCCATTTGAGTTTTGGGAGAGTATGACTGCACTTTTGACCCTTGACTGTACTTACATTAAGGTATCTTGATGACAGATAAAAAACACTATTTAAAGAACTACGAGTTGCAAACTAAGCTCAATCCAAGCTTTAGTATAAAAGTCTCAAGAAATCTGAAAACGCTGAATCACGCGTTTACAACCCGTTTCCGAAGGATATATTGAGCTTTCTACGTACCCTAAAAAAAGGAGGCAGGTCGTTATTTATGTAAAGTTCACTAAACAGAATAATACGATACGAACTCACAATTTAATTATGTAATGGATGAGTGGCACAAAAACACAGTGACAAAAATTATCAACAAAACAAGATAAATTAAACTCCACTCAATTATAATAAAGTGCAGTAATTATAATATCAACTTAATTAAGGGTCCCCACCACTCGAGCCACTTTTTTTAGGGCAAAGTGGAAAACTCTCAAGGAAATTGCCCCGACAAAATGCTTTTTAATTTTTCATCGTTTCATTCTGAACTTCTGACACCGTTTTCCTTTTACAAATGTACCTACTCGTATCTGGAGGGAACATCTAGTTTTAGAAAAGATTCGGCCGTCTTTTTACCCGGCCGCAAGGAAAGGGTTATGATTTTCGCGCGTATCTTGTCTTGTTAGTCTTGTCACTAGATGGTTTATATCCATCTTTCGCCCAAGGGTTCTTAGGTAAGTGCATTAAAAAAAGGAACATGGCGGATTTTGGGCGCCATATTGTGGGGGTTGCAATTTTGTTTTTCTTCCAAGCCCATCGAGTGGTATATCAAAATAAAAGGTTTTTAGAGGAGATTACAAATATATATACCACTTAAATGTTTAAAAGTAATTAGAAAAATAAAGTATAACTAATAAGTTGTAAATAAAAAAGTTAATAAAATTAAAAAAAACCGATAAATATTCGCAAACTGGCTGACCGTCTGATCCTCCGACTGCAAAGCATGATTTTCTTCTTTGTAGTCGGGTTTTTTTATTTTATTAACCTTTTCTTGTAAGTACAGTATCATCTAAATAGGTAGGTACCTATTATAATCGCCGGCTCGAAGGACCATTATTAACAAGTGTAACCTTGTTGTTGATTGATACGCTGATTGACTGATATAAATTGATAGAATGACAAATGAGTACCCGCGGGATGAATACATTTCTTGTTTCTACTAAATTAGGCTGTTTTGGTGTAGGTAAAATGTTGACATATTGATATCAAGACTGAGCTGTGTTGGTGCTGTACTTGCACAGTACATGTATCATTGTGCTTATAGTGTATTTTTTTCTTAGGGTACATGTGTGCAAGGACACTGCAACTCTTCGGAGAGTGTGTGCAACTGTTGTCCTGCTGGATACTGCAACAACAACACGCACGTTTACACACGACAGCTTGGCAATGGTAAGGTTGCTTATAAATCTAATTCATGACATACATGTATGGTACTTTTATGCCATGAATACCTACATTTGGATTAAATTAACACCAGCATAGTGGTATTTATAAAAATATTGCATCGCTATATGCTGCTATGCAGGGCTAACAAATATTGCTTACTCAAATAAAAATACTCTGTGTGCCGGTCAAATTACAGCTAATTAAGAAGATAGGTCATATTATCGATAGTCAATCATTAATCCACAAAATTATTCAGAGGCCTAAGTGCAGTTACTCAAACGATTAAACCCATTATGAAATAAATTCAAACTCCAAATTCGATTACTGAAATCATTATTCCTGTGAACTAACCTGAACTGAAATGACATTAAAAAGACAATTAACTGCTAAAACAATTAGAAGATTTTATCACCTGGATAGTTAAAACTTTCGCTTCAAGCGCAGCCGTTGAACAAAACGAAAAAGTTGGACCCCTCGATTTTATCTAGGAGCAAGATTTTAGGGAATAAGTGAACGTTCTGAAGCGAAACAGTAATTCACTTAGATTTCATTCAGAATAGCTCAATCAACCAATCAGATAAACTACGTCTGACTGAATCTAAGTTCTCTAATATTTTGCGATGGTCAACAACCGGCTGGGACATTCAATTGCTGGAATTTCTGAGTATTCCTGCGGTGTCTTGGAATGAAATTAATACGCTTTGGCGATTGATAAACTTAAACTTAACCATCTAGGGCTTAGAAACTGTCAAGACACGGTTGAATTAAATAAGTTTACAACTTATAATAGCGTTTACCACAGACTATATCTTTCTATCACAAAGATAATCTAGAGTAGACTTAATTCTTGCTCTCAAGATTTAGAAACCACAGTACACTCTGTATGCACTAAAATTTCAAATTGCCAGTCTGTGAAGGTTTCTTCACGTGATTAAGTGAGAGACTAAAGGAGATTACCTACGTCTAAAAGTAACGACGAGTAGACGTCATCTTTTGTAACTAATCCTTTTGTGAATCGGGATGATTACTGCTATAGGTTGTATGTTTTTTTATCGTTCGTTAGGCAATAAATTAATTGAGCTGACTTCATCACTAACATCATAGAAATTGATTCAGACTGCAGACCGTGTTGACCTCACGATCAACGTTTTTTTTATCTTTGACTTATGCTCATGCATACTGTGCTACCATGGGGAGATAGCGCAGTTTCGTGCGACTCCAACCTACTAAAACTCCACGGTGTCCTCCTGTGCCACTTATGGCGGGAACACGCGTTAGCACTCACCGCGTCATGGCAAAAGGTTTGACCAGATGAAAGAGGATGACAAATACTCTTTAAATGATAAGGTATTGCCAAAAATTATTGGACTCTTTTGAAAAGAGTATCTTCACCAATGAAAGCATCCAATAATTTTTGGCAATACCTTATTATTTAAAGAGAATTTGTCATAATCTTTCATGGGATCAAACCATTTGCCTTGATAAATTCATTTACGCAATTAGGCTGCTGGATTCTGTTTCCAGGTCCGGCAAAAAGTGTTATTGGGTTTTCCCACTAGGAATTTATCTATGAAATCCCCGTGCCTCGGAAAAGGTGCAGATACCCCTCAGATTTTAAAATGAGAATCACGTCTAATCATATTTTTTTGGAAAAAAATATATGTTACATAAGACCATTTTCATAATAATTTGATCTAACGGACAAAAAAACGACAATCTCACCAAAACCGCCGGGCGCATTTTAATAAAATTGTCACCATCTCAAAGACAATTTAATTATCTACATTTTGATCTAAGGCTTTTTTAAGGTCATAGACCCGCCACGTCGGGCCCTGTCACGTCCCGGGCACGGCCCTGATATGTGTGGATAGACCTTAATAAGGAAAGTTTAGGAAACTACTGAATTTTTGGTCGCGCGGGTGAGAAACGAGTGCGCGTTTTGTTCCCTCAAGGTCGTTGGCGACTATCGTCGTCTTAAGCAGTTGGTCCTAACTTGGCACCTAACCTCTCTCCGTTCGTGTCGGATATAGTTCGAGTATTCTCCGATGGCTGGTCTCCGGTCAGATTGGCCGCTATGGCCGAAATCGTTCAAGAGGACTATTATTAATATAGTAGTAGTAGTAGTAGTAGGGACTCCCTTTTCCGCACTTAGACTCCCATTTGGTCCGTTGTACGTGGGGGTACTGGCTAACATAGCCAGCCCAACTCCGCCCAAAAGCACAGAAGCTTCCTGGGAGCTTCACAGGCTTATCGGAGCGACCTCACTGTTCCGAGGGTTTCTTCGCGTTGAGAAGCCACGGCCTCGCATTCCAGGATTACGTGGGCGGCTGATTCTTCGGCGTTAAAACAGCCCCTGCAAAGTGGGCTGTCCGTGGCGCCTATGTTGAATAAATGTTTGTTAAGAAGGGTGTGGCCCGTTAGTGTCCCTATAATTATTTTGAGGTTATTTCTACTCAGGCTGAGGAGTTTCTTGGTGAGACGCGGGTTTACTATCGGCACAGCCATTTTTGACTGTCTACAGTCTGTAGCCCGTGACCATCTGTTATTGTGCAATTCTGTTGATCTTTGACGAATCCACGCACGAAATTGCGAGAAAGGCAAGGGGATAAGTGGGTACGGGCCTAGCACCAACATCTCGGAGCCCCTTTTCGCAAGTTCATCTGCGGCATCATTGCCTAGGGATCCACTGTGCCCCTTGATCCACTGGAGGGTGATTCGATTGGATTTTGATATACTCTCCAGGGCGAGGTGGCATTCAAAGATTAGTTTGTTGTTGGTTAGTTTGTTTTCTAAAGCTTTGAGCACAGCCAGACTATCAGATAGGAATCTGATTCCGTAGTTCTGGATACCTAAACGCTTTACGGTTTTTGCGGCTTGTGTTAAGGCGACACATTCACATTGGAAAATTGAACTATGTGTGCCTAACGGTATGTGAAAGTTAATGTTGAGGTCAAGGGAGTGAACGCCAGCACCTGAGCCGCTATTAGTTTTTGAGCCATCTGTGTAGATTCGCACTTCATTAGCTCCTGACTGATCCCTTTCTTCCTCTATTGTTTGTATGTTATAGTTTTTGTTGAACATAGGTTGTTTTTGTATTCTATCACACGGAGCGGCGATGAGAGGTTGATACTCAATCGCCCGGTCCAGGATTTTAGCGTGTGGGCTTGTGTGGTTTTTACCCCATATGCCTAGATGCATTAGCCTGATAGCAGCTAGCGCCGCTTCTTGCTGTATGTACAGGTCCAGGGGAGTTATATGTAGGGCTATCTCCATGGCTGCTGTTGGGGTGGTTCTCATGCAGCCGGTGATAGATGAGCAGGCCTGTCGCTGGAACCGTTGGAGTCGGGTGATGGTGGTCGAGAGTTCTGTCCTAGTCCACCAAACCAGAGCACCATAAGCCAACATTGGTCTGATTACCGCTGTGTATAGCCAGAGAGTAATCCTTGGAGACAGCCCCCATGTTTTTCCTAACATTTTTTTACACTGATAGAGTGCGATTGTGCATTTGTTGAGTTTGTAGTCAAGATGCTTGTTCCAGAGCAATTTGCTATCAAGAATTACCCCCAAGTACTTGACCTCCTCTTTAAGTGTTAATTCTGTGTTGAAAAGTTTTGGAAGCCTATGCGGTCCAAGATTTCGTTTGTTAGTGAACATTATTAGTTCCGTCTTTTCGGGGTTAACCGACAGTTCGTGTTTTGTACACCAGCTCTCGATTATTTTGAAGGCCTTTCTCATGAGATCACATAAGATGCCCTCAAATTGCCCCGAGATTAGAATTGCTATGTCATCTGCGTATCCTACCGAGTAAAGACTGCTGGCGTTGAGCTCTGCAATGAGCTCATTTACGACTAAATTCCACAGAAGTGGTGACAGCACCCCACCTTGTGGGCAGCCCCTGCTCACGATTCCTCGTGTGGTAGTGTTCACAGTAAATTGAATAGCACGGTTTTTTAGCATGTTGTTAATCCATTCTACGAGCGTCGGCGCAACACCGTGCGTGTTGAGTGCCTGACCGATGCTGGTGAAGTTAGTTTTGTCGAATGCACCTTCGATATCAATGAAGGCACCTAGGGTTGCATTTTTGTTTTTGAGAGCATTGCCTACGCGTGAGACTACGCTGTGGAGCGCTGATTCAGTTGATTTGCCTGCACAGTAGGCATGTTGGTTCGGGTGCAGAGGTTTTTGAATCGAAATCTGGTTTCTTATCTTCCTGTCCCCCAGCCTCTCCAGTGTCTTTAGAAAGAAAGAGGAGAGGCTTATGGGTCTAAAAGATTTGGGCTGGGTGTAGTCGCCCCTACCTGGTTTCGGAATAAATATTATTTTTACTTCGCGCCATTTCAAGGGGATATATCGGTGAGCCAGACAAGCTCGAAAGACCTTAACAAGGTAATCAGCTAGCAGAGCACCGCTCCATCTGAGCAGAGCTGGAAAGATACCGTCCATCCCCGCTGCTTTGAAAGGCAGGAAGGTGTTGATTGCCCATGTTATTTTATCTTTGTCGATAACTTCTAACGCCACCTCCCAGTCTAAGCTGCTCGTAGCCCTTTCCCTGTACGGTTCCCAGCTTGAGCGGAGCAGCTATTAATATAATATAGCCTTTACTTCCAATCTTACATAATAAAGTTTTACAAGTAAACTAACAACTAAAATAACTTAACTATATAACATAAGGTACTTAATTATTTACTTATCTACTAATATAATTTAATATTTGACACCGGTATTAAGATTGTCTTGCGTGTGATTTCGCAAAGGCCTCCCCTAGAGCTTGCCACATTCTCCTGTCATGGGTCGTCCTCCCCCAAGTTACACCAGCGGTTTGCCGGATATCGTCTTCCTATCTTAGACTCTGCCCTCTCTTTCTTTTATTTTGCCTTGGACACCATTCAGTTACGTCCTTCGCCCATTTTTCTTTCTTACTCCTCATCATATGTCCTGCCCACCTCCATTTAAGTTTATTAATGCAATATCTTACGTCGTTGGTTTTCGTTTGTTCTCTTAATGTTTCTAGTTTTATTCTGTCCTGTAACTTGAGATTCAGCAACCGTTCTCCTAAGACCGATTCGTCATTGGACTGTTCGTCGACAGGATGATTCATTTATTTCCTTTTCACCAGCAGAATCTTTCACCTATGCACATTTTGCCGACAGAACCTTTCATTTATATCACTTTCGACGACAGGCCTTGCCAGCTACTGAATGTTTCACCGACACGACGATAAACCTATAACTCTTTTAACTACAGCGCAATGAAACAGAGTATAAAGAAAGAATCGAGCGGCATTTAGCAGATAAAAATGGGATGGATTTGAAATTTTATTTAAGTGGCTGGGCACATATTTGTCATTTAATCAAATAAGAGAAAGAGTAGGATTAAGAGAAGAAGAATGAGTAGGTACAATAATATGATTGAATTGTGGTCCCGTCGTCATCAGGTCAGGATCTGATGATGGGATCGAGGAGCAATCGAGGGCACTACCCAAATATTATAGGCATACATATAGCAATTTTGGTATTTGCATCAATAATGCAATCATTTGCAATCAGAAAGTATCTTTTTGAAGTGAAACTGATGAAGAAGAACACAGATAGCCACTGGAACTCCTTAATGCTAAGTATGTAACAGGTATAAGATAATATCTTGAATAGTTGAGCGACTATGATGGAGCAAATACATAGAAATAAATGGTACTAATGAAAATGGTACCATGGAACTGATCTGATGATGAAGCCAGAAGGTAGGCTGGAACTCCGTATTAAAACAATGCATCCTGGTCGTGTTTGGGCTTATTGGAATCGTCACTAGGTGTACTTTGGCTACAAATGAGTTTCATGGTAATTTGAGATACCAACCAAAACTAAAAAGAGAAAATTAAAAAAAAATAAGAAAAAATCAAACTGACTTCCAAAAAAAAGACACTACAAAGCGAAAAATAACTTTCTTTTCCGAAGTAAGTCAAAAACAATTCATTTTTATTATTTGTTTTTTTTTTATATTAAGGGGTCAAAACTGACTCCAAATGGTTCGCGTAATATTACACACGGCTGCTGCGTCCCTTTTTCTTTGCTCAACTTTGGCGTGACACGCGTCCGCGTGTCTAGATTCTCTAGGGCAAGTAGCCGTCCCTGATCTCTTAGTAAAGACTCAGTGAACTGTCGATATGTGTAATTCTCCGTAGATGGAAAGGTCTGTAGTTAAAAGAGTTATAGGTTTATCGTCGTGTCGGTGAAACATTCAGTAGCTGGCAAGGCCTGTCGTCGAAAGTGATATAAATGAAAGGTTCTGTCGGCGAAATGTGCATAGGTGAAAGACTCTGCTGGTGAAAAGGAAATAAATGAATCATCCTGTCGACGAACAGTCCAATGACGAATCGGTCTTAGGAGAACGGTTGCTGAATCGTAACTTGACGTTGAGCATGCTTCTCTCCATACTGTGTTGGCAGGTTTCAAGTTTGTGCATATTTTGTTTCGTTAGGTTCCATGTTTGGCATCCATATGTCATGACGGGTAAAATGCATGAGTTAAATATTTTCTTCTTTGCTTTTATTGGTACCAGAGGGTTTTTGACCACTTCTTTAAGGGACCAATATCTTTTCCATGCCAGCTGCACTCTATTGCTTATTTCTTTTGTCGTAAGGTCGTGTGGTGATATTATCTGTCCAAAGTACATATATTCTTCGACATACTCAATTCTGGTGCCTTTGACTGTGATGGGGGTTTTCTTGTGGTTTGTCATTATTTTGGTCTTTTTAGAATTCATTGAGAGCCCTACTCTCTCGCTTTCGCACACAAGTTGCTCTAGCATTTCTTGCAGGCTTCTTGGATCTTGAGAAACCAGAATTAAATCGTCTGCAAATCTAAGATGATTTAGTTGTACACCGTTGACGTTTAGTCCGTGTTTGCTCCACTCGAGACTTCTAAATATGTGTTCAAGCACTGCCGAGAAAAGTTTGGGAGAAAGAGGATCTCCCTGCCTTACTCCTCTATTTACGGGGAAGTACTTGCCTACTCTTTCAGTTTGTATTTTTGCCTTCATGTTCTTGTATATGTTCTGGATCAATCTTATGTACTTATTTTCAACTCCTTGCGATGCTAGCGTTTCCCATATTTTTGTGTGTTTCAACGAGTCAAACGCTTTGTTGTAATCAACAAATGCCAAATAATAGATGATACCGTATTCTTTACACTTCTGGATAACTTGTTTTATAGTGTGTATGTGGTCAATTGTTGAAAAATCGCTGCGAAATCCTGCTTGTTCTCGAGGTTGATTCTCGTCCAGAGTTCTTGTTAAACGGTATAACAGTACTTTAGAAAATATTTTGTAGACGTTTGACATAAGGCTGATAGATCTATAGTTGGCTATGTTGTCTTTATTTCCTTTTTTATGAAGTAGTATTATGTTTGATATTGTCCACTGTCGAGGTATGTATTCTGTGTCTAAAATTTCGTTAAATAGATCCGTGATAGTGTCTAGTATTATATCTGATGTTCCTATAATAATTTCGTTGGATTATTATTAATACTGGATAGTAAATTATCTTTACCTTTTAGGTTGGACTAGCATGAAAATGATCCCTCACGACGCTCACCAGCTCTCCGTCCACATCGCCACCCCTATCCCACTCAGCATAGCCATGCGCGAGAAGAAGCGAGACAAACAGATGTTAGAGCTGATGAAGCACTCCAAACGTTACGACATCGATTCTAAACAGGACAAGTACTTGAAGTATGACCCTAATGTGCCTCAGAATCCACAAATCATTGAAGTGGATAGTCATGTCATTGATATTAAGGTAAGATAAAGGACAAAAGTATCTAACAAGTTCTAGCCCATCTTTAACGTTCTTAGGAATGGTACTATGCTGGCAATTATCAATATGAAACCTTTTCATGGAATTGTAGCGTTTCTCCGAATGCGTTCCTTGGTAGTAATGCTTCCGCAGTGAATTTTCCTATATCTTTACTTTCTATTTTGCATTTAATCTTTGAAATCTCGTGTTTTTGCTCGATGAAATGTTACAAAAATTCGCTCGTTTCAAAATCAAGTTGTAACAAAGCGTCGAGCGTCGTGATAATTTTTCGGTCCGTGAAAGGGCGACACAATAATGCTGAGTACAGATTGGTGAAACGTTATATGAAATGTGGAAAAACTTTGGGACAAATTTTATTTTATGTTGCATTTCATAAATTCTGATTTGTGTTACATTTTAAGTTAGGTTCCACCAATTAGTACCCAGGTTAAGGTCACGTTTCTCTCTGCAATTAACTTGCATGCAAGTTGCATTGAGGGCTACCGATGCACATATAATGTCTATAGAATAAAATTAATCGTTCGATCGTGTCCCAAAATATAATTAAACTTGCACGAGAGTTGTTTGCAGGTGGAAACGCGGCCGCGGCCGCGAAATTGGTTGAATGAATTTCCAACAGCCAATCACAGCAGATAACGCGTGCTTGACAATTTTTCACATTAATTCGCCGATAATTTTGAGCTGGGTAACTGGGGGTCGATGTTTTGTTACAAAAGATGCTACAAGTGTGTCTATGTAAGAAGTAGTGTCTATACCCAGCTTATAGGAATGGTCTCGCTGGGAGGGGGAGGCGGTCGCGGGGGGCACGCTGCTCCACTGGACGAGGACTGACACAGATGTCTTTATATCATCAGACTCGAACTTTATTTGAGTTTGGAAAAGTTTGGCTGTGGTGGCACAGTGAAAGATAAGCGATTGATTTATTTTCTTTGTTTTTTACTCGTGAATGTTCAATGGTGTTTTCTTTACAAAAATCAATCAATTCAATTCAAACAAATCAATCAATTCAATGAATTCAAATCAATCAGATTTACTCAATCAATCAATTCAATCAGATCTATTCAATGAATCAATTCAATCAGATCCAATCAATCAATTAGTCTTTTTTTTTAATGCTGAAATGGAGGCACTTTTGGATCTCAGGTTGGACGCTACCGATGGCATTCTGTGCCGAATCTGATTAGATTGCTATCGACACGTTAAGAAGAAGAATGTGTATGCTTAGATTATACTGCACTTTGCTGCAAGAATAAACCATACATGTAAATAAAATTCAAACATATCTATCAAAATCACACCAATTAAATAATAATTCGAGAGATTATTGATGTCGAACTTCGTCGACCCGTTACATTAGTAAAGAACCTGAAAACATGGCCATTAAGGATCAATCTGTCTACCACTACCTACCAATCTGCCTTTTGTTGGACCGTAACATAGTTTGGACTAGGCAGATCCAATCTTACCGTATGCAGCTGATAAGTATTTTGAATAGAGCGACCGATTATCTATCTTGGCTTTATTATTATTCTGACTAATTAAAATAAACATGAATAAATTGCAATCGCGGGTAAAAATGCAATCGCATAAAAACTTTGAAGCTATCTTCCAATTTTTCGCTTACCTTCCAATGGAGTCTAAGCGCCATTTATTAACGAGCTACTTCACTTTTAAAGCAGTCGCTTCTGGGTGTTTACGAATAAACTTAACTGTAGAGGATTATGACAGGATTTATATCTGATTATATTAGCCACGTTGAATACGTTCTCCGTTATGAAGAAGTCAAGTGTATTGTCAAGCAGCTAATTTAAATTATTGACTGGAAAGAGAGCACTGAGTAACTTTACTCCACTTTATATTAGAACCTATTTATGTGGTAGCTATACGTTTTTCGACGCCGTGGAATATTCATATCAAGTAAGCAAGAATAACTAGACTGGTTCATGACGAATTGGACCTTAACGGAAAACAGCCAATTAATGCCACCGATGACGCTATAAACGTGGCCACCTAATAGGCCCATACTATGGTCAGCCATCAACTGAAAAAGAAGAAGAAGTAGGTAACCAGCCATGGGTAGTGGAAAGAGTGCAGGAAGGGTTTCACCCCGCTGTGGCATATTATGGGCTGATATAATGATAATATCCCATTTCGAAGGCTTCATTGAGGGCAAAGACCTGGAGAGCCAAATCAAATCAAATTAAAATATTTATTTGCCAGAAAATACATTGTTTAACAAGGAAAGATCTTAAAGCCTAATAGTTATTGTATTCTGCCTGCAAGCAAGCGTGCAAATTGCTTCAATAATAAAGTCACTAACATCATACCAAACACAATTGTAAACATTAGATAGAAAAAAACCAGACCAAACCAAAACAACATTAATGCATTCTTATACTTTCAATTGCCAGATTATAAAAAAAAAAACAAAAACACAATAATTAAAATGAAATGTCAATCAGATAATTATATTTAAATGTCAATAACTAAAATTCCAATACTTTCAATAGTCAGATTATAAACTCGACAATAATTTAAAAATTACAATAAAATAAATTAGCATGTCAATAATTAAAATTAAAAATGTCAAACAAATAAGTTAAAATGTCAAACCTTCAGTATCTATGCATTACTAATAAATCTACTCGAACAAACCTTCATTATGAGCCGTTTCTATTCTCATTCTAGCTATTTATTTTTCCTCACAGTTTCCACCTGGTGTTAGGTGGAAATTTTATTTAACTTCACCCGGAGTTTTCCACGTGGAAATAATAAATGTCAGCGTTTACTTTGGTAATATTTTATATTTAAGGTCCCTTTACACGGCCCGCCACCCATTATCTCCATCTGCAGACATTATTTTCAGAGATTTTGAATGGACTAACAAAAGGTATTTACAAGATAGATGTGACTGGAAACACTAGAAGGGGACGCCCTTGAAGGACATACACGAATCTTATTGGTGATGATCCTTAGAAAAGCCGTGTGCGCACTAATCATAACAGGCGTACGTGTATCAAATGTTGTATGTAGGTACGTAAACAAAGCAAAAACTGTAAGAATCGTATTAGATTCCGTTCTGCCTATCCCATGGGAAAAGTAAAAAGCTTGAGTTTATGTATGTGTCACAGCCAGCTGGTTAAATAAGCTAATTGTTAAATTAGCTTATTTAACCAGCTGGAAAGGGATTGTTTAAAATTCTGTGTCACTAACCCCAGTGGATGCCGATGAGAATAATTAAAAAATCCGTGTCGCTGTCCCCCAGTGGTGGACAGCGGGAATAATTTTTAAAAGTTTTCCCGCTACCAGCTTTTAGAGTTATGGGTAGGTACTTAGCTCAGCCGTGTGTAAAAATCCACGTGTTCTACTTTCAATTGTGTTATACTCGTCGCCAAATGTCTTAGAATGTAATAATACCTAGAAATTACAATCAAATTTAAACTGAATATATCGTTATAAGTCATAATATAGACTAGTACTAAAACCTCGTGCAGACTATAAAATATATTTTTTTCATCGGCTGTAGTTTTTCACCCTCTAATAAATTGAATAATTTTATTTTGGAAACCTTAATTTTTTTTATTTTTTTAGTAACACGATTGAACATAAAACTAAAACGAGAAAATTATTTTTTATATTATTTTGCAATTTATGCCTTCCCTACGACATCAAACTAGGTAAATAATACTCGAACAAATTGGCCTGTTATAGCAAAGGAACCATTGCATTGTGTATTGGTAATCACGACCAATTTTTTTTAAGAAACGAAATTTCTAATCAAAACCAATATTTACTTTTCATATTTCGATAAAATCGTACCATTCCAAACTTTAACGACATTTTTATATTCCGCAGGCATACCGTGAACATCCAGTGGTATCCGGAGAAGTGGTGACGGTGGAGGTCTCCGTCAACTACAGCACACCTGCCAGTCGAACGAGACCCTTGGAGTATAGGTAAATAATATATGTGAGGCTGCGCTAGAGGGACAAGAGATCTGTGTCGGGGCTTTCCTCGACATAGAGGGCCTTCGACAAGACAACATTTGAGTCCATACACATCGCTGCAAAGGAACATGGCATCAACGATACCACGTGCAACTGGATTGACCATACGCTGAGAAGCAGAATAGTCAGATCGGAACTGATGGGAGACAGACTTAGTGCAAAAACAACTAGAGGTAGTCCGCAGGGTGGAGTGCTGTCACCATTATTGTGGTGCTTGGTAGTAGACTCGCTACTTACCAAGCTCAATATCGGACAATTCTACACAGTAGGCTATGCAGATGACTTAGCTATAATGGTTAAAGGTAAATTCCCGAACATAGTCTCTGGATCATTACAACAGGCAATGAGGATGACAGAGGAATGGTGTACAAAGAACCACCTCTCTATCGACCCAAGTAAAGCAGTCATTGTTCCATTCACGAGGAAGAGACAACTATGAAACCTAGGCGAGCTCTCCCTCAATGGAATAAAGCTGCCCTGGTCCACCGAAGTTAAATATCTGGGTGTAACGGTTGATGACAAAAACCCAACACTCGTAGGGTTTGGCATGTGTCGTTCCACCTTCGGTAAAAGTTGGGGGTTAAAGCCCAAAGTGATACGATGGCTGTACCGGACAGTGATAAAACCTATTATCACATACGGCAGCATAGTGTGGTGGCCAAGAACAAAGCTTGCCTCGTGCAAAGCGCCACTCACCAGATTACAAAGAACAGTGTATCTAGGCATCACGGGTGCTTTCAGGACAACACCTACGGCAGCGATTGAGAGATACCTCAATATCTGATCTCTGCATATGATGGTTGAATTCGAGGCAAGGAAGACATTACATCGACTTGCTGTAGCTAGACTATGGGATGCCAAGGACCAACCAAGCCATGTTATCCGATAAAATGCAAACTATGTTTGTGTTTGAAAGGTCTTTCAAGGTCCAAATCCGTACAATAGAGGACTGGACGAAGGGAATCGATCCACCAGAACAAGATAGTCTGGTGTGGTACACTGATGGATCCAAAATGAATTCAGGTACAGGGCGGGAATATACGCAAAAGGTTACAAATGTAGCAAAAGCCTTGGGAAGATGGCAGCTGTATTCCAAGCAGAAACTTATGCCATAATAACCTGTGCTCAAGAGAATATAGATAGAGGAACCAGAGGTAAATCCACATATATTTATAGTGACAGTCAGGCTGCAATCAAAGCCATGGCATCCTACAAAGTGGACTCCGGAGTTATTCTGGATGCTGTCCAAACCCTAAACAGGCTTGTGAAGCACAACAGGGTAAGACTGATGTGGGTCCCTGGGCACAAAGGAATCCATGGTAACGGAATGGCAGATGAACTGGCAAGAGAGGGCTCAGCAAATGATTTTGTGGGTCCAGAACCATGTGTAGGCATCTCGACGTGCCTCGTAAAGGCCGCATTTAGGGAGTTTGCAGATCAAAGACAGCAAACTCATTGGCTATCTAGCACCAGTCTACAACACTCCAAGAAATTCCTAGGCTCTACGTTCAAAGCCCAGAAATGCATTTGGATTAGCCCGCTACCTGCTTGGGGGCTTTACTGGGCACTTTGGAACTAATGACATGCTCATGAAGATGGGTCTAATCGCGACACCCATGTGCAGGTTGTGTGGGGAATATACGGAACGCATGGAGCACCTTCTTTGCACATGCGATGCACTGGCTGGTAGGCGAATGAGTCTCTTAGGGGTTGGATATCCAAGACCAGAAGACTATAGGCTCATATCTCCCAGTCGTTGTAAAACTCATGAAAAGAGTTTTCAATGAGATTGGGGAGAAGTAAGTTATCTAGGGGACCACAATAGATCCCAATGGGTCGAAGTGTCCGAGTTGTCTCTCGGCCCCTCCACAAGATAAGATAAGATAAATAAATATATCTTGAATTTTTCCTTTTGCATCTATTTCTTCCTGCCATTGTGGATAGTAAGTACGAGCGCTAAGATACAGGTTGTTTCGTCCCTTGTTGCTGCTCAGTGTAGCTTAAATAAACTTTGGACTGAGAGTTGAGCTCTTGAGATTGTTTTATTTTTCAACTGTTCGATGTCGTTTTACTAGCAAATATTAGCATATATACAATTGAATATACTAAAAAAAACCTATAAAGAAATACAAAGGGAAGAGGGAAAAGGGCTCATTGTGCATCAAAAAATTCGTCCACATCGATGTCAATAGCAAAAGTGCCCAGAATGCTGACAGCATTGCCACGTTGGATGGGAATTCATTCTTAAGATTGTTGAATATTACATTAGAAAACAAATTTACCAACAATGTCGAACAAAATATTCAAATCTTTCAAAAAATTTGGAAATGCTTGGATGTCAAACCAAACATTTTTAGTACCTACTCGTATTTAAAATCTCATTTACCTACCAGCTCTTGGTAATTTTTATTTTTTTTATTTTATTTTTTACATTTTAGGAAAGCTTACAGACTAATAACATAATAATAACAATGATATATAACTAAATTGCTAATAACAAGCTTCCACAGATAAATAAAAAGATAAATTATTACTTGCCTATAATCTAAGCTACGAGCTCATTTTATTTTTATTAATTTTTATTTAACAATTAAGACAATAGACGATTCAAGTGCGTACCGGTGCTTCTTTTACAAAAAAAAAGGGTTTTGCTAAAAGTTTTCTAACTGTGCCTGTATTGGTGCAGAACAGATCAATGCCAGGTTCACAAGAAATCTCGTTGAAACTGCGACTGGCTCTCGGAAAGTATGCATTACGCCTATAATTAGTATTTGCATAAGGTACATGCAGCAGTGGTCGCTGTCGAAGCCCCATCTGATTAGTGCGCATCGTTAATTTAGAAACAAGTTCAGGACAGTCGACCGAACCATTAGCGATATTAAACAAGTAGCTTACGTCATTAATATAACGTCTACGGTCAAGTGGAAGAAAGTGGTACCTTCTGCATCGGTGGATATAATCTACAGATACTTGTTTTGCCCTCCAATCAAGGTACTTAAGAATTTTTTTCTGGATGCCCTCAATACGAGACTTGTAGATCTCGTATTGAGGGTTCCAGACTTGTGATGCATACTCAAGGTGGCTGCGTACGAACGAACAATATAGGACTTTGATCGGTTTTAGTGATCTGAAACATGCTGAGGTTCTGATTATGAAACCAAGTGCTCTCGACGCCTTACTTACTATACTATCAATATGCTGATCAAAGAGAAGCTTACTATCCTGTGTAATCCCAAGATCCCTAATACTGCTGACTTTGCCTATCCCCATATTGTAAAGCTTGTATGTAAAATCAATCAAAGACTTCTGACGTGTAAAAGTCATGTGAAAATAATGAAGGTTATCGAAAGTTTACCGAATAATTTTCATCTTAAAACAAAATTAAAGATTCGTGAAACTCGTCTCGATTAATTAAAAGAGGTTATTGACTTAGCAGCTAGATATTTTAGTCTGTGTCTACTAATTATTTCTCGCCTCCGTCGTTTTAATACAAAAAATACCACCTTGTATTTTTTTTACTTAGACTTACAGCCAATGATATCCAAATAAACAGATACGTTATACACTAACAAAACAACTGAAAAAAGTGTTCCACACACACACATTTGACATTTCACTACAAGTCGAAAGGGATGGCTTGATAAAACCAACAAGAAAAAAAGAGACAGCTTGTATTTGTCACTTGCGTGTGAATGTAAACAAACATTATTCTGACCACCAATGTTGTTATCTTTTTCTAACCTCCAAATATCAGAATATTAGGAAAAAAAATGAAATAAATTAGTAAATTGAGGCGTATTGCGTACTTAAATATGGTATGAGATCCTTTCTGTTTTATGTACTTTGGTATCATAATTGGTACAATTTCTAAATACACACGATGGCATTTTTTTATTTTGTTTTTGTTTCAACCAAGCCTATCGCTCTTCGCCATGCGTGACATAAACTAAAGACTAAAGGTCACAATTGTGACCTATTCGAGTCTTCACAATGCGCACTGTTATACCCCTGATTTACGAGCATATGGTATTTCAAAACACTTGTGCATTTCTCGAATTTGAAGTGTCAGCCAACCGCCGGCGCCACACCCCGTCGCGTCGCGGGTTCCGAGCACAAAAACGTCAATCTTTAACCGTCATCACACAGAGCCACACGTTTCTAAATCCTAATATTACTACTTCAAAATTACTATTTTTGTACTATTTCCAAATAAATGGTTTAGTTGTTTAAATTTGCTTTTTTTAAACTCCTCCACGAACGCACGGTCTAACATTGGTGGCAGCGGTGGGATTCCAAAGAGCGAATCCCACGGTACGTCTCCGTCTCGCCGGCAAACTCGCCCAAAAATTCAGTGAAATCAGTGAAAACCAGTGAAAATCTAATAAAAGCTCAAGTACAAGAGCAAGTGAAAGTGCTACATCTATCCAAACGTCACTTAGATGACCCAGACGGCTCGTTCAACAGTTCCAGTGCACAACACGCAGGAGCAGCTAGCTCTGACACTCGCCTGCCTTTCGTGAGTCCTTGCAACATCCAACAGTGAAACTACACCGTATTTATACATCCTACCTCATAATATAATGCCCAGAACCACTATCAAACCAGAAGAAAACACAGAATCCGTTGAAAAGATGGACTTGAATAGCTTATTCAAATTCATCAAATCTTACGACGGGACAAGGGGAACTCTAAACTCATTTATAACCAACTGCAACAACGCGTATCATCTAGCTTCGGAAAGTCAAAAGCATATTTTATTTAAGTATATCCTAAGTCGATTAGAAGGTAAAGCGGAGGTTGTTTGCTCCATAAGAGAATTTAATACCTGGGAACAATTAAAAGAATTTCTAAATACCCAATTTTGCGATAGAAAACATTACTCCCATCTTCTTACCGAACTCCAAGAGAGCAAACAAGGCCCGCAAGAAAATGTAAGTGAATTTGCTCTTAAAATTGAGACATGCCTCTCACGACTACTTACAGAAGTTTCGTTATCCACGGCTAAAGCCGAAGAACTTCCCGGTCGTACAGCGGCTATGGAAGACTTAGCTCTCCATAATTTCACGATGGGGCTACACCCACGTATTTCCAATATGGTGAGATGCAGGTATCCACAAAATTTAAATGAGGCTGTAAATTATGCAATTAATGAGGAGTGCATTCAACAATCGATGTTTAAAAGAAATATATCTACGAAAAATAGGTTTTCTAAATCGAACAAACCTGTCCTTCCTATAACTCAGCAACAGCGTCCAATACCTAACAATAATAATAAAGAATCGAACAGATCCGATATCTGCCGATACTGTAAATTCCCGGGGCATTTACTTGAAAATTGTCGAAAACGCGAGTATAATAATAACCGTTTCCGAAATAATAACCACCTGTCCACTTCCAGTCAAATACCACCACAACGAATTAATTTTGTTGAGGATATAAGTAATGAGAATTCTGAATCCAATTACGAAATAAACATTGACCAAAAAAACGATTAAGTGGCTCGTATCGGTGTCGTGCGAGACACCACTTACCAACTCCATTGAACACCGCATCTACTAAATCCACTGAATCTACTAAATCTTCTAAGTCCACTGAATCTTCTAAATCCACTGAATCTTCTAAATCCACT
Organism: Orthosia cruda; assembly: GCA_964057195.1. Taxonomy (NCBI): domain Eukaryota; kingdom Metazoa; phylum Arthropoda; class Insecta; order Lepidoptera; family Noctuidae; genus Orthosia; species Orthosia cruda. The sequence continues at coordinate 14,651,017 of OZ059830.1, read as the reverse complement.
GAATCTACAAAATCTTCTAAGTCCACTGAATCTTCCAAATCCACTAAATCCACTGCATCCATAAAACTCACTGACTATACAAATACTAAATCCAAACGCACTGAATTTAATAAACTAAATCAAATTTCAAATTTTAAAGAACATATCTGGGTCATATTCAAAATAATTGTAAGTTACGGATAGGAAACAAATATGAATATTATTTTATTGTAACAGAAAAATACAGAAAGGAATTATTAGGGCAAGTTTAAATAGCATACATTTGTAAAATAAATAATTAGCATTGATCTAATTGAAACACCTGGGATAGTAGAATACCATCACCACTATCACTACCTATACATACTTCAAATAAAAAGAAAAAAAAAAGTTTTGGCTAACCTGCGGTGCAGTAAGTTGAATAATATTTTATTATCATTAAATCATATATGACACTATGTGAATAACGCCTAATCATTCATATCTGTTACGTAACATGAAAAAGTGATGGATAAAATAACGTATATGAATTAATAGCACGTGTCTAACCTACAAATCTATTTATTTCCACATTAATTTAAATGTTATACGAATATTTTATATTTATAACAATTAGCACAATACAGTTATTTCCTAGTATGGTTAATAAAACAGTAAACTTACTTGCCGCTATTTTAAACGTCTCACATTAAATATTTACTTTTAAAAGTCTAATTTTCTTCGACAACGAAACGAGCTGAGAAACTATATTGAACAAAATGGCCGATCATTTATTTTTACGTCGTGTAGTGACAGGTAGTGGACTAATGTTGGCAGTATATCAAATTTCTTTATTACCATGGAAATAATGTTAAAATAGCATAACAGAGAAGAATAACAGATATGTGTAAAATCAGGAGACTCATTAATAAATTAAATTTGAAGACCAATAAATAGTATTTTATATTTTGGTTAGTGAAGTGTTGAAAGTTTAAACAGTATTCTCTGAATATAGTTTTTTTTTAACCTTTGTGTAATAGTTAATAATTAAATTATTTTTTTTAGTTAACAGTCAAAGACGTGGACATTGAGTACTTGTATGAAACGGAATCTACGCAATGTTTGGTTTCATTTGTTTTTAATGAATTGTTTAGCTATATCAAATGTTTCGTTGTTTTTTATTAAATTCAAATAAACATTTAATCTGTTTGTTTATGAAATTCTAGTCAGTTCTCGTTATAAAAATAATTGGGTTGGACACTATGACAGTATAATTATTACAATTATTTTGAATATGACCCATCTACAAAAAGGGAAAACTCGACTCCGCCGCAGATGCACTCTCACTATGTGCATCAGCCCCTTTAAATACATTAAAGCCCGAATATTTAGAAGCTACCCCTGTCCTACCAATATCAAATCCTACAGAGGTTAATAGATCTACTTCCCCAAAACCAAGACCCTTACGTCCTAATCCTTTAGATTCACAGTCCCCGCCGTTTCCTTTTAATCCTGAAAATGAAAACAGTGTTAGTACCAATCCAAATACCCTATATCCCGCGAACTATAATGATGAAAACTTACCAAATTCTGAAACCTCTGAAAACTCGCCAGTAAACTTACCAAGTCCAGACGTGCTTGAAAACTCATACTCCGATTTCCTAAAAGCTACGTCGAAAAAGAATCACACTTATAATACCATAATACAAGAACATATAAACTCTTTATTATGTTCAAATTCCAAAGTTATCATTGTACCGACATCTATTGATCTTGATGAATCAAATCCTTACATAGAAGAAATTCTTGCTAATTACGGCGACACCTCTGACTTAATGAGTAAAGAAAGAACTCTTTATTCCTTTCTAAACCTGAAATTGAAAGATAAGACTTATTACTATTACTTCCTTTTCACTAAAGTGCATCACTTTGATGAACTCCCAAATCCAGATCTATTCAAATCACTGAAAAATCTACGAAACGAATTATTAGTAGGAACCAATGAAATTCCCAATGAAATAGCTATCTCTGATTTCAAAGACCCCTTCGTCAAACTTTCATACGCCAAAGTATACAATATTCTAGCATATGTATTTCATAATACAAATATTATAATGAATATACATAAAAATACAATAATCTTTCCAGTTCCAAGCGAAATTCTTAAAATCCTAAAACAGAATCATGACTTACCCATAGCCGGTCACGTAGGCCAATCGCGCATGTACAATCGTATCAGAGAACGATATTATTGGAAAAACATGAAAACCGACATAGAAAACTATGTAAAGAAATGCTCCCAATGCCAATATAATAAAGCCCTTCGTCAAACCAATCGAACCCCAATGCAGATTACTTCTACATCAACATCTCCTTTTGAACGCGTTAGTCTCGACATTGTAGGGCCACTTCCTGAAGCTGCAAATTCAAATACATATTAACCCTTCAGGACGACTTGAAAAAGTCTCGTTTGCTTACCCCCTTACTAATACTTCAGCTGAAGAATGTTGTTAATGCCTTGTCCACTTTATCTCCCTATTCAGTATCCCTAAAAACATATTGACTGACCAAGGTACTAATTTCACAGCTGATTTGTTTAAAAAAACCTGCGATTTCCTTAAAATAAAACAAATATGGTCAACACCCTATCACCCTCAAACACAAGGAGCTTTCCAGAAAGGAGTCATTCTACTTTAAAGGAATACCTAAAATATTATGTTAATAATGATCAAACAGATTGGCATAAATATGTTTATACAGGAATCCTTGCTTATAACACGAATGTCCATACAACCACTCAATTCACACCTTATGAACTACTGTTTGATCATAAACCTTACTTAACAGATGCCATTTATAAATTAGACCCTACTAGCACCTATCACGAATACATTAAAATGTTAAATCACCGCTTAAAACTGTCCCATAATAGAGCCATAGAAAATATTAAAAAACCCAAAGAGACATCAAAGGAGTATTACGACAAGCGGTCCCGACCTGTTACTTATAAATTTGGTGATATAGTTTATCTAAAAAAACACCTAAGAATGCGAAAATCATTGTCACCTGTGTGGAAAGGTCCCTACAAAGTAGTTAAAATCCACGACAACCACACCTTTCTCTCCTAATTAATAGAAAACATGTCAAACATCATTATGATCAAGTAAAATTAGGTACTGTTAGTTCCACTAGATCATAAGTTATTATATCCCTTTTATTCTAATATTAAATTAAATAAACTTTAGCCTTAATATTTTAATTATTCTAGAGGTTATTCTCTCTTCCCACACTGATAATAGGCCTGGCCTACTTACATCCAATGTGAATGTTCTCATACTTAGAGACACTCTACAAAACACATTAAATCAAGTATTTTAAGTCTCGCCTATAAATTAAAAGACATTTTTTTTTATTCCATTCTGTGTGTGCAAACTCAAGTGCACCCTTCAGTTTTATCACCAAGTGATTTGTATTACGACCTTTTCAAAAATATTAAAACTTGCCTAAATACACAGAATTCAAAATAGATTTGTAGTTATGTGGAATTCACACTTGAATAAATCAGTCAAATATTGTTAGTTATATTTTAGATGATAAGCTTGTATTTAAGTACTTTAAAATTTTCTTTAGCTTTGATAAGCCAATATAAATTGTGTAAAAATGTCATAATGTGCCTCATAATGTTAATGTGTCTAAATCATATGCACTCATATTATCGTCAGCCTCATAAATAGCCTTAAGTCAAGATAGATCTAAGTATATTAAACTAGATAAGTTAACTGATTGTAAAAAAGTTTTAATGAACTTAGTACTCAAGATAACCCTATTTGTGAAACATAAATAATGAAAAAAATTGTTTATTTACAATGTACTCTAAATGTATCTAGAATAATAGCAATCGGTAGATAATAATAGATGGTTGTGTTTACCCATTTAGAACTAAGATTTGTATGTGAAAGCAAAATATTTGAATATTCTACCTTAGGCACAAACATACTAACATTAAATCCTAACTGTAACGATTATTGTTTTTTACATAAGACTAATAAGTAAGAAATATTAATTCTAAATTATATCCATTCCGATTTAAACCATGTTTCAAAATGTAAAATCTTAATAACCTTAATTCAACTAGAATTAACGATAAGATTGTTATCATCCTAGAAATAACCAGTACCTTTAACAATAATGAAACACCTAATGTAGGTACCACCATTACGCTCTATTGTTTTATACTTTTTTAAATTTGTATGTAATGTTTATACTTTATTATTGTTGTAATTATAATAAGAAATGTATGGCTCTTTTCAATCAATTCAATCCCGTTCAAATGATAAATAAGTCTGAAAGTATTACTACTACTATTTCAACTCTGATAGCCCGGACCTGCAAAAAAATATAATTCAATTAACACATTTGTCGCGTCCGAGAACATTTGTTTTTGTAAACTTCGCTTTTAAATAGCGTAAGTTTCCTCTTAAACGGGGAGTTGTTATACCCCTGTTGAAGCATATGGTATTTCAAAACTCTTGTGCATTTCTCGAATTTGAAGTGTCAGCCAACCGCCGGCTCCACACCCCGTCGCGTCGCGGGTTCCGAGAACAAAAAAGATCAATCTTTAACCGTCATCACACAGAGCCACACGTTTCTAAATCCTAATATTACTACTTCAAAATTACTATTTTTGTACTATTTCCAAATAAATGGTTTAGTTGTTTAAATTTGCTTTTTTTAAACTCCTCCACGAACGCATGGTCTAACATTGGTGGCAGCGGTGGGATTCCAAAGAGCGAATCCCACGGTACGTCTCCGTCTCGCCGGCAAACTCGCCCAAAAATTCAGTGAAATCGGTGAAAACCAGTGAAAATCTAATAAAAGCTCAAGTACAAGAGCAAGTGAAAGTGCTACATCTATCCAAACGTCACTTAGATGACCCAGACGGCTCGTTCAACAGTTCCAGTGCACAACACGCAGGAGCAGCTAGCTCTGACACTCGCCTGCCTTTCGTGAGTACTTGCAACATCCAACTTCGTGGAGACGAAGGCACGGTCTAACAGCACGCTCATAACATATTTGTTTATTTGAATATCATTGTTTACAGCTAAAATAAACAGACCAGAAACAGTAGATTTGACAGTCAGCCAATAACAAGTCTACACTTATAGATATTGAATAATACTTAATTTCTATGAAAATTTCAGGACACATCGATAAAAACAGATCATCAAGTGGAAAATTGCTCAATAACTCATGCACCAGTTATAATGATACTTTGCTCGCACTGCATAACAATACACACCCTTCAATACAATAAGTGAAGAAATTTAGGCTTAAGCACTTCCTGGCTGATGGCACACTAGTTAGGAATGGGTCAATATCATGCTACTTATACAACTCATTAAAGCTTCTGCTTGCACGCACAATCCATGAGTTCTGCCTATAATTAGTGGAGGCTAATGGCACCTGCAATGGTGGATTAAACCTTTTTGACTTCCATGGGGTATTAAAATTAAATTTGAACATAATATCTGAGTAGTTAATAGTATTGTTGAAGATTTCCAACAGACAAACGCATTCACAAATCTCGCGGCAATTAACTAGAGGCAATATAATTATGATATTTTTTACAGAGGTTATGGTAGTTTTCAGACTGATATGGTACTTTTTGGTGGTAACATAAATATTTTATTAATCGTTTTTGGATGCTCTCTAAACGGTTCATATATTCACGGTTACATGGGTTCCATATTTCAGACGCGTATTCCAAGTGGCTTCTAACGAAAGTACAATTTTTAAAGTTTTAGCTTTAGTGAAGCACTTGGATAATGGATTACGGATGGAATTTGATCTAAGTAAAATTTGATTATCTAGGGTATACGATGTGATAATGTTTGAGCGTTTCCGAGAATATGTAATTGATGCAGATCGTTCTGGAATGCAATTGCGTCCATTTGAGACGATATAGAAGCATACATGTTCATATCATCGGCAAGACACAGTAATTTGGATGAAGTCAAGCAAGATTCGATGTCATTAACATAGACTTTGAATAACAAAGGACCGAGCAATAAACCCTGAGGGACTGCACTAGGGACAGGGACCCAGAAAGATATATAATTATTTAGTACTACTGCTTGTGACCTGTTCTCGAGGTAAGAAGAAAACCATCTGAGTAGATCACCGCGTATTCCCATGTCATTTAGCTTTGTTATGAGGATGTTATGGTCAATGCGGTCAAAAGCCTTGCTATAATCTGTATAAATGACATCGACCTAGGCAGGTCGATGTCATTTTTGTTATTACTGATACATATTATTATTACTGATAACAGTAATAAATTCATTTAGGAGAATCAGGTTCGTGACAGAAGACTTTTCAGAAACCCATGTTAGTTGTCGAATTTTAAGTGCAGTATAAACCTGATTATATATGAATCTTTCGAAGACCTTTGCTATAGTATATAGTTTGGATATCGGCCTGTAATTCTTTATGTTAGTTTTTACACCTTTTTTATGTAGGGACAGGCGATATAAATGCTGATTTCCAAATTTGCGGGACAACACAAGTAGTTACAGATTTTCTGAATAAAGACGAGATAGGTTGCGGTATCGCAGGTGCACACTTAACAAGAAGTTTTGATGGCATTTTATCTGGACCTGCCGCATAAGATGTATCCAACTTTCGAAGCAAGCTTGTAACTTTATCAACATTTACATTTGTACTACAGATGATGATAATGATGATGATTGATGACTGATGATGTGCTCGACGATTCATATTTAACTAAGATATAATGCTGCTGATAAGGATAAAATCCTACAAAGGAAAAATCAAAGGAAATAGCAATATTTTTTACATTTTCCTTAATCCTCAAAGAAAAATCCAACCACATTGGTTTTTTATGAAGCTGATTCAGGTTTTCCTCCGTGCGTGTCCGTGCGACTTTTTTTTGTTATTTCCGTTTACTGTGTATCTTAACTATGCTTTACGTATATATTTTTCGCTAGTTTTTTTAGTATTGTGAATTCTTTAACAATACTAAAATCTTTTCTATCTCCTTCTTTCTTTATCATGCAACGAAATGACCCTTAAATATCTCACAATACATACATTTGAATAAAACATTCTCACCAAACCCCTTCAATACTAATAACTTCACAAAGAAACAGCTCTGAAGCACACTTGTAACAAAAAGTATGATGTAGATATACATATATATTGTAACATACAAGTTGAGCAAATCCCTCGCCGCATCGTTAAGAACAAGCAACCTTAATGTATCTCATAAACTTTGAGACAGACTCGCTCAGTGCTGCTAAGTGAAACAAAAGTTACCTTTGTCTGGCCATACCGAACGCGTCCCGGAAAATTTTCGCTCCGATACGTCTTCAGTACTAATTTGTTTATAGATAGACAGAGTTTTATATGAAACGTTTAACCTTATATTCTGATTACATGTTGATGTTTTACGAGTGGCTGTTGTTAGTACTATACTTATCTATATGAAGGTCTCGAAACCGAATTGGGCTTAATTAATAGTCCTCATTAACCTATCCCGGGCTAAATTCTGAGCTTGAGAATGTTCGGTATTACAATTTTCATCAGTACTTTGCAGTTAGTTAGGTAATATTCCAAAACAGTTTGGTATTCAAAATTAGAATACTCAGTCGTAGATGCCAAAAAGCTGATTTACTTTCATAGTCTTATCTAAAAGTTTGAGTTATTTATGAATCATTCTCAATAAAAGGCTATTATTTTGTATTAAAGTAGTAAATAAGTTTTAGAAACACAATATTTTTCGTACAATGTTTCTTTAGTTATAAAAAGTGTGTTCTTCAAATGTTAAGGAGACTAAGCGATAAAAAATTGTGCATAATTAGTCGCTTGTCGCGTCCTGCGCATTTGTTCTCACATGAGCGATGGTTAAGAAGACTTCACATGTGGAAATTTCAGTCTCCCTCTTATCACAATTGAGTTCTTTCGCTCGTTTCGCTTTCATTGTTCTAGATGTCGACTGAACTGAATAGCTAGGGAATTGTTTCAGCAGTCAAAACTACTATGTATATCTTAAAAGAGACTGAACGTAGCTCAATTGCTACGTAAAATATATATCAACAACAAAATCCGATTTTAGGAATTACATTTGCAATTCTACGCACTCGTTTATGCAATACGAGTGTCCGTGTCACTAGTACCGACTACGAAAAATATGACTACATTACGACATCCTTTTCGAGAATATTTCATTTGTACGATATCACGTACTCGCCGTTATATCACTGTCACTATTTAAGTAATGATTGTTTCAAATTCATGGCTGCGCTGACATAAATCACGATTTATTTCAAACTATCTTCTGCTAGCGGCTTCGCCCGCTTGCAAAGTGTTTTTTTAATCCCAAGCGAATATTATACCGGGATGATGTGTTATTCCAGACTATAATCTATTTCTGTGCCAAATTTTTATCCAGATATGTTCAGCCGTTCTGCGTGATTGAATAACAAACATACTTCCAAACACACATCCATCCAAATTTTCACATCTATATCTATATCTTACTAATATTATAAAGAGGAAGGATTTGTATTTTAGTATTTATCGAATAAACTTAAAAACTACTGGACCGATAAAAAAAAATCACCGTTGGGAAGCTACACTATCCCCGGGTGACACTTTTTATCCCTGTATACCCATGGGAACGGGCACTACGCGGGTGAAACCGCGAGGCATCCGCTAGTTTATAATATTAGTAAGATGTAGTGGAACTGTCGAACCAAAGTAAACTGAACAAATATGTATTCGCTGTATTGTTTCACACATTATAACTAATAGATACCGTCTCCCTGCTTTGAATTGGGCCCTTCGACAAATATTTGAATTGTAGCGAGTTCTCTATATTCCTAGTTTTGCTACAAGTTTCCTTTATTGTAGATAATAACTTACCCTTTAATTTGCTTATCATTTATATTGGGTATCGTTCCTTTTGTAATAATTAGATCTACGAGACATTGATTTTGTTTGTTGTAGCCATTATTTAGTTGCCTTCCCATTTACCGATAAATGGGTTTACTTCGTTTATGAATTAGGCTATTAACATGTAGCTTGCTAGCTAGCTAGCTTTATATACGTGTCTCAGGTTAATCGATCAGCACACACAGGTACTTCAATAAATTTCGATCAAACAGTTCACCCTTTAGAAGGTCACGCTTGTGTTGGCTCTTGGCTATAAATTATGTATAAATCTGTTTAAAACAACATCACGCAAGCTGAGCCTGTCACGTGTGGTTAATGTGCACTGCGTACCGGCTGTACAGGTATTAATATCATTACCGATTTAAATGCCTCATAACTATTAATTTGTGTAACATTGTATGTTATTTCGCTAACGATAACACGAAGGATGATTAATAGTACATTATTGCAAAGGCCGGGAAATAGGCAATTGCAGGTCGAGTATGAGATTGAAGGCCGAGCCGTAGGCGAGGACTTCACTAATAAAATTAAAAAATCTAAATTTATTTATTCAATTAGGCCATTACGCGGGACTTTCGAACGTCAAAAAAATAATTAAATGTAAAAATAATTGATTCTAACCGTCCACTCTTCTTTCGGAAATGTACACATGGACGTAATGTGATGCAATTTTACCGATGCGCACTTGTTTTTTTTTAAAGAAACTATGTGCGCGATATCGCCATTTTAAATTGCGTTGCGATACCAAGAAGCACAAAGTACATAAGCGGCGGCGCGCCGCAGATAGCGAGGTGACTACGAACAAAGCGTCATTTTGCACGCACACGTTGACATTGCTCTTTTAAAGAGAATATTGGGCAATATTGGACCGAGCTCAGTCGCGGCTGTCACTAGTGTTTTGTGCGGGCGTTTTTCTCGTCATTCATACAGAATTCTAACGAGGTTGCATTGGCTGGTTTACCTCTATTAATTGTTACAGACCGAATATACTTTAAATAAATTCTTTAAATTCGGTATTTCATTCATTTTTAAGTTATAAAGGTCATACAATTTTTCAACATGACAAGTAAGAAGTTCAATATCTAGGAAAATAATAAATTATTTTAAGTCTATAGAAGAATTTGGAAAGGCTATGTAACTTGTCATAATAATATGGTTTAAGTCATCCAGTTCACAAATTTGTTTCCTCCGACTGCACAGCATAATTTTTGATTTTATCAACTTTTTTTCACATTTACATTTTTGCTGAGCTTGGTGCTTTTCACATTTTAATGTTTTTAGTGGGATCATTATTACAATCTTGTTACCCTCCACTCTTCGTCGTATATGTGGCGTTATGATATTTAATGTATATTTGATGCTCTGTCTATACTCCAAAGTATGTAAGCATGATATGATGTATGTTTAGACGAAGCGATATATTTATGTTTGTAACTTAAACAACCTACTCTTTTTAAAATTGAAAAATCTGTCAAGTTTAGCTGTCTATTTTCAAAACAGCGGGAGTGGCCCTTCTGTATACTTTCTATTTTGTGCAAGAAGGTCCTTTTCACATTTCTAATTGTCCTCCCGTGACAGTGAAAAAATACTATTCATAGCTTGCTGACTAGAGTATTCCCGTGTAGTGTGCAGCTCGCCCAACTTTATATTTGTAACTGCTCACACCAATTTATAGGCATTATAACACGAACCGTTGAATTGAACACTTCTCTTTTATTTTGATTACAACACTCTAATACATGCCGACCCTTAGCCAGCAATTCAAATTCATTCAATTAATTTCTCCATCATGTAAAGCCAAACTGATGTAGTACTCCTGTATATCCATCAGGTGGTCGACGGAGCGCGGGCCTTGTTCGTCGTCGTGTGGCGGTGGAGTGCGCGTAGTGCGCGCCCGACCACAAGTGCGCGCACGTCATGTTTGAAGCTTGTAATATGCACAAGTACTTGTAATACGTACACTATCATCATAGGTACCTCATATCACCACCAGCTCCTATACTATTTTACTTGGGGTCGGTGAACACGTTTCTTCTTCCATTTTACTCTGTGAACCGTCACGCTGTTATTTCCCTTCCCTTTTCAATATTGTGGGTAGGCCCAAAAAAGGAAGCCAAACTCTTTGGTGTCGGTCTGGGGAATCGATTAGATGAAGAAGGACCGGGCACAGGCTCATGGTTTCTGGGGGAGGTTTGAATTTAGCTGTAGACGGCTTCCAGATGAATGATGAAGAGGATGAAATGAAATTACGTCTTGGGATATCAAATCAAATCAAATCAAAATTTCTTTATTCAATTAGGCCATTAAGCGGCACTTTCGAACGTCAAAAATAAAAATTAAATGTAATAATAATTGATTCTACCGTCCATTCGGAAATGTAGCTTGTTATGGAGAAGAACGGACAAGAAACTCCAAACTTACTCTTTTAAAAAACATAAATGTGTTTTACAAGTATTTGGTTACAATAATCTTGTAGGAAAAATACATATATGTGAGAACGATGTAAAAAAAAAAAAAACGCACTTAAAAGCGTCTAGAGTAAAACAAACAATTAAAAATACAATAAATAGGTAATTAAAAACATGCGGAGGCAGCTAAGATATGACCAATCCCAACTGACGGCGCCCGTTCACGAACATGACACATGGATCGGCACCACTCAGCTCAACCATCATGAAGGGAACCGAATGATCCAACACATGTGCCACCATCAGAGAGACATTAGAGAGAGCATGACACACTCAACTGCCGGGGCACACTGAAGTCAACGAACGACACATAGGTACAGTAAATGGTAGATTTACAGTTAGTACATAGTACTCACATATGTGCTGTGCAGTTATATAATCCAAAAAATAAATTGAGTTTATACAACACAAATATACATTATAATTATTCGTACAGTCTTCAGCAGGTCCAACAATACTTCAGAACTTTTCTGCTTATCACTTGTTTTTGTGCCCTAGTGGCTGTGGAGCTGGAATAGCGTTGGGCCAAGCATTTTTATCAGCGATGTAATCCCCCAACCTATAATATGCCTGCCTGCATAGTGTGCGTTTTATATAAGTTTTAAATTTCGTCTCATTCAATTCTAGAATGTGTGGCGGTATTTTATTGTAACATTTTATACAGTACCCCCTAAAAGATGACGCTACTTTAGCCAGCCTGAAACCTGGTTGAATTAATTGGTCCCTATTTCTAGTAACATAACTATGTCTATCGCTGTTTTTACTAAAAAGATGTAAATTCTTTCTAACGTACATGATGTTTTCGTAAATATACTGACAAGGTACCGTCATGATGTTAATGTCTTTAAACAGTTCCCTTAGAGAATCGCGCCGGCGAAGATTGTATATCGCTCTGATGGCTCGTTTTTGTAGAACAAAAATTGACTGAATGTCTGCAGCCCTTCCCCATAGTAATATGCCGTAAGACATTATACTATGAAAGTAACTAAAATAGACCAGCCTCGCGGTATCTACATCAGTAAATTGACGAATTTTTCTAACAGCATAAGCCGCCGAACTTAACCGCCCCGCAAGTGATATTAAATGAGGACCCCATTGTAACCTTGAGTCTAGCGTGATACCCAGGAAAACGGTTTTGTCGACGAATTCTAGCTTCTCGTTGTTTAATATAATGTCACAATCATAACTTTTGACATTCGGCAAGGCAAATTTTACACAATTAGTTTTTTTAGCATTCAAAACTAAATTATTAGCAGTGAACCAATTTAGAACTTGCCGCAATGCATTATTTACGTCGGCAACGTTACTCGTACGTCTATTTATGTTAAAAATCAAAGAAGTGTCATCAGCAAATAACACCATGTTCAGTTTGTTTTTCAATAGATGGGGTAAATCGTTAATGTATACTAAAAATAAGAAAGGACCTAAAATTGAGCCCTGGGGTACCCCCATTTTCACGTTCAACCCCGACGAATTGACACCGTTTATTTGAACTAATTGCTGTCTATCATTCAAATAGGATTTTACTAAATTTAATGCTGATTGGCCTAGCCCGTAATGCTCAAGTTTCAAAAGCAATGTTTCATGATCAACGCAATCAAACGCCTTCGACAGGTCGCAGAAGATACCTATGGCATCTTGTCCCTCCTCCCACGCATCAAAGATGTGTTTTATTAAGGTGACACCAGCGTCGGTTGTACAACGTCCTTTGGTGAAACCATATTGTTTCTCGTGTAGGATGTTTTTCGTATTAAAATAAATGAGCATTTGATTTAGCATTATCTTTTCAAATATCTTGCTGAAAACCGGCAACACGGATACTGGTCTATAATTATTTGTGTCTTTACTGTCCCCGGATTTAAAAAGTGGTATAACCTTACTATATTTCATTAGATCCGGAAAGACTCCCTGATCTATACACAAATTAAAAATTAAAGCTAAGTACGGCGCTATAGTCTGAATAATGGAGGTACAAACTTTGATGGAAATTCCCCATAGATCTTCTGTCAGTTTTATCTTTATTTGCTTAAAAGCTTTTATCACTGTTATTGGGTTTATATGTGAAAAGTTAAATTCAGTCGGGCATGCTGAAACGTTAGCGTGTAATAAACCATAAGCGAGCGACGGCGAAGAATTTAAGGTTTCAGTAGTTTTAATTGGGATGCTGGTAAAGAAATTTACAAACTCTTGAGCAACCTCTTTGCTATCTCTAACAAGTCCATGTGCAGTCTCAAGCGTGTAATCAGTATTATTTCTTTTGTTCCTGTTTGTTTCATTGTTAATAATTTTCCAAACCGTCCTAATTTTATTTTCTGCGAATTTAACCTTATTGCTAATGTATAAAGCCTTAGCTAGTTTACATGAATTTTTAAAAATTCTTGAGTAAGTAGCAACATACTTATTAAAAGTTTCAGTGTTTATATAAGGCTTAAGGCCATACAGCTCGTAAAGTCTTTCCCTACTTTTCCTGATTCCTTTAGTCGCCCAGTCACTGAATAAAAACTTACGGCATATAGTTTTAGTTTTCTTCTTAAAAGTGTTATTGAATTCTGTTTGAACAACTGAGAAAACCTTTTTGTATAAAATATTACCATCGTTCACTGTGAGGTCCTGACAACTTAACTTACCAATTAAAGCGCTGTTAAATTTATTTAATTTGCCGGATGTTATTGGTCTGGATTGAATCTGCACTTGCTGTATTGGTATGCTGGACTCAAATGTTACCAGTAGCCCACTATGATCTGAAGGCAGACAATTCATAATGGCTTTGTTTAAGTAGTCGCAGCAACAAAAAACATTATCAATACATGTAGCAGTAGTCACAGTTGTTCGGGTTGGTTCCTCAAACACATGCGACAAATTAAATGATTTGAAGAGATTCAATAGTCTACTGCTATCTGAATTATTTTCTAAAATATTTATATTAAAGTCACCACAGATTATGACTAGTTTATTACCAGTTGTAAGTTTTGCCAAAACATCTTCCATCACTGACTCAAATATACAGTAGTTTTTATAATTGGGGGGTCTGTAAACGCACACTATAATATGCTTATCCAGCTCAACACAGGACAGTTCAACACTATGTTCAACTGATAGATCTACAATATCTTTACGAGATTTTGATTTAATACCATTTTTGATTAAAATAAGTGAACCTCCACGTAACATAACATTTCTGTTAAAACAGCTGCCCACAGTATAATTTTCATAATTAATAAGCATTGAATGTTCTTTCAGCCAATGCTCAGTAAAACAAATAATTTCAAACATTGTCTTTTCTAAAAACAGTTCTATTTCCAATTGCTTTGCAGAAAAACCTTGAATGTTTTGATGGAATAATTTTATAGAATTCTGCTTAGCCCCTTTTTTTAAATTAACTATGTGAGAGCAAGAAGGTACCTTCTTGTTGGTGGATGTACTCCTAACTATTTGGTTATTGGTACCCTCCCTTGTCCTACAAACTAGTTTAAACTATAAATATTAATAGCAGAATTGCTAACGTTATTAATGTTATTGGATACCTGTAAATTAGTATTACTACTAATATCAACTACAGTACATGACTTCGACATACTATTTATGTCTGAGTTTAAAGTAAAAGATAATAGCCTCGCTATTTGACGTCTTACCCTAATAGGCAGATACACTGTATTGCCTGTCGACTTTAATTTATCAACAAAAATGTTGATGTCAAAAAAAACTAATTTGTCACTGTAATGGCTGACAAGGAAATGAATATGTTTATTCAGCATGTGAATATAATTATTTTGTCTACTAGACAATTTTTCCAAATATGGAAAAGCACACAATATTATTTTATTACAATTTAATTTTAGTAACTTTGTTACACACTCAGTGATGTCGTCTTTTTTTACATCCAAACTGTTACCTATAAAGACAGTTACATTGGTGTCTGATTTATATACATTGTTTGTTACAGATTCCATGATATGCTTGTAAGATGACCCAGGCATACAATAATTAATAGTCGAATAACTCTGATTGCTATTTAATAATTTACCTAAACCTCTTCCAACACTATCTGCAAACATAACCGAATGAGACCCATGATTACTATTACTAGATGCAAAGGTAGCAGTCTCAGGCTGGTCTACTTGAGACACTTCCTGTGCAATATCAGGTGTGTCTTGGTCTTGGACAAAGATACCGTCCTGAGGCACCCTCTCAACCTGGGCTGGGCTCTCCGTTACCTCAGGCTGGACAGCCTTCAGGTTTGAGACTATCTGACAATTGCATTGACACATCACTAACTCATTTGCGGCCAAAATGTGTTCCTTGATTTGTAACTGGGATCTAACATATTTATTGTAAAGGGAGCCCAGTTTGTCTTCAAGTACCTTTATATCATTTTGTAAGCTCTGTGTGTCAATTTCATAAATTTTTATACTGTCCTCTAATTTAATCTGGTAATTGTTTAATTTATTAAGCAGGTCAACTCGTTCTTTTCTGAGTGGAATATTTTTAAAGAAAAGTTTGTGTTGTTTCCTGTACTGGGTATAATTTTTAATTATTTTATTAAATTTTGCATACTTTTTCAATTTTTTATGACTAACTTTATATTTATTTGTCTCATTTAATAAGGAATCTAAATTATACAGAGAATTGATTTTACAATGTAAACAGTGGCAATGAAGTGAATATATTAAAACGTAACACAAACCTAATTCTAAATATTCTAGAGACAATACATCAAGTTAGTTTGAAACACAAATTGCGTGCAAGTTTCAAATAAAACACAAACAAATGTCTGCATTTCGTATTGAATGAGCAATAACAGGAATACAACGAGGCAGCCGTTTAATACAGTGCACCCGGTGCAACACGCCACAACGTCATAAAGTCTAGCGGGGTAGAATGATTAATTTCCATAAGTGCCACATGTCGCTCCTATCAAAAATTCAGAGACAGTCTTATTGCGGGCTGTATATTAAATAGAAGGGCGTAGAAGGTCCACTCTAAAATACACAAATCGTCACACATGAAAAACCATGACGAAAATTATGTAGGTACATACTGTAGCGTTACGTTTAGCTCAGAGGGAGCTAAACGTAAGCCACGTTAATAAAATTAAATAATTATAAACTAAAAAAATAATAAAAGGATATTAAGAATAAAAACAGAAGGGCCGGCTTCGCACGACGTGGGGTGCTGGAGTTAGGCAGCTAACCAGGCAGCAGGACGGGCTGGAAGCCGTGGTATGCCCGAGGTAAACGGGTGAGTGGGCTCCACGACGACCAGCAGGCAATCGGGAAGGTAGGTAGTAGAGTAGGTAGCATATCGTTTAGGTAGGCGGCTGGACAGACTGGAACTCTTCAAAAGTCGTAATAAGCTTGAGAGAGACAGGTGAGCAGACACCACGACGGTCTTTCAGGCATACGGTTTGGTATGCAGTTGTGTAGGCATACAGTAGGAAGAGGCGTAAGAGAGTAGGAAGGCAGGCAGCCAGGAGTGAAACGGATAGTAGTCTGATACGTAGGTAAAATCATATACAGTATATCACTCACAATATATATATTTTAGTGCACTTCAGATTATATTACTCTTACACAAGCTGGATATTTAGGTTTAGAGCGTTTTAGATAAAAAAGTCCACTTCGGAATACCGAGTAGTCAACCGTCTTTCAGCGTTCCGTCCAGATCCGAAACTAAAAATTGACGCCCGTTTTTCTTCGTTCTGTGTTCTATCTACATTTCAAATTCAAATTTCAATTAAGAAATAAAGACCAGAACGAATAAAAACGGTTCACAAAGGGGTCAGTCTACGCTACCCTTATAATAGTGTAAACCTAGCTTAAAGGAGGTTTAGTCCATGGTACCTATGTTACGGTCTATGGTTTTATTAAAAATAAAATAGACAGACAGATGTCATGTCAGATGAAAATGTCACAATAGAAAAATATTGCAAGAATTACAAATTATCAATATAATTTAAGTTTTAGATATGAAAACAATCAGATATAATTAAAAGTATTCAGGTACAAACAGAATGAAAGAAAACATAAAAATGAATTACAAAAGTTGATAAAATACCAAAATATATGAAGGTATGGTTTGTATAGTGTTATGAATTGTAAATAGAGTAAAAAAATGTGGATCTGTAAATCAGAACACCACATTTCCCCGATGACCCCAGAAAAATTTTCAACTTGAAGAAAATTTTGATGTTTTAATATAATCCTTGCTCTATCACACAACATCTTTCATACTTTCGTCAAACACTCTCATTCAATCACACATAGGGGATATGGTTCATATTCAATGACGCATACTCCACAAGGAAATATTAATAAAGATTACGAAGGCTTATTTTTTTAATTAGGTGTCGTAACCCGCACCTGTTTGAAAACCCGTTAAAATATAAGTCAAAGTGGGAAGAGGGACCTAAGTCTAAGAGGGAATTCTAGCTTGAGAGGGAAATATTTACAAGAGGGAAGAGGTAAGAGGGACCTCAGTCTAAGAGGGAAGAGGTAAGAGGGACCTCAGTCTAAGAGGGAAGAGGGAATTCTAGCTTGAGAGGGAAATATTTACAAGAGGGAAGAGGGAACTAAGTTTAAGAGGAAACTAGTTTGAGAGGTAACTAGTTTGAGAGGGAACTAGTTTCATGGAACTAGTTTGAGAGAGAACTAGTTTGAGAGTGAACTAGTTTGAGAGGAAACTACTTTGAGAGGAACATATTTTACATATTTACAAGACTCCACGCTTTTGGCTTATTTTTACAGAGTTACGGGACCGCTCTGTGCACATAAGGCTTTCAGAGTTGTGCACACCGCTCTAAAAGAAAAATAAAAACAAAGAGGGATAAAAAGAAATTGCCTAGTAGGTTCGGTATAAATAGTGAAGGTGCTAGTAAAAGTGCCAAAGGAAAAATGATGATGACATGAAGGCCTGAATAAGAAACCAAAAGTTAGCTTACTAGTATTACTTGTGCAAGTATGTTTTAGAATTTTGAGAATATGAAATCGAGCCCACGTTAAAAAATAGGTAGAGTGTAGGTGATGGGGTGGATTCTAAAAAAAGTTGGGCGTACAAATAAAAACGTTATGCCCAATTTTAAAGAGTTGGGCGCCAAACTGTAGCGTTACGTTTAGCTCAGAGGGAGCTAAACGTAAGCCACGTTAATAAAATTAAATAATTATAAACTAAAAAATTAATAAAAGGATATTAAGAATAAAAACAGAAGGGCCGGCTTCGCACGACGTGGGGTGCAGGAGTTAGGCAGCTAACCAGACAGCAGGACGGGCTGGAAGCCGTGGTATACCCGAGGTAAGCGGGTGAGTGGGCTCCACGACGACAAGCAGGCAATCGGGCAGGTAGGTAGTAGAGTAGGTAGCATATCGTTTAGGTAGGCGGCTGGACAGACTGGAACTCTTCAAAAGTCGTGGTAAGCTTGAGAGAGACAGGTGAGCAGACACCACGAGTGAAACGGATAGTAGTCTGATACGTAGGTAAAATCATATACAGTATATCACTCACAATATATATATTTTAGTGCACTTCAGATTATATTACTCTTACACAAGCAGGATATTTAGGTTTAGAGCGTTTTAGATAAAAAAGTCCACTTCGGAATACCCAGTAGTCAACCGTCTTTCACCGTTCCGTCCAGATCTGAAACTAAAAATT
Organism: Orthosia cruda; assembly: GCA_964057195.1. Lineage (NCBI taxonomy): Eukaryota > Metazoa > Arthropoda > Insecta > Lepidoptera > Noctuidae > Orthosia > Orthosia cruda. The sequence continues at coordinate 14,631,971 of OZ059830.1, read as the reverse complement.
GACGCCCGTTTTTCTTCGTTCTGTGTTCTATCTACATTTCAAATTCAAATTTCAATTAAGAAATAAAGACCAGAACGAATAAAAACGGTTCACAAAGGGGTCAGTCTACGCTACCCTTATAATAGTGTAAACCTAGCTTAAAGGAGGTTTAGTCCATGGTACCTATGTTACGGTCTATGGTTTTAAGAAAAATAAAATAGACAGACAGATGTCATGTCAGATGAAAATGTCACAATAGAAAAATATTGCAAGAATTACAAATTATCAATATAATTTAAGTTTCAGATATGAAAACAATCAGATATAATTAAAAGTATGCTTTTCAGGTACAAACAGTATGAAAGAAAACATAAAAATGAATTACAAAAGTTGATAAAATATCAAAATATATGAAGGTATGGTTTGTATAGTGTTATGAATTATAAATAGAGATAAAAAATGTGGATTTGTAAATCAGAACACCACAATACAGCAGCAGAGAATCCTCACCCCTAGAAATGTATTAAAATCAACATCTATGGACAGGAGGAAATACTACGATGTTTACGTGCGCCACGTGCGCGCCATCTCTGTAATATCAATGAAACTGCGAGATATTCAAACTATAATTAAAAAAAACTGACGGCGGTCATGCAAGCGACCGCTAGGTAATATCCATCGCATCCTACTTAATGATATTTTTAAACTTCCAAATGTATTTATCAAACATTATACTTTTTTACAGATTTCTTAAAACTCACAACATTATTTCAATTTTTTATAAAATCGTTAGGCCGAAGCAAAATTCGAACCTAGTCGCTATAACTCACGAGTCAAGCTGCTATACCGCCGCGACATTCTGACACTTATCATAGCTGTGAAATTCATCGATATGTTTATAAATCAGCCATCACATTATTCATGTAACGTTTTTAAAATATTATAAAAATAAGATTATGAAGAAGATTGTATTTTTTTTTTTTTTTTTTTTTTTTTTTTTATCTATTATAGGCTCGCGCTTGACCACTATCTCACCTGATAGTAAGCGATGATGTGGTCGATGGTGGAGCACGCTTGCCTAGAAGTAACCTATTCACTCTTGACTTAAAGACCCCTAGATTGTAGCTATCGGGAAACACAGACTCCGGCAGGGAATTCCACTCCTTAGCTGTACGCATAATAAAAGTATTCCCAAAACGTTTAGTGCGTATGGGTGGGATGTCCACCATATATCGATGACGCATCGCCGTACGTCTGGTAGTCCGATGATGGAACGGGCTGGGTGGAATTAAATCATGCAATTCCATCGCACACTCCCCGAAATGTAACCGATAAAAAACCGACAAGCTGGCAATTCGGCGACGATGTTCAAGGCTCTGGAGCTTTGACTTAACCAGTGCCTCATCGCTGATGAGTCTCTTGGCCCGCTTTTCGATCGACTCCAGTGCATCAAGCTGGTATTTGGCAGATCCGTCCCAGAGATGAGAACAGTACTCCATGCATGATCGAACTTGCGCTTGATACAAGCTGAGCAGCTGTTCTGGCGTGAAATACCTTCTCACCTTTGCAAGGATCCCCAGCTTTTTGGCGGCCAGCTGAGCCTTTGCCTCAATGTATGGCCCAAAATTGAGAGTCGATGTCAACGTAACGCCAAGAAGCTCAAGATGGTCAGCTATTGGCACGGTCACATCTCGGAAAGTTGGAGCCGGGTGAAATTGACTCTTTTTTGCGGAAAAAAGACACGCCTGGGTTTTAGCAGCATTAAACCTGACCAGATTGGCATCGCCCCATTCGGAGACTGCCTGCAAGGACAGGTTTAAGCGCTCCACCATGGCCTCCCGGAGAGACTGGATCTGAGGCCCGGTAGCACGAGCGTTGGACAAGTATCTCTCAGTAACGGTGCTGTCGTCTGCATACCCAAAGGTGCCGGGTTTTAGCAGATCGTTAATATGCAGCAAGAATAAAGTTGCCGAGAGTACCGACCCCTGAGGGACCCCGGCATTAATATCCAAGTAGTCCGACGAGCAGCCATCGATAACCACTCGAATGGACCGATCTCTCAGGAAGTCTGCAATCCATTCACACAGACCACCGGGCAAACCGAATGAAGGAAGCTTAGCAATAAGGCTTTCGTGCCAGACCCTATCAAAAGCCTTCGAGATGTCTAGGGAGACAGCAAGCGCTTCCCCGTGCCTCTCGATAGCCTCACTCCAGATGTGAATGGCATACGCTAGAAGATCCCCAGTAGACCGATTTCGGCGGAAGCCGTATTGGCGATCACTAAGGATATCGTTTGCTTCTAGGTATGCCAGGAGCTTAGTATTGAGTACACGTTCCATACTCTTACAGAGTATGGAGGTTACAGATATGGGTCTGTAGTTGGCCGGGTCAGCTCGACTGCCCTTCTTGGGCACGGGCTGTACGTTAGCCTGCTTCCAAGCATTCGGCACTTTTCCAGCCTCATACGAAAGACGGAATAGGCGTGTCAAGATCGGAGACAGTTCAGGCGCACAGGTTCTAAGAACAAGTGCTGGTATTCCGTCAGGGCCGCTAGCCTTGTTCACGTCAAGGTTTCGCAGCACCCTACGGACGTCCTTTTGATGGATACGAATGTCCGACATACTCGTCTCGCATCCATCAGGAGGAGGAGGGGGCCGCGAATCACCAGGATTCAGACGTGAAGATTCCGCAAAAAGAGAGGCAAATAAATTTGCTTTCTCCTCAGCGGAGTGGGCCAGTGACCCGTCGGGTTTCAGCAGTGGTGGCAGTGAGGGACGGCAGAAGTTCGACTCGACCGACTTAGCCAGAGACCAAAACGCTTTACTACCTGCTGGGTAAGAAGCAAGTTTGGTCCCTATTCGGCCAATGTGATCGAACCGAGCCCTTCGCAACACCATCTTGCAGGACTTGGCAGCCCTGTTGAAGGCCTTCTTCTTCTGACCCACGTCACTCGCCTTACGCGATCGAGCGTCGACCCAAGCCAGGTACGCCCCATGTTTAAGCGCGTCGGCGCGCTTACATTCGGCGCCAAACCATGGCCGGTCTTCGCTAGACATTGTTACGTCAGTGAACGGAATGTAGTACTCCATTCCCCGACGCAACACATCCGTCACGGCATCCGCACACGACGATGGATCAGTCGAAGAAAAGCAAGTAGGCTGCCAAGGATAGCATGCGAAGAAAGATCGCATGCCATCCCAATCTGCCGACCTGTACCGCCAAACCCGCCGGGTGCCCCTTGGGCTGGGATCGGGCGGGGAATAGACGGACACAGACTTCACCAGACAGTGGTCGGAACTACCCAATGGTGATGCTATCGACACAGAGTATCTGTCTGGATCTGTTGTCAGCAGAAGGTCCAAGCAATTCGCCGTGTGCGAATCAACATCCGGTACCCTCGTTGCCCCCTGGACCAGCTGGGTGAGGTTTAGCGCTAGCGCAAGCTTACGCATCTCCCGTCCAGCATGATCAGTGCACTGGTATGGGAAGAGCCACTCCTGGTGGTGGGCATTAAAGTCCCCCAGTAACACTAATTGGGCAGAAGGGTACCGCTGCTGTGCTGCATCAGCCGCCTCACTGAGGTACTCTGTGAGCCTGGTTGCCTCCTGATCTCCACTGTGCGAACGGTAGACACAGGCGTAGATAATTTTATCCAGACCTGTGTCCACCAGAACCCAGAGCGTTGTGAATCTTGAGTCCTCAAGGTTACGGAGACGCCGACAGCAAAGATCGTCACGGGCGTACATACATACGCCCGCCCGTGGTCTAAAATTGTTTTCTCTTTTAAAGACTGGTAGCATTCTTTCGTGAGCTTTTGTAAACAAAAAATCGTAGGCGAGCAACAAAAGCTTCCAAGCAAGCCCAGCATTCTCTTTCGAGCAAAACTATGAACGTTCGAGTCGAACATTCCCTTGCGAGATTGGAGCATTCGAAAAAAACAGATAAGGTCAAGAAGGTCACAAACACTTAAGATCAAGGAACTGATCCTTGTTTTACAAGTGGCCAGTAATATTCCTAAATACGTGCTCATTCATTTCATTATCTGAGTACTCGCTTTCGATCGTTTTATTTGCGTGAACATTCGAATGCGAGCCGTTTCCGCGAAAATCATTGCGACGTCCACACCATGCAAAGTTCGCGCTTGCGTGTAAGCTTTGTAACGCCCGGCTCAACGTCCACATCACTCGAATATTCGACGTTGAAAGCTTATTACACGTGAATGCTCTCAGTGAGGACGCTCCTTAAAAGTTTACATTGGTTTCGTAGATTTACCGTGATGCGTGCACAACTAAAAAGACAAACAGGAAAAATCCAAAAATGGTGGCAATGGGTTTTGTTGATGGGATCTTTTAACACCCAATTTTCATTGGAAAATATTTTCAATGTACAAAATCGATTTTCTACATCTTTTTATATGTACTTATTGATGATGATATTGATGAGTACAGCAAAGTATTTCAGTGGGACTAACAACTTCGCCACTAAACCTGAAAAGATAATAGTATATTATGGTACAAGTGTGTAATGTTGGTGATTACCGCTGAGGCGCCATTGAGACCCGACCCGTTAGGTGGGGGGTACGAGTTATGATTTTTTTTCTCAATGGCGGCCAAAATTAATCAGTTTTCCTATGCGCGTGATAGAATTTGAAGTATGTGTGACGTCATTAAATCGTTAATTTTCATTTTTCAATGCTTTGCTACATAATACATACCTGTCATATTTATTAAGCACCTACCGACAAATGTCTAAGTACCTACCTTAATTATTATTGTGGTGTCAACTACCGTCTAATGTAAAAGAGTATCCACATAAGTAAATGTGAGTGGTTGACCAAAAAGGGACCTCAAGGGAAAATAATTGATTTCGAGTAAATCGCGTTTGAAATTTCGTGTGCTTGATGTATTTCTAACTGCCTCGGCTCACAAAAAAAATCATAAAAAAAACACTACAGCACCTAAAAATATTCTGGTTAGACCAAAACAAAGCTAAAAGACCACAGATTAAAAAATTCAAAAAAAAAATTAACGGTTTCCAATCCCTCCAGGTCCCTTTTTGGTCAACCACTCACAAATATTGTTGTGTGTACAGGAAATAACTCTAAACTTATAACTAACCCACGTTGATAATATTCCTATAAATTATTACGTAATTTGTAATGATCATTATGATGTATCCTGGATTTTATAATGCTATAATAGTATTATAAGTCCTTTGAAACAATTAGTACAATACTGTCTGTTAGTATCAATATTCTTTCGAATATTGATTAAGAATTACTATATAGGCGATATTAAATTCCTTAATTGTCTTGATACGTTTTAAAACATATTCACTTCATAGTAATTGATTATTGTTCTTTTGAGATTATTTGAAGCAATATAGAAAATGGCGGGATACCGCGCCATTTTCTCATATTGGACGTATTGAGACACAGATAGACCCGATATTATAAAATATTGTGTAATTGATAAGCGGACTTACTTTTTGGTGAACTACAAGCCAGTACAGGCTAGATATTGTTATTTAGAAGTATACTACTTTATAATACTTGGTGTAAGCTCGACTACACAAGACAAACGTAAGTTATTTGATATTAATATAACTTTATTATTTCTAATGGTTGTGTTGAAGCTGTATCTATATTGTATTATGGCCTTTATGCCTAATATGTTATATTGATTTAAGGGCTACTCTGTCCTTTGCCTTATCCTTGTTATTTGAATCTATAATATTGTAAATACTTTGTGTTTGTAAAAGATATCGACAAATACTACGAAAGAGCTTCCGTGGGGTTTGTTGCCCTTCTTCCCCACGAGAACTAGTCTAGCGAACGGGCAGTAAGCTAATGAGCCTTCTAAATATGAATTAATTGACAAGCCTTACTTAAATAAATACCTAGTATTGTCTTTCTGTGCTTTTATTCATAAAACCCTTTCCTTACACACCACATACATTAGAACTCTGACACACAGTAAATAACCAATAACCATCTTGACATTCAAAGCTTGCTATCTTGGTAGATACCAATACTTTTATATAGAATTCCATTCATGATTCTAACATCAGAAGTAGGGATTCTGCTCTAGCTCACACAGATTTCTAATGAATTTCATTTTCTCATTTTCATAAACAACGTGTCAACGAGTCGCCGCCTCCACTCGCACCAAGTCGATGTCTTCGCGATGCCGCCCCAGACAACGGCACTGCGAGCTGCATAGCTTGCGGATCTAGAAGCTGTACGACCATTGGAACTGCGGTTCTTCTAGCTACCTTACGAGCAGTGGGTCAGCGAGTCTGCAAACTATTGAGAGCGTCAGTCTGATTAGGTATGGACATCAAGCCAACAGCTACAGTACGAAGTAGCTAAAGGTGGTGATACTTTGGTTTTTATGTGTTTTATTGTTGAATTTTTAAATTTATTTACCAGAAAATTGGTAGTTATGACTTATTTATTTTAAATCAAATCCTAACCTACCATAAGATCAAAAATCTCACCATGATTTAAGATGTCAAAATGAGTTATTTAACAGTACATTCATTTATGCTATTTCATTTATGATGTACTATGAGATTTGATTACCAGAGGGTATTTTTACTAAAGTGTACCCAACTCTTCTTTTATACTTAAGAGGTAGAAAGGATTTGCATAGAATCATTATTTTTAATGTATGTTGAATTGTAATTTTATACAATATTCTTACGTTTACAAGAAAATATTATCTGCTCTGTTTTTCTCTTAGCTGTCTTTTGGGCAAAATTAAAATGCAATAGTAGTTACAGCAAAAGCTTTAGCAAAATTATTTTCATAGTTTGTATTAATTAATAAAATTCTTCAAAAATATTAAAATATACAATCCAGTTCATATTTTCATGAAGACATATCGGTCGATCTGAAAATAAATTTAAGTAATTAGTTTTAGGGTTATTCGTGATCCAGATTTGATATAAATAAATCATGATCTAAACTAAACTAAAACTACTGAAATTAAAAGTATATCTACTCGTATATATAAAAATAAATCCCTATTTCCCTTGGTCATGGCATCACGCGTGAACGGCTAGACCGATTTCGCTTATTCTCTTTTTGTTGTGTTTGTTATTGTTAGGAGAAGGTTCTTATGAAAAAAAAATTGGAAAAAATAAATGGAACCTTAGCTACATAGGTAGGGTAGGTATGTAGGTAGGGTAGGTGTGTAGGTAGGGTAGGTATGTAGGTAGGGTAGGTATGTAGGTAGGGTAGGTATGTAGGTAGGGTAGGTATGTAGGTAGGGTAGGGTAGGTAATGTGGGGTAGGTAGGGTAGATTAGGTAGGCTTGGTAGGGTAGGGTAGGGTACAACAGAAAATATGTACGTTCAATGCAATTTGCAAAGATATTGTCAGATTGACCGAGCGATGTATTGTGTTGGTTGGTGAAATAATATTAAATTGTTGATTTGCCATTCACTTTGACATTGGTACCACTAAGATACTTTATTAAAATATAAAAAAAAGAACTTACCGCAATTCGGTTAATTGAATCGGCATGTTTATGCTACAATGATAGTTGTAACTTATCCGCTACTAGGCCTTATATTTGACGTCATGAAGTCTCACCGGTAGCGGGTGAAAGCGATTGGCGTGTCTAAAATATTTGGCTCAACTATCCGCTACTAGGCCTTATATTTGACGTCATGAAGTCTCACCGGTAGCGGGTGAAAGCGATTGGCGTGTCTATTTATTTGGCTCAAATATCCGCTACTAGGCCTTTAATTTGGCGCCATGAAGTCTCATCGGTAGCGGGTGAAAGCGATTGGCGTGTCTATTTATTTGGCTCAAATATTCGCTACTAAAAACCATTTAGTCTCACTGGTAGCGAGTGAAAGCGTCTGGCGCTGTTCCATTTATTTGGCTCAACCATTCGTTAATAAATCGTTAAATTGGTATACGACAAATCTCACCTGCAGATGGTGAATGTGATTCACATGTCAAAGTATCTGGTAAATCTTAGTACGACTGAAGGTGACTACGATGTCAAGTAGCATTATATGTTTATCTGAATGTAAATTGGTTGCCACATTTTATAAAGATTTTATTATCAATAAATGTGACAAAAGTAAAAATAATATGTTAAGATTTGGGTATAATCATTTTATAACACTTCTTATATCTTGAGTAACTATAGTGATCCAAGCTACAAAGTAAATTTAGAAGTGGCATTAATTTTTATTTTCATTACTTTCCTGTATTAAATAAGTTATATAAAATTGTACATTGTACACACACTTCGTGGACGAAGTATTTGTCAGTATGGCCGTGATAGAATTTGAAGTATGTGTGACGTCATTAAATCGTTAATTTTCATTTTTCAATGGTTTGCTACATAATACATACCTGTCATATTTATTAAGCACCTACCGGCAAATGTCTAAGTACCTACCTTAATTATTATTGTGGTGTCAACTACCGTCTAATGTAAAAGAGTATCCACATAAGTAAATATTGTTGTGTGTACAGGAAATAACTCTAAACTTATATCTAAGCCACGTTGATAATATTCCTATAAATTATTACGTAATTTGTAATGATCATTATAATGTATCCTGGATTTTATAATGCTATAATAGTATTATAAGTCCTTTGAAACAATTAGTACAATACTGTCTGTTAGTATCAATATTCTTTCGAATATTGATTAAGAATTACTATATAGGCGATATTAAATTCCTTAATTGTCTTGATACGTTTTAAAACATATTCACTTCATAGTAATTGATTATTGTTCTTTTGAGATTATTTGAAGCAATATGGAAAATGGCGGGATACCGCGCCATTTTCTCATATTGGACGTATTGAGACACAGATAGACCCGATATTATAAAATATTGTGTAATTGATAAGCGGACTTACTTTTTGGTGAACTACAAGCCAGTACAGGCTAGATATTGTTATTTAGAAGTATACTACTTTATAATACTTGGTGTAAGCTCGACTACACAAGACAAACGTAAGTTATTTGATATTAATATAACTTTATTATTTCTAATGGTTGAGTTGAAGCTGTATCTATATTGTATTATGGCCTTTATGCCTAATATGTTATATTGATTTAAGGGCTACTCTGTCCTTTGCCTTATCCTTGTTATTTGAATCTATAATATTGTAAATACTTTGTGTTTGTAAAAGATATCGACAAATACTACGAAAGAGCTTCCGTGGGGTTTGTTGCCCTTCTTCCCCACGAGAACTAGTCTAGCGAACGGGCAGTAAGCTAATGAGCCTTCTAAATATGAATTAATTGACAAGCCTTACTTAAATAAATACCTAGTATTGTCTTTCTGTGCTTTTATTCATAAAACCCTTTCCTTACACACCACATACATTAGAACTCTGACACACAGTAAATAACCAATAACCATCTTGACATTCAAAGCTTGCTATCTTGGTAGATACCAATACTTTTATATATAATTCCATTCATGATTCTAACACGCGCGCATCTAACAATGGCGATCGGCCATAGACTAAAAAGAATGAGGTTTCTTTCTTTTTTTTGGATAGCGTTTTAGCCACGTATAAAATGGGGAATTTCAAGTTTTCTTTATTACAGAGAAAAACAAAAGTTATATTTGAGTGAAAGTTTTATTTATTAAACACGTACCTACAAGTTGAAATTATCTATTTAAATACGAAGTTGCATGAAATGTATTGCATTTGTACTATCGAGCACGATCTTTTTTGTATCGAAACTTTTTAGGAACATAGCAACTCAACCAATAAATTAAAAAAATACTCTATAACTCAATTGTGAATAATAGTAATGAAAAAGTCACAGTTTGATTATAGGTGTCCTTATGTGCCTAATTGCGGTGAAATTAGAGCCACTTTATGAGCAAGTGTGTTGAAAAAAGTTTAATCCACAAACAAGCTATGAAAGAGTATATTGAACCCATTCAACCGTAGAAGTTGGACATAGGGTATAATAATTATATTACTACGCTTCTTTTCTCTTTTTTTCATAGAGAATAGACCTTCTGGACAAACACTAGCTCAAGTTTTTTTACATATAGACATCAAATTCATCGATCCGTCCCAACTCAATATCTAATTGTGGCTGCCGACCCGACCCTAAATTAATAACTCTTAACAAATATTTCCCAAAAAGGTCCTTTCATTAGTGTGAGTCTATCTGGCAGGCCCCAACGAGATTTATCAACAGGTGATAGCTTTTCATAAATACATTATTTTGTACCTTAAGAAAATAAATAAGATATATTTTGTACCTCGACAGTATTTGATTGAATGACGTTTTTATGAAGTGTCTGGCTAGCGGGCCCCTTATGATTATTTTTATTATTATTATACTTTCAAAATGCCCAATATTGCTCGGAGTTAGATACTATTATGTACCTTACAAATCAAAAATTTTGACTTTCTGTGAGCCATACTTCAGAAGATATTCGTTAATTAAACAAACATCCAGCCAGCGGGTCCTTTTTAAAATACTGCTATTTTATGTCATACAATTGAGTTAGGAGCATGATACTATTATGTACCTTACGAACACAAAATTTCGACTTTCTGTGAGCTATAATTCAAAAGATATTCGTTTTTTAATTAAACGTCCAGCCAGTGGGCCCTTTTTAAAATAATCATCTTGTATACCATACAATAGTGTTAGGAGCTTGATACTATTATGTACCTTACAAATCTAAAATTTCGACTTTCTGTCAGCTATAATTCAGAAGATATTCGTTATTTAAACAAACGTCCAGCCAGCGGGCCCTTTTTAAAATACGAATCATTTATACCATACAATAGTGTAAGGAGCTTGATACTATTATGTACCTTACAAATCCAAGATTTCGACTTTCTGCGAGCTATACTTCAGGAGATATTCATTAATTAAATAAGTATTCAACCAACAGACCTAGTTACATAAGTTATTTACAAGTACCCTCGTATGTTTTTCAAATGCCTACAAAATTAACACAAACTAGACACATCTATGTTACTAAACTTACAGGTACATTACAGCGAATAAATATTTATTTGTCCTTTTCCCGTAAAACAATCCGCAAAGATAAAAATTATTTAGTAACGCAAATATGCATAACGAATAAAGATGTAATTGTATTGTGCAAACGCAAATTTATCTAGGTAGGTTGGTTGCATACTTATTTAATTAGTTTATATCTTCTAAAGTATAGCTCACAGGAAGTCGAAATTTTGGATTTGTAAGGTAAGGTAAGGTTTGTAGGTAGTATCAAGCTGATAATACTATTGTATGTTATGCAAGAGTAGTATTTAAAAAAGGGCCCGCTGGCTGGATGTTTGTTTAAATAACGAATATCTTCTAAAGTATAGCTAACAGGAAGTCAAAAATTTTGGATTTGTAAGGTACATAATAGTATCAAGCTGCTAATACTATTGCATGTTATGAAAGAGTAGTATTTAAAAAAGGGCCCGCTGGCTGGACGTTTGTTTAAATAACGAATATCTTCTAAAGTATAGCTCACAGGAAGTCGATATTTTGGATTTGTAAGGTACATAATAGTATCAAGCTGCTAATACTATTGTATGTTATGAAAGAGTAGTATTTAGAAAAGGGCCTGCTGGCTGGACGTTTTTTTAAATTACGAATATCTTCTGAATTATAGTTCACAGAAAGTCGAAATTTTGGATTTGTAAGGTACATAATAGTATCAAGCTCGTAACACTATTGTATGCTAAAAAAGAATAGCATTTAAAAAAGGGCCCGCTGGCTAGACGTTTGTTTAAATAATGAATATCTTCTGAAGTGTAGCTCACAGAAAGCCGAAATTTTGTATTTGTAAGGTACATAATAGTATCTAACTTCGAGAACTATTGGGCGATCTGAAAGTATACTAACAATAAAAATAATCATAAGGGGCCCGCTAGCTAGACACTTCATAAAAACGTCATTCAATTAAAAACTGTCGAGGTACAAACTATATCTTATTTATTTTCTTGAGGTACAAAATAATGTCTTTATGAAAAGCTATCAGCTGTTGATAAATCACGTTGGGGCCTGCCAGATAGACTCACACCTTTCATTAAATATTCATAAATCACAAATCTATTTGCTCTTCTAAAACTTTGTCATTATCTTGAATTTGCGATTTAAATCAGGTAGACAGGAGATCAAACTCCTTTGTATTTTCTCGTTTCCTGAATTATTACTCACCTGTAAAATTGACTGAAGACAATAGCGGTTATTGCAAACAAACCTTACTTTGAAATGCGAGATAAAGGTCATGAACATTATTTACAGGTATACTCATATACTTAGTGCTAATCAGCATAGTCCTTATATTTATTGAAGTTTCTAAGTATATGTTCACCCAAAAATTGAAATTCAGGAAGCAATGGATTGCAGTGCAAATTGTTTTATGAAGTCTTGTCATTCCAGAACTTCTAGGAGCCTTTATGATCTTTAACAATCTTGACTTCACTTAATTACCAGCGTAATGAAATAATATAGTAAATACTGTATTGTTGTTTCCAAACAGTTGTGAGTTCACGTGGGCAAGCGGTGAATGGGAGGAGTGCAGCGCCACCTGCGGGGACGAGAGGCACGACGGCGTGCAGGAGAGGCAGCTGTTCTGTGTCCCTCTTAACGTCAGATCAGTGTTTTTATAATTTACCCACCACCGTACCAACTACCTCACAATAAACACGAGAGCAACTGCCATCTAAACTCAAGAACAGGAAATAGGGTAGGAAATAAGGGTACACCTAAAAGATCATAGCCTTCGTGTTAAGAATTTGAAGTGCTATCGTCGTATTCTTGGTATCAAACTACTTGCTATCAAAATTGCCATTTCTAAACCAAATTAAGCCTCAAATGTAAAAAAGCAATATGTAAGGGTGGTTGCAAGTGGTGTTCTCTAGTTTCTGCCTATTTCCATGGAAAAAGGCGTGAGTTTATGTTCATTAGTAAATGTGAAAGTTTGGATGGCTGTGTGTGTGGATTTATGTTTGTTACTCAATTACGCCAGAACGGATATACGGATCTGGATGAAATTTGGCACAGAGATAGATTATAGTCAGGAATAGCAATATAGGAACTTTTTATATGTTCTCTTGGGATAATTTTCAACTATCACGCGGGCGAAGCCGCTGGCAGAAGATATTAAATAATATTTTATATTCATAATAAGCGAACCAAAAAGATGTAAACAAGAAGAAAATCATGCTGTGCAGTCGGAAGATACATATTCGCGAACTAGCTGACCACCTGATCCTCCGACTGCACAGCATGATTTATTACTTGTTTATATCTTTTTGGTTCGCTTATTAAGCAGTCGGGTTTTTGATTTTTAAATTACCTTTTTTTATTTACTACTTTTTAGTTATATTTTTTTTAGAATTACATTTAAACATATAAGTGGTATATATTTTTGAAATCACCTCTAAAATCCTTTATTTTGATACCCCACACAATGGGTTTAGAAGAAAAAAATATTGAGTCCCCCCCAATATGGCGCACAAAATCCGCCATTTTTGTTATTTTTTAGTCACTTATCTAAGAACACTTGGGCGGCCAAGCCCTGTCTAACAATGTATTAATTATAAAAATCCGTCATACAAACATACATACATACATACAAGATACGTGTGAGAAACATAACCCTTTCCTTGCAGCCTCGAAAAGAGCTTAATAAATTATATAAGTCGCATTTATTTACCAAGTTCTTTTCGCGGTAGTAAAAAACCTTTCCAATCTCATTGAAAATTATTTTCGCAGTACATCACCAAGACGAGAACTAATAAAGAACAGCGTCTCTCCAGCGTTGTGCACATCACCGAAGCCGGAGACACGGCAGCCTTGCAACAGTCTGTCTTGTCCCGTGTACTGGAGAGAGATGCCGTGGACTCAGATAATATACACTTAAACATCATAGTTATAACTTACCTTTTATAGTAGAAAACGGGAGCCCCTCTTGGCATAATTTTTATAGGCATAATGTTGTTTGTCCTAACGTTATCGCATTACTTTTACCAGCGTAATAATTCTGCGACATAATAATACTTTGGCATAATGCAAAGGTTCGCATAACTGTCGTTTGATCTAATTTGTTTTGCCATAATTTGGATTTGCATAAATATTTAAGGCATAATATTTTTTCGTCATAATAATTTTATGGGTACATATATGAACGTCAAAAATTAAAATACCTACGGGTAAAATGTCAATTTGCAAAATATCGAAAAAATTATATCGATTTGAATCGATTGACAATTGTTTTATCTAAGTTTAAAATGACTAATTAAATATATTTGATATAAGGACTCAAATTAATTAGGTTAAGGTGCTTCGGTCTGGTCCTTGGGCCACCCTTGAGCCGTGTGTTGTTTTTAGTTTTTGTTTTGGAATAATAATAACTCCCCATTTAATTTACTTCGTTTTATTTCTTGATTAGTACACATTACTAGACATTTTCTTAGGACCGACCATAAAGCACAGATAATCAAATCACAAGACCATAATGTTCCGTTCACAAACTCTAACACTCCCCCTCGATTGAGAGTTTTACAAAACTTTAACTCGCAAACAAATGTTTGTGAATGGATCATCACATACATACAAGTTTAGTTTAACAATATTACTATAACTTAAAACATAGTTAGGCACTTATAAGCATCTATCTCAAAAACATATTTATTGGCTATCTATGCCAAATGAAACTTAAATAACATTTTTTTTTCTTCAAAAACAAACTATCTACACAGGTTTTAAGTAACAAATATTAAAGAACTACCTGTGTAGGTATGACAGGTTAACAGATAAACACAATATTTCAAATATTGTTATTTAGGAACTCTGATAAAGATATTAAGAAATATTATTTTACTTACATATTTCCACTAAAGCAATTTTAAAATCTTTTTCATTACACATATTCTATCATTAGATAAAGATTTAGTTAGCAAATCAGATAAGTTTTTCTCAGTTGATACATACTGTACTTCAATACACTTATTTAGAATTAAGTCTTTTAAGAAATGATTTTTAATGTCAATATGCTTAGCACGTTTACTATTTTCCATTGATTTTGATATTTGAATTGCACCTTTATTGTCCATGTACAAAACACATTTAACATTACACTTCACTTTGTCATTCAACCCATTTAAGTCACAGTACAATCCTTTCAGGTATAGTAAATCACACACACTTGAAGCAGCTGCTACATACTCTGCTTCTACTGTAGATAAAGCAACACATGTTTGCTTTCTTGAAAACCATGCAGTCACATTTCCATTATACAATGTGATTGACCCTGTCACACTTTTTCTGTCATTAGTATTACTAGCCCAATCCGCATCTGAATAGGTTTCTAGGCTTTCTATATCTGATTTTGTGTACAATAATCCTTCATTTTCTGTCCCTTTTAAGTATCTCAAAACTCTCTTTGCTTGTATCCATGTTGACTGTGTTGGTTTGTCTAAGTACTGACTGAGGTAAGATGTTGCATAAGCTATGTCAGGTCTTGTGAATGATGACACAAACATCAAACTTCCAATTAACTGTCTGTAAGGTATGTTCTCCATTATAGGTTCATTCACTTCCTTTTGAAATCCCTTACTTATAGGTGTATTTGTAGCTTTGCATTCTGACATTCCAAACTTTTCTAGCATTTTACATATTTGTCTTCTTTGTGTAAGTTTTAAACAGTTTTCTTTCATTTCAATTTCCATTCCTAAAAATGTCTTAGGTTCTCCAAAGTCTTTAACGTGAAATTCTTTCTCTAAGCTCTTTACAACTTCCTCTAAATTCCTTTTTGTACCTGTTAGTATAATGTCATCGACATATATCACCATCCAAACATTAATATCTTTTCCTATGTATAGGCAAAAATCATGAAGTGACCTTGTAAATCCAATACTTTCTATATACTCATTAAATCTCTGATTCCAGCATTTTGGGCTTTCTCTCAATCCATATAAACCTCTGGTTAGTCTTAGTACCTTATTCTTTTCTATGCTTACTCCTGGAGGAGGTTTGATATATACTTCTGATTCTAGCTTTCCATTCAGAAACGCTGTAGGTACGTCTAGCTGTCTTAGTGGCCATCCTTTGGAAACAGCATGTGCTAATAGTGTTCTCACTGTAGATATTCTCGCTACTGGTGCATAATTCTTTCCAAAATCTTCTTCTTCTTTTATTTGAAAACCTTTCACTACTAATCTGGCTTTTCTTTGTCCATTATCTTTAGTTTTGAATATCCATTTGGTATCTATTGCTTTCTTATTTGTTGGTAAATCTGTTTCTATCCATGTATTCATTTTCCTAAGTGCATCTAATTCATTTCTGATAGCTTCTTTCCATTCAGTATTTAGTTTTAGAGCTTCATCATAACTTTTAGGATCTTCTGCTTCATTTATTAAACAGTAAGCTTCATGTAGTTCATAATCACTATATAGATGTTTAGGTTTTCTTACTATTCTTCCACATCTGGTTACTACATCTGTTATATTCTCTTCTGATTCTTCTTCTATTTCTTTATTATTTTCTTCTTCTTTGTCTGTCTGTTTAGATATAATTTCATTCTTTTCTTCTTCATAGTAGTAGTTATCATCTTTTTCGTTACTATGCATATTGTTCTCATTGTATTTTATATTACTTTCATCAAATCTTACATCTCTGCTAATCATTATTTTATCTGTATTCGGATCCCAAACCTTGTAGCCTGCTATTGCATAACCCACCATTCTAACTGGTATTGCTCTTTGATCTAGCTTGTCATTTTTAGGTATTATCATCATCCATCCTTTGCTTCCAAAGACCCTTAGTTTATTAAGCATCATATCTTTACCAAATAGTCTTGCTGGTATTTTATTATTAATTCCTTTTGACGGGCATCTATTAATCAAAAAGGTTGCTGTCAATACTGCCTGTCCCCATAGATATCTAGGTAATCCTGACTCATCTAGAATAGCTCTAGCTTTATCATATATTGTTCGGTTCATTCTTTCACTTTTCCCGTTCATTTGAGGGCTATATGGTAGTGTATACTCAATACGAATGCCTTTTTGTTTACAGTATGTTTTGAATGCATTTGATGAGTACTCACCTCCGTTATCGCATCTTAATCTTTTCACTCTTATTTCTTTTTCTGTCTCTATAGCATTTACATAATTTATAATATTTTGTGCCGCTTCTGACTTCTGTGTAAGTAAATAGGTTTGTGTGAAGTGAGTATAGTCATCTATGATAGTCTGAAAATATCTGTAGCCTTCTTTTGTAGGTACTCTGGTTGGCCCAGCAACATCTGAATGAATCAGCTCTCCAACTTGTCTTGATTGAGGTCTAGTTATAGGCTTAAATGGCAATCTTGTACTTTTATTCTTCATACAAATGTCACAGACATCTTTAGTACATGGTAACTTTAAAATAGCTAGTCCCTTTCTATTTAAGTGGCCTAATCTTTTATGCCAAATATCTTTGTCCTCTCCATTACTATATTCACAGTTTTCTTCATCTGGTAGTTTAAGCTTTAATATATATAATTTTCCTAATTTATTGCAGTAGTATATTCTTTTCTCAGACTTTATAATAACTTTTCCATTTTTAAATATCACTGTTTTTCCTTTACTCATGAGACTACTCACCGATAATAGGTTATGTGCTATGTTCGGCACTATGTAACTTTCCACATCTATTATTTCCTTTCCATACATCAACTTGAATATTCCTTTCTTTTTGGCTTCTAATAAGGATCCATTTGCAATTCTAATTCTTATAGGTTCATGTAGATCACTGATGTTTGTTATATATTTTGTATATTTGTCTTGAACAAAGTTATGAGTTGCTCCCGAGTCAACTACAAATATCACATCATTTTCTTTTAAGTATGTACTCTGTATTGGTAGTTTTTCATTACTGCTTTCCGCTACAAATAATTCACTCTGTGTGTGTACCTCGGCTATTGTTGCTTTCATATAATTTCCTCTATTGTAACCTCTACTTCTTCCTCTGAAACCTCTGCCTTTTAATCCACGTTTTGGAGCTTGATCATTTCTTTCATTACACTGATAAGCTTTATGTCCTTCTTTGCCACATTTATAGCATGCAAAGAAACTTGATTCAATATTATTTTTCATTGTACTTTTTATACCTTTTATTTTAAGCTCTGCGTCTAGTAGTCTACTCTTTACAAAATCAATATTTAATTCTTTCTCTTCGCTCATCGTCTCAAGTGAAGTAATAACATTATCATAGTCTTTGGGCATAGTCAACAATAAATGACACACTTTATCACTTTCTTCGAGTTTCTTGCTGGCCGCTTCAAGTTCCGCCACCAAATTGTCGAACTTCAAGAAATGGTCTTGCAAGTTCTCTTCCGTAAGGCATCTCAATGCGAGAAGTTTCTTTCTTAATAGCAGTTTATTAAAAACGCTTTTTCTTTCGAATATTTTTTCGAGTTGAACAAACATGTCGGCAGCTGTACTGCATTTCTTTATAATTTCCAGGTAACGATCGGAAACGCATTGCACTATAATAGATCGCGCCTTCGCATCTTTCTCCAACCAACCTTTATCGTGTTCTTGTTTATCTTTTTTATTTAAGACTTCGCTCAGACTTTTTTCTTCTATTAGTATTTTAACACGAAATTTCCAATTTGAGAATCCGACCCCATCCTTTAGTTTTGGGTAGTTTATTACATTCCCAGAGGTCGACATTTCTTTTGAATATCAACCACGCTCTGCTGTCGTTTTTAGTTTTTGTTTTGGAATAATAATAACTCCCCATTTAATTTACTTCGTTTTATTTCTTGATTAGTACACATTACTAGACATTTTCTTAGGACCGACCATAAAGCACAGATAATCAAATCACAAGACCATAATGTTCCGTTCACAAACTCTAACACCGTGAACATGTTTGTTTTATTCCAAAGAACATCAATATTATTATGCCAACAGTATTTATGGCAATATACATTATGGCAAAGCATTTATGCCTAATAACATTATGCGTAATGATCATTATGCTGAATTTCGTTATGCCAATGTAAATTATGGGAATATATTTTATGCTTATCATTAGAAAACCGTTGAAAAGCACCCTAGATTTCATTAAGAAATTTTTGAATGTATACCTTTATTATACACGTGTATAATAAAGCATATCTCTTGAACTTTGCACCTCAGCCAGATTCGCAGCTCCTATAATTGTTACGTTAGATTTTACCTTGGCACAAAAAGCTAACTAATTACACTAACTAACTAAATACACTGTTGCGAGAAATTCGCATACAGTACATTATTTGTACGAGAGTCGACGACAAAGCAACTACAAAACCACTGCGGCCATCAATTATTCTCTCTGTTGCGGGAAGAAGGTTCCAAAGATAAAGCAGTACTAATATAGTACGTCTACCTATCCGCTAAAAATGAGTAGACGAACGAATTCCGGATTTTTGCTACGTAAATATGTATGTTGTTACCTACATAAGGCCCGAGCGTAACCAACCGTAAACATGTAGAGGTGCCCGTATATAAATGTAAATGGAACCTTCATGAAAAAGTCATGAAGCCATGAGTGGCCTAGTTTGTATAGCCTGAGGGATATTTTAAACAAATAGGCTTTCAAGCTAAAAATGTCGTGAAAATGATAATGTTCACATATCCACAGCATCGATCGAACATAATTATGATATCGGCGCTTTTCAAATGCACGACTGTGTTCAGCGGAGCGACCCAGTTAGGTGGAAACCTTGCAATGCATTTCGTGCAAATAGAGTCGAGATGTAGCTCTACAAATTGGTTAGATTTACTAGTTCACGGAACTGTTTCCGCCGCAGCTAATTGGCGGTTTGCGAGTTGATTAGAGAATGATATTATGAGTATGGTAAAGATTATTATAATGATACCTTTGGTGGTTTGGTGGGCGATACTGGTCCATATTTAGTTTGGTCTGTAATGGAACTTTATAGGGTCTTTGTTTGAAATTAACATAATGCCGACCGCTAAAATATCCTGAAGTTTCATAAAATTAGAGTCTATGGAGACTAACAGACTTCAGGAGACTTTGTAATCTTTGAGTCTCTATTTGTAGACCTAATGATATGCCGCCATAGAGATAGTGTAGGCTGTTTAGCTGTTGTTGACTCCTTTGTTCGCAGAGTACTAGGCTTAGAAAAAGCTAAACTGAGAAGAAGAATAACCTCTATAATCCCCGGCACGTATGTTGGCAAGGTCTTGGCGCATATTGCGCGAACTGAACAAAATGTGTCAACTGCACAACCAATCGAGCGCTCGGAAGGGTCCTAAACGTTCGCCGCGCTCCGCTTCACTACCAAAATGACCTAAAAAAATAACTTCTGCGCAACTTACGTGCCGGAGACTATACTAATAAGGACTCTACTGAGTACAGTAGAGCCCTTTCCCCTAGATTTAGTACAAGCCTTTTAAAACTTTACCATCTCTTTACAGTGTTCAACAACCTGCGGCTGTGGCATCTCTCGCCAACCACTCGTTTGTCCAGCATCAGACGAACTCCTCTGCGGTCCACGACCTCGCGAGAGTTAAGTGTGGTAGCCCTACTACAATTAGCTTTGTCGGCAGTACAGCTTCATCCAAATCTAGTGAGTAAGTAATTATAATGTAGGACATTGTCATCACGTTACAATTGTCATCTTAGCATAATTTAGCTATAAGAACCTTGTATCTTTAGGATTAAGACGTTATTATCTTTACTGTCACTCTGTCAGTTAAATAAAGTTATTTTATAAACTCTCCGATTGTCGTTAACTTAATTCGAGCGTCACCGCCGCTGTCACGTGCGAAACTGTGGCTGCCGCTCCCGGCCTGCCTGTCCACCTGCCGACACTACGCAGTACTGCGAACTCTTTGACAGTGACCAGCTAGCCAGGCACTGCCTCGTGGCCCCCTTCAGGAAGTACAGCTGCAACGCCTGCCGACTGCTCGAACGAAACCACTTCAGAGGCTACGGCTAGGAGATTTAAGTCCTCATCTCAACCACCAGATACGTGGTGTATAGGGTATTCGGGCAGTTTTCTCTAGGAAAGTCCAATGTGGGTGCGCACTGTTTGACAATAACTAGCTCACGAGGCATTACCTTATTCCCCCCCTATAGATTATACTACTTCACGAAAGAAACCACTTCAGAGGCTACGGCTAGAAGATTTGAAAAAGTAAAACCTAATCACAACCGCCACATGCATTGGTGATTCGAGCACTTTTCTCTAGGAAAATTCCGCTCGGGTTTGAAATAACTAGACGAGAGATTTACTCCTATTATTGGGAGATGGGACTCAATACCGTCTTTGTAGTTGGGGGTAGAATGCAAAGCCCTCTCGAAGGATCACAGGTGTATACATGTTGTTCGTTTGCATGGAGATTCCGTGTCAGTGTAACCAGTATTTTGTAAGTTGTTTTTCATATTTATAAGCATTTAGTATTAAGGAATATAATATCTAAAAATAATGCGCAACGAATTGCCATAATGTATTGTTAGTGTACAATTTCACGTAATAAATGTGCTATTCTTATACAATACGAGTTTTTATTGAATTAATCCTAGAATTTCCTTGTTGTTTATAAATAGTCTCAAGAATATGTTTCTAATTAACCTCAAGGTTTACCGGAAAGTTGGCTTCGCATATTAACGATATATATCATACCTTACATAACATAACAGCTGGAACACTCTGCAACCAAAACATTCCATCGTAGAGAAACACAGTTGAATAATTATTTAGTTAACAAAATGCAGGGAAAAATTAGTTCAACTTTTCAGGTTATGCAAACAGATGACAATTGAGTCCATTATGCTAATAAAACAAGTGCATATTCAATCCAGACCAATAACATCTGGTAAATTAAATACATTTAACAGTACGTTAATCGGTAAGTTAAGCGATTAGGACCTCACAGTGACTGATGGTAATATTTTGTATGATGAACTTTTTTCAGTAGTTAAAAAGAGTTCAATAACACTTTTATGAAGATAACTAAAACTATATGCCTTAAGTTTTTGTTCAGTGACTGGGCGACTACAGGACTTAGAAAAAGTAGGGAAAGACTTTACGAGCTATATGGCCTTAAGCTGAAACGTTTAATAAGTATGTTGCTACTTAGTCAAGAATTTTTTTAAATACATGTAAGGCAGCTAAGGCCTTGTACATTAGAAATAAGGTTAAATTAGCAGAAAATAAAATCAAGAAGGTTTGGAAAATTATAAATAATGAAACGAACAGGAGTAAAAGAAATAATACTGATTACACGCTTGAGACCACACACGGACTTATTAGAGATAACAAAAAAGTTGCGCAAGAATTTGTAAATTTCTTTACCAGCATCCCAATTAAAACTATTGAAACCTTAAATTCTTCGCCCTCGCTTGCTTTTGGATTATTAAACGCGAACGTTTCAGCCTGCCCAAATGTATTTAACTTTTCACATATAAACCCCATAACAGTAATAAAAGCTTTTAAGCAAATCAAGATCAAACCGACTGAAGATCTGTGGGGAATGTCCATCAAAGCTTGTACCTCCATTATTCAGACTATAGCGCCGTACTTAGCTTTAATTTTCAATTTGTGTGTGGATCAAGGAGTCTTTCCGGATCTAATGAAATATAGTAAAGTTATACCACTTTTTAAATCCGGGGACAGTAAAGACAAATAATTATAGACCAGTATCCGTCTTGCCGGTTTTCAGCAAGGTATTTGAGAAGATAATGCTTAATCAAATGCTCATTCATTTTAATACGAATAACATCTTGCATGATAAACAGTATGGTTTCACCAAAGGACGTTGTACAACTGACGCTGGTGTCACCCTATTAAAACACCATTTTAATGCGTGGGAAGAGTCGCAGGATGCCATAGGTATCGTCTGTGACCTGTCGAAGGCGTTTGATTGCGTTAATCATGACACATTACTTCTGAAACTTGAGCATTACGGGCTAAGTCAATCAGCGTTAAGTTTGGTTAAATCTTATTTGAATGATAGACAGCAATTAGTTCAAATAAACGGTGTGAATTCGTCGGGGTTAAACGTGAAAATGGGGGTACCCCGGGGCTCAATTTTAGGTCCTTTCTTATTTTTAATATACATAAACGATTTACCCCGTTTATTGGAAAACAAACTAAACATGGTGTTATTTGCTGATGACACATCTTTAATTTTTAAAATAAATAGACGTACTTGTCAGGTTGACGAAGTAAATAACGCGCTACGGCAGGTTCAGGATTGGTTCACTGCCAATAATTTAGTTTTAAATGGTAAAAAAACCAAGTGCGTAACATTTTCCTTGCCGAATGTCAAAAGTACTGATTGTGACATTATATTAAACAAGGAGAAGCTAGAATTCGTCGATAAAACGGTTTTCCTGGGGATCACGCTAGACTCAAGGTTACAATGGGGTCCTCATTTAATATCACTTGCAGGGCGACTAAGTTCGGCAGCTTATGCTGTTAGAAAGATTCGTCAATTTAGTGATGTAGATACCGCTAGGCTGGTCTATTTTAGTTACTTTCATAGTATAATGTCTTACGGTATTTCACTATAGGGAAGGGCTGCAGATATTGAGTCAATTTTTATTCTGCAAAAACGGGCCATCAGAGCGATATACAATCTCCGCCGGCGCGATTCTCTAAGGGAACTGTTTAAGGCCATTAACATCAGGACGGTTCCTTGTCAATATATTTATGAAAACATCATGAAAGTGAGAAAGAATTTACATCTTTTTAGTAAAAACGGCGATAGACATAATTACATTACTAGAAATAGGGACCAATTAGTTCAACCAGGTTTCAGACGGGCTAAAGTAGCCTCATCTTTCATGGGGTACTGTACAAAATGTTACAATAAAATTCCTCCCCACATTCTAGAACTGAATGAGACGAAATTTAAAACTTGTATAAAACGCACACTATGCAGGCAGGCATATTATAAGTTGGGGGATTACATCACTAATAAAAATGCTTGGCTCAATGCGAGTCTTGCTCCACAAACACTAGGGCGCAAAAACAAGTGATATGCAGAACATTATTGTCTTGAAGTATTGTTGGACCTGCTGAAGACTGTATGAATATATTTGTATTATATAGACTCAATTTATTTTAGTATTGTATAACTGCGCAGCACGTGTGTGAGTACTATGTACCCAACTGTAGATCTACCATTTGCTGTACCTTTGTGTCGTTCTTTGACTTAAGCGTGCCCTGGCAGTTGAGTGTGTCATGCTCTCTCAAATGTCTCTCTGATGGTGGCGCGTGTGTTGGATCATTCGGTTCCCTTCATGATGGTTGAGCTGGGTGGTGCCAATTCATGCATCATGTTCATGAACGGGCGCCGTCAGTTGGGATTGGTCTTAACTTAACTGCTTCGGATGCTAATGTTTTTCTAGTACCTATTATGTAACTGCACGGTACATGTGTGAGTACTTTTAATACTTTGTACCTGTACGTAGTATAGTATGTAGTGATTCTGGGTGCATTGTCCTCACACATATGAATTTATTAATGTATGTACTTATGTATCTAAATATTTTTAAAAAGAGTAAGTATGAAGTTTCTTGTGCGTTCTTCTCCATAACAAGCTACTTGCCGAATGCACGGTAGAATCAATTTTTATTCCTTTTAAATTTTAATGTATTAACGTTCAAAAGTGCCGCTTGGTGGCCTAGTTGAAATAAAATATCTTTGTCTTTGATGGCTGATGAAAAAAATACATCGCGTTCGTGCTATCTGAGATTGTTTTTATTTGTTCTATCGTCCGTTCTCGAGGATCGTGTCTTTCTTTAGTGTTTTTATATAGATCTCGTTTCTTTCGTATCTCTTGTTTTCATTGTTTTGCGACACCGACTTCCAAAATGAAAGTTATTTTGCACTTTTTTGTGTTTTGTTTTTGAAGACGGATTATGTATTTGTGAAAAGTTTTTATTTCTCTCTTTTAAGTTTTGGTTCACCATCACCAAAAATAAAGAAATTCTCAATTTACACATTCGTACTGTTTGTCGGTAAGGAGTACGGTTGTATGCTCCATATCTTGAAAACCGCCGAACAAATTTTGATGAAATTTGCACTATGACTTAAGTTGAGAGATACTTAATCCAATATAGACAAAATGATCACGATCCAATAACAAGTTTTGGAGAAATGCTAGGACAAACTTTCGTTTCGGAAGTTTGTGTCGAAAAACGATAAAAAGTGCCAAAGACACTGGTTTCCGAAACGAAAGTTATTTTGAATTTTTTAGTATTTTGCTTTTGAAGTTTTTTAGGCAATAGTTTTTTATTTGTTTGATCGTTCATCCTCGAGCTTTCCATTTCATTAATAACGCAGTAGCTCAATATTTTATTGATATCTCAACCCGTACGTGGGACGTTTTTCTGCCTTTTAAATATTACAGGACTGTAGTGCCTTACAAAGTTCCTTTTGCTTTTCCAGCGGCAATGAGGACGCTTTTAGGAATTGCCTCATTCATGCTTCAAGGAACCATGCTATTTTCTTTTAGCCATAAATCTGTCATTTGCACTTTTTCAACGGACTCATTAAGATAAGTTTTTTGAAAATACTTGTAGCAACTAAAACATTACTGTACTAGCCGATGAAATATCGCTTAAACGCTTTTTACTTCATTTGTTTGCCTCATAAATAGTCATATAAGTTGGTGAGATATTAATTTGACCATTTGTTAGACTATTGATTGATGAATAAACACGTTTTACCGAAATTTGAAACTATTGTAAGTAGGTAATTCTTTATTTTGCAAATATATATAAAGTACATGGTGATAAACAGATAAAAGTAGGTTCGGCCATATTTTACCAAGAGGCATGCAAAATTTATTAAATTTGACGCTGAAATTATAAATAATACTAGTTTATGAAACTGTTGCATAATGAGGGGTATTAAAACATGAGTGTGTGTTTAAAAACCGAGCCGTAGGCGAGGTTTTTAATAGTTTTCACACGAATGTTTTAATACCTAGTTATGTGCAGTTTCATACACTACTTTATCTACACTCATAAATTGGGATTGAACCTACTAAATACCTCTTTTTGCATTTTCCATGCCATAAAATCGTGATAGCATTTGTCATAATTATACTTTTCTCAACTTTCCTGGTAATAGATTAAGAGTAAATGCCTTCGCCACATCTAAAATATCGGGCGGAGTCAAATTTTCTTCACATTCACACATACATTCATATCAGACATTTTTAAAGAATAATTTAAATAACTCATAAAATTCAGTTCAGCAAAACTTGCAAAACGTATGAATGGCGCCAAAACCCAGCACATCACCGCATTAACCGCGCATGCGCTAAGGCTTAGCACGCACTGCGATCTTTATCCGTGCGATTTTTTTTTTGCTTATGGAATTGTATGAAGTTGTGCGCATTGCGGTAAAGAAATCGTGCGGAAATAATACCGCAAGAAATCCGTGTTTTGCCACAGAATCCACCGCACCGTGGCGCGAATTTTATTCGCCCGAATATTTTGAGCTCTATGAACAGGTAGAAGGAAATAAAATACGCGCGAATAAAAATCCCAGTGCGTGCTAAGTCTAAAGTGGGCATTGTCATAGACAATTTAAAATTGGAATCAAATCTTTTTATAATAGGTACTATAAAATGGCATTACAAAAAAAATATTGATGGAAACTCCTTAGTGATTAACTTCTTGGATTTGTCCTGTATCGTAATAGAAAAAAATTGTTTTATAGCATTATTTTGTTAGAGAAATAGTGTTATAATAAGATTCTATTTTTAAATTTCGGTATTGTGTTTATAAAGTATGCCAATATAAACTCGTTTTGAATTTTATAATTCGAATATTACGATATGAGAGTAGATAAAGGCAATTAACAGACACAGCGAATAGTTTTAAATCACAACTTTTTATATCTAGGTCACCTGGAACACAATTTATATACATTACAATTATACATTTCATTTATTTATTCACAAACAATTAACATTGTGTAGAATATTGGGTAGGTAAATAAATACAGGAATTGGTGGCACATAATTGCAGTAAAATTATCACTTAAAGATTAATTAAATTATTGTAGCAAATTGTATATTGATTTAAAATATGTTACAAACAGATGTAATGTCATATTAATCCAAGAAATATAAGTTGCAGACCATTATATCACCAAATATACAACAAAAAATAAATGGAATGAAAAATGTATCAAATATGTCACAAACAATTTGCTAGTTCAATATAATATGTTTCACATGCAAATATCATGTCAAATTAATAAATTTTGACCAAAAACCAATTAACTAGAATATCGATTCATTCCAATATAGCTCACAAGCAAATAAAATGTCAAATCAATCAATATGTCAAGAACAATAAGAATGTCAAAATAATCAATTAGTATGTCAAATAAATTAATATGTCAGTAACATTATTAGAATGTCAAATAAATCCATAAAATATTGGTTAGCTTATTTAACCATTGGTAGAGTTAACTACGAATAAAAAAAAAACTGGGCATTTAGATAATTGTCATAATTGTTTTGTATTTTCTTTTGAAACAAGTCAGATTGATATATGGTAGCATCAGATCGATTTTATCAATTGGCTTCTTATTCAATTTCAACAATCGCTATTGAGTAATCCTATACTTTTTTATTATTTTTTATTTCACATACGCCTACATGGGCACTTATAAAACGTCGACAAAAGGTGCACGGTTCGGGTTGGTTGTTTCCTATGGAGAAGAACCGGCAAGAAACTCCATGGTTACTATTTTAAAAATGGTTTGGTTTTACAATATTTCCATGTTACAGCATTAGTACTTAGATATGTGGGTACAACGTAGGCCCGACATAAGACAATAAGTCGTAAGAAACTAAAAAAATAAAATAAAAATATTATATAAAAAAAGTTAACAAATGTTAACTAGCTTCTAGAAGGCCTACAATGTTCACACATTCTCAAAACAATCGGTAAAAGAATCTATACAAAGATAAAAAAAAATAAGTATAACAAGACTAAATTTAATATGTGGCACAAATGTTGTTATCAGTGCTATAACTATTCTTAGCAAAGGGCTATAAAGATAATTGAAAATCATTGTAAAAAGTCTAATTAAAAGAAGGAAAGAAAAAATGAGATTGAGAATAGTTAGAGACATCCACATATTTGTGCCGTTTACAAGTTACCAGGGAAGCTTCATGCGCAGAAGGAGCTAAGGCCAAATGTTTTTATCTTCAACGTAGTCCTTGATTTTATAATATGCTTTTTTAACAAGGATACGTTTGATGTAGGTTTTGAACTTTCCATCGGTCAATTCTATAACTGACTTTGGCAACTTGTTATAAAAGCGTATACTGTTTATAAGAAAAGACTTGCTAGTTTTCGTTAATCTGAATTTGGGTATTACAATTTCGTGCTTACTGCGTGTATTTAAATTATGGAAGTCGCTTCTAGTTTTGAAAAGCCCTCGATTTTTACGGACATACAAAATACATTCCAAAATATAAAGTGAAGGTAGAGTCAGTATATCGATCTCTTAAAAAAAAATCTGAGGGACTCGCGAGGACCCATTTTATAGATTGCGCGGATTGCCCTCTTTTGTAGGATGAAAATTGAGTCAACGTCTGCTGCTGATCCCCACAGCAAAATGACATAAGACATAATACTGTGGAAATAAGCATAGTATACTAACCTAGCTGTAGCTACATCGGTTAGGTGCCTTATTTTCCTTACTGCATATGCAGCCGAACTTAAACTACCCGAAAGAGTTCTAATGTGCGCCCCCACTGCAATTTTGAATCGATAGTAATCCCTAAGAATACAGTTTCCGTTATAACTTCAAGATTTTTGCCATCAAGATTTAAGTTTTGGTCACGTTGTGGTACATTTGGTAAAGAGAACTTTAGACATTTTGTTTTTTTTTTGCATTCAGTAAAAGATTGTTAGCTGCGAACCATTTTGAGAGAATAATTAGACTTTCGTTGACATGTAAGACATCCGTATCTTACCTATCTATTTTAAAAATTAGCGAAGTATCATCAGCAAATAGAATTATATCCGATAATTTGGCCATCATAAAAGGGTGATCATTAATGTAAACGAGAAAAAGGAAAAGGCCGAGAATTGAACATTGGGGCACTCCCATCTTGACTAGAGACCCGGAGGACGTCGCCCCAGAGCCGCTACTCAAAGCCAAGAGTAACTTTAGACATGATACTTAGTTGCACCTGGTTAGTAATAGAATAGAGCAAACTTATACTAAGACGGTAGTAAACGTCTGGCAGAGAGAGAATAATTACTTACTCGTGCAAGAGAAGACAAGACAAGACAAGACAAGACAAGACAAAGATGTTTAATTTCAACTAGGCCACCAAGCGGCACTTTTGAACGTTAATACATAAAAAATTAAAAGGAATAAAAATTGATTCTACCGTGCATTCGGAAAGTAGCTTGTGTGAACCAGTGGTCAGGATAGGCTGGTCACAGAACAGAAACGGCACTCGTATAATTTACAAAGTGTTTATTCTCAGCTATTTTAAAAATAACAATCTGTCTGACAAGCGTTCGCCTTACAGTTCGTAGTATCAACAATGGCGGTCGCCGCCAACAATTCAAACTGCCTAACACATCCGCTTTATATATTATTCCAATAAACTTATATTAATGTAATAATCAAATTGAATTACTTAATAAAATAACTAATATTAAATAACAATTATTGCCAGTAATATTTATCATGGAATCTTGCGTAATAATTAACTTTACTATTTATTTGTTACACCGAAAGATGACAAGCGGATGTTGTCCTAAGAGGTTTTAATCATTAAGAATACTTATTATGAATATATTAGAAGATTAACATTCAAAACAAAAGATGAACTATACGTATTGTAGAATTAAGTCAAGCTGGTATATCCAAAGTCGGAGGTCGGTAACACTCGGCCATCCTGCGCTTGCCGTGACCCACGGCGATCAGCACCTCCATTTGCGCCTGGTCTGTCGCTGGTATTTGGCGTCTGGAATAGAAAACAATATGGGCAGTACATTTGTTCACGTTATTAACAAATATGGTCAAGTCAAAATTGTTTATTTCTATTAGGTCACTAAGCGGCACAGGAGAACGTCAAAAAAAAAAGTTGTAGTAGAAGTGAAACATTATATTATTTTATAAATCGTGTTGTTTAATAAATTGCTACTGTGATATAGTGGCTTTTTTCATATCACAGTCTCGTATTGTATGAATATAGTTTACTTTTCCGCGCATAATTCATTAGTCCTAAACACACATCTTTAATGACTGTTAAGTCAAGCAGCTTTAATGACTGTTAAGTCACACAGCTTTAATTACTGTTAAGTCACACAGATTTAATTACTGGTAAGTCACACAGCTTTAATGACTGTTAAGTCAAGCAGCTTTAATGACCGTTAAGTCACACAGCTTTAATGTCTGTTAAGTCACACAACTTTAATGACTGTTAAGTCAAGCAGCTTTAATGACTGTTAAGTCACACTGCTTTAATGACTGTTAAGTCACACAGCTTTAATGTCTGTTAAGTCACACAGCTTTAATGACTGTTAAGTCACACAGCTTTAATGTCTGTTAAGTCACATAGCTTTAATGACTGTTAAGTCACACAGCTTTAATGACTGTTAAGTCACACAGCTTTAATGTCTGTTAAGTCACACAGCTTTAATGACTGTTAAGTCACACAGATTTAATTACTGGTAAGTCACACAGCTTTAATTACTGTTAAGTCACACAGATTTAATTACTGTCGAGTCACACAGCTTTGATTTTACCTAACTCACACAGCTTTAATTTTACCTAACTCACACAGCTTTTATTTTCTCCTAACTCACACAGCTTTAATTATTGTTTACTCACACAGCTTTAATTATTCCTAACTCACACAGCTTTAATTATTGTTTACTCACACAGCTTTAATTATTCCTAACTCACACAGCTTTTATTTTCTCCTAACTCACACAGCTTTAATTATTGTTTACTCACACAGCTTTAATTTATCCTAACTCACACAGCTTTAACTTCTCCCAACTCACACAGCTTTAATTTATCCTGGCTCACACAGCTCTAATTATTGTTAAGTCACCCAGCTTTAATTTCTTCTAACTCACCCAGATTTAATTAATGTTAAGTCACAGCTTTAATTACTCCTAGCTCACAAAACTTTAATTATTGTTAAGTGGCACAGCTTTCATTTCTGATAACTCACACAGCTTTAATTACTGTTAACCCATGCAGCTTAAATTACTGATCAATTTTACAAAGCTGTAATTTTAATTATTCTACTAATTTATGCGAGTACTTTAATACGTATCAAAACGCGGCACAATTTGTACAGTATCTGGCATTCCTACGAGATGTATTCTGAACTGTTTCAGAGAGTCTACGACTGGCCTATGTCTCCAGTTCAT
Organism: Orthosia cruda; assembly: GCA_964057195.1. Lineage (NCBI taxonomy): Eukaryota > Metazoa > Arthropoda > Insecta > Lepidoptera > Noctuidae > Orthosia > Orthosia cruda. The sequence continues at coordinate 14,600,574 of OZ059830.1, read as the reverse complement.
AGCTATTATAAAATTGTTCTTCTTTATCTACTAGTAACCCTACTAAAATACGCAATAGGTTTTAAGGCACCATCAGTTTGGTATTTCAGGAGTATCCCGCATGTCTTAGCTTTACTAGTATCAGTTTGCAACTCGGTACGTGCATTTCTGTCGTAAATTTGGCGGCCTTTCAATAAGACGTTCTTTGAGAGTATGGAAGCAGTTTCCTATTTAGAACCCCATGTCCATCCTTTTTTTTTACTGTTTTAAGGAGTCCTAACCATTTCTGCAAATCTACGGATAAATTTCCTAAAACACGACGACAAATCAATAAAAACTGAGTTATATTTTAATTCTGTTTTAAATTAGCTTCTGAGAAAAGTTGTAGGACATTGCTCAAAAATCTGAGTCTACTGAAATGTTTGGAAGCATAATGTCATCAAGCTAGGTAGGAAGTCGATTAAGTTTGCAGTAAACTTGGTTGTTGTCGGAATATGTGTATGCATCTACATTCTCCAACACGTCCGTACATCCATCCTCATACTTTATTATTTTCTGCAAACAAGTGTCTGAATTTATTTAATAACTGTAGCAATCGATTGCATTCACTAAATTCTATATCGCCTAAATCTAAATCTGATAACTGCAGTCTATTCCGCTGCCACTCAATAGAATCATCGCCGATCTTAATTAATTTTGAAAAGTAATCTGTCAATTTTATAAGTACTTCTTTAATGACATAAGACGTACTTCCTAACTCGAATTACGCAAAACTGACAATAAAAATGTGGTTTAAATTATCATCAATATCAACATGTACAAAAACAGAAGAACTCCGTAATGGTCACAGAATATAATACTAGCTTAAAGATGCCTCATCTCATAGACAGAATCGGTTCCGCCGTAACTAGTGTTTCGTCGGTCTATTTTTCTAAACGTACATCGAACGCGGTCGGTTCCGTCCCAAGCTCAGACAAATAAAAAGTCAAGATGGAACGTTGCAAACAACAAGGTGTAGCCGGTTCAAACTATGCCTTACCGTATAAATACACAATTACACGAGCACACGTAACAACGAAACTACGCCTTAGCTTGTCAGTTGAGCTTTATTATTTGATCTGTAAGCTCGAATGACAAGATCTAGTTGACCGTCCAGATCGCCGAATCGGCAAAAGACAATGGTAATTTCTATTGTGTCTGCTATATACGGATTTGTCCGTACACTTACGGAATTTGGAGAATTACGTACGGATAAAAATTACCGTTTCATGTTTCATGATTTCATTTAGGAGACTGACAAAGTTAGCATATTATAACGGTTGACGTTGATTGCAGTAGTGAATGAATTTAATTATTTGCTTAGTTGCGCAATTATACCTTGTTTTGATTTTTATGTTGACAATGAAATGATTAAAAAGAAAATACAGACATACCTATGTATGTAATTTTTGCTTTTAATATCCGGTTTCTCTTTTACGGATTTCTGATTTTTGCTCATACGGACCGGTATGGCAATATCTTATGCCCGGTTTCAGAAACTCATGTAACATCACGAAGGCGAAAGCGCTGTCAATTGCTCACAAAATACCAAGCCGGCAGTTGTCAACTGTTCTTTTTGGGTTTCTTGATAGAAGATCATTAAAAAAAAAACAGGAAAAATTACTCACTTGCCACAGTAATTAATAAATGGCTTAAATTTATTACTTCTGTCTACCCTAGTAGAATGCATGCATTCCGTTAATTCTCAAAAACAGCGAAATTACTGTAATCTTAAGCGTTATACAGAGTTATACGGTTTTTGTTTCTGTTCCACGGACATTTACCACGCATAATGCTGTCCCTTTCACTAGCTTATAAAAATAAAATAAAATGCTTGACATATTAAATTATCAGTCCGTAACTTGGCCCTGGAACGCGACAGCGATGTCAATGTCCAAACAATGTCATTTTCATATTTGTTTCATAACCTATTATTTTTGTTGTTCTGTTTTGATAATCAATGAATCTATTAAAATTTACGAAAAGACAAAATTACTGTCCTACGTAAGTATCAACAAGCTACAACAAGCAAGCAAGCACAAGCTACAAGCTTTATCTTTTTGAAAATGTTATTCAATCCAATATACAATGTGATAATGTTTTTAAAATACCAATTTCTTTGTTTTAGGTCCAAGATAATGTACCTACTTATAAATAACTTGAAGGCTCATTCGTAAAGAAGGAAACCATGAATTACAATGCAATGCAATGTATCAGCTCATTGAAAACAACGAGAAAAGAAAACAATGGTGTATTCCATTGGGATTTGAATTTAAACTACTATACCTAATACAGTAACTGAATGCAAAAGCTCATAAACTTTTGAACCTCAAGGCATACGGGCTTCTTAATCAGCCAAACATGTGGAAGATCTTTTTTCATTTGTGTCAGTGTTTAGTGCCAGAATAATGTAATTAATAGAGGAAAAGAAATCTGGTTTTAAGTTAGTGCAGTCCATATAAAGTCCTGAGGTATTCTGGGTGATCAGCGATAAGACTACAATTCCATCCAAGCTTAGATGTGAAATATCCCACCATTGTGTCTATCTCTTGGCCGATATTTAATAGTTAAGAACTTAATTAAATTCCTTATAAGCAAGTCTAGATTGTAATAAGATAATATGTGCATTTTTCCAAGTTATGAGATAGTTCGGTCCATAATTAGGTTGTCTCATTGTCTGGTATTTGATGATACAATTAAGTTATTGTATTGTAATAATTTAGGATTTAATTAATATCTTAAGGGCAAGCCTAGATTTCAATAAGTTTGAAAAATAATTGTGTATGTATCCGCCGTAATTAAAATTTATGATTAAACATTGGTTCCTCAATTGTTATTGTTTTTATTTTCCTTTCTTTTTTTGTATTCTTGCTACTTTCTTTGTCTGTACAAAAAGGCCCCATAAAATCCGACATACTAGTTAATAATGTCTTGTTTGGTGCAGTATGGTAGTTTCATGAACAAATCAATAGTACGTAACTAACCTTTTGTGGTTGCTACTGTGAAGAGCTGGCTGCAACCCAGCATCCTGCGGTTTTGTGACCTGGACGATGACGAACCTCGCAGCATGGAACCCTGCAGTTTGCTTTTGCCTCGTGCCCTTGAGGTCTGGAGTTGTAGCATTTCTTCGGCAGCAGTTCGTTTTCCTTTGAATCAGGCGAAATATTTCCCCTTCTCTTCCATGTTGAAGATGGCCGCCTGGGGTTGCTTGCTTTTACTTGCTTCAGGTTGCTAGCTTCCACTTGCAATCTCGAACGGATCCACGAAGACGAATTTGCATGATGAACTGGAGACCGTTGATGTTCCAATCATAGACGTCGCCTGATTTGTCGATGTGAGCCCAACCATTGACGTTGCCATTGAGGTAATAATGTAGATACTACGACGTTGCTTGATTTTTCATACAGCTAGATCGCCTGGAACTTCGAATGACTTCAGCATCAGTTTGGGTAACACGGTGCCTTTTACGTTGATGGTATCTTCTATTTGTTTCATCGAGATCAGATGAAGAAGACAAAAAAAACAAATTTTCTTCTTTTGTTTGGCGCGAACGACACCAATAAATGGGCCAGATTTTATCATCCCACTTCTGAATGTGAACCAGTGGTCAGGATAGGCTGGTCACAGAACAGAAACGGCACTCGTATAATTTACAAAGTGTTTATTCTCAGCTATTTTCAAAATAACAATCTGTCTGACAAGCGTTCGCCTTACAGTTCGTAGTATCAACAATGGCGGTCGCCGCCAACAATTCAAACTGCCTAACACATCCGCTTTATATATTATTCCAATAAACTTATATTAATGTAATAATCAAATTGAATTACTTAATAAAATAACTAATATTAAATAACAATTATTGCCAGTAATATTTATCATGGAATCTTGCGTAATAATTAACTTTACTATTTATTTGTTACACCGAAAGATGACAAGCGGATGTTGTCCTAAGAGGTTTTAATCATTAAGAATACTTATTATGAATATATTAGAAGATTAACATTCAAAACAAAAGATGAACTATACGTATTGTAGAATTAAGTCAAGCTGGTATATCCAAAGTCGGAGGTCGGTAACACTTGTTATGGAGAAGAACGCACAAGAAACTCCATACTTACTCTTTTAAAAAAAAATATGTTTTTTACAATATTTAGGTACATAAGTACATACATTAATAAATATATCTTTAATATGTGTGAGGACAATGCACCCAGAATCACTACATACTATACTACGTACAGGTACAAAGCATTAAAAGTACCTACACATGTACCGTGCAGTTACACAATAGGTACTAGAAAAACATTAGCATCCGAAGCTGCTATGTGAAGTAATAAATTCATATGTGTGCAATCTGTGAAGATAAAGGACTAATTTATTTAGTCCTTTATCTTCACAGATTGCCGATATAACAACAAATACGAAAAACAGAATAAAATAGATATATATTTAAGCGGGGCTCCCTTACAAATTGCCGATTGCCAATTTGCCGATTTTTGCGAATATGGTACGAAACCCTTCGTGCGCGAGTCCGACTCGCACTTAGCCGGTTTTAAGCTTAGTCGACTCGCTATAGTCCTACGAATTTCTGCGGATGCCAATTTTCGCATACAGCACTTGTACCGGGGTCGGTTTGAGACAGCCAGTAAAAATCCGACACGTCTCATTATGAGCTGTACCTGTCGGGTTTACTGCTTGATTTCGAAATTGTGGTACATCGAAGCTATGGAATTTCGGTGATTCGGACGTTCGATCTGATGACTTCGGGGAATTAACCATCGGGCATATGACCTTCGAAATCAAGCAATAGGGTTTATTGCTTGATTTCGTACCTGTTCACTAGGTTGGAGTGGGTGGAGCGACTCCATACTGGACATACATATTCACCAACGCATGAGATGTTGCGTGTTCTCAGTTAATAACGACTGCGATCAGAAAGCGACGACGCACGAAAATTCACGAACACTGAGTTTCGGTGCGGCCGAAGGTTCGGTAGATTTTCTGCCAAAACCGAAACTGGTGCCGAACCTAGATTTGTTTGCCGAAACCGAAACCAAATCTTCGGTCACTCACTATATTAAGTTAATTGGTTGCCTTTCAAGATAGAGTAGGTAAATACTGAGAGCTTATATAGCTTTATGCCAGCGGCTTTGCCCGTGTGAAAGTGTTGTATATTATATGTCAATATGAGGGTGGTTGCATCCACTCGTATATAAGTTGTGTCGCTTGCCAAATAAACTCAGTGTACTACCAGCTATCTGTTGTTTCACTTGCCTTACATACACATCATTGGCGACGAGGACTTACCCACAAATTAAAGAAAAAAAAAACGTTAAAAAAAAAATGTCACATTTCGGCATTTTAACGAGTTTTGACCATAATATCCATACATGGCAAAACTATAAACAACGCATTACACAATGGTTCATTGCGAACGACGTGGACAGTGTACAGGATCCCAAAGGAGTGAAAAGACGGGCAATATTGCTGAGTGCACTCACTGACAGCACGTACAAACTGGCATCCGACTTGGCGTTACCGAAGGAGCTGACGCAGACGCCATACGAAGACATTCTAACACTTCTCGACAGTCATTTCACACCAAAGAAATGCGGATTTGGTGAGCGGTATAATTTCTATGCTGCTACTCAAGGTCCAGAAGAAACATTCTCACAGTGGGCTGCGAGGTTACGTGGCCTCACAACACATTGCGGATTTCTGAATGTAGAAGAGGCGCTGCGTGATCGGTTCGTTATGGGTATGCTGCCGGGACCGGAGAAGGACAAGCTATTCGCGCGTGACCTTCAGGAGTTGACATTGGCAAAAGCGGTGGATTTGGCGGAGAGCGTGCGCAGTGCACGGAAGGGAGCAGCAGCGTCATCATCGGCGTCGGCGCAGGCGCCACCGTCGAGCGAAGCGCTGTTCAAGATCGCCACCACAGTCGAACCCAGTGCTAACAAAGAAAAGTGTTCCGTGTGCGGTTACAAAAATCATAAAACGTCTCAGTGTCGGTTTGCTAACTATACATGTAAAAAGTGTAATGTAAAAGGCCATCTACGAAAAATGTGCAAAAAAATAAATTTCGAACAGGCGGGTCGAGCGAGAGTGATAATGACGGTAATTCGAAAAAAATATGTTCACGTAGCGGCGAACCAATGACTACAATAGTTTCGATACAAAATATAAAGCTAAAGTTCGAAGTCGACACCGGGTCGGCAGTCACAGCGATTTCCGAGAAAGTGTGCAAAAGATATTTTGAATCGTTTCCGTTATTATCATCGTCGGACCGATTATTTACGTATACAGGTCAAATTATCAACTGTCTAGGAATAGTACAATTACCTATTACTTATAAAGAGAAAACACACGTAGTTAATGTTCGAGTGATACGTGATGGTGGACCCCCAATTTTAGGCAGAGATTTTATTAGTTTGTTTAAATTACAAATGTTGCAAATAAAATATTGTCAGTCAAACAGTATAGCCGAACAGTTAAAACAACAATATCCATCTGTTTTCTCAGACGAGCTGGGGGTATTTACAAAGTATCGGGTAAAACTACAATTAAAAGATGACGCGAAACCGGTTTTTTTCAAAGCTCGTCCAATAGCATTTGCACTTAAAGATAAGATAAACGACGAACTCGATCGTTTGGTACGTATAGGTGTACTAAAACCGATACAGTACTCCGATTACGCATCGCCTATTGTTCCTATATTAAAGCGAGATGGCTCAATTAGGTTGTGTGTAGATTATTCAGTAAGCGTAAACAAGCAGCTAGTTTTAGAACAGTACCCCTTACCAACGGCACAGGAACTTTTCACAAAATTACACGGGGGGCAGCAGTTTAGCAAATTAGATTTGACGCAAGCTTATTCACAATTTGTCCTAGACGAGACATCTCAGAAGGTAACTTGTATTAATACCCACCGTGGTTTATTTGTATATACACGTTTAGTTTTTGGTCTTGCGGAGTGTTTATTATCAGGGTTGGACGGTGTTATGTGTATGCTTGACGACATTTGCATAACGGGACAAACTAAGGAGCAACATTATGAGAGATTGTGTGCGGTATTGCAAAGACTGCAGGACGCGGGTCTAACACTTCGTAAAGATAAGTGTGTGTTTTTTGAGAACCAAATAGAATATTTAGGCTATACCATAGATAAGAATGGGTTAAGTAAATCAAAACAAAAGGTCCAAGCAATCGTTGAGGCGCCTACACCGACAAGCGTGAATAAGTTGCAGTCATTTCTAGGATTAGTTAATTACTATAGGAACTTCGTCCCTAACGCATCATCAATATTGACCCCGCTTTATTCATTGTTGCAAAAAGGCAATACATGGAAATGGGAGGACATACATGATCAAGCATTCAAGGCAATTAAGCAATGTTTAGCTTCAAATCAGGTTCTAGCACATTTTGATCATAATGCCAAAATTATTTTAACGGTAGACGCATCACCCAGTGGACTAGGTGCTATTTTATCGCAGATAGGTGTTGACGGAGTGGAACGACCAGTATCGTTTGCCTCTCGTACATTGAATTCCGCAGAGAAGCGATATTCACAACTACAAAAAGAGGCTACGGCAATTATATTCGGTGTGCGACGTTTCCACCAATATTTATACGGGAGGGCGGTTCCGTTTGTACTTCGCACAGACCACAAGCCACTGTTATCTATATTTGGGCCATATCGTGGAATCCCAGAGGTTTCTGCAAATAGGCTACAGCGTTACGCGATGTTTCTTAGTGGTTATAATTACTCCATTGAGTACATTCGCAGCGCTGATAACAGCGCCGATTATCTTTCGCGCGCCAGCCTACCAGACTATGAGTCAACGCCGTTAAGAGGGGGGTGCGGCTACGAAACCGACGGTAGTTTAGTGCCGGTAGAAGATCGCGCGTCGTATGTTAATTTCGTTATCGATGGTAGTTTACCAGTTACGCGTAGCGAAATTCATAGTGAAACTATTAAGGATACAACTTTGAATAAAGTCTTATCATATATTGTTAAGGGGTGGCCTGAGCGGTTATCAGATATATCAATGAAACCATATCTTTTATGTAAAAACCAGCTGTCCTATGAAAGCGGTTGTATTATGCGAGGACATAAAGTAGTTATACCCAAGACACTAAGAACTAAATTATTAGCAGAACTACATAAATCACATTTAGGAATCGTAAAAACGAAAGCTGAAGCGCGAAGTAGATTTTGGTTTCCGGGAATAGATAACGCGGTAGAAAAAATGATTGCGGATTGTGAGGTTTGTTTACAGTTGAGACAGTTACCAGCGCGTGCGCCGCCAGCGCTATGGCCACACTCTCCGCAGGCATTCTATCGTATACATATAGACTATCTCGGCCCAATACATAGCCATTCGTATTTAGTCATTGTAGATGCATACTCAAAGTGGGTAGAAGCGTATGATATGGGAACAAGTACGTCATCATGTTCGCTGATTAATAAACTGTATGAATATATGGCAAGATTTGGCTTACCGCATACCATAGTTAGTGATAATGGCACGCAGTTTACGTCTGCAGAATTCAAAATGTTTTGCACATCAAACGGAATATCGCATGTGACGTCACCGGCTTATCACCCGGCCAGTAACGGGCAGGCAGAAAGCTACGTGAAAGTAGTGAAAAAGGGAATTAAATCCTGTATGTTAAGTAATAGCAATACTAAGGCTTTGAACAACAGGTTATATAAATATCTATTTGACTATCGAAATTCCGTTCATTCGGCAACTGGCTGTTCGCCTGCCCAGTTGGTGTTCGGACACAAACTGCGATCGCGATTAGATTTAATCAAACCAAACCCACCACCACCGGCGTTTGTCACTCTCACTCGAAACGTCGAAAACAAACAGTGTTTGCAGTTTAAAGTGCTTAATGAAAAAAAAGCTAGCAATTTTTTTAAAACTGGTGACTATGTTTTGTACAAAAAAAACAACATAAAAAAGCAAGGATCATGGAATAGAGGCATAGTAATTAAAAAAATCGGGAAAGTAATATATATTGTGAAGGACTGCATAACTTCTTGTAATGTAAAAAAACATAAAAATCAATTAATAGCATATAAAGGTACAGCAGCAGTTTCCCCCCGGTTAGAGGATTGCTCGATTGAAGTCGAAGACATCACTCTACAAGCAACTTCACCACCAAACCGTGCACCCCCAGTGGACAACAAGGAGTCACACACGGGAGGGGAGGGAAATAGTGAAAGGAAAGGAATAATGGATACAGAAACACCGGCTGGCGCACCAAATGAAGAAGATGACGAATTCTATGAGGCAACAGACGGGGCTCATGATCAACCACTCGTGGAGGCAGGGTCAAGCCAGACTCCACAGCCAGAAAGGCAAATGGCTGATGGAAAACAACTGCGAACTGTACCTAGGGTCGATTATAAACAATTTTACTAGATAATTCTAATGATGTTTATGTTGTCAAGCTATGGGGGAGGAATGTTGTATATTATATGTCAATATGAGGGTGGTTGCATCCACTCGTATATAAGTTGTGTCGCTTACCAAATAAACTCAGTGTACTACCAGCTATCTGTTGTTTCACTTGCCTTACATACACATCAGAAAGTAGAAAATTCTCCGACAAAAACGTAATTCCGGGGTGAAAAAGCATTCTCTATATCCCAATCAAGGCCATGACTAACTTCTCGTTACCATGTTATGTTTAGCCCAGTATTCAGCCACGGCAACACCCCTTGCCAACGCAGCCATAAGGTCCTCACATGTACAGGGTATGGGGTATAGGACGAAAGGTGGTCCATGGTCTGCAGAGAAACGCCGCACAGACACGTACCATCCGAGAACTCTCACCTATGGAGGTTATCTTTGCTGCGGCCGACCTGACTGCGGAGGTGAGGCCGTGAGTTACCCCGCGTTACCAGTTTCAACCAAATCTATACAACCATTGAGATATATGTGATTGATTTTTCAAACATCCTTACAGACAAGCAATATGAGTGAAAATAGACGTCGATGAAGCAGAACGTTTGCTAAAACTTGATTTGCCTTATTTACGACGCCATAAAAGAAATACCACAGTGTCAATTTTTCACTACCCACTCGCAGGAGAAAAAGTAGATTATCCCGAGCTCTGTAATTTGCTCATTAACATGTTTCACGCATCTTGCATAAGATACGAAATATTTGCGGTAAAAATATTCTCGGCGACGTTTTTTCAATATGGCGGCAAACATTTTTAATCCTTATTTTTTATTACATAGCCTGATCTAATGGTTGATAAATTAAAAGTAGCTAGACAAAGAAAATGCACGGTTGCTCTATTAATAACATAGACCGAACGTGACAAAAAAGTAAGTGTCTGTTCCGAGCTTCATTATCTAGAATGTTGTAGATATCTTGCTTCGATAAACTTACAAAGAACCATTTCAGCTTATTGAATTCGGAGCCTCTAGTTTCCAATTCCACGTTTGTACGTAATAACATAGCAGGAAAAGGAAAACAAGGGTCGAGTAGTGTTGTAAACTTCTCGAAGTGCTGTCCCATAAATTGGACGGCGTATTCACTTAGTTTACGAAACTCGCTCTGTCCAAATATGTAAAGTTAGACGATTCTAAGTACGGGAACTCTAGTCCAACGGTCTATCTGGCCGGATGTATTCTGAAATTTTACGCCACCCAGTTAAAACTTGAAATGGAAATTGTCTATAAATCTACATTTTACACCTAAACACGTTAAACCCTTGATTCAATTAGCAGACAAAGCCGAAGCTGTTAATGTTTTAAACAAACAGAGGTCCATTATTTGATTAGGTGCTGTGATTAGAAATTCAATATATCGTGTATCGGCGTCGCGCGTCGCGTGGTAGCGAACATGTCGTGTGCCACGTAATCTCTACTGATTTGTATCGTTGTTAACACGTAATGTCGTTATGTTTCCCGTCACCCGGTTTGATTAAATTAACTTGTAATATTCGTATTCTTGTTCCATCGATTTTAACGAGGAAGGTAGGTAGATAAGATATGTTGAATGTACGACAATCGTAGTTCTCCATGCATTATAAATCAAGGCTACGCTACCACAAAATCCCAGAAACTTGTAATTGAATCAGTAAAGGTAACGCCAAGTTCGGAACTGATTAAATTTTCACCATACCAAACGGTGGCAGACACCCTCAGTTGAATACTAATCGCTTATTTACTTCAGTTCAACTAACATCCAACATATGCCGTATTATGTTATCGACAGAAATTCCTTAATTCTGTGAATCGAATTAATACGTTTCAACTCTGGCCGAATACCAAGAATCCATTTCGTTGGGTCATGTTTTATTGAAATATTCACAGTGTAATGTCGAACTTGACTTACTAGCTTAATAGTAAATAGTGTGTTCAAGGAAAAATCGGACTAACAGCTTAAACGCTACTGAGGCTCTTAGGAAAGGTTTTCCCGTTCCGAAGGCAGTGCCAATCATTGAGGAAAGAAAAACGAACAGAGACTTACCTGAGATTTCGTGTGTCTCTGAGTAAATAGAATAACTTTGATTTTGCTCACGGCTCGTAAGTAAATAAGTAACTGATACGGTGATTAACGGAAATATATTACAAACTATATTATTATAAACATAGTTTACAGATGTCACGCTTATTCCAATACTAGCACAAGAAAACTGTTTGTTGAAAGCATTTCTGAGTAAACTCCTAGGAGGAGATTGGTTGATTAAATTTTAACACGATTACGAATTGGGTCGATCCTTTGTAAAATACGATTACAAAATGGCCAATTTGCAAGAAATTATAAACGATTTCAAGGAGAGGACACTTTTGACACTCTTTCGCAGAAACATATTAGAATATTATGATTGTATAAAACACATCACAAGGTTTTAAAATATACTAATATATGGCGTATAGAGCTTACCTATGGGAGGATACCCACAATTCATTGTCAGTGCCGTACGCTCCCAATCACACAGAAATATTATGGAACGGAACGAGTCGACATTCATCGGAATCGATCCCGGATAACCTTTTGTACGCGGTCCACCATTTTGAGAGATCACTCCAGTGAACTCTGTAATTACACTACATAACGATCCGTCGTCCCAACATCACAAAATTTTCTGAGTACGCGATATTTCAAAAATTACGATACTTCCGAAATCATGATATTTCTGAATTTAAGCAGTGAAAAGTGCCGACTACTGATTTTACAGAGAGAGATTAACTGTAAATAGGAACAGCAATCGTTTTTTTTATGAGAGCTGACTTTAACAACTATCTTCTGTAAAAGCTTTTATTATTACCGACTTACAAATTGCCTCCTTTTTTGAAGTCGGTAATTACCGACTTATAAACTACCTCCTTTTTTTGAAGTCGGGAAAAAGGAGGTTATCAATTCGATGTATTTATATTTATGTATGAAATATTGTTGCAATTGCATAATTTTCGCATAATATGTTACTCTATGTGGGCATCTAAACATGTATGGCAAATTTTATATGTATGTTTGTAAGTATGAATATTTGTCCACGCTTATTTCTGAAACTAGTAATCTGATTGTGATCATTATTTTTTTATTGTATTATGTTTCTCTTAACTTAGGGAACAGTATAAGTTTTACCAAAACGGTTCAGCTGTTTTCAAATATGGAACATACAACCGAACTCCATAACGACAAACAGCCCCAATGTATAAATTGAGTTATTATGTAACAAAAATACACAAGTAAACAAATACACAGATACACACATCAAACCTATAACACCCCTCTTTTTCCGTCGGGGGTTAAAAACTAGATGCAACAACAATATTAAGCAGTACTCGTATTTCTCAAACCCAATTTACAAATACACAGAACCCACCAGCTTCTTTTAAACCGTATTCTACAAATTCGTTTTCAATACGCGTATCATTTTCCAGACGCAAGCTTACTACGAGATGTTAGAATATTCCGACAGAAAAGCTTTCCTTGCAACCTACATTTTATCCACAAGGAGGCTTTATTCAGACGACCTAGAAATACCTAGGTATAAATGTAGATATAAATCCTTTGCTTTAAACTGAATTCTCGCCTGGATAGAATAATATCACGCACTATAACGAAGTCTGTTTTATGTGTACAATTTTAATCCTAGATTAACAAAACTTCTTCCTGTTAACTAGTAGAACTCGACGTTAATTTATTATGTTGTAGAGTAAAGTTTAAGATATTAATTTTCAGTTTGTTTAGATAACTTGTTAGCTAGATTAATGGAATTATCCTACATGTTGTGTCTTCAGAAGAAGCGTTTAGGGATATATTCAGTAAGAAACTAAGACGGGTGTGTGAAGCCATCTCGCGTCGCCTTTATAAAAATAAAGTGGTGCATAATGAATAAAAACTATATCACAAAAAAACAAGCCAAAACCAAAACACTAAAAAGGGCAAAACATAACTTTTATTTCGGAAGTCTGTGTCGCAAAACGACAATGAAATAACAGGTACCAGAAGACACGACTTCTGGAATTAAAGTTATTTTTGCTCTTTTTAGTGTTTTGCTTTGGAAGTCGGTTCATTATTTGTGAAAAAGTTTTTATGTACATAAAAATAAGGTGTTGTATTACAATGAACGCTTGAAAAATTGCATGGTCATGAGAAGCAAACGTATGCGCATAATTTCAGCTCAATCGAGCTCCGGGAAGTGGGTCACAAAGTCACATTTAACTAGCTTGCTTTGATTACTCGGATAGGTCAGACTAAATTAATGCTTGTAAAAAAAATGCATACATTATGTGATTTGCATTAAAAAGCAGAGGAGTTAATTTTATTCTAATGTCTTACTAATATTGATACAACTCTGTATATTCGCATGTTTCTTATCCATCACGCCTCAATGGCGACTTTATAAAGACATTTCTCTTACCATTTGAAAATGTAGAAAACGTCGTACAATTTCTCCAGCGCTGTCGCAGCATAAGCTCGACTTGATCGCAATGGCACGTCGTTAAGAAGCGCAGATGTCATCGTAGTGCATTTTGTTCTCAGAACTCGGCTTTCTTGATCCAATATATTAAATGTACAAGTATTTGTAAGATTTTCAATCGCGTCTTGAGTATTAATATTAGTTGTGCTAAGTTTAAACGAACGAGCTTTGTAGCTTTAACAGTTGCACTGTCCAGACTCAATAGTTAAACAATCACGTGAGTCATATATGACTCATTGGACAGAGAAGTTGTTAATATTTGAAATTTACTTGTCACTTGGTCACTCATTTCAACACCCTGAACAGTGCTACAACCAACTCAGTCTATCACATTCCTCTGCAGGAAACAGGCCTCTGCCGAGCTGCGCTACAACACGCTGTCCTCAGCCTTGCCCAACCAATCTGTCCCCGACCTTGCGACTTTTTAAGGTCAATGGACCGGCTAGCTAGAGGATTCCACGCTAATTTGCTCATACAGGTCCCTACTTTAAGACTCGCCTTCGCCGCCAAGCTATCGATCCTTCAAAAAAATATTGGACTTCCAAGTAGGACCTTTAGCTTGCGTACTCTGCATACTATATGGATGGCTCCGGTGAAACCCGATCAAAACTCCATAATCGACTGTCAGTGTCCACGTTCGGCACCGTATGTCATGTTAGGCCCTATTTATCTGGGTCGCGGATAAATTTGAAAGAGAGTTACCGCGGCCCTGGCACAAGCAACTGAAGGAACACGGGTGGGTTTTAGTCAGTTAAAGTCTGACACGCCCTTCCGCTTCACCCAGAGCGGGAGAAGTAATTGGATGATTGCTTACACAAAAAAAAAGCCATATTTATCTGACTAAACGACTTATTTGTCAAAAAATACAAAATTGATATTTTTGCGACAGATGCTGTTTAATAAAGCTGGTACTCTACCGTGATACTATACCGTTACCTCTACCCGTGAACACCAGGATTTTGTTTATTAATCTAAAGGGTGTCTCAGTAAGAGAGCACTTTTTAAAATTGTTTTTTTTTTTTCATTCAAGGGGCAACTCTGAAATTTGATTGAATTTGACCTCTGTTTATTCCAATTATTAAAAATGGAGCGCTTTTCGAAAGAACAACGCGTTATAATTGTGAAAACTCATTACAAAAATATGACATCATAAAATTACAAAAATATGATTCATTACAGGAATATGATAACGGACTTCTTGTGGCCTCAACTGGACGGCGTGAATCTGGACAACATGTGGTTTCAGCAGGATGGCGCAACCTGCCACACCGCGCATGAAACAATCGACTTATTGCAGCAACGATTTAGCAGAACACATTATCTCACGAAATTCTGATGTCAACTGGCCACCAAGACCGTGCGATTTAACGCCGTGCGATTTTTTTCTTTGGGGCTTTGTGAAACAATTCCTGAGCTCAAGTCGGCAATCCAACGCGTCATCGATGACATACGGCCACATCTCTGTTCAAAAGTCATAGAAAATTTCATGAAAAGAGTAATGGCCTGTCATCGGAGCCGTGGATGTCATTTGCCGGATATTTTAATCCATACTTAATCGGAACATGACGTCTTCTTTACAATACAATAAAAATATCACAACTCTGTCATAAAATACTTGTTTTTAGTTTAAAATGAAAAAGTGCACTCTTACTGAGACACCCTTTATATATATATATATATATAAAAAAATTAACTGACTGACTGACTGATCGATTAACGCCAGCCAAAACCACTTAGCCTACAAGCTTGGAATTTGGCAGAAAAGTTCCTAAAGACTAAGGAAGAATCCACCTTATCCACCTCATTAAGTTAGAAGATTGTATGGAAAATCTAATTTCTTGGGCCAAAATTCTTGAAACTTGGCACGAATAGTAATCTAAATAAATGATAAAGGCTGTAACTACGAGTATTAGTTATTCGAAACGAAGACCCAAAAGACGATTCAAGGGGTTTTAAAGTTTTTTTAAAGAATCTTATTTCTTGGGTTAATAAACTTGAAACTTGTCATAAATACCAACCTAAGTTAATAATAAAGGTTGTATTTTTTAGATTTTTGGAACTTCCTCCAAAATACAATTTAACGGGTGTTAAAGATTTTTGAAGAATTCTTTTCTTGGGTTAATAAACTTGAAAGTTAGCCTATATACTAACCTAAGTATACAATAAAGGTTATCATTATACGTTTTACGAAACTACCCCCAAAATACGATTTAGCGGGTTGTAAAATTTGCTGAGAATCTTACTGCAGAGTGTGTCGCTTTCGATCTAGACTCCTACGGTCTAGGGGCCGAAAAAAAGAGGAAATTTTGCTGTATAATAGTACTTTATGGTACAAGTGTGTAAAGTTGGTGATTACCGCTGAGGCGCCATTGAGACACGAGCCGTTAGGTGGGGGTCTAAATAGTGCCGAGGACGGTTATCATCAATACACACATGTATCATACGACGTTTTTCAACATACTTGTGAAAAAAAGAATACAAAAAAATCATTTCCAACAGTGAAAACGAGTTGTGAAATTTTTTTCGCAATGGCGGGCAATATTAATCAGTTTTGCTATGCACGCGCATCTAACAATGGCGATCGGCCATAGACTAAAGTAATGAGTTATCTTTTTTTTGGCTTTTCACGGATAGCGTTTTAGCCACGTACAAAATGGGGAATTACAAGTTTTCTTTATTACAGACAAAAACAAAAGTTATATTTAAGTGAAAGTTTTATTTATTAAACACGTACAAGTTGAAATTATCTATTTAAATACGAAGTTGCATAAAATATGTTGCATTTGTACTATTGAGCACGACCTTTTTTGTATCGAAACTTTTTTAATTATAAAGCAACTCAACCAATAAATAAAAAAAAATATCTTTATCTCACTAATGATGTAATGAAAAAGCAACAGTTTGATAACAGGTCTCATTATGTGCCTAATTGCGGTGAAATTAGAGCCACTTTATGAGCAAGTGTGTTGAAAAAAATCTTATTCTTTAGGGATAATAGTACATTATGGTACAAGTGTGTAATGTTGGTGATTACCGCTGAGGCGCCATTGAGACCCGCCGTTAGGTGAGGGTTTTAAGAGAGCCGAGGACGGTAATCATCAATACACACGTGTATCATACGACGTTTTTCAACACACTTGTGAAGAAAATAATACTAAAATATCATTTCCAACAGTGAAAACGAGTTGTGATTTTTTTTCGCAATGGCGGGAAAAATTAATCAGTTTTCCTATGCGCGCGCATCTAACAATAAAAATAATGTTTTGTTTTATGGCTTTTTGTGGATTGCGTTTTAGCCACCTTCGATGAAGATTACGTAAAAATGGAGAATTTCAAGATTTCTTTATTACAGACTTAAATAAATAAATATTTGAGTGAAAGTTTTATTTATTAAACACGTACAAGTTGAAATACGAAGTTGCATGAAATGTGTTGCATTTGTACTATTGAGCACGACCTTTTTTGTATCGAAACTTTTTTAAGAACAAAGCAACTCAATCAATAAATAAAAAAAAAGAACTCTATAACTCACTTGTGAATAATAGTAATGAAAAAGTCACAGTTTGATAACAGGTGTCATTATGTGCCTAATTGCGGTGAAATTAGAGCCACTTTATAAGCAAGTGTGTTGAAAAGTAAATAGTCATAATTGTCATAATACGTTTCTTAAACTGGGGGTAGTTTTAAAATATACCAGATAGGTTTAAGCGGTGTTAAAGTTTTTTGAGGCAACTTACTGCGTAATCTAACTAACATAAACGATAAACAAAAAGACAAGAAAAGAGTGAATAAGTAACACTTATTTGGATTGTTAAAAACTCGACTCTCAATGGGTCAAAAAGGGGTTGCTAAAATTTTAAAGGGGGGATTTTACTTTGTGGCGGTAACCTAAAATTGATTAATCTTTAAGTGAAATAGCGAATCGTCTCAAACCATAGATTTATACGATACCATATTTTTTATTGATTTAATAAAGTCATCTGTAGGATTAAATACGAAATCACGCGAAAGAATTCGTGGGCGGAGTGCTAGTAAAATATAGATATATGTATAGACAGTTACTCTACTGAAACTAGTAGAGTACTTGGAATTGTTAGAGTATTAAGCTAGATGATTATAGCGTTAACTCTAGCCGTGTACACCAGGCATGAGTGATAGATAAAAACCCGTGTAAATAAGGCATTACGCGAACTTTAATATCAGCTTGTTTAAAATGAAGTTTGTCGGATTCTCGACTAACTATTGAAGCGTAGCGAAATTTCCCCCATTCTGGTTAAACTTGTTAAGCCAGCTGTTTACTTGGAATATCCTCTTTGTTTGAGCGAGTTAGCTCCCGTTTTTGTTTACGCTAATATGATTTAATTTTGTCTTCCTGGATTTTTTATTTCATGGTTGCAATATAGCAAAGGAAAGGGTTTCTCACCGTGCTTGTGAGGCTTTTTTAGTCGTTACGGCTGGATGGGAGTAATAAACGTGATGCCATTATTACATTATTGTTAAATTCGTCCATCATTTTCAGTTATTTGGTCACATGCCAAGCTTTAAAAACAAAGTCAAGCGAGTTTTTTTTTAATAACGATGTTGCAATCTGTCAAACCATGGCAAGAATTTTTCTTTTCTATTTTAGTATGTGCTGGTACGAGATGGTGCAGGCAAGGAGTTTCTGGAGGCAATTAGGGATGACTTTCGCACAACAGTGAGACTACATTGGTTTAACAAAAAAGAACTTCTCCGTATGTTGATTATTATATTTGACATATTTCATATATAGAGGCAAAATTCAACTTAATTAATTATAAATGCCACACTAAACCACATGAGACCTAAACAAATCTACTTAAATGTAATTTAGCTTCCGTTTCATAAACATGAGACGTTGTGGCCGGTGATCCGAACTAATCCTTAGTACCGACACAATGCTCCCTCCGGCCTTACCATCAAAACTAACCTAACTATATACGTACCTACATACATGCTATTTATATTGTGAGCCCCCATAGATATAAATCTAACTAGATGACGCGTACTTCGCGTGTCAAAAATGACAGTAAAAGTGAGATTAAAGTCTCCGCCAGAAAACAAAAAATTAAAAGTCATTGATCCGACTTGTACAAAAAAGTATACTTAACTAACTTACAAAGTATACGTAACTTGAAAATATGATTTTTTGTTTATGGAGACATTTTGTTAATTTTTAACCGACTTTCGAAAAAGGAGGAGGTTCTATGTTCAACTTCATGTATGATTTTAGTCTCAAATGAAAGGTTCACGCGTTTATGAGATATTAAATCATTAGTGATGCCACGTGAAAGAGTCAAGGACGCCCCTTACCGCGATACATTTGTTTGATAGTGTTAGAGACACTGCCTTTACATTTTTTTCATATTGTTTCGAAATATTGAAATAAATTAGTAGACAGGTGTTAACGACTTTTATTTTTTTGTTATCTGGCGCTGACTTTAGCCAATACTTTAAGCTGTTTCATTTAGCAATATCGGCACGGGATATCAACTGAAATCTAGAAAAATGCTTAATTGAGTTGAGTCAAAAAAGTTGCCAAAGATATTTTCTTTCATCGTTAAGTAAATTTGTTATTAAATTGTGTGTGAAAAAGTGATACGGTTGGTTTTCATAGAGATGGAGAGACTTGCGTTATCTAGTTAGATTTATGTCTGTGCGAGCCCCTTTAATATGATGTGAATATGATACTGTACTGATTAGAATATTCAAGTTTGAAAGGTGACAGAATCAAAATAAAATGGATATTTGGAATATTTTAAAGATATTAATTTACCGTTTAGTATTATATATATTATCTGTGCCGTTTTATATCTGTTTTATTACCTTATTTACTATTATGTGTCTTTATTATACATCATGATTTACCCCTTAAATAAGTATGTTTATTTTATTTTTATTAAGTGGATGCCCGAGACGACACTTGCTATCGGCGTCTCCGTAACCTTGAAGACTCTAGGTTCTCAGTGCTGTGGGCTCTGGTGGACACAGGGCTGGATAAGATTATCTAAGCCTGTGTCTACCGCTCGCATAGCGGAGATCAGGAGACAGCTCAGTCAGATCAGTGAGGCAGCTGATGCGGCACAGCAGTGGTACCCTTCCGCCCTGTTAGTGCTACTGGGGGACTTTAATGTCCACCACCAGGAGTGACTCTTCCCAGGAGTGCACTGATCATACTGGACGAGAGACGCGCAAGCTTGCGGTAGCGCTAAGTCTCACTCAGCTGGTCCAGAGGGCAACGAGGGTGCCAGATGTTGATTGGCACACAGCCAATTGCTTGGAACTTCTGCTGACAACAGATCCAGACCGATACTCAATGTCGATATCTTCACCTTTGTGTAGTTCCGACTACTGTCTGGAGAAGTCTGTTTCCCGCCCGATCCCAGCCCAAGTGGCACGCGGCGGGTATGGCAGTACATGTCAGCAGATTGGGATGGGATGCGATCTTTTTTCGCAAGCTGTCTTTGGCAGCCCAGTTGCTTCTCTTCAGACGATCCATCCTCATGCGCTGACGCTGTGACCGATGTGTTGCCTCGGGGGATGGAGTACTATATTTCATTCTCAGACGTAGCAATGTCCAACGTCGACCGACCATGGTTTGGAGCCGAGTGTAACCACGCCTACGCGGATAAACACATGCCTACCAGGCATGGGTTGACAACCGAACGCGCAAGGCAAACGACGTGAGTTAGAAGAAGAGAGCCTTCAACACGGCTGCCAAGTCCTGCAAAAAGATGATGCGAGGAGCACGGTTTGACCACATTAGCAGAATCGGGTACAAACTTGCTTCATACCCAGCGGGTAGCAAAGCGTTTTGGTAGCAAAGCCCTGGCAAAGTCGGTCGAATCAAATTTCTGTCGCCCCTCACTACCACCACAGCTAAAACCTGACGGTTCATTGGCCCACTCCGCTGATGAGAAGGCAAACATGTTTGCCTCCCTTTTTGCGGAATCTTCGCATGTGAATTCTGATGGCGCGCAGAGTCTTCTTTTTCCTGATGGATGTGTGACGAGTATGTTGGACATTCGCATCCATCAAAAGGACGTCCGCAGGGTGCTGCGTAGAATTGATGTGAACAAAGTGAGTGGCCCAGACGGGATACCAGCAATTGTACTTAAAACCTGTGCACCTAAATTGTCTCCCATCTTGACACGCCTATATCATCTTTCGATAGAGACTGGAAAACTGCCGAAGGCTTGGAAGCAAGCCAACGTACAGCCCGTGCCCAAGAAGGGTAGTCGAGCTGACCCGGCCAATTACAGATCCATATCTGCAACGTCAATCCTCTGTAAGAGTATGGAACGTGTGCTCAACGGTAAGATCCTGGCATACCTAGAAGCGAACGACATCCTCAGTGACCGCCAATACGGCTTCCACCGAAATTGGTACACTGGGGATCTCCTAGCGTATGCCATTCACATCTGGAGACCATCGAGAGATACGGGGAAGTGCTAGCCGTCTCTCTCGACATCTCGAAGGCTTTCAACAGGGTCTGGCACGAAAGCCTCATTGGTAAGCTTCCTTCCTTCGGTCTGCCTAGTGGTCTGTGTGATTGGATTGCGGACTTCCTGAGAGATCGATCCATCCGAGTGGTTATCGTCGGCTGCTCGTCCGGTCAGTTAGATATCAATGCCGGAGTCCCTCAGGGGTCAGTGCTCTCGGCAACTTTATTCATGCTGCACATTAATGATCTGCTAAAACCCGGAACCTTTGGGTACGCAGACGAAAGCACTGTTGCTGCGAGATACGTGTCCGGTGCACAGGCTACTGGGCCTCAGATTCAGTCTCTCGGGGAGACCATTGGTTGAACGCTTGAACCTGTCCTTGAAGGCGGTCTCCGAATGGGTTGATGCCAATCTGGTCAGTTTCAATGCTGCTAAGACCCTTTTTTCCGCTAAAAAGAGCCAATTCCACCCGACTCCATCTTTCCGTGGTGTAACCGTGCCTTTTACGGACCATCTCGAACTTCTCGGTGTTACGTTGACATCGACCCTCAACTGAATTCCATCATCCATCCACCTCCATTCATTGAGGCGAAAGCTCAGTTAGCTGCAAAAAAGTTGGGGATTCTCGCAAAGGTGAGAAGGTACGCCACGCCTGAAAAACTGCTCACCTTGTCTAAAGCGCAAGTTTGATCATGCATGGAGTACTGCTCTCACCTCTGGGATGGATCTGCTAAATACCAGCTTGATGCACTTGAGTCGATTGACAGACGGGCCAAAAGGCTTATTGGCAACGATGCACTGGCCGCCTCAAAGCTCCAGAGCCTCGAACATCGACACTGAGTTGCCAGCCTGTCGGTTTTTTATCGGTTACATTTCGGGGAGTGTGCGACGGAACTGCACAATTTGATTCCGCCTAGCCCTTTCCATCATCGGATTGCAAGAAGTATAGCCATGCGCCATTGGTACATGATGGACATCTATCCCATACGCACAAATCGTTCTGCTAATACTTTCATTATGCGCACAGCTAAGGAGTGGAACTTCCTTCCGGAGTCTTTGTTCTAGCTAGTCTCTAGACAGCTACAACCTTGGGGTCTTTAAGTCGAGAGTGAATACGTAGGTTTCTTCTAGGCAAGCGTGCTGCACCGTAGACCACGTCATCGCTTAACATCAGGGGAGATTGTGGTCAAACGCGAGCCTATTAGCAAATAAAAAAAAAATAAAAAAAGAAGAAAATGTGCAGTCGGCACAGCATGATTTTCTTCTTGTTTTCTTCTTCTTTTCAGTCGATTTTTTTGATTTCATTAACTTTTTTTTGTTAACAATTTTTAGTTATCCTTTTTTTCTAATAAATTTTATACGTATAAGTGGTATATATTTTTGTTATCGCCTCTAAAAACCACATTTTGATACCCCACTCGATGAGATTGGAAGAAAAGAAAACCCTTTTCTTGCAGCCGGGTAAAAAATACACCTTTTACTTATTTTTAAGTAACTACAATACTAGCAGCCGTTGACCTTAGTTTTGCAAATTAATTTAATTTGACCTTTCACAATATAATATGTAGGAGGTATAAAGGGTTAGATGTGACTACTCACTGTCACTTACCCATCGAGTCCGACTAAAATAGCTTTATACGGGACCGGCCCCTCCTGATATATCCTTTGCCGAAGTACGGTCAAGGGTAAAATAGGTACCCATATCGATATTCCGATTAAATGATTAGGAAAATAACATTTCTTTTCAATCAAGTAAGCCTTCCTTTTTTATTACTTTTGAGATTCTTGAGACCAGGGTCTCGAACCTTTGAAAGGCGTACCAGGGGCCGAAACCAACCCGCAGAGGCCATGCTAGGCATTTATGATGAAACTAGTTTTTATAGTTTCATTGCACCAAAATATGTATGTAATAAATATAGCAACAACTTTTCGTTTATAAAACCATAACAACACAACCGCAATACAACAAAAAAACAGCGTCTCTTCACTAGCCTTCTGTTGCCGTCAACCAATCATGTGGCTTTGTAACGTCTCAAAAACAAAAGAAAGAAGGTCTCCCTGGCAAAATAAATAAAACACAAATAAGCTCACTTCAAAAAACCGCTAAGTAATAGTCTGTTCTATGATCTAATCCATAAACCATGACTGCTTGGGAAGAGACAACATTTATTTCATGCCATTACCCTCCCATTGGTTTCCCGCCCGTCGACTGATGGCCGACGCAGCCTCCAATTAGCCGATTGCCTTTTCCTCTCTCGGATTTCTTGGCGTGATCGCATTTCAAGCGAAATAACATCCGGCTTACGAGTTAACTTGTTTTACAGATTCTGTGTTTTTTTATGATCTATGTGTCAAAGGCGAATTCATTCATAAGCATGCAGCACTAAGGGTTAGTAGTAAGTAATTTATTTCACTCGACTCAACCTCGACGCAGCCACCTAAAGTGAAATTGACAATTAGACTTTGTCTTACACCTTGAAATTAACATCCTCATCTCCTCGACTTGAAATATTTTTAAAGTCAAGTCGAGCCATTTAGTCGAGTGGAGTGAAGGAAGTTTCCTTCATAAGGACTTAGTATATGGGTACTATAACTCCTCCAATATGTTACTTTCTTCCATTTAGATTTTCCATTTTTAGTGTGATATAGGTAGGTCAAATGTTAAAGGTCGCTGAAGAACAGGAAACAAAAACTTAAACCCGAAATCACTCCGGCGACCAAATTTTTTTTTTTTAATACTTTATTAATAAGAACAAAATTCTTAATAATTAATTACGATCTAGCCTAAAAGACTAATAAGAAATTTAACTCTAACTTAATATGTTATGTGATAGATGTTAAAACTAATTATAGTGCCCATTTACACTTTTACACAAGTCCGTAGCACTTTCCTAGAGTCTGATATAATTTATAAAAACACTATGTTCATGTATTATATGTATAGCACAACATTGTCACTATTATTCATTCACTTTATACACTACACTAATTCAAAAGGTTTAGTTCTTTTTAGCCTACGCACTAAGTCTGTGTTGTCTAGCAGCTGGATAGCCTTAACATTCACGTGTCGATGAAGTCTGCTCGTGAGCGTGAGTCGTTCGTGAGCTTCAGCAAATTTTTGGATGATGATGGTGACGAATTCCATTTTAAGGTCACGGTGGAGATCGTCATTTCTTATGTACCAGGGTGCATTTACAGCATCCCTGAGGACTTTATTTTGAAATTTTGAATTATTTTGACGTTGCTTTTTTTAGTACAGCCCCAAAGTTGGATACCATACATCCAAATTGGCATCAGTATATGCTTATATAGGGTTATTTTATTATGTATTGATATACAGGATTTCCTTCCGAGTAACCAATACATACTTTTATAACGTATATCGAGTTCCTGTCTTTTCTTTTTGACGTGAGCTTTCCAACGCAACTTGGCGTCGAGAGTTATGCCCAGGTATTTGGCTGTATTAGCATAAGGCACTTGCATGCCGTTTATGAAGATTGGATGATAGTCCAAGTGTTTGTTTGTGAAGTCAAGGTGAATTGATTTTGACTCATTCAGTTTGATCTTCCATTTTTGTGTCCAGTCATAAACTTTGTTCACAGCTAATTGAACTTTTTCTACAGCTTCTCTGTGGCTTGATCCGGTAGCCATAATAGCAGTATATTCTGCAAAGGTCGCAATGATGTTGTTTTCCAGTTCTGGGATGTCACATGTGTATAACAAGTACAAAATTGGGCCTAGCACACTTCCTTGAGGTACCCCAGCTTTTATAGCTTTTAGCTCGGAATATGCATCCTCTTGCCTTATTCTAAACATTCTATTAGTTAAGTACGAATCTAGAATGTCTGCAAATTCTGGTAGCATGCGTCTTAGCTAGAATATTATACCCTTATGCCAAACTTTGTCAAAAGCTTGCGCGACATCTAAAAACACGGTGGCGCAGACTTCCTTATTTTCAAGCGTTTTTCAATGATATGGGTTATTCTATGTACCTGGTCTATTGTTGAGTGTTTTTCCCTAAAGTCAAATTGATGATTTGGAATAAGGTCTTTATCTTCTATTATTGGTTTCAACCGTTTCAATAATAGTTTTTCGAACAGCTTTGATAACACAGGCAACAGAGAAATAGGTCTATATGACGATGCTTCATGGGGTGGTTTCCCAGGCTTCGCAATCATTATGACTTCAGCGACCTTCCATGGCTCGGGTACATGTTTTAAGATAAATGCAGCATTGATAAGCTTGGTTAGCTTCACTATGGCTTTGCGCGGGAGGTGTTTTAGAATTTCACCTGTAATGAGGTCATAACCCGGAGACTTTTTCGAACTAATGTTATTTTGAATTTCTCTCATTACTTCTTTAGGAGTCACCAGCTTAATTCTTTGGGTATGTGACACATTTTCACTCTCAAGTATTTCTATTGAGCCTTCATTGGGTTGAAAAGTTTCTTCCAAGTGTTGAGCAAACCTTAACGCTTTTTGATCATTTCTTATGGCCCATTTTCCGTCGCTATCTCTGATGAGCGGTATTAGTATAATTGGCCTTTTTAGATTTCTCGTCGCTTTCTAAAGGGTCCGTTGATTTCTCATTGGTTAGCTGCAGGAGTTTGGTATTCAGGAATGCATCCTCAAATTGTACAATTTTCTTCTTTAATCGACCAAACATGATTTTCTGATTTGTTTTCTTCTCGGACAAAATAATCTGTTACTAAAATATTATCTCTTACTTGGATTGTGACTCAGGGGGGTGACCATAAGCTCTTAGAGAAAGGTTATTTTGTGATCGCGTAAGTGACAGATGTATACAAGTCATATACATCTGTCCCTTGCACACACTCAAAATAACCTTACTATGAGAGCTTATGGTCACCCCCCAGTTCCCAGCAATTGTTTGTCTAGTAAATCAAATATATCTGTTTAAAGAACAAGGTACCAAATGTGCTTAACTAGCGAAAGCTTAAGCTAAATTCTATCCCGAGACGTGAACGTTAAAGTTTATGTCCTGAAAATAAGCGCTCGCTGAGAATAACGATATTGGAACCAGTCTGCCAACGTATATTTTTAAAGCGTATTTTCATTTATTTGTTTAATACTTTATGCACTCAAACGTACAGAGGCGGACATACTGCCTTACGCATTTACTACCAATCGACCTTTGGGCGATGCAGAGACAAACAGTGGAAATTGCAACTAGTAATTAAGTAGGTAGATTTAAATTTTATTGTTTGTGTGATCAGTATCTTACTAATATTATAAATGCGAAAATTTGGATGGATGTATGTTTGTTACTTCTTCACGCTCAAACGACTGGACGGATCTGGATGAGATGTGGCACATATATAGATTATAGTCTGGAATAACACATAGATTAGTTGTTATCCCGGGTATATGCTCCCATTGGGATAATTTTTGACATTAGAAGACTTATATTTGACTTCTATTCAGAAGGTAGTAAACTATAAATGCAATAAAATTATACCTCATGTAAACTCGAAATAAATATATAAATATATTTAAATATTAGTATGAATAGATAAATATTGAAAGACGATGCCACTGCCAACTTCTTACGCATCTGCTCGCAAACTTTAAATGTGAAGGTCAATTGGTTGGTTGCCATCCTGATTTCCTTGGGGAGCGCATTCCACATAGAAATAGACTGAACGAAGAACGAACAGCAAATGAAGTCAGTGCGGTGAATGGGACATTGAAAAAGACGTTTATGTGAAGAGGGAAGATTTAACATTATTTTTCTGAGTAAACAGCCTACTATTTCACTAATACACTTGCTAATGAGCTTGTCCTAGTATAACAATGGTAGCGACATAATATTTACATTGACATAGACACATTGTTTCTTCGTTAACGCTTTTTAGGGTTCCGTACCTCGAAAGGAAAAAACGGAATCCTCATAGGATCACTTTGTTGTCCGTCCGTCTGTCTGTCTGTCAAGACCCTTTTTCTCAGGAACGCGTGGAGGTATCAAGCTGAAATTTATATCAAATACTTAAGTCTACTGTCCCTTAAAGCTGTGAAAAATCAAATTCCGAAGCCAACGCAATCAAAAGATACAGCCGTTTATGCCGCAAATTTCCGCAAATTTTCGACACTCGCAAGGGAATCAAAACCTACAGAATCATTTGCCAAACTCGAGAGTTGTGATTGGTTGGCAATTGATTGGAAGTTGTGGCCAATTTTGAGTTTGAGTCGGAATCAGTGATATCGATGGTCGAAATTCGAAAGCCGACGATCAGCAAGCAGCGAGTAAAGTTAGAAACTAGATACGAGTTGGCGTGCAGCGAGAAGCGAGTGTGTAGTTTGATAGTTTTACCGCTCGGCTCTTTTTATTGACAGTGTATACTTTGGTCGTTTCTTCAGCGATAAAATAGTCTAAAGCTGTAGCGGCACCAACGCCGCCACATACGAACAAATGACATGACGTCACGCATCCTGCATCGCGCAAGCAAAGTTTTTGGCGCGATTTGAACTCCTAAACAGTCCACCAATAACCGTTGGGCAGTTGCCCGGACCAGACACAACACCCGTCTGGTCGGAGGATCCTTCCTTTTCAATGTAGATTTTCGGGATTTTACACCCTATTCCGCATACCTCCTTCATTTTTGTCATTTATTTTTGTTGATTGAATGTCACATATCTAGAGCCTCAGATGTAGTTATATAGTACATATTCACTAACACAGATTGCCATTTTCGTTTAATCTAAGGTTACTTTCTTCATGATATATTCTTAACGTTTATTTTGTAAGTTGTCGTGAAGTTTGAAGGACGATGGGTTGTATAATTTAACTGTCTACAATCAAATATTACCCTCGTTTCGAGCTCAGGGCGCTTTTGTAATTACTTCCAAACTTCTGAGTTATGCGACCGTGGATTTATTGTTTGCTTAGCTAATCTCTCGTTATAGAGTCCGTTAATACTGATAAATTAAACGCTTCTTTATTCTTATCTGAGATTTGTAAATTTCTCCCACGTTAATAACCAAGTATTTCAGCTTTCAATTTTTTATACTATTATTCTCCTACACTAGTACTCATATTTCCATACTGCAATTATAAATACGTTAAAATTAAAGTACCCCTAATGAATGCCTTAAATTCAGCAGATTTGCTAGTTCATAACCAGTTCATTTAGATGTCACGTAACAGTAAATGCGACAGCCATTAATTATTCCGGAGTATAATGATATCTGCGAATAAAGCTGTCGCTTCACTGCTAATTCAATGAGCTGGCAACTCCGAATGACCAAGCGCTGACCGAAAATTTGAATTATGAATACCACACGACGCAAAATAAACATGCAATTCGATTTACTTGTGCCCGGCTGCTCGTATTTACTACGTAATATGCGATTCCCGATATTTTGCCTGAAATATTGAAAGCCATTTTAATTACGATAAAGAAATATAGGAATAGGAAATTGTTCTGCATTCTCTTATTGGTATTTGGCTGTTTTTCTGCGAAATCAAATAAGTCTAGGTATATGCTAGCAACTGAAAATACAAATGGCTGTACCAAGTTAAGCTACAAAAGCAAGCCTAAGCGTTAAAAAATAACACAAAACTAAAGTACCAAGTAAAAGAACATTAGCTAAAGTAATGTAGCGCGTAAAATCACGTGAAATGTTATTTTATTGAGTAAAGCGGCGTGAGTCCTGACCAGTGGTCGGGTAAGGTTGGTAGAGACCCTCGTCACGATTTGAAACTCTCCTAAGGAAGCGATTATGAACTTACACTTAGTGCACATTGACTGAAATAGGAATGGAAAAAATGGGCTATGTTGTAAACAAGCATTTTATTTGACTAGATACGTAATAAATACGTTCTGTATTTCGTAAATTAGGTTAGTCAGAAGCGACTATGCGTCATATATTCCACTTTCAAACGTCATTTGGATTAAGTCTCATGAAATAGGGGTTTATCATCCTTAACCGGCTTTCATTGAATGCGGGTAGAAAATTGTCATCGAATGTCCATAAGTTCATCTTCATCACTAAATCAAGTGTCAGAATAACTGATTCTATTATTTTCTACCCTATCCATCTTTAGTGTCATCATAATTTTCGATTTCGACCTATTATCAGCTTCTTTTTCGTGTCACTGCGCGTCTTGTGGGTTTTCTTTTCGGGTTCAATGACATGGAAATATATAAAAACGGAAGGTGGAAGGGTTAACGAAAACATCCGATTTGCAACCTCTTGAGAACTCAGGACGAGATTTTTGGTTATTCATGTATATATAAACATGTAGATTGAATGAATATTTCTTGGTATGTTAACATAATTATAGAAGACCTTCTTCAAATTGCAGATGTTTCACGGGAAAGTTCTACCGAAAAAGAACTCAGTCATAATCCAGACATAGCCTTCTCGTGTTCCAAATTTCATCAAAATCCTAGCCACAGAGGCCTGATTGATTACCAAACATCGACACATCTAGCCTTTAACTTCAATTAGTAGGTATAATACTATAGTAGGCTCTAGGTACAGAATATTAATTTGTTGCCTCGGTTTAAGCTGAAGTGAATGCCGTCTGCTGCGAGCGAAACCTAAACGTTTGCTATCTTCGATGCCGATCTTTGGTAAATTATTCGCAAGTCTGTAAGCTTAGCAGGCTTTGATACCTCGAGCGGCTTGTCTTGTGCTAAAGCCGCTTTACCTTGTAGACACAAGATCGCTTTATGCGCTTAATCTACTTCATCTGTACTGATAGCAGGCTTTGACACCCCTTCGCCTAGCTCTATCAGCCAAAATAATATACTTACCTTATCCCAAACTATTCAGCCAGATAGCTCTAAAACCGTTTACCTTGTAGACACAGCACAATTTTAGGCGTGTTAACTGTCTTATAAAGTTATTTTTGTCGTCCACTTGATGCAGCTTAGAGAGGTGTGGAAAAAGCTGGCAGAAGCCTTCGTGCCGACACTCGCATAATGATTGTTGACAAATGCTATTATAAAATAAAAATTCAGCTCAATTCACTTTGTTCGCTGACAAAATACATTTTGGCACTGAACAAAAACTTTTTAATTGGATACCCGTTTAAATGATAGCCATTAATTTGTAACTCTGTTTTTTCTCTCTCCATCTTTATTTTTGTAATTTCGCCTTATACGCTTGATCCACAGTACTAAGTAGTACCTTTATTTTAGTAAGTAACTTACTAAAATAATAACTTTACTTACCTTATTCCGAACCGTTCAGCCAAATAGCGCTAAAACCGCGTACCTTGTAGACACAGCATCGCTTTATGCACTTTATTCACTTCATCAATACTGATGCCCTCCCCTGATGTCTAGTTTAGTTAGCAGCTAAAATAATATATTTACCTTATACGAGCCCTTCAGCAGAATAGTGCTGAAACCGCTTACCACTGCGCTTTATCCACTTCATCAGCGCTAATAGACTTCTCCGTTTAGTTCTAACGGCCATAACTTATTCTGAATCATTCAGCTCGTGGCTAAACAATAACAGTCGGGTCGACCTTCAGGGTTAAGCAATGCTTGTCGAGGTTGGTCCGTGGATGGGTGACCATCTTTATACAGCGAGATTCACGTTTAGCTGTTGGTCCCGACTGCCATTTAAAGATCTTTGACAGTCGTTATGGGTAGTCAGAAGCCTGAAATCTGACATCAGTATTTCCAAAGGGTATCTTTACTGGATTGTTGAAGTCAGAGAAACAGTCCTCCATGTAAAATACTCAGCTGAATCCCGTTAGATTGGAAGCCGATCCCAACATAGTTGGTAAAACTTTTTTACATAAAAATACAACCGACTTCCAAATAAAAAAACACTACAAAGTAAAAAATAACTTTAATTTCTGAAGTCGGTGTTTTTGTGTCTTCGTTTTTTGACACCGACTTCCGAAATAAAAGTTATTTTTCACTTTGTAGTGTTTTTATTAGGGTAGATTTATAGGAAGTCAGTATTCAGTCATATCAGTAATTTTTGTAAAAAGGTTTTATTTTCTCTTTTTTGCTGTGGTACGTATCTATAATGCTCACAGTTACGCCAGAATAGGGGTCATATTCAAAATAATTGTAAGTTACGGATAGGAAACAAATATGAATATTATTTTATTGTAACAGAAAAATAACAGAAAGGAATTATTAGGGCAAGTTTAAATAGCATACATTTGTAAAATAAATAATTAACATTGATCTAATTGAAACACCTGGGATAGTAGAATACCATCACTACTATCACTACCTATACATACTTCAAATAAAAAGAAAAAAAAAAGTTTTGGCTAACCTGCGGTGCAGTAAGTTGAATAATATTTTATTATCATTAATTCATATATGACACTATGTGAATAACGCCTAATCATTAATATCTGTTACGTAACAGAAAAAAGTGATGGACAAAATAACGTATATGAATTAATTGCACGTGTCTAACCTACAAATCTATTTATTTCCACATTAATTTAAATGTTATACGAATATTTTATATTTATAACAATTAGCACAATACAGTTATTTCCTAGTATGGGTAATAAAACAGTAAACTTACTTACCGCTATTTTAAACGTCTCAAATTAAATATTTACTTTTAAAAGTCTAATTTTCTTCGACAACGAAACGAGCTGAGAAACTATATTGAACAAAATGGCCGATCATTTATTTTTACGTCGTGTAGTGACAGGTAGTGGACTAATGTTGCCAGTATATCAAATTTCTTTATTACCATGGAAATAATGTTAAAATAGCATAACAGAGAAGAATAACAGATATGTGTAAAATCAGGAGACTCATTAATAAATTAAATTTAAAGAACAATAAATAGTATTTTATATTTTGTTTAGTGAAGTGTTGAAAGTTTAAACAGTATTCTCTGAATATTTTTTTTTTTAACCTTTGTTTAATAGTTAATAATTAAATTATTTTTTTTAGT
The DNA here is from genome assembly GCA_964057195.1 of Orthosia cruda. Taxonomy (NCBI): domain Eukaryota; kingdom Metazoa; phylum Arthropoda; class Insecta; order Lepidoptera; family Noctuidae; genus Orthosia; species Orthosia cruda. The sequence continues at coordinate 14,568,227 of OZ059830.1, read as the reverse complement.
TAACAGTCAAAGACGTGGACATTGAGCACTTGTATGAAACGGAATCTACGCAATGTTTGGTTTCATTTTTTTTTAATGAATTGTTTAGCTATATCAAATGTTTCGTTGTTTTTTATTAAATTGAAATAAACATCTAATCTGTTTGTTTATGAAATTCTAGTCAGTTGTATCTCGTTATAAAAATAATTGGGTTGGACACTATGACAGTATAATTATTACAATTATTTTGAATATGACCCATAGATTACCCGAATAACATGAAATCGGGTGCAGTTAGAGTGTACCAGGGTGAACTGTACACATTTGAGTACCCTTTTAGAGCAAAGCAGCGTAATGTTATGTTATGAAATGGTGTAAACAAATGTTTATTGTTTGCACCAATACGATTGCAGCAATTCCAAAAGATAGAACGTCATTTATTGAAGAGTTCTGTTGTACTCTCATAACTCGAATTGAAGTGCGACCACATGGGAAGCAACAGCTTTCAAACAAAAAGAGAATCATCAAAATCGGTTTACCTAGTAAAAAGTTCCGAGGTAACACACATAAAAAAAATACATTCGAATTGAGAACCTACTCCGTTTTGAAGTCGGTTAAAAATGCAGTCTGATTGATTGCGAACCATTCAGCCTGATACTCCGCGGAAACCTTGGAGACACAGCATCGCTTTATTCACTTCATCAGTACTGATAAAGATTAATACCCTCCCCGACTGGTTAAGTTAGCGGCTAAAATATTAAAACTTATCTTTCGCCGAACCATTCAGGCAAACAGCGCTTTTATCGGCAAACAAGATGCCTCCGAATTGCTTTTAGATTTTGTGGAACTCAAGGGGAAAGTAAACAGCTGACTGATGTATCTTTTAGGTGGGGATATGATTTGGTGTTTAGGATCAAATCCTATTGAAATAAAGGTCTATTTTCTAAGAATACATAGATTGTTTTAATAATCTACTGTTAATTTTAAAATAATGTCTTACGAAATGTAATAGGTACCTAATAACTACTTCAGTTTTTACTTTATATTGATTTTGTAAAAGTATTTAATAATAGAGCTAGGATGCAAAAATATGATATACAAATTATAATTATCTATGTTTAGGAATAACAATAAACACGTTATAAGTATTTATGTAACATTAAATATTCACTGTTTCATAAATGTATCTATTGAAGTTTCATAGATGATAGCGCCGTTGCGTTGTGACAATGAAACTGAAAAATAAAAATAATCAAACGTCCATATTCATTAACATTCAACATTCCATATGCCATACGGCTTTTTTCACCAACAGCACATTCATCAAAATACAATAGCTTGAAAATAGATAGCAAACCTAATTCATATGGATTGGTTCTACCGAGTGTTTCATCGGGTTTAGACGGTTATATCTCTATTTAGTCACAGATTGAAAACATTTTCGAGCTACGAAAAAAGGGACAGCGGAAATTGAAGCCGAAATACAGATATAGTGCGCCATTCAGCTTGGTCTGACGTCCGTCGGAGTTATTAGGACAAGACTGAATAGATTGAATAAATGCTTCTACTCCCCTAGTCTTGTTTCTACGTCGAGGACGGGATCCAAACTTAATGGCATATTAATTCGGTTTGCGTACTTCGGGTGGCATAAATATTCCGCTAGATAAATAATCTTAGTGTTTTTCAGATGGAAGCTCAGAATGGTTATTTAAGATCGTCTCAGTATTGTAGAAGAAGTTACATTACATTGTATCTATACCAATATTATAAAGAGGAAAGATTTTTTTGTTTGTTTGTTTGTTTGTACCGAATAGGCTCCAAAACTACTGGACCGATTTCAAAAATTCTTTCACCGTTAGGAAGCTACTCTATCCCCGGGTGACATAGGCTACTTTTTAACCCTGTATTCCCACGGGAACGGGAACTACGCGGGTGAAACCGCGAGGCGTCCTCTAGTTTTTAATATTTTGGCATAAAATATTTAAATTCACCAGGCTTTCAGGGGATAAAAAGGTCCACATAATTAAAATTAAAACTGTAGGGCCCTTCATAAAACCAGTTACTGAAACAACCCTCCTGAGCGTCGTCTAAGTAGATAACTTTTAAATTACGCCTCTAATGATTGCATAAATTTACGTTGAGACTATCTGGTGGGCAATAAGTATACGAAATATTAAGGCCCAATTAAATAAACAAATGCTCCCAATTACAAAGAAGACTTAAAAGACCAAATGTTTTGAAAACACCGAAGAAAATTAAGGAAACTTTCCTACCGTTTGTTTTAGTTTCGTATTTTCTTTTTTTTAACTTCAATAGGTTCTTATTTTTGCAGATTGAGTTCGGTACAAAGGCTGCGACCTGTTTTCTCATTTCTGTCCGGAACACCGAGATTACAGGCAGCTTCGCCGACGGTACCTAAATACACTCGTTTTTTAACGAATATTTTTACCAAGTGCTTTTGAAACGAATAAGAACTCTTTTGACTTTGAAATGGCTGGTCTGATGGTTATTTGGTGGCGCCTTTTATTTCAAAATGGCTTTATAGGATGGTGGAATAGAGATCGTAAGCATTTTGTTTCTACTCATAATAATAAAAAATAATGGCATCATGATTAAATTTATAACAGTTCTGAATATAGAAGAATATTATAATAATAGAATTTATATTTGTTTCGGGATATTTACCATGTAGATTTAGATTTTGGTTGAGAGCTCAATATTTCGGCATCCTTACAAGCGCCATTATCACGAGTATTTGCGGGTGGGTGTTATTTACGAGCAGATCATAACGATCATGGCGCTTGTAACGTTGTGACCATGTCAGCTTAAAAACTTATATTATAATAATAATTACTCACCACGCTTGCTCATGATGGGTTGGTGATTTCAGACTTATCTTAACTATAAGCCCAACACAAGTTTACAATCTAAAATCAATACTGCTATTAGAAAACTAATCAATATATCAAGTGGACAGACCAAACGAAGAGAAGGCGTTAACGATTGTAGTAAGGGATTCCATACGAAAAGTTTTGGCTAGGTCCGCAGGTTTCCTCACGATGCTTTCCATCACCGTTGCCGCTGATGCCAGTGATGTCTAAGATAAACTATGAAAGTACATAAATATTTATTGAAAAGGTTACATTTGCACTTGCCCGGTTATAACATTAATCAAAAGAAAGGCATTCACAGTACTGGACTAACGAAACCATTTATGGCAAAAATCTATCTATCACAGTTATATTAAATTTATAATAAAATCTCCTTCTCCCTTCTTATATTGGAAAACCGTGTTCCACCATAACTTCCATGAGCTTTTATAACGTGCCTGCGATATGGGATTACCTACATGTAGCCGTGTATAAACGCATAAGTCTATAATAATATGAATCTCTATTACTCTTGTTAATTTGACCTTGTTGCATTTTTTATTCAGCTGAGCGACGCAAAGGAGGGTAATGTGTTTATCAGTCTATGTGTGTTTGTTCCTTTGTGGCGATCTAGAGACCAAACGGGTGGATCGATTTTGATGATTCATAAGTCAATCGATTCGTCTTAACCTTGCGAATGTCACTGGCTACGTTTGAATTGAAAATGAAAAATGGCGACTTTTGGGAGCCATATTGTGGGGGGGCCCAATTTTGTTCTTCTTCCTCACTCACCGTGTGGGGTATGAAATTATTTGTTTTAGGAGGTGACTACAAAAATATTTACCAATTATAAGTAACTTGAAAATAAAATACCGTACTAAAAATACAGAAGTGAACTAAAAAAACGTAAACAAGAAGAACACCATACTGTGCAGGTGGCATAACCGTGAGCATGATTTTCTTCTTGTTTACGTTTAGTTATTGAACACCTGCACCCTGATTGCGTAACTTTAAAGAATGGCACACACCCTCTTTGCTTACATACATTGTTTCATATGTTCAAAAATCCTTCTTCTCGACATCGTAAGACACGCAATGAATACTGTTGATTTGTGAAAATGGAAGCGTGCGTGCTTTGATCTTTCAATAAAGTTACGCAATTATAATACTTGGTGTAGTACTTTCAGTGGTGTTATATAAATTGTAAATATGGGTTTTTTATTATATTATTATATTCAATTATAATTATCCTTATGAACTTACGTTACGCTATTTTTGGTACTTATCATGAAATGAATATACCTGTACAAATAAACCACGACTACCTTTCACCCGTGTCTATGAAAGTGTCGAAGAAAACAAGTTCAGTTCCAATATAACAACAGCCATAGAAAATCGATGGTGTAGCCGCCAGCCGGCAGTATTGATCTCGACGTCTATGTCTCTTTTCACTCTGACAGCCCAGTCAGCGGTGTTCGCGCCAAAATGGAGCAGCCATTTTTTATCCAGGTACCAACTACAATTTTGTTGGGATACATGTTAGTGACACTACTTTTACAGGCTGTTACGTCATGTTTTTAAGCCCCGATGGAAAAAGAGGGGTTTTATAGGTTTGACTTGCGTATTTGTGTATCTTTCTGTGGCATCATAACTCCTAAACTGATGAACCGATTTTGATGACGTTTTTTTTTTGTTTGTAAGGCGAGAATGTTCTTAGACATGTTTGATGAAAATCGGTCCAGCCATTCAAAAGTTATAGGCCGTTGTACCGTTTGAATCGGGGTGTTTTCGCAAGATATCGTGTCATATACGTGTTTAATAGAATGTCGATCGAAGCACGTTTACTTCTAGAATTTTTTTGTAGCATGCATTAAAAATATATAGGACAAGTTATCTATAGGACCTGCATCAGAATGCTTTATATACTAAAGAGTGGTTACAAAATTGCAACCATAGGTAACTAATAATATTTAAATTACCCGCGTGGTGGATAATAGCCCACTACCTCTATGAGATGAGGCCTGTGTCCCAGCAGTGAGAATATTAAAAGGCTGATGATGTGATGTGAAATTAATTAGCTTGTACTAGGTTAGTTGCAGCTTATGTAAGCGAAGGTCACCTGGCTATAAACCAAGAGAGCAAACAATGCATGCGATGGCGTCATAGCCGAACAAAGCCACGAATTGATAGTCCGGAACAAACACGAATAAATTAAGCGATATTGTTCTGAAACTGCATAGCGTCGCTTAGCAAACAAACATAGGTCAAGTTGAAAATGAGCCAGTTTTACTTTTAGATGTCATACGTAGAACGAACATACTCGTATATACTGAAATACCATAGAAATATAAAAAACAGGACAAGTGACAAGGGGGCGTGTCGGTGTCCGCGCGACGTGGTCAAAGTGAGCATGTTGACCGTCATCATGACAATATACAAGAATGCCGTGCTGTTCAGTGGTTTCTTGTAAAAACCGAAACATAAACCAAAACTTTGTAAATCGTGGCATCTCTTACCATATGTAAGTATTAGTATTTTACAATATTTGTATTAATAGTCATGAAAACCAACAAATCGTAAAATATTTCTTGTTTCTGCTATGTTATTTTAACCCGCGCCGCAAAAAGAGGGGTGTTATAAGTTTGACGTGTGTTGCTGTGTATCTGTGTGTCAGTCTGTGGCATCTTAGCTCCTAAACGAATGAACTGATTTTGATTACGTTTTTATTATTTGAAGGTTGGTTTTGTCGAGAGTGTTCTTAGCTATGTTTGAATAAAATCGGTTCAGCCGTTCAAAAGTTATGAGCGTTTAACTGTTTGATTACGCAAGAAAATGTGTCGAGGGTTTTTGTTTAATTTTGAAATTTTACTTGTTTGTTTTCAAATATCACAGCGGCTGTAGTATTTTTGGATTAAATCGACTGTACCTTTAATACACAAAGTTATGCCCGAATAGATTACCCGAATAACATAAAACCACTATTTAAAAAATATAATGCTTGTAATGGTGGCCATACACCATCCTTTCTATCGTCCAATCGGCATGACGCGATCGATTGGATCAGTTAGAATTGACTGTGTGTGGGAGTGGATTGGCATGATAGTTATACTTGACGGCACAATCGAATTTCAATTATTTTGGCTTGATCGTGCCGATTGGACCGTTTATGGCGGTCGTTAAGAAAAGGTGTAATGTGGCTCCTTGGTGACATTAGAACAAAATCGAGTGCAAGCATTTTGAATCAGTCTTACAGTACGTGCCAAAAGTCGAGGTCCCACAACGGTATCAGCGTAATTTAACTTAGACAGAACTAGAATATCAACTAGCTGTACCCGTAGAGGCAATAGTTCTTGGTCCATGATCAAACTCAGATTTCTCGCCTCGTAACACGACCAATACTTTGGCCCGTTACGATAACGTAAGGAAGACTACTATTTATAGTACTGAGTTGACACTTTCCACCAAAACTTTGAAGAAATATATTTAACTAGCTGTCCCACGCGGCTTTGCTCCCGTCAACTGGCTACCTACTCATCTACCCTACCCACCCTACATAAATGATTGTTGCGTAACTTTAAAAAGTTTTTAGAACATTTTTCATTGATGCTCCGCTTCTATTGGTCGTAGCGTTATCTTATATACCTTCCTCGATAAATGGACTATCTAACACAAAAAGATTTTTCAATTCCAACCAGTAGTTAGAATCATATAAACCAGTAGTTTGTTTGTTAGAACGCGTTCAAACAAACAAACTCTTCAGCTTTATAATATTATATTATAGATTTGCTTGTTTTGGGGTCTGTTTGATTTAGACAATTTATATTAAAGTCTCCTAAGAGAACGATGTGTTTGTCACCTGTCCAGCTGCTCCGCCTTTTTGAGGTGCTGAATTATCCGGTTTCGCCGGGGCCGACCTCGTGGGTACCAGCATGGCCCCGCGATTGGCACGTCCTGACGAGCCCATGGCAGCCGCGGCAGTGGCAAATTACACCGCGTTTCGCTGGCGCAAGGCCGCCTGGTCAAAGTCAAAGTCAAATATATTTAATCAACTAGGCCTTTATGCGGCACTTTTGAACGTCAAACACAAATTAAAATTTACGAGTAATAAAAGTTGATTCTACCGTTCATTCGGAAAAGTAGCTTGTTATGGAGAAGAAAAAATAAAAAAAGATTCCAACGAATTGAGAACCTCCTCCTTTTTTTGAAGACGGTTAATAAAAATAGGTGTCTTACAATATTTACTTAAGTATATACATTAGTAAATTCATATATGCACCCAGAATAGCACTACACACTATACTACGTACAGGTATAAAGTATTATAAAGCATTAGCAGGTAAATTCATTAATTTGATAAATAGGAATAGGTTCTCACATACTTACAAATATTGCAAACATAGGTAAATACCTAATTCAACATGAACGGAACAGTCCATTTAAAAAAATAAATAAAAAATACTGAAACTATGAATATAAATTAAGAAATTTGATTTTGTCTACACTAAAGATTGCCCTATGGGGCAGGACCAGCATGTTACCAAGCATTCTTATCTTGAATATAATCATCAAATTTTTAATATGCTTGTTTACAAAGTGTGCTTTTAACTAAAGTTTTAAATTTACTTTAATTTAGATTTAATATATCACAAGGTATTTTTTTATAGAATTGAACACAGCACCCCATGAAAGATGAATGTACTTTAGCTAGTCTATAAGATGGTTGATCTAACTTATCTTTATTTCTGGTATTACAATTGTGTCTATCACTGACTTTACTAAAGAGATGTATATTTTTCCTTACATACATAATATTTTCATAAATGAATTGGCATGAAACTGTCATAATATTAATCTTTTTAAATAGTTCCCAAAGAGATTCTCGGTGACTTAACTTATATATGGCACTGACAGCTCTCTTTTGCAAAATAAATATGGATTCAATGTCAGCCGCTCGACCCCACAGTAAAATACCGTATGACATAATGCTGTGAAAGTAACTAAAATAGAACAAACGCACGGTTACTACATCCGTTAACAGTCTTATCTTTCTAACATTGCAATTTGTCGTCTAGAGTGATTCCCAGGAAAACTGTTTGATTTACATAGTCCAACTTTTCGCCAATTAATATAATGTCACATTCGGTACTTCTAACATTCGGCAATGTGAATCTAATACATTTGTTTTATTTTTTCATTTTGTACCAAATTGTTTGCCGTGAAACACTTTTGGACCTGATGAATAGAGTTATTCACATCATCAAGACTTTGTGACCGTCGATCTATTTTAAATATCAAAGAACTGTCATCAGCAAACAACACCATCTTCGGTTGAGTTTGTAGTAATTGGGGTAAATCGTTAATATAAACTAAAAAGAGGAATGGACCCAATATAGAGCCTTGAGGAACATCCACTGCCATTTCAGACCCTAGTGAGTTTACGCCGTTTACCTGAACTTTAACTTGCCTGGCTTTTAAATATGATCTAAGTAACTCAAGGACTGTATGTCTAATTCCATAGTGCTCGAGCTTCAACAATAGTGTCTCGTAGTTAACGCAATCGAACGCCTTCGAGAGGTCTCAAAAGATTCCAATGGCGTCTTGTGCTTCAACCCAGACGTTAAAGATGTTCTTCATTAGGGTGACACCGGCGTCAGTTGTGCAACGCCCTTTGGTAAAACCGTATTGTTGATCATAAAAGATAGAATGTTTGTTAAAATGACGCAACAATTGGTTGAACATTAACTTTTCGAAGACCTTACTATGTCGACTGGCTCGCCGCTAGCGGGGACTATGGCCTCCAAAGCTTAAAACCGACGCTGAAATGCAGCCAGCTCCTGCCAGCACCAGGTTTAGAATCCGGTCCTCTGCAGGCACAAGGCGGCCTTGCTTTTGCAACTTTAGCGTGGTAGATTCGTCTGAATCACGTTTCTATTAATTTATATATTTATTAGGGTATTTATTATAGTAAACTAGCCTCTGCCAGCGGCTTCGCCCGCGTGAAAGTCGAAAATTATCCTGAGAGAAGTAAATAAATAAACAAATAAATCAATTAATAAATAAACAAAATAAATTATTTATTTATTTATCTATGTCTATATATCTCTGTGTCAAATTTCATCCAAATCCGTCCAGCCGTTTGAGCGTGAAGAAGTAACAAACATATAAACACACACACACTCACAAACTTTTGCCTTTATAATATTAGTGTGATGCGATACATAATTATGTATGTTTATTTTAACTATAATATAAATGTTTTTATTCAATTTTATTTCAATAATTATTTAAATTCTTTCCGCACCTGCATGTTATCTTCCTCATCGGACTACCAGACGTACGGCGATGCGCCATCGGTACATGGTGGACATCCCACCCATACGCACTAAACGTTTTGAGAATTCTTTTATTATGCGTACAGCTAAGGAGTGGAATTCCCTGCCGGAGTCTTTGTTTTCTGATAGCTACAATCTAGGAGTCTTTAAGTCACGAGTGAATAGGTTACTTCTAGGCAAGTGTGCTCCAGCGTCCACCACATCATCGCTTACCATCCGGTAAGATAGTGGTCAAGCGCGAGCCTATAACAAATAAAATAAAAATCTCTCCACCATACTTGGTTGACTGGTAGAGAATGCCTCAAGCATTTAGTCTGCCTATGTACTTCTATGTTGCATGAAGATTTAAATAAATATACTTGACTTTCTTTTGCAGGGTTTGAAACGAAAAGATACATAATTATTGAATGTTATTTTGTGTAATCAACCTTAGTAAGACCTACATAATAGCTATTTATTTGTATGATATATAAGCCACTTACTTGCCTAATAGTTATTTATTTGTATGACCTATAAGCCACTTAAGTGCAATTGACATTCTGGTAGACAATATCGCTAAACTAAGCCATCAGCATCAACCGTAGCCTAATTTCACCCGCTGCTTGGTTTAAACTTCTCTTTGTTAGCACCAATCACCACGCGCCTGTTACACAATCTCATTCAGGTTCTACCTCTGATGGTTACAAACCTTTAAAAGCTTTACTTTTATAGCACCATCAAAACCACAGCATAAGGCCCAGTATCCACCAAAGCGGAGAGGAGTAGAGACGAGAGGAGATGAGTTTTGAATAACCAATCAGATTTCGTTATTGCCACATCTCCTCTCCGCTAAGCTTCGGTGGAAATGGATCAAGCGGAGAGGAGAGCAGATGTCTTATTGTTCTATAGAATTTTGTGCCGCGAGCGAGAAAGCGGCGCGGCAGGGAGGAGATGTGTGTACTCGAGCGGCCGAACGGCGCCCGCGCTCGCGCGCCCCTTTCCCCGCCTGGCGTCTTCCTTTCGTAGACAGCACTTGACTGATTTTGGTGGTCGCTTTGGTGGAAATAACCTGCCAGCTTCGCAGCACATCTCGTCTCGTCTCCTCTCGTCTGCGCTTTCATGGATACCGGTTCTATGAGCAGAAGAATAAGAGCTGATGCCACACAAATCCTAAATCACGCAAGCAGAGTTATCGCAACAAAAACCATCGGTAGTTACTAGATACCCAACAGACACAATACTCTGGTCGGAAGATACTCTCTTTTCAATGAGGATGAGAAAATTTCCGTTACCACTCAGTTCCTCAAATTTTATACTTCGGCGGGACATAACAAAAAGTACAGGCACATAATGTAGTCACACACATTATCATAATGTGTTCGCCGTATAAATTATAGCAGTGAATAGAAGCGATATTATTGCGTCCCAGTTATGGTTATATAAAAACGGGACGGGAGAAACGAGGCGTCTTAATAATAAAGTTACCGGCGAGGATGTGGCAGTAATAAATCTTAAATTCAGGATGTGATGTCTCGATGGGCCTTTCATTTGAATTGCATACTTAACATCGATTTCCGGTGGGGAATACACAACAGATTTTTATTTTCTCCCACTATGGGTCGGTATTTCGTATGAAGTATTGTGTATTGCAGGTTCTGGTATATATTAAGTATTTCCTTCAGGAATTTCTTAGTTTAAAACGACTCAACCTCCGGGCGATCGGCTCATAATTTCAGCCGAAAGATCCATTGTTGTTGTTGGAGATAATGGTCAAGCGCCTATAGAGGATAAAAAAAACACTCCAAATATAACCATACTCTAGCTAGCAAATGTGGGTGTACCATACCTCTTCTGTGTATACATTCGGATATTCTTGATGTTCTGTTGTAAGCTTTGAAATGAAAGCAATTTCAGTATTAAAGCAAACAATAATAAGGTGTCGTAGAAGATTTTCAAACCATTATGCAGTTTAAAGCTCTTGAAATAACAACTTTATTTCATACGAGTTTCTTTCATCCAAGATACAATACGTTTTTACTGAAATATTAAAGTCCTGTTTCTCTTCTTCGTTCTTAATTATGATTTTAAAGAGGTAAAAATTGTAGTTTAAGTAAAAAGGTAATATGTAGATACTGAACGAAATACGATTTTTTTTTGCTTATAATAAGTCAGTGTCTACATACTTTTTATTTTTATTACTGGAAAATTCTGATCGGATTCTGTGGGAAATTAGGCAGCCCCGCGGAAGCGATGCTGCGAGAAAAAAATCAGTACTGTGACAGTAACCAGTATGTGAATTAATTATTCCCAAAAAAATTAAGCAAATGGTTGAAACAATGTAATGTTAAAACCACTCGTTGAAATTTACAAATATAAACCTAATATATTCCTAAAACGAATATACACAAACACTTATGTTTGTGAAAACAATGTAGCATAAATTTACCGTTACTCTGTTAATTTGTACCACAGTGTAAAGAGGACATTTCGTTTTAAAAATCTGAAAAGGACATTTTGTTTTATAAATCAACTTACAAAATTCGTTTCACAATTTTGTTCCATCGTATTTGTTTTTAACCTCCGACAGAAAAAGAGGGGTGTTATAAGTTTGAGGTAAGTATGAGTACACAAAAACACAAACACCTGTGGGTTTGTGTATTTGTGTATCTGTCTGTGGCATCATAGCTCCTAAACGGATGAACCGATTTTGTTTTTTTTGTTTGAAAGGTGACATTATTTGAGAAGAGTGTTTTAGCTATGTTTGATAAAAATCGGTTCAGTCTTTTAAAAGTTATGGACGTTTTACTGTTTGTATCGGGGTATTTTCGCAAGATATCGTGTCATGATTACGTGTTCGATATATTGTTGATTGAAGCTTGTCGACTACTAGATGAATTATGTAGTTTTAAAAAAAAGAAATAAAAAAAAGATCGGTGGTTTTGGAAATATAAAATTTTTACTTGTTACAAAAGTTTAGTATCGTGCGGTTTGAATATGAATTTTGTTCAGCCATAGCTATAAACGTTTTCAATTTTAAACATAGTTAGGACAAAGAAAACACTCTATTCTTGATCGATATTGAGTTAGGTAAAAGAGTTAAAAGAAATTCCCTTCCTAAGGCCCACTTACACGCGCTAAGAATTCAGATTTAGTTACTAACACAAAGTTAAATTGACATTATATCATGCATAATGGGTCCGGGTTAGTTATTAACTTGGAGTTAGTAACCAGGTATTATGTCTTATGGTATTCTGCTGTGGGGATCAGCAGCAGACGTTGACTCAATTTTCATCCTACAAAAGAGGGCAATCCGCGCAATCTATAAAATGGGTCCTCGCGAGTCCCTCAGAGAAAAATTTAAAGAGATCGATATACTGACTCTACCTTCACTTTATATTTTGTATGTACGTAAAAATCGGGGGCTTTTCAAAACAAGAAGCGACTTCCATAATTTAAATACACGCAGTAAGCACGAAACTGTAATACCCAAATTCAGATTAACGAAAACTAGCAAGTCTTTTCTTATAAACAGTATACGCTTTTATAACAAGTTGCCAAAGTCAGTTATAGAACTGACCGATGGAAAGTTCAAAAATCACATCAAACGTGTCCTTATTAAAAAAGCATATTATAAAATCAAGGATTACGTTGAAGATAAAAACATTTGGCCTTAGCTCCTTCTGCGCATGCAGCTTCCCTGGTAACTTGTAAACGGCACAAATAAGTGTATGTCTCTAACTATTCTCAATCTCATTTTTTCATTCATTCTTTTAATTAGACTTTTTACAATGGTTTTCATTCATCTTTATTTTGCTAAGAATAGTTACAGCACTGATAACAACATTTGTGCCACACGTTAAATTTAGTCTTGTTATACTTATTTTTTTTTACCTTTGTATAGATTCTTTTACCGATTGTTTTGTGAATGTGTGAACATTGTAGGCCTTCTTGATGCTAGTTAACATTTGTTAACTTTTTTTATTTAATACATAATCTTTTTTTTTTTTTTTTAGTTTCTTACGACTTATTGTCATAAGTCGGGCCTGCGTTGTCCCCCCATATCTAAGTACTAATGCTGTAACATGGAAATATTGTAAAACCAAACCATTTTTAAAAGAGTAACCATGGAGTTTCTTGCCGGTTCTTCTCCATAGGAAACGACCAACCCGAACCGTGCACCTTTTGTCGACGTTTTATAAGTGCCCATGTAGGCCTATGTGGAATAAAAAAATATTATTTTGATTTGAGTTTTTGGTAACGTACCTAGGATGGCGCCAGCGGGCCTAAATGAAGTATTTTGTTTCGTCAACTAAAAAATTAAAACACTTTTACACAAAAAATAAACTGACTTTCAAAGCAAAACACTAAAAAGAGCAAACATAACGTTTGTTTCGGCAGTCAGTGTCTTTGGTATCTCTTAATTTTTTTGTCGTTTTGCGACACCGACTTCCAAAATTTAAGTTATTTTGCACTGTGTTTTACTTTTGAAATCGGTTTATTTTTTGTGCAAAAGTTATTTATGGTGCCTAAAGGATTGACAAAATACCCATAATAACTCAATTTACACATTCGGGCTGTTTGTTGTTATGGAGTTAAGTTGTATGTTCCATATTTGAAAATAACTGAACCGGTTTGGTAAAACTAGTACTGTTCCCTAAGTTGAGAGACACTTTATCCAATAAAAAAAGAATGATTACGATTCGATTACTAGTTTCGGAGATTATGCATGGACAAACATACACTTATACACATGAAATTTGCCACACAAGTTTAGATACCCACATAGAGTAACATATTATGCGAATATTGTGCAATTCCAACAATATTACATATATAATTACATCGAATTGATAACCTCCTTTATACCGACTTCAAAAAAAAGGATGCAATTTATAAGTCGGTAGTAATAAAAGCTTTCACAGAAGATAACTGTTAAATTCAGCTCTCATAAAAAACGATTGCTGTTCCAAGTTATAGTTAATCTCTCTCTGTAAAATCTGTAGTCGGCACTTTTCACTGATTAAATTCAGAAATATCATGATTTCGGAAGTATCGTTACTTTTGAAAAATCGCGAAACAAGTAATATCGTGATTTTGGGACGCCGGATCGTTATGTAGTGTAATTACAGAGTTCACTGGAGTGATCCCTCAAAATGGTGGACCGCGTACAAAAGGTTATACGGGATCTATTCCGATGTATGTCGACTCGGTCCATAATATTTCTATGTGATTGCGAGCGTACGGTACTGACAATGAATTGTGGGTATCCTCCCAAAGGTAAGCTCTATACGCGATATATTAGTTTTTTTTTTTAAATCTTGTGATCCGTTTTATTCCAATCATAATATTCTAATATTTTCTGCAAACCAGTGTCAAAAGTGTCGGCTCCTTAAAATCTTTCAAAATTTCTACCAAATTGGCTGATTCTTAGTCGTATTTTACAAAGGATCGACCCAATTTGTAATCGTGTTAAAATTTAATCGATCAATCTCCTCCCAGGAGTTTACTTAGAAATGCTTTCAACAAACAGTTTGCTTGTGCTAGTATTGAAATAAGCGTGATCTGTAAACTATGTTTATAATAATATAGTTTGTAATATATTGCCGATAATACCGTATCAGCTACTTATCTACTTACGAGCCTTGAGCAAATTAAAAGTTAATCTATTTACTCAGACACACGACATCTCAAGTAAGTCTCCGTTCGTTTTTCTTTCCTTAATGACTGGCACTTCCTTCGGAGCGGAAAAAGCTTTCCTAAGAACCTCAGTAGCGTTTAAGCTGTTAGTCCGATTATTCCTTGAACACACTATTTACTATTAAGCTAGTAAGTCAAGTTCGGAGTGTAATGTGAATATTTCAATATAACATGACCCAACGAAATGGATTCTCGGTATTCGGCCAGAGTTGAAACGTATTAATTCGATTCATAGAATTAAGGCCTTTCTGTCGATTACATAATACGGCATATGTTGGATTTTAGTTGAACTGAAGTAAATTAGCGATTATTATTCAACTGAGGCTGTCTGCCGTGGTTTGGTATGATGCAAATTTAATCAGTTCCGAACTTGGCATTACCTATACTGATTCAATTACGAGTTTCTGGGATTTTGTGGTAAGCGTAGCCTTGATTTATAATGCATGGAGAACTGCGATTGAAGTAAATTCAACATATCTTATCTAACTACCTTCCTCGTTAAAATCGATGGAACAAGAATACAAATATTACAAGTTAATTTAATATAACCGGGTGACGGGAAACATAACGAAATTACGTGTTAACTACGATACAAATCACTAGAGATTACGTGGCACACGACATGTTCACTTCCACGCGACGCGCGACGCTGATACACGATATATTGGATTTCTAATCACAACACTTAATCAAATAATGGACCTCTGTTTGTTTAAAACATTAACAGCTTCGGCTTTGTCTGCTAATGGAATCAAGGGTTTAACGTGTTTAGGTGTAAAATGTAGATTTATAGCCAATTTCCATTTCATGTTTTAAAAGGGCGACGTAAAATTTGAGGATACGTCCGGCCAGGCCGGCCGTCGGACTTGAGTTCCCGCACTTAGAATCGTCGAAACTTTACATATTTGGACAGAGCGAGTTTCGTAAACTAAGTGAATACGCCGTCCAATTTATGGGACAGCACTTCGAGAAGTTTACAACACTACTCGACCCTTGTTTTCCTTTTCCTGCTATGTTATTACGTACAAACGTGGAATTGAAAACTAGCGGCTCCGAATTCAATAAGCTGAAATGGCTCTGTGTAAGTTTAACGAAGCAAGATATCTACAACATTCTAGTTATTGAAGCTCGGAATAGACACTTACTTTTTTGTCACAGTCGGTCTATGTTATTATTAGAGCAATCGTGCCTATTCCTTGTCTTGCTACTTTTAATTTAATAACCACTAATAAAAAAAAAAATAGATTAATAATGTTTGCCGCCATATTGGAAAAACGATGCCGAGAATATTTTTCCCGCAAATATTTCCTATCTCGTGCAAGATGCGTTAAACATGTTAATGAGGAAAAATACAGAGCCCGGGATAATCTACTTCTTTTCTCCTGTTTGCAGGTAGTGAAAAATTAACATAGTGGTATTTATTTTACGACGCCATAAAATAAATACAAGTTATCAAGTTTTAGCAAACGTTCTGCTTCATCAACGTCTATTTTCACTCATATTGCTTGTCTGTAAGTATGTATGTAAGTCAATCACATTCAATGGTTGGTTCAATTGGATTTGGATGAAACTGGCAACGCGGAGTTAGTCATGGCCTGGATTGGGATATATATACTGCTTTTACACCCCGGTAGTACGTTTCTGTCGGATAATTTTCTACCTTCATATGGGTGAAGCCGCTGGCATAAGGCTATATAAGATCTCAGTAAATACTCTATCCTAAAAGGCAATTAAATCCATGCTAATATTATAAATAGGTAAAGTTTGTGAGTTTGTGACGTTGTAAGGGGTAATCTCTTGATCTACTGAACCGATTTTGAAAATTCCTTCACCAGTAGAAAACTACATTATTCCTGAGTGTCATATATTTTCAAAAAAAATAGAGATACTTATGAAAATTGCAATAATGTAACCCAAGGTAGCAAAATGTTGCCAATAAAACTCACTCTTTGGCGTGAGCTGAGAAAATTATTGATGATAGATAAAAAATAATAGGTAGGTAGGTAGTGCAGGCAGGGAAGGCAGGGCAAGCAGGGTAGGCAGGGTAGGTAGCCAGTTGACAGGGGCGAAGCCCCGGGGGTCAGCTAGTAACTTAATATAGTGACCGACGAAAGTTTCAGATTCTGTTTCGGTTTCGGCAAGTATCGGCAAAAAAATCTAGGTTCGGCGACAGTTTCTGTTTCGGCAGAAAATCTGCTGAACCTTCGGATGCACCGAAACTCAGTGTTCGTAATTTGTCGGGCGTCGTTCGGCTAACTCGTGGTCGCCCCAAACTCTCAGATAACTCCTCAGTAACCGTCGATTCCAAGTTAGCCCCCTGTATGGTAAGAGTGAGTGGTGAGTTCAAAAGAATGGGCTGCCTCATGTTAGTGTACTGGCTACATTATTGTTCAACATTTATACCAATGACCAACCGGCGAACCTTAAAATGGCCCGCTGCCTGTATGTTTATAACCTAGCATTAACCTGCCGAGCTACTGATTTTGAGAAGATTGACGTCAAGTTTTCCACCGCTCTTTCCGATCTCAGTCGTTAATATGCTGAGAACGCTCTCAAACCTATTCCTCCAAAAATGCAGTCGTGCGCCTTTAACCTTCATAACAGACAAGCTGATTGAACACGCATGGCAGGGGTGCCAATTATTCACAGGCCCCATCCAAAATATATGGGTATTACATTGAATAGGTCCCTAAAGTTATCCTTAAGAAATTAGTGAACTTTGTTGAAAAACACAAAATTATAAATGACGAACAAAATGGTTTTCGCAAAAATAGAAGTACATCTTTAGCAGCCTTTCAATTAATAAAATCAATAATGGACTGTATTGATAACAAAATACCTGTTTCAGTGCTGTTTATGGATATGAGTAAGGCATTTGATCACGTCAATCACGAACGATTGCTGCTAAAAGTTTATAGATACGGAATCCGAGGAAAAGCGTTCGACTGGCTAGAGTCATATCTATCTCGTCGGGTACAAGCCGTTGAAGTTTCCAGTTACAATGATTGAACCAAAACACGTGAAATATTCGAGTCTTAATTTTTATTAAATAGGTATGGGGTGCCACAAGGCAGTATTTTAGGTCCTCCGTTGTTCTTGCTCTACATAAACGACTTTCCTAATATTTTAAACCACAAATGTGTACTATTCGCGGACGATACTTCTATTGTGATAAAGGTCGCTGACAAAAATATGTATGAACAGGAAATAAACGCTGCTCTCCAGACATCTATAGACTGGTTAGAAGCTAACAACTTAAAGGTCAACATTGGTAAAACCAAATTCATACAATTTCATACCTACCGAGGTAAGCTACTAAATCTAAAGGTAGCTTGTAAAGGAGTAGCCCTGACGGAAACTGATTCAATAAAATTTCTTGGGATTACTGTAGATAAATTTTGCTCCTGGAAGAACCACGTAAATGATGTTTGCGGTAAGATGAATAGTTTTATTTACCCTCTGAGATATTAGCTGAGAAGTATCTAGAACCGCTGCAATTGCTGCGTATCACGGCTATATTTCCTCCATGTTGCGGTATGGCATCATTCTGTGGGGTCGCTGTGTTGAAATTGAAATTGATCAAGCATTTTTAATGCAAAAAAGTGTTTAAGAGCCATATTCGGGTTGAAACAAATAGAATCTTGTCGTCCACTCTTTAGAAAATACAAAATTTTGACTTTACCATGCATCTATATTTTGGAATCATGTATATTTGTTTTTAAACATGGGACTTTTTGAGCAAGCGACAAGTTATTACGCCCCGCGATCACTTAGTATTAACAAGTTGCATCGACCGAAAACTAATCTCACGCTAACATCCAACAACAGCTATATTATGTGCATTAAATTGTACAATAAGATTCCAAATGCCATAAAAACATTACCATTCTTTAAATTTAAGCATAATTTAAGAAATCTACTTATTAATAAATGTTTTTACAGTTTACTGGAGTTTTTAGGTTATAAGTTGTAGAAGATAATATAAAATTTTATGTTCCAATTTCAATCTATGTGATACATAGTACATTGTGATACAAGGGTGGAAAGTTGGTTATTTAATACGAGCT
Organism: Orthosia cruda; assembly: GCA_964057195.1. Lineage (NCBI taxonomy): Eukaryota > Metazoa > Arthropoda > Insecta > Lepidoptera > Noctuidae > Orthosia > Orthosia cruda. The sequence goes on along the minus strand of OZ059830.1, from coordinate 14,549,303 downwards.
GTCATTAATAAGCCCGAGCCGAAGGCGAGGGTTTTTAATGACACGAGTTTGCAATAACTTACACACCCGTGTATCACACGAGGTGTTTTAATACAGTTGTGGGATATAGTAAAAACAAATCAAAGAATTATTTGATTATTCACACAAAAATTAAATTTTCAGAAAATGGCGCGTTTTTGCAACTAGACATATTTTTTTTACAACGGAAACAGCCCATTCGATTTTCGACAAATGTTGATGTGAAAATAATTAAATTAAAACTGGTAATTAAATATATTAAACAACCATTTACAAGACTTTTGAGAATTGAATGCTAAAACGTACGGAATCATTATTTTTCTCGTATAAAATCTATCCCATTTTATTCTATGTATGAAAACTCCTTGCTACTAAACTTTTTTAAATTGACTTATAAAGGAGAATGACCAAAAGTGGTACCAAAAAGTCTCACGCATCAAGACCAAAATTGTATAGTAATTAGTTTCATAATTTTTAACGACATTATGCTTCGGGGATTTGATTTTTGAATAGGGAATTTATATATCTGAGTTTAAAAGTATGGATATTGATTACTCCCTATAAATGACGTCCCGTTTCACTTCACATGATATTATGATTAAAGTAACCTTGATTTTTGAAATTACCATGATCACTTTAAAAAAAGTACTTTGCCGATTCTACATTAATTAAAAAAAAAACTAAAATAGAAAATAATCTTTTCTAAAAAGATTATCATTATTTTATCTATGCTTAAATATCCGTTCACAGCCGGTAAAAAGATGTAGAATGCAATAGAATCAATTAGTTATCTGCGCATCTGACATTTGTACTGAACTGACAACTGACGTATGTACTCTGTGGTTTGCGCCTCTGTATTAAGTAAGTATTATATAGTCTATGCACGTTACCGGCTCACAGTACCTACCTATTGGCAATATAATGACGACAGGGGTTCGTATGGCGATGAGGCGCAGGGATCGGGCCTTCCGAAAATTTAGAAGGGATCGCTGTGTTGAAAACAGGAACCTTTTCAAAGCTGCAAGAAATCGGTGTAATCAGGTGATACGCAATGCTAAACGCCGCCATATTCTCGAAAACATATCCTCTTCTTCCCCTGCCGATATCTGGAAATTCCTTGGAACTCTTGGTATCGGTAGGCCACGTTATGTGGATTTCCCTAAGACAATCGGTCTTGATGATATCAACCGTCACTTCACAACAACCTGTCTTTTGGATTCCCAAATGTTATCTCAGACGGTTGATTTCATTACTGGCCTTCCTGGTCCTATTATAGAAAAGTTCCACTTTTCACCGGTCACCTTGGATGAAATCAGTAGGATTATCCTCTCCATAAAATCTAAGGCTGTGGGCCATGATGACATCAGTCGTTACATGGTCACCTTGATCCTCGACTTTCTTCTCCCACCGATTACCCACATCATCAACTTTTCCCTCGATTCCGGTCAATTCCCATCCCTATGGCGAATGGCCTATGTACGTCCTCTTCCTAAAAATTCAAATCCCACCCTACCTAATCATTATCGGCCAATCTCCATTCTCCCTTTCCTATCCAAAGTGTTCGAGGCCTGCGTCCACAAACAGTTTTCAGGGTATATTCATCAGAATAATCTTGTTAGCTCATTCCATTCAGGCCGGGTCACAGTACTGCCTCTGCTCTCCTTAAAGTGACTGGCGACATTAGAGAAGCCATGCAGGATACCAAGGTTACTGTTTTGGTCTTAATTGATTTCTCCAATGCCTTTAATGCCGTCAGTCACGATATTCTCCTCTCTATCCTTTCACATCTTATGGTTTCTTCCGAGGCACTGGAATGGTTCTCTTCCTATCTTCGGGGACGACAGCAGTCGGTTCGGGTTGACGAGAGCTCGTCAAGTTGGTGTGACCTGGCTGCTGGTGTTCCGCAAGGCGGTATTCTTTCACCATTGTTATTCTCCATCTTCATAAATTTTATAACTCATTGTCTTCGGTGTTCGTATCATCTTTATGCCGATGACCTTCAACTTTATGCAGCTGCGCGGGTGGAGAGTTTGTCGGACGCTATAGACGATGTGAACCGGGACTTGGAGGCTGTCAAGGACTGGTCTGATAGATTTGGGGTGTCTGTAAACCCCTCAAAATGTCAGGCCATTGTGATTGGAAGCACGCGCATGATGGGTCGATTGGGGATTAGCTCTCTTCCTCCTATAATTTTTAATGGTACTGTCATCCCCATCAGCCCTAGTGTAAAAGATCTCGGTCTACATCTTGATTCGACGCTAAGCTGGCAAAGTCAGGTTTCTAGTGTCAGTCAAAGGGTGAATGGGACTTTGCGTTGCCTGTATCGTCTGAGAAACTTTCTACCTGCAAAAACGAAGACTATGCTTGTGCAGACTTTAATTTTCTCTTTGATCGACTATGGTGACGTGTGCTACTTTGACCTAAACGCGGTATTCCTGGATAAGCTGGATAGGCTCTTAAACAACTGCATTCGGTTCATATTCAACCTCCGGAAATATGACCATGTGTCAAGCTGCAGAACTGAACTCAAATGGATGCCCATTCGTCAAAGAAGAAATTTGCGCGCCTTGACTACGCTTTTCTCTCTACTCAACTCTCCCACTCCTCCTTCTTATCTCATACCTCACTTTCAATACCTATGTAATTCACACGCGAGGAATCTGCGTTCATCTAACAATCTTCTCTTGCTCTGTCCTTCTCATACTTCTGATTTTGTTCATTCTTCCTTTCATATTCAATCCATTCTTCTCTGGAATGCGCTTCCTCTTGATATCAGAACGGCCACCAGTCAGTATGCATTTAAGCGGAAGTTGCGGCATTTTTTTCTAAACGAATAGCAGAGTCGTCTCATTTTGCGCCTTTCTATTAATTTATATATATATATATATATATATCATTTTATATATAGTATTTATTATAGGAAATATTTATGTATATTTATTCTAACTATATACTTTTGTACTAATTTTGCGTTTATAATATTATTATTTCTATTTTTATGCACCTGCCATGCTATTTCTTCACCGCCCTTGGTTGACTGGTAGAGAATGCCTAAGGCATTAAGTCCGCCTATGTACTTTTATGTTGCATGAAGTTTTAATAAATAAATAAATAAATAATATAGGTCGGGAAAATCGCCGTTTCACATATACCTGGCTGGAGGCTATAGTTTGATCTCGACAGGGAAGACTGGTTAAGCAGATAGTAAATCGTATGATCTAATTAACTGTAAGATGACAAGTATAACAAAAAAAAAACAAGTTTCAGTCACACATCCTGTGGCGCGGCTAGACGTTGCTATAACTCGTACTTAATTCTTCCCTATTAATATACGTGGATTACGCTGTTTTTAGGGCCATAATGTTCGTCCGTGTATAACGTGTCTAAGTAGGTATATAAAATACGTCCTTGGTAGCGTCGAACAAAATAGACCTAGTTTTTAGGTTATTTTAGTTTTTTTTTAAATAACTCGGAAATCCGGGTTTTTTTTCAAAAAGGTTTTTTATAGAATTAAACAAGATCAGTGTAGTATATAAAAAACAAAGTTTGATTTTGATGCAGCATGGTACGGGATTCCATACATCCATGAGCATTCTCCTTTAAAACTCAAATGCAAAACTAATGATCGAGTTCGTAAACAAAAGTCACGACCGCGTAATAGAAAGATGCCTGTGCAAAAGATTTAATTTTCGAATCATAATTATAGCCTCTGAAAGTACGCCATGTTTAACAACTGTATTGAAAATTTATTTTTGATTTAATAATAATTTATGATAATTAATCTTAATTTCCTTTGACTGCTTGCATAACTTTTGACTTTAGTGATCTAATAACTTCTATGACTAATTTGCACGCAGAAATTAAAGGCAGAATAAGAGATCAGTAATTATTGCCTACGAACTTTCTGTACCTTATTGACACAAATAAATGACTTTTGATTTTGATTTTGATAAACTATAAGATGAACTGCGAGAATGTTAAAATGAAGGTGCACAGTAGGAACAACCTACTGCGCCGCCTTATATCCACCAGATGGGGGCGACACCCTAAGTCCGGCGAACAAATGCAATGGCGCTTTGCTTCTCCGCTCGTGAATATGCATGTCCAGTATGGACACAGCCTAGTGGATACAGCTTATAAGGAGACGTATCGGATTTTTACTGGCCGACTCAAACCAAACCCGGTACAAATACTGTATCCGCAAATTGGCATCCGGAGAAATTCGCAGGACTATGGCGAGCCGTATAGAAAGGTCGAAAGCTAAAAACGATCCACGCCACCTAATGCACGGCCGCGGCTCAGTGCCTCGGAGACTTAAAAGCCGAAAAAGTTTCCTAGCATGGGTCGGCCCATCCCAAGGTAAGATCACCTCGGAGAGATGCGAACTTTGGCCTGAGAAGCTCATGAAGCATGCCTCCTGACAATTTCATCAGCCCTCGAAGATCATTCCGCCTGGGCACACGTTGCCTTGGCTGACCTGGAAAATTCTAAACAGACTCAAGTCGGCCGCATCAAATACAACCTCCATATGTGGGAGTTCTCGGATGGTTGCGATGTCCGGTGCCTGTGCGATGTATCTCCGCAGTCCATGGCCCATCTTTCGTCCTATACCACATACTCTGTAACCTGCATATGTGAGGACCTTATGACTGCGTCGGCGAGGGTTAAGACATTACATTTGAAAATTGTATTTGCCATCAAAACGCTAAGAAGAAGAAGACTAGATTTCATTATACAATACAATTTTTTCAATATGTTTAAGAAAGTTTCGGTTTCGGTTTCGGCCAAGTCCAAAAGACCAAGGCCGAAAGTTCGATTTCTCTTATCGTCGGACACTACTTAATACCTAGAGCTATCTCTGTCCACAAAACAAATTATAGCTTATCTCTTTTCTTATATTCCCTAAGAGTTTACGGCTCTCGTAATTGGAAGACACCGCTATTCCTCAGCTCAAGTTTTATTTAGTCCTTTACCTTCACAGATTGCACGAGTAAGCAATTATTCTCTCTCTGCCAGACGTTTCCTCCTGTCTTAGTATAAGTTTGCTCTATTCTATTACTAACCAGGTGCTACTAATTATCATGTCTAAAGTTAGTGCTCTTCGTTACCTAGTTAGGTACTGAGGAATAGGAATATCTAAGACAAATTGATGATTTGGTTTTTAGTATATGGTATGTGAGTGGATTACTGAGCGATTGTTGAAATTGAATAAGAAGACGATCGATATAATCAATCTGATGCAACCAAATATCAATCTGACTTGTTTTAAAGAAAAGACAAAACAATTATGGCAAATATCTCAAATGATTTTTTCATAGCTTTAAGAGACATTAGACCTTAGTATTTGATATAACATTTCAGCCTGATACCTCTACGCGTTCCTGAGAAAAAGGGTCTTGACAGACAGACAGACGGACGGACAACAAAGTGATCCTAAAAGGGGGTTCCGTTTTTTCCTGTCGACGTACGGAACCCGCGAAAACCCGGCAAAACGCGTTTTAGCGATATTTGAAACTGTTAGCATATTGTTATGCATATATTATTAACTAATGGTTGAATATGCTACCACCAATGGTTAAATGTGTTTTTCGAGTATTTAAAAACTTGGCCTAAGAAGAAGTAAATATTGATCAGCATCGGCTAGTACACTAATGTTTTTAGTTTTGCCAAAAGTAATAAAAAAAAACTTATCATAATGAATCCGTAAATTGCAAAGGAATGATTTCTAATTCATGGCAAAAATAAAACATGGTTCCTAGAAGCATAAATAAGGCAATTCCTAAAAGCGTCCTCATTGCCGCTGCAAAAGCAAATGGAACCTTGTAAGCTACTGCAGTCCTGTGGATAATATTTAAAAGGCAGAAAAACGTCCCACGCCTCAACGCACGAGTTGAGATATCAATAAAATACCGAGCTACTGCGTTATAAATGATATGGAACTTTCGAGGACGAACGATCAAACAAATGATCTAAATATTGGTCACATTTGATTTTTGGTACATATCTATAATGTCCACAGTTATGCATTCTAGATTACCCGAATAATATTAAACTTGAACACAACCGGTGAAATGAGAGTGTACCAGGGTGAACTGTACATATCTGCGTACCCCTTTGGAGCGTACTGGAGTGAAGTAATATTATGAAATGGTGCAAACAATAAACATAGACAGTCAATTGCAGCAATCCCTAGAGATTTGGCGTCATTTATTCAAGAGTTCAAAACATACACAAAAGTACACCTCAGAAGTTCTGCATCAGATCTTGATAACATTTAAATGGGACCACATGAGAAGCAACAGTTTTAAAATAAAAAAAGAATCATCAAAATCGGTTTTCCGACTGAGAGTTTTGGGAGGACACAAATGAAAAAAAATACAGTCGAATTGAGAAACTTCTCCTTTTCGAAGTCGGTTAAAAACAATTAAGAGATAGCACTAACGCGATGTTATGTATTTTTTTCATCAGCCATCTGTTGGCATAACCTAAAAAGTTGACCTTATTTTCCCCTGCATTTTTTTTACTAAGTAATTAATCAACTGTGTTTCTCTACGATAGAATGTTTTGGTTGCAGAGTGTTCCAGCTGTTATGTTATGTAAGGTGTCATATATCGTTAATATGCGAAGCTAACTTTCCGGTAACCCTTGAGGTTAATTAGAAAAATATTATTGAGACTATTTATAATAATCAAGGAAATTCTAGGATTAATTCAATGAAATTCATATTGTATAAGAGTAGCACATTTATTACATGAAGTAGTGTATAATACATTATGGCATTTCGTTGCGCATTATTATTAGATGTTATATGCCTTAATACTAAATGCTTATAAATAACGTACAAAAAACTGGTTACACTGACACGGAATCTCCATTCGAACGAACAACATGTATACACCTGTGATCCTTCGAGGGAGGCTCTGTGTTCTATCCTCAAACAACAATGATACGAGTAGTATTGAGTTCCAACTCCAATATAATAGAAATAAATCTCTCGTCTAGTTATTTCAAACCCGGGTGGAATTTTACTAGAGAAAAGTGCTCGAATCACTAATGCATGTGGCGGTTGAGATTAGGTCTTACTTCTTGAAATCTAGCCGTTTCGTTTCTTAATTTCGTTCAAGCAGTTGGCAGGCGATACAGTAGTACTAGTATACAAAGGAATAAGGTGATGCCTCGTGAACCGGTCATTGTCAAACAATTCGCACCCAGATTGGACTTTCCTAGAGAAAACTGCCCGAATATCCTGGACACCAACGCATTTAGTGGTTGAGATGAGGACATAAATCTCTTAGCTTCTGAAGTGGTTTCGTCAGAGCAGTCGGCAGGCGTTGCAGTAGTACTTCCTAAAGGGGGGGCACGAGGCAGTGCCTAGCTAGCTGGTCACTGTCAAACAGTTCGTAGTACTGCGTGGTGTCGGCAGGTGGACAGGCAGGCCGGCAGCGGGAGCTACTGTGTCGCACGCGACAGCGACGGTGACGCTCGCGAGGTCGAGGACCGCAGAGGAGTTCGTCTGATGCTGGACAAACGAGTGGTAGGCGAGAGATGCCGCGGCCACAGGTTGTTGAACACTGTAAAGAGATGGTAAAATTTTAAAAGGCTTATTCTATATCTAGGGGAAAGGATTCTCAGTAGAGATTCTTCTTCTCTTCTCAGTAGAGTTTTCCCTAAACCTAGCACACTGGGGACAAAGGAGTCAACAACTGCTGAACAGCCTACACTATCTCTAAGGTGGCATATGATTAGATCTACATATAAAGGCTTAAGGATTACAAAGTCTCCTGAAGTCTGTAGGATGTTAGTTTCCGTAGAATTTAATCTTCTGTAACTTTAGAATATTTTAGCGGTCGGCATTATGTCAATTTGACACAAAGACCCTATAAAGTGACATCCATTCCGTGACCTTTACAGACCGCACTAAATATGGAACAGTATCGCCCACCAAACCACCAAAGGTATCATTATAATAATCTTTACCATACTCATAATAACATTCTCTAATCAACTCGCAAACCACCAATTAGCTGCGGCGGAAACAGTTCCGTGAACTAGTAAATCTAACCAATTTGTAGAGCTACATCTCGACTCTATTTGCACGAAATGCATTGCAAGGTTTCCAGCTAACTGGGTCGCTCCACTGAATACAGTAATGCCTTTTACAAGCGCCGATATCATAATTATGTTCGATCGATACTGGATATGTGAACATTATCATTTTCACGACATTTTCAGCTTGAAAGCCTCTTTGTGTAAAATATCCCAGGCTATACAAACTAGGCCACTCATGGCTTCATGACTTTTTCATGAAGGTTCCATTTACATTTATATACGGGCACCTCAACATGTTTACGGTTGGTTACGCTCGTGCCTTATGTAGATGGGTAACAACATACATATTTACGTAGCAAAAATCCGGAATTTGTTCGTCTTCTCATTTTTAGAGGATAGGTAGACGTACTATATTAGTACTGCTTTAATCTTTGGAAGCTTTTACCCGCAACAGAGAGAATAATTGATGGCCGCAGTGGTTTTGTTGTCGACTGTCGTACAAATAATGTACTATTTGCGAATTTCTCGTTACAGTGTAGCTTGGTGTCAGTTTTAATTAGTTAGCTTTTGGTGCCGAGGTAAAATCAAACGTAACAATTATAGAAGCTGAGAATCTGGCTGAGGTGCAAAGTTCAAGAGATACGTTTTATTATACACTTGTTTAATAAAGGTACACATTCAAAAAAATCTTAATTAAATTTAGCGTGGTTTTCAACTATAAAAGGTAAGTTATAACTATGATGTTTAAGTGTATATAACCTGAGTCCTCGGCATCTCTCTCCATTACACGAGACAAGGCAGGCGGTTGCAAGGCTGCCTTGTCTCCGGCTTCGGTGATGTGCACAGCGCTGGAGAGACTCTGTTCTTTTTTTAGTTCTCGTCTTTATGATGTATTTCGAAAATAATATTCAATGATATTGGAAATGTTTTTTAATACCGCGTTTAGAGCTTGATAAATTAATGCGGCTTGCATCAGCTTATTAAGCTCTTTTCAATGTATTTCGAATATAAAATAAATGTATAATCACAAAATATTATACACTAACTTCTGCCAGCGGCTTCGCCCGCGCGTATTTTGAAAGTTATCCCGAGGGAACATATTGCGGGATAAAAAGGTTTTTTTTGTGCTATTCCTGACTATGATCTATCACTGTGCCTAATTTCAACCAGATCCGTTCAGCCGTTCTGGCGCCTTCTGAATAACAAACAAACACACATCTATCAGACACACACAAAACTTTAACTCAACTTTATAACACAAACTCATGCTTTTTTTCCATGGAAGTAGGCAGAAACTAGAGAACGCCACTTGCTACCATCGTTACATATTGCTTTTCCTCCAATTCCTATTCTTTTTTACATTTGAATCTTAATTTGGTATCGAAAGGGCAATTTTGATACCAAGTAGCTTGATCAAGAACACGATAACAGCACTTCAAATTCTTAACGCAAAGCCTTTGATCTTTTAGCTGTAGCCTTTCTAATATTTCCCATTCTTGAGGTTATGGTGTGATGTAGTTGGTACGGTGGTAGTTAAATTATGAAGTCACTGACCTGACGTTAAGTTGGACACAGAACAGCTGCCTCTCCTACACGCCGTCGTCCCCACAGGTGGCGCTGCACTCCTCCCATTCACCGCTTGCCCACGAGAACACACAACTGTATGGCAGCAAAAATACAGTATTTACTAAATTGTTTAATTACGCTGGTAATTAAGTTAAGTCAAGATGGTTAAAGATCATGAACTTCGAGAATGACGTGATCTTAGGGACCTCATAAAAATTGGCACTGCTCTCCACCTCAGTCTTCCTTAATTTCAATTTATTGGGTGTTAAAAACATCAATACATATAAGGACTATGCTGTTTAGCACTAAGTATTTATATGAAACAGAATACCAAACACTACCTGTTAATAATGTTCATGTCCTTTATCTCTCATTTCAAAGAAGGTTTGTTTGCAATAACCGCTAATTTCTTCAGTAAATTTTACTGGTGAGTATTAATTCAGAAAAACAAGAAAGTATAAAGGAGTTTGTTGGCCCTTCTACCTGATTTGAATCGCAAATTTAAGATAATGATAAAGTTGTAGAAGTGCAAATAGATTTGTGATTCATGAATATTTAACGAATGGACCTTTTTGGGGAATATTTGTTAAGAGTTATTAATTTAGAATCGGGTCGGCAGCCACAATTAAATATTGAGTTGGGCCGGATCGATGAATTCGATGTCAATACGAATAAAAACTCGAGCTAGTGTTTTTGCTGAAGGTCTATTTTCTAAGAAAAAAAGAAGCGTAGTTATATATTATACCTTACGAGTATGTCCAACTTCTACAGTTGAATGGGTTCAATATACTCTTTCATAGCTTGTTTGTGGATTAAAGCTTTTATCTTTAGAGGTTTAGTGGCGATGTTGACTTAGTCCCACTGAAATAATTTGTTGTACACATCAAGCAATTTCATCATCAATAGTACATATAATAAATCTTCAGAAATATCGTTTTTGTACATCGAAAATATTTTCCAAAAAATAGCCATGCAGGTTGTTAAAGGATAACCAGGGTTGGCAGCATTTTTGTTTATTTTTCTGTTTGGCTGTTTATCTGTTTAGTTGTGCACGCATCACGGTAAATGTACGAAACCAATTAATGTACATACTACAACTTACAACTTACTTTAACTTTTATACATAAAAATTGCCTTTTAAATATACCAAATTTTACAAATACCTACATAATGATTTAAGTTTTGTTTGACGTTTTTGGACAGTGGAAGAAGCCCATACATTGATTAAGCTGAGATTGAATACTTAGGTATTTAAATGAAAAATATCGAGTTTAACTCAGGGTCATCTTCTGAATTAGTTTGTAAAAGAATTTTTGTTTGAGAATGCCGAGAATAATAGATATTCAGTAATGAACTTTTGTAGGTTATGTCTGGGTAACTTTTAATTATGTTTAATAGATAATATTATTCAATTTCATGACAGTAAAAGGGCAATATTGTATTAGTATTATTATCTATAGACCAGCCGCTTAACTGAGACCATTCTGAAGTAGCTGCGCGGTATGGGATGGGGTTTATTTATTTATTTATCAAAACTTTATACAACATAAAAGTACATAGGAGGACTTAGTGTCTCCGAAGCTATAGTAACCTGTCAAGTAGATAGCTCGCTGATAGGTCTCGACATCTCCCTTGCTGCCTTATGAATGATCTCTTGAAATGCAAAATATACTCTTTGGATAGAGTATATTTATTTATTCTACATAACTTTGACGTTTATCAAAAGGTATCAAAGGTCGTCGTCAACAACTAAGCTATTTTTTTTTTTTACTTGGATACATATAGCTTAAGAGAAACCTCATATTTTTAATTTTAAAATGTTACTCAATCGAGGCATAATTTTGTTGTTATTATAAGTCAAGTATTCAGTCGATTCGAACAACTCAAGCAGACGAGTAATTATGCTATGATCCGATGCCATGTTTTACTAAAAAAAATATAAATTTACCCTCAATCATCTTCATTATCTATTTTATAATATAAACGATACGGCCGACATGAATGATGTGATAGATAATTCATAAAGATATCGATGAATTTCACCATTGTTCTTTTCGTCGTGGTTCATATGTGACGATGTGTGTAATTTGAATGGACCTTCTACGACCTTCTATTTTATATCTACAGCCCGCAATACGACTGTAACTGTATTTTTGATAGGAGCGACACGTGCCACTTACTCGTATCGAAATTAATCATTTCACCCTACTAGACTTTATGACGGTGTGGCGTGTTGCACCGGGTGCACTGTATTAATCGGCTGCCTCGTTGTATTCCTGTTATTGCTCAGTCAATACGAAATGTAGACATTTGTTTGAAACTTACACGCTCAATTCGTAGATCAAACTAACTTGATGTATTGCCTCTTGAATATTTAGAAGTAGGGTTGTGTTACGTTTGAGTATCTTCACTTCATTGACACATTCTAAAATCAATTCTCTGTAAAATTATATCCCAAGAAGTAATTTCATATGATCTTCTTCATCATTCAACTGGAAGCCGTCTACAGAAAAAACCTTCCCCAGAAACCATGAACCTGTGCCCTGTCCTTCTTCATCCAATGGATTCCCTTGACCGTCACCCAGTAGTTTGTCTTCCTCTTCGGGCTCTACCCACAAGATTGAAAAGGGAATGGAAACGACAGCGTGACGGTTAACAGAGTAAAATGGAAGAAGAAACTTGTTCACCGACCCCAAGTTAAATAGCATAGGAGCTGATGGTGATATGAGGTACCTATGATAATAGTGTGCGTATTACAAGTACCTGTGCGTATATAGCTTCAAACGTGACGGGCGCGCACTTCGGCACTTGTGGTCGCGCAAGCAGAGCGGGCGCACTACGCGCATTCCGCCGCCGCATGACGACGAACAAGGCCCGCGCTCCGTCGACCATCTGATGGATATACAGGAGAACAAAGTCAACAGGCTGACTTTACATGATGGAGAAATGAATGCCTTTTCCGTGCAAGAATATTCTTTTACCACTACCTTGCCTATTATGTAACAAATGACGTGAAATGACTTTTGTACGGAGAACAGTTACGAAATTACCGTTGAAAAGCTCGCGTAGATTGTGTGTATATATAGTCTGTGGTTTTTAGTATGAACGTTTCTAATACATTTTTGTTATAACTTATTTGCATTTAATTAAGTAAGCTCATCAGGTAGTGGAAAAATAATCATTCGTGTCTCGCATAAAAAGGGTTTTATTTTAACAGTTGCATGTAGCTTTCGATACATAGCTCGTGATAAAATCTCGACATTTTATGCACGACACAAAATGTACTTTGCGTCAGCAAGGCGTGAATAGTATTACTGGTGGCGCAACGCAATTTAAAATGGCGATATCGCGCACATATTTTCTTAAAAATTTCAAGCGTGCATCGCTCGAATTGCATAATATTGCGTCCATGTGAACGTACTTGTAATCGCTTATCGGTGTTAAATCGAATCGCGTCGAGCTTTCAGGCAGGTCGCTAAGGGTCATTTTTTACAATGTTTAAGGTTTACCACAATTTTTTATTTAACAAGCGATAAATAGCTTGAGTACGATTCTGACATATCTAGATATAATTTGAGGTTAGCCTCTGGGGACTTGGGGTTCTTGTTTTTAGACATATCTAAAAGCTACGTCTAGAGGAATAACCGCCGAGTTTCCAGAGGAAAACCTGTTTGAAAGGTTTCAAGATCGTTCCAATTACTGTAGAGTCGGTATACAAGCTTACTCGTAATAACGTTTAGCCTTCGCAACCTACAAATTACAAAAAAGCGACAGTTACTGTAAATTGATTTCACTGTAGATGTCTCAGAATAATAGAACACTCTCGTAGCTGCTAAAACTGAAGCAAAATAAGTTACCTAAATGAAAAGGATGGAGTGGTTTGCCATTATTAAGTTACTGCTATATTTTATGTAGACACATATATATTATCAATTTAATCATCCCTCGTGTTATCGTTATCGAAATAAAATACAATGTCACAGAAATTAATGGTTATCAAGCATATAAATCGGTAATGATATTAATACCTGTACAGCCGGTACGCAGTGCACATTAACCACACGTGACAGGCTCAGCTTGCCCGATGTTGTGTTAAACAGATTTATACATAATTAATAGCCGAGAGCCAACACAAGCGTGACCTTTAAAGAGTGAACTGTTTGATCGAACTTGATTGAAGTACCTCTGTGTGCTGATCGAGTAACCTGAGACACGTATATTGAGCTTCTACAGGTAAATAGCCTAATTCATAAACGAAATAAACCCATTTATCGGTAAATTCCCATTTAAGGAGGAAGGCAACTAAATAATGGCTACAACAAACAAAAACAATGTCTCGTATATCTAAGTATTACAAAAGGAACGATACCCTAAATTCACAATACAAATACTACGCAAAGTAAAGGGTAAGTTACTGTCTACATTAAAGGAAACTTGTAGCTAAACTTGGAATCTAGAGAACTCGCTACAATTCAAATATTTGTCGAAGGTCAATTCATAGCTGGGAGACGTTGTCTATTAGTTATAATGGGTGATACAATACAGCGAATACATATTTGTTCAGTTCACTTTGGTTCCACAGTTCCACTATTTCTTAAAAATATTATAAACTAGAACTTCGCCTGCGCCTTCGTTCGCGTATTCCTTATTTTATGCTACTGATGACTTTTTAGTTTCACCCCCTAAAGGATGAATTTCCAAAAATCCCTTCTTAGTGCTCCCCTACATCATAAAACTAAGCACTGTACAGTAAAACTTCAAAAATCTTTAAAACTCCCTAAATCGTATATAAGGAGTAGTTTTGAAAAATTTAGTATGACAACCTTTACTATTTACTTAGGTACGAAACATCATTTATTAATTAGAATAAGGTAAGGCTTAGATTAGTATTTATGCCAAGTTTCAAATATAAAAGCCTATCAAATTTCCACCTTATCACTCCTAAGGGTAGAAATTCCTTAAACCAATAAATACATGCATTCTTATGAACCAAGAGCGTAAATCTTTAATTTCACGAGTCACACTTAAAAGCGTAGAAATTTCAAACAAACATTCAACCCCCCTTTTTACATCCGTAGGGGTGGAATTTCACAAAACCAATAAATACATGCATTATTTTTATCAACCAAGAGTATAAATCTAAAAGTTCAGGAGTCCAACTAACAAACTGTAAAAAAAATATACAAACTTTAACCCCCTTTTTACTCCCTGAGGGGCACAATTTCAGAAATTAAATTAAAAACCTTTTTTTTTTTTTTATAACATTTTCAGATATTTTACCATCCCAAACCTAAGAAGATTTCATACAAAATTTCAACCCTTATTTTATCCCCTTAGGGGTCGAATTTAAAAAAACTAATAAATTGATAATTTCTTGGTTGATACCAATAATCTAAACTTTCATGTGTGCAATTTACAAACTGTGAAAATTTCATGCAAACTCTCAACTCTTTTTTTACCCCTTCCGGGGCCGAATTCCCAAAAACCAATACGTTTTTTTTTATCAACCATGAGCGTAAATGTAAAATTTCACCTGTTCAATTTACAAACTGTAGAAAGAACAATGGCATACATTGTTTTATCTGACATTAAATTCCTACGTCATTAAATGATAAATATCTGGTTTAACTCAAGGCAATTTTCTGAATTAGTTTGTGCAAGATTTTTTGTTCGAGAATGTCGAGAATAATAGACATTCAGTCATAAACTTTTGTAGGTTATGTGTGGGTAACTTTACATATGTCGTAATGTGTTTAATAGGTAATAATATTCAATTTCGTGGCAGTAAAATGGCAATATCGCATTAGTATTTTCCTTACCTAGTTATTTCAGCATGAAATGTATAATATACTCTTTGGAAAGAGTATATTTATTTAAACTAAGCTACTTTGACGTGTATCAAAAGTAATAATATAATAAAATATTTTTTTTAGTCTTGGATACTAGTCTTTTTGCCTAAACTAATTGAAAGTAATTCATTTATTTCTACTACACTACAATATTCTTACCTACCTGCAAGGAACATCTACACTTAGACATAAACTGTATCGTTAACTCATTTAATGCAATAATACAATAATGATATTATTACTTAATATAGTTTCTACTTGTCACTTAGCAGATAAAATATCTAATGGCAACACTAAGCTAATGAAATTAACTAAAAAATAAATAACTTTTTATTTATTATGATATTTTTGATCCGTTTTGAACCAGCCCAATTATACTTTAAAAACGTAGGTAATTAATAGAATTTCTTTCGTACATAACTCACTTTCAGACGCTCAAATTTAAGGCAGCTAAGATTTCGCCATAGTTCTTTCATACAAACTTTCAAACCCCCTTTTACCCCCTTAGGGGTGGAATTCCAAAAATCCTTTCTTCGTACTCACTTACGTCACTTGAGGAACCTCTCTGCCAAATTTCATCGGTAAACGTCAGGCGGTTTATTTTTATATTTCGTGATGATTGACTGAGTGACCTTTCGCTTTTATATATATTGATAGATAGATGTGAAAGTTTAGATGGATGTGTGTGTGGAAGTATGTTTGTTACACAACCACGCCAGAAATTTGGCACAGAGATAGATTATTGGCTGAAATAGCACATAGGCTCTTCATTCCGGTAAAATATGTCCTTGGGATAAAAAAAAACACTTTGCACGCGGGCGAAGCCGCTGGCAGAAGCTAGTTTGAAATAAATCGTGATTTATGTTTCAGCAGCCATGAATTTGAAACACTCATTACTTAAATAGTGACAGTGATATAACGGCGAGTACGGGATATCGTACAAATGAAATATTCTCGAAAAGGATGTCGTAATGTAGTCATATTTTTCGTAGTCGATACTAGAGACACGGACACTCATTTCGCATAAACGAGTGCGCAAAACTGCAAATGAAATTACCAAAATCGGATTTTGTTTTTGATATATATTATTCGTAGCACTTGAGTTACGTTCAGTCTCTTTAAACGAATAGATATAGTAGTTTTGACTGCTGAAACAATTCCCTAGTTAGTCAGTTCAGTTGACGTCTAGAACAATGAAAGCGAAACGAGCGAAAGAACTCAATTGTGAAAAGAGGGAGACTGAAATTTCCACATGAGAAGTCTTCTTAACCATCGCTCATGTGAGAACAAATGCGCGGGACGCGACAAGCGACTAATTGTGCCTAAGTTTTGTCATTAGCACAAGTTTTTATTGCCTTTAACATTTCAAGAACACACTTTTAATAACAAGAACATTGTACGAAATTTTTGTAGTTTCTAAGACTTATTTACTACTTTAATACAACAGAATAGCAACGCCTGTATTGAAAATGATTCATAAATAACTCAAACTTTTAGATTAGACTATGAAATTAAATCATATTTTTGGCATCTACGACTTACCGCCACACTCAGAGACGTTAATGCTTACTTAAAGCTCTCCTTAGTATAGATTTTCAGTACAAAATCTATACTAAGGAATGCCTTAAGTAACCGTTAAATGTCTCTGAGTACTGCAGTTAGTAGTCTAATTTTGGATACGAAACTGTTTTGGAATATTACCTAACTACTAATGAAAATTGTAATATTGAACATTCTCAAGCTCGGTATTTAGCCCGGGATATATTAATGAGGACTATTAATTAAGCCCAATTAGTTTTCAGACAGACATTAGCGAGACCTACTCGTACATATAGATTAGTATAGTTCTAACAACACCCACTCGTAAAACATCAACATATAGTCAGAATATATTGGTTAAACTTTTCATATAAAACCCTATCTATCTATAAACAAATCAGTACTGTAGACGTATCGGAGAGAACATTTTCCGGGACGCGCTCGATATGGCCAGACAAAGGTAACTTTTGTTTCACTTAGCAGCACTGAGCGAGTCTGTCTCAAAGTTTATGAGATACATTAAGGTTGCTTGTTCTCAACGATACGTTGAGGGATTTGCTCAACTTGTATGTTACAATATTTATGTATATCTACATCATACTTTTTGTTACAAGTGTGCTTCAGAGCTGTTTCTTTGTGAAGTTATTTGTATTGAAGGGGTTTAGTGAGAATGTTTTATTCAAATGTATGTATTGTGAGGTCTTTAAGGGTCATTTCGTTGCATGATAAAGAAAGAAGAAGATAGAAACGATTTTAGTATTGACAGAGATCTCACAATTCAAAAAGAAATAGCGAAAAATGCATCGCATAGTTAAGAAACCAAATAAACGGAAATAATAAAAAAGTCGCACGGACACGCACGGAGGAAAACCTGGACAGTCTTCATAAAACATAAATGTGGTTGGATTTTTTCTTTGTAGATTAAGGAAAAAGTAAAAAATAATGCTATTTCCTTTGATTTTTCACAAAATCCCTTTGTAGGATTTTATCCTTATTAACAGCATTATATCTTAGTTTAATAATACAAAGTGGTATTTTTTGCATAACACGATGGAGGCGAGAAATAATTGGTAGACACAGCATAAAGTATCTAGCCGTTAAGTCAATAACCTCTCCTAATTAATCGAAACGAGTTTCACGACTCTTTAATTTTGTTTCAAGATGATAATTATTGGGTAAAATTTCGATAACCTTCATTAACAAGACCTGATAGGTAAATGAGATTTTAAATACGAGTAGAATGTCTGGTTTGACTTCAAGCATTTCCAAATTTTTAGAACGATTTGAATATTTTGTTCGACATTGTTGGTAAATTGGTTTTCTATTGCAATATTCAACAATCTTAAGAATGAATTGCCATCCAACGTGGCAATGCTGCCAGTATTCTGGGCACTTTTGCCATTGACATCGATGAGGACGAATTTTTTGATGCACAATGAGTCCTTTTCCCTCTCCCCTTTGTATTTCTTGATAGGTTTTTTTTTTTGAATATTCAATTGTATATATGTTAATATTTGCTAGTAAAACGACATCGAATAGTTGCAAAAAAAAAACAATCTCAAGAGCTCAACTCTCAGTCCAAAGTTTATTTAAAATTTTAAACTACACTGAGCAGCAACAAGGGACGAAACAACCTGTATCTTAGCGCTCGTACTCGTACTTACTATCCACAATGGCAGGAAGAAATAGAGGCAAAAGGAAAAATTCAAGATATATTTATTTATCTATACTTCAAGGCCACCGTCACCACTTCTCCGGATACCACTGGATGTTCAGCGTATGCCTGCGGAACATAATAATGTCGTTAAAATTTGGAATGATGAGATTTTATCGAAAGACGATAAAAGAAATTCTGGTTTTGCTTAAAATTCAATTTTCTTTAAAAAAATATAGGTATTGATTACCAATGCACAATGCAATGGTTCCTTTGCTATAATAGGACAATTTCTTCGAAGATTGATCACCTAGTTTGTTGTCGTTATGGGGTAGGCTTCGTCATCAGCCTTTGTTAATGTTCCCACTGCTGGGACACAGGCCTCCTCTATGTGAGAGGGAATGGGCCGTAATCCACCATGTGGGCCCAGTGCGGGTTGATGGATGTCACATGTCTTCGAATTTTTGTTTCTAGGACATTTCGGTTTTCAAGTCGCGGCCACTGGGGTAAGCATAAATTGCAAAATAATATATTATTATTTTTTTCGTTGTACTTTCTCGGAATAAAGTTTTATGTTCCATCGTGTTACTAACAAAATATATTTTTTAAGCTTTTCAAAATTAAATTATTCAAATTATTACCATGTGAAAAAACTGCAGCCGATGAAAAATCAAATATTTTATAGTCTGCACGAGTTTTTAGTAAGTACAGTCTATTTGATGACTTTCGATATATTCAGTTTAAATGAAATTTCTAGTAAATATAATATTCTAATATATTTAGCGACGAGTATAACACAATTGAAAGTCGAACACGTGGATTTTCTACACGGCTGAGCTAAATACAGTTGCATATCTCTGAAAGCTGGTAGCAGGTTATAGCGATATAATGGCAACGGTATTGTTTCATAACACGTTATATAACATTAAACACATTACGGTAAAGAGTGACACGTGTTGTATCTAATGGACTCTTTGTTGTTTACTTTTATTTCATAATGACTTATTATGCAAACTAAAAGTGAACTTAAAACAATACAATGCGTGTGCTATATTTTTGTTATGCTTATACAAAAACAAAAGATACTTCACATTTTTGTTTAATGTGTAAAGTCAGTTTCGTATTATTTCAACTTAAAACAATACCAAAGCGAAGCTGAAATGGAACGACAAATCCGTCTGAAAATGTGAGGAGGCCATTTTACAGCTGAAAATTGGCCTGTTTTAACCTTTGTAAAAGAAAGCTTTAAACTGCCGTCGTTTACGTGCATTGTTATAGAACTTTAGGATAAAAGGCGATGAAGAAAAATGAGAAATAAAGTGTGTAGCGTGAGTCCTAATTAACTTCAGCGGCAGAGTTAAAAGCGTTGTTGATTAATTAACCGGGCGCGGATCCAACCCTTATCAACCAATGTTTCGCTCCGTTACACTTTTCATAGTTTATTCCCTTTTGTACTCTATAACGTGTTGTTGAACACACAATCACTGAATTAGCTAATTTCTCTTTCACTCAAAATACATATGTTGCAGCTATCTGGTTAAATTAGCCAGCTAATTGAATACCTAGGCCGATAGTTAATTGACCTAGGATCATTCAACGTTTAACAACTTGGCGTATTGAAAGTCCGCCCTTTGAAGATGACTGATCAAGACTCAGCTAGGTGATTCAAATTTATTTCAGTGTTTTTTCACTGCGGCGCTAGTAGTCACCAAAACAAATATGGTGTCAACAGCGCAAACCGTGAATGTTATTTTTCGTTCATGTGTGCAATTTTAAGAGAAATTAAAGTGTGAAAAGGCATTTAATTTGATGGCGGCGTTTAATGATCAGCCTTTTTGCATGGAGATATGCTCATACATACTGCACTACCACGGGGAGATAGTGCAGTTATGTGGGACTCTAACCCACTAAAACTCCACGGTGTCCTCCTGTACCGCTTATGGCGGGAACACGGGCACGCGTTAGCACTCACCGCGAACCCGCCGCGGCTGTCCGTCACCGGACCCTCCTCGGGGGAGTACCCCCATCACCGGCGCATCAGAACACTTTGCACGCCGTGACCACCCCGGGGACCAAATCAGCACATGGGCGCCAGACGACCCCGTGTATGGCACCCTTGGTCCCCCTGTGACGGGTCAAGGTCAGTGGCCCCGCCACCTACCATTTTTCGGCCGCAGGGGATAGGGAGAGCGGCTAACGCAATACTGACACTCCTCCTCCCCTGCGGCCGCACCGCGTCCGCCATCAGACGGTGGCAAACCCCGTCCGGGCCGCGGAAGGTAGGGAGAGCGGCCTCCTCTCCCGCCGCTGCCTCCAACCCTCAGCCACGACATCGTATGGGACCTGGGAATGAAGGTTTGGCTTTCCAGGTATTTGTCCTCAATGCAGCCTTCAAAATTGGATATTATCATTATATCAGCCCATAATGTGCCACAGCGGGGTTGTAGGGGATCCCTGCACTTAGTGATGATACCGGGGCGATTCTATGGGGATGATGATGAAATAAAACCGACCACCGCGAATGTCCGTTGAACACTGATTTATTGATTTAATGTACTTACACAAATTAGCTTAGTGATAGGTACGAAATGCTGAGTGCACAGAATGCACGGCGCGTGAGTATGAAAAATAATGTGCGGTTCCGTACATCCTGCCCGCAATCAGACAACTGATATGATTGATTAACAGAAAATTAAATTAAGAGACAAGTAAAATAGTAAAATAAAATGATATAGATTGCTAATGATACAAATGTGAAAATACTAACTAAACGACTATTCTACGGTACACATGGGCGAGGTAGCCCTGTCTACACTACTGATTGTGAACACTTCACTACACTTTTGCACTGATGATCCACGCGATGCCGGTGCGACCGCCACAGGCCCCACCCCGAGAGCCTCTTGGCCCTGGGGGGCCGGCGACGCTGATGCCCTGCCCGTACTTCGTTGGCTTTTGATGAGGTACACGACGACGCCACCCAAGATGATTACCGAAGCTACACTGATGTACAACACAGTGTAGTGATGAATGTCGTGAATGCTCAGATCTGTAGATGACTGTTCCTTAACCTCGTCAATCTGAGCCCTTAATTTATTCCAAATGAGATGATGATCTTCAGCTTCACTGAAGTTCTCTGGCGCAGACGTTTTCATGATTTTGTTTAGTACGGACACCTCTGGGACTTCGATGTGATGATGAATATTCACGTGATTGATGAAATTGTTATGGGCATAGATACTGAAGGTCTCTCCTTTCAATGTGCAACCTTGACCTAGGGTAATAATCCCGTTGCCGACAAGGTTCACCATTGTGATTCCGTTGGCGCAAATAATGCGAGTTTGGCATTCCGAGCAGCATGTGTACAACCAGCTGTTCGGCCTGTGTAATTTGATCCATTGCTCGTCACATGATGATTTTACGGAGTGGCATAGTTGCTTTTTATTGAATAATTTGATTTCGCAAATTGATTGTTTCATGTTTAGATTGTAGATGGGCATGTTTAATGAACATAACAAGATATCGTTAGGAACATGAGTACATGATTGAAGGTCTGCTTCTGATAGGAGAAATGCTGTATCCTTGCGCAAATTGTAGGCTATGAGCGGTACTGATGGAATGAGATGATAATATTGTTGTCCTCTCTTTTGCGAAATTGATATGATTTTGTTCAACTCAAACAGTTCGTTACTTATGAGTGGAACCTTGATCTCAATGATTAAGTAGTTAGAGAAGACTCTAGCCGAAACCTTTAGTAACCGGTACAAATCCTTGACATTCCTTAAGTCCACAGGTATCGTAAGTTTACCATTCAGTCGACTGGAGATAGTGCTCAGCTGATACGATAACTGCTCCGGTGACAGCAAATGGCTGTCAATGCGCCCGTGTGAAATATCTGTTACGGTTCCGATTAGCGTTTGCTGAATCCAACGAATATTTGTGAGAATTATTGATGCTGCTAGTGCCGATGAGGTAATGTAAAGACTATCTTCGTTTGCGAGACGTACCTTATTCACCTCAGATGATATATGTTGTAGATGTTGCTTGATAAATGAAAATTGTTTATTCATGATATCCTCGTTACGGCGTACGATGTTGAACTCAGATTCTAAGATGCTTGTTTGATTTTTTATAAGTTTCTGTAGATGTGCTTCATGATGACTGATCTGTTCGATGTCACCCTTATATTTTTCAGCAAACCTTTCGTCTAGTACACCGAATAACGAGTTGGCAATATAACCCACGCCGTCCACTAGGCCTCTCTTTAGCCTCTTTGGACTTTGATATTTAAGTAACATATCATAATGTTCAATGTCACTTATTTCGTGCTCTAATTGATGAATGATACTCTGATATTGTTTATTTGCCTGAGTTATGCATAATGACTTGATATGATTGACGTAACTCTTGATCTCGGCTAACCCTTTCCAGTATGTCGTCATATTGTAGTAGACAACTAGACGCCATTCGTCCTGGATGTACTGAAGATTGGATATTCTATCGAAGTAAATAGCTTGATTCTGATCTAATGACGTCAGATTATACGATTCTTGATTGGGTATATTTTCCGCTGAAGTCGATGATAATAACATGAAAAATAGTAATATGAAGCTAGTGAATAGATTCTTCAATGAAACGTTGTTGCGAGGAAGTCGCTTTCTCTTGCTTCGCTCATCTGATTTGTTTTGATGGTTGACTTTTTCATCCTGACTTGTATCCTCGTTTACTGGTAACAACACAAGTCTGGTGACTGGACGTTGAATGATATTATTTTTGGTTTTTAAGCTGACTACCCTTACATAGCCATCTCTCCCAGGATGAACTGCTTGAATACGTCCTAGCGCCCACTTGCCGGGTGGCAAGTTTTCGTCCTTGATAAGAACGACATCGTCCACTTCGAAGTTCCTACTTGGCTTACGCCATTTTGATCTAGCCTGCAGTTGCTGTAAATATTCGCTTGACCACCTTTTCCAAAGGTGTTTGTTCATTGATTGAATGAGTTGCCACCTAGTTGACTGGTTTATGTGATCTGGATCAGTCTGTGGTCTAGATAGAAGCGGGCCGCCGATCAAGAAATGACCTGGCGTAAGAACGTCGTCTTCAGGGCTCTCTGTCAACTGACAGAGGGGCCTTGAGTTCAGACATGCCTCGATTTGAAATAGAAGTGTAGTAAATTCCTCGTAAGTGAGTTTCTGATCTCCGATGATGCGTTTCAGATGATATTTGAGGCTTTTCACCGCAGCCTCCCAAAGACCGCCTGCACTTGGCCATGCAGGAGCGTTGAAGTGCCACTTTATGTTCATGTCATTGATGTTATTGAAGAAATCGGTGTTGATTGTGGCTATGATGTCTTGATATTCCTTCTTTATGATACGGTTGGCACCTACGAAATTTGTGCCATTATCACTGTAAACGTGACTTGGTGTTCCACGACGGGCCGAAAACCTACGAAAGGCTGCTAGAAATGATGGAGTACTGAGATCAGAAACTAGCTCCAGATGAACAGCCTTGGTAGACAAACAAACAAACACAGCAATATAGCCCTTAACGGTTTTGATTCCACGTCCCTTATTAGCCTTCAGCTCGACGTGTCCGGTAAAATCGACACCGGTGTGAGAGAAAGGTCGTGACGGGGTGACGCGTGGTTGTGGAAGATCGGCCATGATTTGATGATATTGCGTTTGAGTAAAGCGCTGACACTTAACGCATGATCTCAACTTCCTTTTGACGGTACGGATTCCACTGATGATCCAATACCTGTCTCTGATGTATGAAAGTGTCAGTCGCGGGCCTCCGTGCAATGTGGTAATATGAGCCTGATCAATGATTAAATCTGTGAGACGACTGTGGCTTGATAATATGATAGGGTGCTTTGATGAGTCGTTGATGCGTGCGTTTTTCAGTCGTCCACCTACTCTAAGGAGACCGGTGGTGACCGGAGGTGTTCATCTATGAATGGATTAAGACATGATATTTTGCTTCTTGGATGCACATGCCCCTTTTGATTGATAAACAATATATCTTCATGAAATTGTTTTAGTTGGTCATCTTTGATAATGATATTCAATGCATTGTTCAATTCTGATGACGTTAAAACATCTGATTTTGATGTGCGTTTACCTCGTGATTGCGTTATGAAACGCGAGACCCAAGCGACGATTCTCAGAATGCGAGTTAAGGAACTGTAGTTCTGTAGTAACTCGTGTATCAATGAAATATGATTTTGATATAAAGCCGTGTTTACACTAGGCTTCTTGGTTTCCAAATCTGGTGATTGATATGAGGTGGTAGGGAGGGTGCTTTGTTCGAAATTGGTTATCCATTTCGGACCCTGCCACCACAGCGGATGGCTTGAAAGCTTCCGTGACGTCAGACCCCGAGTAGCGCAATCTGCTGCATTCTCTTCGGACCTCACATGATGCCAACTTGAGGGTGGAATGATAATAGTGATTTTGTTGATTCTGTTAGCTACGAATTGTTTCCATTTCTTCACGTCGCCTTGGATCCACCCTAAAACTATCATCGAGTCTGTCCAGGCGTAAATCTCCACATCTTGATTTGATAATGGTTCCATGACTTTCTTGATAAGTTGAGATAGTAGTAGCGCACCACATAACTCTAGTCGTGGTAATGATACCTTTTTTGCCAGTGGTGCTAACTTTGTTTTTGCTACAGCGAGCGTTGATGTGCGATCACCCTTATTGTCCTTAGCTACTACATACACAACACATGCGTATGCTTTGTCGGATGCGTCACAAAATCCATGGATTTGATATGATTGGTTTGTGTTGCCGAGATAACGTGGAATGATAAATTGATCTATGGTGTTGAAATCATTCTTGATCTGAATCCAGTCATCTTGAATCGGTTGCGGAACTTCTTCGTCCCATGATAAATGTGATGACCATGCGTTTTGAAAAAGCAGTTTTGCTCTGATTGATAATGGTGACAGCCAGCCTAAGGGGTCAAATATCTTTGAAATTTCCGAAAGTAGCTGTCTCTTTGTGACGCGTTTATCGTGATAATCCAATTGATTTTGAAAGGTGAAGCTATCCGTTGATGAGTTCCATCTTAATCCAAGTGTTTTTCTTGTTTCCGAGCACTTGAAGTCTAATGGGTTGTTGAGTTGATCTGGTGATAGATCTACCAGGAGGTCCGGTACGTTACTGGACCATTTCCGGAGGTTCATACCAGCTCCCTTCAGCGTCTCAATGAGTTGATGCTGAAGCTCCTTCGCTTGTTGAATGGTATTTGCTCCACTAAATAGATCGTCCATATAAAATGATTGACTCAGGGCTGACGAAGCTAGAGGATACTTGTCGGCATCGTCTATTGCCAGCTGTTTTAACGTTCGCATCGCTAAGTATGGAGCGGCCTTAGTACCGTATGTTACGGTAGTAAGATGATATTCGTTAAGTATTTCTTGAGATGATTGCCGCCAAATGATTGATTGAAGATGACGATCGGATTGCCTGATAATGATTTGGCGAAACATTTTCTCTATGTCTGCCGTGATAACGTAACTGTACGTTCTCCAGGTTAAGATGAGTGTCATGAGGTCTTTTTGTAGATTTGGTCCGCAGCACATGAGGTCATTTAGGCTTTTTCCTGATGTTGATTTCGCTGACGCATTGAAAACGACTCTAAGTTTTGTTGTTGTTGAGTCTAATTTCATTACGCCATGATGTGGTAAGAAGTAGGCACGTTTTGATTTATCGACATTATTAGCCGTACACATGTGACCCAGTTGTTGATATTCCGACATAAACGTTTTATAATTTTCTGCAAATGATTCATTATTGCACATTTTTCTTTCCAACTGTTTGAATTGTGCGATAGCCTTAGATTTTGATGATCCAAGCTGATTTTCATATTCGGGTTTCATGGGTATGCCAACCTCGTATCTACCAGTATCCAAACGACGAGTAGCTTGCTGATAAAACTCTTCACAGTACTGCTCCTCACGGGTAAGGGGTGATGATGATGTTTCTACGTCCTCTATCTCCCAATATTTTGATAGTTCTGATAAGTCATTCGTCGCGATATGACAGTTAAATGTGCGAACATTGCCAGACAGGATCCAACCGAGTGCGGTCTGTTGCGCAATCGCAGCCTGCGCTGGTCCTTTGATGAGACCGTCCATGATGATTTGAGAATAGATACTCACATCCAAGAGAATATCTATTGGCTTAGACACGTTGTATTCTGGATCTGCTAATTGAAGATGCTGAATGTGAGGCCATGATTGTTTTTTGAATGGTGCACCAGGCAAGCAGTTAGCGACTTTAGGCAGAACCAGTGCTTCTGTAGTAAAATGATAGTCGCCGTAGATAGATTGACAGTCGATTGATACCCGTCCTTTGCTTTGTCTAGTACCAGCACCTATCCCTGATACTGATGCGTTGTATCGTTGACGCTGCAACCCTAATCGCTGAACAGCGTTTTCCGATATTAATGATATTTGTGATCCCTGGTCTAGAAGTGCCCTAAGGAACACGTAGCTGCCGTCGGAACACTTGACTTTGATTGACAGCGTGGTCAACAATAACTCTTCGTCCTCCCCTGCGACATGATTAACGTTAGGGTGGTTATTTGGCGATTTTGATGATGAGACACAACACGCTTCATGGAGTATTGTGTGATGATCTCCTTGACAGGTTTTGCAACGTTTCGTTGAAGTGCATTGATTTCCGTCGTGACTGAATAAACAATTTCGACATATATTTGATTTCGTCACCAATTTCAATTGTACATCTGATGTCATTTTCATAAATTTTTGGCATGATAGCAAATTGCGAGCATGATTTGAATTGCATACAGTGCATTTCGATGTTTGCGTAATGATGGCCTGATAATTTTTGTTAGCGAAACCTTTATTATAGTTTTGCTTATTATGCGATTGATTTGGGTTCCTTTTGCTTGATGATGAGGGTTCCTTAGTAGTTTTAATGGGTTCAAGAGCAGTAAATTTACTCTCGAGATAAGACATTAATTCCTCCAGCTTTGGTAGGTCACGAGGATTCCTGCGTGCTTCTTTGTACCCAGCATATGTTTCTGGGTCCAGTTTTTTGCAGAGCAAGTGAACCAACAACGGATCCCATGTATTCGTATCAGCACCGAGATTGTGTATCGCGTGAATACATTCGGTTGAGGTATCGTATAAACCTTTGATGTCTAATGATGTTTGCCTTTGGATGTTGGGTTGATTAAGGAAGATTTCGATGTGATTGGTAAAAAGAAGTTGAGTATTATTGTACCGATGTAGTAAGATATCCCACGCTGCATCGTAGTTATCTGATGATATATGGAGATGATGAATAATACGCTCTGCCTCCCCCTTAAGTTTTCCCTTAAGATGCTGCATCTTCTGAGCTTTCGTGATCGAATTGTTGTTATGAATTGTCTCGGTGAACAAGTCATAAAATGTTGGCCATTGTGTGTAGTTCCCGCTAAATGACGGTATATCAATGTGCGGGGTTGATCTCTCTAAATGAGATGTTGAGGAGATCTTCTTATTCAGCTCTCTTTTGATGTTTTTGTAGACCAATTCATGATTGTTAAACTCCTCGTCGTATGATAAGTCACCTCCAGCTAGGATATGATCGATTTGCAAATGTTGCGTATCTATCATTGTCCACTTTACTTGGATGTTTTTGAGCTCATCCTCAAGTTCCCATTTGTCCGATATCTGATCAATCTTGATACCTTTGACCAGCCGAGTAAATGCCCTAAAGTTCGTGCGTTGCAGCGATATTAGTTCGTCTAACTTGCCATCAGGTTGAGTTGATTTGTTTGATTTGCCGTAAGACGAAATGAGATTCCGTACAAATTGATAATGATCTTTGCCCTTTTGATACGTGTTGTCGAGGAAATAGTCGACCGCCGCATCTTTATGCTCCGATATTTGCTTATGATTTTGATCGAACTCTCCCCAGAGGTCGTCTATCGCGTCTAAACGTTTCCTGAGGTATTCCGTAGTTTTGCGAGAATCCGAGTCCTTGCTAAAGTTGACCTTGATGGTAGTAAAATTGGCGATGATTTCCGATTGACGGGCAATAAGATCTTCCATGATGTAGGTAGGTAAAAGGAACAGTCTTACTTGGAAATATGATGATCCACGTGATGACGATGCTGACTGCGGACGCTGAACCCTTGCGCCACCCGATGATGTGCTCCAGGGAGCCTGATGATGATGATGGTGATATCACGCCGTGATTTCCTTACCACGACCGTGCTGTTGACCTAAGCTCAAGTCAAGTGTAACTCAAGTATAGGATGAGAGAGTGAAAAAAAGAGTTTCTCACTGGTTTGATCACAGAACCAAGTTCGCGAGAGATTGCCACTGAGCTGTGCGCGCGCTAGCTCAAATTACCGCGACGAGGTCCTGATGCTAATCTCGAAGGACCAAAATAAATGTAGGGGATCCCTGCACTTAGTGATGATACCGGGGCGATTCTATGGGGATGATGATGAAATAAAACCGACCACCGCGAATGTCCGTTGAACACTGATTTATTGATTTAATGTACTTACACAAATTAGCTTAGTGATAGGTACGAAATGCTGAGTGCACAGAATGCACGGCGCGTGAGTATGAAAAATAATGTGCGGTTCCGTACAGGGGTGAAACCCTTCCTCCACTCTTTCCACTTCCAATATCTGGTTACCTTCTTCTTCTTCTTTTCGAGTTGATGATTGACCATAGTTTGGGCCTATTAGGTGGCCACGATTATAGCGTCATCGGTGGCAATCGTTGGCTGTTTGCCGTTCTGGCCCAATCCATCATGAAGCGGTCTAGTTATTCTTGCTCTCTTGACCTGAGTGTTCGATGGCGTCGACTCCACAACACACTTGACTTCTTCAGAACAGAGAACGTATTCAGCTTGGCTAACATAGTCGGATATAAATCCTGTCATAATCCTCTTCAGCTAAGTTTATTCGTAGTCAGCCAGAAGCGCTCGCTTTCAAAGTGAAGTAGCTCGTTATTAATCGCTTGGAATCCATTGAAAAATTTGAAGATAGCTTCGAAGTTTTTGTGCGATTGCTAATCAAGCCAAGATAGATAAGCAGTCGCTCTATGCAAAATACTATTCGTCTGCATCCGGTAAGATCTGCCTAGTCCGAACTATGTTACGGTCCAATAAAAGGCGATGGTGAGTAGTGGTGTACAGATTGATCCTTAATGGCCATGTTTTCAGACTTTAGTAATGTTTCTATTATAGGTATTTAGCTCTACTGGCATACCTACAGGTTAAATTAATGTTTGTCATAAATCATGTGCGATATTTCCCTCAACTCGACACTAAATTTTTCGTTGGATATCAATTATTGAAATTTTGTACAGATTTGACATACATTATTTTTATTATTGTGACAAAAATTGATTAATTTATAAACAAAAATTTTAAAATTGATTAATTTGATCTAACTACACTATTGCTATTTGACAATTGATTGATATATTGTTACTTTTTCTTATTTTTTACATGGATTGATTAGACATACATTATTGTTAATTGACGCTAATTGATATTTTTACTTATATTTGGCACAAATTATTGCTATTTGACATTTGGATATAATTTTTTATTTTTTTATTTGCTATTTTATATCTTTTACATTTTTGGCATTTAGTTTTAACTGTTTCACTTTGTATGTTTTATTGAAATTGATTGTGATAATCACTTTTAGATTAATTTCATTTATTAATTGTATTCATCATTTATTATTTTATTATATTAATTAATTCATTCAAGATTTGCACGCCATAGTATGTGGCAAACATGTTTGAGTCATTTCTGTTATTGTTATTCTGCGTGCACTTATTATTATTTGTTGTATGTATACACATGTTTATGCAAATAAATATATCTGAATCTGATTAATCTCTCGAATAATTATATGTATAAGTAGTGAGATTTTGATAGATATGTTTGAATTTTATTTACATTTATGGTTTATTCTTGTAGTAAAATGCAGTGACATCTAAGCAAACACATTCTTCTCTTAACATGTCGATAGCAATTTAATCAGAGTCGGCACAGAATACCATCGGTAGCGTCCAACCTGAGCTCCAACAGTGCCTCTATATCAGCATTAAAAAAAGTTTACTGATTGATTGAATTGACTGATTTGAATTGAATTGGTTGATTTTTGTAAAGAACCATTGCACATTCACGAATAAAAATCAGAAAATAAATCAATAGCTTATCTTTCACTGTGCCACCACAATCAAAGTTTTCCAAACTCAAATAAAATTCGAGCTCACCATTATCATTAAGTCGGTCTGTTAGCCTAGAATCTGAGGATATAAAGACATCTGTGTCGTCGTCAAGCGGAGCAGCGTGCCCCCCGCGACTGCCTCCCACTCCCAGCGAGACCCTTCCTATAAGGTGAGTATAGACATTACTTCTGCACATAGACACACTTGTAGCATCTTTTGTAACAAAACATCGAGTCGTTCTAAGGCCGCGTTTCCACCTGCAAACAACTCTCATGCTTTAGTTTCATATCGGAACACGATCGAGCGGGGATTTTATTTATTATTATTTATTTATTTAATCAGTACTAAAACATACATTTTATATATTTAAGTTGATGCCAACATAAACTCATTAGAGTTTTACCGTGCACCAAAAACATCGACTACATAATATAAACAAAAAATAATAACCACTTAAGTAGGAGCTAAGAAGTAACAACAAAAAGAAAAAAAATACAGCGGGTATATGCGAAATAATTATCTAATACTAACAAGCGCACATCAGTAACCATCGACCTGACATTGTATGTGCCTCGGTAGCCTTCAATGCATGCAAGTTAATTGCAGAGAGAATGCAACCTATAATAAAATTTGTACCAAAGTTTTTCCACATTTCATATAACGTTTCACCAATCAGTACCCAACATCATTGTGTCGCCTTTACACGGACCGAACAACGATCACGACGCTCGACACTTTGTTACAACTTGATTTTCAAACGAGCGAATTTGTGTAATATTTCATCGAGCTAAAACACAAGATTTCAAAGAATAAATGCATAATAGAAAGCAAAATTACAGGAAAAATCACTGGGAAAGAATTACTACCAAGTAAAGCATTCGCAGCAACGCTACAATTCCATGAAAAGGTTTTATAATGATCATGGTGGGTTAGAACCAGAGTTAGGTAATTTTGTCGTTTACTTAACTTTATCTTACCTTAATATCAATGACATGACTATCCACTTCGATGATCTGTAGATTTTGAAGCACATTTGGGTCATACTTCAAGTACTTGTCCTGTTTAGAATCGATATCGTAACGTTTGGAGTGCTTCATCAGGTCTAACATCTGTTTAGTCTCGCTTTTTCTCGCGCATGGCTATGCTGTGTGGGATTGGGGTGGCGATTTGGACGGAGAGCTGGTGAGCGTCGTGAGGGATCATTGTCATGCGGGTCCAACCTAGAAGTTAAAGATAATTTATAATCCAGTTTTAATAATAGTCCTTCGGACCGATTTCAGTCCAGGCGGCCAATCTCAACGGAGACTAGCCATCGGCGCGGAGAATACTCTAACTATATCCGACACGAACGGAGAGAGGTTATGTGCCAAGTTAGGACCAACTGCTTAAGACGACGTCAGTCACCAGCAACCTTGAAGGTACAAAAGGCGCACACGTTTCACACCCGCGCGACTCAAACTTCAGTAGTTTCTTGTACTTTCATTATTATGCTATGAATTTAAAAAGAAAACTTTAGATCCAAAAGTAGATAATTAAATTGTCTTTGAGACCACGACCCACAATTTTATTAAAATGCGGTTTTGGTGCATATGTGGTGTTTTTTTCTGTCCGTATAAGATATAACTTTACAAATTAATTACACTATGTTATACCACAGATAATATAATACTAGCATACAGATGCCTCATCCCATACAAAGAAACCGTTCCGACGTTACTAGCGTTTTTCCTCTGATTATACCGATTATTATATGTAAATCGATCGTGTTATAGATGCGGATATAGATGGTGATCTAT
This sequence comes from Orthosia cruda, assembly GCA_964057195.1. Taxonomy (NCBI): domain Eukaryota; kingdom Metazoa; phylum Arthropoda; class Insecta; order Lepidoptera; family Noctuidae; genus Orthosia; species Orthosia cruda. The sequence goes on along the minus strand of OZ059830.1, from coordinate 14,516,609 downwards.
CTATCGCCGTGGAACGGAACCGAACGCGATCGATGTACAAAAAATAATCACTGTAATCAGTACAGTACGTCGGGATAGTTTCTATGTATGGGATGAGACACCACTGGTTATACCAATAAAACTCAAAAATTATTAGAAATAATTATTATGAAAATGGTCTAATGTAACATATATCTTTTACTGACTTGAGTGATTCACATTTTAAAATCTGAGGGGTGTCTGCGCCTTAACGTGCTTACCTAGGAACGGGAATGTAGACAAATTCGTAGTGGAAAAACCTAGTAACACTTTTTGTCCGATCTGGAAATAGAACCCAGCAGCGGCCTAATTGCTTAAGTGAATTCGGTAAGGCAAAAGGTTTGATCTCATGAAAGAGTATGAGAAATTTTCTTTAAATAATTAGGAATTGCCAAAAAATATTGAACGCTCTTATTGGTGAAGATACTCTTTTCGAAAGAGTCCAATAATTTTTGGCGTTATCTAATAATTTAAAAAGTTTTTGTCATCCTCTTTTATCAGTACAAACCTTTTGCCTTACCGAATTCAATGCCTTACGCAATTAGGTTGCAGGACCCCGCGCTCACACCCCAGTGGGTTCCAGCATTGTCATACATGGGCTCGTCTGGCACCCACGTGCTGGTTTGGTCACTGGGGTAGTCACCTGGTGCGCTGGTGATAGTGGTTACTCCCCAGTGGAGGATCCGGTGACAGACAGCCGTGGCGGGTTGGCGGTGAGTGTTAACGCGAGCCCGTGCCCCCGACATAAGCGGCACAGGAGGACACCGTGGAGTTTTAGTGGGTTGGAGTCCCACATAACTGCGTTATCTCCCCGTGGTAGTGCAGTATACATGAGCATTCCTCAAGGATACAAAAAAAAATACTCCGCACTCGGCAGTCACACTTGCGATCCTGTGATCAACACGGTCAGCAGTCTGAATCTATTTCTATAACGCTAGTGATGAAATCAGCTCAGTGATTTTATTCATGCTTAACGGACGATAAAAAAAACATACAACGTATAGCGGTAATCATCCCGATTCTCAAAAGGATTAGTTACAAAAGATTACGTCTGACCTCTAGACGTAGGTAATCTCCTTTAGTCTCTCACTTAATCACGTGAAGAAACCTTCACAGACTGGCAATTTGGAATTTTAACGCATAAAGAATGCACTGTGGTTTCTAAATCCTGAGAGCAAGAATTATGTCTACTCTAGATTATCTTTGTGATAGAAAGATATAGTCTGTGGTAAATGCTATTATAAGTTGGAAACTTATTAAATTTAACCCTGTCTTGACAGTTTCTTACCCCTAGATAAGTTTTGGTTTATCAATCGCCAAAGCGTATTAATTTCATTCCAAGAAACCGCAGGAATACTCAGAGATTCCCACAATTGAATGTCCTAGACGGTTGTTGACCTTCGCTAAATATTAGAGAACTTAGATTCAGTCAGACGTAGTTTATCTGATTCGTCGACTGAGCTATTCTGAATTAAATCTAAGTGAATCACCATTTCGCTTCAGAACGTTCACTTATTCCCTAAAATCTCGCTCCTAGATAAAATCGAGGGGCCCAACTTTCTCATTTTGTTCAGCGCCGGCGTTTGAAGCGAAAGTTTTAACTATCCAGATGATAAAATCTTCTAATTGTTTTAGCAGTTAATTGTCTTTTTAATGTCATTTCAGTTCAGGCTAGTTCATAGGAATAATGATTTCAGTAATCGAATTTAGAGTTCGAATTTATTTCATAATGGGTTTAATCGTTTGAGTAACAGCATTTAGGCTTCTGAATAATTTGTGGATTAATTGGCTATCTATGTTTTTAATTAGCTGTAATTTGACCGGCACACAGTTTATTCCTATTTGAGTAAGCAATATTTGTAAGCTCTGCATAGTAAAATATAGTGATGCTATATTTTTATAAATACAACTAGTGACCATACCTATATGTCATGAATTAGATTGATAAGCAACCTTACCATTGCCAAGCTTTCGTGTGTAAACGTGTGTGTTGTTGTTGCAGTATCCATCAGGACACCAGTTGCACACATTGTCTGAAGAGTTGCAGTGTCTTTGCACACATATACCCTGAGCAAAAGGAAAATATACACTATAAGCACAGTGATACAGGTACTGTGCAAGCACAGCACAAGCACAGCTCAGTCTTGATATCAATATGTCAACATTCTACCTGCGCTAAACCAGCCTAATTTAGTAGGAACGAGAATACCTAGTATTCATCCCGCGGGTACTCATTTGTCATTCAAACATACTTTTATCAATTTATATCCGTCAATCAGCGTATCAATCAACAACAAGGTTACACATGTTATTAATGGTCCTTTGAGCCGCAGATCATAATAGGTACCTTCCTATTTAGATAATGCAGTACTTACTGCAAAAATTTAATGAAATCAAAAAACCCCACTGCAAAGATAACAAGAAGAAAATCATGCTGTCCTGTCGGAGGATCAGGGGGTCAGCTAGTTTGCGAATATTTATCGGGTTTTTTTATTTTATTAACTTTTTATTTACAACTTTTTAGTTTTAATTTATTTTTCAAATTACTTTTAAACATATAAGTTCATTTTGATATGCCACTCGATGGCCTTCGAAGAAAAAAAAAGCAAACCCCACAATATAAAAAAAAAGTTTATTGATGCTTCAGTTTACATAAGGGTTTAGTGTTTCGAGCTTCTTTTTAAGTAAATAATGCCTGTGTTAGGACTCCAACATATGGCGCCCAAAATCCGCCATGTTGTTTTTTTTTTTATGCTTTTATCTTAGAACCCTTGGGCGGTCAAGACCTGTCTAAAGATGGATAAAAAACCGTCTACTGGTTTGAAAGATATGACGTAATAATAGTACATTACTGCAGAATCCAGTAAGTAAGACTTTCTGGCCAAGTATGAGTTAACCGGACCGAACCGCAGGTGAGGTCCGGTTATATACGAGGCCAGGATGTCTTTCTTACTGGTTGAGGCTTGTATAATGCTTTTCTCAAAAATGAAAGAAAGTTTTTTTTTCAATAAACAGCTTTCTGTTAGCAAAACAGAAAGCTGTTTATTGAAAAAAAAACAAATAAACACTTTAAGGCTTAGCAGGCACTGCGATTTTATTTGCGCGGATTTATGTAGTTTTTTACCGCAATGCGTGCAGCTTCATACAATTCCATAGGCCGCAAAATGAGCGAAAAATCGCGCGAATAAAAAGGCCTAACGCGGGCATAATTATTTTTGTTCGTTGTTCGTCATTGATTTTGAAAAGTAAATGGTTTGGTTCGGTTTTCAGATATCGGTATTAGTAGTACAGTTATATTAGATATAGTTTTTGTAATATCGGTTATTTTGATATTGATATCGATATGATATGATATCTAACACATATCCGATATAAGTTACGTTTTGATATTATGGACCTATCCCTACTACTGTCCAGTAAGTAAATTACATACTTACTTACTGGACAGTTGTGAATAAGTCTCCGGTAGAATTCACTTTCTGGACACTTTTTAGAGTTGTTATGGCAATATTACATACCATTTTTGAGAAAATAATATTACATACATACAAGATACGCACGAAAAACTTAACCCTTTCCTTGCAGCCGGGTAAAAAGATGACCAAACCTTTTCTAAAACTAGATGTTCCTTCCAGATACGAGTAGGTATATTAGTAAAAGGAAAACGGTGTCAGAAGTTCAGAATGAACGATGAAAAATTAAAAAGCATTTTTTCGGGGCAATTTCCTTGAGAGTTTTCCACTTTGCCCTAAAAAGTGGCTCGAGTGGCGGGGACCCTTAATTAAGTTGATGTTATAATTACTGCACATTATTATAAGTGAGTGGTGTTCAATTTATCTTGTTTTTTGATAATTTTTGCCACTGCGTTTTTGTGCCAATCATCCATCACATAATTAAATTGTGAGTTCGTATCGTATTATTCTGTTTAGTGAACTTTACATAAATAACGACCTGCCTCCTTTTTGTATGGTAAGTAGAGAGCTCAATATATCCTTTGGCAATACACAGTCTCATTCATATTCTACCCCTGTTGGTTACAATCTTTAAAAGCTTTATTTTTATAGCACCGTCGACACCGCCGCATAAGAGCAGAAGAATTAGAGCTGATGCCACACAAATCCAAAATCGCGCAAGCAGAGTTATCGGTAGTTACTAGTTACCCAACAGACACAATACTCTGGTCGGAAGATCCTCTCTTTTTAATTAGGATGAGAAAATTGCCGTTACCACTCAGTAAGTAAGTCAGCGGGACATACCAAAAAGTACAGGCACATAATGTAGTCACACACATTATCATAATGTGTTCGCCGTATAAATTATAGCAGTGTGGTAGCGCCATCTCTTGTAAATGTCATAAATCAATGACCAAAAACACATAGACAAACGCATTTGAGATTTCGCGGGCGATCGATATCCTAATTATCTCGTTCCTTCCTCATTCCTTTTCCCTTTATGTACGCCTTAATGACAGGTCGCCAGAACGAACCGAAACTTCAACGTGAACGGGCCTCGTATCTCAACCGCCAGCTTTCCAAGCCACCTGGCTGGAGGCTGATGCATCTAATTAGTTAGATTGCAGAGAACCTTGTGAACCGTGTCTATTAACCCGCCTCGCGGATATAAAACAATTGTGTGAAGTGTGTGGATCCTGAAGGAGCCATTTTGGAGTAGAAGAACACCAGCTCGCTGCCACACGTGGGCTGGCATCGACCACTACAAGGTAAGGCGTACTACTTCCCTCATTTCCATACTAGATCGCCCGAATTGATCCGTGAATATTTTCCCGCTTATTTTCAACGCACTATTCCCAGAACCCTTCAAATACAGTCCACTTTTCATGATAGACACAAGGATGAAGAGGTTTCTCAAACCGCTATAACACAGTGAATAGAAGCGATTTTATTGCGTCCCAGTTATGGTTATATAAAGACGGGACGGGAGAAACGAGGCGTCTTAATAATAAAGTTACCGGCGAGGATGTGGCAGTAATAAATCTTAAATTCAGGATGTGTTGTCTCGACGGGCCTTTCATTTGAATTGCATACTTAACATCGATTTCCGGTGGGGAAAACACAACAGATTTTTATGTTCTCCCATTATGGGTCGGTATTTCATATGAAGTATTGTGTATTGCAGGTTCTGGTAGATATTGAGTATTTCCTTCAGGTTTTTTTTAGTTTCAAGCGACCCAACCTCCGGGCGATCGGGTCATCATTTCAGCCGAAAGATCCATTGTTGTTGTTGGAGATAGTGGTCAAGCGCAAGCCTATAGAGGATAAAAAAACCACTCCAAACATAGCCATACTCCAGCTAGCAAATGTGGGTGTACCATACCTCTTCTGTCTATACATTCGGATATTCTTGATATTCTGTTGTAAGCTTTGACATGACAGCAATTTCAGTATTAAAGCAAACAATAATAAGGTGTTGTAGAAGATTTTCAAACCATTATGCAGTTTAAAGCTCTTGAAATAACAACTTTTTTACTGAAATATTAAAGTCCTGTTTCTCTTCTTCGTTCTTAATTATGATTTTAAAGAGGTAAAATTTGTAGTTTAAGTAAAAAGGTAATATGTAGATACTGAACCAAATACGATTTTTTTTTGCTTATAATAAGTCAGTGCCTACATACTTTTTATTTTTATTACTGGAAAATTCTGATCGGATTCTGTGGGAAATTAGGCAGCCCCGCGGAAGCGATGATGCGAGAAAAAAATCAGTACTGTGACAGTAACCAGTATGTGAATTAATTATTCCCAAAAAAATTGAGCAAATGGTTGAAACAATGTAATGTTAAAACCACTCGTTGAAATTTACAAATATAAACCTAATATATTCCTAAAAAAAATACACAAACACTTATGTTTGTGAAAACAATATAGCATAAATTTACCGTTAGTCTGTTAATTTGTACCACAGTGTGAAGAGGACATTTCGTTTTAAAAATCTGAAAAGGACATTTTGTTTTATAAATCAGCTTACAAAATTCGTTTCACAATTTTGTTCCAACGTATTTGTTTTTAACCTCCGACAGAAAAAGAGGGGTGTTATAAGTTTGAGGTTAAAAAACACAAACACACCCGTGGGTTTGTGTATTTGTGTATCTGTCTGTGGCATTATAGCTCCTAAACGGATGAACCGATTTTGTTTTTTTTTGTTTGAAAGGTGACATTATCGGGAGTGTTTTAGCTATGTTTGATGAAAATCGGTTCAGTCTTTTAAAAGTTATGGGCGTTTTACTGTTTGAATCGGGGTATTTTCGCGAGATATCGAGTCATAATTACGTCTTCGATAGATTGTTGATTGAAGCGTGTCTACTACTAGATGACTTATGTAGTTTAAAAAAAAGAAATAAAAAAAGATGGGTGGTTTTGGATATTTAAAAAAAATAAAAAAAAATCCAAAACCACCGATCTTTTTATTATTTCTTTTTTTTTAAAGTTTAGTATCGTGCGGTTTGAAAATGAATTTTGTTCAGCTATAGCTATAAACGTTTAAAACTTTAAACATAGTTAGGACAAAGAAAACACTCTATTCTTGATCAATATTGAGTTAGGTAAAAGAGTTAAAAGAAATTCCCACTTGCGCTAAGAATTCAGATTTAGTTACTAACACAAAGTTAAATTGACATTATATCATACATTATGGGTCCGGGTTAGTTATTAACTTGGAGTTAGTAACCAGGTAACGTACCTAGGATGGCGCCAGCGGGCCTAGATGAAGTATTTTGTTTCGTCAACTAAAAATTAAAACACTTCCGAAGCAAAACTCTAAAAAGAGCAATTTAACTTTCGTTTAAAGGTAGTCAGTGTAATTGGTACCTCTTAATTTTTTTGTTATGTTGCGACACCGACTTCCAAAATTTAAGTTATTTTGCACTTTTAAGTGTTTTACTTTTGATGTCGGTTTATTTTTTGTGAAAAGTTTTTTAAGGTAAGGATTTACAAAATACCCATAATAACTCAATTTACACATTCGGGCTGTTTGTTGTTATGGAGTTCGGTTGTATGTTCTATATTTGAAAACAGCTGAACCGGTTTTGGTAAAACTTGTACTGTTCCCTAAGTTGAGAGACACTTAATCCAATAAAAAAGAAAGATCACGATTTGATTACTAGTTTCGGAGATATGCGTGGACAAACATATATACATACAAACAAACATACATACACATATGAAATTTGCCACACATGGTTAGATGCCCACATAGAGTAACATATTATGCGAATATTATGCAATTCCAACAATATTACATATATAATTACATCGAATTGATAACCTCCTTTATACCGACTTCAAAAAAAAGGAGGCAATTTATAAGTCGGTAATAATTAAAGCTTTCACAGAAGATAACTGTTAAATTCAGCTCTCATAAAAAACGATTGCTGTCCCAATTTATAGTTAACCTCTCTCTGTAAAATCTGTAGTCTGCACTTTTCACTGATTGAATTCCGAAATATCATGATTTCGGAAGTATCGTTACTTTTGAAATATCGCGAAACAAGTAATATCGTGATTTTGGGACGACGGATCGTTATGTAGTGTAATTACAGAGTTCACTGGAGTGATCCCTCAAAATGGTGGACCGCGTACAAAAGGTTATACGGGATCTATTCCGATGTATGTCGACTCGGTCCATAATATTTCTATGTGATTGCGAGCGTACGGTACTGACAATGAATTGTGGGTATCCTCCCAAAGGTAAGCTCTATACGCGATATATTCGTTTTTTTTTTTAAATCTTGTGATCCGTTTTATTCCAATCATAATATTCTAATATTTTCTGCAAACCAGTGTCAAAAGTGTCGTCTCCTTAAAATCTTTCAAAATTTCTACCAAATTGGCTGATTCTTAGTCGTATTTTACAAAGGATCGACCCAATTTCTAATCGTGTTAAAATTTAATCGATCAATCTCCTCCCAGGAGTTTACTTAGAAATGCTTTCAACAAACAGTTTGCTTGTGCTAGTATTCAAATAAGCGTGATCTGTAAACTATGTTTATAATAATATAGTTTGTAATATATTGCCGATAATACCGTATCAGCTACTTATCTACTTACGAGCCTTGAGCAAATTAAAAGTTAATCTATTTACTCAGACACACGACATCTCAAGTAAGTCTCCGTTCGTTTTTCTTTCCTTAATGACTGGCACTTCCTTCGGAGCGGAAAAAGCTTTCCTAAGAACCTCAGTAGCGTTTAAGCTGTTAGTCCGATTTTTCCTTGAACACACTATTTACTATTAAGCTAGTAAGTCAAGTTCGGAGTGTAATGTGAATATTTCAATATAACATGACCCAACGAAATGGATTCTCGGTATTCGGCCAGAGTTGAAAAGTATTAATTCGATTCACAGAATTAAGGCCTTTCTGTCATTTACATAATATGTTGGATTTTAGTTGAACTGAAGTAAATTAGCGACTAGTATTCAACTGAGGCAGTCTGCCGTGGTTTTGTATGGTGAAAATTTAATCAGTTCCGAACTTGGCGTTACCTATACTGATTCAATTACAAGTTTCTGGGATTTTGTGGTAGCGTAGCCTTGATTTATAATGCATGGAGAAATAAGATTGTAGTAAATTCAACATATCTTATCTACCTACCTTTTTCGTTAAAATCGATGGAAAAAGAATACAAATATTACAAGTTAATTTAATCGAACCGGGTGACGGGAAACATAATAACATTACGTGTTAGCAACGATACAAATCACTAGAGATTACGTAGCACACGACATTTTCGCTTCCACGCGACGCGCGACGCCGATACACGATATATTGGATTTCTAATCACAACACTTAATCAAATAATGGACCTCTGTTTGTTTAAAACATTAACAGCTTCGGCTTTGTCTGCTAATGGAATCAAGGGTTTAACGTGTTTAGGTGTAAAATGTAGATTTATAGCCAATTTCCATTTCATGTTTTAACAGGGCGACGTAAAATTTGAGGATACGTCCGGCCAGACCGGCCGTCGGACTCGAGTTCCCGCACTTAGAATCGTCTAACTTTACATATTTGGACAGAGCGAGTTTCGTAAACTAAGTGAATACGCCGTCCAATTTATGGGACAGCACTTCGAGAAGTTTACAACACTACTCGACCCTTGTTTTCTTTTTCCTGCTATGTTATTACGTACAAACGTGGAATTGAAAACTAGAGGCTCTGAATTCAATAAGCTGAAATGGCTCTGTGTAAGTTTAACGAAGCAAGATATCAACGTAGATAATAAAGCTCGGAATAGACACTTACTTTTTTGTCACAGTCGGTCTAAGTTATTATTAGAGCAATCGTGCCTATTCCTGGTTTTGCTACTTTTAATTTAATAACCACTAATAAAATAAAAATATAGATTAATAATGTTTGCCGCCATATTGGGAAAACGATGCCGAGAATATTTTCCCCCAAATATTTCCTATCTCGTGCAAGATGCGTGAAACATGTTAATGAGCAAAATACAGAGCCCGAGATAATTTACTTCTTTTCTCCTTTTTGCAGGTAGTGAAAAATAAATACAAGTTAACAAGTTTTAGCAAACGTTCTGCTTCATCAATGTTTATTTTCACTCATATTGCTTGTCTGTAAGTATGTTTGTAAGTCAATCACATTCAATGGTTGGTTCAATTGGATTTGGATGAAACTGGCAACGCGGAGTTAGTCATGGCCTGGATTGGGATATATATACTGCTTTTACACCCCGGTAGTACGTTTCTGTCGGATAATTTTCTACCTTCATATGGGTGAAGCCGCTGGCATAAGGCTATATAAGATCTCAGTAAATACTCTATCTTAAAAGGCAATTAAATCCATGCTAATATTATAAATAGGTAAAGTTTGTGAGTTTGTGACGTTGTAAGGGGTAATCTCTCGATCTACTGAACCGATTTTGAAAATTCCTTCACCAGTAGAAAACTACATTATTCCTGAGTGTCATATATTTTCAAAAAAAATAGAGATACTTATGAAAATTGCAATAATGTAACCCAAGGTAGCAAAATGTTGCCAATAAAACTCACTCTTTGTCGTGAGCTGAGAAAATTATTGATGATAGATAAAAAATAATAGGTAGGTAGGTAGGGCAGGCAGGGAAGGCAGGGCAAGCAGGGCAGGCAGGGTAGGTAGCCAGTTGACAGGGGCGAAGCCCCGGGGGTCAGCTAGTAACTTAATATAGTGACCGACGAAAGTTTCAGATTCTGTTTCGGTTTCGGCAAGTATCGGCAAAAAAATCTAGGTTCGGCGACAGTTTCTGTTTCAGCAGAAAATCTGCTGAACCTTCGGATGCACCGAAACTCAGTGTTCGTAAATTGTCGTGCGTCGTTCGGCTAACTCATGGTCGCCCCAAACTCTCAGATAACTCCTCAGTAACCGTCGATTCCAAGTTAGCCACCTGTATGGTAAGAGTGAGTGGTGAGTTCAAAAGAATGGGCTGCCTCATGTTGTTCAACATTTATACCAATGACCAACCGGCGAACCTTAAAATGGCCCGCTGCCTGTATGCATACAATCTGGCATTAACCTGCCGAGCTACTGATTTTGAGAAGATTGACGTCAAGCTTTCCACCGCTCTTTCCGATCTCAGTCGTTAATATGCTGAGAACGCTCTCAAACCTATTCCTCCAAAAATTCAGTCGTGCGCCTTTAACCTTCATAACAGATAAGCTGATTGAACACTCATGGCAGGGGGTGCCAATCATTCACAAAAATATATGGGTATTACATTGAATAGGTCCCTAAAGTTTTCCTTAAGAAATTAGTGAACTTTGTTGAAAAACACAAAATTATAAATGACGAACAAAATGGTTTTCGCAAAAATAGAAGTACATCTTTAGCAGCCTTTCAATTAATAAAATCAATAATGGACTGTATTGATAACATAATACCTGTTTCAGTGCTGTTAATGGATATGAGTAAGGCATTTGATCACGTCAATCACGAACGATTGCTGCTAAAAGTTTATAGATACGGAATCCGAGGAAAAGCGTTCGACTGGCTAGAGTCATATCTATCTCGTCGGGTACAAGCCGTTGAAGTTTCCAGTTACTATGATCGAACCAAAACACGTGAAATATTCCAGTCTTCATTTTTATTAAATAGGTATGGGGTGCCACAAGGCAGTATTTTAGGTCCTCCGTTGTTCGTGGTCTACATAAACGACTTTCCTAATATTTTAAACCACAAATGTGTACTATTCGCGGACGATACTTCTATTGTGATAAAGGTCGCTGACAAAAATATGTATGAACAGGAAATAAACGCTGCTCTCCAAACATCTATAGACTGGTTAGAAGCTAACAACTTAAAGGTCAACATTGGTAAAACCAAATTCATACCTACCGAGGTAAGCCACTAAATCTAAAGGTAGCTTGTAAAGGAGTAGCCCTGATGGAAACGGATTCAATAAAATTTCTTGGGATTACTGCAGATAAATTTTGCTCCTGGAAGAACCACGTAAATGATGTTTGCGGTAAGATGAATACTTTTATTTACCCTCTGAGACGTATTAACTGTGAAGTATCTAGAACCGCTGCAATTACTGCGTATCACGGCTATATTTCCTCCATATTGCGGTATGGTATCATTCTTTGGGGTCGCTGTGTTGAAATTGATCAAGCATTCATAATGCAAATTCGGGTTGAAACAAATAGAATCGTGTCGTCCACTCTTTAGAAAATACAAAATTTTGACTTTACCATGCATCTATATTTTGGAATCATGTATATTTTTTTTTAAACATAAGGGACTTTTTGAGCAAGCGACAAGTTATTACGCCCCTCGATCACATAATATTAACAAGTTGCATCAACCGAAAACTAATCTCACGCTAACATCCAACAACAGCTATATTATGTACATTAAATTGTACAATAAGATTCCAAATGCCATAAAAACATTACCATTCTTTAAATTTAAGCGTAATTTAACAAATCTACTTATTGATAAATGTTTTTACAGTGTACTGGAGTTTAAGTTGTAGAAGATAATATAAAATTTAATGTTCCAATTTCAATCTATGTGATATAATTTATTTTTGATTTAATAATAATTTATGATAATTAATCTTAATTTACTTTGACTGCTTGCATAAATTTTGACTTTAGTGATCTAATAACTTCTATGACTAATTTGCACGCAGAAATTAAAGGCAGAATAAGAGATCTGTAATTATTGCCTACGAACTTTCTGTACCTTATTGACACAAATAAATGACTTTTGATATTGATTTTGATAAACTATAAGATGAACTGCGAGAATGTTAAAATGAAGGTGCACAGTAGGAACAACCTACTGCGCCGCCTTATATCCACCAGATGGGGGCGACACCCTAAATCCGGCGAACAACTGCAATGGCGCTTTGCTTCTCCGCTCGTGAATATGCATGTCCAGTATGGAGTCGCTCCGCCCACTCCAACCTAGTGGATACAGCTTATAAGGAGACGTGTCGGATTTTTACTGGCCGTCTCAAACCAAACCCGGTACAAATACTGTATCCGCAAATTGGCATCCGGAGAAATTCGCAGGACTATGGCGAGCCGTATAGAAAGGTCGGAAGCTAAAAACGATCCACGCCACCTAATGCACGGCTGCGGCTCAGTGCCTCGGAGACTTAAAAGCCGAAAAAGTTTCCTAGCATGGGTCGGCCCATCCCAAGGTAACATCACCTCGGAGAGATGCGAACTTTGGCCTGAGAAGCTCATGAAGCATGCCTCCTGACAATTTCATCAGCCCTCGAAGATCATTCCGCCTGGGCACGCGTTGCCATGGCTGACCTGGAAAGTTCTAAACAGACTCAAGTCGGCCGCATCAAATACAACCTCCATATGTGGGAGTTCTCGGATGGTTGCGATGTCCGGTGCCTGTGCGATGTATCTCCGCAGACCATGGCCCATATTTCGTCCTATACCACATACTCTGTAACCTGCATATGTGAGGACCTTATGACTGCGTCGGCGAGGGTTAAGACATTACATTTGAAAATTGTATTTGCCATCAAAACGCTAAGAAGAAGAAGACTAGATTTCATTATACAATTCAATTTTTTCAATATGTTTAAGTAAGTTTCGGTTTCGGTTTCGGCCAAGTCCAAAAGACCAAGGCCGAAAGTTCGATTTCTCTTATCGTCGGACACTACTTAATACCTAGAGCTATCTCTGTCCACAAAACAAATTATAGCTTATCTCTTTTCTTATATTCCCTAAGAGTTTACGGCTCTCGTAATTGGAAGACACCGCTATTCCTCAGCTCAAGTTTTATTTAGTCCTTTACCTTCACAGATTGCACGAGTAAGCAATTATTCTCTCTTTGCCAGACGTTTCCTCCTGTCTTAGTATAAGTTTGCTCTATTCTATTACTAACCAGGTGCTACTAATTATCATGTCTAAAGTTAGTGCTCTTCGTTACCTAGTTAGGTACTGAGGAATAGGAATATCTAAGACAAATTGATGATTTGGTTTTTAGTATATGGTATGTGAGTGGATTACTGAGCGATTGTTGAAATTGAATAAGAAGACGATCGATATAATCAATCTGATGCAACCAAATATCAATCTGACTTGTTTTAAAGAAAAGACAAAACAATTATGGCAAATATCTCAAATGATTTTTTCATAGCTTTAAGAGACATTAGACCTGAGTATTTGATATAAAATTTCAGCCTGATACCTCTACGCGTTCCTGAGAAAAAGGGTCTTGACAGACAGACAGACGAACGGATAGACGGACGGACAACAAAGTGATCCTAAAAGGGGTTCCGTTTTTTCCTGTCGACGTACGGAACCCGCGAAAACCCGGAAAAACGCGTTTTAGCGATATTTGAAACTGTTAGCATATTGTTATGCATATATTATTAACTAATGGTTGAATATGCTACCACCAATGGTTAAATGTGTTTTTCGAGTATTTAAAAACTTGGCCTAAGAAGAAGTAAATATTGATCAGCATCGGCTAGTACACTAATGTTTTTAGTTTTGCCAAAAGTAATAAAAAAAAACTTATCATAATGAATCCGTAAATTGCAAAGGAATGATTTCTAATTCATGGCAAAAATAAAACATGGTTCCTAGAAGCATAAATAAGGCAATTCCTAAAAGCGTCCTCATTGCCGCTGCAAAAGCAAATGGAACCTTGTAAGCTACTGCAGTCCTGTGGATAATATTTAAAAGGCAGAAAAACGTCGCACGCCTCAACGCACGAGTTGAGATATCAATAAAATACCGAGCTACTGCGTTATAAATGATATGGAACTTTCGAGGACGAACGATCAAACAAATGATCTAAATATTGGTCACATTTGATTTTTGGTACATATCTATAATGCCCACAGTTATGCATTCTAGATTACCCGAATAATATGAAACTTGAACACAACCGGTGAAATGAGAGTGTACCAGGGTGAACTGTACATATCTGCGTACCCCTTTGGAGCGTACTGGAGTGAAGTAATGTTATGAAATGGTGCAAACAATAAACATAGACAGTCAATTGCAGCAATCCCTAGAGATTTGGCGTCATTTATTCAAGAGTTCAAAACATACACAAAAGTACACCTCAGAAGTTCTGCATCAGATCTTGATAACATTTAAATGGGACCACATGAGAAGCAACAGTTTTAAAATAAAAAAAGAATCATCAAAATCGGTTTTCCGACTGAGAGTTTTGGGAGGACACAAATGAAAAAAAATACAGTCCAATTGAGAAACTTCTCCTTTTTGAAGTCGGTTAATAACAATTTAGAGATAGCACTAACGCGATGTATTTTTTTCATCAGCCATCTGTTTGCATATCCTAAAAAGTTGATCTAATTTTCCCCTGCATTTTTTAACTAACTAATTAATCAACTGTGTTTCTCTACGATGGAATGTTTTGGTTGCAGAGTGTTCCAGCTGTATTGTTATGTAAGGTGGCATATATCGTTGATATACGAAGCCAACTTTCCGGTAACCCTTGAGGTTAATTAGAAACATATTCTTGAGACTATTTATAAACATCAAGGAAATTCTAGGATTAATTAAATAAAAACTCATATTGTATAAGAATAGCACATTTATTACGTGAAGTAGTGTACAATACATTATGGCACGCACTTCGTTGCGCATTATTATTAGATATTATATGCCTTAATACTAAATGCTTATAAATATGAAAAACATCGTACAAAATACTGGTTACACTGACGCGGAATCTCCATTCGAACGAGCAACATGTATATACCTGTGATCCTTCGAGGGAGTTTTGCGTACTACCCTCAAACAACAAAGATACGGGTAGTATTGAGTCCCAACTCCAATATAATAGGGGTAAATCTCTCGTCTAGTTATTTCAACCCCGGGTGGAACTTTCCTAGAGAAAAGTGCTGGAATGACCAATGCATGTGGCGGTTGAGATTAGGTCTTACTTCTTGAAATCTTCTAGCCATTTTGTGTCTTAGTTTCGTTCGAGCAGTTGGCAGGCGTTGCAGTAGTACTAGTATTCATGGGAATAAGGTGATGCCTTACGAGCTGGTCATTGTCAAACAGTTCGCACCCAGATTGGACTTTCCTAGAGAAAACTGCCCGAATACCCTGGACACCAACGCATCTGGTGGTTGCGATGAGGACTTAAATCACTTAGCTTTAGCCCCTGAAGTGGTTTCTTTCGAACAGTTGGCAGGCGTTGCAGCAGTACTTTCTGAAGGGGGGCACTAGGCAGTGCCTGGCTAGCTGGTCACTGTCAAAGAGTTGGCAGTACTTCGTGGTGTCGGCAGGTGGACCTGCCTGCCGGGAGCGGGAGCCACAGTGTCACAAGCGACATCGACGGTGACGCTCGCGAAGTCGAGGACCGCAGAGGAGTTCGTCTGATGCTGGACAAACGAGTGGTCGGCTAGAGATGCCGCGGCCGCAGATTGTTGAACAATGTAAAGAGATGGTAAAATTTTAAAAGGCTTGTTCTACATCTAGGGGAAAGGGCTCTATTGTCCTCCAATTAGAGCTTTCTCTAAACCTAACACACTGGGGACAAAGGAGTCAACAACTGCTGAACAGCCTATATTATCGCTATGGTCGCATATCATTGGGTCTACATATGAAGACTCAAGGATTACAAAGTCTCTTGAAGTCTGTAGAATGTTAGTCTAAATAGACTTTAATCTTCAGAAATTTCAGGCTATTTTAGCGGTCGACATTATGTCAATTTCACACAAAGAACCTATAAAGTCCCATTAAAGACCAAACTAAATATGGAACAGTATCTCTAATCAACTCGCCGCAAACCACCAATTAGCTGCGGCAGAGTTACATCTTGACTGTATTTACACGAAATGCATTGCAAGGTTTCCAGCTAACTGGGTCGCTCCACCGAACACAGTCGCCTTTTACAAGCCCCGATATCATAATTATCTTCGATCGATGCTGTGGATATATGAATATTATTATTTTCACGACTTTTTTAGCTTGAAAACCTCTTTGTATAAAATATCCTTCAGGCTATACAAACTAAGCCACTCATGGCTTCATGACTTTTTCATGAAGGTTCCATTTACATTTATATACGGGCACCTCTACATGTTTACGGTTGGTTACGCTCGGGCCTTATGTTGAAGGTAACAACATACATATTTAGGTAGCAAAAAATCCGGAATTTGTTCGTCTTCTCATTTTTAGAGGATAGGTAGACGTACTATATTAGTACTGCTTTAATCTTTAGAAGCTTTTACCCGGAACAGAGAGAATAATTAATGGCCGCAGTGGTTTTGTAGTTGCTTTGTTGTCGACTGTCGTACAAATAATGTACCGTATGCGAATTTCTCGTTACAGTGTAGCTTGGTGTCGGTTTTAATTAGTTAGCTTTTGGTGCCGAGGTAAAATCAAACGTAAAAATTATAGGAGCTGAGAATCTGGCTGAGGTGCAAAGTTCAGGAGATACGTTTTATATACGTTACACATTTAAAAAAATCTTAACTAAATCTATCGTGGATTTCAACTATAAAAGGTAAGTTATAACTATGATGTTAGGGTATATTACCCGAGTCCTCGGCATCTCTCTCCAGTACACGGGACAAGGCAGGCGGTTGCAAGGCTGCCTGGTCTCCGGCTTCGGTGATGTGCACAGTGCTGGAGAGACGCTGTTCTTTATTAGTTCTCGTCTTTATGATGTACTGCGAAAATAATATTCAATGAGATTAGAAAGGTTTTTTAGTACCGCGTTTAGACCTTGATAAATTAATGCGGCTTGCATCACCTTATTAAGCTCTTTTCAAGGTATTTTGAATATAAAATAAATGTATAATCACAAAATATTATACACTAACTTCTGCCAGCGTCTTCGCCCGCGCGAAAGTTGAAAGTTATCCCGAGGGAACATATTCCGGGATAAAAAGTTTCTTTTGTGCTATTCCTGACTATGATCTATCTCTGTGTGCCTAATTTCAACCAGATCCGTTCAGCCGTTCTGGCATGATTGAGTAACAAACAAACACACATCTATCAGACACACACAACACTTTAACTCAACTGTATAACACAAACTCACGCTTTTTCCATGGAAGTAGGCAGAAACTAGAGAACGCCACTTGCTACCATCCTTACATATTGCTTTTCCTCCAATTCCTATTCTTTTTTACATTTGCAAGTAGCTTGATAAAGAACACGACGACAGCACTTCATATTCTTAACGCTACAGGCTACAGCTAAAAGATCAAAGGCTTTTGATCTTTTAGCTGTAGTCTTTCTAATATTTCCTATTCTTGAGGTTAGAGGGCAGTTGCCCTCGTGTTTATTTATGGAGTGATGTAGTTGGTACGGTGGTCGTTAAATTATGAAGTCACTGACCTGACGTTAAGTTGGACACAGAACAGCTGCCTCTCCTACACGCGTCGTCCCCGCAGGTGGCGCTGCACTCCTCCCATTCACCGCTTGCCCACGAGAACTCACAACTGTATGGCAGCAAAAATACAGTATTTACTATATTGTTTAATTACGCTGGTAACTAAGTTAAGTCAAGATGGTGAAAGATCATGAACTTCGAGAATGACGTGATCTTCAGGACTTCATAAAAATTGGCACTGCTCTCCACTTCAGTCTTCCTTAATTTCAATTTATTGGGTGTTAGAAACGTCAATACATAGAAGGACTATGCTGTTTAGCACTAAGTATATGAACCAGAATACCAAACGTTCATGTCCTTTATCTCTCATTTCAAAGAAGGTTTGTTTGCAATAACCGCTAATTTCTTCAGTAAATTTTACTGGTGAGTATTTCAGAAAAACAAGAAAGTATAAAGGAGTTTGATGGCCCTTCTACCTGATTTAAATCGCAAATTGAAGATAATGATAAAGTTGTAGAAGAGCAAATAGATTTGTGATTCATGAATATTTAACTAAAGTACCTTTTTGGGGCATATTTGTTAAGAGTTATTAATTTTGGGTCGGGTCGGCAGCCACAATTAAAAATTGAGTTGGGACGGATCGATGAATTCGATGTCAATACGAATAAAATCTCGAGCTAGTGTTTTTGCAGAAGGTCTATTCTCTATGAAAAAAAAGAGAAAAGAAGCGTAGTTATATATTAAACCTTAAGTCCAACTTTTACAGTTGAATGGGTTCAATATACTCTTTCATAGCTTGTTTGTGGATTAAAGCTTTTATCTTTAGAGGTTTAGTGGCGATGTTGACTTAGTCCCACTGAAATAATTTGTTGTACACATCATGCAATATCATCATCAATAGTACCTATAATAAATCTTTAGAAAGATCGTTTTTGTACATCGAAAATATTTTCCAAAAAAATAGCCATGCAGGTTGTTAAAGGATAACCAACAGAAACCATTTCCAGCATTTTTGTTTATTTTCGGTTTGGTTGTTTATCTGTTTAGTTGTGCACGCACTACGGTAAATGTACGAAACCAATGTAGATAACTTTATACACAAAAATTGCTTTTTACACATACCTACATAATGATTTAAATTTTGTTTGACGTTTTTGGACAGTGGAAGAAGCCCATACATTGATCAAGCTGAGATTGAATACTTAGGTATTTAAATGAAAAATATCGGGTCATCTTCTGAATTAGTTTGTGGAAGAATTTTTGTTTGAGAATGCCGATAATAATAGATATTCAGTAATGAACTTTTGTACGTTATGTCTGGGTAACTTTTAATAATGTTTAATAGGTAATATTATTCAATTTCGTGACAGTAAAAGGGCAATATTGTATTAGTATTATTATCTATAGACCGGCCGCTTAACTGAGACCATTCTGAAGTAGCTGCGCGGTATGGAATGGGGTTTATTTATTTATTTATCAAAACTTCATACAACATAAAAGTACATAGAAGGACTTCGTGTCGCCGAGGCTATAGTAACCTGTTAGTAGATAGCTCGCTGATGGATTTCAACATCTCCCTTGCTGCCTTATGAATGATCTCATAAAATGCAAAATATACTCTTTGGAAAGAGTATATTTATTTATTCTACGTAACTTTGACGTTTATCAAAAGGTATCAAAGGACGTCGTCAACAACTAAACTATTTTTTTTTTTACTTGGATACATATAGCTTCAGGAAAACCTCATCCTCTTATTTTTAATTTTTAAATGTTACTCAATCGGTCGATTTGAACAACTCAAGCAGACGAGTAATTATGCTATGATCCGATGCCATGTTTTACTTAACAAAATTATAAACTTACACTCAATCATCTTCATTATTACTTTTATAATATAAACGACACGGCCAACATAAATGATGTGATGGATGATTCATAAAGATATCGATGAATTTCACTACCAGGTCAAGTAATAGAATGGCGCAGCGATATAACTGCTTGACTCGTGAGTTATAGGGTCCAGGTTCAATTCTTGCTTCGGCCTAACGATTTTATTAAAATTAAAAATTCTGTTGTGAGTTTCTAGAAATCTGTATAATGTTTGATGTTAGGAAGTTTAGGTCGCTTGCATGAGCGGCGTCAGTTTTTTTTATTTCTCGTTAGAATATCTTAGCAGTTGTAATTGATGCCACAGAGATGGCGCGCACGCGGCGCAGTACATATATATACATTACTAGGGGGTGAGGTTTCTCTGCAGCTGTATGTATTAGGCTTTTTGCCTATCATTAATTGAAAGTAATTCATTTATTTCTACTACACTACAGTATTCTTACCTACCTGCAAGGAACACCAACACATAGACATAAACTGTATTGTTAATTCATGTACTCTGTTTAATTATCATAACAAATACAACATTGATCTTGTCACTTGGCACAGAATAAGTATAAAATGGCAAAACTAAGCTGATGAACGTTAACGAAAAAATCAGATAACTTTCATTTATAATGTTTTTTTTTTATCTTTGGTGGACCGTTTAATGCTTTACTTTGAAAAAAACATAGACAATTAATGGAATTTCTATCGATAACTTACATTCAGACGCTCAAATTTAAGTCAGCTAAGATTTCGCCATTGTTCTTTTCGTCGTAGTTCATATGTGACGATTTGTGTAATTTGAATGGACATTCTACGACATTCTATTTTATATCTACAGCCCGCAATACGATTGTTACTGTATTTTTGATAGGAGCGACACGTGCCTCTTATCGGAATTAATCATTTCACGCTGCTAGACTTTATGACGGTGTGGGGTGTTGCACCGCGTGCACTGTATTATTCGGCTGCCTCGTTGTATTCCTGTTATTGCTCAGTCAATACGAAATGTAGACATTTGTTTGAAACTTACACGCTCAATTCGTAGATCAAACTAACTTGATGTATTGCCTCTAGAATATTTAGAAGTAGGTTTGTGTTACGTTTTAATATCTTCACTTCATTGACACATTCTAAAATCAATTCTCTGTAAAATGATATCCCTAGACGTAATTTCATATCATCTTCTTCATCATTCAACTGGAAGCCGTCTACAGCTAAATTCAAACCTTCCCCAGAAACCATGAACCTGTGCCCTGTCCTTCTTCATCCAATGGATTCCCTTGACCGTCACCAAGTAGTTTGTCTTCCTCTTCGGGCTCTACCCACAAGATTGAAAAGGGAATGGAAACGACAGCGTGTCGGTTAACAGAGCAAAATGGAAGAAGAAACTTGTTCACCGACCCCACGTAAAATAGCATAGGAGCTGATGGTGATATGAGGTACCTGTGCGTATATAGCTTCAAACGTGACGGGCGCGCACTTCGGCACTTGTGGCCGCACGACGACGAACAAGGCCCGCGCTCCGTCGACCATCTGATGGATATACAGGAGAACTACATTAGGCTGGCTTTACATGATGGAGAAATAAATGCCTTTTCCGTGCAAGAATACTCTTTATACCATTCCCCCTCTAAAAAGCTTATTTTATTCACTGAAAACAGTGAATAAAAAGCACTTTTAATCACTGTTTTGGTGTTTGAATTTAGAACACACCAACTTAATATTCAAACTCCATCTCAATGATATACAACCTCCTTGCCTTGCGCATAAAATATTCGATACAAACTTAGATAGATATAGAGTTAGAGTAAGAGTTAGAGATAGAGTTAGAGATAGAGTTAGATACAGAGTTAGAGATAGAGTTAGAGATAGAGTTAGAGTTAGAGTTAGAGATAGAGTTTGAGATAGTGTTTGAGATAGAGTTAGAGATAGAGTTAGAGATAGAGTTAGAGATAGAGTTAGAGATAGAGTTAGAGATAGAGTTAGAGATAGAGTTAGAGATAGAGTTAGAGATAGAGTTAGAGATAGAGGTAGAGTTAGAGTAAGATATAGAGATAGAGTTAGCGTTAGAGATAGAGATAGAGTTAGAGTTAGAGATAGAGATTGAAACACAAGTGCTGTTACCTAGCTCAGTGGTCAAGGTTTCACATTTTTTTGTAAATTTTGAATATAATAAACCATTTATTTATTATTATTCCTTGTGCTTTTCGCTTCAATCTTTCTTTTTCTCGTAGTCATGGTATAAAATATAGTATGCAACTCTTGAATAAAACGGATTTATATCGAGGGCCATGAATCACTGGCGTCGCTCATGATTCTAACACTTGAATCACTCGCTATTCTCGTGATTCAATCATCATGAATCACTCCCTACGGTCGTGATTCAGTCGTTAGAATCCTTCACTTACTTGTGATTCATCTACAGCCCTCGTATTAAATCCGTCTTTTATTCACTAGTTGCATAATATACTATTTACCACTACCTTATCTATTATGTAACAAATTGCCTAAGAAATTCGTTTCGAAATATGAACATTTAGACACAAGATTAAAAAATACTAGCTGACCCCCGAGGCATCGCTCCCGTCAACTGGCTATCTACCTACCTACCCTGCCCACCCTACCTATCCTGCCTACCCTGCCTACCATGCCTACCCTGCCTACCCTGCCAACCCTGCCTTCCCTGCCTATCCTGCCTAGCCTGCCTACCCTGCCTACCCTGCCTACCCTGCCTACCCTGCCTACCCTGCCTACCCTGCCTACCCTGCCTACCTTGCCTACCCTGCCTACCCTGCCTACCCTGCCTACTCTGCCTACCCTGCCAACCCTGCCTACTCTGCCTACCCTGCCTACCCTGCCTTCCCTGCCTATCCTGCCTACTCTGCCAACCCTGCCTACCCTGCCTACCCTGCCGACCCTGCCTACCCTGCCTACCCTGCCTACCCTGCCTACCCTGCCTACCCTGCCTACCCTGCCTACCCTGCCTACCTTGCCTACCCTGCCTACCCTGCCTACCCTGCCTACCCTGCCTACTCTGCCTACCCTGCCAACCCTGCCTACTCTGCCTACCCTGCCTACCCTGCCTACCCTGCCTTCCCTGCCTATCATGCCTGGCCTGCCTACCCTGCCTACCCTGCCTACCCTGCCTACCCTGCCTATCCTGCCTACCCTGCCAAGCCTGCCTACTCTGCCAACCCTGCCTAATCTGGCGACCCTGCCAACCATGCCTATCCTGCCTACCCGGCCAACCCCGCCTACCATGCCTACCCTGCTTACCCTGCATACCCTGCCTAGCCAGCCTAGCCTGCCTACCCTACCTACCCTGCCCACCCTGCCTATTTTGCCAAACCTGCCTACCCTGCCTACCCTACTGACCTACTATTTTTTATCTATCATCAATGGTTTTCTCAGCGCACGCCAAAGAATGAATTTTATAGGCAACATTTTCCTACCTTAGTTTACATTATTGCAATTTCCATAAGGATCTCTAATTTTTTTGAAAATTTATTATAGCCTATGACACTCAGGAATAATGTAGCTTTCTACTGGTGAAAGAATTTTCAAAATCGGTTCAGTAGATCAAGAGATTACCCCTTACAACGTCACAAACTCACAAACTCACAAACCCACAAACTTTACCTCTTTATAATATTATTATATATTATATATATATAGTATATAGTAATATAGTATAATAGTATAAGTATATTATAGTATAGAAAAATAAAAAAATAAAATTACGTAATAAAAGTTACGAAATGACTTTTGTATGGAGAACAGTTACGAAATTACTGTTGAAAAGCGCGCGTAGATTGTGTGTATATAGTCTGTGGTTTTTAGTATGAACGGTTCTAATAAATTGTTGTTATAACTTATTTGCATTTAATTAAGTAAGCTCATCAGGTAGTGGAAAAATAATCATTTGTGTCTCGCATAAAAAGGTTTTTATTTTAACAGTTGCATGTAGCTTTCGATACATAGCTCGTGTTAAAATCTCGACTTTTTATTCACGACAAAAAATGTACTATTATGTTAGCAAGGCGTGAATAGTATTCCTGGTGGCGCAACGCAATTTAAAATGGCGATATCGCGCACATATTTTCTTAAAAATTTCAAGCGCGCATCGGTCGAATTGAATTATTGCGTCTATGTGAACGTACTTGTAATCGCTTAATAAATCGCTTATCGGTGTTAAATCGAATCGCGTCGAGCTTTCAGGCAGGTCGGTAAGGGTAATTTTTTTACAATGTATAAGGTTTACCTCAAATTTTTATTTAACAAGCGATAAATAGCTTGAGTACGATCCTGACATATCTAGATATAATTTGAGGTTAGTCTCTGGGGACTCAGGGTTCTTGTTCTTAGACATATCTAAAAGCTAGGTCTAGAGGAATAACCGCCGAGTTCCCAGAGGAAAAACTGTTTAAAAGGTTTCAAGACCGTTCCAATTACTGTGGAGTCGGTATACAAGCTTACTCGTAATAACGTTTAGCCTTCGCAACCTACAGATTACAAAAAGCGGCAGTTACTGTAAATTGATTTCACTGTAAATGTCTCAGAATAATAGAACACTCACGTAGCTGATAAAACTGAAGCAAAAAAAGTTACCTAAATGAAAACGATGGAGTGGTTTGCCGTTATCAAGTTACTGCTATATTTTATGTAGACACAGATATAATATTAATTTAATCATCCCTCGTGTTATCGTTAGCGAAATAAAATACAATGTGACAGAAATTAATGGTTATCAAGCATATAAATCGGTAATGATATTAATACCTGTACAGCCGGTACGCAGTGCACATTAACCACACGTGATAGGCTCAGCTTGCCCGATGTTGAGTTAAACAGATTTATACATAATTTGTAGCCGAGAGCCAACACAAGCGTGACCTTTAAAGGGTGAACTGTTTGATCGAACTTGATTGAAGTACGTCTGTGTGCTGATCGAGTAACCTGTGACACGTATATCGAGCTTTTACAGGTAAATAGCCTAATTCATAAACGAAATAAACCCATTTATCGGTAAATGGGAAGGCAACTAAATAATGGCTACAACAAACAAAAGCAATGTCTCGTATATCTAAGTATTACAAAAGAATTAAACCCTAAATTCACAATACAAATGCTACGCAAAGTAAAGGGTAAGTTATTGTCTACAATAAAGGAAACTTGTAACAAAACTTGGAAACTAGAGAACTCTCTACAATTCAAATATTTGTAGAAGGTCAATTCATAGCTGGGAGACGTTGTCTATTAGTTATAATGGGTGATACAATACAGCGAATATATATTTGTTCAGTACATTTTGTTTCCACAGTTCCACTATTTCTTACAAATATTATAAACTAGAACTTCGCCTGCGACTTCGTTCGCGTATTCCTTATTTTATGCTACTGATGACTTTTTAGTTTCACCCCCTAAAGGATGAATTTCCAAAAAACCCTTCTTAGTGCTCCCCTACATCATAAAAAGAAGCACTGTACAGTAAAACTTCAAAAATCTTTAAAACTCCCTAAATCGTATATAAGGAGTAGTTTTGAAAAATTAAGTATGACAACCTATTTACTATTTACTTAGGGACGAAACATCATTTATTAATTAGAATAAGGTATGGCTTAGATTAGTATTTATGCCAAGTTTCAAATATAAAAGCCTATCAAATTTCCACCTTATCACCCCTAAGGGTAGAAATTCCTTAAAGCAATAAATACATGCATTCTTATGAACCAAGAGCGTAAATCTTTAATTTTACGAGTCACACTTAAAATCGTAGAAATTTCAAACAAACATTCAACCCCCTTTTTTCATCCGTAGGGGTGGAATTTCACAAAACCAATAAATACATGAATGCTTTTGATCAACCAAGAGTATAAATCTAAAAGTTCAGGAGTCCAACTAACAAACTGTAAAAAAATTATACAAACTTTCAACCCCCTTTTTACTCCCTGAGGGGCACAATTTCAGAAATTAAATTAAAAACCTTTTGTTTTTTTTTTTATAACCAAGAGCGTAAAACCAACAATTTCAGATATTTTACCATCCCAAACCTAAGAAGATTTCATACAAAATTTCAACCCTTATTTTATCCCCTTAGGGGTCGAATTTCAAAAAACTAATAAATTGATAATTTCTTGGTTGATACCAAGAATCTAAACTTTCATGTGTCCAATTTACAAACTGTGAAAAATTTTTTACCCCTTCAGGGGCCGAATTCCCAAAAACCAATACATTTTTTTTTTATCAACCATGAGCGTAAATGTAAAATTTCACCTGTTTAATTTACAAACTGTAGAAAGAACAATGGCAGGTGCCCATACATTGTTTTAGCTGACATTAAATTCCTACGTCATTAAATGAAAAATATCTGGTTTAACTCAAGGCGATGTTCTGAATTAGTTTGTGCAAGATTTTTTGTTCGAGAATGTCGAGAATAATAGATATTCCGTCATAAACTTTTGAAGGTTGTGTCTGGGTAACTTTTAATAATGTGTTTAATGGGTAATAATATTCAATTTCGTGGCAGTAAAATGGCAATATCGCATTAGTATTTTCCTTACCTAGTTATTTCAGCATGAAATGTATAATATACTATTTGGAAAGAGTATATTTATTTAAACTAAGCTACTTTGACGTGTATCAAAAGTAATAATATAATTAAAAAAAAAATAGTCTTGGATACTAGTCTTTTTGCCAATCATTAATTGAAAGTAATTCATTTATTTCTACTACACTACAATATTCTTACCTACCTGCAAGAAACATCTACACTTAGACATAAACTGTATCGTTAATTCATATAATGCAATAAATACAATAATGGTATTATTACTTAATATAGTTTCTACTTGTCACTTAGCAGATAAAATATCTAACAATTATACTTTAAAAACGTAGGTAATTAATAGAATTTGTTTCGTACGTAACTCACTTTCAGACGCTCAAATTTAAGGCAGTTAAGATTTCGCTATAGTTCTTTCATACAAACTTTCAAACCCCCTTTTACCCCCTTGGAGGTGGAATTCCAAAAATCCTTTTTTACTCACTTACGTCACTTGGGGAACCTCCCTGCCAAATTTCATCGGTAAACGTCAGGCGGTTTATTTTTATATTTCGTGATGATTGACTGAGTGACTTTTCGCTTTTATATATATTGATAGATAGATGTGAAAGTTTAGATGGATATGTGTGTGGAAGTATGTTTGTTACACAATCACGGCAGAAATTTGGCACAGAGATATATTATAGGCTGAAATAGCACATAGGCTCTACATCCCGGTAAAATATGTTCTTGGGATAAAAAAAAAACACTTTGCACGCGGGCGAAGCCGCTGGCAGAAGCTAGTTTAAAATAAATCGGCGAGTACGTGACATCGTACAATTGAAATATTCTCGAAAAGGATGTCGTAATGTTGTCATATTTTTCGTAGTCGGTACTAGTGACACGGACACTCATTTAGCATAAACGAGTGCGCAAAACTGCAAATGAAATTACCAAAATCGGATTTTGTTTTTGATATATATTATACGTAGCAATTGAGCTACGTTCAGTCTCTTTAAACGAATATATATAGTAGTTTTGACTGCTGAAACAATTCCCTAGTTAGTTAGTTCAGTTGACGTCTAGAACAATGAAAGCGAAACGAGCGAAAGAACTCAATTGTGAAAAGAGGGAGACTGAAATTTCCACATGAGAAGTCTTCTTAACCATCGCTCATGTGAGAACAAATGCGCGGAACGCGACAAGCGACTAATTGTGCCTAATTTTTGTTATTAGCACAAGTTTTTATTGCCTTTAACATTTCAAGAACACACTTTTAATAACTAAAGAAACATTGTACGAAATTGTTGTAGTTTCTAAGACTTATTTACTACTTTAATACAAAAGAATAGCAACGCCTGTATTGAAAATGATTCATAAATAACTCAAAATTTTAGATTAGACTATGAAAATAAATCATATTTTTGGCATCTACGACTGAGTAGTCTAATTTTGGATACGAAACTGTTTTGGAATATTACCTAACTACTAATGAAAATTGTAATATCGAACATTCTGAAGCTCGGTATTTAGCCCGGGATATATTAATGAGGACTATTAATTAAGCCCAATTAGTTTTCAGACAGACATTAGCGAGACCTACTCGTACATATAGATTAGTATAGTTCTATCAACACCCACTCGTAAAACATCAACATCTAATCAGAATATATTGGTTAAACTTTTCATATAAAACCCTATCTATCTTAAACAAATCAGTACTGTAGACGTATCGGAGAGAACATTTTCCGGGACGCGCTCGATATGGCCAGACAAAGGTAACTTTTGTTTCACTTAGCAGCACTGAGCGAGTCTGTCTCAAAGTTTATGATATACATTAAGGTTGCTTGTTCTCAACGATACGTTGAGGGATTTGCTCAACTTGTATGTTACAATATTTATGTATATATACATCATACTTTTTGTTACAAGTGTGCTTCAGTGCTGTTTCTTTGTGAAGTTATTTGTATTGAAGGGGTTTAGTGAGAATGTTTTATTCAAATGTATGTATTGTGAGGTCTTTAAGGGTCATTTCGTTGCATGATAAAGAAAGAAGAAGATAGAAACGATTTTAGTATTGACAGAGATCTCACAATTCAAAAAGAAATAGCGAAAAATGTATCGCATAGTTAAGAAACCAAATAAACGGAAATAATAAAAAAGTCGCACGGACACGCACGGAGGAAAACCTGGACAGTCTTCATAAAAAATCAATGTGGTTGGATTTTTTCTTTGTAGATTAAGGAAAATGTAAAAAATAATGCTATTTCCTTTGATTTTTCACAAAGTCCCTTTGTAGGATTTTATCTTTATCAACAGCATTATATCTTAGTTTAATAATACAAGGTGGTATTTTTTGCATAACACGATGGAGGCGAGAAATAATTGGTAGCCACAGCATAAAGTATCACCGTTAAGTCAATAACCTCTCCTAATTAATCGAGACGAGTTTCACGAATCTTTAATTTTGTTTCAAGATGAAAATTATTGGGTAAACTTTCGATAACCTTCATTAACAAGACCTGGTAGGTAAATGAGATTTTAAATACGAGTAGGTAATGAAAATGTCTGGTTTGACTTCCAAGCATTTCCAAATTTTTTGAACGATTTGAATATTTTGTTCGACATTGTTGGTAAATTGGTTTTCTATTGCAATATTCAACAATCTTAAGAATGAATTGCCATCCAACGTGGCAATGCTGCCAGCATTCTGGGCACTTTTGCCATTGACATCGATGAGGACGATTTTTTTGGTGTACAATGAGCCCTTTTTCCTCTCCCTTTTGTATTTCTTTATAGGTTTTTTTTAGAATATTCAATTGTATATATGTTAATATTTGCTAGTAAAACGACATTGAATAGTTACAAAAAAAAAAATCTCAAGTGCTCAACTCTCAGTCCAAATTTTATTTAAACAACACTTAGCAGCAACAAAGGACGAAAGAACCTGTATCTTAGCGCTCGTACTCGTACTTACTATCCACAATGGCAGGAAGAAATTGAAGCAAAAGGAAAAATTCAAGATATATTTATTTACCTATATTCCAAGGGTCTCGTTCGACTGGCAGGTGTGCTGTAGTTGACGGATACCTCCACCGTCACCACTACTCCGGATACCACTGGATGTTCAGCGTATGTCTGCGGAACATAATAATGTCGTTAAAATTTGGAATGATGAGATTTTATCGAAATACGATAAAAGAAATACTGGTTTTGCTTCAAATTCACTTTTCTTTAAAAACATATAGGTATTGATTACCAATGCACAATGCAATGGTTCCTTTGCTATAATAGGACAATTTCTTCGAAGTTTGATCACCTAGTTTGTTGTCGTTATGGGGTAGGCTTCGTCATCAGCCTTTTTTAATGTTCCCACTGGGACACAGGTCTCCTCTCTGTGAGAGGGAATGGGCCGTAATCCACCATGTGGGCCCAGTGCGGGTTGGTGGATGGCACATGTCTTCGAATTTTTGGTTCTAGGACATTTCGGTTTTCAAGTCGCGGCCATTGTCACTGGGGTAAGCATAAATTGCAAAATAATATATTATACTTTTTTACGTTGTACTTTCTCGGAATAAAGTTTTATGTTCCATCGTGTTACTAACAAAATATAATTTTTAAGCTTTCCAAAACTAAATGATTAAATTTATTACCATGTGTAAAAACTGCAGCCGATGAAAAAACAAATATTTTATAGTCTGCACGAGTTTTTACTAAGTACAGTCTATTTTATGACTTTCGATATATTCAGTTTAAATGAAATTTCTAGGTACTATAATATTCTAAGATATTTAGCGACGAGTATAAAACAATTGAAAGTCGAACACGTGAATTATCCATACGGCTGAGCTAAGTACCTACGCATAACTATGAAAGCTGGTAGCAGGTTATAGCGATATAATGGCAACGGTGCCGTTTCATAACACGTTATATAACATTAAACACATTACAGTAAAGAGTGACACGTGTTGTACCTAATGGACTCTTTGTTGTTTACTTTTATTTCATAATGACTTATTATGAAAACTAAAAGTGAACTTAAAACAATACAATGCGTGTGCTATATTTTTGTTATGCTTATACATAGAAGTATCTTACTTCACATTTTTGTTTAATGTGTAAAGTCAGTTTCGTATTATTTCAACTTAAAACAATACCAAAGTGAAGCTGAAATGGAAAAACAACTCCGTCTGAAAATCTGAGGAGGCCATTTTATAGCTGAAAATTGGCCTGTTTTAACCTTTGTAAAAGAAAGCTTTAAACTGTCGTCCTTTACGTGCATTGTTATAGAACTTTCGAGAATAAAGGGATAAAAGGCGATGAAGAAAAATGAAGTCCTAATTAACTTCAGCGGCAGAGTTAAAAGCGTTGTTGAATAATTAACCGGGCGCGGATCCAACCCTTATCATCCAATGTTTCGCATCATCCAATATTTTGTACCTCGACAGTATTTGATTGAATGACGTTTTTATGAAGTGTCTGGCTAGCGGGCCCCTTATGATTATTTTTATTATTATTATACTTTCAAAACGCCGAATAGTGCTCGGAGTTAGACACTATTATGTACCTTACAAATAAAAATGTCGACTTTCTGTGAGCCATACTTCAGAAGATATTCGTTATTTAAGCAAACGTCCAGCCAGCGGGACCTTTTTAAAATACTATTCTTTTATGACATACAATTGAGTTAGGAGCATGTTACTATTATGTACCTTACGAACACAAAATTTCGTCTTTCTGTGACCTATAATTCAGAAGATATTCGTTATTTAATTAAACGTCCAGCCAGCGGACCCTTTTTAAAATAATCATCTTGTATACCATACAATAGTGTTAAGAGCTTGATACTATTATGTACCTTGCAAATCCAAAATTTCTACTTTCTGTGAGCTATAATTCAGAAGATATTCGTTATTTAAACAAACGTCCAGCCAGCGGGCACCTTTTTAAAATACTAATCTTTTATACCATACATTAGTTTTAGGAGCTTGATACTATTATGTACCTTACAAATCCAAGATTTCGACTTTCTGCGAGCTATACTTCAGGAGATATGCATTAATTAAATAAGTATTCAACCAACAGACGTAGTTACACAAGGTATTTACAAGTACCCTCGTATTTTTTTTCAAATACCTACAAAATTAACACAAACTAGACACATCTATGTTACTAAACTTACAGGTACATTACAGTGAATAAATATTTATTTGTCCTTTTCCCGTAAAACAATCCACAAAAATAAAAATGATTTAGTAACGCAAATGTGCATAACGAGCAAAGATGTAATTGTATTGTGCAAACGCAAATTTATCTAGGTACGTTGGTTGCATACTTATTTAATTAACATATAATATCTTCTAAAGTATAGCTCACAGGATGTCGAAATTTTGGATTTGTAAGATACATAATAGTATCAAGCTGCTAATACTATTGTATGTTATGAAAAAGTAGTATTAAAAAAAGGGCCCGCTGGCTGGACGTTTGTTTAAATAACGAATATCTTCTGAATTATAGCTCACAGAAAGTCGAAATTTTGGATTTGTAAGGTACATATAATAGTGTCAAGCTCCTAACACTATTGTATGCTATAAAATAATAGCATTTAAAAAAGGGGGCCTACTGGCTGGACGTTTGTTTAAATAACGAATATCTTCTGAATTATAGCTCACAGAAAATCAAAATTTTGGATTTGTAAGGTACATAATAGTATCAAGCTCCTAACACTATTGTATGCTATAAAAGAATAGCATTTAAAAAAGGCCCCGCTGGCTAGACGTTTGTTTAAATAAAGAATATCTTCTGAAGTGTAGCTCACAGAAAGCCGAAATATTGAATTTGTAAGGTACATAATAGTTTCTAACTTCGAAAACTATTGGCCGATCTGAAAGTATAATAATAATAAAAATAATCATAAGGGGCCCGCTAGCTAGACATTTCATAAAAACGTCATTCAATTAAAAACTGTTGAGGTACAAAATATATCTTATTTATTTTCTTGAGGTACAAAATAATGTCTTTATGAAAAGCTATCACCTGTTGATAAATCTCGTTGGGTCCTGCCAGATAGACTCACACATTAATAGTTTCATAAAAAGTTCCATTCATGATTCTAACACTCGCCGGTTATGAATAGTGCACACGGCCTTTCTGAAGAGCATCGCCAATAAGATTCGTGTATGTCCTTCTAGGGCGTCCCCTTCTGGTGTTTCCACTCTCATTTACCTTGTAAATACATTTAGTTAGTCCATTCAAAATCCCTGAATATAATGGCTACGAATGGAGATAATGGGTGGTGGGCCGTGCAAAGGAGCCTTAAATATAAAAAAATACCGACGTAAACGCTGAAATTTATTATTTCCACGTGGATAACGCCGAGTGAAGTTAAATAAAATTTAAGCAGTGTTAGGTGGAGACTGAGATGATAAATAAATAGCTAGAATGAGAATAGAAACGGCTCATAATGTAGGTAAGTTCGAGTAGATTTTTAGTAATGCCTAGATACTGAAGGTTTGACTTTCCAGGTCTTTGTCCTCAATGCAGCCTTCAAAATTGGATATTATCATTATATCAGCCCATAATGTGCCACAGCGGGGTGAAACCCTTCCTCCACTCTTTCCACTTCCAATATCTGGTTACCTTCTTCTTCTTTTCGACCACGATTCCACGATTATAGCGTCATCTGTGGCATTCGTTGGCTGTTTGCCGTTCTGGCCCAATCTGTCATGAAGCGGTCTAGTTATTCTTGCTCTCTTGACCTGATTATGCCACGGCGTCGAAAATCATATACCACATAAAACAGGTTCTAATATAAAGTGGAGTAAAGTCATTCAGTGCTCTCTTTATAGTACATATTATAATTTCAATTAGCTGCTCCACAATACCCTTGACTTCTTTAGAACGGAGAACGTATTCAGCTTGGCTAACATAGTCGGATATAAATCCTGTCATAATCCTCTTCAGCTAAGTTTATTCGTAGTCAGCCAGAAGCGACCGCATATAAAGTGAAGTAGCTCGTTATTAATCGCTTGGAATCCATTGAAAAGTAAACAAAAAATTTGAAGATAGCTTCGAAGTTTTTGTGCGATTGCATTTTTAAATGAGTTTGCAATTTATTAATGATTATTGTAATTAGTTAGAATAATAATCAAGCCAAGATAGATAAGCGGTCGCTCTATGGAAAATACTATTCGTCTGCATTGGGTAAGATTGGATCTGCCAGTCCGAACTATGTTACGGTCCAACAAAAGCCAGATGGTAGGTAGTAGTAGACAGATTGATCCTTAATGTTTTCAGGTTCTTTAGTAATGTTCCTATAAGTATGTAGCTCTACTGGCGCACCTACAGGTTAAATCAATGTTTGTCATAAATCATGTGCGATATTTCCCTCAACTCGACACTCAATTTTACGTTGGATATCAATAATCTCTCGAATTATTATATGTATAAGTAGTGTGATTTTGATAGATATGTTTGAATTTTATTTACATTTATGGTTTATTCTTGCAGTAAAATGCAGTGTCATCTAAGCAAACAGATTCTACTTCTTAACGTGTCGATAGCAATTTAATCAGAGTCGGCACAGAACGCCATCGGTAGCGTCCAACCTGTGCTCCAACAGTGCCTCTATGAATGCATTGCATGAATGCATTAACGAAAATTGACTGATTGATTGATTGAATTGATTGATTTGAATCGAATTGATAGATTTTTGTAAAGAAAACACGAATAAAACCATAGAAAATAAATCAATCGCTTATCTTTCAGTGCCACCACAATCAAAGTTTTCCAAACTCAAATAAAATTCGATCTCACCATTATCATTAAGTCGGTCTGTTAGCCTAGAATCTGAGGATATAAAGACATCTGTGTCGGTTCTCGTTCAGCGGAGCAGCGTGCCCCCCGCGACCGCCTCCCCCTCCCAGCGAGACCCTTTCTATAAGGTGAGTATAGACATTACTTCTGGACATAGACACACTTGTAGCATCTTTTGTAACAAAACATCAAGTCATTCTAAGGCCGCGTTTCCACCTGCAAACAACTCTCATGCTTTAGTTACATATCGGGATACGATCGAGCGAGGATTTTATTTATTATTATTTATTTATTTAATCAGTAGTAAAACATACATTTTATATATTTAAGTTGATGCCAACATAAACTCATTAGAGTTTTACCGTGCACCAAAAATATCGACTACATAATATAAACAAAAAATAAGAACTACTTAAGTAGGAGCTTAAAAGTAACATCCAAAAGAAAAAAAAATACAGCCGAGAAATATACCCGATATGCGAAATAATTCTAGCTCTAATACTTAACAAGCGCACATCAGTGACCATTGACCATCTATTGACATTGTATGTGCCTCGGTAGCCCTCAATGCATGCAAGTTAATTGCAGAGGGAATGCAACCTATAATAAAATTTGTCCCAAAGTTTTTCCACATTTCATATAACGTTTCACCAATCTGTACCCAGTATCATTGTGTCGCCCTTTCACGGACCGAACAACGATCACGACTCTCTACGCTTTGTTACAACTTGATTTTCAAACGAGCGAATTTGTGTAATATTTCATCGAGCTAAAACACGAGATTTCAAAGAGTAAATGCATAATAGAAAGCAAAGTTACAGGAATATTCACTGCGAAAGCATTACTACCAAGTAAAGCATTCGCAGAAACGCTACAATTCCATGAAAAGGTTTTATAATGATCATTGCTAGCATTGTACCATTCGTAAGAACGTTAAAGGTGGGTTAAAACCAGAGTTAGGTACTTTTGTCCTTTAATTAACTTTATCTTACCTTAATATCAATGACATGACTATCCACTTCGATGATCTGTAGACTTTGAAGCACATTAGGGTCAAACTTCAAGTACATGCCCTGTTTAGAATCGATGTCGTAACGTTTGGAGTGCTTCATCAGGTCTAACATCTGTTTAGTCTCGCTTTTTCTCGCGCATGGCTATGCTGAGTGGGATTGGGGTAGCGATGTGGACAGAGAGCTGGTAAGCGTCGTGAGGGATCATTGTCATACGGGTCCAACCTAGAAATAAAGATAATTTACATAATAGTCCTCCTGACCGATTTCAGCGTAGGCGGCCAATCTCAACGGAGACTAGCCATCTGCGCGGTGAATACTCGAATTATATCCGACACGACCGGCGAGAGGGTAGGTACTAAGTTAGGACCAACTGCTTAAGACGACGACAGTCACCAACGACCTTGAGGGAACAAAACACGCAATCGTTTCACACCCGCGCGACTCAAACTTCAGTAGTTTCTTGTACTTTCCTTATTATTCTATAACTTTAAAAAACAAAGTTTAGATCCAAATGTAGAAAATTAAATTGTCTTTTAGATGGTGACAATTTTATTAAAATTAATTACACTATGTTATACGAATAAAACTCAAAAATGTCAGATCCAATTATTATGAAAATGGTGTAAAAAAACATATATTTTTCCACAAAATTACGACTAGCCGTTTCTAATCCCGTCTACGTGATTCTCATTTTAAAATATGAGGGTTATTTACGCCTTAACGTGGTTTCCGAGACTCGGGAATGAATGATGCTTAACGGACGATAAAAAAACATACAACGTATAGCAGTAATCATCCCGATTCTCAAAAGGATTAGTTACAAAAGATGACGTCTGCCCTCTAGACTTAGGTAATCTTCTTTATTAGATTTATTAGATATTAATCTCTCACTTAATCACGTGACGAAACCTTTACAGACTGGCAATTTGGAATTTCAGTGCATAAATAGTGTACTGTGGTTTCTATATCCCGAGAGCAAGAATTATGTCTACTCTAGATTATCTTTGTGATAGTAAGATATAGTCTGTGGTAAACGCTATTATAAGTTGTAAACTTATTAAATTCAACCCTGTCTTGACAGTTTCTAAGCCCTAGATGGTTAAAGGCGCCTTTCCATTATGCAAGTGATTTGCATACTAGTTGCAAGTTGCATGCAAATTGTATAGTGGAAACTGTGGAACTTGCAAACAAGTTGCAACTTGTATGCAATTAGGTTTAAACTTGTACGCACAATAATCAAGTCGGCACATTTGCACGCAAGTTGCAAGCGCATGCGGTCGTGCATAGAGGATTACTTTGTTTATGACTTTATTACTTTGTAAAAATGACTGTTAAATGGGATACGGAGAAAACAATAATGTTTATTGAGGAATATCATAGACATGATTGTCTTTGGGAACCAAAAAACAATCTTTACAAAAATCGAGACGCACGCGAATCAGCATATAGAAAACTAATCGAAGTGATGAACCTTAATGGTATTGTTATGACCGTAAAAGAAGTGAAAAATAAAATACGATCACTGCGTACCACATTTTTTGCTGAATTAGCAAAAATCGAAAAATCCAAAACAACCGGTAGTGGAACAAGTAACATATACACACCAAAATTAAGCTGGTTTAACACAATGAATTTTTTGCTGACGTCAACCGAATTAAGAAGGAATGAAGAAAGCACCACTGTAAGTATCAATTCTTTTATTTAAAAAAAAATCATTCTTTCTTGCCATGTTACAGCACCATCTGTAGCAAAGTAGTTAGCAAAGTCATCTCTCATTTCGACCGCTATTTTGGGACTGCTTGACGGTTGTGCCGGGCGTAATTGCTGAAATGCTCTTCTCATATTCACGTCATTGAACATGCCTTCACTATGTCCTGTTATTGAATTTTCTCGATTAACAAAATTAGGTGTAATATATGTACTAGAAGTATGTCTCAACCAATTGTGCAGTGCACAGCATGCTTTTATTATTTTATCAACTGTATTCACCTCAACAGCAATAGGTCGCTCAAAAATTCTCCACTTCGATACCAATAAACCAAACGCATTTTCAACCACTCGTCTTGCTCTCGACAGTCGGTAGTTAAATATTTTCTTTTCTTTAGTTAATCCTTAATTTCGAGGATATGGCTTCATTAAATATTTTTTAAGTGGAAATGCTTCATCTCCTAATACCACTGAATTAGGCGGTATATTTGAGCTATCATTTTCTAATATTGACTGAAGAGTTAAATGAGAGAATATTGTTCCGTCTAATGTTTTCCCATAATGTCCAACATTAATGTATCGAAAGTTTAAGTAACTATCGCATAATGCAAACAAGACTATGCTAAAATGTCCTTTATAGTCATAATATAAAGAACCACTCCCATTTGGGCATCTCAAGATGACATGCTTTCCATCAATTGCTCCAATGCATCGTGAAAAATTGCAACGTTCTTCGAATCCTTTACAAATTTCATTCCACTCTTCACTAGTACTCGGAAACTGAAAGAAATAAAAAACATTAAAGAAATGTTTTATTTTATTTATTTTTAAATTTATTGAATGAATTATGTTTTAGGTTGAATCAGAAAATACTTCAACAGATAGCAGAGAAAATACGCCAACCAGAGCCAGTGGTTGTCGAAGCTCATCTCAAACACAGAGTCAATCCTCATCCAATTTTCGACAATCGATTCGAAATGCAAGATATGATCCCATAGATACCGCACTTCAAGAATTGAGAAAAATAAATAAGAGCGTAGAATCGGAAAATGAATTTGATGTTTTTGGTCAAAACGTTAGTCTTCAACTTCAAAAACTGCCGTTAGAGTACGCTCTAGAAACTCAAGAACTTATTATGAAAGTTTTAAAAGAGCAGCGAATAAAATCCTTAAAAGAAAAGGCACAACAAGAAGCACTTGTAATTTCTATATCTGATGATATAAATCTTGATTTAGTGGATTACATTGACACCGAGAGTAAGCGTGATGAACCAGGACCATCGGACAGTAGCAAAGAAGATTTATTAGGTCGTGCTGTTCGCGCTATGGGTTCATTGGAATCTGATGACGATGATTAGGATTTGAGTTTTCGACCCACTAACTTTCGTGATTTCGTGATTCGTGAGTTTAAAGTTGTTTCACAGATTGAAAATAGCCGCCGATCAGTCCTCTTTAATGTTAAGATTAATTATAATAAAAATATGTTGAACATTGATCTTATACATTGTTTTACTTACCTTTATATATTCTTGAAGTGACTCATAAATTGCGTCGCAGACATGGGGCAGGAATTTAGAAATACTACATTTAGGCACACGATACAATTCTTCCAATGTTCCAAGACTAGTACCCGATGCCAGATATTTAAGCGTCACTTGCAATTTCAATTTTGCAGGCAGAGCGGGTCTAAAAATAGTGTCTTGCTTAGATATTCTGGACGAAATCTTATCCAATAAATTTAAAAATAGTTCTTCGTTCATTCTGAGATGAGTATGGTAACGTTTAGGATCTTCTGTAGCCAATTCTGTTAACAGATTATTCGACGTACCGTAAGCATCTCTTCTGTGAATCCATTTTCTAACCCACTGAACTGGTGGACGTCGATGCTTTTTTTTGTTATTTAATACGTGTATAATTATTGCGTATACAACTCTGCATGCAGCGACAAGTACAGCACGTCTTCTACCCATGATAAACACTGTACAACTAGAACTAACTTGTATACCACTAAAATCTTGTATGCAAGCTGCAAGTTGAACAAAATCGTGTTTCCAATTCAAATCACTTGCACACAAGTCTGACGTCATACATGTATGCAAACACTTGCATAATGGAAACGCGCCTTTAGTTTAAGTTTATCAATCGCCAAAGCGAATTAATTTCATTCCAAGAGACCGCAGGAATACTCAGAAATTCCCACAATTGAATGTCCCCGCCAGCCGGTTGTTGACCTTCGCATAATAGTAGAGAACTTAGATTCAGTCAGACGTAGTTTATCTGATTTGTTGACTGAGCTATTTGAACGAAATCTAAGTGAATTACTCTTTCGCTTCAGAACGTTCACTTATTCCCTAAAATCTCGCTCCTAGATAAAATCGAGGGGTCCAACTTTCTCGTTTTGTTCAGCGCCGGCGTTTGAAGCGAAAGTTTTAACTATCCAGGTGATAAAATCTTCTAATTGTTTTAGGAGTTAATTGTCTTTTTAATGTTATTTCAGTTCAGGTTAGTTCATAGGAATAATGATTTCAGTAATCGAATTTAGAGTTTGAATTTATTTCATAGTGGGTTTAATCGTTTGAGTAACAGCATTTAGGTTTCTGAATAATTTGTGGTTTAATTGGTTATCTATCTTTTTAATTAGCTGTAATTTGACCGGCACACAGTTTATTCCTATTTGAGTAAGCAATATTTGTAAGCTCTGCATAGTAACATATAGTGATGCTATATTTTTATAAATACCACTAGTGACCATAACTATATGTCATGAATACCTACATTTGAATTAGATTGATAAGCAACCTTACCAATGCCAACCTGTCGTGTGTAAACGTGTGTGTTGTTGTTGCAGTATCCATCAGGACACCAGTAGAACACACTGTCCGAAGAGTTGCAGTGTCCTTGCACACATGTACCCTGAGAAAAAAGAAAAATATACACTATAGCACAGTAATACAGGTACTGTGAAGCACAGCACAAGCATAGCTCAGTCTTGATATCAATATGTCAACATTTTACCTGCGCCAGAACAGCCTAATTTAGTAGGAACAAGAAAAGTATTCATCCCACGGGTACTCATTTGTCATTCAAACATACTTTTATCAATTTAAATCAGTCAATCAGCATATCAATTAACAAAGACAAAGATATTTTATTTCAACTAGGCCACAAAGCGGCACTTTTGAACGTTAGATATATTAAAATTTACAAGGAATAAAAATTTATTCTACCGTGCATTCGGAAAGTAGTTTGTTATGGAGAAGAACGCACAAGAAACTCCAAACTTACTCTTTAAAAAAAAATAAAGTGGTATTTAGGTAATATTTAGGTACATAAGTACATACATTAATAAATTTATATGTGTGAGGACAATGCTCCCAGAATCACTACATACTATACTACTTACAGGTACAAAGTATTAAAAGTACTCACACATGTACTGTGCAGTTACATAATAGGTACTAGAAAAACACTAGCATCCGAAGCAGTTAAGTTAAGACCAATCCCAACTGACGGCGCCCGTTCACGAACATGACGCATGAATCGGCACCACCCAGCTCAACCATCATGAAGGGAACCGAATGATGCCAGGGCAAACACAAGTCAACGAACGACACCAAGGTACAGCAAATGGTAGATTTACAACAAGGTTAAACATGTTAATAGTGGTCCTTCGAGGCGGAGATCATAATAGGTACTTACCTATTCAGATAATATAGTACTTACTAGAAAAAGACGGCCGAACCTTTTCTAAAACTAGATATTCCCTCCAGATACGAGAGGTACATTAGTAAAAGGAAAACGGTGTCAGAAGTTCAAAATGAAAAGATAAAAATTAAAAATCATTTCTTCGGGACAATATTCTTGAGTTTTCTACTTTGCCTTAAAAAGTGGCTCAAGTGGCGGGGACCTTTAATTAAGTTGATTATAATTACTGCACTTTATTATAAGTGAGTGGTTATTATTTTTATCTTTTTGATTATTTTTGCCATTGTATTTTTGTGCCACTCTTCCATCACATTATTAATCTGTGAGTTCGTATCGTATTATTTGTATTACTAGCTGACACCCGCGGCTTCGCTCCCGTCAACTGGCTATCTATCTACCTACCAGTACCTAACTACCCTACCTACCTTACAAACAAACAAACTCTTCAGCTTTATAATATTAGTATAGATGTTGATAAAACTCCTTCGCAAATGAACAATTGATTACCATAAAAAAGGTTATAGAGAGTCAATTTTAAAAGATATATGCTGTTGCGGTTTTTTTTTAGAACTTTTAAAGAGGAACAATTCTATACTACACGATATTTGCGTAACTTAAACCGTTTACGCAGCGCACGCAACGGAAGCTCTCAAAAAGGAATATTTTTTTCCGTTTTTACAACATTTTTCATTTATGCTGCGCTCCTATTGGTTGTAGCGTGATATTATATAGCCTATAAATCTTCCTCGATAAATCGATTATCCAACTCAAAAAGAATTTTTCCTTTCCAACCAGTAGTCTTGAGATTAGCGCGTTCAAACAAACTACTTTATATTAATAATGGTTAAAGTATGAAATTCCCGATTAGTACTGAAAAATAGTTTATTTTTTAATTTAACATATTTATTTATTCAAAATAATTACCATTATTCTGCCGTGCAGGCCCTAAACGCAGTAAGAGGTTTTTTAGTTTAATATTGAATTTTAACGGGCAAGCTATAAGGAACACATTGGACTAACCCAGTTTTTGATTCGATTATTTAAACGATAATAAAACCATATTTTTGAAAGCAGCAACTCAACATCGCATGTCAAAATATGAAGTAAAACTAACTAAAATACAGTTAAAGCAGTTACGTCAACAACGACCCGTCACTTCACCAACTTAAACGCAGTAAATAATATTTACTGCGTTTATTACCACATAAAATCTGTAAACTACACCTAAAAAAATATTTAGGCATATAAACTAAAACGTTACTGCGTTTTAGTTTATATGCCTAAGTATGCAGTTTTTGTACCAAAAATGTTAATACTGCAAAGTTGATCACTCATTTATATAATATGAATTACAGATTAAAATGCAGCACAATGCTTGAATGTGGTAGTTTATTTAGTGTTAGTCAAATAGTTTTATTTAGTGAAAACCTTTTAAATTGCAGTACGTTGATTATTTACTGCATTATAGTCAGTATTGTTCTAAAGCTGAAAAATAACTATATGCTTATTAAATAGCAGTATGACTCCCTGTTACGCATTATAATTAGTAACTTGAACAATGATACAAAATTTCACTGCAGCCAAGATCATACTTTAGTGCGTTCTAGTCAGGATCTGTCTCCCAATCAATCGCGTGTCGTACGCTACGGAAGGCTAGGAACTCACGGAGCGGTTTTCACCCGCGCCCGCCGCGGTTGCGGTGCCCCAACACTCGTACGAATAAGAATTACACGGAAATGTAGATAGCAAAGAACAATGGCCACGGTCCTAACATGCTTGCTCTAGTAAAAATTAACAAAAGTTCCCTTGATGAAACATACGTTGTTTCATTTGCCTATATAATTGTAACTAAGTGCGGCCTTCAATATATTTTTTAAAGATGAGAGAGTCAAGTAATTAAGAAATATGTTTTTAGGTAAGATGGTATATTGTTAATCTGTGGCTTTTTGAATTCAGAGGTTTTGACCTGTTTTTTTTTACATATATTACAAATTATGTCAAATGCAAGCCAGATAAGTCTGAGCGTATCCAAGATCGCACATAATCACACAACTACAAACTACAACACCATCTCAGCAGAAAACTGACAAATGTCAATCTTTTTTTTTGTTTATATTATTTCAAAAATAGTGAGGCCACGTAATTGATCAATTTATGCAGTATCGATTCTTAGATGTATCATTCAAATCATTAATTTTAAGACTAGCTGATTTAAAGTTGTTGTCTTCATCACTGAAGGTCGTGCCGGTCTCGAAAGCTTTGCCGGAGTCATTGCCGAGCTGCTTCCAAACCAGTCTGTCTTCGGCTGTTCTCAGGGCAGTGGTTACGTGAGTCCCGTGGTCGCCCTGATCGGATCTGACAATCGAGTGGGTGAGCGTCCGCGTGTCCTTTTCCCATCCACTTTTTCCACAACAACCAGTTTTTCCAGGTTATCTGGCTGTCTCCGGGCAATGAAACCAAATTAATACAGGACTCTTTGGTAGCAGCTCGTGACGAGTCTGGTTTTGATGTTCAACTGGTTGAAAATGGACTTATTCGTGCGTTTTTCTCTGCATGGTATGCGCAACATTCTAGTCCTGCAACACATCTCAAAAGCCTCAATCTTACTTCGATTCACCGAGTGAATTGATCAAGATTCGGAGCCGTAGAGAAAAATCGAGAATATCACGGTTCTAACGAGTCTCTTTTTGGTGTTATTAGAGCTGTTCCTATTTTACCGTATCCTCGACATCTTGATCATTGCAGTTTTGGCCTATCGCAGCCCCCCTGATCGCTGATCATGGAGCCCAGATACATAAACTCACTCACGAACTCTAGATCTATAAGTTTGCCCGTGATTTTAGATACTTTTCGTTATTAGCTTGGGTCATATCTAATTACAATAATTTACATCGTTAAATTGCCGACAATTGCCAGCTTAAGGCTCCACTGTCACTCATAAAGTATTGTTGAAAACATCTCTAAAGTTATTGGCTTGTAGCAGCACAGCGAACTGATTGAGCTTTTTGTATACTCTCATGATTATGACTGAAATCTTCTTCTCTCTCTCTTAATCTTATAGCCGTCTCGTTTTCTTACAAAATTGTGAAGCTTGCTTTCGTAATATCAATTTATGAAATTATTGATACTTCCAAACACGATTTAATATTCGCCATGTGTTCGTCAAAATGCCAAATGCACATTCCACGTTTCTCCGTGTTCTAGATATGCAATAATAAAATACCCTTTATTTCACTTAAAATTTACCACGATAAGGTCTAATTGTATTTTGATGTCTAATTGCCTCATCGGCTACGAATACATATGTGACAGATGGCAAAGTAGATCCGTGTAGTATTTTTATTGGGTAGTTTGATAGAATCGCTATGAAGAGCATTCCAAAGAGTAGTATTTTAAAAAAATGGTTGGAAAGTTAGTTTTTTTTTTACATACGTACATGTACATTCAGTTGAAAACGCAGATTAGAATGCAGTAAAAAAAGTCTTATGCTGCAAAATAGCGTAGAAATCAAAAGTTTTTGTAGCATGAAGTATTTTTACTGCATTTTAATCTGCATATGGGTTTCGTTTTGCGTGCAGTAACTGTTATGATTTAAAAAAATCGTTTTTATTTTGAATTTATTACACTAAATATTTTTTTTTTCAAAATTCAATCTTTGTTATCAATTAGCCCTCGTGGCAATAAATAATCCACCATGCTTAGTCAGTTATAAAAAATATACAGCGTCAAAAAGTTTTTTGCGGTTTTCTCGAAACCGCATTATTCTCATACTGCATTTTAGGGCCTGCACGGCAGTATAGTCTATATACTTTTCTGCCATCTAATAGGAAGGTCATTTATACATTTGCGATAGAACTCTGGTGATCTAGATTCGACAAACTGTGTGAAAGCATTTTGTACTGCCTCCTGAGAAAACTTTTTATCAAGTAGAAAAATTGTTCAAATCACGAAAAAAACGGTAGTCCGTTGGAGCAAGGTCTGGCGAATACGGAGGGTGACGAATGGTTTCTAATTGCAGTTCCGACGAGGTTGGTAGAGTTAAAACGGTTTCTCGTGCTGGAGGTCTCACGTTATCATGGAGCAATAATGGTGAAGATCAATTCATGAGTCGGTGCTGTTTCACTGCTAGTTTTGCTATCATTGTTCGGAGTTCGGCACAGAAAACATCTGCCGTTATTGCTTGACCAGATCAGAGAAAGCTATAGTGAATAACACAATGCTGAGACCACCAAACAGTTACCATTACCTTTTTATTGGTAAG
Organism: Orthosia cruda; assembly: GCA_964057195.1. Classification (NCBI taxonomy): domain Eukaryota; kingdom Metazoa; phylum Arthropoda; class Insecta; order Lepidoptera; family Noctuidae; genus Orthosia; species Orthosia cruda. Next base: position 14,471,878 of record OZ059830.1, on the reverse strand, counting down.
CTTTGCTTTAGGACACTGTTGCGGCGTTTGACCGTGGATCAGCCCTTGCATTTTTCGCTTACGGTTATCGAAAAGAATCCACTTTTCATCACATGTCACAATTCAATCGAATATTCCTTCATTTCTGTATCGATTCAACAAGGCAACACGCGTTTCTTTCTGCAGATCAGTTAAATCATGAGGTACCCATTTTTCATATTTTTTTATTTTATTGATCTGACGCAAATGAGTCAATATTGTTGGTAAGGTAACGTTAAACAATGCCGCTGATTCCTGGGTAGATTGTCAATTGAGTACTATAAATAGTATTCTTGCTAACATTATCGTAATGGGCCATAGTATTGATCGTGTTTACAAGGCAGGAAAACTGGGTTAGATCACGGATCTCGAAATCGAGCGCAAGCATTTTGAACCCGAGCATTTAAAAGTATTGTATAAGATGCGCCCGTATTTAAGCGAAGATCTGTCTAAGTTTTATTACACTGATACCGTTGTGGGACCTCGACTTTTGGCACGTACCGTAAGACTGATTCAAAGGGTTTAAAATGCTTGCGCTCGATTTTGTTCTAATGTACCAACAAGGAGCCACATTACACCTTTTCTTAACAAGCATTATATTTAAAAATGGGGGTTTTATAGTATTCAGGTAATCTATTTTGGCATAACTTTGTGCATAATAGGTACAGTCGATATACATTATAGGTACTGTGATATTTGAAAACAAAAATAACATAGTCTACTATGCTTCTTGCTTTTAAGTAAGAAATATTTTACGATATGTTGTTTTTCATGATTTTTAAGATAAATATAGTAAAATACTTACACTTACATATGGTAAGTGATTCCACAATTTACAAAGTTTTGGTTTAAGTTTCGGTTTTTACAAGAAACCACTGAACAACACGGCATTCTTGTATATTGTCATGATGACGGTCGTAAGTGTACTGTTGCGCGGAGACGGCCTTTTGCCTATGACATGCTCACTTTGACCACGTCGAGCGGACACCGACACGCCCCCTTGTCACTTATCCTGTTTTTTATATTGCTATGGTATTTCAGTATGTACGAGTATGTACGTTCTACGTATGACATCTAATAGTAAAACTCACTAATTTTCTACTTGACCTATGTTTTTTGCTAAGCGACGCTTTGCAGTTTCAGAACAATATCGCTTAATTTATTCGTGCTTGTTCCGGACTATCAATTAGTGGCTTTCTTCGGCTATGACGTCATCGCATGCATTGTTTGCACTCTTGATTTATAGCCAGGTGACCTTCGCTTTCATAAGCTTCAACTAACCTAGTCGCAGCTTATGTAACTCACAGATAATAATGTTTCATTTTCATAGCATTATAACAAGCTAATTTATTTAACCCATTTATTAAGCCCAACACAAGTAGGTATTATTAATAACTTAATGGGGCTGCCTTATAATGCGCATATGTAATGATTTTGGAACAATAAACAATTTATTATTATTATTTAAATAGTCGTATTATTAATTACCTATGGTTGCATTTTGGTAACCACTCCTTCGTAACTAAAACATTCTCATTCCGATCCTATAGGTAACTTGTTAACTTGCTAATAACATTATAAACACATCAACACGGTCTAGGGATATTTTTAAAAAAGCGAATTACTATCAATGTGTTAATTATTTATATGACATGTATATATTTAAAAGATACGTTATTTAATATTCTACCATTTTTTATTAATGGTTAAGGTACTTCGATTAAAATTTCAGGATTTTATGGAAAAAAATGAAGCATAGACGGAAACCGTATATGAATTAACTTTTAATTTATGAGTAAAAACTGAAAAAAATAGAAAATCATTTAATTTGTGTTTATAAACTTGAAGTTAGTAGTCTGAGAAAGCGCCCATGATGTTCATAACACATCGGCAACGATTCGGCATGCTCAGAACAAGGTTGTCAATGTCTTGCTGCGGAATATTGTCCCATGTCCTTCTGAGGGGCGCAAAAAGTTGATCTTCTGTAGCCAGATTTTCAGGAACTTCCTTCAGAGCTCTTCTTTGCAGCATATCCCACGCATGCTCAATGGGATTTAGATCTGGCGATTGATCAGGCCAGTCTAAGGCCCTAACATTGTGTGTATGTAACCAAGCTGCTACTGTTCTCGCCGTGTGTGCCCGGGCATTGTCGTGCATGAGCAGGAAATCTTGCCCCATTTGTGTTCTGTGGGGCATGATTACGGGCCCCAGCACCTGTTGGACGTATCGTTCTGCCGTCATATTGCCCCGCACCCAAACGAGATCCGTCCGTCCTCCAAGACGAATTCCTGCCCAAACCATAATTGTTCCTCCTTGGTATGGGTGAACTTCCTGAGGGTTCTGAAGACGGCTCCATCGTCCAGGAACTCGCCATACACGCGTCCTTCGTGAATCTGGATGGAAGCCGAACCTGGATTTATCCGTGAACAGCACATTGGACCATTGCTCACGGCCCCAGTCCACGTGGTTCCGAACCCATTATAATCGTCGTCCACGATTGCCTCTCCGTAAAGGTGGGACCCGGAGTGGTCTACGAGAGCGTAGATTGCTTTCATGCAGTCGCCTTCTTACAGTTTGGTCACTCACAAGCACTTGGTGTTCCACTCGCAGCCTTTGGACCAATTGAGTCGCCGTTGCATTTGGTTGTGCTCGCGCAGTAATTTGCAAAAATCGGTCTTGTCTGGGAATAGTGATGCGACTTGGCCCCCGGTGCCTCTCCGCTACTTCACCTGTTGTACGATAGCGTGTCCACAATCTTGAAATTACATTTTGGTGGGTCCCTATGGCCTCAGCAACATTACGCTGAACAGACCCAGCTTCCAGCATTCCCACAGCTCGTAACATCTCTGCCCTCGTCAAATGTTGGCGTTGCATGGCTACAATACCTCAATTTTAACTTTATCTTTCGTTTAAAAATGAAAAAAAACTGTAACTAAATGTAATTCGTATTGTTTTCTAAATTTCGCACAAATGAAAATTCCCTCTCCTACACATCAAGACATTTTTATGCCACCGAAACAAAAGAATTTTCAAAAATTTGAATTTGGAATTAGTCTGAAATAAATTACAAACAAATCGGTGTATAAAAGATTCCAATGCGGCCAGTACTTTTCGAGTTATTTAATTGAGTATGAAATATCCCTAGACCGTGTTGATGTGTGTATTAGGTACCAGATTTTAGACCATAACAAACATGACATAACAGCCCGTAAAAGTAGTGTCACTAACAGGTATCCCAACAAAATTGTAGTTGGTACCTAGAAAAAATGGCTGCCCCATTTGGCGCAAACACCGGTGACTGGGCTGTCAGAGTGAAAAGAGACATAGACGTCGAGATCAATACTGCCGGCTGGCGGCTACACCATCGATTTTCTATGGCTGTTGTTATATTGGAACTGAAATTGTTTTGTTCGACACTTTCATAGACACGGGTGAAAGGTAGTCGTGGTTTATTTGTACAGGTATATTCATTTCATCATAGGTACCTACCTATATAACAAAATCTAGCGTAACGTAGGTTTATAAGGATATTTATAATTGAATATAATAATATAAAAAACACTTTTTTTACAATTTACATTTTCATAATTGCGTAACTTTGTAGAAAGATCAAAGCACGCACGCACGAATTAAGTAAGCGACAACGGAAGAGTTTAAAAATAAACTTTATTTGATCCCAGTTACAGCAAGACAGTAATTACTTAATTCTACAAAATGTTGATCTTATATTATTTGATCCCAGTTACAGCAAGACAGTAATTACTTAATTCTACAAAATGTTGATCTTATATACTAATCTTATTGCTAACCAATCATCTCTGCTAATGAGGCATGTCCTAGATATTATATGCTGACATATAGCTGTTATTCTAATATAATATAATTATTGGCTGATGAAGCTAATATTGGGGGATTGGGGTTCCTTAACTCACGCTTCCATTTTCACAATTCAACAGTTTTCATTGCGTGTCTTACGATGTCGAGTAGACGGATTTTTGAACTTAAGAAGCAATGTATGCAAGCAAAGAAGGCGTGCGCCATTCTTTAAAGTTACGCAATTAGGGTGCAGCTGTTCAATAACTAAACGTAAACATGTAGAAAATCATGCTCACGTTGCCACCTACACAGTATGATTTTCTTCTTGTTTACGTTTTTTTACTTCGTTTCTGAAGCAGTCGGGGTTTTTGATTTTGTAAATCAACTTTTTTATTTGTAACTTTTTAGTTAGGTATAATTTTTCTTCAAATTACTTACTTATAATTGGTAAATATTTTTGTCATCACCTCTTAAAACCATTAATTTTGATACCCCACACGGGTGGTCTGAAAGCAAAACAATTGGGACCGCCACAATAAGGCGCCCAAAATTATTTTCAATATAAATGTACCCAATGACATTTGCAATGTTATGACGAATCGATTGACGTAAGAATCATCAAAAGCGGTCCACGCGTTTGGTCTCTAGAATGCCACTTAGGAACATACTTATACATACATTGACTGATAAACACTTTATCCTCCTTTGCGTCGCGCAGTCGAGTAAAAACTGCAACCAGGTCAAATTAACAAGAGTAATAGAGATTCATATTAGTATAGACTTATGCGTTTAAACACGGCTACATGTAGGTAATCCCATATCGTAGCCACGTTATGAAAGCTCATGGAAATATGGTGGAACACGGTTTTCCAATATAAGCAGGGAGTGGGAGGTTTCTTTATAAATTATCATCGTCCTCAACCGTTTGATGTTCCCACTGCTGGGACACAGTGTGGAGTGGGCTATATCCAAAACGTGGGCCCAGTGCGGATTGGTAAATGTCACATGTCTTGGAATTTTTTGATTCAAAGTCATGCCGGTTTCCCCACGATGTTTTCCTTCTCCGTTTTGAGAGCAGTCAAAATCAAAATCATTTTTTTTATTTCACATAGGCCTACATGGGCACTTATAAAACGTCGACAAAAGGTGCACGGTTCGGGTTGGTCGTTTCCTATGGAGAAGAACCGGCAAGAAACTCCATGGTTACTCTTTTAAAAATGGTTTGGTTTTACAATATTTCCATGTTACAGCATTATTACTTAGATATGGGGGGACAACGTAGGCCCGACTTATGACAATAAGTCGTAAGAAACTAAAAAAATAAAATAAAAAGATTATATATTATATAAAAAAGTTAACAAATGTTAACTAGCATCAAGAAGGCCTACAATGTACACACATTCACAAAACAATCGGTAAAAGAATCTATACAAAGGTATAAAAAAAAATTAGTATAACAAGACTTAATTTAACATGTGGCACAAATTTTGTTATCAGTGCTGTAACTATTCTTAGCAAAGGGCTATAAAGATGATTGAAAATCATTGTAAAAAGTCTAATTAAAAGTAGGAAAGAAAAATGAGATTGAGATTAGTTAGAGACATCCACATATTTGTGCCGTTTACAAGTTACCAGGGCAGCTGCATGCGCAGAAGGAGCTAAGGCCAAATGTTTTTATCTTCAACGTAGTCTTTGATTTTATAATATGCTTTTTTAATAAGGATACGTTTGATGTAGTTTTTGAACTTTCCATCGGTCAGTTCTATAACTGACAGAGCAGACTGACTGAGCAGTGGTGTACTGTATATTTCCATAAATGGTTTCGTTAGTCCAGTATTGTGAATGTCTTTCTTTTGATGAATTTTATAACCGGGCAAGTGCCAATGTAACTTTTTCAATTAATAATTATAAACTTTCTTAGTTTATCTTAGACATTACTGGCATCAGTGGCAACGATGGAAAGCATCGTAAAAAACCTGCGGACCTAGCCATACCATTTCGTAAGGAATCTCTTTCTACAATCGTTAACGCCTTCTATTCGTTAGGTTCTGGCCACGTGACTTAACGTTCAGATTATGCCATTCCCATACATTGATTTGTTTTCTAATATCATTTTCAGTTTTCAACTTGGCTACAGGTGCTGGGCTTAAAGTTAAGACTAGCCCGCAGCTTCACTCCCGTGAACTTCCTACCCTACCCTACTTACTACCTACCTACCTAACTACCAATTTTTATTCTAGAGCCATTCTTTCACGGAGAATCTTAATACCGCCATTCAGAAAATGACTTCAAATGCACAACGCCATCTACCGAATATGGAGTTCCACTGTCCGAGTATCTGGATTGCGTGTGTTGTGATATTTTACATCTTGAAGAATTCATCTAACTTTTGATAGAGAAAACCGATTGCGATGAAATAGAAACTAAGTAATACTTCAAGTTATGCACAATTTTTAAGTATAAAAGTTATCTACATTGGTTTCGTACATTTTACGTGATTTGACAAACATTCCAAAAATGCTGGAAATGGGTACAGTAGGTTATCTTTTACCACCCTGGTTATTTTTTTTTGGAAATATTTTCGATGTACAAAAACGACTTTTCTACAGATTTAATATATATATTGATGATAAGTCAGAAATCGCCAACCCCTTTTGAGCAAGCGTGGTGAGCAATTATTATTATTATATTCTTCTATGTTCAGAATTGTTATAATTAAATCATGATACCCTTACTCTTATAATGAGTAGAAACAAAATGCTTACGATCTCCATTCCACCATCCTATAAAGCCATTTTAAAGTAAAAGGCGCCACCAAATAACCATCAGACCAGCCATTTCAAAGTCAAAAGTGTTCCAAATTCGTTTCAAAAGCACTTACTAAAAAGATTCGTTAAAAAACGAGTGTATTTAGGTACCGTCTGCGAAGCTGCCTGTAATCTCGGTGTTCCGGACAGAAATGAGAAAACGGGTCGCAGCCTTTGTACCCAACTCAATCTGCAAAATAAGCACCTATCGAAGTTAAAAAAAAGAAAATACGAAACTAAAACAAACGGTAGGAAAGCTTCCTCAATTTTCTTCAGTGTTTTCAAAACGTTTGCTCTTTTGAGTCTTCTTTGTAATTGGGAGCATTTGTTTATTTAATTGGCCCTTAATATTTCGTACATTTATTGCCGGCCAGACAATTTCAACTTGAATTTATACAATCATTAGAGGCGTAATTTAAAAGTTATCTGCTTAGACGACGCTCAAGGGGGTTGTTTCAGTAACTTGTTTTATGAAAGGCCCTACAGTTTTAATTTTAATGATGTGGACCTTTTTATCCCCTGAAAGCCTGGTGAATATAGATTTTTATCAAAATAATAAAAAAAAGACTTCTTCTATAATACTGAGACGATCTTAAATAACCATTAGAGCTTCCATCTGAAAAACACTAAGATTATTTATCTAGCGGAACATTTATGCCACCCAAAGTACGCAAACCGAATTAATATGCCATTAAGTGTGGATCCCGTCCTTGACGTAGAAACCAGACTAGGAGAATAGAAGCATTTATTCAATCTATTCAGTCACGTCCTAATAACTCCGACGGACATCAGACCAATCTGAATGACGCACTATATCTGTATTTCGGCTTCAATTTCCGCTGCCCCTTTTTTCGTAGCTCGAAAATGTTTTCAATCTCTGACTAAATAGAGATTTAACCGTCTAAACCCGATGAAACACTCGGTAGAACCAATCCATATTAATGGTTTGTTATCTATTTTCAAACAACTGCATTTTGATGAATGTGCTGTCGGAGAAAAAAGCTTTTAAATTCTAGGTTTTTTTTTAGAATCGATGTTTTACGAAGTAACCGTTGAAGGATCGAATGGAAAGTGGAACGTTGAGTGTTAATGAATATGGACGTTTGTTTGTTTTTGTTTGTCAGTTTCATTGTAACAACGCAACGGCACGTTCGATGCTATTATTTAAGAATCTTCGATAGATATGTTTATGAAACAGTAAATATTGAATGTTAGATAAATACTTATATGTGTTTATTGTTACTCCTAAACATAAATAATCATAAATCGTACATAATATTTTTTGCATATCTTTTATTCCAGCTCTATTATTCAATACTTTTACAAAATCTGTATTATGTAAAAAATTCAGTAGTTATTAGATACCTAATACATTTTATTGATAAATCCAGAAATCGAATTCGACATCAAAAATGTAAACAGAGAAATGTCATTGTCAAATATACAGTTCATGGGTAGTCAACATTTCCCTATAATTCATAAAAGATAGCTTGATCTCTGCGACATATGTCAAACTGACGTAAACGTTATTGTTAGTCTGTCAAGCGCTATTGTTATTTTTTTTTTTTTTTCCTCGTCAGAGGAGTTTGGCTTCGCACATCTTGTGCATTTGCCAGAGTCAAGTTAATTCTGGTTTGTCTCTCATTATCAGTTCTTCTATATTTTTAATAATTTCTTCATGTGATGGTCTTGATCTCTCGGGCTTGTATTACATTATCTCTTGTATGAGTAGGTAGGAAAAACGAGAAAATGAAGGGAAGAGATTTGGAGAGTTTTTTTTTTTTATTTTAAAACGGGGAAACGTATGGGTAGGATAAAGATCGCGGACGGGCGGGCATAACATTCAGAGAAAATGATCAAGGAAGGAACAATGGAAAGGGATTGAAGAAGAAATGAAATTAAAATAAACAAATTAATTATCTAGTAATATTTAAATACAAATTGAACTAGTAAATATTTACATATGTTACAGTTTTATGTCATTAGCTTCGATAAATGAAGCTAAGACTTTATAAATCGGAATGGAGTTATTAAACAGTAAACACGGTATGCTAGTTGGAAATGGGACTTCTAAAATTGATAGTCTTGTATATAGAAGAGTATGATCATACAGTGAACATCTAAGAATAATATGATTCGTGTCAGCATCCTCTTCCCCGCACTCACAAGTATCATTGTCGATAATGCGAAACCGAGCGAGATGTGCAGGGCTGCACACGTGACCCAAACGCATGCGTATCAATACTGAAGTAACTCTTTTACCGAACTTTGTTTTGAAGAACCAAGGCTTAATAGGGACTTCAGGTTGAATAGAAAAGTAATACTTGCCTTTCACTTGACTGCTGCTCTTCCAAGCCTCCCCCCAAGATTCCTTGAGGCGGACCCTGGGAAGAGCAGTCAAGTCTTGAGGGTAGATTTTAAAATAAAAGGTATCGCCACACGCAATGGCCTCATTAGCTAACTGATCCGCTTTTTCGTTTCCAATGATTCCACTATGACTAGGAATCCAAGCGAAGGACACCGAATATCCCTTTCTTTCACATTTTAGTAGTAAATCTCTTGACATTAGAGTTACCGGGGAAAGATTGTTTGATTTGAAGGGAAATTTTGCTAAAGCCGTTAATGCACTCATGGAATCTGCGAAAATTACTGTTTTGGAGAGTTTCATTATAAGGACGTATTCCAGAGCCTTAAAAATACCAAAGCATTCGGCAGTGAAAATTGAATTTTCTGGAGGGAGTTTAATTTTTTGAACTATTTTATATTGAGAATGGAATAAGCCGACACCAACATTTTGATTGCCTGCGTGTTTTGAGGCATCACTGTAAACATGGTGCCAACCAGGCCAAAGCTCGTCTACTACAGCTTTAAAAGAGAAGTTGGCATTAGCATCACCTTTTATGATACCATTATTCAAATGTATTTCAGGTGAAATTATTAACGCTTTAAAATCAGATTCAAAAATAGGAAAAATTTAAGAGTGGTGTGTGGGTGTAGTTATAATTGTGTGTGTTCTGAAACTAATAACTAGATGCGGTAATGGTTTATGTGCCCAGTATGGGGATGAATTGATGAAATCTGAAAGTTGATGAGTTTTGATGACTAAAGGGTGTTTAGAAAACTGAAAGATGCGGTAGAAAAATCTGTCAGCAAGGAACTGTCGACATAACTTGAGGGGAGGATCACCGCATTCGACCTGTAAAGCGTTTATGGGACTAGATTTCATCGCACCAGTTATGATTCGAAGGGACTTGGCCTGGACGTCATCCAGTTTCTTCATACCAGCAGCGCTACATGGTTCCAGTAAAAAAGTGCCATAATCCAATACACTCCTTATCAGTGCATTGTAATTTAATTTAAGTGAAAAAGGATGTGCACCCCACCAGACACCTGACAGACATCTGAGAATGTTCAGAGCACGTTCACATTTTTCAGCAATATACTCACAATGTGGATTACCAGTGAGTTTAGAGTCTAAAACTAGGCCTAGAAATTTTACATGAGATTTAACCGGAATATGCTCTCCATTGTATTTTAGAATAATTGGAGGAGGCTTATGTTTTCTAGAAAAGAGCACCGCACAGCACTTAGATACAGAGAGTTCTAGTCGATCTTTGTCCAAATAGATCTTAAGAAGATCTAAAGCTTTGGACAAAGAGGCACAAGCGATATTAATAGATTTGTCAGTACTGTAAACAACCACATCATCGGCGTACTGCAGAATTTCGCATGTTGCAGCCAGCGAGCTTTCAAGGTCATATGTATATATGGCATAGAGAATAGGGCTGAGCACGGATCCCTGTGGGAGCCCTTTCCATAGCATTCTGGTCAAACCATTAATTGTTATTTTACGACCAGACAAAATATTGATAATAAAACGGATTAGGTTTAGTGGAACTTGTAATTTTTGTAACTTTTTCTTTAATATTATAAGGCAAACATTATTATAAGCTGATTTTATATCCAAGAAAGCGGCTACGACAGACTCATCTCCTGAAAATGCGAGACGTATATCTGTAATGAGTAAACCAACATTGTCCATGGTGCTCTTTCCCTTTCTGAAGCCAAACTGTGAATTTGATAGTAAATGATTGTTTTCTAAAAACCATTCTAATCTATTTTTTATAAGGTGTTCAGCTAATTTCGCTATCACAGGAGATAGAGCTATGGGGCGATAAGATGTACTTTCTGATGGATTCTTATTAGGTTTTAGAATGGGTAACACTGTTTGTAACTTCCATGATTCCGGAACGTCACCTGTCAGAATTACGGAGTTTATAACCTCTAAATAATAAAGTAAACTATCATCACCAAGATTTGAAAAAAATGAATAAGGAATTCCATCTTGTCCAGGAGCAGAATCCCGGACATAAGATAGGACACCTTTAAGTTCTGCCAGACTTAAGGGTCCATCAAGGAATGAAGTACTTGCATTTGAAGAAATTTGAGGAGGAGCAGAAACTAATTCTTTTTGTGGAACAAAAGGAGGAGCTAAGTTCGTTAAGAATTCCTCGGTTAAGGATGAAGGAATAATATTAAATGTGTTTGGAGATGTTCCAGTACGGAAACGTTTTATATTTGTCCATATAACTGAAGGAGGTGTTCTAGGAGAGATAGAAGCACAGAAACTTCGCCAACTCGTAAATTTCTTTTTCTTAAGGAGATTCTTTGTATGAGACATTATATCCATTAAATTATTAAAGTTTTCATTGGTCATGTTTAATTTGTATATATTCTTTCCTGTTTTTAATAGCCAATGTACATTCATTATCCCACCAAGGGGGTGAAGGTATTTGGCCCTTAGAAGCATTTTTTATAGGAAAGTATGTATCAGCTGCTTGTATCATTAGTTTTGTAAATTCTTTAGAGCATATTTCTGTGTTACTACTTTTGGGTAAATCTGAAATGTTAGTGTCCATGTAGTTTTTAAACTTAGGCCAATTGTCATCTACAAGTTTATATTTTAGTCTGGGTTTAATTAAGTGATCACTGTAATAGGTAAAAGAGAGGGTGTGCCAAGTAAGAGAAGAAGCCAAGGAAGGTGATGAGATGGATAGATCAACGAAGCTAAGATGTTGGGAAGGATTTGTACGGCGTGTTGGAGAACCTGTATTAAGGAGGCAAAGATTGTGTTCGTGAAGTAAGTTGAGAAGTTCCTGTCCATTGTTATCTGATTTTGTACTGCCAAAAGATATGTGATGAGAGTTAAAATCGCCTAATAGAATGAGAGGCCTAGGAAGAGTCTGAAGAATGTTGCTGAGCTGTTGGAAACTAGAAGCAGAAGGCTTAGTAATGTATATAGAAACGAAACATATATTAGTAATAAGTGCAGCAACTGCTGTAAAATCATCATGAGAAGGCAGAGGAATAGGTTTATATAGGATATTGTTTTTAACTAGTAAAGCTACTCCAGCATATCGATCACTCCTGTCTTCTCTAAGACAGGAGTAACTTTGTATTTTGAAGACAGAGCCTGGCCTGAGCCAGGTTTCTGATAAGGCTATTATTGTGAGACTGTGTTTATTCAAAAGGTGTGAAAGTTCTGTTTTTTTGTCATTTACACTGCGGCAGTTCCATTGCATCACCACATGGGGGTAATGCAATGAAGACAATACAGAGCTAGCGTTGTTAAAGTTAATTGGAACATTGTTTGTTGCAGTCATTATGAGTGTGTGCGAGTTTGTTCAAAGTTTCAACAATGGATGCAACGTGGTCAGGTTTAATAATTGTTGAGTGTGAAAGGGAGCTAATTAATGTTATTATAACATCAATTATAGATGGAGGATTTTCTTGGCTTAATTGATCTTTATATGCACAGCCATTGGCTGGACAGGGGATTTGAAAGTCTTTGGTGAGTTCTTTATGTGAGGACAGGTTATTGGATGGATGATGTTGACGTAGACTGGGTTGTCTAGTAACTGTCTTTTTTATATGAAGTGATCTTTACTGGAGATAACAGTGTGGAGGATGAGGTAGGAAAGTTGTAAGCAGACCGCCCTACACTAAAAGCATGATTTGATGTAATGTCAGCATATGATCTTATTACAGGTGGATGTATTTTATTAGCTTCAGCATATGAAATGCAGGACTCAGCCATAGATCGTTTTATGCGCTTTTGTCTGTCAAGCTCTGGGCAACTTTTGCTTGTCGCAAAATGAGACCCTGAGCAGTGACAGCAGGTAGCCTTATCTTCACTGATATGGCAAGTTTCGCCTGTGTGTGCTTGACCACATTTATAGCAGCGGGGCAAAGATCTGCATTGTACTTTGGTATGCCCAAACCTGGCACAATTGTAACATTGTATTGTAGGGTATGTATAAAGTTCAACCGGGAGAGCATTGTAGCACATAAATATTCTCTTAGGCAACACCTGGCCATCAAATGTCAGGACTACTGTTTGTGATGGCTTCCAAACAGGAGAGCCATCTACAACAGTCCTGTAATTCAATCGCCTAATCTTCAAGATTTTTCCGCAACCAATAGGCACTGAAATACTGTCACACACCTCTTCCGGAGACCATTCTGACGGAACGCCCCTAACGAGGCCCATGCGAGTGATGTTAAATGTGGGTATGAATGTTTTGAACCCATTCTTTTTATGGCTATCATGTTTCAAAAAAATGTTTGCTTTGTCAAAGTCTGTAAAAGTAAGAGACATTCGATTCCTTCATATTTTTTTTAAGCTGCCATTAACAATACCTTGGAAATTTTCTTTCCTGAGGAATTTTCCAAAGGTCACCGGGTGCAAGGATACAGAGTCGTTAGTGTTATTGTGTTCTCTTTGAATGTGTACGATGTAGGGAGCTAGATCACTATGCTCGTAAGTTAGCCGTCCTACTGGCGTAGATTGCAGGGGGATTGGTTTTGAAATAGCATTTTGTTGTTGGTCTGGTAAAATATTTTGCGGCGGATAAGAGAGTTGAGAAATAGGAATCTGGTTCTTTTCATTAATCGTATCAATAGAGTCACAAGTATAATCAGTTTCTTTACATTCCGCGGTTGAGTTACGTTTTCGTCGGCGTTTGTTGCAATGGCGACAGGTTTTGTGAGTGCGGGGACGTTTTAATATGCGTGCAGGATTAACAGAAACTGTGTTATTAGAACAAATTGATGTATCTGTTTCCATGTCTGATTCGTTTGATGGTAACGTAATAAAGCATGATGCTTGGGGAACTGAGCCCCCTGGATCAGGGGGCTCCTCCATAATAAAAAAGAAAAATCAAGGACTTACCAATGAAAAAGGTGAAATACTAAACTAAATACAAAAAATAAGATAATTATATACAAACTGCACCCTCCTGACCACTATTTACAATATAAAACAATTTTTTTTTGCAAAAGGTAAAAAATTCGCGCCTATCACTTCGAACGTTTCCCGCGCTTTTCCAGCGCTATTGTTACTGTACTGTATTGATACTGACAGCTGTCGCAGAGATCAAGCTATCTTTTATGAAGTATAGTAATTGAAATTATGTTTTTTTTTTATTTATCATTTTTGGAAGAACGCTAAAGGAGCAATTCAAAATTAAAATATAATAGCCTAAGGTAAGTCCTAATTTTATAGGTAAGGTAAATTGGATTTGTTAAATTTAATTTCGATTTACCGATTTCTTTTTTGTTCTGTTCATAATTATCAGGACATGGTTTGAAAATTCTCATTTATTTCATTAGTAAAAAGCACCCATGCGAAGCAGAGGAGTTTTGCTAGATGAAAACACTAAATGAAGTCCAAATGTTTAAGACCACTACCTTATTGCCAGTAGCATAAAAATAATTTATACGATTTTATTTCAAACAGTTATATTTTATACTTGGATCCTAGTTTACGTCAATTAAAAAAGTAGAAGTAGAAAACTATGTGCTATGTTATATTTTAAATGTTTAAGATATGCCTATAATTTTAGCATTATGTTATAGTACTTTTCGCCAAACTGCAAAATTGAAGATATTATTTTTAAATTGGCAACACCTTTGTTTACATTTTTGATCTCGAATTCGATTTTTTAGTTTTAGTAAGACATTGTTTTAAAATAAACAGTAGATTATTAAAACAAACTATGTATTCTTAGAAAATATATCTTTATTTCAATAAGATTTGATCATAAACACCAAATCATATCCACACCTAAAAGATACATCAGTCAGTTTACTTTTCCCTTGAACTCCACAAAATCTAAAAGCAATTCGGTGACATCATGTTTGCCGATAAAAGCGCTGTTTGGCTGAATGGTTCCGAATAAGGTAGGTATTAATATTTTAGCCGCTAACTTAACCAGACGGGGAGGGTATTAAGCTTTATCAGTACCGATGAAGTGAATAAAGCGATGCTTTGTTTCCAAAGTTTCAGCGGAGTATCAGGCGGAATGGTTCGGCATCAATCTGCCTAGCCTTTTTAACCGACTTCAGAACGGAGGAGGTTCTCAATTCGATTGTGTTTTACCTCAGAACTTTACTAGGTGAACTGATTTTGATGATTTTCTTTTTATTTGAAAGCTGTTGCTTCCCATGTGATCCCATTACATAGATCGTTTACATTAAAATCGAGATATGATGAAGAAACAGTACTCTTCAATAAATTATGACAAATCTCTCGGAGTTGCAGCAATCGCATGCCAGTTTATTGTTTACGGCTTTTCATAACATAACATCACGCTGCTATGCTCTAAAGGGGCACGCAGATGTGTACAGTTCACCCTGGTATACTCTAATTGCACCTGTTGTGTTCAAATTACATGTTATTCGCGTAATCTATTCTGGCATAACTGTGGGCATTATAGATACGTACCACAACAAAAAAGTGAAAAACAAAAACATTTTTACAAAAATATTCAACTGACTTCCAAATAAAAACACTACAAAGTGAAAAATAACTTTTATTTCGGAAGTCGGTGTCAAAAAACAAAGAAACAAAAACACCATCATCCGAAATTAAAGTTATTTTTCACTATGTAGTGTTTTTATTTCGGAGTCGGTTGTATTTTTTCTAAAAATGATTTTCCAACTATGTTGGGGTCGGCATCCAATATAACGGGATTCAATTGAGTATTTTACATGGTGCGACTTCTTCTCTGACTCACCAGTAAGAATACTCCTTGGAAATACTGATGTCAGATTTCAGGCTCCTGACTACCCTAATGACTGTCAAAGATCTTTAAATGACACTTGGGACCAACAGCTCAACGTGCGTGCCGATGCACGGAGGAATCTCGCTGTATAATATTATAACCCATCCACGGACCGACCTCGGCAAGCGTTGCTTAACCTTGAAAGACGACACGTGCGATTGTTATTATTTGGCCACGAGCTGAATGATTCAGAATAAGTTTGGGCTGTTAGAACTAAATGGAGAGGTCTATTAGTGCTGATGAAGTGGATAAAGCGAAGTGGTAACCGGTTTCAGCGTTATTCTTCTGAAGGGATCGGATAAGGTAATCGAACATTACTGCAGCGGTCATCAAAAGAAGCATTGATGGACGAACGTGTAAATACAGACATAAATAAGTCCATCAATGCCTAGTTGTGGCCAAGGCTTATATAGTACTTTTCTCAATTAATGCGCGTAAATTAAAACTAAGTATTAGGTTACATTACTTATGAAATTGGCGTTTTGTAAGGGAGGAACATAAAGTTGTTTTTTTTTTTTTGTAATAAATTATATTTATTTCATCAAAGTATGTACCATTGCTACCTATGCAATTTTGCCATCTCATGGGTAGTTCATTGATCCCTTTACTAAAAAAACCATCCGGACGAGAATCAACAAATTAATTAATAATCTTTGAAGGCGCTTTGGACATCGGAGTTGAATTTTTCCCTTGCAAGAAGTTATCAAAATTTCGAAAAAAGATCTGTTGGAGCAAGGTCCGGGGAGTACGTTGGTTGTCTTAGACATTCCAATAGAAGCTCCTCTAATTTGGTAGCCGTCTGTTGTGCAGTATGTGGTCTAGCGTTGTCCTGAAGCAGCAGTGGCCTAGAGCGATTGACCAGCCTCGGCTGTTTAGCAGCTAGCTTTTCCATCATGGTTTGCAGTTGCTTACAATTAAGCCATCCGCCGTAATCATCTGGCCAGATTTAAGAAAGCTGTAGTGAACGACACGGGCACTAGTCTACCAAACACACAAGTTTTTTTTTTTATCAATTTTCCCTTGGGGCAGGAATTGGTTGGTTCGCCAGGGTCCAGCTTTGAGTAATGTAACGCAGCAGTCGACGCGCGTTTTTCGGTTTGCTACACTCAATTCATGAGATACCCACCTTTCAAGTTTTTTACACCTTCCCAATTTGCTTCCAGTGGATTAAAACAGTTTTATTACTAACACCGCAGCCTGCAGCTAACTCAGACGTGGTTTGTGATGGATCCACTTCCACAATAGCCTTCAATTCTTCATTATCAACTTTGGTCTCCGGCCGTCCACGGGGCTTGTTCCGCAGGTCAAAATTTCCAGATCGAAAACGTTGGAACCAAAAACGCACTGTGTTTTCTTTTGCGACACCGTCTTCATACGCATAATTATTTCTTCAAGCCGTTTCTGCAGCACTGGTGCCACGATGGAACTCGCACTCGTAAATAACGCGATTTTTCAAGTTTTCCATTTTGTAAACTGACTGGCGCAAAGAAAAACCAAAACAGGGAAAAACAAATGAATTACGGTTTTCCAAACACAAAAGCATAAGTAAATAGCTGTATAAATTTAAAATTGGAATTCCAAACCAAAGAGGATATATTTGATATCAACGTGGCCAGTACGATAAAAACGCCAATTTCATAGGTAAGGACCTAATACTTAGAACACATTTTGTCAAATACAATTACTTTTCAAAATCAATGACGAACAACGAACAACACCATTTACGAATTGACTCAGAAAAATAATGCAAAAATACGCTTTAAGATTAAACTTTCTCAAAACATCTCCTTAAAATACGTTGGCAGACTGGTTCGAATATCGTTATTCTCAGACGGCGCTTATTTTCAGGATATAAACTTTAACGTTCACGTCTCGGGATAGAATTTAGCTTAAGCTTTCGCTAGTTAGGCACATTTGGTACCTTGTTCTTTGAACAGATATATTTGTTTTACTAGAGAAACAATTGCTGGGAACTGAGTCACAATCCACGTAAGAGATAATATTTTAGTAACAGATTGTTTATTTCGGGTGTAACTTTTTGTTCCCTGTTCTTCAGCGACCTTTAACATTTGACCTACTTAAAATCACACTAAAAATGGAAAATCTAAATGGAAGAGAGTAACATATTGGAGGAATTACAGTACCCATATACTAAGTCCTTATGAAGAATACTTCCTTCACTCCACTCGACTAAATCACTATGATGACAGAAAAATATTACAAGTCGAGAAGATGAGGATGTTAATTTCAAGGTGTAAGACAAAGTCTAATTGTCAATTTCACTGTGGGAGGCTGCGTCGAGGTTGAGTCGAGTGAAATACATGACTTACTACTAAGGGTATGCTGAATGAATTCGCCTTTGACACAAAGATCATTAAAAAAACACAGAATCTATAAAACAAGTTACCTCGTAGCCGGATGTTATTTCGCTTTAAATGCGATCGAGATCCAAGAGAGGAAAAGGCAATCGGTTAATTGGAGGCTGCGTCGGCCATCAGAAGAACGGGACGACATGCGGGTAATGGCATGAAATAAATGTTGTCTCTTCCCAAGCAGTCGTGGTTTATGGATTTTAGATCATAGAAACCACGATTACTTGGCGTTTTTTTGCAGTGAGCTTATTTGTGTTTTATTTATTACGCCCGGGAGACTTTCTTTCTTTTGTTTTTGAGACAGCCACATGATTAGTTGATGGCAACAGAAGGCTAGTGAAGTTACTATGTTTATTTGTTCTTTTTTATAACCGAAAAATTGTTGCCAGATTTCATTCGCAGAAAACTAACGACTTTAGTTTAAAACTAAAGCGATATTTATAAAGGCTGAAAGCAAATTCAGTTTTAAAAGAAAAGTTCGTGACCACTATTTCAGTCAGACTAAATAGCTTTCACCTAGAGTCAGAAGTCTAGTTATTATAATTATTATTAGGTTTCTCGTTTTTTGTATTGTTATTTATTAGTCTATTTTATTTGTATAGGTGTATTATTAATTTAAAAAATATTTTACTTCGACTTTGTTTTCAGTGTAGCGGGCATTTCATTGTTTAAGGCTTAACCAAATTTTATCACGATGGGTTTGGAAGAATAATAAAAGGGTCTCCCACAATATGGCGCCCAAAACACGTTATATTTCTTTTTTCAATTTAAATGTAGCCAGTGACTTTCAACATCATTATTATAGGCTACGTTTATTATAGGCCATCCTATAAAGCCATTTTAAAATAAAAGGCGTCACCAAATAACCAGCAGACCAGCCATTTCAAAGTGTTCTAATTCGTTTCAAAAGCACTTAGTAAAAAGATTCGTTAAAAAACGAGTGTATATAGGTACCGTCCGCGAAGCTGCTGGACAGAAATGAGAAAACGGGTCGCAGCCTTTGTACCCAACTCAATCTGCAAAAGTAGATACCTATCGAAGTTAAGAAAAAAAGAAAATACGAAACTAAAACAAACGTTAGGAAAGTTTCCTCAATTTACTTCGTTGTTTTCAAAACGTTTGGTCTTTTAAGTCTTCTTTGTAATTGGGAGCATTTGTTTATTTAATTGGCCTTTGATATTTCGTACACTTATTGCCCGCCAGACAATCTCAACATAAATTTATGCAATCATTAGAGGCGCAATTTTAAAATTATCTACTTAGACGACGCTCAGTTTCCATTTTAGCCCTACAGTTTCAATTTTAATGATGTGAACCTTTTTTATCACCTGAAAGCCTGGTGAATTAATATATTTCCGCTTCCTCTTTTTTCGTAGCTCGAAAACGTTTTCAATCTCGTGACTAAATAGAGATTTAACCGACTAAGTCCGATGAAACACTCGGTAGAACCAATCCATATGAATTAGGTTTGTTATCTATTTTCAAACTACTGCATTTTGATGAAAGTGCTGTTGGTGAAAAAAGCTTTTAAATTCTATGTTTTTTTAGAATCGATGTTTTACGAAGTAACCGTTGAAGGATCGAATAGAAAATGAAACGTTGAGTGTTAATGAATATGGACGTTTGATTGTTTTTGTTTTTCAGTTTCATTGTAACAACGCAACGACACGTTCGATGCTATCATTTATGAAACTTCGATAGATACGTTTATGGAACAGTGAATATTGAATGTTAGATAAATACTTATATATTATGTTTATTGTTACTCCTAAACATAGATAATTTTAATTCGCATATCATATTGTTTGCATATCTTTTAATTATAAAAAAACTTTTTGCAAAAAAAATACTACCGACTTCCAAATACAAAACTACAAAGTGAAAAATAACTTAATTTTTTGAAGTCGGTGTCTTTCGTAGGTACCATTTTTTGCGTTATAGACACCGACATCAAAAAATTAAGTTATTTTTCACTTTGTAGTTTTGTATTTGGAAGTCGGTAGTATTTTTTTACAAAAAGTTTTTTATTTTTCACTTTTTAGTTGTACGTACCTAATAGGCAAGTTAGTAAGGGAACTATTTCGCCAGAATAGATTTCATGAAACTTGAACATAACCGGTGAAATGAGAGGTCTGCTTACCCCTTAAGAGCAAACTGGCGTGATGTTATGTTATGAAATGTTATAAACAACAAACAAACATGCGATTGCAGCAATCCCGAGAGATTTGCCGTTATTTATTGAAGAGTTCTGTTGTATATCTCCGAAGTTCTTCATCAGATCTTCACCAAATTAAAATGGGACCAATTTCGGAACATAATTTTTCAAACAAAAAAAAGAATTTTCAAAATCGGTCCACAATTGACCGAGTAATCGGTGAAAATATACAAAAAAAAAAACAGCTAACATGAAGTCGAACATAGAACCTCCTCCTTTTTGGGAAGTCGGTTAAAAAGCTCATTCAGCTCAGCTTTATTTGTCTAGCTCTATTATTCAATACTTTTACAAAATCAGTTTTAAGTAAAAACTGAAGTAGTTATTAGATACCTATTACATTAGGTAATAAATTATTTTAAAATTAACAGTAGATTATTAAAAAAAAACTATGTATTCTTAGAAAATAGATCTTTATTTCAATAGGATTTGATCCCAAACACCAAATCATATACCTACCTAAAAGATACATCAGTCAGTTTACTTTCCTCTTGAGCTCCACAAAATCGAAAAGCAATTCGGTGGCATCTTGTTTGCCGACGAAAGCGCTGTTTGGTTGAATGGTTCGGAGTAAGGTAAGTATTGATATTTTAGCCGCTAACTTAACCAGACGGGGAGGGTATTAAGCTTTATCAGTACTGATGAAGTAAATAAAGCGATGCTGTGTCTTCAATGTTTCAGCGGAGTATCAGGCTGAATGGTTCTGAATCAATCAAACTGCCTAGCTTTTTTAACCGACTTCAAAACGGAGGAGGTTCTCAATTCGATTGTATTTTTTTTAATGTGTGTTACCTCAGAACTGTTTACAATTTGAACCGATATCGATGATTCTCTTTTTGTTTGAAAGCCGTTGCTGTGTGGTCCCATTTCGAGATCTGATGAAGAACTTCGGCGATATACAACATAACTCTTCAATAAATGACGACAAATCTCTCGGAATTTCTACAATCGCATGTTTATTTATTGTTTACACCATTTCATAACATAACATCACGCTGCTATGCTCTAAAGGGGTACGCACATGTGTACAGTGTACCCTGGTAAACTTTAATTGCACCTGGGGGGCGACCACAAGCTCTTAGAGTAAGGTTATTTTGAGATCGAGTAAGTGACAGATGTATACACGTCATATACATCTGTCCCTTACTCGATCACAAATAAAAAACCTTACTCTAAGAGCTTGTGGTTACCCCCCTGTTGTGTTTCATGTTATTCGGGTAATCTATTCTGCATAACTGTGGGCATTATAGATACGTACCACAACAAAAAAGTGAAAAATCAAAACTTTTTACAAAAAAATACAACTGCCTTCCAAATAAGTCGGTGTTTTTGTTTTTGTTTCTTCGTTTTTTGACACCGACTTCCGAAATTAAAGTTATTTTTCACTTTCTGTATTGTTTTTATTTGGAAGTCGGTTGTATTTTTTTTGTAAAAAAGTTTTTCCGACTATGTTGGGGTCGGCTTCTAATGTAACGGGATTCAGCTGAGTATTTTACAACAGCTAAACGTGCTTGCCGAGGCACGGAGGAATCTCGCTGTATAAAGATGGCCACCCATCCACGGACCGACCTCGGCAAGCGTTGCTTATCCTTGAAGGTCGACCCATGCGGCTGTTATTATTTAGCCATGAGCTGAATGATTCAGAATAAGTTTGGGCCGTTAGAACTAAATGGAGAAGTCTATTAGTGCTGATGAAGTGGATATTTCGCAGTGGTAAGCGATTTCAGCGCTATTCTGTTGAAGGGCTCGGATAAGATAAATATATTATTTTAGCTGCTTAATAAACTGGACGGGGAAGGTATCAGTACTGATGAAGTGGAAAAGTGAATATAGCGATGCTGTGTATACAAGGTAAGCGGTTTCAGCGCTATTTAGCTGAACGTTTCGGCATATGGTAAGTATAGGTATTATTTTAGCTGCTAACTTAACTAAATGGAGAGGTATATCAGTACCGTGGATTAAGCGCATTAAGCGAAATTACAAATACAAGCCAAAATGAAGAGAGACAAAATAGAGTTACAAATTAATGGCTATCATTTAAACGGGCATCCAATTAAAGAGGTTTTGTTCAGTGCCAATATGTATTTTGTTAGCGAACAAAATGAATTGAGCTGCATCTTTATTTTATAATAGTATTTGTTGCTAACAATCACTATGCGACTGTCGGCTTGCCAGTGTGACACGAAGGCCTCTTCCAGCTTTTGCCGCACCTCTCTAAGCTGCATCTAGTGGGTGGCAAAAATTAATTTATAAGACAGTTAACGCGCCTAAAATTATACTGTGTTTACAAGGTAAACGGTTTCAGAGCTATCTGGCTGAATAGTTTGGAATAAGGTAAGTTTATTATTTTGGCTGATAGAGCTAGGCGAAGGTCTCGAAGTCTGCTGTCAGTACAGATGAAGTAGATTAAGCGCAAAAAGCGAACTTGTGTCTACAAGCTAAAGCGGCTTCACCCCAAGACAAGCCGCTTGAGATGTCAAAGCTTGCTAAGCTTACAGACTTGCGAATAATTGACCAAACTTCGGTAACTAGCAAAGGCTTAGATTTCGCTCACAGCAGGAAACCAATTAATATTCTGTACCTAGAGCCTACTATAGTAATATACCTGCTAATTGAAGTGAAAGGCTAGATGTGTCCATGTTTGTTAATCAATCAGGCCGCTAAGGATAGGATTGTGATGAAATTTGGAACACGAGAAGACTAAGCTCTGGCTTTTTCCTGGTAGAACTTTACCGTGAAACGACTGCAATTTGAAGAAGGTCTTCTTTACGTATTTAAACAAAGCAAGAAATATTCATTCAATCTACATGATTATATATACATGAATAACCAAACATCTCGTCCTGAGTTCTCAAGAGGTTGCGAATCGGATGTTTTCGTTTACCCTTCCGCCTTCCGTTTTTACATATTTTCATGTCATTGAACCAGAAAAGAAAACCCACAAGACGCGCAGTGACACGAAAAAGAAGCAGTTAATAGGTAGAAATCGATAATTATGATGACACTAAAGATGGACAGGGTAGAAAATAATAAAATCAGTTATTCTGACACTTGATTTAATGATGAAGATGAACTTATGGACATTCAATGACAATTTTCTACTCGCATTCAATGAAATCCGGTTAATAAAGATAAACCACTATTTCATGTGACTTAATCCAAATGACGTTTGAGAGTGAAGTATATATCGCAAAGTCGCCTCTGACTAATCTTATCTATGAAATACAGAACGTATTTATTAACAGTCAAACAAAATGCCTGTTTACACCAAAGCCCAATTTTTTCATTCCCATTTGAGTTACTAAGTGCAAGTTCATGGTCGCTTCCTTAGGAGCGTTGCAAGTCGTGATGAGGGTTCCTTAACAACCTTACCCGACCACTGGTCAGGACTCAGGCCGCTTTACTCAATAAAATAACATTTCACGTGATTTTACGCGCCACATTACTTTAGCTAATGTTATTTTACTTGGTACTTTAGTTTTGTATTCTTTTTTAACACTTAGGCTTGCTTTTGGGGCTTAACTTGGTACAACCATTTGTATTTTCTGTTGCTAAGTATATACCTACCCAGATTTATTTGACTTCGCAGAAAAACAGCCAAATACCAATAAGAGAATGCAGACCAATTTCCTATTCCTATGATTTCGTTCTTGGAATTAAAATGGCTTTTTAATATTTCAGGCAAAATATCATGAATCGCATATTACGTAGTAAATACGAGCAGCCGAACACAATTAAATTGAATTGCATGTTTATTTTGCATCGCGTGGTATTCATAATTCAAACTTTCGGTCAGCGCTTGGTCATTCGGAGTTGCCAGCTCATTGAATTAGCAATGAAGCGACAGCTTTATTCGCAGATATCATTGTACTCCGGAATAATTAATGGCTGTCGCATTTACTGTTACGTGACATCTAAATGAACTGGTTATGAACTAGCAAATTTGTTAATTTCAGGCATTCATTACTTTAATTTAGACGTATTTATAATTATTGCAGTGTGGAAATATGAGTACATAAGTAAGTATAGGAAATTGCAAAGCTTCTTCTTTCGTGTCGATTAACTCAAACTATACCAGCCATTCAGATTTTGTGCGACCAGTATGTAGCTACTCGGACAGCTCCACCATTTGCTACGTTCAAATCCCGTAAGGTGCAGGTGGTCGGGCATAAAGGGCAGACAAGGAGGTGTGCCATATCTTGCGAAGGTGCCCCACACTGGCACTGTGTTTTGGATGGGTCTATGATACTCCATTTGGCCAGGTTGTTTTTACAGCGGCCAAAAAAGCTGAAATACTTGGTTATTAACGTGGGAGAAATATCCCTTTCTTTTGCGTTTATAATAATAACACTTTCAACAAATCACAGATTATGAAGTAAGTATAAACAAATGTTTAATTAATCAGTATTAAAGGACTCTATAACGAGAAATTAGCTAAGTAAAAAATAAATTCACGGTCGCATAACTCAGAAGTTTGGAAGTAATTACAAGAGCGCCCTGAGCTCGAAACGAGAGTAATATTTGATTGTAGACAGCTAAATTAATACAACCCATCGTCCTTCAAACTTCACTATAACTTACAAAATAAACGTTAGGAATAACTATATCGTGAAGAAAATAAACTTAGATGAAACGGAAATGGAAATCTGTATTTGTGAATGTACAAGAGAACTACATCTGAGGCTCTAGATATCTGACATTCAATCAACAAAAGAGACGATATAGCGTTTGGTAAAATGTCAAAAATGTATTGTGCTATCAAAGTGTTACGTGATATGCACTTGTCCTACCGCCCCCGCGCCGGCGATGAAGGAGGTATGCGGAACAGGGTGTAAAATCCCGCAAACCTCCATTGAAAAGGAAGGATCCTCCGACCAGACGGGTGTTGTGTCTGGTCCGGGCAACTGCCCAACGGTTATTGGTGGACTGTAGTAGAGTTCAAATCGCGCCGAAAACTTTGCTTGTGCGATGTAGGATATTCGTGACGTCATATCAATAGTGCGTGAGTGGCGGCGTTGATGCCGCTACAGCTTTCGACTAAAATCGCTTTGAAGATACGAACAAAATATATAGATTCCCTGTTAATAAAAGAGGCACTAAATACACTCGCTCATAGCCGAGCGGTAATACTATCAAACTACACACTCGCTTCTCGCTGTACGCCAACTCGTATCTAGGTTCTAGCTCTACTCGCTGCTCGCTGATCGTCGGCGGAGGGATTTTCGAATTTCGACCATCGCCATCTCTGATTACGATCAAAATCAAAATTGGCCACACCTACCAATCAATTGCCAATCAATCACAACTCTCGAGTTTGCCATATTATGATTCTTCAGCCTGACATTGTGTACTCAATAGAGCAAGAGGCCAGACGCCCCATTTGTTACTGAATTCTTTCTACACAAAATGTTTGGTAGCTATTAAATGAAAATGAAAGTCTGTTAGCAATTTAAGTAAGAATACGTTCCAAATACATGCTAACAATACTCAATTCCACTGAACATGAACATCTGGAATACAGCGTTCCGGGCATAGTTCATAATATTCTAAGCAATTATTACCTGCTTGAGTAGAACTCAAATCATTTTCATAGCTAACGACCGTTCCTAATCAAGAATCAATGCGTCTTGGTTCCGTTGTAATATGTTTCAAACTATATCCTGAAAATAGCGTTGACGAAGAAACAATGTGTCTATGTCAATGACAGTAGAGTGGAGTGACCATGGAGTTTCATGCACGTTCTTCTCCACAGAGACCTACAGACGCTTGCGAACGTGCAACTATATTCATATTTTGTTTGACAATTCAAAAGTATATAGTATGGCAGTATATATGTATGGTTTAGTTGATTTTTGTTTTTTTTTTGTTAGTATTTTGTCGCTACCATTGTTATACTAGGACAAGCTCATTAGGAAGTATAGTAATGGAATAGTAGGATATTTACACAAAAAAATAATGCAATAATACGCTTTAATAATAAACTTTCACAAAACATTTCTAGCTCCTTAAAATACGTTGGCAGACTGGTTCGAATATCGTTATTCTCAGACGGCGCTTATTTTCAGGACATAAACTTTAACGTTCACGTCTCGGGATAGAATTTAGCTTAAGCTTTCGCTAGTTAGGCACATTTGATACCTTGTTCTTTGAACAGATATATTTGATTTACTAGACAAACAGTTGCTGGGAACTAAGCCACAATCCACGTAAGAGATATTATTTTAGTAAAAAAAATATTTGTCCGAGAAGAAAAACAAATCGAAAAACCTTGTTTCGTCGCCGGGGGGATTTCCTGATGGATGGAAATTTGGGTGTAACTTTTTGTTTCCTGTTCTTCAGCGACCTTTAACATTATATCTACCTATATCATACTAAAAATGGAAAATCTAAATGGAAGAGAGTAATAGATTGGAGGAGTTACAGTACTCATATACTAAGTCATTTTGAAGGAAACTTCCTTCACTCCACTCGAATAAGTCACTATGATGACAGAGAAATATTTCAAGTCAATTGTCTAATTTTCAATTTCAATGTGGGAGGCTGCCTACTAAGGGGATGCTTTAAATGTATTCGCTTTCGACACAAAGAAAATAAAAAAAAACACAGAATCTGTAAAACAAGTTAACTCGTAAGCGGGATGTTATTTCGCTTCAAATCCGATCGAGCCAAGAAATCCGAGAGAGGAAAAGGCAATCAGCTAATTGGAGGCTGCGTCGGCCATCAGCTGACGGGCGGGTTATCAAAAGGAGGGTAATGGCATGAAATAAATGTTGTCTCTTCCCAAGCAGTCGTGTTTTTTGGATTAGATCATAGAAACGACGATTACTTAGCGGTTTCGTGAACTGAGCTTATTTGCGTTTTTTTTTGTCCTGGTGACCTGCTTTCTTTGGTTTTTGAGACAAAGTCACATGATTGGTTGACGGCACCAGAAGGCTAGTGAAGTTAATATGTTTATTTGTTCTGTTTTATAACCAAAAAAAATTGCCAGATTTAATTGGCAGTAAACTAACTACTTGCTCCTTTAGACGTTTAAAACTAAAGGGATATTTGAGCATGCAATGTTGTGAGTGTAAGTGTGTGTTGTGTTGTGTGCAATAGTATCTTTAACTACTAGTTTTTAGGCAAGATTTCATTGGCCTTACTGACGCACCCTCTACTTATGTTTCTGAGTATCATATTTTACCTTTGTTCGCATAAGGACAGATTCTCATAAAGACAGATTATCGGAAGGACAGATTCTCATAAGGACAGATTCACATAAAGACAGAAAAGGTACAGTTCTGCACACTATTTTAGGTCCTTGACACTCTCACCGCCACGCATATATACAGTTTTCCAAAGTAGTAGGCCATGTGGCCAGGCGGTGAGAGTGTTAAGAATGTTGTAGCTACATACAAACTTATCCATTTATTATGTGAAGAATGAAATTATTTCTTTAGAAAGGAGGTAGGTAGTAGCAATACATAAATATATTCAATAATACCTACCTAATGCATTCTTCTTGATATACAATTTGTTTAGTTTGAGATTAGATAAAAACTAATTTACTTGACTGTCGTCTCGGATACATTTCTTATATAATAAATACTTATTAATAGAAAAAAAAATATGTTTTGTACGTCGATGGAACTTTTAGATGTAGTGGTCTTCCGTTCTATCAGTTATTTACATTACATGCTGACACCTTACATAAATCTGAACCCGAAACTGTTAGTTTTGTACCATTGTTTTACACTTTGTTGCCAAACAAAAGTCAATCTACGTACGAGAGACTTTTTTTAAATTTTTAAAGATTATTTTGGAATGAATATAAGCACATTTAAGTGTGATCATGAAATAGCTATTATCCAAGCTATCAATTAAACATATATCCTGACGTAGTAGTAAAAGGCTGCTACTATCATTTTATAAATGCAATTTGGAAGAAGTCAAAAGCAATTCGATTCAGTTCTTCTAAAGAGGGTCGTAAATAGACTCAACTTTTCTCCCTATTAGCACTATTGCCAGCAACGCTTATACCGGAAGCGTACCTTTGTTTATGCGAGTTAGCCCCTGGTAATGAGGAAAGCTTATTTTTACAAGACTATTTCAGTAAACAGTGGATGAAACTCATTACCAGCGATGTTTTTAGTAGCAATGGCAAAAAGTTTAGAACCAACGAACGCCATTGAAAGGTGACACAAAAGGATTAATTCTAAGATTCCTAAAAGACCACCATTATTTTATTTCATCACGCTATTGAGAGAGGAAGCAAAACTATCCGATCTGAAAATAGTCCGTGGTGGTTATTATTGTGCAGGAAAACAACAGAAGGAAATCTGATATTTTGGTTGACAGTAAAATTGAGAACATTATTTTGGATTTCGCAAACGATAAAATATCGGCCATAGAGTGCTTACAACGCCTCGCAATACTGCGACGTGCAAAATGTGAACCATACCAAACCAACTATGACTAGGTTTAGAAAAGTATTTTTCAACACACTTGCTCATAAAGTGGCTCTAATTTCAGCGCAATTAGGCACATAATGACACCTGTTATCAAACTGTGACTTTTTCATTACTATTATTCACAAGTGAGATAAAGACTTTTTTTTTAATTTTTTGGTTGAGTTGCTTTGTTCTTAAAAAAGTTTCGATACAAAAAAGATCGTGCTCAATAGTACAAATGGAACAAATTTCATGCAACTTCGTATTTAAATAGATAATTTCAACTTGTACGTGTTTAATAAATAAAACTTTCACTTAAATATAACTTTTGTTTTTGTCTGTAATAAAGAAAACTTGAAATTCCCCATTTTGTACGTGGATAAAACGCTATTCGCGAAAAGCCAAAAAAAAAAAACTCATTAATTTCTTTTTTTTCTGTCTATGACCGATCTATTTAGTAATCTGTGGCCATGGTTAGATGCGCGCGCATAGGAAAACTGATTAATTTTGCCCGCCATTCCGAAAAAAATTCACAACTCGTTTTTACTGTTGGAAATGATTTTTTTGTATTATTTTCTTCACAAGTGTGTTGAAAAACGTCGTATGATACACGTGTGTATTGATGATTACCGTCCTCGGCTCTCTTAAGACCCTCACCTAACGGCTCGGGTCTCAATGGCGCCTCAGCGGTAATCACCAACATTACACACTTGTACCATAATGTACTATTTTTATGAATTGAAGTACATTAAAATAATTTTGTTTTGGTTGAGTTTGTAAAGTAAAAATAAATTAAATACATATATTCTTTTAGCCTTAACTGTACTTTGTCTTTATGCGAAACTGTCCTTATGAGAATCTGTCCTTCTGCTAATCTGTCTTTATGAGAATCTGTCCTTATGCGAACAAAGGATATTTTACTTCGACTGTGTTTTCAGCGTAGCGGGCATTTCATGTTTAAGGCTTAACAAAGTTTGCTTTTTGCGAGGATGCCGTCGTTGTCCTGCCGGTAATAAGTTAATTTACCAGAATAACAACTGAGTAAGCTGTGAGCTCGTTTATGTTTTTAATTTGGCTTAGTAACTATCTGGTGAGGCATCATTGTTCTAGTGTTAAAAGGGATACCGGTATACAATACAGTCCTTCAGGTTCTCAATTCGACAGTTTTTTTAATGTTTGTTACCTCAAAACTGTTTAACGATATAGGTGAACCAATTTTGATGATTCTTTTTTTATTAGAAATCTGTTGCTTCTCATGTGATCCCAATTTACTCTACACTTCGGAGATATACAACAGAACTCTTCAATAAATGAAGGCAAATCTCTCGGGATTGCTGCAATCGATAGTCTGTTTATTGTTTAGACCATTTCATGACATAACATCACGCCGATAAGCTCTAAAGGGGTATGCAGATATGTACAGTTCATCCTGGTACACTCTAAATTCACTAGTTGTGTTCAAGTATCATGTTTTTTGGGTAATCTATTCTGGCATAAAAGTGAGCATTATAGATATGTAACACCACTAAAAAGTGAAAAATAAAAACGGTTTTACAAAAATATACAACCGTTTTTTTATTAAATAATGATGTGTGAATGTAAATACAGTCAACCGCAAGTTTATTATAACAATTTGTCCTTCAAAGCACATTCACTTCATAGCACAGAACTGTGTAGTGCTAGTACGTGTGCTGTGAATCCCTGGCGTCGGGCGGTGGTTGGAATGTCAGCTCAATTCGAAATCACTTCACCTAACACTGATTTCGGTGAGACATCTACACTGCCGGTCAACACAAATTGACCGGCAGTTTTCGTAGTTCAAGTGTCATCATCCGCAGCCTGACTTCGGCCACTACTGGCCATAGACCTCTCTTAGTCAGTTCAAGTGTAGGTACTACAAATGTTAGGAGAAGTGCTGTTTTAGTCTCCCCAGGGATGTACCCCTTATCAGGCGCTGCACAGAGGGAGTTCCGGGGTGGTCTTTTGAGAGGTCACGGGGCCTCTTCTACGTGCTGATGGTGATTACTAGGGTGGTTTTAGTCAGGTAAAATCCTCACTACCTGGTCTTTTCCCCAAAATTCTAGTCGCCTTTTGAAGGATTCCCCCGTAAACAAATAAAAAAAAGGTAGGTACTACAAATGTAAGCTAACATTCTGCCGATTATTTGAAGCTAAATAGCCAGTGTGCTCAGTGCCATATCCAAACTTTACCACATAGATTAAACCATGTCACCGAGGTTTGAGGGTTAGCAGTGATTTTAACCCCACAAAGCTGACAAGTGGCACACACTGCATGCCCGTGGCACCTCGCTCTCGATACGAGTATGACAGGCGCCCGATCAGGTCGGGATTTTCTGCGCGCTTCCCATTTCATCGAATTATGTGCTCGGCTCCTATAATAACGTTCGAGATTCATGTGAGAGGTGTTTGCTAATCGGAGAGGAGGAACTATGTTGGCAATCTAACACACAGACATTGATTGATAGGTAATCTCAATCGTATCATAATCCACATATTGATTTCACCCACCGCTAGGTTTAAGAATCTTGTAGCTGATGCCAACCTTCACGCTCATCTACCAGATTTACTAAGGCTCTATCTGCGTTGGCAATCATTTAAACCCGCCTTCAAAAAGGAGGAGGTTCTCAGTTCGACTGTATTTTTTAGTTATTTGAGTTACAAGCGAACTTTTTACAAGTTGAACCGATTTTTATGATTCTCATGTGGTCCCATTTAAATTTTGTTAAAATCTGATAAAGAACTTCGCAGATATACAACAGAACTCTTCAAAAAAATATGGTAAATCTCTCGGGTCTGTTGTGGTATTCATTCCACATCTTAGCTAGCACTTTTCTTTAAATACTTCACAATTTAAACATACCAGGACCAGACCTTTATAAATCATTTACATTTCATTAATGATTTTAAAACTTAATTTGTAATTGTATATATATTTACTTTTATCTAAGATACTCACATACTCCTTATCCTATTAGGCATTTTTTTATCCTTCTATTTATGTTTTATTTTCTCTTGAGAGCAGTTTTGGCAACTCTTAAAATAAGCCCTCAATGCCTTGTAAATATGTTCTTCCCTCTTAAACTTGAGGTCCCTCTT
The DNA here is from genome assembly GCA_964057195.1 of Orthosia cruda. Classification (NCBI taxonomy): domain Eukaryota; kingdom Metazoa; phylum Arthropoda; class Insecta; order Lepidoptera; family Noctuidae; genus Orthosia; species Orthosia cruda. The sequence goes on along the minus strand of OZ059830.1, from coordinate 14,439,983 downwards.
AAGTCCCTCTTAGACTTAGGTCCCTCTTAACATTAGGTCCCTCTTAGACTTGAGGTCCCTCTTAAACTTGAGGTCCCTCTTAAACTTAGGACCCTCTTAGACTTGAGGTCCCTCTTAAACTTGATGTCCCTCTTATACTTAGGTTTCCTCTTATAATTGAGTTCCTCTTATACTCCCAACTCTTAGAGCGGTTTTGGTAACTCATTAAATAAGCCCCCAATGCCTTGTTGATCAAATATGTTATTAACAGGTTTTCAAACAGGTGCGGGTTACGACACCTAATTAAAAAAAATAAGCCTTAGTAATCTTATATAAATATTTCCTTGTAGAGTATGCGTCATCGAATGTGAACCATATCCCCTACGTGTGATTGAATTGATCAAGGATTATATATCAACCTCAAGTCTAATAACTCTTATTTTTTTATCTTTAATATTAACGTGGCTTACGTTTAGCTCGTCTGAGCAAAAATCAAAAAATCAAAATTTCTTTATTCAGTTAGGCCATTAAGCGGCACTTCTGTACGTCGAAAAAAAAAAAAATTAAAAAGTAATGATAATTGGTTCTACCGTCCATTCGGAAATGTAGCTTGTTATGGAGAAGAATGGACAAGAAATTCCACACTTACTGTGTTTTACAAGTATTTGTTTACATTGTTCATGTTGGAAAAATACATACACGTGAGAACGAAGTAAAAAAAAAAAGAAACGCACGTAAAAGCGTCCAAAGCAAAACATACAATTTAAAATACAATAAAAAACAGGCCGAGGCAGCTAAGCTATGACCCAACCGATGGCGCCCGTTCACGAACATGACATGGATCGGCACCACTCAGCTCAACCGTCATGAAGGGAACCGAATGATTCAACACATGTGCACCATCAGAGAGACATTAGAGAGAGCATGACACACTATCAACTGCCAGGGCACACTGAAGTCAACGAACGACACATAAGTACAGTAAATGGTAGATTTACAGTTGGTATATAGTACTCACATATGTGCTGTGCAGTTATATAATGCAAAAATAAATTGAGTTTATACAAGACAAAAATATTCATACAGTCTTCAGCAGGTCCAACAATACTTCAGAACTTTTCTGCTTATCACTTGTTTTTATGGCTGTGGAGCAGTACTAGCGTTGAGCCAAGCATTTTTATCAGCGATGTAATCCCCCAACCTATAATATGCCTGCCTGCATAGTGTGCGTTTTATACAAGTTTTGAATTTTGCTTCATTCCGTTCTAGAATGTGGGGAGGTATTTTATTGTAACATTATATTTATTTATATAAACGTAACGCTACACTGTTTATTGTTTACTCCATTTCATAACATAACATCAAGCCGGTACGCTTTAAAGGGGTACGCAGATGTGTACACTTCACCATGGTACACTCTGATTCCACCAGTTTTGTTCAAGTTTCAACAACTAAAAAGCGAAAATTAAAAACATTTTTATATTAAAATACAACCGACTTTCAAATGAAAACACTATAAAGTGAAAAATTACTTCAATATCTGAAGCAGGTGTCATAAAACGAAGGACCGAAAACAAAAACATCGACTGCCGAAATTGAAGTTATTTTTCACTTCGAAGTGCTTTTTTTTTGGATTCGGTTCTATTTTTTTTGTAAAAGAAGCTATTTATATCCGATCAACTCCAAATCTCAATCGTTTACTTTATACAAAACAAATCTGCTCAAGTTAACTGTTTGTAAATTCGGTAACTCATCATCCTCTTGCCTTAATTCCAATTTATTTGGTGTCGGTGCAGGTTTTTTTTCTTCCGTACACCTCTATTACTATATTCCTTTCTACCTACTTATATCTTCTTACACACTGTAGCGTTACGTTTAGCTCAGAGGGAGCTAAACGTAAGCCACGTTAATAAAATAAAAAAGTAAATAAAAAATTAAAATTAAGGAAAAGGATATAGATAATAAACTGTGGTCCGGCTTCGCACGACGTGGGCAGCTAACCAGGCAGGAAGACGTGGTAGGCCCTGGGTAGGCAGATGAGCAGGCACCACGACGGCAATCGGATAGGCAGGCTGTAGAGTAGGGCAGGCAGACGTGGCACGGTGTGATCGGACGGGCAGGATGACGTCGTAGGCCCTGGGTAGGCAGATGAGACGGCAATCGGGCTGGTACGTAAATGAGTAGGCGGCAGGAATCTGCGCGTGCTGAAACGGGCGCGCTGTGGCCGCGCGAGTCTGAAGACCTGTCTGCTACAGCTCATACACCAAGTGTGGTAGGTAGGCAGTAAGGAGCGTCGGCGATCGGACTGGGCGTTACACGCCGTATATGCGCAGGTAAACGGTAGGTATGAAGGCTGGCAAATTATACACAGTGTAACACTATATATATTTATATATAAATTAAAAATTAGAGCACTTCAGATAATATTACACAAGCCGTAAGTATAATAGTTTTAAAAGACTTTCAGATTCGATCGTACATTAAGTAGTCTCCCGCAGTCCACCGACTTTCGGCGTTCCGTACAGATTTTAAAACTAAACCATCACGCCCGTTTTTCTTCGTTCTATGTTCTATCTACATTTCAAATTCAAATTTCAATTAAGAAATAAAGACCAGAACGAATAAAAACGGTTCACAAAGGGGTCTGTCTACGCTACCCTTATAATAGTGTAAACCTAGCTTAAAGGAGGTTTAGTCCATGGTACCTATGTTACGGTCTATGGTTTTAAGAAAAATAAAATAGACAGACAGATGTCATGTCAGATGAAAATGTCACAGTAGAAAAATATTGCAAGAATTACAAATTAACAATATAATTTAAGTTTCAGATATTAAAACAATCAGATATAACTAAAAGTATGCTTTTCAGATGATAACAAAAGAAAGAAAACCTAAAAATGAATTACAAAAGTTGATAAAATATCAAAATATATGAAGGTATGGTTTGTTTAGTGTTATAAATTGTAAATAGTGTTAAAAAATGTGGATCTGTAAATCAGAACACCACAACACTTAAAAATCTCTCTGATCTTCCTCTACGTCTATACCATCCACATTAATCCTCAAAACTTTCCTCACGACTCGAAAATTCCGACAACCATTTCAACAAAAAGAACCTTTACTCCAAATCCGTATTCCGCTGTAAGTATTGACCACAGCCAGAAATCTAACTAGATGACACGATTGTATGTAATTCGCGTGCCAAAAAACGGAGTAAAGTTACGATCAATGATTGTAATCTGAGCTTTTCATTTATCACGCACCACCACGCGGCACCGGCAATCCACCGAAATCTAGAATAATGTCTTTTTATGCAATATTGAGCTGTAAAGAATCTACAGAAAAAGTTGGCCGAGGCATTGGAAATGTTTTCTTTCATTGGTAAGTAAATTTGTTTTTAAATAATTTGTGAAAAAGTGGGACGCTTGGTTTTCATACACATGGAGGGACTTGCGTTATCTAGTTAGATTTATGTCTGTAGTATTGAAATATTCAGGTGTTTTCTATTTTCTCAACATTCGCGCCGATGTGCCTAACTCATGCAGCTCCTGAAAAAGCTTTTAACCTCTACCTTTAGCTGTCGCCGACATGCTGGATTAAAAAAATGTGAGTAAGTAGGTCAGTGACAAGCATTGTACTGGCGTCGGGGGTGTTAATCTACTCATTACGCCTGAGAGATTGGCTCTACGTGTTGTTAAGGAAAGACTGGTTTTAAAATTACCATTGTGAAGTGTTTTTTTGAATATTAGCACTATTATTTTTTATTATATCAGCTGTGCTATTCTACGGGTGGGTAAAGGTTTCTCTCCAGTCTTTCCACTTCTGAGTTTTCTAGCTGATTGTAGTTGTGCCCAATCCCTCATGAATCCGTTCAGGTCATTTCCTTATCTTTACCTCGGTTCACGACGCGACGTCTCTTTCAGTTATTTGTAAGTAAAACTCCAAAAAGCTGTTTTTGGAGTTATCCATGGCAAAAGGTCTAATTAAATTCACTTAAATAAACAACCCAATAAAAATTAAATGTGTTTATTTGAACAGTTGACCGCGTGCTCATGTAGTGGAAAAGATTTAACCTTGAGCTGAACTCGCGTAGTAGGTACGGCAGTTACGAAGAACAACAGAATACGAGGGCAGCGAATACTCGGTTTTTACCACTGATTTGCTGCCTGTAGTGTATTTGAAGAAAGAAATAAATAAAGAAAAGTGCACATAAAATATTACCTTAGCGGAATACTATTAGTAGGTTTTACTTAATAATGAACTAGTAATAATAAGAAAGGAAGGTATATTTGATTGAAAAGAATAGTACATTGTACACCGAGGGGAGAAAACGATCTATTTCTGTTCGAGAGTATGTTTAAGCCCGACGCACAGCGGAGGGCTTAAAGGAACCTCGAGAACAGAAATAGAACTTTCTCCCGAGTGATACATAGTGCTTTATACTACACCTACGAGGAAAATAAAATACAATATTTCTTTAATTAAAGTTTATATTAAAATTGTTACAATTGCTTAAACTTATAGTGACGTTTTTACCAGGAAGGCTAATACTTGTGTGAGATGATTGAGATAAAACTGGGACACTTGGTTCTGCTGTTGATACACTTGTTTGTGGGAGGAGCTAGTTTTATAGTTTGAGTAGGATCATATTCTTCCAGGAAGGCTGTTGGCGCTGTGCTCGTTGAAGGTTGTGGGGACTTTTTATTATGTAAATTGATTGATCCTAATATTTGGTTATTAATGTGTTTTTTATTTTCTATGGAATCTTCGATGTAACTTTCTGCGACAGCGGACGATTTCCAACCACCATGTCGTTTTATTGCAGTTAAATCAGTGCCTGTATCTGCAAGGATGGTTGCGGAAGTCCGTCTGAAACAGTGCCCAGTGTAGAGATCAGGGTTTGCGAGTTTTAAATATGAGGCTATTTCTTTCGGTACTGAACTTATTTTGTTCTTTCCGATCACTTGCCTGACGCATTTATTGTTTTTAAATTGTACCAAAACGCGCTTGGAGTTCATATTACTCGGACGAAGACCCATATATCTTTTCAAAATATGGAAGAATGTGTCGGTTACAACAAAACTCCTCTCTATTTTAGTTTTTGTTCGGGGAAGCTTGACTATGGCTATATCTTCACGGATCTCTATGTCGTCAGTAGTTAAATCCAAAAGCTCTTGTGAACGACAGGCACCATTTATGCCCAGAATTAAAATTACCTGTAAATAAATAAAAATCATAAGTTGCTATGTTAGTTCCGTAAATAAAGTATAACAATTAGGTACAATGATAATGTTCAATAGTTACCTTCATTAGTAAATAATTGTTGTCTGGAGCATTTTGTAAGAAATCAAAGACATCTTTCGTAGTCAATACTTTGGATTTTTTACTGCGAAATCCTTCTGATTTCCGCTTCAAAAACGCTGTTAGTTTAGCATATTCTTTAATATTTACATTGTTTTTCACTGACAAAGAGCTTTTCAGCATAGAATATGTGGACCACAAGGTACTTGGCTTATATTTTTGCGCTTTTTCGCTAAAATATGATAGTAGGACGTTTTCTGAGAACGATTGTGCATTTTTGCTACTTTTCCACAATATAAAATCATTATAAATTTTGTCGTATTTGGCTCGAGACTTCTCAGGAAGTAAGTTATTTGACTTCTTGGGCTGTATTTTTTATTTCTGGTGGCGTCATCATTACAAAATCGTCACTTTCACTATCAAATGACATTTTGGAAAATTATTTACAAAATTTAAAGCTAAGTACTGTTAAATTATCAATTTAGTTAAAAACAAAATTTAACGCAACGAAATAAATTGCCGCGCTTTTTTTTCGCATTGCAGAATAAGGTAGACATCCTCATTTCATTAAAAATAGAAAACAGAAAAAATATCCGCCTCTTTTCTCTAATTATTTGATATAAAACCTTTTTGAGATTTGAGGTTTGTATGTTTCCCGCCTCTTTTTCTAATTATTTCATACAAAACCTTTTTGAGGTTTGACGTTTGTATTTTTTTTATGTTCGCTGCTAAAAAACAAAAGAAAGCTAGCCGGGCAGTAATGGATTTTCATACAACATTCCTGCCCTGCTTCGGAGGGCAGTAATATAATTCCATATAACTTTTCCCGCCGCACATTTTTAAGGGAGAAATTACGAACTTTGTAACCCGTTTATGAACGAGTAATAAGACACTTTCCGAGTGGGTGTGGTATAAATGTTATTTTCCTTATCATTTACCCGGAACATCGATGTGGGTACCAATTTTACCCTTGACCGTACTTGGGCAAAGGATATAATAGGAAGGGCAGGTCCGGTATAAAGCTATTTTAGTAGGAATCGATGGTTATGTGAGAAGTGACAGTGAGGAGCCACATCTAACCCTTTATACCTGCTACGTATTATATTGTGAAAGGTCAAATTAAATTAATTTGCAAAACTAAGGAGTCAACGGCCGCTAGTAGTTACTTAAAAATAAGTAAAATTTGTATTTTTACCCGGCTGCAAGGAAAGGGTTGCAATATTTTTTTTCTTCCAAACTCATCGAGTGGGGTATCAAAGTGAACGGTTTTTAGAGGTGATTACTAAAATATATACCACTTATATGATTAAAGTCATTCGAGGAAAGTCGGAGGATATTTATAGTTTTCGTCAGCCAGCTCGCGAATATGTATCCTCCGACAGCACAGCATGATTTTCTTCTTGTTGAAATCTTTGCAGTCGGGTTTTATGTTTTTTTTTTAGATTTTGTTGTTTGCCTGCGGATCACAAAGCCAATAAACGAACACTGGGCCCATAGCAATAGGGCGACTCCTGGATCCGCAAGGTCTATACCCGCGAGACTGACCCGAGCGTTTTAATTTTAGTCAAAACAAGCATAAGTCACAGATCTTAAATCTGGAAAGAAATCTTCATGCTCTTTAAATACGATTTATTTGGCGTTAGTGCAGAAAGTATTTACGACGTTTTGTAATCTAAACTCAAACTAGATTCGATTGCCAAGTAAATTCCGCTACCCGACCATAGATGGCGGTATTCTCAGTGGTTGCAATTATAAACTTTATTGCGCTTATTGTAAGGTTGACATTCGTGTCATAGGTAGATCTACTGCTACTCGACCAGGGAAGTAACTTGCATTTTTAATTACATTATCGATATCAGTAGATACCCGATTTTTTCATTCGAAAAAATATACCTTGTATGGAGTTCAGTAAAACTGTAGTATGAATGGCGTAGTATTATTTAAACATTATATATTATATGTATGAAATTCTATAACTGTTCGTTAGTCTCGCTAAAACTCAAAAACGGCTAAATAAATCAATTTCTAAAAAATGTTCAGAACATATCGTGCTTGATTTGGATGGCATCCAATTAACTCTACCCGTTGCATCTATCCATTTCTCTTTGACCTCTTTTCCTTTTCTCTTTTTGTTTGTCTTTGGGAAACCTAAAAATCTGAAGGATTTTTCATTTATTGATTTCAAGAAATTGCTGCACAATCAATCATTGTAATAATTATTATGCATACAAAGCGTACTTCTAAAATATAGGTCACTATTTTCTTTTATCGATATCCATCTATAAAATCAATACCCGACCCGACTGCATCCCTAACTGAGTAGTGAAGAACTTTCGAGAACGAAATAGTGAATACATTCAATCCAAAATAAACTTTATTTTAATCGCGTAAGGTTGATTTTAACTAGACGTTTTATTAAATTATTAGTAAATTGAAATTTACTAAGATTTTATTAGAAAAAAAATTTAAATCATTTTTACCGATGATACGAAATAACTCCTTCTTTCTCATACTGTCATTTTTGAACTCCAAAATGGAACAAAACGGCATAGTTACGTAAAATAATTTTGTCGCGAGACTAGCAACTCGACGTTCAACAACATGTTAGGAAACGACTGGAATCGGTTTTGAGTGGAAGCGCTTATTAGTAACACGCGTGCCACGCCTCCTTTGAATTGCCACTGTTTTTTCTGTTCCATGTTTGAGATACTGGTTTCCGTCTACCAGGTGGAAAGTGGTACGATTTGGTACAGTTACAAATATTCACTTACCCTTGCCCTCGTGGAGGTCTTCTGGTCCCGTGACCAATCCCGCGTGTGGTCGGGGGATGTGGGGTAAAATATATATAATAAAGGAGAAATGAGGGATAATCGATGTCCCCTGGACCGGAAGCGCCGGCATCCACCAGGCACGTGGTCGTCACAAAATACCTTGCTATGCGCGAAATACACACAAATACAACTGCACGGGCGAAGCACAATACCAATCGCGAATGACGAACGTTATTCTCAACAACGATGGGTTGAATAATCAACAATTATAATAAAATCAAACGAGAGCCCGATATTACGTCCAGCCATGTCAAAATCACAAATTATCAGTCTAGTGTCAGCTGTCAACTCAATCACAAGCCGTAAAATCGATGACAGCGAGCTGACGTAGTGTTGCAACAATTACAAAAAATAACAGGTAAAGGAACGTTTTGATTCAGAACAGATTTTGATACCAATCACAGCCATCATGTCTGCGGACTTTCGCTGTTTTATTTCATTTGAACCATATTAGCAAAAATATGAGGTAGTTATTGTATTCGAAATCAATTTCATAATTAAAAAACATAAAAAATCTTATGTACTGGTCTTGAAATATTTAGGGAAAAGCATTTCCACTTTCTCCACCAGATGTTTTATATTTTCAAGAAACACCTGAGTGGAGATTACCATGCTTCAGACATTTACTCACAGACAAACATACTTCTTTTGGGGGTAGATCATGACGTATAATAAAGACACAAAAAGCAAATAAGGAAAACTATAAAACACATATAAAACGGTAAATGAATCTCTTTTAAACATTCCAAATAGACATTTTATTTTGATTCTGTCACCTAGCAAACTTGAATATTGTAATCGGTACATTATCATATTCACATAATAAAGGGTTTTGCATACATATAAATCAAACTAGATAACGCAATCGCCATCTGTATGAAAACCAATCGAGTCACTTTTCACACACAATTTAACAATTTAAAAACAAATTTACTTACCGATGAAAGAAAATGCCTTGGCCAACTTTTTTGTAGACTCAACTCAAATACGGCATAATTAGGCATTTGTCTATATTTCAGTTAATGACCGGTGCAAATATTGCTAAATGAAACAGCTTAAAGTAGGAGCTAAAGTCAGCGCCAGAAAACAAAAAAATAAAAGTCGTTAACACCTGTCTACCAATATATTCCAATATTTCGAAACGATATGAAAAAAATGTAAAGGCAGTGTCGCTAACACGATCAAACAAATGTATCTTGGTAAGGGGTGTCCTTGACTCTTTCACTTGGCATCAGTAATGAGTTAATATCTCATAAACGCGTGGACCGATGTACATGATTTAAACGGATAAAATGGCACTACGCATATACCTTTCATTTGAGACTAAAATTATCAAAATATCTCCATAAACAGAAAATCATGTTGCCAAGTATTAATACTTTTTGGTACAAGTCGGATCAATGACTTTTATTTTTTTGTTTTCTGTCGGAGACTTTAGTCTCACCTTTACTCTCGTTTTAAACACGATAAGTACATACATTCACGTCATCTAGTTAGAATCTCTGTGGGGGCTCACAATATAAATAGCATGTACGTAGGTACATATATAGTTAGGTAAGTTTTGATGGTAAGGCCGGAGGGACCATTGTGTCGGTACTAAGGATTAGTTCGGATCACCGGCCACAACGTCTCATGTTTATGAAACGGACGCTAAATTACATTTAAGTAGATTTGTGGTCTCATGTGGTTCGGTGCGGCATTTATTATAAATAAAGTTGAGTTCTTCCTCTATATAATTATGGAATATGGCAAAAATAGTAACGAACAAACGGAGAAGTTTATTTTTGTTAAATCTTTGCTGTCTCACAGTTGTGCGAAAGCCATCTCTAAGTGCCTCCAGAAACTCCTTTCCTGCACCATCTCATACCAGTACATACTGAAATAGAAAAGAAAAATCGTGTCATGGTTTGACAGTTTGCAATATCTTTATTTAAAAACGCTAGACTTTGTTTTTAAAGCTTAGTATGAGACCGATTAACTGAAAATTATGGGCGAATTTAACAAGAACGTGATAATGGCATCACATTTATTACTTCCCTCCTGCCGGTACGACTAAAAATCTCATAAGCACGGCGAAAACCCCTTCCTTTTATTATATTACAACAATGAAATGAAAATTCTAGGCAGACAAAATTAAATCATATTAGCGTAAACAAAAACGGGAGCCAACTCGCTCAAGCAAAGAGGATATTCCAAGTAACTAGCTAGCTTAACAAGTTTAACCAGAATGGGGGAAACTTCGCTACGCTTCAATAGTTAGTCGAGAATCCAACGAACTTCATCTTAAACAAGCTGATATTAAAATTCGCGTAAAGCCCTTACGCGAATTTTAATATCAGCTTGTTTAAGACGTTTGTTTACACGGGATTTTTAAAACCTATCGAGATAGTACTGACTTCTTCACTATTGCTTAAGCTTGTTTAAAATAGTAGTCTATGACTAAACCAGTTGAAACTGAAACCTATTTATTAAAGTCAACGACTGATGACAATGTCACAAACTGTAATTTTTTTGTAAGTTTTTTTCTTTCATCTTTCATACTTTACAACATCTGTCGCAAAAATGTGACAATTATGTAGTTTTTGACAAGTATGTCGTTTAGTCAGTTCTGTTAAATAGGTCCTAGTAGCATATACTGACTATATATAGCACAGTATTCTTAGGCTTAACTTTGGATGCTAAGCTTCAGTGGGGCCCACATATAGATAAATTGTCAAAGAAGCTAAGCTCCGCAGCATATGCTGTTAGAAAAATTCGTAATTTAACTGACATAGAGACAGCCCGTTTAGTATACTTTAGTTATTTTCATAGTGTAATGTCATACGGTATTCTGTTGTGGGGAAATGCCGCCGACATCCAGACTATCTTTGTTTTGCAGAAAAGAGCTGTTCGATCAATTTATAAATTAAGCCCGAGACACTCTCTCAGAGAGAAATTTAAGGAGATTAATGTAATGACTGTGCCTTCTCAGTATATTTATGAAAATCTTTTATATGCCCATAAAAATATAAAATTGTTTAAAAAATACAGTGATATCCATAACATAAATACTAGGAACAAACACAAATTTGTAGTACCTACAACAAGGCTCAAGAAAATAGGTGGCTCGTTTAGATGTCAATGTGTACGCTTTTATAATAAGCTTCCAAGCCACGTGCAAGATCTAAGTCTTAATAAATTCAAGTCTTTCATTAAACGTAAGTTGTGCCAGAAAGCGTTTTATACAACAAAAGATTACATTGAGGACAAAAAGGCTTGGGATTGAGCTGCTCCAATTAATTTTGTTTTTTTTATTATATTTTGCACTATGCATTTTGTTATTATAAATATTTTTTTTATTTTTTTGGTTTTCTTGCAATGACAAGAATATTTACTTTTTAAAGTATTATATTATTTTATTTTAATTATTGTGAATGTGAAGACTATGTGGATATTTTTTTTTTTTTGTTTTTATTTAAATTTATCTTAGTTTTTAATCATGGTCTGGCAGTTTGAGTAGTTTATGCGGCCTACCCGAATGTCCTTTCTTTGGTATTGTTCGTCGAATCGTTGAGCTCCTTAAATTCTGAGTTGAGCTGCTCGGTTATTGACAAATGCGTGCACTGACTGGACAGGTCCACTCAATCTGGCTGGTTCTTTCCTCAAAAGACCATTTCAGACATCAGTCTACATGGTCTTCACATGATCTAATCAAGATTTTGTCAGGACTTTAAAAGAGACTGTGACCTCTGAGTTTGTTTCGGCCTTTCTTCTCAGAGTAGTCAGATAGGAAACGCCGACCTCATCTAGTTTTAAAAATATATTCGACATGTAAAAGTGTTTGTACAAACCAACTTACAGAAATAAAATCATTTATCATTTATCATTTATGATGCTCGACATGACATTCGGTGCGGAGCGTGGACCATGTTTTTTTTTGTTCCGTTTTAGAAAATTCTCTTTGGATGTTCTCCGCCCTGGGGTGTCTATCAGACTCGTACTGACTAAATACCGCCCCGGTGTTCCATCTCACACCTACGCTGGGGGTCGCGGGAACAACGATACTTCCGCAACCCAATTTGTTTACGAAGGGTCGATAGCCGTTGGCGAAGGCGAGTCTTAAAGTAGAGACCGTATATGAGCAAATATAGCGTGGAACCCTCTAGCTAGCCGGTCCATCATAGTATCATAGCAAGGTCGGGGACAGATTGGTTGGGCAAGGCTGAGGACAGGGTGTTGTAGCGCAGCTCGGATGAAGCATGTTTCCTGCAGTGGACTGCGATGGAAGGAGTTTATTTTTATATTTTATTATATGTAGGCTTGACCACTATCTCATTCTCACCTGATGGTAAGTAATCGATGGTGTAACGCGCTTGCCTAGAAGTGACACGTAACACTCTTGACTTAAAAACCCCGAGGTTGTAGCTGTCGGGAATCACAGACTCCGGCAGAGAATGTTACGTTGTTGGTTGATTTCGAGATCACTGTTCAGGGTGTTGAAACGATGTGACGAAGTGTCAAGTGAATTTAAAATATTAACAACTTCCCTGTTCAATATATGACGTGGTTGTTTAACTATTGTGTCTGCTATGTGGACAGTGAAACTGTTAAAGCTACAAAGCTCGCTCGTGTAAACTTTGCACAACTAATATCAATACTCAAGACACGATTGAATAAGAAATTCTTGCAAATGCATTTAATAAATTGAATCAAGAATGCCGAGTTCTCAGAACAAAATGCACTACGATGACATCTTGATATCCTCGCTTCCTAACAACGTGCCATTTTGCGATCAAGTCGAGCTTATGCTGCGACAGCGCTGGAGAAATTGTTCGTTGTTTTCTACATATTCAAATGGTAGAAGAAAAATCGTTATAAAGTCGCCATTTGACCTTTTCTGCGGCTCGTATTGAATGCGTGCGGTTTTGGCCAAGTAAATTTTATCACACAGGTGCCTCCAATTAAGGGAATAAAGATTAGATCATACGTCCTGTCTATTGACATGGTATTCTCATGTAGGTATGAAATCCGTTCAGCCATTGAGGCGTGATTGGATAAGAAACAACCAAATATACAGATTTTTGTATCAATATTAATAGGACAGTAGAATAAAATTGCCTTGTCACCTCCTCTGCTTTATATTGCAAATCTCATATTGTATGCATTTTTTTTACATGCATTAATTTAGTCTGACCTGTCTGAGTAATCAAAGCAAGCTAGTTAAACGTGACGATGTGACCCACTTCCCGGAGCTCGATTGAGCTGAAATTATGCGCATACGTTTGCTTCTCGTGACCATGCAATTTTTCAAGCGTTCATTGTAATACAAAACCTTTTCTACCGGTACCTCTTATTCTCCGATTTCCGAAATAAAAGTTATTTTTGCTCTTTTTAGTGTTTTGCTTTGGAACTTGAAAGTACGAGTAGGTTTATATTTTGTGAAAAAGTTTTTATGTAATGAGCATCACTCTATTTTTATAAAGGCGACGCGCGACGGCTTGATACACCCATGCAAGTATCTTAATTTCTTACTGAATAAATTCATTAACGCGTCTTCTGAAGACACAACATGTAGGATAGATTAAGCTCCATCAATCTAGCTAACATGTTATCTTATCAAACTGATATCTTAAACTTCACTCTACAACATAATAAATTAACGTCGAGTTCTATTAATTAACAGGAAGACGGTTCGTTAATCTAGGATTAACATTGTACACATAAAACAGCCTTCGTTTTAGTGCGTAATATTATTCTATCCAGGCGCGAATTCAGTTCAGAGCAAAGGATTTATATCTACGTTTATACCTAGGTTTATTCCTAGGTATTTCTAGGTCGTCTGAATAAAGCCTCCTTGTAGGTAAAATGTAGGTTGCAAGGAAAGCTTTTCTGTCGCAATTTTCGTAACAACTCGCAGTAAGCTTGCATTCAGAAAATGATACGTATTGAAAACGAATTTGTAGAATACAGTTTAGTTTAGTTTAATGTGTGTACCTGTGTGTCTGTGTATTTTTATATGTGTGTATCTAGCATCATATATCCTAAACGGATGAACCGATTTTGATTTCGTTCTGTTTTGGTTTGAAAGCTAACTTTATCGAGAGTGTGTGTATTCTTAGCTATTTTTGATAAAATTCGGTTCAGCCCAGCCGTTCAAAAGTTATGGACGTTTTACTGTTTGAATCGGACTGTTTCCGCAAGATATCGTGTCATAATTACGTGTTCAATAGATTGTCGATCGAAGCGTGTCTACTACTATATAAATTATGTAGTATGAAATAAAAATATGTCGCGGATTTAAAAAAAAAACTTGTTACCATAGTCCATACCATTTTGTGACGTCCACCAAAGCTCTTTCAGAGTTGATCTAGTTATTACTTAATATCAACCTAATATATTTTTGAACCACAGTTGCTTATCAATCAATGTCGTTCTAACAATTTCCTTTAGAAGTTTACCAAAAAACCTTTCATCTTTCAAATACGGCCCTGAACATTCCTAACAACATATTACGGCGCACAACTATATACCCAACATTATTAAGTACGCTAAGTAATAACTTACATAATAGCTTCAACATTTTCTCGTCTCAATAAACAGAATACGATAAGAACTAGTCTTGCGTTCGTAATCAAACTAGCTGGCTAGATAGGTTCAGAAATAGATGTTCTATCGATTAGCTCCAGTAGACGAGATTCTAGTCGTACCTGCTACAATTAGACATCAAAGACTTTTGCCTATAATTCATAAGGACAGCTTCTTTGTGCAGAATTAGTAGCTCTATAAAACTGGTGAAGTATATTTAAATTCAAAATCAAAGCTATATACATATTGACATGAATTAGCGTTACACACAAAAACTATAAGATTTATGCAGTGAAATAGAAGAATTCCCAATAGAATGTACTCGTAAATGTCAATTAGCCAGTGACATTCAAAATCATTATTATAGGCTAGGCTTATTATAGGCCATCCTATAAAGCCATTTTAAAATAAAAGGCGTCACCAAATAACCAGCAGACCAGCCATTTCAAAGCCAAAGTGTTCTAATTCGTTTTAAAAGCACTTAGTATAAAGATTCGTTAAAAAACGAGTGTATTTAGGTACCGTCCGCGAAGCTGCCAGTAATCTCAGTGTTCTGGACAGAAATGAGAAAACGGGTCGCAGCCTTTGTACCCAACTCAATCTGCAAAAGTAGGTACCTATCGAAATTAAAAATAAGAAAATACGAAACTAAAACAAACGGTAGGAAAGTTTCCTCAATTTTCTTCAGTGTTTTCAATACGTTTGGTCTTTTAAGTCTTCTTTGTAATTGGGAGCATTTGTTTATTTAATTGGCCTTTGATATTTCGTACACTTATTGCCCGCCAGACAATCTCAACATGAATTTATGCAATCATTAGAGGCGTAATTTAAAAGTTATCTACTTAAACGACGCTCAGGAGGGTTGTTTTAGTAACTTGTTCTATGAAGGGCCCTACAGTTTCAATTTTAATGATGTGAACCTTTTTTATCACCTGAAAGCCTGGTGAATTAAGATATTTGGTGCAAAAAATAAAAAAAAACAATATAACTTCTTCTATAATACTGAAACGATCTTTAATAACCATTAGGGCTTCCATCTGAAAAACACGTAGATTATTTGTCTAGCGGAATATTTATGCCACCCGAAGTACGCAAACCGAATTAATATGCCATTAAGTGTAAATTCCGTCCTCGACGTAGAAACCAGACTAGGGGAGTAGAAGCATATATTCAATCTATTCAGTCTTGTCCTAATAACTCCGACGGACGCCAGAACAATATGAATGTCGCACTATATCTATATTTCGGCTTCAATTTCCGCTGCCCCTTTTTTCGTAGCTCGAAAACATTTTTAATCTCTGACTAAATAGAGATTTAACCGACTAAACCCGATGAAACACTCGGTAGAACCAATCCATATGAATTAAGTTTGTTATCTATTTTCAAACTACTGCATTTTGATGAATGTGTTGTTGGTGAAAAAAGCTTTTAAATTCTATGTTTTTTTAGAATCGATGTTTTACGAAGTAACCGTTGAAGGATCGAATGGAAAGTGGAACGTTGAGTGTTAGTTAATGAATATGGACGTTTGATTGTTTTTGTTTTTCAGTTTCATTCTAACAACGCAACGACACGTTCGATGCTATTTTTATGAAACTTCGATAGATAGATAAATACTTATATATTAGATAAATACTTATATATTATGTTTATTGTTACTCCTAAACATAGATAATTTTAATTCGCATATCATATTGTTTGTATATCTTTTAATTAAAAGCTCATTCAGCTCAGCTTTATTTATCTAGCTCTATTATTTAAAACTTTTACAAAATTATTATTAAGTGAAAACTGAAGTAGTTATTAGGTACCTATTACATTTTGTAAGACATTATTTTAAAATGAACAGTAGATTATTAAAACAAACTATGTATTCTTAGAAAATAGATCTTTATGTCAATAGGATTCGATCCTAAACACCAAATCATATCCACACCTAAAAGATACATCAGTCAGTTGACTTTCCCCTTGAGCTCCACAAAATCTAAAAGCAATTCGGCGGAATCTTGTTTGCCAATAAAAACGCTGTTTGTATGAATGGTTCGGAGTAAGGTAAGTATATTATTTTAGCCGCTAACTTAAGACAAAGACAAAGATATTTTATTTCAACTAGACCACCAAGCGGCACTTTTGAACGTTAATACATTAAAATTTAAAAGGAATAAAAATTGATTCTACCGTGCTTTCGGAAAGTAGCTTGTTATGGAGAAGAACGCACAAGAAACTCCATACTTACTCTTTAAAAAAAAAAAAGTTTTGTTATAATATTTAGGTGCATAAGTACATACATTAATAAATTCATATGTGTGAGGACAATTCACCCAGGTAAAAAGTTTAAAAAGTACTCACACATGTACCGTGCAGTTACATAATAGGTACTAGAAAAACATTAGCATCCGAAGCAGTTAAGTAAAGACCAATCCCAACCGACGGCGCCCGTTCACGAACATGACGCATGAATCGGCACCACCCAGCTCAACCACCATGAAGGGAACCGAATGATCCAACACACGCGCCACCATCAGATAGACATTTGAGAGAGCGTGACACACTGAACTGCCAGGGCACACATAAATCAAAGAACGACACAAAGGTACAGCAAGTGGTAGATCTACAGTTGGGTACATAGTACTCACACACGTGCTGCGCAGTTATACAATACTAAAATAAATTGAGTCTATATAATACAGATATATTCATACAGTCTTCAGCAGGTCCAACAATACTTCAAAACAATAATGTTCTGCATAGCACTTGTTTTTGCGCCCTAGTGTTTGTGGAGCAAAACTAGCAATGAGCCAAGCATTTTTATCAGTGATTTAAATCCCCCAACTTATAATATGCCTGCCTGCATAGTGTGCGTTTTATACAAGTTTTAAATTTCGTCTCATTCAGTTCTGGAATGTGGGGAGGAATTTTATTGTAACATTTTGTACAGTACCCCATGAAAGATGAGGCTACTTTAGCCAGTCTGAAACCTGGTTAAACTAATTGGTCCCTATTTCTAGTAATGTAATTATGTATATCGCCGTTTTTACTAAACAGATGTGAATTCTTTCTCACGTACATGATGTTTTCATAAATATATTGACAAGGAACCGTCATGATTTTAATGCCCTTAAACAGTTCCCTTAGAGAATCGCGCCAGCGAAGATTGAATTTATCGCTCTGATGGCTCGTTTTTGCAGAATAAAATTTGACTCAATGTCTTCAGCCCTTCACAATAGTAAAATACCGTAAGACATTATACTATGAAATTAACTAAAATAGACCAGCCCAGCGGTATCTACATCACTAAATTGACGAATCTTTCTAACAGCATAAGCTGCCGAACTTAGTCGCCCTGCAAGTGATATTAAATGAGGACCCCATTGTAACCTTGAGTCTAGCGTGATCCCCAGGAAAACCGTTTTATCGACGAATTCTAGCTTCTCCTTGTTTAAAATAATGTCACAATCAGTACTTTTGACATTCGGCAAGGAAAATTTTACGCACTTGGTTTTTTTGCCATTTAAAACTAAATTATTGGCAGTGAACCAATCCTGAACCTGCCGTAGCGCGTTATTTACGTCGTCAACTTGACAAGTACGTCTATTTATTTAAATAATTAAAGATGTGTTATCAGCAAATAACACCATGTTTAGTTTGTTTTCCAATAAACGGGTAAATCGTTTATGTATATTAAAAATTAGAAAGGACCTAAAATTGAGCCCTGGGGTACCCCCATTTTCACGTTTAACCCCGACAAATTCACATCGTTTATTTGAACTAATTGCTGTCTATCATTCAAATAAGATTTAACCAAACTTAACGCTGATTGACCTAGCCTGTAATGCTCAAGTTTCAGAAGTAATGTTTCATGATTAACGCAATCAAACGCCTTCGACAGGTCACAGAAGATACCTATGGCATCCTGCGACTCTTCCCACGCATTAAAAATGTGTTTTAATAGGGTGACACCAGCGTCAGTCGTACAACGTCCTATGGTGAAACCATACTGTTTATCATGCAAGATGTCATTCGTATTAAAATGACTGAGCATTTGATTTAGCATTATCTTCTCAAATACATGGCTGAAAACCGGCAACACGGATACTGGTCTATAATTATTTGTGTCTTTACTGTCCCCGGATTTAAAAAGTGGTATAACCTTACTATATTTCATTAGATCAGGAAAGACTCCTTAATCCACACACAAATTGAAAATTACAGCTAAGTACGGCGCTATAGTCTGAATAATGGAGGTACAAGCTTTGGATGGACATTCCCCACAGATCTTCAGTCGGTTTGATCTTGATCTGCTTAAAAGCTTTTATTACTGTTATGGGGTTTATATGTGAAAAGTTAAATACATTCGGGCAGGCTGTACCAGACGGGGATGGTATTAAGCTTTATCAGTACTGATTAAGTGAATAAAGCGGTGCTATGTCTCCAATGTATGCGGCTTGAGTGGTGTATCAGGCTGAAAGGTTCGGAATCAATCAAATTGCCTAGCCTTTTTCCAATTATGTTGGGGTCGGCTTCCAGTCCAACGGGATTCAGCTGATTATTTTACATGGAGCTATTGCTTCTCTGACCTCAACAACCCAGTAAGGATACCCCTTGGAAATAATGATGTCAGATTACAAGCTTTTTCCTATTTTTGGGGTGGGAAATCATCCAATGACTTCTCCCGTTCTGGGTGAAGCGGGAGGGTGTGTCAGACCTTACTGACTAAAAACCACCTGTGTTCCTTCAGTTGCTTGTACCAGGGCCGTCGTAACTCTCTTTCAAATTTATCCGTGACCCAGACAGGCATGTGCCCTAGCGGGCCCCGTCACTTTTGCTGACATCTCTTTGAGGCGCGCGTGGAACACTACGAGCCGTAAACTCGGGCCTGGTCCTTATCGGACGGCGAGCAAACCCGCACCTACGGTGGCCGGGAATCGGCTTGCGACTCCCGACTCCCGGGGCGTCTCCTACGGTGGCAAGGGGCGTGAGGGCGTCTCCTTTGCGACTTCCTTACGCGTTCCACCTCCTCCTTTGCGAGCATAACTGCGTTGCAGAAGGAGGAGACAGCTTTCCATGCCCTCTCGCTCCGTACCATGGCCTGGACGAGGGCCGGACGCGAGAGGTCCCCACCGCCGATCGCCTCCACGAAGACACGGCGGTGCTCCACCCAAGCGGGGCAGACCTCCACCGTATGCTCCACTGTGTCCTCCGGGATATTTCAGACTCCTGACTACCCACAACGACTCGTGCTTGTCGAGGCATGGAGGAATCTCGCTGTATAAAGATGGACCCACGAACTGACCTCGGCAAGCGTTGCTTAACCTTGAATGTCGACTCATACGGCTGTTATTATTTAGCCACGAGCTGAATGATTCATAATAAGTTTGGGCCATTAGTACTAAATGGAGAGGTCTATGAGTGCTGATGAAGTGGATAAAGCGCAGTGGTAAGCGGTTTCAGCGCTATTCTGCTTAAGAGTTCGGATAAGGTAAATATTTTATTTTTGCCAACTAAACTGGACGTATAAACGGAGGGTATCAGTACTGATGAAGTGGATAAAGTGCATAAAGCGATGCTGTGTCTACAAGGTAAGTGGTTTAAGCGCTATTTTTCTGAACGGTTCGGCATAAGGTAAGTATAGATATTATTTTAGCTGTTAACTTAACTAAATGGAGAGGTATATCAGTACTGTGGATCAAGCGCTTAAAGCGAAATACAAATACAAACCAAAATGGAGAGAGACAAAAGAGAGTTACAATTACTTAAACGGGGATCCAATGAAAGAGGTTTCGGTCAGTGCCAAAATGTATTAGTCAGCGAACAAAGTGAATTAAGCTAAATATTTTTTTAATAGCATTTGTTACCAACAATCACTATGCGAGTGTCGGCTTGTCATTGTGACACGAAAGCCTCTGCCAGCTTTTACCACACCTCTCTAAGCTGCATCTAGTGGACGGCAAAAATAGCTTTATAAGACAGTTAACAGCTAAAATGATTCTATGTCTACAAGATAAACAGTTTCAGAGCTATCTGGCTGAATAGTTTGGAATAAGATAAGTATATTATTTTGGCTGATAGAGCTAGAAGAAGGGGTCTCAAAGTCTGCTATCTGTACAGATGAAGTAGATTAAGTGCATAAAGCGATCTTGTGTCTACAAGGTAAATCAGCTTTAGAACAAGACAAGCCGCTCGAGGTAAGGCCTGCTAAGCTTACAGAGTTGCGAATAATTGACCAGAGATCGGTAACTAGCAAACATTTAGGTTTCACTCACAGCCGGCGGCATTCTCTTCAGCTTAAACCGAGGAAACCTATTTATATTCGCATCTAGAGCCTACTTTAGTAATATACCTGCTAATTGAAGTGAAAGGTTAGATGTGTCGATGTTTGTTAATCAATCAATCCGGCCTCTATGGCTAGGATTTTGATGAAATTTGGAATACGAGAATACTATGCTCTGGATTATGACTGACCTTTTTTGTTCCCGGTAGAACTTTCCCGTGAAACGTCTGCAATTTAAAGAAGGTCTTCCATCTTCCGTTTTGACATATTTCCATGTCATTGAACCAGAAAAGAAAACCCACAAGACGCGCAGTGACACGAAAAAGAAGCAGATAATAGGTCGAAATCGATAATTATGATGACACTAAAGATGGACAGGGGAGAAAATAATAAAATCAGTTATTCTGACGCTTGAGTTAGTGATGAAGATGAACTTATGGAGATTCAATGACAATTTTCTAATCGCATTCAATGAAATCCGGTTAATAAAGATAAACCCCTATTTCATGGGACTTAATTCAAATGACATTTGAGAGTGGAATATATGGCGCAAAGTCGCCTCTGACTAACCTTATCTATGAAATACAGAACGTATTTATTAAAAGTCAAACAAAATGCCTGTTTACACCAAAGCCCATTTTTTTCATTCCCATTTGAGTTACTAAGTGCAAGTTCATGGTCGCTTCCTTAGGAGCGTTGCAAGTCGTGATGAGGGTTCCTTAACAACCTTACCCGACCACTGGTCAGGACTCAGGCCACTTTACTCAATAAAATAACATTTCACGTGATTTTACGCGCCACATTACTTTAGCTAATGTTATTTTACTTGGTACTTTAGTTTTGTATTCTTTTTTAACACTTAGGCTTGCTTTTGGGGCTTAACTTGGTACAACCATTTGTATTTTCTGTTGCTAAGTATATACCTACCCAGATTTATTTGACTTCGCAGAAAAACAGCCAAATAACAATAAGAGAATGCAGACTAATTTCCTATTCCTATTATTTCGTTCTTGGAATTAAAATGGCTTTCAATATTTCAGGCAAAATACCGGGAATCGCATAATACGTAGTAAATACGAGCAGCCGAACACAATTAAATTGAATTGCATGTATATTTTACGTCGCGTGGTATTCATAATTCAAACTTTCGGTCAGCGCTTGGTCATTCGGAGTTGTCAGCTCATTGAATTAGCAGTGAAGCGACAGCTTTATTCGCAGATATCATTATACTCCGGAATAATTAATGGCTGTCGCATTTACTGTTACGTGACATCTAAATGAACTGGTTATGAACTGGCAAATTTGTTAATTTCAGGCATTCATTAGGGGTACTTTAATTTAGACGTATTTATAATTGCAGTGTGGAAATATGAGTACGTAGGTAAGTATAGGAAATTGCAAAGCTTCTTCTTTCGTGTCGATTAACTCAAACCATCGACCACATAGCCACTAGACGCCTAATAACAGGCGAGCGATGTCTGTCAACACATATGACTAAAAAGATCATATACAGGTAATACTGCTCGCTACTCGACAATTTCGAATTAGTAGCGACCACTTCTGTGAGCCATAAACACTTCCGTGTCAGTCAATAAAAAAAATATGAAATAAATATTATAATGGCATCTTGTACAATACGTTGCTATGGTAACAACAGCCAGACATCGAGTTTCCGAAAAAATAACATAACATTTCATTGTAATAAATAATAGTTACATAAACATAATGAGAGTTATTTTCTAATATTATTTATCGGAGTTCATATTACACTGGTCAAGTTTGTAGTTGAACACGCCCACCGCATGTTTGCGTCTCTTTCTTTTTAAAGTATTTTTTCGCTATCTCTTGTCCTCTATAATTTCGTAAACAAAACTAGTGAAGCACCATATCCTATGACCAAATCTGTTATCGATAGAACTAGAAACCTTACAAATACAGACATTAAATTGAATAGTTTATTAATTGTAAAACGATTTTTTGATTACGTTTTTTACTAATATTTAATATTACTATATTTAAGAACCAACAACCGAAAAAAAAGTATGTTTACCTTTAGAATTTTGTTTCTTTTTTTTAATTTTAGCATTTTATGTTATTACTAAAATGTTAAAACGCCGTGTAATTAATAATAAAAAAGGTAATATTAATTTAAAAAAAATACAAATACTATTTATAAAAATCGATACCTTCCTGGTTTTATTTAAACCTGTCCCACCCTTAATGATGCGTATGACCTTGGTAAGGGCCAATCAGAGCGCAGTACCCCGTGCCTCATACCTCCGCTAGTTGACAGACTTGTTTTGATGTATTAGATCAAGCATTAGGCGTCTAGGGGCTATGTCGTCGATGACTCAAACTATACCAGCCATTCAGATTTTGTCCGACCAGTATGTAGCTACTCGGACAGCTCCATCATTTGCTACGTTCAAATCCCGTAAGGTGCAGGTGGTCGGGCATGAAGGGCAGACAAGGAGGTGTGCTATATCTTGCGAAGGTGCCCCACACTGGCACTGTGTTTTGGATGGGTCTATGATATTCCATTTGGCAAGGTAGTTTTTACAGCGGCCAACAAAGCAGAGATACTTGGTTATTAACGTGGGAGAAATATCCCTTTCTTTTGCGTTTATAATAATAACACTTTCAACAAATCACAGATTATGAAGTAAGTATAAACAAGTGTTTAATTGATCAGTATTAAAGGACTCTATAACGAGAAATTAGCTAAGCAAACATTAAATTCACGGTCGCATAACACAGAAGTTTGGAAGTAATTACAAGAGCGCCCTGAGCTCGAAACGAGGGTAATATTTGATTGTAGACAGCTAAATTAATACAACCCATCGTCCTTCAAACTTCACTATAACTTACAAAATAAACGTTAAGAATAAATATATCGTGAAGAAAATAAACTTAGATAAAACGGAAATGGAAATCTGTATTTGTGAATATCTACAAGAGAACTACATCTGAGGCTCTAGATATCTGAGATTCAATCAACAAAAGAGACGAGATAGCGATTGGTAAAATGACAAAAATGTATTGTGCTATCAAAATGTCACGTGATAAGCACTTGTCCTACCGCCGCCACGCCAGCGACGAAGGACAAAGATGAAGGAGGCATGCGGAACAGGGTGTAAAATCCCGCAAACCTCCATTGAAAAGGAAGGATCCTCCGACCAGACGGTGTCGTGTCTGGTCCTGGCAACTGCCCGATGGTTATTGGTGGACTGTTGTATGTGTAAAAAACTTTGCTTGCGCGATGCAGGATGTGCGTGACGTCATATCATTAGTGCGTGAGTGGCGGCGTTGGTGCCGCTACAGCTTTCGACTATAATCGCTTTGAAGAAACGAACAAAAGATATAGATCCAGGGGATCTATATCTTATATATCTATATATTATCCAAATAAAAGAGGCACTTAATACATTCGCTCATAGCCGAGCGGTAAAACTATCAAACTTCACACACACTTCTCGCTGTACGACAACTCGTATCTAGGTTCTAGCTCTACTCGCTGCTCGCTGATCGTCGGCGGGGGGATAGTATTTTCGAATTTCGACAATCGCCATCTCTGATTCCGACTCAAACTCAAAACTGGCCACACCTACCAATCAATTGCCAATGAATCACAACTCTCGAGTTTGCCATATTATGATTCTTCAGCCTGACATTGTGTACTCAATAGAGCAAGAGCTCAGACGCCCCATTCGTTACTGAATTCTTTCTACACAAAATGTTTGGTAGCTATTGAATGAAAATGAAAGTCTGTTAGCAATTTAAGTAAGAGTACGTTCCAAATACATGCTAACAATATTCAATTCCACTGAACATGAACATCTGGAATACCGGTCTTTGTCTACGGGCTCTGGTGGATATGATCACAGAACACAAGAGGGGTCGATGGCAACTGCCAGAGACGGCTTTGCCAAAATTTGTCATACAAAACAAGCGCGTGTCAGTAGTGCCACCAGCTCTTGACAGTTCAGACTATGGCAATGTAAGTACAAGATTCGACTTACATTGCCATAGTCTAAATTGTTACTCGGCACAATTGCGCGATCACGAACAGGAACCTATATCAATACTATATAATTGGTGTATCTACTACTTGCTGATATCTCAGCGTTCCGGGCATAGTTCATAATATTCTAAGCAATTATTACCTGCTTGAGTAGAGCTCAAATCATCTTCATAGCTAACGACCGTTCCTAATCAAGAATCAATACGTCTTGGTTCCGTTGTAATATGTTTCACACTATATCCTGAAAATAGCGTTGACGAAGAAACAATGTGTCTATTTCATAGACAGTAGAGTGGAGTGACCATGGAGTTTCATGCACGTTCTTCTCGACAGAGACCTACTGACGCTTGCGAACATGCAACTAGATTCATATTTTGTTTGACAATTCAAAAGTATATAGTTTGGCAGTACATATGTATGGTTTAGTTGATTTTTGTTTTTTTTTTGTTAGTATTTTGGCGCTACCATTTTTATACTAGGCCAAACTCATTAGCAAGTATAGTAATGGAATAGTAGGATATTTACACAGAAAAATAATGCAATAATACGCTTTAATAATAAACTTTCACTAAACATTTTTAGCTCCTTAAAATACGTTGGCTGACTGGTTCGAATATCGTTATTCTCAGACGGCGCTTATTTTCAGGACATAAACTTTAACGTTCACGTCTCGGGATAGAATTTAGCTTAAGCTTTCGCTAGTTAGGCACATTTGATACCTTGTTCTTTGAACAGATATATTTGATTTACTAGACAAACAGTTGCTGGGAAATAAGCCACAATCCACGTAAGAGATATTATTTTAGTAAAAGATTATGTCCGAGAAGAAAAACAAATCGAAAAACCTTGTTTCGTCGCCGGGGGGCTTTCCTGACGGATGGAAATTTGAGTGTAACTTTTTGTTTCCTGTTCTTCAGCGACCTTTAACATTATATCTACCTATATCACACTAAAAATGGAAAATCTAAATGGAAGAGAGTAATAGATTGGAGGAGTTACAGTACTCATATACTAAGTCATTTTGAAGGAAACTTCCTTCACTCCACTCGACTCAGTCACTATGATGACAGAGAAATATTTCAAGTCAATTGTCTAATTTTCAATTTCAATGTGAGAGGATGCGTCGATGTTCAGTCAAGTGTGTTGAGTCAAGTGAAAGACATGACTTACTACTAAGGGTATGCTTTAAATGAATTCGCTTTCGACACAAAGAACATAAAAAAAACACAGAATCTGTAAAACAAGTTAACTCGTAAGCCGGATGTTATTTCGCTTGAAATCCGATCGAGCCAAGAAATCCGATAGAAGAAAAGGCAATCGGCTAATTGGAGGCTGCGTCGGCCATCAGTCGACGGGCGGGAAACCAATGAGAGGGTAATGGCATGAAATAAATGTTGTCTCTTCCCAAGCAGTCGTCGTTTATGGATTAGATCATAGAAACGACGATTACTTAGCGGTTTCGTGAAGTGAGCTTATTTGCGTTTTTTTTTTTCGTCCGGGAGACCTGCTTTCTTTGGTTTTTGAGACAAAGTCACATGATTGGTTGACGGCACCAGAAGGCTAGTGAAGTTAATATGTTTATTTGTTCTGTTTTATCACCAAATTTTTTTTGCCAGTTTTAATTGGCAGTAAACTAACTCCTTTAGACGTTTAAAACTAAAGGGATATTTGAGCATGCAATGTTGTGAGTGTAAGTGTGTGTGAAGTGTTGTGTGCAATAGTATCTTTAACTACTAGTTTTTAGGCAAGATTTCATTGGCCTTACTGACGCACCCTCTACTTATGTTTCTGAGTATCATATTTTACTTCGACTGTGTTTTCAGCGTAGCGGGCATTTCATGTTTAAGGCTTAACAAAGTTTGCCTTTGGCGAGGATTCCGTCGTTGCCTTGCCGGTAATAAGTTAATTTACCAAAATAACAACTGAGTGAGCTGTGAGCTCGTTTATGTTTTTAATTTGGCTTAGTAACTATCTGGTGAGGCATCATTGTTCTAGTGATAAAAAGGGATAGCGGTATATAATACGGTCCTACAGAGCTCCATCTCCTTTTTAACCGACTTAAAATAGGAGGAGGTTTCCAATTCAACAGTTTTTTTTTTAAGTTTGTTACCTCAAAACTTTAATTATTTTTCATTTGAAAGCTGTTGCTTCTCATGTGATTCATTTAATCTACACTTCGAAGATATACAACAGAACTCTTCAATAAATGACTGCAAATCTCTTGGGATTGCTGAAATCGATTGTCTGTTTATTGTTTAGACCATTTCATAACATAACATCACGCCAGTACGCTCTAAAGGGGTATGCAGATGTGTACAGTTCACCCTGGTACACTCTAATTTCACCGGTTGTGTTCAAGTATCATGTTTTTTGGGTAATTTATTCTGGCATAAAAGTGGGCATTATAGATATGAACCGCAACTAAAAAGTGAAATATAAAAAAGTTTTACAAAAAAATTCAACCGACTTTTCTTGTAAAAAGGTTTTTTTCTCATATTAAAACAATGATAGCTTTCACCCTTTCCTTGACAGGCAATGTAAATACAGTCAACCGCACATTTATGATAACAATTCGTCTTTCAAAGCAACTTCACTTCATAGCACAGAACTGTGTAGTGTGTGTACGTGTGCTGTGAATCCCTAGCGTCGGGCGGCGGTCGGAATGTCAGCTCAATTCGAACTCACTTCACCTAAGATTGATGTCGGTGAGATAACTACAGAATTGACCGGCAGTTTTCGTAGTTCAAGTGTCATCATCCGAAACCTGACTTCGCCCTCTACTGGACACAGGCCTTTCTTAGTTAGTTCAAGTGTACGTACTTCAAATGTTAGGAGAGTTGCTTTTTTAGTCTCCTCAGGGATTTTCCCCTTATCAGACGCTGCACAGAGGGGGTTCCGGAGTGATCTTTTGAGAGGTCACGGGGCCTCTTCTACGTGCTGGTGGTGTTCTGTTAGTGAGGTAAAAATCCCACACGCCCTGGTCTTTTCCCCAAAATTCCAGACGCCTTTTGAAGGACTCCCCCGTAAACATAAAAAGTACTACAAATGTATGGTAACATTCTGCCCATTATTTGAAGCTCAACAGCCAGTTTGCTCAGTGCCATATCCAAACTTTAACACGTAGATTAAACCGTGTCACTCGCCGAGGTATAAAGGTTAGCAGTGATTTTAACCCCACAAAGCTCACAAGTGGCACATACTGCATGCCGGTGGCACCACTCGCGCGCGCGCCGCAGCGAGAATAAGGTCGTCTCCGCTCAAAAAAAATATTTAAAATTATTTATGTTACAAATATTGAGTTCAATGTGTGACTAATTTGTGTTAAAAGTCAAAATCTATCAGTGACATTGTTATCTTGTGAATGTGACATTTACTGGAGTCTAATAAAAAACACTTGTATTTTATTGACTTGAACATCAGTGCAATAATTATATAAACAAACTACAAAAACAAATGTGAACTAAGCGTTTATAACAACAAACCAGTGACATAAACAAGTTAAACTAATCAATAAACACAAAAGTGAAGAAACAAATCTCAAAAAAAAAAACATAAAAAGTGTGATATTGTGAAGCAAGACGAACAAAGGAATAGTGCAAAAAATTCCTAACGCATGAATCATACTAACCGCCACTCAATTTTTAAAAGAAAGAGTACTTACATTAGGAGCCATACATTCAACTAAATACTTAATCGTCCAAATGGCTCAGGGGTAATACCATTCGACTTTAAAGACCCGGTGCACGGATTGCCTCGAGTTCGAATCCTGCTAAAATTTACTCTTTTTGGAAGTTTATTTGTGACCAATATAACAATGGATGAAAACATTACTTTCCGAAACCAAAAATTATTTAAATCAAGCTCTATGAACGACATCAGTCGAGAAAATTCAGCTCTTTTTGACACGACCATGATGAGTCTGCCTAATACATCACTAAACTGCAGTCAGACGATTATTGATCTTCAAGAAAAAGTCAAAACATTATCTAACGATTTACAGAGCGCCCACCAAGAAA
The DNA here is from genome assembly GCA_964057195.1 of Orthosia cruda. Classification (NCBI taxonomy): domain Eukaryota; kingdom Metazoa; phylum Arthropoda; class Insecta; order Lepidoptera; family Noctuidae; genus Orthosia; species Orthosia cruda. Next base: position 14,411,000 of record OZ059830.1, on the reverse strand, counting down.
TAGAAAATCTAAATTCCGAAAATTTTAGATTAAAAACAGACGTGCAAAAATACATAAAAATAATAAATGCCTACAAAGAAATAAGTTCTACAGATACACGACATTTGACTCCACGCCCAGAACACAAACGAATATCTAGCCAGGGCAAGAATATAACGCCTGCTAAAAATAAAAAGCAATTACGCATAACCCCACAGAGAATAAACGAAACGCCTGTTACTAATAAAGAGCAACTACGCATATCACCGCAGAAAACAAATAAAATGCCTGTTACAAAATACAAGCAATTGGACGAGTTAGCTACACAAGAAACAAACTACAATGAACAGGTAAGCATTGCAAAAACTGTAACGACTACCGAAAATATTACCCAGTCAGAATGTACCGTAGTAACAGGATCAGATAACCGAAACCAGAACTTCTTGGAGGCTAGTATATCATCAAGAAATCATCAGATATTTACCGAAGCCGAATCCTATATTAGAAAGCAGAAGACTGTAGAAAATAAAGCATCATTACAAACCAACAAAAATCAATCTGCAAACATGAAATGCTACAATATAAAGAAGAAAGTGGTTATTATTGCTGATCAGCAGGGACGCTACGTGCAGAGAATCCTTCAAAAACTATTAGGGGATACATTTTTAATTATATGTTTCTGGAAGCGAGGGGCGACTCTAAAACAAGTTTTAAACTCCGAAAAATCAGAAATAAGTCTATTGGACAAAAATGACTTTGTTATTGTTCTAGGAGGAGTAAACGATAAAAATCCAGTGGAAACTCAAATTGGTCTCATAAATTTCCTAAACAATACACAAAATACTAATGTCATCGTTTCCGAAGTGTTGTTTAATATCCACTTGAATGTGAAAAAGTTAAATTGTGAATTTAAACTTATTTGTTCTCAATACAGTCACTCAACATATTTAGGAATGAATTACTCAATATTTATACCAGATTATAGCTCTTTAGCATTACATATATCTCAGTTGACCCTTAGGGAAATTTTACGGATTGTTTATAAACAGAACTTTAGTAAGTATTCGATAGAGAAGCTTAGCATTGATTCTGCTCCAACGTATACTGACAAATGTACTCAAACAGATAATCATGAAAATTCAAATCTACAAATTAAAAGTTCTGAAACCAGTAACGGTTTTTTTCGAATTTAAACATTTAAACATTCTTCACCAAAATATAAATGGTTTGATTACTAAATTAGATGAGCTAAATGTACACTTGTATTCATTATGTGAAAACACTAACAAAAATCCTGTTGACATTTTATGCATTACCGAACATAATATGACCGCAGAAGATACTAAAATACTTAAATTACAAAATTATATATTAGGAGACTTTTTCTCACGTAAAACTCGGAATGGGGGGTCGTGTATAATGATCAGGTCGAACCACAGATTTAAAGTTATTTCAGAAGCCGGAGGTTTGAGTATCAAAAATATTTTCGAATGTAGTGGGATCGAGCTGACGGACCACAAAATTGTAATATTGTGCATTTATAGACCACCTAATAATAGACGTGACTGTATAGATCAATTTTTTTCTAGGCTAACAGAATCATTAAGTAGATTAGCATACACAAACAAAAAAATTATAGTATGTGGTGACTTTAATATTAATAGATTGGACAAAAACAATATATCCAGACAATTTGAACAATTATTATCAAGCTTTAACCTGACATTAACAATAAATGAACCCACTAGACTGAAAAGCATGACTTGTATTGATAATATAGCACATAATATTAGAGGTTCAAAAACTAAAGTACTGGAACTTTCACTCTCTGACCATACAGCGCAATTTTTGACTTGTCCAGTGAAGAAAAGTTACTACATAACACACTGGTTTAAAACCAAACGTGACTATTCTGAAGGAAACATATTAAAATTTATAGAATGCATTAAAAATCTCAGCTTTGCTGAATGTTACACCTTTGATGACCCTGAAAAAAGCTTTGACACATTTCATACTTTATTTAAACTATTTTATGACTTATGTTTCCCTGAAATACGCGTAAAAATACCGATTGCCAAGAAGCCCGCATGGTTAAGTAAGGGTATACGGATATGTTCGAAACGCAAACGCCAATTATTATGGAAGTATAGGCTAACTTCGAATCCAAATGATAAAACAAAATTTAAAGACTATTCAAAAAGGCTCAGGATTATAATTAAAAAAACCCAAAAAGCACAAAATAATTATTATATTAATTCATCTACAAACAAGGGAAAGGCTATATGGAAAATAGTAAATAATTATAAAACAGTAACTCCAAAAGAAAATATAAAGCAAATAAGAGTACATGACCAACTCATTACACGGCCAAAGGAAATAGCACAATCATTCAACAACTACTTCGTTGATGACATACAGTCTATCTCCAAAGGTTCAGTTACAAATACAACAACCCTTAATAAAAGTTCCAATTCCATTTTTTTAAAACCAACAAATCCTTACGAAATAGATCAAATTATAAAAGGACTAAACAACACTAATAGTACAGGATATGACGAAATAAGTACAAGAATAATAAAACGAGTATCTAGATACATAGCTCCAGTCATTAGTAACATTATCAATCAATGTCTAGAAGGTGGAGTTTTTCCTTCAAAACTAAAAACAACTATTATAAATCCATTATTTAAAAAAGATGATAGGGAGGATATGCGTTTTTACAGACCCATTGCGTTAATACCAGTGATGGCAAAAATTTTCGAAAGGGTTATATATAACAATTTATACAACTACTTTGAGGTGAATAACTTATTTACTAATGAACAATTTGGTTTTCGTAAAGGAAGATCCACCAGCGATGCTTTCTTTAACTTTCTTAAGAAAGTAATGACAGGATTAGACAATAAGCAAAAAATAACAGCTATTTTTATGGATATGACGAAAGCGTTTGATTATGTGGATCATAATATCCTACTAAACAAATTAGAGAGATATGGGATACGAGGGAATGCCTTAAATCTTATTAAATCATACTTATCAAATAGGTTTCAAATTACTCAAATAACGAGACTACATAAAGACACAAAATTTGAACATATATATATGTCAGACCCTAAACTTGTTAAATTTGGAGTTCCCCAGGGGAGTATCCTTGGACCTCTTTTGTTCATTATATACATTAATGACCTACCAAGGTCTATAGACCAGGAAATTATATTATTCGCCGATGACAGCACGGCTATTTTTGCTGATAGTGGTCAAGAAGGTTTTGAAATACAGGTGAATAAATCCCTAGAGAATATTATAAACTGGTTGACAGTGAATAATTTAAAAATAAACATTGACAAAACAAATTATATGATCTTCACTAATAAAAATACGAAGTCAAATAAAATCAATCTAAGCTATAAAGGCAAAACAATAAAACAGGTCAATAACACAAAGTTTCTGGGGATCCATATTGACTCGGAACTAAATTGGAAATTGCATGTGGATGAAGTATGTAAAAAACTTAACCAGTTTTCATATGCTCTCTACGTACTTCGGAAAGTCGTTAATGAAGGCGTACTGCTAAATGTTTATCATGCATATGTAGGTTCTGCACTTAAGTATGGTATTTTGTGCTGGGGTAACTCTACTAACAGAGAATTTGCATTCAAAGCCCAAAAAAAATGCATCAGAAGCATTTGTGGGCTTAAACAAACCGATTCATGCAGAGAGCACTTCAGAAGGTTAAAAATCTTAACCCTAACGTCAATTTATATCTTGGAAGCAGCATCAATCACAAAACGCGATATCAGTAATTTCGAAACAATGAGAAGTACAAGACATAAAAATGAACTTAGGTCAGTTAAATGCAGAACAGTTAAGTTTCAATCCAGTATATTTGGTATGGGTGTTAAAATTTATAATAAATTACCAGACTGTATTAAAAATATTGAAAGACTAACTACATTTAAATACAAACTCAAAGAATTACTGATACAGAAAGTATATTACACAATGAATGAATTCCTAAATGACAAATGTTTTTGACTAAATTTTATTAAATATTATAATAATCCACTTAATTATTATGAAATAGTATACTCTGACATTACTTATTGTACTTATTGATTTGAATCTGTTACATAACTTACTTATTCATTTGTTTTATGACATTGTATAATGTACTTATTTGATTTTATGATATTGTAGGTATGGGGTACTAATTTTTTGAGTTTATGACATTATACAGGATATTTGCTGGAAATATTGACATTGTACAGGGTATTAATTGGAAGTCATGAAATTGTATAATTTAATGATAATTTTTGCATGCCTGAATTGGTACAACACAGTGGACTGCGCATTCACTTGACACCTGGAATTGTATAATTATGTACTGTGTTGAGCAATAAACATTTGAATTTGAATTTGAATTTGAACCAGCCTCTCGATACGAGTATGACAGACGCCCGATCGGGTCGTGATTTTCTGCGCGCTTCCCATTTCAACAAATTATGTGCTCGGCTCCAATAACAACAACATTCATGTTTGGAGGCATTTTGAGGGATGTTTTCTAATCGGAGAGGAGAAAATAGGTTGGCAAACTAGCACCGACATTTATTGATTAGTAGTCTAAATCGTATCATAATCCACAAACCGACTTCTACCACCACTGGGTCATGTAAGAATCTTGTAGCTGACGCCAACCTTCACGCTCTTCTACCAGATTCACCAAGGCTCTATCTGCGTTAGCATCCATTTTTATCCTATTTTAAAAAGGAGGAGATTCGCATTTCGACTGTATTTTTTGTTACTTGTGTTACCTGAGAACTTTTTACTAGTGGAACCGATTTTTATGTTTCTCATGTGGTCCCATTTAAATTTTGTTAAGATCTAATGAAGAACTTCGCAGATTTACAACAGAACTCTTCAAGAAATGACGACAAATCTGTCGGGATAGCTGCAATCGTATGTCTGTTTATTGTTTACACCATTTCATAAAATAACATCAAGCCGGTTCACTTTAAAGGTAACCTACTTATATACCTATTGGCTTCACCATGGTACACTCTGATTCCACCGGTTTTGTTCATGATTCATGTTATTCGAGTAATCTATTCTGGCATTTTAGCTACCTTACTATAAAACTTACCCATTATGTACCACAACTAATTAGCAAAAAATAAAGAAACTTTTTACAAAAAATACAACCGACTCACAGACGAGTATTTGACTTAAAAAGTCGATCAAAATTATTTTGTGATAATTATCGATTGAATATAAAATAAAAAGTAGTTTCAGGTGATAATTTTGTATTTTAAACACCATAGACACGTACAATTTTCCATAAAAAGTTTTTACACAATAATCTTCTAATCAGAATCACCTTCACTAGATTCATCGTCCTCCTCATAGTCAGACTCTGTAGATGACACGTACGATGTCTCCGGGAGCAAGAGTTCTAAAGCCTCAACGGAAAATGGCTTACTTTTTTTCCGTGGCCTTTGCCTGTTACTGCTCAGAAAAGGATCCGAAGTTAGCAGAAGTCTGTTTAGGACATCTCTGTTACAGTCTTCGCGCGAAAATTTTCTAGAAAAATTCTGCCTATACATGCGAAAATGTTTATTTCTCGCCTCAGCCGCCTCTTCTGACCACTGGCCAATAGGCAAAATAGCGTGATCAATTACTGTGGCCCATGTCCTAAAATTTTGTGCATTGTAGGCGACATGGGATGCCATGCATATAATTGTACATAAAGCTTAGCAGTTTGCTCTGCAAAGTTTTCAAATTTCTGCGTATCAATTTTTAGCCCACTTGACAAAGTCTCTAATATGACACTACATTTTTTTATTAAATTAATATCAATCCCAGTAATGCGGGAAGAAGTTTCGGGATTTGAGAAAAATCTCCTTGAAGTGTTCCCGTCATTGGTGTTACCAAACCCTGCCTTTGGAATATCCACTAGCAGCCCCGTTTCCTCTTTAAAAGCCTCTTGAATTATCTTCTTTCTTTCTGCCACTATACTTTTATGCTCTTGACTCCTTGCCTGCCATTTTTTTAATGGTATTTTATACGATAAATGAAGGATTGATTCAAAAAATCGAATTCTGGCATGTAGTGTCGATAGCCCAAATTTAAGAGTATCGGGATTCTCTATGTTTTTTTTAATTAAGTTGTTGAAGTCCTTTGATGTTTACCCACATATATAGCACCTCATGGTAGACAACGTGTTTGTCGCAGCATTGCAAACCTTTGCATCGATCATGGTAAAGGCCAATGTGTGCTTAATTTTTATTAAATCTCCATTCGTTCTCGGTATTTCACTTTTTTTTAGGTTTTTAATCTGATTCTCTATGTAGGAGATTTCTTCATTTGTGATGTCTTTTGTTTCATGAACAAAACGGATTCGTATGGGTCGGCAGTATCTAGCAGAAGAAGGTACTGGGTTTTGCCAAATAATCTTATTTTGATTACCAGTATTACAAATCAATCGTAAGGGCACAAATGAACTCTGAAATATAGATGAATCACTATCTGTACTGTTACCAAATTTTTGTTTATATTGTTGTTGTTGGGAACCATCACAACCCCATTTTGATAAAAGCTCTAAAGAGCTTATTTCTTCTTCATTTATATTTTCGAGTACTTCATTTAAGTACATACATAATCGTGCAGATGTATGATCTAAAAGATCCTGCAAATTTATTTCAGCACATGTTTCTGTAACTCTCATCGACTCTTCACGCGGATAACAGTCTTTTTTGGCCTTTTTAACAAGTGAATAACACGGATAAATGTTCTTGTTTGCAGCATGAATAACTTCGTACTGTTTTCTTGTCAAATCAGCTTCCACGAAAATAGCTAATGCTTGTGATGGTGTATGCTTTTTGACTACTACGTTTTGTATTGAACTATACCGAGTTCTGTACTTTTTGGCTCTTGTTGGCGTTAAAGTCATATCTTTCATAACTTTAGCCGCGTCACCATGTCCCGCAGCACGTTGGCTCATTTGAGCTGCATATGTTAACTCTTCACAGGGTATTTGTTCCCTTAAATCCTTTGTTTTGCGCCTCTTTGCTTGATCGCTCAATTCCTTAAATTGTTTTGTTGGTCGGCCGGCCTTTTTTGTTGTCCACGCAGGTAGTGTAATAAAAGTATTGAGCCATTGTTCATTTTTTATTAAGAAACGTTCTTCCTTGTTACTGGCAGCTGTCCATTTTTGTTTAAATTGGTACTTAAATGACGTTAAGGCACTTCTCAATGAACCTTGTTTATTTTCAGGGCATGTCGTGATTATTTTAAGACGATATTCTAAAAACTTAAACTTTTGGTCTATTTTTCTGTCTGAACATTGTTTTATGAGTTCATAAAGTGATTTTCTAGTCATATCCATTGACGTCATTGGAGTTTCTGGAATAGAAATAGAAATATAAAAATAAAATATTTTTGTATTTAAGCTTATTTCGACTAATTCAGTAAAAAATAAAATAAAAAAATGGCGGGTATATGCGGGACATTTTCCATTAAAAACCTTATCAAGAATAATGAAACTATATGTTACACCCAAAATCGTTACTTAATTAGGTTTAACTCATAAACAAAAACACTTTTAATTACAGAGTTTACAAAAAAATGGTAACATTTTTTATGGAGTACGTTTAAGGTGCAAAATGTCACATAAATCAAGTGTAATACCAAAATAAACATGCTTTTATAAAGTAACTACATACCTTCTTCAAAAATATCCATAATGGTTATCACACAATTTTACCAAACATATACTAAATGCAATTTAAAGATCATGTTTTAACTGTAGTGCCGAGAACAAAGACATACGTTTCACGCAATGGCTGGGTTCCGACTGCTACTACGGTTGGTGGAGAGGCGGTAGGTAGCTAATTGGGCCCTTTAGTGACGTAATATCTATTGGGCTCGCACGATACAATAGTTGTAAAGCAGTATAACAAAATTTGAGTTTTCGACTTTTGATCGGTTTTTTAGATCAAATACTCGTCTGTGCGACTCCCAAATAAAAACACTTTAAAGTGAAAAATTACTTCAATTTCTGAAGCCGGTGTCAAAATATTAAGGAACGAAAACAGGGACATCGACTGCCGAAATTAAAGTTATTTTTCACTTTGAAGTGTTTTTTTTTGGAAGCCGATTGTATTTTTTCGTAAAAGTTTTTTTATCCAACCAACTCCAAATCTCAATCAGTTACTTTATTCAAAACACATCTGCTTAAAGTAACTGTTTGTAAATTCGGTAACTCATCATCCTCTTGCCTTAATTCCAATTTATTTGGCGTCGGTGCAGGTTTTTTTTCTTCCGTACACCTCTATTTCTATGTTGCTTTCTACCTACTTATATCTTCTTTAAACATCTCTCTGATCTTCCTCTACGTCTATCCACATTAATTCTCAAAACTTTCCTCACGTCTCGAGAATTTCGGAAAACGGTGCAACAAAAAGAATTTTTACTCCAAACCCGTATTCCGCAGTAAGTATTGACCACAGACATAAATCTAACTAGATGACGCGGTTGTATGTACTTCGGGTGCCAAAAAACGGAGTAAAGTTACGATCAATGATCGTAATCTGAGCTTTTCATTTAGCACGCACCACCACGCGGCACCGGCAATCCACCGATATCTAGAAAAATGCCTTTTTATGCAATATTAAGCTTTAAAGAATCTACAGAAAAAGTTTGCCGAGGCATTGGAAATATTTTCCGGTAAATAAATTTGTTTTTAAATTATTTGTGAAAAAGTTAGACGCTTGGTTTTCATACACATGGAGGGACTTGCGTAATCTAGTTAGATTTATGTCTGTAGTATTGAAATATTCAGGAGTTTACTATTTTCTCAACATTCGCGCCGATGTGCCTACACTCATGCAGCTCCTGAAAAAGCTTTTAACCTCTACCTTTAGCTGTCGCCGACATGCTGGATTAAAAAAATGTGAGTAAGTAGGTCAGTGACAAGCATTGTACTGGCGTCGGGGGTGTTAATCTACTCATTACGCCTGAGAGCTTGGCTCTACGTATTGTTAAGGGAAGACTGGTTTTAAAATTACCATTGTGAAGTGTTTTTTTGAATATTAGCACTATTATTTTTTATTATATCAGCTGTGCTATTCTACGGGTGGATAAAGGTTTCTCTCCAGTCTTTCCACTTCTGAGTTTTCTAGCTGATTGTAGTTGTGCCCAATCCCTCATGAATCCGTTCAGGTCATTTGATTATCTTTACCTCGGTTCACGACGAGACGTTGCTTTCAGTTATTTGTAAGTAAATCCCTAAAAAGCTGTTTTTGGAGTTATCCATGGAAAAAAGGTCTAGTTAAATTCACTTAAATAAACAACCCAATAAAAACTAAATGTGTGTATTTGAACAGTTGACCGCGTGCTCATGTCAGTGGCAACGACTTAACTTTGAGCTGAACTCGCGTAGTAGGTAAGGTAGTTACGAAGAACAACAGAATACAAGGGCAGCAAAGAATACTCGTTTTTATCACTGATTTGCTGCCTGAAGTGTATTTGAAGAAAGTAATAAATAAAGAAAAGCGCACATAAAATATTAACTTAGTAGAATACTATTAGTAGATTGTACTTTATAATGAACTAGTAATAATAAGAAAGGAAGGCTTACTTGATTGAAAAGAAATGTTATTTTCCTTATCATTTACCCGGAACATCGATGTGGGTACCAATTTTACCCTTGACCGTACTTGGGCAAAGAATATAATAGGAAGGGCAGGTCCGGTATAAAGCTATTTTAGTAGGAATCGATGGTTATGTGAGAAGTGACAGTGAGGAGCCACATCTAACCCTTTATACCTGCTACATATTATATTGTAAAAGGTCAAATTAGATTAATTTGCAAAACTAAGCAGTCAACGGCCGCTAGTAGTTACTTAAAAATAAGTAAAAGTTGTATTTTTTACCCGGCTGCAAGGAAAGGGTTGCAATATTTTTTTTCTTCCAAACTCATCGAGTGGGGTATCAAAGTGAACGGTTTTTAGAGGTGATTACTAAAATATATACCACTTATATGATTAAAGTCATTCGAGGAAAGTCGGAGGATATTTATAGTTTTCGTCAGCCAGCTCGCGAATATGTATCCTCCGACAGCACAGCATGATTTTCTTCTTGTTGACATCTTTGCAGTCGAGTTTTATGTTTTATTTTTTTTAATTTTGTTGTATAAAGGCATGCGGATCACAAAGCCAAAAACCGAACACTGGGCCCTTAGCAATATTGCGACTCCTGGATCCGCAAGTTCTATACCCGCGAGACTGACTCGAGCGTTTTAATTTTAGTCAAAACAAGCATAAGTCACAGATCTTAAATCTGGAAAGAAATCTTCATGCTCTTTAAATACGATTTATTTGGCTTTAGTGCAGAAAGTATTTACGACGATTGTAATCTAAACTCAAACTAGATTCGATTGCCAAGTAAATTCCGCTACCCGACTATAGATGGCGGTATTCTCAGTGGTTGCAATTATAAACTTTATTGCGCTTATTGTAAGGTTGACATTCGTGTCATAGGTAGATATCTACTGCTACTCGACCAGGGAAGTAACTTGCATTTTTAATTACATTATCGATATCAGTAGATACCCGATTTCTTCATTCGAAAAAATATACCTTGTATGGAGTTCAGTAAAACTGTAGTATGAATGGCTTAGTATTATTTAAACATAAAATATTATATGTATAAAATTCTATAACTGTTCGTTAGTCTCGCTAAAACTCAAAAACGGCTTAATTAATCAATTTCTAAAAAATGTTGAGAACATATCGTGCTTGATTTGGATGGCATCCAATTAACTCTACCCGTTGCATCTATCCATTTCTCTTTGACCTCTTTTCCTTTTCTCTTTTTGTTTGTCTTTGGGAAACCTAAAAATCAGAAGGATTTTTCATTTAGTGATTTCAAGAAATTGCTGCACAATCAATCATTGTAATAATTATTATGCATACAAAGCGTACTTCTAAAATATAGGTTCCTATTTTCTTTTATCGATATCCATCTATAAAATCAATACCCGACCCGACTGCATCCCTAACTGAGTAGTGAAGAACTTTCGAGAACGAAATAGTGAATACATTCAATCCAAAATAAACTTTATTTTAATCGCGTAAGGTTGATTTCAACTAGACGTTTTATTAAATTATTAGTAAATTAAAATTTACTAAGATTTTATTAGATTTTTTTTTTATCGTTTTTACCGATGATACGAAATAACTCCTTGTTTCTCCTACTGTCATTTTTGAACTCCAAAATGGAAAAAAACGGCATAGTTACGTAAAAAAAGAGAGAGCGAGACTAGCAACTCGACGTTCAACAACATGTTAGGAAACGACTGGAATCGCTTTTGAGTGGAAGCGCTTATTAGTAACACGCGTGCCACGCCTACTTTGCATTGCCACTGTTTTTTCTGTTCCATGTTTGAGATACTGGTTTCCGTCTACCAGGTGGAAAGTGGTACGATTTGGTACAGTTACAAATATTCACTTACCCTTGCCCTCGTGGTGGTCTTCTGGTCCCGTGACCAATCCCGCGTGTGGTCGGGGGATGTGGGGTAAAATATATATAATAAAGGAGAAATGAGGGATAATCGATGTCTCCTGGACCGGAAGCGCCGGCATCCACCAGGCACGTGGTCGTCACAAAATACCTCGCTACGCGCGAAATACACACAAATACAACTGCACGGGCGAAGCACAATACCAGCGCGAATGTCGAACGTAATTCTCAACAACGATGGGTTGAATAATCAACAATTATAATAAAATCAAACGAGAGCCCGATATTACGTCCAGCCATGTCAAAATCACAAATTATCAGTCTAGTGTCAGCCGTCAACTCAATCACAAGCCGTAAAATCGATGACAGCCAAAGACCTTATACGTATTTCTTACTACTAGACTGTGTACCAAAATTTGTTGTTTAGCTACAATGAAATCTATCATCATACACCTAGGTTAGCTATTTCCTTATAAGCGGTAGCTAACCAAAAGCGGTCCTGGCGAGAGGGTTTCCGCTGGTAGTGTGTCCTTATCTGACCACTTGCTAGCTCAACTAATCATTGGGTTTGGTACAAATGGTAAAAAAAAATATATTTTTCTTTTTATGTTATACCAAAACGAACAATTCATAGACTTTGACAAGTATTTAAATATTTCTAGAAAAGTATATAAATATTTCTACAGTTCCTATATTTAATCAATTCATTGTATTTAAAAAAAAAATACTGAGTAAGAGTAGTACTTTTAAATGTTTGGGCCTGGTAATACTAAATGTAGGGTTTGCGGATTTTTTGGCGGACTTAGTTAGAGTGAAATTCAGCGGCTGTTAATAATATTTGAAAATTGATTCCTAGTGGAATACAATTGGTGTAGTTTTATTTCTCAACTGTCTACGCAACTGGACAATATGTGGAATCATAGAGATCCTTTGAGGTATATTTAGCTGCCGGTATTTCAAAGCACCGTCAGAAGACTGCAGGGTCATCTAACGCCTCTCCTTCATGAGCTTGAGAGTAGGATCAGAGAGCTTTTTGTTCCAATCTATATGATGGTCTTGAAGAATGAAACTTGAAGAGACTTGGGATTTGAGGATTATTGAGTCCTCCCCCTCTCTTCGAACTTCAGATAACCCTTTAATACTCCATCGTAAACTGCTGAATTCCTCTTCGAGTTCGGTGATATTTTCGTCGGTCCGGAGTGTGCGCGTGTTGTACGTTGCCAGGTCCAGTCGTCGGTATTTGTTGGGGTAGCCGGATCTCGTCCGGGATTCTTAGCACCCCTTGCCATACCGTAACCTCGACCGCTACCGTAGTCGAGGGTACAGGCTGCCGGACAATAGGGGCTATGTTTTATTTGTGCTATTCATGGTGAGTGCTTTGCAGGCGGATTGGTGATCGCAGTATGGTTGTTACAAATGCGCAGATAACGCTGCTACCCATTCTCTAGTTTTTCCCTTTGTCGCCTCTTACGACGGCGACGCCCACGGGTAAACATGGAATGGTGAAATTCTTGACGCCCGACACCATACGGTTAGTGATGTAGATACCAAAAAAATATAAACACTTTTTTTTATTAACTATAAATTAGGTAGGTTTAGGTAGCGTAGTTAGGTAGCATCAACATATCGGAATACTTAAACTATCGTTTTTACAATCAATTTGTCCCGTGTTCTGTTTGGTCATGGACACCTCATTAGAAAGAGACACACTACCAAAGGGAGCCCTCTCGCTCGGACCGGTTTTTGCGCCATAGTGCAAAGTCTAGAAGTAAGAAGCATAAGGTCTTTGATGACAGCGAGCTGACGTAGTGTTGCATCAATAACAAAAAATAACAGGTAAAGGAACGTTTTGTTTCAGAACAGATTTTGATACCAATCACAGCCATCATGTCTGCGGACTTTTGCTGTTTAATTTCATTTGAACCATATTAGCAAAAATATAAAGTAGTTATTGTATTCGAAATCAATTTCATAATTAAACAACATAAAAAATCTTACGTACTGATCTTGAAATATTTAGGGAAAAGCATTTCCACTTTCTCCCCCAAATGTTTTATATTTTCAAGAAACACCTGAGTGGAGATTACCATGCTTCAGACATTTACTCACAGACAAACATACTTCTTTTGGGGGTAGATCATGACGTATAATAAAGACACAAAAAGCAAATAAGGAAAACTATAATACACATATAAAACGGTAAATGATTCTCTTTTAAACATTCCAAATAGACATTTTATTTTGATTCTGTCACCTAGCAAACTTGAATATTGTAATCGGTACATTATCATATTCACATAATAAAGGGTTTTGCATACATATAAATCAAACTAGATAACGCAATCGCCATCTGTATGAAAACCAATCGAGTCACTTTTCACACACAATTTAAAAACAAATTTACTTACCGATGAAAGAAAATGCCTTTGAAATTGAAACTCAAATACGGCATAATTAGGCATTTGTCTATATTTCAGTTAATGTTCGGTGCAAATATTGCTAAATGAAACAGCTTAAAGTAGGAGCTAAAGTCAGCGCCAGATAACAAAAAAATAAAAGTCGCTAACACCTGTCTACCAATATATTCCAATATTTCGAAACGATATGAAAAAAAATGTAAAGGCAGTGTCGCTAACACGATCAAACAAATGTTTCTTGGTAAGGGGCGTCCTTGACTCTTTCACTTGGCATCAGTAATGAGTTAATATCTCATAAACGCGTGGACCGATGTACATGATTTAAATGGATAAAATGGCACCACGCATATACCTTTCATTTGAGACTAAAATTATCAAAATATCTCCATAAACAAAAAATCATGTTGCCAAGTATTAATACTTTTTGGTACAAGTCGGATCAATGACATTTATTTTTTTGTTTTTTGTCGGAGACTTTAGTCTCACCTTTACTCTCGTTTTAAACACGATAAGTACATACATTCGCGTCATCTAGTTAGAATCTCACAATATAAATAGCATGTACGTAGGTACATAAGGCCGGAGGGACCATTGTGTCGGTACTAAGGATTAGTTCGGATCACCGGCCACAACGTCTCATGTTTATGAAACGGACGCTAAATTACATTTAAGTAGATTTGTTTTGGTCTCATGTGGTTCGGTGTGGCATTTATTATAAATAAAGTTGAGTTCTTCCTCTATATAATTATTGAATATGGCAAATATAGTAACGAACATACGGAGAAGTTTATTTTTGTTAAATCTTTGCTGTCTCACAGTTGTGCGAAAGCCAGAGTCCGGACTCGTACCGCACAATATGCAGCATCAAATCAAGCTGTTTCATTGCTCAACACCCTGACTGCTCAGCATCCGGATGTGGACATATTCCACTCCAATGTGCGTGTATTTTTGAAGAGTTGTAAAGAATGTTTTAGCGACTAAATGAGTTAATTGGAATTTGTTATAAATGATAAATGATAAATGATTTTATTTCTGTAAGTTGGTTTGTACAAACACTTTTACATGTCGAACATATTTTTAAAACTAGATGAGGTCGGCGTTTCCTATCTGACTACTCTGAGAAGAAAGGCCGAAACAAACTCAGAGGTCACAGTCTCTTTTAAAGTCCTGACAAAATCTTGATTAGATCATGTGAAGACCATGTAGACTGATGTCTGAAATGGTCTTTTGAGGAAAGAACCAGCCAGATTGAGTGGACCTGTCCAGTCAGTGCACGCATTTGTCAATAACCGAGCAGCTCAACTCAGAATTTAAGGAGCTCAACGATTCGACGAACAATACCAAAGAAAGGACATTCGGGTAGGCCGCATAAACTACTCAAACTGCCAGACCATGATTAAAAACTAAGATAAATTTAAATAAAAACTAAAAAAAAAAATATCCACATAGTCTTCACATTCACAATAATTAAAATTAAATAATATAATACTTTAAAAAGTAAATATTCTTGTCATTGCAAGAAAACCAAAAAAATAAAATAAAATATTTATAATAACAAAATTCATAGTGCAAAATATAATAAAAAAACAAAATTAATTGGAGCAGCTCAATCCCAAGCCTTTTTGTCCTCAATGTAATCTTTTGTTGTATAAAACGCTTTCTGGCACAACTTACGTTTAATGAAAGACTTGAATTTATTAAGACTTAGATCTTGCACGTGGCTTGGAAGCTTATTATAAAAGCGTACACATTGACATCTAAACGAGTCACCTATTTTCTTGAGCCTTGTTGTAGGTACTACAAATTTGTGTTTGTTCCAGTATTTATGTTATGGATATCACTGTATTTTTTAAACAATTTTATATTTTTATGGGCATATAAAAGATTTTCATAAATATACTGAGAAGGCACAGTCATTACATTAATCTCCTTAAATTTCTCTCTGAGAGAGTGTCTCGGGCTTAATTTATAAATTGATCGAACAGCTCTTTTCTGCAAAACAAAGATAGTCTGGATGTCGGCGGCATTTCCCCACAACAGCATACCGTATGACATTACACTATGAAAATAACTAAAGTATACTAAACGCGCTGTCTCTATGTCAGTTAAATTACGAATTTTTCTAACAGCATATGCTGCGGAGCTTAGCTTCTTTGACAATTTATCTATATGTGGGCCCCACTGAAGCTTAGCATCCAAAGTTAAGCCTAAGAATACTGTGCTATTTTCAGGATTCAATTCTTCGCCCTTTATCAACACATCGGTTTTCACCTGCCTAACGTGAGGTAGGGTAAACTTAATGCATTTGGTTTTTTTTTCATTAAGAAGTAAATTATTAACATTGAACCAGTGAACTACTTTTGAGATCGCGCTATTTACATCGTCAGTAACCAGCTGCTGACGTTTAAGTTTAAACAAAAGTGAAGTATCATCCGCAAACAACACTATATCATGGTTATCCTTTATGAGGTAAGGCAAGTCATTAATATAAATAAGAAACAAGAAAGGACCAAGAATCGAGCCCTGCGGGACTCCCATTGTTACCATAGATCTTTTTCCATTAACGTCAACGGTCTGAATCCTATTACTCAAATATGAAGTAAGAAGATCTAGAGCGCTGTTCCGGATCCCGTAGTGGCGGAGTTTCCTGATTAGCGTTTCATGAAAAACACAATCAAATGCCTTGGACAAATCACAAAAGATTCCCAAGGCATCGCACTTATCTTCCCATGCATTATAAATATGTCCTAAAAGCTCAACACCGGCATCAGTAGTTGAACGACCCCTTGTAAAACCGAACTGTTTGGTATGTAATAATTTATGTTTATTAAAAAATCTTTGCAATTGCTCTAAAATTAATTTCTCAAATATTTTGCTAAACGTAGGTAGTACTGAAATAGGTCTATAATTTGTAGGGTCTGATGTACTACCTGATTTAAACAAAGGTATTATTTTACTATTTTTCATAAGGTCAGGAAACTCCCCACAGTCGATACAATTATTAAAGATAATAGCTAAACTAGGTGCGACAATGTCAATAATAGACTTAGCAACTTCTACAGAATGACCCCACAGATCTGCAGTCTTTTTAACATTTAAAGTGTGAAAGGTTTTAATTATGTCTTTACAAGTAATATGTTCAAAACGAAATTCCGAATTGCAAACATTAACATTTTCTTTTAGCAAAGACTCAGCAACAGAAGGTGATGAGTTTAAGTATTTAGTAGTTGAAATGGGATATCTGAAAAGAAATTTTCAAAGGCCACTGCGACTTGTGAGTCTGATTTTATGATGTTGCCATTAATAGACAGGCCGTAGTCAATATTTCGGTTACCAGATCTTCCCGTTTCACTATTAATAATATTCCAAGTCGTTTTAATAACATTACTACTGTTTTTAATCTTCGAGCTCAAATAACGCGACTTGGCCAAACAACAAACTTTTTTAAATAATTTTGAATAATTTCTGACATATAAATTAAATTCAGCAGTGTTTACATAAGTCCTTTCACTGTACAGCTCATAAAGCCGTGTTCTACTTTTATGAATACCAATTGTAGCCCAATCACTGAATGATGCGTTACTATTAACGGAGATAGTCTTGGGAATAAAGGTCGAATTAAATTGTTTACAGTATATACTAAAAAAATCATCATATAGATGATTAGGATCAGCATCAATTGACAAAATTGGTAATTTATTAATGAGTTTAACTTTAAAAGCTGCCAAGCGACTTGCAGTTTTGGGGTTAACAGTGATATCCTTTTTAGCCACTTTGTTGCTTTGGTTTGGTATAGTAATCCTCTGCCCGCAATGATCAGAATCTAGTAAATTTATAATTTCTTTGTGGACTGGTGTAACATTAGTATAAATATTATCTAAGCATGTAGCACTAGTTGGGGTTATTCTTGTGGGCTCCAAAAATAGGTTTACAAGATTGTAGGACCTAAACAGACTTATTATTTTACTACAAGAACCTGAGTTTTCTAATAAATTAACGTTAAAATCACCACAAGTGATAATGGATTTATTCGAGTTACAAATCTTGTGTAACACTTCATCCATTACCTTTTCAAAGCAGTCATACAATCCTGAAGGCGGTCTGTATACGCTTAATACAATAAACTGCTCCAATTCTATACAAGCTATTTCAACTGTCCGCTCAACAGATAGGCTCACAATATCCTTACGGTCTTTAAATTTAAGCTGGTTACTTACTAAAATCAATGAGCCACCATGTATAGCATTAACTCTGCTGAATGAACTACCAACCTGGTGATTATTTAAATTGAACAATAACTGGTGGCTTTTAAGCCAATGTTCTGTTATACAAAGAATATCAATACTGTTAAAATTCATAAACAATTCTACTTCTAAATCTTTGTTCATAAATCCTTGAATATTTTGATGCACCAGGTTAATACTATTTACCAAATTTAAACTTTTATTTGATTTTATTTTGCAATTTTTATCCTGTATAACTTTGCAAGAGGTTGTCCCTATTGTCCTAATTTCTAATTTAAATTATTATCAATATCAATTTCTGATACCAAATCATTGGCTGAATTAAATAACATTCCTTGGCATAGCTCAATAGAAGCAAGTTGTTTAGCCAAATTCTTGGCTGTAATAGAAAAATAATATGATAGCGACACAGCTATCTGTCTTTTATAATACTTTGAAAGAAAGTACCTATCCATGAAAAATTTATCTTTTGTCAAATAAAAGTGATTACCAACATAATTGTTAGTGTCAATTAAATGGAATAAATTACTACTATATGTTAAATTATGTAATGTCCTATTCAATTCGTATCTAAGATTGTTTTCTTCCTGTGGCAAACTTTGGCTGTATGGGAAAGTGAACATCACAATTTTTTTTATACTAAGGTTGCACAAAGTTCTATAATGTTGGAGTAATTCTCCTTTGTTCACATTACCCCTATTACCAATAAATATTAATAATGTGGTATCCTGGTTAAAATTGCATTTTATAACTTTTTTCATTATGTCAAATAAAGAACAGCCAGGCATACAGTAGTTCATTATTGAGTGTCCTGGATATCTATTTGTCAACAAGTGGCCTAAATCCTTTCCAATTTCATCACAAAATAATACTATTTCTGTATTTACTTTCTTTTTAGGCAAACAGTTAGTAATTTCTAATGGCAAACTTGCACTAGACTGCGGTATGGTGGCATCACATATTGTCAATGAATGGTCCGGTGTGGGTTCAACAGATGGTGGTTGACAATGATCACATTTGTTAATTTGTGAGCTTACCAGCTCATTCATTGCCAATACATATTCCCTCATTTGGTTTTCAGAGGCTGTATATTTGATGGTCATAGAAGTATGTTTCTCCTGTAGATGGTCAAGTTCATACCGCAAGTCTTCTGTGTCAGTTTGGTATTTTCTAGTACTTTTTTCTAAGTTAAATGAATACATATCTAATTGTTTAAGTAGATGCAACCTTTCTCTATTAAGTTTTACATTTTTGATGAAAAACCTTTGTTTTTTGATCATTTTCTTAGTTTTAACTATGTATTTGTTAATTTTAATGTATTTTTTTTAAATGTGTGTTGAATTATTATTATGTAATTGTTATTGTTAATTTATTACTGAATTTAAATTATTATTTTTGATTTTCTATTATTGGACTGTTATTATTATTTGTTGAATTATTTTTTATTGAATTATGTTTTTGTTTATTAATGTTGGTTTAATTGATTTGCCTGTCTGTGTTTAATCTGGGTGAATTTTAAATTATTAATATAATTTGACTTATGTAATTCTATAAATATTGACTGTCTGCACGTGTTGGGTGAAACTGTGAGTGCAGAGAGTAATTGCAATAAATAAATAAATAAATCTCTAAGTGCCTCCAGAAACTCCTTTCCTGCAGCATCTCTGGTATGAGACACTGAAATAGAAAAGAAAAATTCTTGTCATGGTTTGACAGTTTGCAATATCGTTATTAAAAAAAACACGCTAGACTTTGTTTTTAAAGCTTAGTATGAGACCGAATAACTGAAAATTATGGACGAATTTCACAAGAATGTGATAATCGCATCACATTTATTATTTCCCTCCTGCCGTTACGACTAAAAAAACACGGCGAAAACCCCTTCCTTTTATTATATTACAACAATGAAATGAAAATTCCAGGTAGACAAAATTAAATCATATTAGCGTAAGCAAAAACGGGATCCAACTCGCTCAATCAAAGAGGTTATTCCAAGTAACTAGCTAGCATAACAAGTTTAACCAGAACGGGGGGAAATTTCGCTACGCTTCAATAGTTAGTCGAGAATCCAACGAACTTCATCTTAAACAAGCTGATATTAAAATTCTCGTAAGGGCTTGTTTACACGGGATTTTTAAAACCTATCGAGATAGTACTGACTTCTTCACTATTGCTTAAGCTTGTTTAAAATAGTAGTCTATGATTAAACCAATTGAAACTGAAGCATATTTATTAAAGTCAACAGACGAGTGATGACAATGTCACAAACTGTAATTTTTTGTAAGTTTCTTTCATACTTTACAACATCTGTCGCTAAAATGTGACAATTATGTAGTTTTTGACAAATATATCGTTTAGACAGTTATATTAAATAGGTCCTAGTATATACTGCTCGACATGACATACGGTGCAGAGCGTGGACCATTTTTTTTGTTTTTTTGTTCCGGGCGTCCCAGGGCGGAGGACATCCAATGAGAATTTCTTTCAGACTCGTACTGACTAAAAACCACTCCGGTGATCCATCTTACACCTACGCTGGGGGTTGCGGGAACAACGATACTTCCGCAAACTAATCTGTTTACGAAGAGTCGATAGCCGTTGGCGAAGGCGAGTCTTAAAGTAGAGACCATATATGAGCAAATGTAGCGTGGAACCCTCTAGCTAGCCGGTCCATCATAGCTTCAAAGCAAGGTCGGGGACAGATTGGTTGGGCAAGGCTGAGGACAGGGTGTTGTAGCGCAGCTCGGAAGAGGGATGTTTCCTGCAGTGGACTGCGATGGAAGGAGTTTATTTTGATATTTTATTATGTAGGCTCGCGCTTGACCACTATCTCATTCTCACCTGATGGTAAGTAATCGATGGTGTAACGCGCTTGCCTAGAAGTGACACGTAACACTCTGGACTTAAAAACCCCGAGGTTGTAGCTGTCGGGAATCACAGACTCCGGCAGAGAATGTCACGTTGTTGGTTGATTTCGAGATCACTGTTCAGGGTGTTGAAACGATGAGACGAAGTGTCAAGTGAATTTAAAATATTAACAACTTCCCTGTTCAATATATGACGTTATTGTTTAACTATTGTGGCTGCTATGTGGACAGTGAACCTGTTAAAGCTACAAAGCTCGCTCGTGTTAACTTTGCACAACTAATATCAATACTCTAGACACGATTGAATAAGAAATTCTTGCACATGCATTTAATAAATTGAATCACGAATGCCAAGTTCTCAGAACAAAATGCACTACGATGACATCTTGATATCCTCGCTTCCTAACGACGTGCCATTGCGATCAAGTCGAGCTTATGCTGAGACAGCGCTGGAGAAATTGTTCGTTGTTTTCTACATTCAAATGGTAGAAGAAAAATCGTTATAAAGTCGCCATTTGACTATTCCTGCGGCTCGTATTGCATGCGTGCGGTTTTGGCCAAGCCAATTTTATCACACAGGTGCTTCCAATTACGGGCATAAAGATTAGATCATATGTCCTGTCTATTGACATGGTTTCCTCATGTAGGTATGAAATCCGTTCAGCCATTGAGGCGTGATTGGATAAGAAACATCTGAATATACAGACTTGTATAAACAGTAGAATAAAATTGCCTTGTCACCTCCTCTGCTTTGTATTGCAAATCTAATATTGTATGCATCTTTTTTACATGCATTAATTTAGTTTGACCTGTCTGAGTAATCAAAGCAAGCTAGTTAAAAGTGACGATGTGAACCACTTCCCGGAGCTCGATTGAGCTGAAATTATGCGCATACGTTTGTAAAAAGAGCAAAAATAACTATCATTTCGGAAGTCGGTGTCTTCTGGTACCTCTTCTTTTTTCTGTCGTTTTGCAACACCGACTTCCAAAACTTTTTGTGAAAACAGTTTTTATTTATCGTGCATCACTTTATTTTTATAAAGGCGATGACTTGAAACGTAGTATTTTAGGTTATTATTGAATTTAATTAACGCTTGCTTTGAAGACACACAACATGTAGGATAGATTAAGCTCCATCAATCTAGCTAACATGTTATCTTAACAAACTGAAAATTAATATCTTAAACTTTACTCTACAACATAATAAATTAACGTGGAGTCTACTAGTTAACAGGAAGACAGTTCGTTAATCTAGGATTAACATTGTATACATAAAACAGCCTTCGATATAGTGCGTAATATTATTCTATCCAGGCGCGAATTTAGTTCAAAGCAAAGGATTTATAGCTACGTATATACCTAGATTTATACCTAGGTACATTTCTAGGTCGCCTGAATAAAGCCTCCTTGTAGGTACAATGTAGGTTGCAAGGAAAGCTTTTCTGTCGGAATATTCTAACATCTCCCAGGAAGCTTGCCTTTAGAACATGATACGTATTGAAAACGAATTTGTAGAATACGTTTTAAAAAAAGACGGTGGGTTGTGTGTGTTTGTAAATTGGGTTTGAGAAATATACGGGTACTGCTTAATCTTGTTGTTTTTAACCCGCGACGGAGAAAGAGTGGTGTTATAAGTTTGATGTATGTACCTGTGTGTTTGTGTATCTGTCTGTGGCATCATAGCTCCTAATCGGATGAACCGATTTTAATTTGGAGAATTTTTGTTTGAAAGGTAACTTTATCGAGAGTGTTCTTAGCTATGTTTA
Organism: Orthosia cruda; assembly: GCA_964057195.1. Classification (NCBI taxonomy): domain Eukaryota; kingdom Metazoa; phylum Arthropoda; class Insecta; order Lepidoptera; family Noctuidae; genus Orthosia; species Orthosia cruda. The sequence goes on along the minus strand of OZ059830.1, from coordinate 14,388,210 downwards.
ATGAAAATCGGTTCAGCTGTTAAAAAGTTATGGGCGTTTTTCTGTTTGAATCGGGCTGTTTCCGCAAGATATCCTGTCATAATTACGTGTTTAATAGATTGTGGATCGAAGCGTGTCTACTACTTGATAAATTATGTAGTATGAACTAAAAATATGTCAAGGGACTATTAATTTTTCTATATCCATACCATTTTGTGACATCCACCAATGCTCTTTCAGAGTTGATCTATTTACTACTTAATATCAAACCAATACTTTTTTGAACCACAGTTGCTTATCAATCAATATCTAACATTTTCCTTTAGAAACTTATCAAAAACCTTTCATCTTTCAAATTCGGCCCTGAACATTCCTAACAACATATTACGGCGCACAACTATAATGATATACCCAACATTATTAGGTACGCTAAGTTATAACTTACATAATAGGTTCAACATTTTCTCGTCTCAATAAACAGAATACGATAAGAACAAGTCTTGCGTTCGTAATCTAACTAGCCGGCTAGATTCGTTCATAAATAGATGTTCTATATCGATTACTCCCGTAGACGAGATTCTAGTCGTACCCGCTACAGTTAGACATCAAAGACGCCTATAATTCATTAGGTTAGCTTCTTTGTGGAGAATTAGTAGCTCTGTAAAACTGGTGAGGTGTATTAAAGCTATATACATATTTGCAATCAATGCGGTACAAAACATAGTACCTAAAACAATTTTTTGGCGCAATGACACATCTCATCATGAATTAGCTTGCACAAGAAAACTATAAGATTTATGCAGTGAAATAGAAGAATTCCCAATACAATGTACTCCTAAAAAAACTTTTTAACAAAAAATCAAACCGACTTCCTGAACAAAAAGCTACAAACCAAAAAATAACTTTCTTTTCCGAAGTCGGTGTCTTTGTACCCATTTTTTTTTCAGTTTTTCGACACCGACTTCGGAAAAGAAAGTTATTTTTTGGTTTGTAGCTTTTTGTTCAGGAAGTCGGTTTGATTTTTTGTTAAAAAGTTTTTTTATTTTTCTCTTTTTAGTTTTGGTAGGTATCTCCAATTAACATGATAATCATTTATGGCCAAAGTACATCTCATGACGATTCCAATAAGCCCAAGCACGACTAGGATACATTGTTTTATTTCAGAGTTCCAGTGCCTACCTTCCGGCTTCATCATCAGAACAGTTCAATGGTACCATTTTCATCAGTACCATTCATTTATAAGTATTTGCTTAATCATAGTCGGTTAACTATTCGAGATATTTTATACCCGTGACATACTTAGCATTAAGGAGTTTCAGTGGCCATCTGTGGTCTTCTTCATCAGTTCCACTTCACCAAATTATACTTTCTGAGTGCAAGTGATTGCATTGTTGGTGAAAATACCAAAATCAGTATATAAATGCCTATAATATTTGAAGAGTTCCCTCGATTTCTCTAGGATCCCATCATCAGATCCTGACATGATGACTATGGGACCAACTAGGAAGTATACCCTTCAAAACAAAAGAAGATTTTTTGAAATCGGTCCAGGCGTCTTTGAGTAATCGGGGAACATAGGTACATAAAAAAAAAAAAAAAAGATTCCGACGAATTGAGAACCTCCTCCTTTTTTTGAAGTCGGTTAAAAATAGCACACAATAATATTATGCCTCTTGGAATCGGGCGGAGGGTATTTTAACGTCAAAGCTGAATCGGAAAAGGATTTAAAAAATATAGAGGACTTTAAAATTCTACAGTCACTATTAACAGTTGCATTCCATCGATTGCTACAATATCCTAAGTAGTAAGAGCTTTCTGAATCATCTCACAAGACCGGGTTGAAAGGTCTTCAATAAATATATAATCGTAGCGCTGACTTTATAAAATACTAGCCTCTACCCGCGATTTCGTCTGCGTATCATTAGTACTTCCTTGAGAAATTAATTGTTCACCATACTTTTTTTACTACTGATAGGCTCGCGCTTGACCACCATCTCACCTGATGGTAAGCGACGATGTGGTCGACGGTGTAACACGCTTGCCTAGAAGAAACCTATTCACTCTTGACTTAAAAACCCCGAGGTTGTAGCTATCGGGCAACTCAGACTCCGGCAGAGAATTCCACTCCTTAGATGTACGCATAATGAAAGTATTTTCTAAACGTTTAGTGCGTATGGGTGGGATGTCCACCATGTACCGATGGCGCATCGCCGTACGTCTTGTAGTCCGATGATTAAACGGGCTAGGCGGAATTAGATCATGCAATTCCATCGCACACTCCCCGAAATGTAACCGATAAAAAACCGACAAGCTGGCAACTCGGCGACGATGTTCAAGGCTCTGGAGCTTTGAATCAACCAGTGCCTCATTGCCAATGAGCCTCTTGGCCCGTTTTTCGATCGACTCTAGTGCATCAAGTTGGTACTTGGCGGATCCGTCCCAGAGATGAGAACAGTATTCCATGCAAGATCGAACTTGCGCTTGATACAACTGTTCTGGCGTGAAGTACCGTCTCACCTTCGCAAGGATCCCCAACTTTTCGGCAGCCAGTTGAGCTTTTGCCTCAATGTATAGGCCGAAATTGAGTGTCGATGTCAACGTTACGCCAAGAAGCTCAAAATGGTCCCTTATCGGCACGGTCACACCTCGGAAAGAAGGAGCCGGGTTGAATTGGCTCCTTTTAGCGGAAAAAGACACGCTTGGGTCTTAGCAGCATTGAACCTGACCAGTTTGGCATCGCCCCATTCGGATACGGCCTTCAAGGACATATTCAAGCGCCCAACCATGGCCTCCTGGAGAGACCGGATCAGAGGTCCAGTAGCACGCGCGTCGGTCACTTATCTCTCAACAACAGTGCTGTCGTCCGCATACCCAAAGGTGCCGGGTTTTAGCAGATCGTTTATGTGCAGCAAGAACAATGTTGCTGAGAGTAACGACCCCTGAGGGACCCCAGCATTAATACCCAGTTGATCAGACGAGCGGCCATCAATAACCACTCGAATGGACCGGTCCCTCAGGAAGTCTGCGATCCAATCGCACAGACCACTGGGCAGACCGAATAAAGGAAGCTTACCAATAAGGCTTTCATGCCAGACCCTTTCAAAAGCCTTCGAGATGTCGAGGGAGACGGCAAGCGCTTCCCCGTTCATCTCGATGGTCTCACTCCAGATGTGAATGGCATACGCTAGAAGATCCCCAGTTGACCGAGTTTGGCGGAAGCCATATTGGCGGTCACTGAAGATGTCGTTAGGTTCTAGGTATGTCAGGAGCTTGGAGTTGAGCACTCGTTTCATACTCTTGCAGAGGATGCACTCAGCGCCAAACCATGGCCGGTCAACGCTAGACATTGCTACGTCAGAGAACGGAATGTAGTAATCTATGCCCCGACGCAACACATCCGACACGGCGTCTGCATACGACGAAGGATCAGCCGAAGAGAAGCAAGTAGGCTGCCAAGGATAAGATGCGAAAAAAGAACGCATCCCATCCCAATCTGCTGACTTGTACCGCCAAACCCGCCGAGCACAAAATTCAAACTTTCAACCCTCTTTTCACCCCCTTAGTGATGATTTCCGGGATAAAAAATATCCTATGTCCTTCTCATAATCTCATACGAAATTTCATCTAAATCGGTTCAGCAGTTTGAATCGTGAAAAGGTAACAGACATACAGAAGGAGTTATTTTCGCTTTTATAATTAGTTTAGATATGGATTTGACCAAATTACGTGCTTTCATTAGCTCCTCTAAATGAATTAAATCTGTCCCGCACTAAACAATCGAATAAAAATTTAAATTCGAATGAGTATTTAAATCTACCCAGTACAGCAGGCAACCTATATAATGCGGCGGGTTCGCAGTGATTGCTGACTCGTGCCCGTGTTCCCGCCATAAGCGGCACAGGAGGACACCGTGGAGTTTTAGTGGGTTAGAGTCTCACATAACTGCGCTATCTCCCCGTGGTAGCGCAGTATGCATGAGCATAATTATAATCAAGCAACAAAAAAAAAATGGCAACCTATACAATACCCAACTGGGTATACCTATACATAGTTTTGGATTCTATGAAGTTAAAAGGCGCGCCCCGTACTCTGTGTTATTTACCAAATAAAGGCAAATGATAAACGCTGAACATACATACATACATACGCCTGACTAAAAGGTTCTCATGAATAATCATTCTCGATTGTAGACAGCATCTGTCAATCCTCCAAAGCCTGTCTGGGTCTCGAAGTGGAAGTTCGTACAGTAAGTAAAACGTTGCTACATGGCTTTGCCGCTAAACTTTTACGAAGAGCAGTTTGAGCTTTCAAAGTTTAAATAAATGGATATTTCCCTAAGAGTATGGCTGGGAGTTATTGAACGTGAATAAGGATAGAAGCAAATGGAACTTCGCAGTTTTAGTCCTCATGGGGAAAAGCCCTATTTTAAATAGATAAAAAATATGTTTTGTAAACACATGTTGACAGCATTATTATAATATTAGATTATTAGCTGCCGTGGAATTAGTACTTAATCCTTTTATAGTTAATATAAATGATTACTTCATTTTTCTGTTCTCCTGGTATTTTGTATGTACTTACGCAAATCGGATTTGCATAATTTAAAACTATGGCTGCGTGGTAAATTACTACATCTCCAAACATCTTTATAAATTATAGCCTATCTATGTGTTATTCTGATGTATGAGCTATATTTCTGTACAGTTTCATCAAAATCCGTTTAGTAATTTTTGCGTGAAAGAATAACATACATCCATCCGTGACGTTAACGTCACGTTTATAATAGTACTTAATAGGATTGTCACTGATGGAACACAGAGCTCCTCTCTGTGTTTAATCCACCAAGCGGGGCCAGTGCGGATTCGTAGGTGTCAATTGCCTTCTAATTTTTGGTTCACGGTCATGGCGAATTTCTTCACGATATTTTCTTTTACCATTTTTAAGACTAGTCGAGGCTAAAATAACGATAACACATGTTTTGTTTTTACTTTCGGCAATGCTCATGCATACTACGCCACAACAGGGAGATAGCGCAGTTATGTGGGACTCCAACCCACTAAAACTCCACGGTGTCCTCCTGTGCCGCTTATGGCGGGAACACGGGCAAGGGCACGCGTTAGCATTCACCGCGAACCCGCCGCGGCTGACCGACACCGGACCATACTCTGGCGCACCAGAACACACTGTACGCCTTGACCACCCCACGGACCAAACCAGCATGGCGCCCATGCGCCAGACGACCCCGTGTATGGCACCCTTGATCCCCTAGTTTTTCATCCGCAGAGGATAGGGAGGACGGCCAACGCTATACCGACATTCCTCCTCCCCACCGGCCCCACTACGTCCGCCATTAAACGGTTATGACCCCGCCCAGGCCGCGAAAGGTAGGGAGAGTGGCCCACCGCAATACCGGCACTACTCTCCCGCCGCGGCCTCCAACCCTCAGTCACGATATCGTATGGGTATGGGATACCCTCAGTTGCGATGTCGCCCAGGCGGCACCGCAACCTGCATGTTGGCCGCTACGTCGTTGGCTTATCGGCAATAGCCCTGACGAGCGGCCCCTCCTAGGGTTTCTTTTTGCTTCACCGTGGGTGACCAAACCACGGCTACTGAGTCCCCCCGCCTCGACAATGCGGGAACCTACCGGTGGGGACACTAACACACCTAAGTTACGAAAACATTTTATCCTCCAACCAATATCCGCTAAAACTTCTCAGACAGATTAACACTTCACCACTCACGTTAGCAAAGGCTTTCCAAAGTACTAAAAGTCGTGTCACGTATCATCTTATAGGCTTCAGCCATTTAATACTCTTTGAGAGCTAAAGTCAACATTTTACGAAAAGCTCTTATCTACAGGCAAGCACAGGTATTGGGTTTTTTATAAGTAGGTACTGTATCACCTTAAATGTAAAGTAGACCATCGAGGGATGAATACTAATTTGTATAAGGAAGTTTTATTAACTGTTTTTAGACCCTAAATGCTTGATAAGATTTATTACATACGCTATTACGGGTTTTGTTTTGGGTTCCCAATAATTTATACTAATAGGTATTGTTTCAGTTTAGCTTTTTTGTTTAACAGAATAAAGTACTATGAACTATACAGCTAAACTAGGTTTTGTCATAGTTTCGTACACTGAGATGGATCAGATTTTCGTTCGTTCTAGAGATCAAACGCGTTGGCCGATTTTGATGATTCTTACGTCAATCGATTAATTTTAACCCTGCGAGTGTCATTGGATTTTGGTCGCCATTTTGTGGGGGAAATATTTTTTTTTCTTCCAAACCCATCGTGTGAGATATCAAAATAAAGTGTTTTAAGAGGTGATTTCAAAAATATATAACACTTATATGTTCAAATTTACCTAATTAAAAAAAATAACTAAAAAGTTGTAAATAAAAAAAGTTAATTAAAAAAATCAAAAATCCCGACTGCTTAAAAAACAAACTAAAAAGACGTAAACAATAAGAAAATCATGCTGTGCAGTCGGAGGATACATCTGGTTTTGGTCAGTCAGCTCGCGAATATGTATCCTCTGACTGCACAGCATGATTTTCTTCTTGTTTACGTCTTTTTAGTTTGCTTTTTAAGCAGTCGGGTTTTTTGATTTTTTAATTATACTTTTAGCGTATTAAACAAATAACGTCGTCTTGAAAGTTTTATTTATTTAAATAAGTACAAAAAATACCTAATTAATAGGTAGAGAAATAATAATACAGACCGAAGAGCACAAAGATGCTACTAATTTAAAGAAATACTCTCCTGTCGCAGGGTATGGAAGAGATTTGTATTGACAAATCTCTTCCATACCCTGCGACAGGAGAGTTGGATGAGAGTCAATAAAGAAATGTTTCCCGGAAAGCCTGCGACAGGAGTCAGGAAGTTTGGATGAGAAACCATGCATTTCAGATGACAAATAAATGCAAAAAATTTCTTTTTCCCTCTGAAACCATAACTTATTACTTTCTCAGTACCAACTCCATACTACATATTGAAAAAAAGAATCTTACATCTGTCCACAAACAAACAATTATTACAATTTCCTTCCGAAGCCTCCAATTACACTCAGACCTAAAGGAATATCATGACAATACACAGAATTCTGTTGTGCGTTCACACAAGACAATACAGATTTATGCCGTCGCCTTTACAATTCAAACAATCTACAGTAAATTACAATCTTTCAACGGGCGCTGAATGAATACTTGATGATTTCTCTTTGTATTCCAAGCTATGTGGAACATTTATTTTCAGACATCTTACATTTTTCTTGACACAAGATTATTCGAAAGATAAAGGTGGCAATAATTTTCTGATTATATCTACAGTGTTTTATTTTAACACGCCTTCATTATCATCACTACATGTTATAAAACAAAGTCCCCCGCCGCGTCTGTCTTTCTGTTCGCGATAAACTCAAAAACTACTGAACAGATTGTCATGCGGATTTCACCAATATACAGAGTGATTCATGAGGCAGATTTAGTTGTATAATATGTTAATTTTTTTAAGGAATTTTGTACGGTAATTTCGAGTTTATCGCAACAGTGGCAAAGACAAAGACACAAAGATATATTTTAAGATATTTTATTTCAACTAGGCCACCAAGCGGCACTTTTGAACATTACAATTAAAATTTACAAGGAATCAAACATTGATTCTACCGTGCATTCGGCAAGTAGCTTGTTATGAAGAAGAACGCACAAAAAACTCCATACTTACTCTTATAAAGAGTATACTACTTGTGGTTCACATGAAAAAAGCGCCGAGCTAATGAAACTCGATTCAACTGTCTTGTATACTACAATGAAATGAATCAGAAATAAATAAGAGCGGAGGATTAAGACGATGAAAATCGCCAACGACCTTAAGGGAACAAAACGCGTGCCCGTTTCAAACCCGCGCGACCCAAAATTTAGTATATTTTTCTCTCCTTATTATTCTATGACTTAAAAAAAAACCTTTTGTCCGTGGTAGACATAACTTTATAAATTAATTACACTATGTTATAATAAAACTCAAAATTTTCTTAGATCTAATTATAAAGAAAAAGGAATGCATTTTTTTTTCAAAAAATTACTACTAGCCGTTTAGACTTGATTCTCATTTTAAAATCAGCTATTCAGGGGTATCTGCGCCTTTAGAAAAACAGCCGCGCAGCCTAAATTTTGCCCACAGCTGGAATAGGACTCTCCTAAGCGTCGCCACATCGAACGGTTATGTGCTTCTCATTAGCCTGCCTAGTCATCGGCCTAGTACGATGAATTCAACCCTAAAGGTTACGCATGACCAATTTTTACCCGACTGCGATGAAACCAAAAGGAGGGATAAGATGTCAAAATCTAAATCTCAGTACACTGTAATATGATTTAGTTAACCAAATAAGAAAAGGAAAGAAGCGTAAGATTCTATACTTATTTCGACAAGTTTTCCGATAACCGTGTTTCTAGGAAAAAGATCTCGGTTTTTATTAGATACCGTCTCGTTTTTGTTACATTGGGACTGAAGCACGACAGTAATAAGGAAAGGAGAAGTATTTCCTGTAAATCGAGATATAAGCGAAGCTTCAACAATAAGTATTTTTAACCCCCGACGGAAAAAGAGTTATAAGTTTGAAGAGTGTACGTGAGAATTTGTGTATCTGTCTGTGTCATCATAGCTTCTAAACGGATGAACTTACTTTGTTTTTTTTTTAAAGTGACTTTATCGAGAGTGTTCTTAGCTATGTTTGATGAAAATCGGCTCAGCTGTTTAAAATTTATGGGCGTTTTTCTGTTTGAATCGAGGTGTTTTCGCAAGATATAGTGTCATAATTACGCGTTCAATAGATTGTCCATCGAAGCGCGTCTAATACTAGATAAATTATGTAGCATACAATAAAAATATGTCGGTTTTGAAAATCTATAATGTACGAATTGTATGCAGTATTTGAGCGCCTATGTATTTCCAGATAGAATTTCTGCTACATAATTCTAAAACATACATTCAAAGTCTGTAAACGTTTTCAAAATTTAAAAAGAGCTTGCCGCAGAAAACCGAGTTGTGTCTTCCCCATTCGGAATATTTAAACTATCTTAATTAAAACAATGCCAGTTTGACCCAGCTGAGTTTAAGAAATATTTTTTTTCCTCGGTTGTAATGTTGTAATAGATACTTTATTTTTCAGTACTATTTCAACTAAACAAAATGCTCGGTGAAAATTGACAAATAAAATATTATGGGGTATATAAAGGTAGTAAATAACAAAAAAACCGGCCAAGTGCCAGTGCAAGCAGCTGCATTCGCCAAAATAAATAGGTAAAATTACTAAGTGTCATAAATAATTAAAGCACCGAACATTGCTCTAAAGAAGGGACAAAATTAACTTGACCGTTCGAAATTGTTGTCCCAATACATCACTAATACTTTTCCAAGTACATTTTATAACTTGATAAACTTGTAAAGCCTTCTTAGCTGTGATAGTTTTTTTTTTTAAATTTAGTTATGGATACCACTGCCATGAAATTTTTCACATATCCAAAAGCAACCATTTAGCTGGCAGTGGGGGTGACGCCTGACTAACAAAAATAGCAATTTAAAGCTTAATTTTACGCAAGAGGATCCCTGAATCGGAAAATGGTTTCCATAGACCCATAATATTTTGAATGTCCTATCCAACGATACTCCAAACCATGGCACAGACATGGATAAAAAACATCCCCACTTTACGTGTACAGAACCCTAAAAAATATTATTTTTCATGATTTTATTTTACCACTTTCTTGGCGTGATTAATATGTATATCCGTGCCAAATTATAGCTTTATAGTACTAAGAGTCTGTAAGCTAAGCTGCAGACAGACGGACTTACGGACATGGCGAAACTATAAGAGTTCAGTTAAGGATTCCTTGTTGACTACGGAAACATAAAAACGAAGAAGGACGTGCATACAATAAATTTGTAGATACTATATCACGAAACATTTGGTAAATATTTCATTTTGCACTTCTGCAGTATTCACCGATCTTTAGACAGAAACTCCAGTCGATAAACTCCGCCCAGCCACATACATACATTTTTAAGCATCGACAGAACAGTTCATCGGCTAAAGTGTATCGTTAGCCTTTGAGAACCGCTAGCCGTGAGCGGGAACTTGGCAGACTTGTTGCTCTAAGCTGCCGTCCTGAAGCGAAAATGTTCCTATCTAACATACAACTGGTTTTTTGTATATTTGATGCCATCTTATTCAGCAAAAAAATATCTATCGATCTGTCTAAGTAGTATTTGTCTACTATCAACAAAATTCCAGTAAAAACTGTGCAGTCACGAGACCAGAGAGGACCACCGTCAGAGGACCACCAACAGTAATAAAGTCCCTTACGCGCACATACACAGTATTAGTAGTAGTAAGGACTCCTGTTGCCGCACTTAGACTCCCATTTGGTCTGTTGTGCGTGACACACAGACACACTAGAGAGATTACGCGGTGTGGATATAGCCTGCTCACAGAAAGATACAAGGAGAAAAAGCGAAAAGCGTATGGCGGTGTAATAACGCAAAAATCGTGTGACAATGACATTGCATTTTCTCCCGTATCACAACTAACACAAGCCACCTTAAGAAACTTCTTTCCAAATATAAAAACCGGCGTTTTCTGAGATCCCCAAATTGTTATGTTTAAAAACCTATTGTTTATTAGATTAAGGACGGTATGCCAGATGCTCATGCTCAACTCAATCTGGCAGTAGACAGTTGTGATTAGTTGGCGTGTTTTTTTATGACCTTAACGTGCTCAAGTCCAAGATCATAGACGCCCAAAACGTTACCAAACTCTTTTAAACACAAAATCAGTGGAATTGACTAGTGTTAGCAAGTACTTGGCGCATACTCGTAATTGTTAACTTGGACTTTCATTTTCATTCATTACCTACTACACATTTTGTGTAGAAACAATTCAGTGACGTCTGGGGCGTCTGAGCTCTTGCTCTATTGAGTACAAATATGTCAGGCTGAAGAATATGCCAGACTCGAGAGTTGTGAGTGGTTGGCAATTGATTGATAGGTGTGGCCAATTTCGAGTTTGAGTCGAGTATGAGCATCTGGAAAACGGGCCGAAGTCATTGATATAAACTAACAATATATAATTCGAAAATGCGCAATTAGATACAGTTTTTGACACTGACAATTCGCTCACGATTTACAGATAATAAACAACATCGAATTTTAATAATTAAATATTTCGTGATTTTTCGGGCACAACTCAAAAAATGATTTTGTTAGTTAGTGGCATTACAGCTTAAGGACGGTAGTAGAGTAATCATCTCGAACGCAAGCAACTTGCTATTCATTTATAAGTTGAGTTGTTAAGCTCGTCATATTAAATGAATGAGTGGTCTATGAAATAAGTTGTTATGTTTGCAAATATCTTAGCACTAACTTTTGCCAGGAGCTTCGCTGCGTGAAAGTTAAAATTATTCCACAGGGACGTACGACTAGTATAAAAACTCCTATATCCTAATCCAAGTAACAATGTGCTATCCGTTCAGGCGTGATTGATTTAGCAAACATTTAAATTCACTAACAAACAAACAAGAAACAGTCTATCACATTTATAATATTGGGATACTTATGATTAAAAATTTAAAACAGGCAGAAAAATATTAGATGCTCGCATAACTAGATAAAATGTCAAGTCTACAGCTGTTTTTTTTTCCCAGAGATATTTTAAAAAAGTCGTGTCCTTAAAAAAAAACCTGTAAAAATCCGAATGGTGATATCAATCACGTTGCAAATGATTCAAAAATCAAACAACACAATAAAAACCCCGAAACAGATATACAAAATAAAAACAGTTCAATTGGAAAAGTGTCGATCGCCTACATATTATGTGCTGCGCAAAGCTCCTGTTTTATTAGCTCGTAGCGTTTAATCCGTAGCACGCAACCCGTATTGCGTGGTCCGTAGCCCGTAGTGCGTGGCTCGTAGCACGTAACTCGTAACCCGTAGCGCGTAGCACCCCGGTGTAGCGCCAATCGCCACACATTCGAGTGATTGATCGACGTCAACACTCCAATTCGATACTTCGTGCCCTGATTCGGGTTTTAGTACCATCCGTTTTATTTATCGCTGACAGTCGGTTTCGAATAATACAAATAGAATGTATTTTTAACGCTGCGATTTGGTAGATGGGGTAAATTTTTGTAAAAATTATTTCGCTTTTATTAATTTTGCTGCTACAAGGTTCATGATATTTCCTTAAGTCATATTTTATTAATAAAACTGAAGCATTGAGGTGCACCAGAAAGTAATTTACTTGGCAGGATTAAGTAGTGGGTTCCATAAACAAAATTAATTTATTTTCTTATTTCTTGATGGGCGAAACACATAGGTAGTAGGTAGGTCGATGTAGGGAGTGACGTCTTATTTCTATTTCATGATATTCATTTTATATTGCGTAGGCACCTGTTCTTAGTCTCCTACAATATGCAACTACAACAAAACCTTGACATGAAATTGTTCATCGAAAAAATATAATGAAACATAATCATAATAAAAAGTGACGACACGCTTCACAATTTCCCGATACTTATATCGCATCTTGTTAAATTCATACACCCCATGATACCTGTACAAATATAGTATATGTTATATGTCGTCGTTGTCATTAAACGTCCACTTTATTACACAAAATGACACACCTAAGGAGCCTAATTTAATTTTGGCTCATTTTACCTGCTTTACCATCCCCGCTTGTAAAATAAGGGGATGATGTAAATGCCCTTGACACAGTTACCTACACAAAGACTCAAACCCATTCTATTACTATTCAGAAAACACGGATTGTAAGATTACAATTTGCCATTTCACGATAAAAGTACTGCAAAGAATCGTATTTTCCTCCATATTTACAGGTTTACAACAATAAAAGATTCATCAATCGGAGACCTGCCCACATTTCAAATCAATTTGAAAGACCAACCGACTCAGTGACCATGACAACGGAAAAACTCTCGATTAATGTTAATAAATAACGAGCAATAACTTTCAATTTGATGTAGTTGTGTTGGAGGACATGACTTGGACCAATATATTCCAAGTCATACCATCCAACTCGACTCCACCTCATATCCAAACCTAAATGTTACTGGTGTCACTTTTTCTTATATTTCGGTAAGTATCGTTTTCGTTTAACCGACTTCCCAAAAAGGAGGAGGTTATCAATTCAACTATTTTTTTTTTTCATGTGTAGAACTAGACTATATTTTTTTTTCATGCTCAGAACTAGTTACTGGGTGAAGCGATTTTGATAATTATTTGAAAGCTGGTACTTGTCATGTAGTCCCATTTAATTTTCATCAAGATCTGATGAAGAGTTTCAGAGATATACATGACTCTCGAACTCGAACTCTTTAATAAATAACGGCAAATCACTCGGGATAGCTGCAATCGCATTTTTGTTTACACCATTTCAAAACCACATAAGCTCTAAAGGGGTACGCAGTTGTAAACAGTTCACCTTGGTATACTCTTATTCCACCGGTTTTGTTTAAGTTTCATGTTATTGGGTTAATCTATTCTGGCTTTACTTTGGGCATTATTGGCACCTAGCCTATATAACTGGTCCTCTATGTACCACAACTAAAAATAAAAATTAAAAAAAAAATACAAAAAATCAACCGACTCCCAAATAAAAACACTACAAAGTGGAAAATAAAGTTTTTTTTTGTAAAAAGTTTTATTTTATTTTATGTTGGCACATTGTTTTTAAACTGAATGTAAATTTAAATAATTTAATAACGATTTTATGTGTTGTGCTGTGTCTTTTGTGTGCACTAAATAAATGATTTATCTATCTATCTACCCATTGTATCATAAACCATAATACTTGTAATTTAGTAACACGGTTACATTTTGTCATCCATAAGTGAGAAGTGGAAGCAAAAAAACTCCAAGATCCTCCATATCTACAGGCTGCCAACAAACAACAATAACAGTTCTATCGATCGCAACATTAGCGACGATAAAGAAAAACATCGGTTACGTAAATGTGTTTATTCACAAAATGCTAAAGCACATTATGTACCCTGTCAGCCGTACGTGACTCGGCCGACGCCGCGGCGCGCAACAGGTCTGCGATCACCCACACCCCCGCATAGCACCGTGAGGGGAATACTTACCAACAGCCCACAATTAAAAACAGCCTTATTCTTAGTTAGGTCGCGATCGCAAACGTAAACTTTGTTACTTTTATCTCCGTCGCCTGACGTGTTACATCACAACGTTTTGTACCTAATAGACAACGACGCCTGTGTTAACACATTTTAAACAGTATTTTTTACAATATTTTCACGACTGAGCAATGTCCTTTATCGCTATGTCAACAAAGATTTTATCGTTGTTTCAGTGAAAATATAGAGATGAACACGCAACACAGATAAAACGTGAAATATACTGGAGGGTCTTGAATCATTCCAAAGTTAAGCGCAGAAGTTATGGAATTTCTATAGAATAACGGAATGTCCGTACAAAGGAATAAAACAGCACTAGAACGTTGACAATAGGGAATATATGTGGATATTGCGATAAAAGTCAGGCGACGGCCATTCCCTCACGAAGCTCGTCCATAAATTTGAGCTCCTGGGTATAACGACGATACACTTCCAGATCACGTCTCTATATAAGCTGAGCCTTAAGTCGGCGATATGAATTCACGTCCCCTCATACTTGGTGACCTAAAAACTTAATGAACTATAATATATCTACTAGTATGTCATCTATATTGTCAGACATCGCTAGTATTCTTTATATAAGTTGATGCAGACTGATAATAGAAAATAGTTGGAAGTTGGATATGTGTCTACTAGTAAACTTCTGCTTTATCTAGGCAAGTTCCTTTATAGCTTTTTCTTAATTATCTATAGAATCTTGGTACTCCACTCGTAAAATTAATTTGGCAGGAATCTTTCTGTTTTTATCATGCTTCTGTCTACCGGTATTTGTTTTAAATACCGGTAGACAGAAGCATGATCTCAGGCTAGACCGATCACAGACTATTTAAAAGTCTGATTACCTAAGGGTCTAACTATCTAACGGTCTGACTATCTAAGGGCCTGACTATCTATGGGACTGACTATCTAATGGTCTGACTATTTAAGGGTCTCACTATCTAAGGATCTGACTATCCCTAAGCAACCTTCCTGATGGTTCGACGTGATTCGATTTATATCACATATATATCCCTAAATCTAATCTACCGTGAAGTCTGAAGCACAAAGAGCTTCTATTCAATTTAATAAAAGGTAAGATCCTTTGTTTTCTAACAGCCTATTCCTAATTAGTTATAGGTTCTTGCTCTCGTCTAAAAATAACAGCAAGGTGGGAACTTTTTCGCTGTTTTCATCTCTATCTACTCGTAGAACCCTATTGATTCAAAATACTCATATCCAATAGTTGACAGAGGGCGTTTCATTATATTTAGACTACCGTTATACCGATGGTCCCATGTAGGTATAACAAACGGCTGCCAACCTCGAGCTACCCAATTTAAGGTAAGCTCCTCAAAGCTAACTTAACCAAACGCTTTTGTCAGATCTAATACTATCTCTGCAAATGATTAGCGAAGGAGTTATTTATAGACACAATAAGAGTACTCGTAGTTAACGTAACTTTATTGGACGAGGATAAGGGGCTACGGATCAATCGTGATTTAGATATATTGTCCTTTAGGTAAGCTACTTAAGGCTCTATGTGACTAGCTCCTGCCAGCGGCTTTGCTCGTGTGAAAATCGGAAATTGACCCACGGGAACCGTATTTTATTCCGGTTAAAAAGTAGTCTATGTGCTATTCCAGCTATCTCTGTGCGAAATTTCATCAAGATCCATTCAGCCGTTCTGGCGTGATTGAGTAACAAACATACATCGAAACAAACTTTCGCATTTATAATATTATATACTAAGGTAGTAAGAAGTAAGATTGGTAAAGACGTAATGTTAAAAGCTGTTTTAGAAGTTTCATCATTATCAAAATCTTTAATTTCTGTATTAATTAGTACCACAGATATACCTTGATGACGCGGTTGTATGTACTTCACGTGTCAAAAAAACGAAAAAAAATTACGATCAATGTTCGTACTTTGAGCTTTCATTTAGCATTATCGGCACCAGAAATTCACCGAAATCTATAAAAATGCCTAATTATGCCATATTGAGTTGTAAATTCTGAATATAAAAGTTGGCCAAGGCATTGGAAATGTTTTCTTTCATTGGAAAGTTTCATTGTGTTTTAAATTGTGTGTGAAAAAGGGGCACGCTTGGTTTTCATACAGATGGAGGGACTTGTGTTACCTAGTAAGATTTATGTCTGTGATTAGTACCTAAACAGTATTGGTTTCTCATGACAAAATATTCATACTAAAGCCAATAACATCTATTTACTTATTATCATTTAACTGCCCTTGTCCGTGTTACTTGGGGTCGGCGCACCACGTTTTCTTCGCCAATACATAACATCTACTTAAATTAAAAAAGTTAAAAAAAATATTTCAAGGAATGGAAGCGGTCGATATTTTTCAACACCTACACTTTTCATGCGTCTATATTGTAATTAGGAAAAAACCAATATGATTCTACAAAATCCATAATAATCACAAACAGATAAATACTCATTGGATTAAAACGGGCAATAATATATACGACATACAATTCAAAGATATTCTCAGAGTAAAGAAATAATACTAATACTGGTATTGGAAAAGATATTTTGTTTCGATAAACTCTCTCAAATAACAAATACACTTTTCTAAATTAAATTCCACAACCGCACCATTTTAAATTTCACTGGCACACAATTTACAGTTATTCCACGGTCGCATAATTTGCACTCTTTTGTCACAAGTTTAATAAACTCGATGTTAAATATAGTTCCAAACTGCTGCGGCTTCAGAACAAATTTAATTTTAACTTATAAGCTTATAAATAAGCGATGAGACTACAGGCACACTTGTTACAACTTGAGATCTTTGTCAAATGAGCCACGTTCAATTTCACACAAATTACATTTCGTAATTTTTCGGCCCTCGTCCAAGCTTTTTGTGTAATTTAAATTCTCACGGAGTAAGAGCAAAGAGGGACGAGCAAATAAGCACATTCAGAGGTCTTATTTAAATACAGCCTGAATTAAATTTACTGAGTGAATGAAGTGCCGGGAATAAAGCGAGACCCCTCTCACAGAGCTAAATTACAAGGAATGTAGATAGTACTGTATTTGATGTAAGCACATCCGTGTACATTGTGCAACCACAGAATCCACAGTGCACGAGATACGAGATCGGACAAAGGCTTTAGCTAAGCTTGCTCCACTGGACCTGGTTAATACGGACTTTGGCCGGAAATTGGCACATTGCATAACTAATTCCACTCGAGCTAACTTCTACCATGTAATTAACATTCGGTATATTTTTAATTAATCGCCAGTGATCCATACAAAAACGCAGGTTTCATTTCAATAACATACGAAAGTTCTTCATCCGTTAAATCATTCAACACACCCTAATTCCATTTCGTTGGATATGTTTCCATTAGACTGATTCACTGCGCTGATTAGAGGTTATTTTTAAGCCTTTTATTTGTGTAATTTAATCAAGCAATCAAACAATTTAAAATGTTACTTGAACATGTTGTTTTTAAATGCGTGTTTAGATTTGGAGCGTTAGTAAATTGGACGCTAGCGTGAGAAGCGTTTAGAGATGCATCAAAAGTTTAGCGAGTAGAGATTGACTGGGTGGCTGGGCGGCTGGGCGGGCGAGACGGGTCCGGGAGAGGCTGCGTGGCGCGGCCCGCCCAGTGGCAGCTCGACCGCCGCAGCGAGCGCACGCCGCGACGCGCACTCCACACCACCGCCGGTCGGTACGCGACACCAACACACGCATGCATCCCCCCCTCCCGGCCCTTCTACACCCCGCCACATCTCACCCCCCCCGTGCCTTCCCCCCCCTCCTCCCCGCGCCCCGCAGCCTCCGCGGCCAGGTGGATACGTATTACACGCACACGTTGATCATCAATTAGCATCACACTTCGAAACTGTTGTCATTAACAATGAAACGTCCCCTCAATACGTATTCACCGTGGGTGCAATTTATATCACCATTGTTTGCATGGATGTGTTCGTATCTCCCCACGGTATTATCCGCCCGTACCTGTAGATTGTTTTCTAAATATTAGACTAGTTCTCTTTTATCAGCTTTCACGTCTCTGATGTTTATCTCTGTGTAGTCAATTTACCGGTGCTCTTTCTTGTCGGACATGTAAATCATTACCTCGTAAATAGTTAACGGCGCACTAAACTCGTTATTCTTAAATCCCAACCCATTGAAACTTCAGTTAAAAACGTTTCTGTATCGTAATAACGCACAATGATGTATTGGATATCAGAAAACTGCGTCACAATACACAAATAAACTTTCGGAAACATTGCTATAAAATTATCTTACATTAAATTCGTGCCAAAAGATATAAAGTCATTTACAGACCTTACTTTATGCGAACCCTTCCAGCCGACTGAATTATTTCCTTTCATATTTATGAACACTTTGTGCTTATAATGCTGCTAAAATTGAATAAAATACATCTGTAAACTCAGCACTAACAACAAATCTTATATCTCTGTTGAGAACCCTCCGATCTCGCAAATAATCTGGAGAAACAACTTTAATCATCTGCCCCAATTCATTTAACTTTCGTTTAATCAAGCTTCCGAAAATCTGTTAACGTTTTGGACGATGAATTAAACAGGTTGAAGCTCCTTTTATAAACTCTTCTTTATAAGAAACGAGGATAATAACATTCATATTTTTCCTTTTTCTTAACTAATCAATCTCCATAACTTAGAAGATTACTTCATTTAAAACATTTGACTTTACGCGTAATTTTATTTTCATGAAAAGTAACTTTGGCTTTATCGTTAGCAATAGTGTCTTCAAATAACAAGATACTCGTATTATCTATTATCTTAACGTCGTAATATCTAGTACTAGTTTTCCAGTTGACTCGTTTTCCACTCGGTCTTCACCATCCTTAACAGCTCATTGGTGCTCATATCAATTTGCACATCTAGCTATCTCTCCGTCGACCTCGAGGTTTCGCTCCGGGCGGGACTAGGTCAAGGCATTCCCTGCCAACCCTCTCTCTTAAAGTCCGTCTATCATGGCCACCGTAGGTAGAAACCCTCATACCTTCTTAATTAGTTGCGTCTCAATTAAAACTGTTAGTCGTTTAAATCCCAATAATACGGCTATTCCTATGATATCCATCTTCAATATCCGATACATGCAATTTTAATAAAGTTTTCAAATTATACCTAAAGTTAAAGTCTAGTTATTGAGAAAATAATAAAAAAATATAATGCCTCGCTTCATTTGAAGACATGTAAATGAAATGAAAATTTAAATTAGAATATTTGAAAAAAAAAACAATATGCAACATATTATAATATCTATTGATAATTCGCGTAAAAGAAAATATATTTCAGGCTTGTTCTTAAATATCTTTGTAGAACGTTTTAGTCAGTATTCTTTCTTGGAATTCGTAACTTTGTCTTTTTCCTTCGTTCAAAGCTCTGTATAATATTGATGAGTGTCTTGATATTCGGTACACGGATGGCTAATTGAATATAATATCATAAATACAAAAAATGTTGAAACAAAGAACAAACTTAATCATAAAAAACCAACACTATAATTCCTTCAAATAAATACGAACGAAGTAGTTCATCAAAATTTTAATTTATGTATTCGATTAATGCACGTTGAAGTAATTATTAAAATTAAAACTATTTGATCTTTCGAGAGAAAATGAACAGTTATTTACCCTTTGAATTCAATCTCATTCCCAAATGACTGATTCATTTCAGATCTTTCATGAATGATGCTGTTCAAATATCGCTATCAAAATGTATGAAACAAAGAAAGGATTTCCGTGATTCCGTTATTGAATTGTTTTGTGGATAGTCATCGCTCAAAACGAAATTAACCCGAAAATATGCAGATAATTCACCCCTCCCACAGGATTTCATTTTTATAACAACTCAAACAGGCTTAAAATAAAAAGGAGATAATTTATACTTGGCATGTTTTCTTAACGGCATCTCCTCGAACGCGGTTAAGCTTTCGGTTTCGTTTAATCTCAATTTCAATATTCATAGGGTTCGACGTTCTGAAGATCCGCTCATCTGTTTTTGTTTACCTATTCGCACCACGTAGAAGTTTATTGTTCATCATTATCACCATTTCTATACTTAGTAGTTAGTCTACCGTCCTATTTATTTTAATTACAATTACATTTCCACCATTCGGCGTACTAATCTACGAAAATACTCCGTGTAATTTACCTAAAACACTAGTTCTAATTCCACGATCTTTATA
This sequence comes from Orthosia cruda, assembly GCA_964057195.1. Lineage (NCBI taxonomy): Eukaryota > Metazoa > Arthropoda > Insecta > Lepidoptera > Noctuidae > Orthosia > Orthosia cruda. The sequence continues at coordinate 14,367,828 of OZ059830.1, read as the reverse complement.
ATTGTAATAAACAAAGATAAATGTGTAGTGCCTGACCGGAATATCGGTAAAACTGTTTTAGGCGTAGAAGATCGAGTGTTTGTTCAGTAAATAGCAGTAACTCTTGGATTCGGGGCGGGCTATGCCCTAGTCCGGGAGACTTCTCTGGAAGATATCTGATTGGCAGCTGGAGACCCGTCAGGTAGGTGCTTCTTTTGTACTCCTATTTCCTATATCTACGATGACATTTCCCTGGCGTTAGATCAGATGGCTGGCATTTATCTAGCTAAAAAAAAACTCCGTCGGCCTGGATTTAAGTTACCTTTTTACGGCGGACAGAAACAAGAATACTTTTTTATGCACTTCTACTAAAGATAGTTTGGCAGGAAGCTGAAAGTACTTAGTAAAGCTAAAATGTGGTTTGTCTTAGGTATTCTTGCAAATGCACTTTTAATAAATCATTCTTAATTAAGACACACTTCTACTCACTCCATCAATTTCTTTGTGGGTGTGTCACTAACTATGACTCATTCAGTTGGATTATATGCAGGAATTTCATAAACGACTTTTATATTAAAAGCTTGGCCGGTTATGTAGTTTCATTGCAATGCGAACACATAATGAATTTATTTATTATCTAACAAAGACATTTTTTAGAATGATTAACCCGGCTCTGTTTTAATCAAGTTTTCTAATAAAAATCACAGTGAAGATATATAACAGGCTAATCAAATCAGGCGTCATAATTTAGATCGCTTAGCAGCAAACGATATGATAATTTTAAAAGGTTGCGAACTTAATTTGCTTAAGTCCCTAGTAAAGGTCAGGGCTGAGTCTACATAAGCACATATCAAGCGGTCTCCATGCATAAATAGATCTACATATAGGGAAAAAGCAGATGTTTTTTTTTTACTTGAAAGGTTTCCCTCAGGGTAGTGAACTTGGGCCATCATTGCTGGTGAATTATGGAGTAAGAAAAATCCTTTTGTATTTCGTGACGTAATTGACCTTAATATCAAAACAAAGAACCCACATTAAGTTTTCCTGTTCTGACAATCTCCTCCGAGATTAATTAATGTTAGATCAATAAGTTTCCAACTACTGAAGAACTTTACTAATACTTGTCTGCCTTTGATCTTTGAATAACATAAATTAATTCGTGGATCTGTCTAGAACATTTACCAAGTAACTTTGAATTAAATAATTTAAAACGGTATGGAATGTTATCGAAATCATGCAATAACATTTACTTATATTAAGGCTTGCTTTTTTAAGAAGTCTTTACCAAACACTAGGCATTTCTTCTGTATTATTAGTAATACAGGAATACAAGAGGTATTATTATTAGTATTATTAATTATTACAAACATTTAAAGTCACATAAACAAACAGCCAGACCCGGAACAACTACTTGTAGGTCATACAAATATTTGTTCCGTGCGGGAATCGAACCGGCGACACGCAACGCAGGAGTCATTAGCTTAACCACTGCGCCAAGCGTGCCGTCCAGGATAAATTCAATGTATCCAGTTCATCCGTGCAGTTTGAAAGTGGACCTCAACATACATAGTTGGGACGGGCTACAATGAGGATTATCAATGTCTCATGTTACTTACACCTTTCTAGAATGATATACCTTTAGTTTTAAAACTATGTGAAAATAGGTATTGTAAATTGTTCCAGAGATCGCTATGTTTTGCCGTAAATGGCTTACAAAAAATTATATTTGATAGCTGCTAATTTAAATCAGGAATTAATCATTGCATGCCTTCCACTCCCGACATTTTTCATCCACTTGTCAGCGCAGTGAATTTCCAATTACGGGCTTTCCAATAAACCCGTGCAAATGTTACTTTAGCGGGATGGCACAAAATTACCCGCTTTTTATACCTGTTCAACTTCGTTTTCAAACGTTCAAAGGTTTGACGTAAAAGTACCTAAGCTACCTAAAATAAACTTTTGTCGCGGTGCTCGTGAAAGCGATTTTCTGCTTTATTTACATACGAACAACATCGGACATTTTGCCACTATGGAGATTTAGATGGATCATATTGACGCGGCAAGACGCGATAGAATAATATTTACACGAACTATTTGTTTACTATCGAACCTCGGGAGTTTGATTGAAATTAGAATTACTTGCCTTTGCTATTAGATTATTGTTTCAAATATTTGAGCTGAAAAACAGTGATTATGAATTTTCCGTTAAAGACAATTAAGCAAGTCTGAGCAAGGTCGACTTATTAGGGCGGTTTCCTCTTGTTTTCTATTTCTCAGCGCCAATAGAAGCCGGAGCAATTAAAAGATAATAACTTTCGGTCGGCTCTTTGTATAATCAACGTTCCAAGTCTGGGGAAAAAAGCCCAATTAAGTAAAAATAATTAAGAATCAAAATCAAAAGTGAAAAGGTGTTATTTTTTATAAAAAAGAGTTACAAACACAAAATGGCGTGACACTGCTTTTGGCCGTTTCCAAATTAAGAATTTGAAGTTGAGAACGTGTCAAACTTAACATTAGCCAGACAAGTTTAAAGGCTAAATTAGTTTGTTAAATTCTCAACTCCAATTGCTTAATTCAGAAACCGGTCATTATTGTCTCTTTGTTTAGCAGAGATCATAGCTATCTTATAAGAAGTATATTGCCAGTTTTTACTAATTCTCGATCGCGTTAACGTAAACGTCAATTTGTTTAGAAATTGGATCAGGGCCGCCTGGTGACAGGTATGGAAAACCACTTTTTTTGTATACAAATTGACATTAGAGAATGTTTACATTTACACAATCGAGCATGAGTATTTAAACTTGAAATAAACCCACAGTTAAATCAATATCGATCAATACAATGAAAAATTGGCTATCGAAAACCCAAGTTTGTTTCACATCGTCAATCCAAAACAGACTGTAATGCACTTCATTCCTAATCATTGCAGCGAACAACACTTACGCTTTTCATCATACCGATGTTTTTCGTGAGATAGCTAACACTCCACAACACTTGGATTAGCCGCACTAATGCACATGCTCCCGTGCTCTCCACATTTACATAAACTCTATTAATAGTCAAGAGCCAGTAAACTTGAACTATTATAAACAAAGATCGATGATTTACGAACCATTTTTACCTTCGTGAGGAAGATATCTGTCGATCAATCTGTATAGTTTATATCAATCGCTGCGTGGTTGGTGTTTCGTCGCGTTTGTACGAATATGCCCCAGAACATGGAAATGATACACCATAGATACGGCAGTTCTAATAAAATGAGGGTTAGCTAAAATGAAACGCACCAGGTGGCAGCACTGAGACGTCAGCTCCAGGCACCTGTCAAAAAGTTTATGTTTTCTGACATTTGCTTAATTGATGTCAACGTCACATTGCGACATAATTTCAGTTTTCTAAGAAAAGGATATCCCGCCAAAGTAGAGCCAACTGGAGGCGTAAATTTTCCCGAAAATCCTTGTAGCGGCACCAACGCCGCCACTTACGAACTAATGACATGACGTCACATAAATCCTGCATCGCGCAAGCAAAGTTTTCGGCGCGATTAGAACACATACAACAGTCCGACAACAACCGTTGGGCAGTTGCCAGGCCCAGACACAACACCCGTCTGGTCGGAGGATCCTCCCTTTTCTATGGAGGTTTGTGGGACTTTCCACCCTGTTACGCATACTCCTAAATCCTCATTGGTGGCACTGTACCACTTCTGTATTTTTTTTTCATTCATAACTGTCAGTTACTATACGTCTTTTGTGTAATGTGAGAAAACGGTGAGACATTTGTATGGCAAGTGTCTATAGTACCACGGTAATGATATCTAACAGTATTTTATCTTCATACAAACATTCGGAACGCGAGTCATACTTACGCGCTTACGTTTACGTTACGCACGCTTGTTGGCACTTATTTCAAGGACAGGACCGAGTCACAATACTGTTAGATATAATTACCGTGATAGTACCGTCTCTTCTTGCAGAGTGGCCATCGGCGGTCTGTATCTCTGTACTCTGTGGGATATATCTGCGACTAGCAACAACCACCCACACTTTACTTCATGAATTTAGTTCACGACTTGAGAATAAAATTAGCTCAATCGGTAGTACTTGCGCCTCCTACTCTTATTATTCTTATAATTTTCATCAAAATGAACTGAAAGATTTTTGTTGTTGAATCTTAAAAAATAATATGTTTTAATATTGTTAATTAGGATTAAATCCGCATTTCTATCTGAACTAGATAATTAACTCAGACGACAGCTCTCTACCCAATGATACAAATCGAATGATTAATTCATTGTGAAAACATTTTTTTTTTCAATTTTGAAATCGGAATCAGAATTTAATCATTATGTCCACAGACATAAATTTAATTAGATAACGCAAGTACCTCCATCTGTATGAAAAACAAATTTACTTACCAATGAAATAAAACATTTCCAATGTCTCCGCCATCTTTTTATAGACAGTCTTTACAGTTCAAATAGGCATTTTTCTAGATTTCGGTGGATTTCCGGTACCGATAATGCTAAATGAAAAGCTCAAAGTACGATCATTGATCGTTATTTTACTACGTTTTTTGACACGCGAAGTACATACAATCGCGTCATCTAGTAAGAATTATATCTGTGATTATGTCAATGAGGTACAATTTTTTTTTAAATCCAACGATGTCGAAAGTCTTAATACAATCAAAATGGAAGAGAATGCCCGTCAGTTCCAAATATATTCACCTTTCCCAGCTACAGGCTGGTATGGCTTTACCTCTACATTGTGTTAAGGGTTAATATCCTGTGGTGTGGCATTATACCAAACACACACTGTTGGTTCGCGGATTCACGTTCACAATTACCACAGAGACCTCTCTGTAAAAGCTTCTACCTAGCAACTGGGGTAACTGGCTTGTTTAATGAATACAGTATGCCAGGCACTTTAGACTTACCACATTATCTGCTACTAGAAGTGAAGGTTGTCTGTGTACTACTGTTTTAATTTATCATCAGGTGAGATAGTGGTGGGTAACAGATAAATTTGAAAGAGATTTACCGTGCTCCTGCCACAAGCAACTAAAGGAACACGGTTGGATTTAGTCAGTAAAAATCTGACACGCCCTCCCGGTTCACCCAGAGCGCGAGAAGTCATTGGAGGAATTACAACCTCAAAAAAAAAGAAGTGAGGCAGTGGTCATACGTGAGTCTACCTATTGCGCATATAATAACAGAGACAATAGAAAAACAATAGTTTATGAACCAATGGTGTGCAAATCACACGTCATGGGTAATGAAAAAAAATGCGATTGGAAAATAACTACATACATTTCTGACCACACTTACTATAATTTCTTGAAGGTTTTACAGTAACTAGCAATGACTAAGGGCCAACCGCTTTATAAATTAAGAATTAAGAGATAAGAAGGTTTGACAGGTTTGCGGGCTATAAGTCGTGTTTGACAAATACTCAACTTCAAATTCCTAACTCAGAAATCGGGGGCTGGTACCTAACGGTCTTAACAGGACTCGTTTATTTGATTAATTAAACTTATTTATTAAGTGTCTTAATTGCCTATTCTGTTCTATTTTTTACCTAAAATGCAAAAGCTATTCTAACACCCTTTTAACGGATGTGTTTCCTATCAATAGGGATGTTAACAAAAAATATCTATTTAGTCCGTCTGTTAGATAACCTAAAATATTGGACACCTATTTTTTCTTTTGCCACCTAAAGAAAAAAATACGACAACAGTGCGTTGAAATACCGTGTGATGTCATGGTGTGCTACACTTTATACTGACCAAGTGACGTCACAAGCCCCCACTCCTGAACTTTGATCCGCTTATCTTTGTCAATTTAATTTATTTGATGAGACAAAAAATACGTGTCCAATATTTTTTTGGTTAAATGATACACTGACGGACTAAATATAATTACCCAGTAAACATCCCTATTAGCAGGACGGCCTATTTTGTAAAGAGCCTAATAGGTATGTTTGCGGTTTAACAAAAAAAAAACCGACCAAGTGCGTGTCGGACTTCGCACATTTAGGGTCCCGTACCAAACCGCAAAAGCAAGTTGGTTGTGATAGAAAAAATGAGAGAATTTCAAAGAAAAATCAGATTTATCAATATATTGGTATTTTTTGGTAAAATATACTTAATAATAAAAGTTCATAGGTCAATGGGAAGTTAAAAAAATCTTAGGAACAAAATATTGCAAATAAAAAAGCTGACTTTGGTGGCTTCTCATTCCTTTGTTCCAATATTTATGGTAATAAAAAATACAGTATGTATCTACTCAACGAGTTCTAAACAACGATACCCCACTTGATGGGGTAGCTCAATTTCTTTTTTCACGTTCTCCATTTTCTGTAAAAAATAATAATTTATTAATCTATTTTCTGTATAAATTTCTTTGGCTTCCCCTTAAAAATATACAAAAATATTTTTTGACAATTTGTATGACTTTGGGTCAACATGATGATTATATTGTGAAAATTTGATTGGTTCCAACCGTATGGCTGTAAAACCTGTATGACAGACGACGGACAGACAGACAGACGGACAGACAAACCCGTGAGTGACAGCTATAGAGCTGCGGGTACAGAACCCTAAAAATCACCTTTAGGTATAAACCGAACAGTTTCTTCAACATTTATAGAACAAGCTTCAGAGCAAATAAGCTTGAAAGTTGAATCGAACAAATATTGATCGTATCCGATTCCTTTAGACGAGACGTAGGCAATCGCTGCAGACTTTATTTGCATTGCTTCAGATTCTTCAGAACGTATGTCAGATGAATCAAGATTGCAATATCGCAAAGATGTCGACTTTTACGTATCCCCTCAACGGAATATTTGCTCCACTTTAATTTTTTGTGAGTGAGACTTGTGAGGAAAAATGTTGTATTAATTCTCGGAAAATATTATTTATTTTGTTGAGTAACGATTTTCAGAAAATAGGTTTCTTTTCTTTGATTGGAATTATAGTACACACACTTATGCACTTATGTATGTTATTATTACCCGGCTGCAAGGAAAGGGTTATGTTTTTCGCGCGTATCTTGTATGTTTGTATGTATGTAATATTCTTTATTACCATCTTGCAAACCGCTAGACGGATTTTTATAATTAACACATCGTTAGATAGGGTTTGGCCGCCCAAGTGATCTTAGATATATGACGACAAAAAAACAAAAATGGCGGATTTTGTGCGCCATATTGGGGGGCACTCAATTTTTTTTCTTCGAAACCCATCGAGTGGGGTATCAAAATAAAGGATTTTTAGAGGTGATTACAAAAATATACCACTTGTGTGTTTAAATGTAATTCGAAAAAAATATGTAACTAATACGTTGTAAATAAAAAAAGTTAATATAAAATTCAAAAACCCGACTGCTTAATAAGCGAACTAAAAAGATGTAAACAAGTCAGCCAGCTCGCGAATATGTATCCTCCGACTGCATAGCATGATTTTCTAATTGTTTACATCTTTTTAGTTCGCTTATTAAGCAGTCTGGTTTTTGATTTTTAAATTAATTGTTTGCAAGTAAATTTATGCAATGTCTGAAATTCCTATAATATCAGGTCTTACTGTCTGATGTTCACAGTTTCACAGGTATCAACTATATAAACAAGGTTCTCGAATCTTCTCAGACAGATAGGCACAGTTTCTATCAACATCATCATTTCAGCCGAAAGACGTCCACTGCTGGACATGGGCCTCCCCCAGATGTCGCCACATTGACCGATCCCGTGCGTCTCGCATCCAGCGCATTCCCGCAGTTTGTATTGTAGGACTGAAACTTCTACTTCGTATATAAAACCAATTTCTAGACCAATCATGTTTCGACAAGATGTTACATTAATTTACGAGTAATAACATTGGCAGTCATTGTAGATGGCAGCTGTCTGCTAGCCATTATGCCACTTATAAACAGTTGAAGTTCTGAACCTACATATACTATGATTTTTTATTTCGTAGACTAGACTGACATTTGGGAGGTTGTCACTTTATCGTTACATAAAAATAGTGTCGTAGCCTGACTATCCTATCGAAAGTAAATCGAAAATCGAAGTAGATCGAAAATGGAATTATTTCACGATAAAAAAAATTGTTAATAATCTAGCGGCCTTTATTTAGTTTCTATTCATTTACGTCAGACTTCATTTTATCGATCGCTTTTATTTTATTGCTGATATCTAATGATATTCTAATAAACAGATACGTTATACACTCACAAGACAATCGAAAAAGTGTTCCGCGCAGCAGCGGCAGCACACATACACACTTTTAATTCATCTGACATTAAAAAATATTTATTTTAATCAATAAATAAATAAATTACAAACACACACGACGGCATTTTTTTATTTTGTTTTTGTTTCAACAAAGCCTATCGCTCTTCGCCATGCGTGACATAAACTAAAGACTAAAGGTCACAATTGTGACATATTCGAGTCTTCACAATGCGCGCGCTCATAACATATCTGTTTACTAGAACATCATTGCTGATATCATATTTAACACAATAAAAGTTTATCTACTATGTGTATGATATATGATTTAAATAAATTACGTTTATATTCATAAAACATTTATTTACACCAATTAGTAAAATTAAATTGAGGAGTTATGTCACACCGATTCGATGAATCACTTATGATTGGACCTTACCTACAACACTATGATAAGCGCTTGCAACAATAAAAAAAAAAAAACAAAAAACCCGACTGCTTAAAAAGCGAACTAAAATATTCTCGAGCTGGCTGACCAAAACCAGATGTATCCTCCGACTGCACAGCATGATTTTCTTCTTGTTTACTTCTTTTTAGTTCGCTTTTTAAGCAGTCGGGTTTTTTGATTTTTTTATTATTTTTTTTTATTCACAACTTTCTAGTTATTTTAATTATGGTTCATTTAAACATATAAGTAATATATATTTTTGAAATCACCTCTTAAAACCCTTTATTTTGATACCCCACACGATGGGTTTGGAAGAAAAAAAAAAATCCCCCCTACAAAATGGCGCCCAAAATCCGTCATTTTTTTCTTATCCAATTTTATATAGCCTATGTTACTCGCAGGGTTAAGACGAATCGATTGACATAAAAATCATCAAAATCGGCCAACGCGTTTGGTCTCTAGAACGCCACATAGGAACATACATACATAGACTGATAAACACATTACCCTGCTTCGGCAGTCGGGTAAAAATAAGGTCATTGGCAGCCATCAGTTTAGTCTACGCAATTAAAAATCACAGTATAGTAATTTTCTCCAGTATTGTAGAGACGCGTTAATCCTCCATGATGGTAGTAAATAATTCGTGATGGTGCTAAAACGAACGTCGGATAATTTGTTTTATAGCCGTGTGCTATGGTGTTCTGTGGTGCTCACTGCTCGTGATTTACTCCTTTATTCTCGTGCTCATATATTTTAGGATGCATTGCTAAATTTTTTCTTTGAATGACGACCTATTTCCATTTTTTGTTGTGTTACGAATTTAAATAGGAATAAGTTTAAGAGAGAATTATAAAAAAAAAATAAAGCTACACAAAAAGAAAACTGCTATTTTTATAATTACTAGTTTGATCTTTTCACGTGCATACCCACTATATTAACCATTTTCAACCTACATCAAAAAGCAGAAGGTTCTCAATTCAGCTGTATGTTAGTTATGCGATCGGTCCGCCAATTATGAATCGTTTTGATGATTATTTTTTATTTGAAAGCTGGTGCTTCTCATGTGGTCCCATTTAAATTTGATCAAGTTCTGACGAGTAGTTTTTAAGTTATCCTTAATAATGCGTAATAAAAGGTACCAAAAGAAAAAAAAAACCGGCTTCCAAAACAAAGAACTATACAAAGCGAAAAATAACTTTATTTTCGGAAGTCTGTGTCAAAATCGAAAATGAAAATAAAATAGGTACCAAAGACACCGACTTCCGAAAAGAAAGTTATTTTTCACTTTGTAGTCTTTTGTTTTCTTCTTGTTTTTCTTTAAAATTTGTCCAATTGCAAATAGATTATTATACGAAGCAAATGTTATAATGTTATGCACTATTCGGTTATTAGTTAAGGTATCCCTTTGAATTTACCTGCTGTAATTTAATATATAAGGCCTTCATTCAGAAATGGGAGAACCCTAAATAGTAGTTAGATAATTAAATTAAAAAGAATAAAACAAAAATATAGAATTGTAAATTATAGGGGAAAAAGGCTATTTTATTTTATTTTTATTTTGTTTGATTGAAGAAGATACTGATATACCTAATGTTTATAACATTATCACATTAAAGAAATAATTCCAAATAAATTTAATAAAAATCTAAGTTAACATAACAACCAGCAGAAGCATTGCTTTCAAACAAACACCGTTTCACATCCATAACAAACAATCTGCACTTTCATTACAGTCTTAATCCAATGTTAGTTTTATTCATCCAATGTTAGTTTTATTAGTAAATGAACGTTGTTGTTGTCTAATAACAAGAACAACAACAACCGGGGATCAATAGTATCTCGGATTTATTGAATAAATATTTGAAAAAGCTTGTGTTTTGTTCGCTACAATTGGAAGGGGTTATCGGGTTGTGATTGCGACTCAGTGTCACGATATTGCTTTGTTTATATCGCTGGAATGTAGTAATAAAACTTACTATAGTGCATATTAGTGTTCGGAAAGTTTTTTTAATATTACTTTTGGTTAGTCGAAATGTTTCGAAGACAGGAGGAATGCTTATTGGTGAGATTTAGGGTATAAAAAGGCTTAAATAGATCGACTGGATATTGGATTTTCCAAGTTCAACGGACTTCGCTTGCTTTCACAAGAATAAAATGTTATCTTGTTATATTGGTTTACAACTGTAATCTGAGTACACAACTTACATTTTTTTTAATAATAATACCATCACGCCTGTATTTTGTGGTATTCTGCTGTACAGATTCATATATTTTAGTCTATTTACGTTTTTACCCGTCTGCCGAAGGAAGGTAATGTGTTTATCAGTCTATGTATGTCTGTATGTATATATGTATGTATGTTTGTTCATATGTGGCAGAGACCAAACGCGTTGGCCGATTTTGATGATTCTTTCGTCAATCGATTCGTCTTAACCCTGCGAGTGTCACTGGCTACATTAAAAAGGGGGGGGGGGGGGGGGGATGGCGGCTTTTGGGCGCCATTTTGTGAGGTTTTTTTTTCTTCCTCCCATCGTGTCGGGTATCAAAACAAAGGGTTTTAAGAGGTGATTTCAAAAATATATGTCACTTATATGTTTCAATGTACCTAATTCAAAAAAAAGTTAACTAAAATGTTGTAAATAGAAAAAGTTCATTTAAAAAATCAAAAACCCGACTGATGTTGTCAGCACCTGAAAAGCATTATTTTAGTTATCTCTGATTGTTTTAACGTCCACAACTTATTTTTACCGGTAATTTGTAAGATCTTAGATTTTTTTATGGCAATTTGCCGAAGACAATTCCTGCCAATGTCGTGTAGTGAAGACGGTATTAATGAAAATGCAAATTATTTTATTTTAATATCTTCTTCATAACCTAAAATTTTCAATGTTTCTGAAACGCCTCGTCTTCAGTGTACAATATCTTTCTTGAATTCTATAATATGCTTTAGAATGCGGATGTAACAGATTCTAATGTTTTTTGGAGTATTTGGCAGCAAATTATATCGAGTCAGCCTTCCCAGTAAGCTTTGCGGAGGTAGTCAATACTACAATAAAATTCTCCGCTCCACTAACCCGCGATCACTTCTGTCAATGATTTCACATAGTGTCCATTTGCACAAAACAGTTGAGACACAAAACTACACCAACTTTATATCACAATAACCACTAGGAATCAATCTGCAAATAATATTAACTACCGCTGAACTTCACCCGAAAAAATCCCACCAAAAACCCCTAGGATATTTTATACTCTGACATTTTCATCTGATCTGACATCTGTCTGTCCAATTTATTTTCTTAAGCCATATACATAACATACCATGGATACATTTTTTCTACAAATCTCGTTATACATTATAATCTCCAAAATAAGGGCAGCGGCAGACTGCCCCCTCTGTAAACCATTTTATTCGTTCTGGTCATGATTTCTTATAATTGAGATTTGAATTCGAATTTCAGAAGATATGACATAGAACGAGGAAAAAGGGGTCTCAGTTTTCCAGTTTGGTTTTGGTTGCAAAATTTGAAGGACACTTGAATTACAAAGTATATTCTTATCCACAATGTACTAATAAAAATGTAATGAATTCAGTTTGTGAATGAATGTTATAAATCCCTGAAGACTATAAATAAATAACAATTATACTCTCAAGTGAACATTTTACTGTTATAATTACATGATGTGCCAGTCTGGCACGTGCTGTATGAACTGCGGCAGACAGGTCCTCAGCGGCGCGGCGGTATGCGCACTGGGGCCGCGCGCGTCCACAAGCCGTCCCATCGCACCGTACCACACCGTCCTGTTCTGCGGTTGCCCCTTCGCCAACTTGGAAGAGGCGGACGGCAACGGCTGTAGCTGATCCATCAGTCAGTCGTTTTGCGCGGGCGGCACGTCGTACGAAGCCGGCCCTTATTTTTATCTTTTTTATTAACGTAGCTTACGTTTAGCTCCTCTGAGCTAAATGTAACGTTACAATTTCTAGAAGGGTAAGACAGAGGTACACTTATAGTACCTACACCCACACTTCACCAGGTATGTTTTTAAGTCCCATGCAATAAATACTTGGTTGTTAATGTCAGACGAAGCTTCATAATTCTAAAGCTTGGTTTGACAAAGACACCATTTATTCTTGTGACTAGTGTTTGTACCTTCTTAGGTACTGCACTGTCCATGAGTCCTACTTACATGTATAAAATGCATATTTATGCTTTTGTGTTCTGCAAGCATAAAATGTTTGAAAAGTATCTATGTGCTGAACTAGAATTTTCTATTCGTTTCATATTTTAAATTCCAATACTGCGCTCTACGCAGAGGTCACTCTAACCGAAAATTCAGCGATGAATATAAAATATTTTACACAAAATTGATGTCGATTGTCGTCATAACCAACCTAGCCACAATTTTCACTGCGTATAATTTTCCAGCAATTAATAACATTAACAAAATGTCGATTTATAATATCATAAACGGGTAAAGTAAAAACATGTAGCCTTGTCCGGTGGAGCGCAAACACATCGAGTTAATTAATGAACCCGACCCGACTCTGCCTGTTTGCGAGTGAGTCGCACTTTTGACGCCATTTTGAAGCCTTAAAAAACATAATTGCGAGCTTTTAGCTTTTTTTTTCATTAAGCATAATTTAGTACGGCTATGTAGGTAAAACAAATATGCCAAGCTGTTAATTGCCGTGATGGCGTTGCAAAAGGAGATGATGAGAATTTGGTTGAAAGCTTATTAATGTGCCAATAATTTAGTCATAACTAAATATAGCACTGTATTTAATCTTAAGGTTACATTAGTCGATAATTCTTCCGTACAAACGTAGTCTGGCGATTTCTCCACTATTTTGACGGTGTACGTTCAAAATAAAAATAATAAAAAAATATATCAATTTGTCTGATCATTATCTAGCCCTGTATGGAAACAAAAAAGTAACAAAGAACAATTATTTGAAAGTTATGAGCGTCGAAAGTTCCATATTTCAACACTTATTTTAACGCATCTTTAGGCGGAAATAAATACTATAAGAAGAAGGAAAATTGCAAAACAGCCACCATACAGGGATAGTTTAGTAGTAGCAACGCAATTTTTTTTTTTTGAAAATATACCTTTAGTAGTTTTTTTTATTGATATATTTCCAAAGGTTTGTTCATAAACTTTCGCGCGCTCGTTTTCGTCCTAAATCATCATCCATTTCGCTACAAACTTGCAAAACTGCTTATTCGTACGCGACCTAGCTTCTTACTGCTCATCACAGCATCTATCTCTTTCGCACGTGTTGTCGGATGAGATGCATGTGTTAGAATCATGAATGGAATTCTATATAAAAGTATTGGTATCTACCAAGATAGCAAGCTTTGAATGTCAAGATGGTTATTGGTTATTTACTGTGTATCAGAGTTCTAATGTATGTGGTGTGTAAGGAAAGGGTTTTTTGAATAAAAGCACAGAAAGACAAGACTAGGTATTTATTTAAGTAAGGCTTGTCAATTAATTCATGTTTAGAAGGTTCATTGAGCTTACTGCCCGGTCGCTAGACTAGTTCTCGTGGGGAAGAAGGGCAACAAACCCCACGGAAGCTCTTTTGAAGTATTTATCGATATCTTTTACAAACACAAAGTATTTACAATATTATAGATTCAAAATAACAAGGATAAGGCAAAGGATAGAATAGCCCTTAAATCAATATAACATATTAGGAATAAAGGCCATAAGTATAAGGCCATAGTCCATAAATCGTAATATAGATACAGCTTCAACACAACCATTAGAAATAATAAAGATATAATATCAAATAACTTACGTTAGTTTTGTGTAATCGATCTTACACCAAGTATTATAAAGTAGTATACTTCTAAATAACAATATCTGGCCTGTACTGGCTTGTAGTTCACCAAAAAGTAAGTCCGCTTATCAATTACACAATATTTTATAATATCGGGTCTATCTGTGTCTCAATACGTCCAATATGAGAAAATGGCGCGGTATCCCGCCATTTTATATATTGCTTCAAATAATATCAAAATTAGGTGAACAATAATCAATTACTATGAAGTGAATATGTTTTAAAACGTATCAAGACAGTTAAGGAATTTAATATCGCCTATATAGTAATTCTTAATCAATATTCAAAAGAATATTGATACTAACAGACAGTATTGTACTAATTGTTTCAAAGGACTTATAATACCAATATAGCATTATAAAATCCAGGATACATCACAATGATCATTACAAATTACGTAATCATTTATAGGTATATTATCAACGTGGCTTAAATATAAGTTTAGAGTTATTTCCTGTACACAAAACAATATTTACTTAGGTGGGTACTCTTTTACATTTGAAGGTAATTGACACCACAATAATAATTAAGGTAGGTACTTAGACATTTGTCGGTAGGTGCTTAATAAATATGACAGGTATGTATTATGTAGCAAACCATTGAAAAGTAAAAATTAACGATTTAATGACGTCACACATACTTCAAATTCTATCACATGCATTTTAACCCCGCGCAAAAATAGTTTGTGCCGTCGACTAGGTCAACCTTAATAACAGATGTTACTCAAACTCTGCGCCAATATAGAAAACAGTTAGGCCAATCTAACAAAAACAAAAAAAAAAGAATTTGGAACCAAAAACAAATCATCCATTCCCGAAACGAAAAGTGGACCTGTCCAGTCGTCGTGTAGCTAACTAAACTCAGAGTCCTTAGTGCGAGTTGTTTAGCTTACTCGTTCGCGTTAACTTTCTCTTATTTCAAATTGTATAGAAAAAAACTCGGTATCCTGTTCTCGTTTCTTCGTTTTATAAAACCGACTTCCGAAATTGAAGTTATTTTTCACTTAGTAATGTTTTTTGGAAGTCGGTTGTATTTTTTTGTAAAAATTAAATGTTATTCTATAGTATAGCACCTATAATCCCCACAGTGATGCCAAAATATGCCCGAACAACATGAGTCTTAAACATAACCGGTGGAATGAGAGTGCATCAGGGTGAACAGCATACATCTGCTTACCCCTTTTGAGCGTAACGCCAGGATTTTCAGTTATGAAACAATAAATTGGCACGCGATTGCAGCAATCCCGAGAGATTGGCCGTCATTTATTGAAGATTTCTGTTTTATATCGCCGAAGTTCTACATTAGATCTTCAAATGGGCATTTTAATTCGGAGATATCGGTGAAAATACACAACAAAAAAACATACAGTCGAACATACAACTTCGTCCTTTTTGGAAAGTCGATTAAAAAGAGGATTCCTCCTAATCTTAGCACATAATCTTGCCTCAAACAGATTGATCGTTGTTTTTTATGTAAAAATTTTATGAATGCATCTGGAAATAAATAGTTTGTTTTATTTTTTCTTACTGTCATCAGAAGGCGTTTACCCAGTTTCAATACAAAGTGGCGTTTACCCAGTTTCAATACAAATTGGCGTTTACATTAACGCTATGTAGCACGAGTAAAACTCGCCCTAAAAACACAGAACACAAAGCGCTCAAAACACGGTCGCGTATCTAGAACTATATATGTATATCTAGGAAAGTTGTATAATCATTTTATCGATTAGCGGTTACTGCTAGATATTTCGATGTTATGTGACATTGAATAATTGTGTTAGTAGCAATCACTTAAACCCGCAGAATTATGCCATATTAATTACCTTACAAGGTGAATTCAATAAAGTCTGCGGCCTCACCCCTTATTCCATCATTATCACTATCTTATATTCAATTATTTATAGTCATTTTTCATATATGATCTTATTAATTTCATTAATTCAGTCTATGAAATTCAGTGCTAGGGAAATGAGGAAAGAAAATAAAACGCTCATTGCGAAGAACAAGTGAGAAAAGTTTTGAGTATCAATTTGAATATGTGAATGCACACTATGCAGGCAGGCATATTATAATTTGGGAGATTATATCGCTGATAAAAATGCTTGGCTCAATGTTAGTCCTTCTCCACAACCACTAGGGCAAAACATTATTGTTAGACCTGCTGAAAACTGTATGTCCTAATGAATATATATGTATTGTATAAACTCAATTTGTTATTATATTATATCACTGCACAGCACATGTGTGAGTACTATTTACCAACTGTAAATCTACCATTTACTATTCCTATTATGTCGTTCGTTGACTTGAATGTCGTTAACGAACGTCGTCCTCGACATCTCGAAGGCTTTTGACAGGGTCTGGCATGAAAGCCTTATTGGAAAGCTTCCTTCATTCGGTATGCCCAGTGATCTGTGCGATTGGATTGCAGACTTCCTGAGGGACCGGTCCATTCGAGTGGTTATTGATGGCCGTCGACCAACTGGATAATAATGCCGGGGTCCTCGGGGTGCTGCACATAAACGATCTGCTAAAACCTTTGGGAATGCGGACGACAGCAATATTGCTGAGAGTTACGTGACTGACGCGCGCGGGTCTGGGACCCGCTCTCATCGGCAGGTCTCAGAATGGGGCGATGCCAATCTTGTCAGGTTCAATGCTGCTAAGACTTGACTATTTTACTGTAGACGCTTTTACATCGTTCTCACATATATGAAATTCTGCAACAAGAATGATGTAACCAATGTAATTAAAACTATGATAAACGACGTTACAATGTATTTCTTGATAGAAAAGAGTGTCCGTGGAGATTCTTGCACTTTCTTCTCCCTAGAGACCTAATGGCACTTGCGACTGTGCAACTAGCTTCATTTTAGTTTTTTTTTCTGATTATTCTAAAGAACCTTATTGGTTTAGTTTAAATAAAATATTTTGATTTTTAATAATAATATTGTTGGAGGTCGTCCAAACAAAAGATGGACTGCGTGGGTTGACACCTAAAAGTTGAGAGGGGCTGCAGAATGATGATGAAAACCCAAGGGGCCTGCTTCTTACTTTTGCGTTTAGCAGGGATCTTACCAAAAAAATACAAAACTTTTACTAGGATCATCTCAAACACTAAAATACGAAATAATGTCTTCACTATCTAATCATCATTATAAATTAATTGTCTTAGGGACGTACCCAAATACGTTAGGTGTTTGCGCCGCAAACCAGTTCCGGGCGCGGGGGTGCCACCACACCGAGAGGGGATCGCCGTCGTCACAGCAGACCGGCGCGCGCCGGCGCGCGCGCCGGTAATCGGCCACCGACCGCCAGTGTGAACGACCAATATTATCAAGAACCTAAAACCTTGTAAACTGTACCTAAACTTACTAAATATAAAAGTACCTAACCAATTTTCTGTGTTTGGACTTCGCCCGAACATAAGTGGCGACCGTGACAGGACTTCGAGGGCTTGCAGAGCATCAGAGGTCAACACCAAAAGGGAGTAAGCCCGTTCCTTTATTCCTTCCAATATTTCCATATACCTACTTACTATTTTCCAACTTCGCCAGCTGTGCTAAGTGAATGCTAACCGATCAAAGTGTCAGAAGGTATCTAGCTTGTCGCGTATCTTCCTATTGTTCCTTATGTAAACGGTAATTCACGCTTAATAGACAGCTATCGTAATAGTTTCCAGTAGAAATTATTAACTATCAATACAGGCCGGTCGATTCACGTTCGCACTCCATTTTCCATTAATTTTGCAGCCTATTCTGCGAAAAACATTTTTGTTGAAAGTACCTACTTAATTACGTAACTTTAGAACTTTTCAACGCCTATTATTTAGCTGAACCTAGTTTGCATCTAGCTTTATCTATCTTTCTATATACTGTTTTCCTACTATCTCTGTCGCTATACATTTATTATCAAAAATTGTGTGGATAATTAACCCAATTTGTAAAATTAGTTTTTTTTTGGAAAATTCCTTTGTTAAATTTAAATAAATTCACCTACCCCGTTAAAAATATAAAAAATTGTAAATAACCAAATTATTTCTCATGCAATTTTAGAAAATTCTACGAACTTCTATCGACCCTGCCGGCCCTGTGACCCTACGTCCGTGCTCGGGCGGGTGGTGCCCGGTGCCCGCGCCGTGTCGGCGCCGCCTCCGCGCTCTCGCGCGTGAGTCCCTCAAGCGCAGGCGGTGTGTTGGCGCGCTCGGCGCCTCGGCCTGCACTCAACCACCGCGCGGCGCCGTTTTCTCGTGCGCTGCTCCCGGTTGACGGGCTCGGCAGCAGCTGTGTGGTTTGAGCTACTGTCGGTTGGATTGTTTGTTAATTTATTTGTGTTTATTATTTATTTTGCCCCACTCATTTACTAAAATGGCTGAAAGGGAATCGACCACGAAAGGTAAAAGTCCGCTTCCACTATTAAAAATAGATTCGACCGGTAAACCCGATGTAAAAGATTATTTAAAATCGCTAATTAAAAAACGTGCGGGTTTTCGAAGTCGGCTAACAGTTTTAAAAAATTTTATGGAAAAATATAAAATTTCTGATACTACCAGGGTATCGAACTTGGAGATGAAAGAAATTTCTTTAAGACTAAATCAATTAAAAGAATTAATGTCTAACTTTGATCGCGTACAAGCAGACATTGAAGAATACTCTGATAATTTGGATGAACAGATTTCAGAACGGGATATTACTGAAACTGAGTTTTTTACACAAATAGCTTTTGCTCAAGAGTTGGTCGATTTACTTTCAACCAAAAATAAAGAAAGTCACGCCTCTAGTGGAGCAACCTCGGGCTGTTGTCATGGTCATAATAATGATTCAATACGACTTCCAATTATTAATCTACCCACTTTTGATGGTAGTTATGCAAAATGGCTTGAATTTAGGGAGACGTATAAAACCCTTATCCATGACAACGAATCGATTGCGCCCATCAATAAATTTCACTATTTACGAAATTCTTTACAATCGGGTGCCAGTGTCGTAATTAGATCGTTGGAATTTGTCGCGAGGAATTATGAGCTTGCTTGGGATACATTGTGCAATCGATACAACAATAAAAACATTCTGATCAATAATCACTTGAACGCATTGGTTAACTGTAATACTATACAAAAAGAATCTTTCAAGGCTTTGCGGTATTTAATTGATCAGGTGTCTAAAAACATAAATGCTTTAAATACGTTGGACGTTTCTACCGAGAATTGGGACCCGCTGGTGATATTCTTGGTCTCAGCAAAGCTAGATCCTAGGACTAGCAACAAGTGGGAAGAATACAAAGGCAGATTGTCTAACCTACCCACTTTAGATGATTTTAGAGGATTCATAGAAAATAGGGCTAATGTTTTAGAAACTGCTAGCTGTCGCAATTTAGAAAACAAGTCTACCCAAGGTAATAATAATAACAAAGAAAGCAGGACCTCTAAATCTTTTGCTACCTTCACTAATAATAAGGACTCGCAGCATTACAGAACCTGTCCCATTTGTGATCAGCCTCATCTCGTGCACCAATGCAACAAGTTTAAAGCGTTGAGTGTTGAGGATAGATTAGGCGAGGCTTCAAAACACAAGTTGTGTACAAATTGTTTGCGAACCGGACATTTCAACGCCCAGTGTAGTTTAAAGGGGTCTTGTCGTTCCTGTAAAAAAAAACATAACACATTATTACACAAAGGAGACACAAATAAAGTACTTACCGAGTATTGCGAGTCTTCTAGTCTACCTGTTAGCTTAGCTGCGGTCTCCTCAGGAGAAGTCCTCCTGTGTACGGCAAAGGTGGAAGTTATTAATAAACAAAATAAAACTACTTACCTTGCTCGCGCGTTGCTAGATACTGGCAGCCAGTCGTCATTCATCACGAGGAACCTAAAAGAGAAGTTAGGCCTTTCAACTGAAAGTATAGATATATTAAACGTATCAGGCATCAACGGAGTGGCTTGTCCTATAACAGAGCGGTGTCAGGTGAACATCAAATCACGCACTAGCTCATTCTCAAAAAATATCAATTGTTTTGTTATTCCGAAGGTGACTGGCAACTTACCTAATGTTGTAATTGATGTTAAGAAATTGGGCCTACCCGATAATGTAACTTTAGCTGATCCAACGTTTTACAAACCTTCAGAGATAGATATTTTGCTTGGCGCTGATCATTTTTTCGACATTGTTTCGTCTAACAAAATTGCACTAGGTTCAAATAACCCTATCTTGCTAGAAAGCGTATTTGGATGGCTAGTAGCTGGTCCAACAGGTCATAGCACACACAACATACAATGCAATTTTGTGCAAACCCAATCGTCACTTCAAGACATCCATAATTCTATACAAAAATTTTGGGAGGTAGAGGAGCTACCCTCAGAAAATAGTATTTCTTCGATAGATGAACAATTTTGTGAATCGCATTTTGTAACCAATACCCATCGCTTACCTGATGGTCGATTTTCAGTCATGCTGCCACTTAAAGAGTCTGCTGAGGAAACTCTAGGCAGTTCATTTCCAATGGCTATGAAACGGTTTTTATCGCTAGAAAAGAAATTAGATAAAAATCCTACTTTAAAACAACAATATTCAGAATTTTTGAGGGAATATGAAGACTTAGGTCACTTAAGAGAAATTTACAGACCACCATTTGGCTGTTATTTACCCCATCACGGCGTAGTTCGAGAAAATCATGAAACTACTAAATTGAGAGTGGTTTTCGATGCGTCCGCTAAAACTAGCACATTAAAATCATTAAATGACATTCAAGCTGTAGGCCCAGTAATACAAAGTGATTTGTTTTCTATTCTTATTCGCTTTCGTGTTTACCCGTTTGTGCTGATTGGAGATATTGAGAAAATGTATCGGCAGATCATTTTAAACGAATCGCAGCGCCATCTACAACTTATATTGTGGCGAGAACATGCTCATGAACCTATAAAAATAAAACAATTAAATACAGTCACTTATGGCATGGCATCTGCCCCGTTTTTAAGTACTAGGTGTCTTATCCAGCTGGCACTTGAATGTCAAGATCCAATTGTGGCCAATACTATCAGATCTCATTTTTATATTGACGATCTAAACACCGGTAGTTTCACTGAGCAAGAATTAAAACATATTTACACAAATGTAACCAAAGTCTTAGCCTCAGCAGGATTTCCGTTGAGAAAGTTCAAGACGAACTGCCCCCAAATATTTGATGCTTCAAATAGCCCCTTTGATTCTAAAATTAACCAAGCGCCACTTGAGTTTAGTACTGAAACTAATGTGTTAGGTTTGAAATGGGCACCTAAAGAAGACAGTCTTGAATTCCCTAGCATCATTGAGGTTAATCCAAACGTCACCAAAAGGATAATCATTTCTACTACATGCAAACTGTTCGATCCTTTAGGTTTGGTGTCGTGCTGTATCATCCTAGCAAAAATCCTCATGCAAAGCTTATGGAATGCAAAATTGGACTGGGATGATCCAGTTCCACAACCGTATGTAAAGCAATGGTTCAATTTTATAAACAATTTGCACCATATCTCACAATTATCCTTACCTCGTCATGTGTTAAGTGACTGCTCCGCGAAGCCCGTTGACTTACATATATTTGTCGACGCGTCTCAAAGCGCTTATGCTGCTTGTTGTTACGTTCGATCTCCCAATGCAGATAACAGCATTAATGTTACGTTGCTTTGTGCCAAAACGAGAGTAGCACCCATTAAAAGCCTGACCATTCCGCGCTTAGAGCTGTGTGCGGCGTTGCTTGGTAGTCAGCTATGCTCAAAGGTTTTAGAATCAATACCGTGCAGTGTTAGAGATACGTTCTTATGGACCGATTCGACAGTAGTGCTATGCTGGCTAAAATCAAAATGCAAAACACTACCAATCTTTGTCCGGAATAGAGTAAATAAAATTAATGTGCTTACTAAGGGTTTTCAATGGAAGCATATTCCTACCAATTTAAATCCAGCCGATTTAGGGTCAAGGGGAGTTGAGCCACAACTTCTTCGTTCATGCTTGTTGTGGTGGGAGGGTCCTTCCTTCTTAAAGAAAGGTACTTTGGATTGGCCTACCCAACCTCATCTCAGCCCTCAGGACTTACCGGAAGCTGAAATAAAAGTTTATTTGACGGTTGATGAAACCTCTATTAAACAGACTGTAGTCGCTTTCGAAAATCACTCTAATTATCTGAAATTAAAAAGAACATATGCATATGTTCTACGTTTTATCAATAATATCACACCACACACAGACAAGCATAGCGGTCCCTTAACAACAGACGAACTAGAATCCTCACTGAGGCTATTACTTAAGTTCAGTCAGTTAGCATCTTTCCCAGCTGACATAGCCAATCTCAAACAAGTTAAACCACTTCACAACAAAAGCCGACTGTTATCTTTAAATCCGTTTGTTGATGACAACGGTCTAGTTAGGGTAGGGGGTAGGTTGGAACAATCTGCTTTCGACTACAATAAGAAACACCCTATCATACTTGATGCGAAGCATCATCTTACTAAGATAATGCTACAATATGAACATAACAAACTATTGCATGCGGGTCCCCAGCTCCTCCTTTCCACTTTTCGTGAGAGTTTCTGGCCTTTAGGAGGCAGAAACTTGGTTCGTGCTATCAGTAAACAGTGTACTATCTGTACTCGTATGAGAAGCAAAACAATACAGCCTATAATGGGTAATTTACCGGATGTTAGAGTTACTGAGAATTTTCCCTTCAATGTTTGCGGGATCGATTTTGCGGGTCCTTTTATGATCTGTTCCAAAAAGGGCAAAGGAAACCGTGTCACAAAGGCCTATTTATGCATTTTTGTTTGTCTAGCCGTCAAAGCCTTGCATCTTGAGGTAGTCAGTGACCTTTCAACCGCGGCATTCATTATGTGTCTACGCAGGTTCATCTCACGTCGAGGCAAGCCTAACATTATCTATTGCGACAATGGCAAAAATTTTGTGGGTGCAAACAATGAGTTGAGCAAAATGTTACGATCCAGTCGTCAGTCAGTGTCAGACTTCGCAGCGAATGAAGGCATACAATTCATTTTTAATCCGGCCTATTCGCCCCACTTCGGAGGTATTTGGGAGAGCGGAGTCCGTTCCTCAAAGAACCTTTTAAAACGCGCAGCTGGCAATGCCTATCTGACCTTTGAGGAGTTGGCTACACTTTTCTCACAAATAGAAGCCATACTCAATTCTCGTCCACTTATCCCACTTTCATCCCATCCTATGGACTTAAATCCTCTCACTCCGGGGCACTTCCTGATTGGTCGACCATTGATATCGCTTCCATCACCGCCTATTAATACCAAGAATCCACACAGGTACCAACGCATCGAACAAATCAGGCAGCAATTCTGGGAGCGATGGCGCCGAGAGTACATGGCCGAGCTCCAACAGCGAGGCAAATGGAAGCAGAACTGCCCGCCCCTGCAAGTAGGCGACCTGGTCGTCGTAAAAGAGGACAACCTCATGCCGCTACAATGGAGAATGGGGCGAGTTTCCAAACTGTATCCAGGACAAGACGGCATTGCCAGAGTGGCGGACGTCTATGTCTCCAAGGGAACCATCAGACGAGCGGTAAACAAGCTTTGTCTTCTGCCAATGTCAACCAACCAGCCTATGACAACTACTGCAAAATAAATTACCTACTGAAGAAGAAGAGGGATTCAGGAGATTCCTTCAACGCCCTGGAGGATGTTTGCGCCGCAAACCAGTTCCGGGCGCGGGGGTGCCACCACACCGAGAGGGGATCGCCGTCGTCACAGCAGACCGGCGCGCGCCGGCGCGCGCGCCGGTAATCGGCCACCGACCGCCAGTGTGAACGACCAATATTATCAAGAACCTAAAACCTTGTAAACTGTACCTAAACTTACTAAATATAAAAGTACCTAACCAATTTTCTGTGTTTGGACTTCGCCCGAACATTAGGTATGTGCTTCTAGCGGCCGTCAAGGCGAAAAATCGTCATATACATAAACAGGATTTTATTGTAGCAGATGTACCTATCGGTTATCAACTTATCGCGTACCTAATATATTTTTATTTATGAACTTTATGCAGACAGGCACGACGATTTGATTTCACGACGCCCACGAAATATAGCTGTTCTGTTTCCGAGAAAATATATAAATATAATATTTTATTGAGAATCAGTTTACATCAATCGAAGGCTATTTTCGTATTGAAATTCTTTAAAATTCTTTTCTCATCTTAATAACAGTTATACCTAAATAACATAGCAATCGGTAGGATACCTATATTGTTGTTCTATTATTAACCGACTTTGAGAATGTTCTATGTTCGACTGTATGTTTGTTTTTTTTATGTATGTTCATGATTTCTCCTTCAATTGTGAACCAATCTTGACTTTTTTTTGTTTTCTCGTCTTTTTCGAATTGTACCCATATACATTTGTTGAAGACTTGATAAAGAACTTTGGAGATATAAAACAGTACTCTTCACAGAGTACTGTTTACTTTGTTACTTTGTTTACTGTTTGTTTGTTTGTTTGTTGTTTGTTTGTTCTGTTTTTTTGTTTGTTTTGGTTTTTGTGTTTGTGTCTGTTTTTTCGGGTTTTTCAGTCTTGTTCTACGACATATTTATCGGGATTGCTGCAATCGTATGTCTGTTTATTGTTTATACCATTTCATTTCATCTCACGAAGGCAACAACGGAGCCCTTTTAGTTTCATTAAGTTATTATGGGCATTAAAGGTACCGTACAATAGAACTTGCCCACTATGTCCCACAACAAAAACGAAAAACCTTACAAAAATACAACCGACCTCAGTGCTCTTATTTTGTTCCTTAGTTTTTTGACACCGACTTTCGAATTTGACGTGATTTCTCACTTTGTAGTAAACCAAATTTGTTTTTGGAAGTTGCATGTCGATGTTTTTTTTTTTTTGTTTTCTTTTAAAAGGAGTTTTGCAAACTATTTTGGTCTACCTACAATAAAGTATATTTTAAGCGTTTGTAATATATCACAGTCTGAACAGTAATACACTGTAATTTGTCAAATCTGTCATGATCTATCACCTACAAGGATCGAGTGGCTCTTTTAACTACGTCGAGATTATAACGCAGTTTTCCCCTACATTTAATTCTATTTTTATTTTGCCCTTTTGTATCTACGTTCCTATTTATAAACTTAAGTAGGCCACACTATCTTTCACGTGTGAAGAACATTTTTTTCTATTCTATATTTTTATATGGCAAGCAAAGCCGATGTCGACTATTCTGCCAATGTCTAAAGTTAAATGGAAGGACAAGTATGTTTTATTAATAAAAATAAATAGAAATAAACCAGGCACTGTAGACAAAACTTTAAATACTGTTGACACTTGTTGTGTTAGTACGGGACTGAAACAAACAAAAAGATACATTTATAAACAGATACACAACATACATACATACACAGACACATATATAATATAAACACACATAGATACATATATAATACAATTGTTAACACACTAAAGATACGTTGTACTACATACAAATAGACGAAGGTTTGGAGTTTAGCAAGGCTCATAATTTTATATTATTGTGACAGATGAAAATCATCAGTGCCACAAGAAGTTCAGGAGAGGGAACAGTCAGAAGAAAGGGGATCATTTTTATTGTAATCAACTCAACACAACATAAATTCTTGTCATGACAAGTTTTGTGTATTCATATTTACGATTTATTTCTCGGGTTCATCCGAAATGTTCACGTGAGAACGTAAACAAAGTCTATAAATAGCCTGTTATTGTTTTGTCTCTGAAGCTTTCTCTTGCTGTATATTTTGTTTGAAAAATGTGGGTGTTTACAAACACTTAAACCCGTTACAAATCTGAATGCCTGAAAAATATGTTTGTAACAAGTAAAATATAAAAATTAATTTGCCCTCGACATATTTTATTTCATTCTACATAATTTAACTAGTAGTAGATACGCTTCGATCGACAATACATACTGAACACGTAATTATGACACGATATCTTGCGGAAACAGCCCGATGCAAACAGTAAAACGCCCATAACTTTTAACGGGTAAATCTATTTTCATCGAACATATGTGAATAAGTTTTTATTACACCATCACTAAAATGAGCAATTTCTATAGTACGGTACCAAAAGTATTAACAAAATACCCATTGTAACTCAATTTACACATCCGTGCGGTTTGTCGCTAAGGAATTCGGTTGTATGCTCCATATCTCGAAAACTGCTGGACCGATTTTGATGAATCTTCCACTATCCCTTAGTTTAGTTGAGAGATACTCAATTCAACTACTATAAATGATCATGATCCGATAAGTAGTTTCTGAGAAATGCGTGGACAAACAAACATGCAAATATACATACATACATGTTTATGTTTATTTTGTTTATTTTTTATTTATTTGACATTCTATTTTTGTTATTGATTATTTACAGGAAATTAGATGAAATAATATTATTGATCCTTTTATCTAATTTTTTTTTAAATTCCCTGACATTTTATTTTATTACTGTATTCATATTTTATTATTGAAAATAAGATGTTGCAATTGATCTTTTTATAATAATTTTATTATTATAATTTGTTTTTGCTTTTGTTTTATTAGTGTATTAATAATTATTTTAAATTGATGTGGATTAATATTATTTTGAATTTTCAATTTTATATGTGACTTATTATTTGTTTATTTCTTTTTCATTATCTTGACATGTTTTTTTTTTTAATTTTATATCTTTTTAACAATTGTAATTTTTAATGGTACCTACTTAATGTTATTTTTTACAAAATTTCTACACAATTTATGTTGTTCTGAAATAAATTACTTATGACTAATGACATACACACAAACATACATACAATAACGAAATTTGGCACACATAGAATAACATATGTGAATATTGTGCAGATCCAACAATATAACATACACGTGTTGAATTGATTACCTCCTTCTTTTTTTTTAAGTTACCAACTTATAAACGTTAGTTAGATGTCAACCATATTAACGCCTAAGAGCTAATGGAACTGCGGTGAAGAAGCCAGTTAATATAACAACCCTATTACGGGAGCTTGCACAATATCCATGCAGAATGGCAGTAACCACAGTATAAATATGGGCGAACAGTAAGGAAACTACCTACAAACGCTCGAAACCGCACATTTCGCGATGTTGTCAGTAATGCGTGCCGCTTGGTATCATCGATGCGCATGTTTGTGTGGGTGTGCCGTTTAGAGCGTCTATAGGTAGTTTCCGTACTGTTCGTCCATATTTATACTGTGCAGTAACCCAGTTACGCGGCGAAGTACCATCTCAGACAGTAGGTACGGAGTTGTTGGACAGTTTGCAAGCTCGTTACGAAGTAGATGGAGCAGCTTACCAGGTGTATTTAGGAGTTTCGGTGTTCTTAACGGGGTAGTTTTAGTTGCTTAGTAAGTGTGTACAGTGTTGTTCTTGCGAATAATGCTTTACTTTATAAAATGAAGAAATCAGAAGGATTTCTTAATGTTAATGTATATGAAAAAATTAAAACGAATTCCAAAACAAAACGGTTAAATATTTTTGTTATTATTAGATTTTCTCTTTTTATTTTTGAACCTTATATTATTACCATGAAAATACGCATTATTAGGGATAACTAAAAACTACTCGTTATATCTTGATCAAATTCCAAGACAAGCACCAGCTTTCAATAAAATAATCATTAATATCGGTTTATAATTGGCTGAGTAACAAACATAAAAAAACATACAATCTAATTGAGAAACTCCTCCTTTTTGAAGTCTGTTGAAAATAAATAATAGTTTAAAAAAATTAAAATAAATACTTTTTTCAACACACTTGGTCATAAAGTGGCTCTAATTTCACCGCAATTAGGCACATAATGACACCTGTTATCAAACTGTGACTTTTTCATTACTATTATTCACAAGTGAGATACAGAGGTTTTTTTTTAATTTATTGGTTGAGTTGCTTTGTTCTTAATAAAGTTTCGATACAAAAAAGATCGTGCTCAATAGTACAAATGCAACCCATTTTATGCAACTTCGTATTTAAATAGATAATTTCAACTTGTTCGTGTTTAATAAATAAAACTTTCACTTAAATATAACTTTTGTTTTTGCCTGTAATAAACAAAACTTGAAATTCCCAATTTTGTACGTGGCTAAAATGCTATCCGCAAAAAGCCAAAAAAATATAACTCATTATTTTTAGTCTATGGCCGGTCGCCATTGTTAGATGCGCGCGCATAGGAAAACTAATTAATTTTGCCCGCCATTGAGAAAAAAAATTCACAACTCGTTTTCACTGTTGGAAATGATTTTTTAGTATTATTTTCTTCACAAGTGTGTTGAAAAACGTCGTATGATACACGTGTGTATTGATGATTACCGTCCTCGGCTCTCTTAAGACCCTCACCTAACGGCTCGGGTCTCAATGGCGCCTCAGCGGTAATCACCAACATTACACACTTGTACCATAATGTACTATTGTAGAAAATTAATTCAATAAATTTAAATTAAGAATATTGTGATTAACAAAAACAATTTTTTTGTGCTTGATATCATCGCTATAATATTTTATTAGCAGATATTGGTAAAAGTAGTTATTCTTAAAAAGCTCTCCGTGCATTTTTATAACAAAATATTGTTTATTGTTAATCACACCATTCTTAGTTTAAATTTATTGAAAATTATTTTTATTTTTTAGTTTGGTTTTCTATTAAAGCGTGTTTTGTTTAGTTTTTCTAAACTATTATTTATTTTTTTGTTCAATCGATTATCCTGAAGATCCGCGTAAGGACAATGGGACAAACTATTTAAATTATTGTATTGTCATCGGTCCTTGATAAGTGTGCAACGTTTCAAACTAATCCGACGTTTTGAAGGGGGTAAAAATCACAATCAAAGATTCCGTTACATAGATACATACATACTCGGGTCATATTGAACCTCCTTTTAGACTGTTTTGTTTGCAAAACATTATTTGATTTACATATTATGCTATTTCAGTTATGAAGAAATTCTAGCCATCAATTTTTCTGTGGTAACGATAGGTGGTAAAAATATTTTAAACATCCGTTTTGGAGGAGTATCCAAAAGGAGCGAAATAATATCATATTGTATTTTTTTTAAACTAAACTATTAGTTACACGAATAAAACATGTTTTACAATTAATAAATAAATATTTTACAAACTGTTCAACGTAGCCGTTACTAAGGAGTAAGCTTTAGAAAGTAACTGTTTTACGGCACTAAAGCGGTGGAAGGCCCGTTACAATCATACAAATATCCCAACATACTATCACATTTATAATACAGAAGTAGGATATATTTCAGTATGGTTAATGGTAAAAGATTGCGGATATTTCCATGTTAATAAATGGAGGAACGGAATGGAGGATTGCGTGCAGAACGGATGGCCGTTGGGGTCGAAAAGTTCTGGAATGGCGACCCGACCCTTCTATAACAGTTAGCCGGCGATGTACTTTTAAATTACGCACTTTAAAAAAAACAAAATCTAGATAGGCGATTAGTTCTAAATTAACTCTAATTATTTATCTACTTTTTACTTATAAAATTCATTACTTTAACTTAAAAAAGACAATACAAAGAAGTAAACATAGCGATGTATTGTAAAATAAATTATTATCATGATAATCTTAATGATCAAAATTGTCTCTACGTTTTTAATTTTAATTAAATCATCCCATTTTATGTGTTTTTTAATTGTCAGGTAATTTCTAGAAGTAAATGAATCTAATAGTTTATTACAAAAAATAACTAATCCAAGCAGGTATTTCAAAATTTTGTGAACTTCGATATATCTACATTACAAATATTAAATAAAAAATATTAATAAAGTCTAATTTGAATTGTAATGGGGACAAAACTGTCATATTATAAGAAAAAGAAATTCATTTACTAAGAAATACATCGCTAGGTTTACTTCTTTGTATTGTCTTTCAAACAAAAGAAGAATTTTCCAAATCGGTCCAGGCGTCTTTGAGTAATCGGGGAACATACATAAAATAATGACACCGACGAATTGAGAATCTCCTGCTTTTATAGAAGTCGGTTAAAAAGTAAGAGTTTTACTGCTACCCTTTCCACACTAAGCAATGATTATGGATAATAGCTGGATAAAACCAAACAAACACCCACTAAGCATACACCCATGAATAATATATGCGCTAAAGTAAGAAAGTATCGAAGGGAAATCAATTACTTCACCGCCCCTTCTCTGCATTATTAATTATGTTTACGTTAGGCTTAAGCCGAGGATATGAGGTTTTTAAACCCTTTTTAAAACACGACGAAAATAAACAGTTTTATATTTAATAAATCGATTTTTTGATACAGACAATGTTGTCTTACTCTTTCACTTAGGTGTCATGTTTTGCCACCAGCAGATAGTTGCAATAATCTTATGTGATTGATAAATTAATCTTAATTATTTTCCACTTATTGAATACTGGCTTTTGCTAGCTCCTTTTTGAGTCGGAAATCGAAAATTATCCCAAGGGAATATAATACTAGGATAAAAAATATCCTATCCAAAGTCCTAAACCAAGCCATATTTACCTGTGTTCCAAAATGTCACCCAAATCCGTTCAGCTGTTGAGGCGTAATTGATTAAGGCACGTATATATTCCCCAATGTTAACGCAGTACTGGCCGTGCGCCCGCTCGGCGCCAGAATATCAATATTGAACCTCCTTTTAGACTGTTTTGTTTGCAAAATATTATTTGATTTACATATGCTATTTCAGTTATGAAGAAATTCTAGCCTTTCCATTTCTGTGGTAACGATAGGTGGTAAAAATATTTTAAACATCCAAATCGTTTTGGAGGAGTATCCAAAAGTAGCAAAATAATATCGTATTGTTAATTATTTTTTAAATCAAAACTATTAGTTACACGAAAAACCGATGCTTTTCAATGAATGTACATGAATCAATTGTTTTGTTTTTCTGAAACTTTTGAACCTAACCGTTACTAAGGAGTATGCTTTAGAAAGTAACCGTTTTATTGCACTAAAGCGGTGGAAGGCCCTTAACAAACATACAAATATCCCAAAACACTATCACATTTATAATAAACAGGTAGGATATATAAGTATGCTTGATGGTAATAGATTGCCTATATTTCCATGTCAATAAATGGAGGAACGGAATGGAGGATTGCGTGCAGAACGGATGGCCGTTGGGGTCGAAAAGTTCTGGAATGGCGACCGCAACCCGGAAGACGATACGTTGAAAGGCCTCCCACTAGGTGGACCGATGACCTGGTTAAGGTTTGCGGGAAGGCGCTGGATGCGAGACGCATGGGATCGGTCAATGTGGCGACGCCTGGGGGAGGCCTATGTCCAGCAGTGGACGTGTTTTGGCTGAAATGATGATGATGATGAAATGGAGGAAAAATCATGGGACAGTGTCATGTCTCTGTAACTAGCGATTGACCATGCTCTGCGTTTTAACGAATACATTAAATAATTAGATCTATATTTGTTTTATCGAAATATCCATAATACGCAATTTGTTCCGTTTAAGTTTAAAATAAAACTGACTCCTTCTATAACAGTTAGCCGGCGATGTACTTTTAAATTACGCACTTTAAAAAAAAAACAAAATCTAGATAGGCGATTAGTTCTACATTAACTCTAATTACTTATCTACTTTTTACTTAAAAAATTCATTACTTTAAGTTAAAAAAGACAATACAAAGAAGTAAACCTAGCGATGTATTTCTAAGTAAATGAATTTCTTTTTCTTATAATGTGACAGTTTTGTCCCCATTACAATTCAAATTAGATTTTATTAATATTTTTGATTTAATATTTGTAATGTAGATATATCGAAGTTGACAAAATTTTGAAATACCTGCTTGGATTAGATTTTTTTTGTAATAAACTATTAGTTTCATTTACTTCTAGAAATTACCTGGCAATTAAAAAACACATAAAATGGGATGATATAATTAAAATTAAAAACGTAGAGACAATTTTGATCATTAACATTATCTTGATAATAATTTATTTTACAATACATCGCTATGTTTACTTCTTTGTATTGTCTTTTTTAACTTAAAGTAATGAATTTTATAAGTAAAAAGTGGATAAGTAATTAGAGTTAATGTAGAACTAATCGCCTATCTAGATTCTGTTTTTTTAAGTACGTAATTTAAAAGTACATCGCTGGCTAACTTTTATAGAAGAAGTTTTTTTTTTTAAACTAAAACGGAAAAAATTGCGTATTATGAATATTTCGATAAAATAAATATAGATCTAATTATTTAATGTATTCGTTAAAACGCAGGGCGTGGTCAATCGCTAGGTACAGAGACATGACAGTGTCGGCTAAAAATTTAAGCTAGTACCAGTGCAGTAGCCAAAAATTGTGAAACAGAGGTACTATATCTCTTGGTAGGAACAAAGTAATTAAGCGTTCATGAATTTAACACAAGAGCACATTATTATTCTGTTAACACGAATTTACATGTTACGTTCTGTAAGCTCTGGTAGACAAACAAGCGCGGTACGGTAGCGGGTACGTGAAAATGTACCGTCATATTATGAACAGTTAATTTATTAAAGGTATCCTAGTTACAATCTTTTTCATATGGATACATAATTATGATCTAACGTAACACACCGGAACTACTCGGGATGGGTGAAATGGCGATAAGTCACTGAAACAACTTGTGACTCACGGATGCCCCTCAAGTTGAAGGGGAAAATTTACAAGTCTAGACCTGTCGAACTGTATGGATCAGAATGTTTGCCTGTGAAAAAGATGGATGTACATGAATGATGGATGATGTAGCAGAGATAAGAATGTTGAGATGGATTTGCGGGGAGACTAGAGTGGATAAAGTGTGAAATGTGTATATTAGAGGCAGTTTGAAAGTGGTGCTAGTGACAGAAAAGTTGAAAGGAAACGTTTGTACTGGTATGGTCATGTGATAAAACGCATGATACTAGAAGAGTTATGAATATAAATGTGGATGGATAAAGAGGAAGGGGAAGGCAAAAGAAAAGATGGATGGACTTTGTGAGGCGTGATATGAAAGAAAAGGGAGTCAGTGTTGGCGTGACGGTCAGAGGGACGGAAGGGTTACAGGACGGTATGGAAGAAGAAAACGTGTTGCGCCGACTCTCAGAAGATGATGATGATGATGACATAATTATGAGCTCATGAAGGCCTCCCACCAGGTGGACCGATGAACTGGTGAAGGTTGCGGGGATTCACTGGTTGCGAGACGCATTGGACCGGTCAATGTGGCGACGCTTGGGGAGAGTTCTATGTCCAGCAGTAGACGTCTTTCGGCTGACATGATGATGATCATGGAGGTCAATGGGGAAAAATGCGTGGGTAGCGAGAATCTAGAAAACTGGTTAACACATTTTTTAACACAAAAATAGAAGCGCGTAACATTTTAACACCCCAACAATACCGTTCCAAATATATCTCAACATGTTCAGGGGTCGTAAACACGGCACTGAACTCAACACAACGTAGAACAAAGAAATATTCGTCGTAGGTGTAGCCAGGCCCTTACTTTGGCCGTAAAATTACCACGATGTGCCACCACATTTTATTACTCAAAGCACTTCATTTTATGTCACTTTCTCTTCTTCAGTTTCGGGGAAAAATTACTTTTCGTCGCGCATAAGATAAATGACACGCGTTATATTAAGCTTACCTTTGAGATATAATTTTACTCATAATAATATGGAGAGTGATTTGGTTGAATGAAATGTTAATCAGCAGCTGTCTTTCAGAACAAAAGTCAGAACGAATTCTCCAATGATTCGGGGGCGTTTCATTGTACTTCTTCTTATTTTGTATCTATTAACTCAAATGTTTCGGCTAACTTTTTAAAGTATTCCCTAAAAAATACATCTATTAACTAAAACATCAACGGCCAGCATTTATTTTTTATTGCTATATATTTCAGGACTCATTTGAAATATTTTTTTGTTATTTACATTTTCATACGTCGTAATTTCGATTTTATCAAAATTTTGGGTTTTTCTATGTTTTCAATATTGGTTATTGTAAAAATAGATAGATTGATTGATGGTCTGGTGCTTTGTAAAACAAACCACAATGTCATTCGGTCATTAGATTAAAGATTCGCATGACGGGAAAATCAATAATATTGTTTTGATAAGTAAAAATAGTTATTTCAATTAGTCATGATCGATCATTCATCCATACAAACATAGTCTACCGATTACTCCACTGTTTCACGATGTACGTTCAAAATAAAAATAAAATATCAATTTGTCTCATCATTATCTAGCCCTGTATGGAAACAAAAAAGTCAAAAAATAAAATATTTGAAAGTTATGAGGGTCGAAAGTTTCATATTTCAACACTAATTTTAACGCATCTTTGGGCGGAAATAAATACCATTAAAAGAAGGAAAATTGCAAAACGGCCTCCATACAGTGATAGATACGAGTAAGTAATTCAACAATGCAAATAATTTTATTTTGAAAATATACATTTAGTACTTTTTCTTGATATCTAGACTCCCAAAGGTCTATTTATAAAATTTCGCGCGCTCGTTTTCGTCCTAAATCATCATCCATTTCGATACAAATTTACAAAAGTGCTAATTCGTACGCAAACTAGCTCATCACAGCATCTATCTCATTCGCACGAATTGTCGGATGAGATAGCATGCATTTTAACCTCGCGCACAAAATAGTTCGTGCTTTCGACTAGGGGAACCTTAAGCAGCACTTTTAAACATTTTTTATTAAAAACATAATAATTGATTCTACTGTCCATTCACAAAGGTATGTGTGTTATGGAGAAGAACGGACAAGAAACTGCAATGTATTGTTTATGTTGTCCTCGTGGTATTTAACTTCATAGTTGACTACTTCAATATTTGTTTTATGTTTGAGATTGTATTTATAGGAGGAATTCGGGACTGCGGTCCCAGTCCCAAAAGCCCCACACGACCCACCCTGTTTTGTTATTTTTTTTCCTGTTACTAGTGATTGTTGCTGTAGTGTCATCAAAATTGTTGTTATGAACATGCAAAAACGACAGCGGTTTTTTTAGTCTCTTACCCTCGCCGTAATCACCGTATTTATCAAAATCGGATGAATTGTTTAGGCGCTACGGAGGAACATATATAAATACAAACATACATACATATACTGCTAAATCATAATCCTTTCTTTTGGCTTCGCCGTTTTCTTTCTTCTTTTTCAGTATACCAATGTAATTTATCGAAACACTTAATTTACCCACATTACTAAGATCCTGCAAGACGTGACAACTCAAGTACAAAACAAAACATTCTGCTACCTTTTACACTCCAACTTTGAAAGTCGTAAAAAAGTCGTAGATAAGTGGAAGCCTGCGCTGGTCGGGTGGCACATTAAAAATAAATTATAGCCTTAAGACAGCAAGCCGGCTTGTCCCTTCAAAGTAATACTTAACGGGTCCCGCCACCGTTTTTCTTTTTATTATTAGGGGCATCCCCTTTTTCCATTATTTTTAGATGTTTTTTTTCCTCAATGGCCTTTAATTTCCTTTATTTTCTTTGCAATTTATAACGTCACGGTTTTATCGTAACCTTTATGATCTTAAAGAGATAAAGTCAGAGGAATATACATATCTATTAGATTCACATTTTTTTAGGTCAGAGGAACTACTACAACATTCTTCTAATGGAAAAGGAAAACCCAAAAATCCAAAAGATTGCTTGCAATAAACGAAATTCGGTATATAAACCACAGATGAACAGCAGATTTGGGTTATTCATAACCAGTAGACACAGTAACGAACTCGATAAACAAAGATCTCTCGAATGTTAATACTACTCGAGAGTTTGTACATACTCTGTGTGAATGGAAAAATGTGTAGCGCCCCATTTCAACCTCGTTAGCACGGAATGAGGTTAGTCACCCCACGATATAAAGAAGGAATGGGCGAAGTATCAAAAGGATAACATCACACTGCTGAAAACAGTACTTAATTCATGCCTTTAATTATGCAGCCGCTTTCATGACTATTATTCAAGAAAGAAAAGTGATCCTCAGAAACGTATTCAGAAATAAGATGGTCTAGACAAAGCAACTTGACTAAGGTGTTGTCCCCATCACCCCATCACCACGTCACGATGTCGCCAACGCGGAGCGGTGCGGTGTCGCGGCTCGACACGTTGATGAGACGTGCTAATGAACGGTACGGCAAAGTCGCAGTGGTTGGAGATAAGCTTGGTCAGGTGATGTTAAATTTTATTAGCGATCAGCGGTGCAAAAAAAAAAAATACAGAAGTTATTGATTCTGAAATATTGATGACGTCTAGAAAGAGACTGCTATTTCACAGGTTCGTGAGTGCAAATTTACCGGCTTTATACAAGGCACGACATCGAGTAACTTTGTGGCATCTAGACATCAATTATTACAACACAATTATGTTAATTTGTACGTCACGTCAACGTGACGCGCCGCGACACCGCACCTTTCCTTTTTGGCAACGTCGTGACGTGATGATGGGGACAAGTCCTTA
This sequence comes from Orthosia cruda, assembly GCA_964057195.1. Lineage (NCBI taxonomy): Eukaryota > Metazoa > Arthropoda > Insecta > Lepidoptera > Noctuidae > Orthosia > Orthosia cruda. The sequence continues at coordinate 14,330,835 of OZ059830.1, read as the reverse complement.
TACATACTAAATCTATGGGTTTGACATAAAGCCCAACATTCGTATGGGTTTGGCACTCCAGAAATCTCACTCGGTCCATCTCATTTATTTTGGGACTTCCGACAATAATTTTAGCTGATAAAATATCTCTTTGACTCGAGGCCGATCCGGAAATAAACAGAATGAACCCGATAACCGTATCGTACCTATTCGTATATTCGTATCATATCAGTAAGCAAATTCCAAGTCCAATCCGACACACATTTATCACCTGTCTGCTCATTGATTTACGAATAAAACATTTTATATGAAAGCTCAGATGTTCACCGAACTAATAAACACTTCTAAAGGAACGTAACCCTGATTCTTTCGGAAATGGTTCCTTAGAAGTTTACGACTTCACTCCGGTTACCAGAGTAAAGTTTCATGTTAGCGGTAATAATCCATTGGCTATAGGCTTTCATGATCCATAACCGGGGAAAAGGGATCCGATAATACCGAATGTTTTCGGCAAAACCGATGGAAACTTTACACCATTCCATTTGTTCGATTGTGGTTAGTCGTTTAAACCTCCAGAAAATTCGGGAAATTAGCGAGGTCGCAATTGACACTCTACCCCGTAACCTCGCAGACTTGCCCCAAAAACTGTCTCCTCGAACGTTCGCTACGTTTTAATTACTTTTTGTTTGTACCTTGTTCACAAGGTAACAAGGCTGATGATTGATGGAAACTGAAACGTAATTAGGTCGACATTTCATTCGTTAAAGTCGATGTGTATTAAGATTAACGTTCCCCTTCCTGAAAGTATTCAAATTCAAATGCATATCCATATTTATGAAGGCTACAAATATTGTGTTCTCATTTCCCATTACTTTAAAAATCTGTTTCATAAAAGTCAACCATAACAGCACTGCATTAACCACCCGGAATGTCACGCGAAAGCTCTATATTTTCCAACCTTAACATAAAATGTTAAATAAAATAAGTTGTAAACTGTCACCTTACTCCGACTAGATCTGGACAGATATTTCCTTACTGCAACAGTTGCTGCAACTGGATGTTCCCGGGCTAGAGGGCGGGATCCGGGCTGCGCGGGGTTTGGGAAGGGGGAAGGTAGGTCGGGGAGGGTTCCACGAAAGCGGGTCAGTGCCAACGCAGCCTTGGCCTGCCGCCGGGGCTGCCTCCCAGACCTGTTGATACTGAATCAAATGATCGCAGCACGCGATTTGATAATGTCTGTTGCTGACTGCTCAGGACGTTTGTACGAAGATCGTTTCTATTTTTGTATGTGAAAGTTTTGAGTTGTGATTGGAAGAGTTTCAGTGATTGTGTTGAGGTGTGTATTGGATTGTTGGATTGTGATGGTGATAAATTAAAAGGTTAGTATATAGCGTTTAGGGTGTCGGTTACGATCCAATTAGGAGATCCAATCCATCTGCCTAGCCTTTTCCCAACTATGTTGGGGTCGGCATCCAGTCTAACCGGATTCAGCTGAGTACCTGTGTTTTACATGGAGCGACTGTCTATCTGACCTCCACAACCCAGTAACTGGGTAACACGGTACCCCTTGGCTAGACTGGTGTCAGATCTCAAGCTTCTGACTACTCGTAACGACTGTCAAAGAGGAGATCCAATCTTTCGTTATTTTTAGTAAATAACTTTTTTCTACTGCTACCCGGAAATGTGTTGACCATTTTAATTCAGAATGTTCGGGGTAGAATATATAAGTGAATTGCTATAACTAACGCTATTGTAATGGTTGCGATAGCTTAACGTTTTAGTAAATAACTTGTCTTCTGCTTTCCGGAAATGTGTTTACAATTTAAATTCAGAATGGTCGAAGTAGAATATATAAGTAAATTGCTATATCTAAAAAAGGCTATATTTAAAGGTTGTCTGGTAGATATCGCTGTCAGCTATAAGACCGCCTTTGTACCCGTATAAATAAGTTTTTCTTGTAATTGTTTATAATTATATGATACTAGAGGACGCCACGCGGTTTTACCCGCGTAGTTCCCGTTCCCGTGGGAATACAGGGATAAAAAGTAGCCTATGTCACCCGGGGATAGAGTAGCTTTCCAACGGTGAAAGAATTTTAGAAATCGGTCCAGTAGTTTTGGAGCCTATTCGGTACAAACAAACAAACAAACAAAAAAATCTTTCCTCTTTATAATATTGGTATAGATACAATAAAGTATATTCTATTCTATTCTATATCTACCGCTATTGTAGTGGTTTGGATAGTATATCGGTGAATTGAATAGACCCTTAGTTTGTTCAACCAGTTTCTACCAAAATTTCGAGAAAAGAAGTCGCAACGGGTTTGAGATTTTTCACATCTCTCCACTTTCAGCTTGGAGAATTTATGGATCGTAACAGGTAGCGTTCTGTAGTTACCCCCATGGCAAAAAGGGCGTGTGTTTATGTAAGAGTCGGCTTAGCTTAGTCACAATTAGGTTGTTAACGTTTAAATCCTTCTATTTTGATGGAAACTCGCTGCAGCATACAGTTATTTTTCCAAATACTGTTCAATAAAAACAATAGAATATTTAAATGTTTACATTTGCCGCAAAACGTCAATATTGGCTGCGTAAATTTATTGGAGATTCTCAGAACCAAAACTGGAATGTTTACGGATTGTATATATTTTGTTATTATTTACGAATTCCGTGCCGTCCGTGTGCACTGCTGGGATTGGTATACGATGACTGATGACGAAACGTCGTAGATCGAATGTTTTTCATATTTCTTACGTAAACTTAATCATATGCATACCTACATACGTAAACTCACGCTTATTTCCCATGGGGGAGGGATACAGACACTACATACCGCCACCGGCTAGGATCCTTACATACTATTACAAAGGGTATGCAAGGATCATGGCAGGTGACGTTCATATTTGTAGTCATCATCATCATCATCATCATCATATGCCTACAGCAGTCCACTGCTGGATATAGGCCTCTCCAATTGCACGCCATTTGGTTCGATTTTCGACAACTGTCATCCAGCTGCTACCAGCCACCTCACTGCACCTAGCCTAAGGGCATCCTACCTTACGTTTACCAGTTCGAGGTCTTCACTCAAGAACACGTTTACCCCAACGGTCATCAGTTATACGACTTATATGGCCGGCCCATTGCTACTTCAGCTTACTTATTCTGTGAGCTATGTCGACAACGGTTCTATGCCGGATCAACTCGTTTCGGATTTGATCCCTTAGAGAGACTCCGAGCATAACTCTTTCCATAGCTCACTGAGCAACTTTGTACTGATGAACCAGCCGTATTGTGAGTCTCCACGTCTCGGCACCGTAGGTCTTAGCCACAGGCAGGATGTGTGTATGTAGTCATACACGTACTTAATTTTATTCAGCACTTAATTTCTTCTGCCTGCCCTTATCCCATGTTACTTGGGGTCGGCGCAACACATTTTCTTCTTCCATACCGTCCTGTCCCCCGTCACGCTATGACTGACTCCCTTTTCTTTCATATTACTCCTCACACGGTCCATCCATCTTTTCTTTCGCCTTCCCCTCCCTCTCCATCCATCCACATTTATATTCACAACCCTTTCAGTAACATGCGTTTCACAAACGGTTTCTTTTCAAATTTTCTGACTCTGGCGCCACTTTCAAACTGCCCCTAATATACTCATTTCTCACTTTATCCATTCTCGTCACTCCGCATATTCATCTCAACATTCTCATCTCTGCTACATACAATCTCTTTTCATCCATCTTTTTCACAGCCTAACATTCTGATGCACACAGTACGACAAGTCTAATCACGGACTTGTAGATTTTGATTCAACACTTAATTTACCCTATTAAACTTTAGCTTAGTAGTTAGTTACATATAGCATCTAGATACAAGTAAAAATCAAATCAGCTGTTTCGACGAGTCAATACCTAAATATCTTTATACAAAACAGCTGAACCTTTTTTTTCCAGAAAATATAAAATTTGTCTGTTATGTAATTGGCATGAATCGGATTTGCCTCATACAGAAGTAGGTCTTTATTTTAACTACCTCCAAGCGCCTCTTGTTTATCCGTTTGTACCTAATTAATTAAGAAAATCTAACCATATTCCAAGCATTAAACTCTAACCAAAATTTTGTTGAAATTATTCTCATCATGAAAATATAAATTAGCTATGTCTAAGTTGTTTGATGTTTCTTAGCAATCAAAAATTAATAATGTTATTATTTAATTACTTACACCGTACTAAATTATTATGTAATAAATTAATGGAATTGGAACGTGCGATACTTTATTTATACATGAATATTTAATATTAGGCGTAGTTCAGAACTTCAGATATCAAACTTTACAGTTTCAACAGGTGCTACGAAGGGAAAACTTACTTATAAATAATTATGTACAAATGATATTGAAAAAGTGGAAACGTTAACAGTAAATATATATACAGTGAGTTACAATTCATTGCATTTGCATTCAAAATAGAATATAATAAAGTATAAGTAAGTAAGTATAAGTAGTGTAAGTATATTCTATTCTATTCTATAATATTTATTATTATGTTTATTTTATGGGGGTAGTGGCTTTCATCCCCAGAAATATTACCAATAAATATTGCGTGAATATAAGCAAATCCATCTATCTAAATTGCATCAATTTTGGAATCATCATCAACATCAATAAAAAAAACATCGTACTTTTTTTTTTGTTTTATAAATTCACAAAACTCTACAAAATGTAGCTGAATTGCCGAAATTTAAAGGAACACACATTGACAGTTGATCATACTACGAGTACATTCGTATTTTCACCAATGACACCAACTCTAAAAGATTGCCAACATCCTGTAAAAAACCGGTCTGTTCTTAAAATCATTATCGTTATTATAGACAAATTACTATCAATCAACGCTTGCCATCAGAAGGAATGGTCGGCGATCTTCTTTATGTTTTTCGTCCATCACCACCTCCCTTTTAAATTCACGCCGCTTCGATGCGTCCTCTGTTTAAAAGTACATCATTATGATAAACATCTGACCATCTATAATCTTAACGTTGATGCTGGGCCGGCCAGGTCAATGATCGAATGATTATTACAACCACTTGTACTTAATAAAATTCTGAAAACGTAAAATTTTGTACAAGTGTTCATTCTACTGCTGAAAAAAAGCATTGACAATTCGAATTTCATTTCTTAATGTGTCAAATGGGGTTGACAGTGTGAATGGATGTTCGTCTGCACATGGGAAATCACATCGGCCACACGACTTGTATATCACATTTATAAATGGCTTAATCGTAGTGTCATAATCAAGTCATCAATTTACCCGTCTCCCCCAGTTTGTTCAAGTATTTTATGAGTGGAAAATTATACATTCAAGTCAAATTCAAGTTCATTAATTCAAAACATGAAATCGTCAAGTAAACTCATTAAAAGTCGCTAACAAACATCTAGAAAATATCAGCGGGCGGCGAGGCCGACGTTAACCGTGGACTTAAATTGAATAAAATTACAAATCACTGAAATAATTTAACTTTCTGACGGCAATTACCAACTAATATAAATGAAGCTCGGGTCTTAACGAAATTACCTTAAACCTCTCGATTGTTTAATTTGTACAGAGTATAACAGAAAGATAAGGTCATAAATATTTTAAAAACTGCTTCATCCCATGTAAATAAACAAGTTTCTCATAGACAATTCCCAAAGGGCTCTAAAATCTTCAAATGTGTGGCTCTGTCTCGCACACGAGTCCCAGCATTATGCTGAGCGATGACCGTTTTGCGTAGTTGTGACGCATACTTTGTAATTATTGTATTTAAGATTTTTTGTTATTTTGATGGCATGCGTCGTGCCTGGCGCAAATAAACAATTTCTATTTCTTTCTTTCAAAAATAATAGGATTTTCCTAACAAAGTGGTCATGAGCTGAACAAAATTTGTATTAGTATAGAATACAATAGAACAGAACTTTAATTTTACTTTATTTGGCAAATATGGTTAGTAAAAAATTGCCGTTATGATATCAAAGCTCAGCCATATTTTACCATTCAGCATGCAAACATTTACATTATTTATGCAACATGAACTTACATATTAAAACCAGATAAATTAATAAATTATCATTCAATAGTTCAATTAATAAAATATCATTACAATTATCATTCAATAGATCAATAAATAAATTATCATAACAATTATCAATCAAAGACAAAGATATTTTATTTCAACTAGGCCACCAAGCGGCACTTTTGAACGTTACATTAAAATTTACAATGAATGAAAATTGATTCTACCGTGCATTCGGAAAGTAACTTGTTATGAAGAAGAAAGTCCATAAATTCAATAGTTCAATTAATACATTATCATTACAATTATCATTCAATAGATCAATGCATAAATTGTCATTATCATTACAATTATCGAACAATAGATGAATTAATAAATTATCATTATCATTACAATTATCATTCAATAGATTAATTAATCACAAATATATTTTTCTCTGTTAGAAACTACGCTACGTAGCAGTACGTTTTATCTATAAAAAAATACGTAGTCTACTTTTGAACAGCACTATATTTAAATCTTTCCAACCACTTTGTAATTCATTGTAAATAATTGGGGCCATGCAATAAACACTGTTGCGCATCAAAACGGAAAGACATGATATTTGACATAGTTTGCCATTGTCACGCCTAATCCTTGAGAATACATCAGTTAGGCGTTCAAAACGACATGGGTACAATTATTTTTTTGTCGTTTATCTGTGACTTCCTTGGAAAAAGTTGTTCATTTACATGAGCAGAAGAAGTTTTTAATATATGATCACATCTTTCCGATACATCCTGTTTAATATAAGGACAAATAAACCGTCTAACTTTAATTAATATTTAATTAAACCTGTGTTACGTACTGGTAATCTTTTATAGACATGAACAAAAGTAATTTGAAGTTGAACTTCGCAAAGTTTCGTCTTCGAAATTTTAATAATGAGATTCGGAGTTTCAAATGGTTGTTTAACGTGCGTTTTGTTGTAAATTAAACGCTTATAGGGGTATTATTTATAAAAAAGGATCTTTGTTTACTAGGACTATGTAAAGGCGTAATTTATAGAATGCTTATAATATCAAATGCCGCGTCAAGCTCAGTTTTGAAACCGACTTCGCAAAAAAGGAGGAGGTTATCAATTCGACTGTATATTTTTTTTATGTGTGTTACCTGAGAACTTGTTACTGGGTGAACCGATTTTGATGATTCTTTTTTTATTTGATAGCTGGTGCTTGTCATGTGGTCTCATTTAAATTTGTTCAAGAACTGATGAAGAACTTCGGAGATATAAATCAGAACTCTTTAATAAATGACAGCAAATAACTCGGGATAGCTGCAAATGCTGCAATCGGATGTCTGTTTATTGTTTACATCATTTCATAACATAACATCACACTAGCACGCTCTAAAGGGGTACGCATGTGTTAACAGTTCACCCTGGTATACTCTAAATCCACCGTTTTTGTTTAAGTTTCATGTTTCTGGGTTAATCTATTCTGACTTCACTTTGGATAATTGGTCCGATAAGTACCCACAACTAAAAAGGGAAAAATAAAAAAAAATCTTTTTAACAAAAAATACAACCGACTTCCAAATAAAAACACTACAAAGTGAAAAATAACTTCAATTTCGGAAGTCGGTGTCCAAAAAGTCGATCCCAAAACAGTAACACCGACTTCCGAAATTGAAGTTATTTTTCACTTTGTAGTGTTTTTATTTGGAAGTCGGTTGTATTTTTATCAGATCAATCCCATCTATTATGTTTTTCTAAGCATAATTTTCACATCACACCCGTAGGTATTCCATGAAAGCATACGCCTTATGACATGTTGCTAATTTTGAAAGGGCAATTAATGACATTATTCTTATCTAACCTAACTAGCCCATTATATCCCACTGCTGGTCAAAAGCCTCCTTCTCCCTTATCCACACTCGCCTATCCTCCACTATTACAGGCCAGTTGATCCGATAGGAGTTAATTTCCTTTCTTTACACACGTATTGGTCTGCTGCAATACCACCTAGCATTTAATAGGACCCAAATATGTGATCCTTTTAGCCCACAGCTCGATCGACATCCACAAATCCAAACCCTAAGCTGCTAAGTACTAAGAAATTCTCAATAACACTTAATACAATTTGCCTATTCTTCGTAAACAAGGATAAAATAGCTGATTAATCCCTAGGGACTAAAAGTGATTTGAATTTGTTAGTAAATGTTCCAATCGGCAAAGAGATGAATCACAAACCATGCGGTCCAAAATAGGATTACATCGCTAAAATCTTTTACGCCGAATGTATGAGGTGAATAGCTAATGAGCGATTGTTATTCTATCTCGAACCGCACTGGAACATCCTATTGAACAAGTGACTGGCTGAAAAACCGCGGTCAAATTAAAAAATAAATCTACAACTGTAACGGATGGTACTAATAAAATTGTTACTATGCACTTCCATAATTGTTCTAATATAAACATTAGCCTCTAATTATTCCTATGTTATGACTTATATGTAACATTGTTGTTCATAAGTTGCACTTACTTATTTTCTCAAAGAGGGTGATAAAAAGTAGTGTCCATCTCGGGAGCAACACTATTTCAAGCTGGAGTGACATCATTTGTTTCCCTCACTGCGCTCTGGATTATAAGAAACACTCTCGCCTTTAAAATTGTTGATTGCTCCCTAGATAACCAATCTACTATTTATCTAAGAAAATAATAACATGTAATACATTTACGACCTTAACATTATGACGTGCCAATGACCTACTTTTATACATTGACGTGGAATACCTCTGGTTTGTTTATTGTCCCATCCAATCAGCATTATCAACATAAAGTACATATGTCACCCAACACCTATATATCCGTGGTATATACACTGACCGCGTAAACCACATAAAGCGTGACATCAAATAAGGATAACCTTTCTTACTTTCTAATAACATTTTCAGGGAAAACCCTCAGCTGGAATCCGGGAAGAGTTTGCTTTTATGTTTTAGGGATCAAAGTCTCTAATATTGAAGAAGTAGATTACGTTTTGGAAGTTTAAAATTATTAGCTGTTTTATAGCGGTCAATAACACACAAAATGTGGGCTCTATCAAATAATAAATGTATTTCATTTAATCAGTTAAATTTAATACTTTACGAGAATTAAGCAAAAACAGGTTTTTAGGTCGTCACCCAAAGGGTGAGGGCTATGCTCGGAATTTCCTTGCGTGATCACGTCAAAAATAATGATATCCACAGGAGAACCAAAGTTACCGACATAGCCCGAAGAATTGCCAAACTTAAGTGGCAGTGGGCAGAGCACATTGCTCGCAGAACGGATGGCCGATGGGGCCGAAAAGTTCTGGAATGGCGACCGCGAACCGGAAGACGATACGTTGGAAGACCTCCCACTAGGTGGACCGATGACCTGGTTAAGGTTGCGGGAAGGCGCTGGATGCGAGACGCACGAGATCGGTCAATGTGGCGACGCCTGGGAGAGGCCTATGTCCAGCAGTGGACGGCTTTCGGCTGAAATGATGATGATGAGGTTTTTAGGGCCTTTGACAGCCCATTATTTTTGCTCGGATGTGCTTTTTATGAAATAAAGCAAAATTACTACTACCATAATGAAAAAAATTGCGGTGTTTTTCGCGGATTGCCCTCTAATTACAGTTATTTTCCTGGGTTATTAACCTAAGGTCCTTTATGCATAAATCATGTTTAGTACACTGAAATTTTTAAATGACATTATTTATTTATTATTATTATTTATTTATTTTTACGCTACTTAGGCCCATAGATAAAATACACAAATTAAAAAAATAAAGTAATACATAATTTTTAACAAAGTTAACAATAATCTATTTAGTCGGCGACGTATTGCGCTGAGTCGTGGTGTCATGTAGCCTTCCGCGGAAACGCCGATACACGACACCCGTCGGCCAAAATTCTTCCTTCATGAAGGTCTCCAAATGATGAGTCGGAACCCGCACCACAAAAGATTTGAAATTAATCTTGTGACGCAACTCCAACTGCTCGACTCTCAGAGAGAATTTGGTCTTAATCATTATGTACTCCACGACCTCTTCTGCCTTCGTGGAGTGATGCAGACGTGAAACGTACAGCTGCTTCGACGGAATAGCGGGACGCAGCAACATGTTCGGCCCTGCCAGTGCGGTACCGCACTGATTGCGACAAGCAGGCTTCTTCTTCTTCTTCACCACTCGAACGAAGCCTTCTTCATCGATCTGTCCTGGTCTTGTTACCGCTGGGAACAAGCTTCGAGCCTGATCAGAGGGCCCCTGGACACCCCTTGCTTGGCATCTTGGCATCCCAAGCCGCTGATCTTTTGCAGGAGCAGCAATAACGGCAGCCGAGTAAGCACGTTCCGGTGTTGACGTGCTGTTATTCGTCGGTGCCCCAACGCTCTTCCCTTTTACGTATTGTTTTCAATTGCAAAATAATATGTTATCACAAACACCAGGTGACACCGAAATTTAGTTTCTAAGTTACGCAATCTGTTCTTGCAAAACCACGCGCTCTGTTGGTACTTTCAACACTTGGTGTGTTGACAGTGTAAGTTGAAAATCCTGTTAGATTTGAAACTCAGAGTCTCAACACAAGAACATTTAGGCATTCGTTTAGGTTTCGCATGTTAGTGAAAACGGTCACATTTAACACAACAATTATTTTCGGCACACACAATTATGTTACTTCAATGAGGAATCTGCCCTAAACCCATAATTTTCAAGGTTTAAATAATGTACCTATACCTATGTAAATACAGGGTGGGCCATAAGGGTGTTGGCGGTTTAAATATTCGATTTAAAAAAAACTACGAAACATAACACAAATATATTTGTATTGTTAAAAAGTAGAAGCATAGGAATTTTTAAGACTTAAAAATAATGTTGTCCAAATGGCTTCCCTCGGCTGCTTGGCACTCTTGGAACCGAAGTCGCAAATTTTGGAAAACTCGTTGAAAAGTTTGAAATTTTCAAACAAAATTGTCGGTTCTGGTCCGAGACTAATCCCCGACGCTTGCATGAACGTCCACTTCACAGCCCTAAGCTTGTCGTGTGGGCTGGGATAACGTCAACCGGTATTATTGGGCCATACTTTTTTGAGGACGAAAGAGGGCAAGCGATGACGGTTAGAGCTAACAATTATTGCAACATGATAACAGACTTTTTGGTGCCAGCTTTGCAAGAACTTCGAGGCAATACCTCGAGGATGTGGTTTCAACAGGGTGGGGCCACATGTCATACGGCTAGGGTATCCATAGAGCTGCTGAAAAATGTTTTTCCCGGAAAACTCATCTCGAAAAGGGGGGATATTGAATGGCCCCCACGTAGCCCCGATCTCTCTCCATGCGATTATTTTCTATGGGGCTACCTCAAATCGGTAGTTTACGAGAATAATCCGACCAATTTAGAGCAGCTGAAGAGGAATATTATTCAGGAAAGTAACAAAATACCGAGAACAACTTTTCAACGAGTTTTCCAAAATTTGCGACTTCGGTTCCAAGAGTGCCAAGCAGCCGAGGGAAGCCATTTGGACAACATTATTTTTAAGTCTTAAAAATTCCTATGCTTCTACTTTTTAACAATACAAATATATTTGTGTTATGTTTCGTAGTTTTTTTTAAATCGAATATTTAAACCGCCAACACCCTTATGGCCCACCCTGTATATACCAAAATATTTATGTAATCTTTTTCTGTTGCTTAGCAATGATGCGGCGCGGTTCGATGGCGATGCCGGCGATCGGCGGAGGCGAGCCGCTGATCGTGGTAGAAGAGAGTGGCACCGAAGACACAGACTCATCGCCGCATTCGTCGGCGCCCGCACGTGGTCTTTCCATCGACCAGGAGTCGCCACCCGACCCCTACCACCTGTCACCCTGGCGTGACACGCGCAAACACTCTCTGCCGACACCGTCTTGTACCACTGGGCCCACTGCTAGTCAGGTTAGTATTTTTGGAAGTATTGAGAGCCACTGATCGTGGTGGCGAAGAGCGGCACCGACGAAACAGAATCGTCGCAATTGGATGGAAGCTAGGGCAACCTTGAGAACACTTGGTAGCTTCGGAAAACCTTGGGACCCGTTGGGAGCTTGAGAAAATCCTTGGCCTTGAATAATTTTCTGGATTAAGTCGCAATATGGTTGTATACGACAAGTTTCAGGTGTATTGTAGAATCTATAGGAAAATTGCAAAGTAGAAAACATTTTTCTATAAATATTAATTACACTAACAATCACTCGAGACAGTGAACTTGATATCAGAGTAAACGTGATATTCAAATAAAATAACTGAACCATTTTCTAAATTAGATTCAGAAGGCCTAACTACAGCAATCCATGATAACATCAGTGCCTAATACGGAGAAAATTAGCAATTCATTCGTATCCTAATCATCAGGAGCTTATCAGAGCTTATCTGATTATAGTCGTTCGGTGAATATCACAGTTATTGCGCGATATTACCTTTTACTGGCTGGCTCATCCATAGATATCTATTTATAGAAGCTGGCCTAATGGAACTTTCAATAAATTACTTAGTAACTGAGTAGTTCGGTATTGTTGAATATAGAGAAAATCTTCGAATGTGTTTTAAGAAAAGTGTCTTTAAGAGAAAAAAGAGATGAGGCTGACTATTCAGTTTTAAAATCTCATGAAATCCTGGTGTTTTTTTTAGTTGCTTGTCGTTTTTGTTAAGAAATCAGTGTTCATGTTTTGGTGTCTTGGAATAACAGAGGAACGAGAAAGGTGGGCTGCTCATTCAAGACACTTAAAATATCAAAATTGAAGGATATGAAGGTGTGCTGATCATGGCTTTTTTATTTAGAATAAGAACCATAGAAAATAAAAATAAAACATTTTAACCAAAAAAATCAAACCGACTTCCAAAACAAAACACTACGAAGCGAAAAATCATTATCTTTTCCAAAGTCGGTATCTTTGGTACCTGTTGTTTGCCGTTTTTCGACGCCGGCTACGAAAATTATTGTTCGCTTTTTTGTTTTGGATATCGGTTTGATTTTTTGTTAAAAAGTTTTTTATTTATCTCTTTTTAGTTTTGGTAGGTACCGCCAATTACCATGAATATGACGATTCCAATATGCCCAAACACGACCAGGATACATTGTTTTATTACGGAGTTCCAGTGCCCACCTTCTAGCTTCATCATCAGATCAGTTCCATGATATGAAATCGGTCCAGGCGTCTATGAGTAATCGTAACATAAATAAAAAATAACTTGCCGACAAATTGAGAACCTCCTCCCTTAATTGAAGTTTGTTAAACATTAGTCATAACCATAGAAAGAATAAGCGTGTCTTATGGCCGACAACAGAATATACAACGATCGAATATACACGATCGCTTTGTCTCAAACACATGCTGGTATTCACTTCCTACCTCTTGACACTTTCTTTAGGATATGAAAAGCTTGTGCGATTTCGAAGCCTAATATAAGAACCATATAGATAAATCAAAGTTGTACTACATACGAATTTACAGTACCGTATTAGAGATGTGCAACTCGAGTTACTAACTCGAGTTAACTCGAGTTGCGCCTAACTCGAGTTGACTCAAGTGGTATTCTTTCAAACTCGAGTTGCAATCACTAAAATCTAAAATAAAATAAGTCATAGAACAACCTTAAATTTTTCTTATATGTTTTTTACAACAATAACAATATTTTTAAAGTTTGAACCAAAAAAAAGGTAAAACCAATAACCAACATTAAAATGCATCTTGATTAATCTCGAAAGCCACGATTTCGGAACTATTATTATAACAAATTAAAGAGTCCAATCCAAAAGTATCCATTTTGCGTTGTAAGGTTGTGTTTTTAAAAGTAGTCTGATTAAAACAGTTTGACGTGTGTTTGTTTACATAAAGTTTTGCCCCCAACGAATAGGGTATAAGTTTACTAATCTTATTTTATTTCTTAGCCTGTATTGTCCCACTCCTGGGCAAAGGCCCCCTTTCATTTCCCTTGGTGTTATGCCTCATCTCGCCAATTCTCGAGGAACTTATACAATTTATCTGTCAAATACATATTATGTAAAAAAGTAGTTTTAAACAAATAAATAATTTATTATAACTTAGTTTCGTTCTGCTAACTCGAGTTGCGTAACTCCAGTTCAACTCGAGTTATGTGAATTTCAACTCGGGTTAACTCGAGTCGTGTTTATCCAGAGTTGGCCCATCACTATACCGTATATTCGGCATACCAATATGCAAATATGAACTGATGCGATTACTAATCTACCTATGCATAATAATGAATCGACCCGTTCAGGAATTAACCCCGACGGCTGACGCGGAGTTTCAATCAGAGACCATTCAGTTATTAAAACTACGTTTGCATAAATTCAAGTACGTACAATCAATAGCAGGCAGGTATTATAGGAACACACCATGTGACCATCTATTTAAATAAATCTACACTAGACTAAGACGTAATAATATCTGCACAACAAAAATAAATTGCTAGCGTCGTATGCGTCAGCAACATCACACTCATTTATATAATATTTCTTAACAACTATTGGCAGTCGGGTATACAATATGTAAGAATAAGAATAATTTAAGATAAGAATAATTGATTAAAAATTAAGTACGTTCACAAAAATGTACATTAGGTGCAGAAGTTTAATTTCTAAAACAATGGTATAAATAGAGCTTTTAAGTAAACAATAACTAAAATATTTTATTACAACTACAATATTATAAAACAGAATGTCTATTTTTTGGTACGGACCTGCCCAATTTAAGTTCCTTCAAACCTGTGTTTCAGGCGTATATGTTTTGAAATATTGGATGTTTACAACATTCTGACAGTCGATAAATATTATTGTTTATTCAAAAGCTAGTTCAGATAAAGAGCTTGTAATAATATATTCAATAACTTGTACATTCTTCAGCACAGACCGTTTTACACCTGCACGATACTATCAGAAACTGGGATTCTATTCGTCTCAATTGCAACTATGGCCTAACCAGGCCTCCACCTGTGTGTTAATTCTAGTTATTTTATCTAACCGATAAGTTCTTAAAGATTATTTCCACTTTAGAACAGATTCGTTTCAATAAATTAAACCTTAATTTGTTTCCGTTCACCCAAATTTAAAGGTAGTCACGGGACTTTGTAAAGTTTTATTCAATTTTTGTCCGACATTTCTTAGGTTATATACACAGAGCTCGAAATTGCGGACGACTAGACGTCATCTATACTAATATACTGCTACTATATAATATTATAATACCATATTAGAACAATAAACACAATAAGTACATTTAGAAAACGTTTACGGCAGTATTTAACGGACGCGCAACGGAAACTAGATTTGATACACTTGAACCTCACTTATATGATGTCGATCCTATTCGCAGTTGATAAATCCCGGTTTTCATATGTGCGTGTGTGGGTGCGGTAGTATAAGTTGCATAAATTATAAAAGAGTTTATACATAGCTAAAATACGCGGATGGTAATCGTTTCGTATAAACTGCTGCTTTACATAGCTGCCTCGTACCCTCGGCCGCGGGCTGCTGTGTCATCCATCCTTGATACCTGCTTTCGCTCGAGGTTGGGAGGGCTGTGGGTAAAAAGGAATATGTTGCTTAGTATTTTAAATTCTAAATGGTTAATATTATTGATGGATGACACTTACTCGTATCTTCTATCCTTCTGCCAATGTCCTTATTTCACTTTGTTTCGCCGCTCTGACAAAATTTTAAAAGTGACGTACATACTGATCGCAATATTTCTCATACTACCCGAATGTAAAAACAACTTTAGTTACTTGCAATCCGTCTATTTCGCTCAGCTGCTCATGGCATAATGTTTCGCACCAAATTACTATACATACAATATACCTGTATAGTTTATAACACACTAACTCATATTTATTTACATGTATATTTAACACCGTAAAACTGATTCACATCCGTACTCTTCAACGTAAGGTTCAGTTGAAAACCAGCGTCAGGCAACTCCCAGTTGTCTGGCATTTTGCTGAACTGGACCTTTTTGGCGCAGCCGCGGGGCACACTATGTATGTAATTGTTTTAAAATTAAGTTCCCTTTTATTTGTACCTACATTGTGTGTATCTGTGTGTGCCAAATAAACTAGTTTTCTTTCTTTCTTTCTATATCTATACTCTATACTAATATTATAAAGAGGATTGATTTGTATTTTTGTATGTAACGAATAAACTTAACTACTGGACCGATTTCAAAAATTATCTTCACCGTTGGGAAGCTACACTATCCCCGGGCGACATAGGCTACTTTGTATCCCTGTATTCCCACGGGAACGGGCAATACGCGGGTGAAACCACGAGGCGACCGATAATTAGTAACAATAATCGTATCCGTACAACTAGGTTCTCGATAACACTGCCAGAGGTTCAAGATAAATTGTAATTCGGTCAGGGATGGCTATGGTCGAAATGCCAATGTGTAAGGTAGGTCACGTGGCATTTAATTTTTTTGGGTGACCCATTTTTGGTCAAAGTTAATTGTATATCAGGGTTCAGCCCTGAGCCCGCTGCTGCTTAACTGGCTAAGGATCACATGGCGCTGCATGTGCACAAAGAGGCCCCTTGAAGCATGCTATTTTCTGACCACATCGTACTTGTGAAGAAGAAGACCTCAGAACTCCAGAAGGCATTCGATTTGTGGTTGTCTGAGATTGAAAGGCACGGACTTCGCAGCAGCCGCACAAATTTTTCCACCATCTACAACCCAGGATACTCGATCCTGGCGTAGACTCACAATGAAGCCCTGCCCCAAATAAATTGTGAAGGGGGAAGGAAGAAGCCGTTTGCAACAGTAGTACTTACATTCATTTCCGAACGAAAAAGCGAACTATTTCTGCGATTAGATGGCGTTGGGCTGGAGCAGCCAGTGCTTTGCAAGTCCCACTTATAGAAATTATTTCCTTTTTAGCCTTTTTGCCACCGCTGTCTGGTTTAAGGCTTCAGTAACTAGTGAGTTTGGATGCAAAGTTAGACATTCACACAGTATTGTTTCTTCAACCGTTCGATTTCGATTTTAGGTAGTCAAAGTTTCAAAATTACAGCACATTATAACATTTTGTAATACAATGTCGTGTTTCCCAGGTACGTCGGCTGTCGGAGCGAGGAGAGAGCGCGGCACGCGAGGCGCGCGAGGCCGCATTTCTTGCCACACTAACATCTACACAGCCGCAGCCGGGCGGCAGAAGGTGAGATATTTGAGGAATTTGTTTGTTTACAATGTTACAGTGTCATTGTCCTATCTAACCTTAGGTTAAAGGGTACTCACAACAAAAACTCTAATAAACAACTCTTACTAAGGGATCAACTCTCATATATGAATATAAATCTGCTGTTCTCTATATTATGTCAAGTTATGCGAACATGGATGTGATCAGCCAATTTTCTTTTTTATATTCCAGAGTTCAGCCTATAGTTAAAGTTGTAATGAGTAACGGACAATCTTCACCCTCACCCTGTAAATTAAAAGTCACCTTGTATAGTACAAGAATTAATACTCTTGTCATTCATGGTCGTGGTCTTCGAGTATAGCTTCTTCCACCACAACTGTATGAATTTAAAGTATTTTTTTATGTTTTCTAATATTCCTTTTAATGTTACACCAATGCCATTACCTAACAAAGTGTTTATTTTCAGACATTCAGTAGTCACAATATCTCGAGTACCTCAGGCACTGTTCGGACGCGGACGCCGCGAGTCCATCGCAGCCTTCCCAGCACTCGCCCGCCAGCGCAGGGACTCCGGATCCAAGAAATGTGAGCGAATCTGACCATTTAAAAACTTATTTTTTCATGTGTATTGCCTATGAATAGCCAACATATTTTGCGTTCAGCTCTCGTTTCCATTGCAGGCCCTCCCGCCACAGACACATTGGGCAGCACCCACAATCTACAGCTAGACATAATGGACGACATCGTACAGGCTCGCAAAGTACGCATGCGTCTCTGGAACACTTCCAATGAACGAGTCTGTGAGGTCCAGCCGTTGGACGAGCGCTCGCCTATGGGCGGTGGTTCTGTTCGATACACAAACCGTGGTCGCAGGCACTCAGACTTCTTAGGCTCGCCCCTGCCGCCGATACCAGCGCGTCGCCGGGCTTCAGAGATGCCACCACCGCCGCCCATCCCGCCACGCAGCGGCGCCGGCGTCGGTGTAGTCTGCACCGACACAGACTTGCACTTAATGCTCAATGCACTCACTTCGTCGGCCACGGAAATCGATCGCTGCGGCAAGCCAGATCGAGCCCGACGTCTGGCTGATATGAGGTCCAGCAGTTTCGATGCGTCCTCGCTGCGAGACAAACCCTTGGACTCGGGTACCACTTGGTTCACTCGAAGACATCAGACCCTAGCCACAAAGAAACAGGCAAATGAACCCAAGAAAAGCAAAGTGACTTTTGCTCCAGATTCAAAACCAGCTCCCGGCGACGTAGCGGCTGTAGTCTGGGACAAACCTTCAGGATCCGTCGTGGATGCAAGTGCACTCGGCAGTGCCATCGAAGTGTTCCTTAGGAAGAGCTCTGCTGTAGACACGGGGGCATCCACATCTACGGCAGTCATTGTGAAGGAGACGGCACCAAAAACCGAGGTTCGACAGAAGACACGCGACATTCCAGCCACAGTGCGGCCGACGGTGCCGGGACGCCCGGAGGGAGAGCGCTGGTACCCCAACAGGCCAGAGGACGAGGAGGCGACGGAGAGCTGCGATGCTTCTCTCTGCTCGTCATTAAAAGACCTTTTCGTGTAGACACCACGTGTGTATTTAAACTCTTGTAATATAAAGTACCTTTAGTTGTCAAGTAATAAAGATTCGTTTCCGAAATGGAGTGAGAGGTGTGGCGCAGTGTCCGGTGGTCGCGACGCTGCGCGCCTGATTGTACTTTATGAATCTTTCTATGTGATAGACCACGCGCCGGCGCCGGTCGTCCTGAGTCGACTCACGACCGACGCCTGACTCGCGTAAAATTATTTTTAGAGTAAATTCTATTTTCATTGTAAATTTTTTGATATTAGCGATCAGAATATTGACTTATTGTTAGATAGAGAATTATATTCGTAACGAACGGGCGCGCGTTTTCCACGCCGAGTGGCGGTCTCCCACCGCGCGCCCACCCCTACCCGTCTCGTTCCACAATCTGTGTATTGTAATCCCGTATTAAATAAAAACAATTAAACTTTATCATATAGCAGACATTAAATGGACACGTCGGGAGAAACGTACGCTTAATAGAAGAAGGCGGCATTCTGTCGTCTTTAATCAATAAAAGTTTTTATCGATGTTATACTGCATTTTCATTTCAGTGTATATTTAGACACCCTGGCGCCTCGTCTAATTAAGTGAACCGAAAAAGTTGTTCATAACTTCAAAGCCTGTAGACACAAGCTCAAAATTCGCCGACGCATACTTATTTCCAAACAACGATGTCGAACAAACTCCTAAGTGACAGCGGCACCAATTTTCTCAAGTTTTACGTGATAACTTTTTCAATTACTTGGATAGGTGAGCACCCAACCGTTTAACTTAAAATAAACGTCGGCGATATAGTTAATGTTCCCATAACTTTGCCGACAGCGAAACAATAATTTCATGTCGTATCCTTGGAAGTTTGAGATCGATAGAGATACTCGTCAGTTGTTGTAGAGCTGTATGGAAGAACCTATGTAGATACCTAGTTATACAGTTATTCTCCTTCTACGACGTGAATAACTCAGGCAATAACTCTTTCTAAGAATCTCTTTCGATAGTTTTCTGCTTTTAAGCGATAAAGCGCTGACATGAGAAGGCTTCTTAGAAAAGAAACGCGTACTCGCTGAAAATAAATTAAAGCTTTCGAAGTCATATTCTAAGAAATTAAATTTCCATGATGAAAAAGAGTTAACATTATATGCTCCATGTAGTAAAATAGATATAAAACTGAGAGAGATGTGTCAAGAAGATTGTGTAGCGTGAACATATGATAGTTTGAATGTGTCGGCCTTAAATAAATATTTACGCAAAAATAAAGTTGACCAGATATAATTCTTAAGCATAACATCGAGAGAAACAGAAGGAATGGTGGAAGGCCATTGAACAGGAGGTAGACCATTTTGGCTAATAAAAAATAGGTAAGTACTAATGATTCACAGGATTCATAAATACATGCTTTTTATGATTTTCCGCAGAATCAAAGCCGTTGTGATATTATAAACAGAAATTATAATCTAGCCTCGTCTACTGCAAGGGCTGGTTCAAGGGGGCTTAGGAAACGAATACCTGAAAGAATTTGGGCAAGCACTTTGCCTAGCTATGGGACATTGTATCTTCTTCTTCTCAAGTCGCTGGAAAACTCTTAAAATATGGTAGTAGTAATAGTCCATGCCAGTAGGTGGCGTCAGTGGCGAGCATTATGTCTACCATAGTTCAGGTATTTGGGCACTTGGGGCACTCCAGCATGTATGTCGTGTCATATTCTGCAGGGGGCCACCGCACTTACACTGTGTATCAGACTGGTCTAGAAAACCCCATTTTGCCAAATTGTGTCAATATATATATATTAGTCTAGCCTAGACAATATTACATTATGCACAACAATACTATGCATATTCTATTAAATATATATCCATAAGAGCACTGCACCGGGGCAAATTAGAGGTTGGCACTCCCGCCACTCAAGTATACTGCGCTCCGACAGAACACAATTAATTCTTGAAACTGAGTTGACATTCAAATTAGCCTCGAAATGGCCCACTTTATGCAATTAACAGCGTATTCTGTTAGAAATGTCTCACTTTATCTTCAAACCCATTTATATGATGAGATTTTGTGGAGGCCGCAAACTGATAGTCTTTTGTTGTGAATTCTTGTTTGAAAGGTGTTTCCTTTCTGGCTTTACTTTCGTTGTATTTGGGCCAGTAATTTGTTTTCCTACGGATTTGAAGGTTTACGATTTTATGATCATGGTATGGTACATCACACAGGTTTTTAAAAATCCTATTAATTATGTATTGTATCTCTATCATCAAATATGTTTAGTTACTACAATGCCTTTTTTTAGCACTAGCCTATTTAAGTACAGATTATACGGTCCTACTAGACACCAAGCTTCCTCAATGTGCACTGTGCTTAATGTGGCATCAACAGTGGGCCCTATCAGAATATCAGCGCAGCGTTATTTTCTTTTTACCCGACTGCCGAAGGAGGGTAACTAATGTGTTTATCAGTCTATGTATGTATGTATGTTTGTTCCTATGTGGCGTTCTAGAGACCAAGCGCGTTGGCCGATTTTGATGATTCATACGTCAATCGATTCGATTTAACCCTGCGAGTGTTACTGGCTACATTCAAATTGGAAAAGAAAAAAATGGCGAATTTTGGGCGCCATTTTGTGGAGGAAAAAAAATATTTCCTTCCGAACCCATCGTGTGGGTTATCAAAATAAAGGGGTTTAAGAGGTGATTTCAAAAATATATAACACTTATATGTTTAAATGTATCTTATTCTAAAAAAATATAACTAAAAAGATGTAAATAAAAAAAGTTGATTAAAAAATAACAAAAAACCCGACTGCTTAAAAAGCGAACTTAAAAGATGTAAACAAGAAGAAATTCATGCTGTGCAGTCGGAGGATACATGTTCGCGAGCTGGCTGATCAAAACCAGATGTATCCTCCGTCTGCACTGCATGAATTTCTTCTTGTTTACGTCTTTTAGTTCGCTTTTTAAGCAGAGGGAATTTTTTTTTTCTACTTCGGAGTTGAAGGTTATTTTTATTTAAGGATCACCAACGAGTTTCTACAAGCATCATCATTGACTACAAGCTGAAATTTTGTCCTACCAGTATTAAGGTATTTCAAAAATTCTATCATTTGGTTCCTTTATATCCTGGAAGGTGGGCGTGGTTGTACATGTTGGGAAGCAAAGGAGATGGCGCATATCCTGCTAACCCTAGCACTGTGTGGACTAGAAGACTAGACTAGACTTCACTAGACTACTAATAATGTCAATACAAGATTTCCATTATATTTAAATTATGCAAAAAAAAAACAAGTTTCTGGAAAAAGATATTACGCAAACACGGGTCGGCTTATCGATATTGACCTCAACAAACATGTTCGAGGAATTTCTATTTAATAGTGTACTGAAGGGTCGTGGTCGTAACTGATACGATGTTTCTTTTTATTTATAATGTTATTAAAAATACTCGGGTTCTTTGTGGACCCTTTGGCCTTCAGCAAAGGCGAACAAGGATAATAATATAGATTTTTGCCGCTTTATGCACTCTAGAACCGGCAGCGATAAATAATGTGCAAATTAAACGCGGTCTAGGTTATGTTGCGACCCTGCTTTATATTTTTTTCTGATTAAAACACGGTTTCTGAGCTTTTTTAAGGTTGCCCTAGTCGACGGCACGAACTATTTTGTGTGCGGGGTTAATATGCATGCTATATCATCAGACAACACGTGCGAAAGAAATAGATTCTGTGATGATCAGTAAGAAGCTAGATAACGTACGAATACACACTTTTGCAAGTTTGCAGCGAAATGGATGATGATTTAGGACGAAAACGAGCACGCGAAATTTTATAACAGACCTTTGGGAATATGTATATCATGAAAAAACTACTAAATGTATCTGTTCAAAATAAAATTATTTGCATTGTTGACTGTTTTGCAATTTTCCTTCTTCTTATGGTATTTATTTGCGCCCAAAAATGCGTTAAAATTAGTGTTGAAATATAAACTTTCGACGCTCATAACTTTCTTTTTTTTCCATACTGGGCTGGATAATGATGAGTCAAATTGATAGCATTTTTATTTTAAACGTACACCGTTAAACAGTGGAGTAATCGCGAGACTAAGTTTGTATGGAAGAAAGATCGACTAGGGCAACCTTAACTTTAAGTTAACCTAACCTAGTTGATTATTTAAAAAATGCTTTTGATTAAATATTTGGACTTTATTGTTTCTGAAATCACTCAGTTAAGCAGGTAATGAGTTTGTTTAATATATATAGATCTCTATTAAGGTTCATCTAAAGATGCCTAAGGTCCCAGTGGGTGGGCAAAGCGGATCCCGGAAAATAGGCGGCAATATCGTGGCAGACCCAGGTGCCCAGGTGAAGATGGCGGAACGAGCTTGAATCCTACAGACTGGATTGGTCCAAACTAGTGCAAAATAGAGAGATCTAGAAGGAAGAAAGGGAGGGTTTTACCAAGAAAATGTGGTCCACAGAGGTCTGTTGGACTTGGCTGCTTTCCTGGCAGTGCGAAAGTAAATATTAATTAGGACTTACTATCAAATTACTGTATTGCTTGGAAATCTATGATATAATTTAACTAGCTTCTCCCAGCGACATCGCCCGCGTAAGAAATGTTTTATCATTCCAAGGGAACATTATACCAAGATAAAATAAGCCTAATTGCTAGTCCAGACCATATTTATCTATCTCTGTGCCAAATTTCATCCAGATCCGTTCAGACGTTCTGGCGTGATTGATTAACAAACATACAAATATCACCCATCCATACTTTAGCATTTATATTACTAGCTTCTGTCAGCGGCTTCGCCCGCGTGAAAAACGAAAATTATCCCGAGGGAGCATATTACCGAGATAAAAAAGTATTCTATATGCTATTCCATACTAAAATCTATCTCTGTGCCAAATTTCATCCAGATCCGTCGAGCCGTTTGAACGTGAAGAAGTAACAAACATACGTACACACACACAAACTTTCGGCTTTGAATATTAGTGTGATTAGTAAGTACATATACTCTTTCTAGAAAATACAATACACATTTTCCTACGAAAATGAGGTCTACAAAAAAATGAAAAACCAATTTCTCTGATTAACAACGCAATTTTTTACGATGGACAAATATATTGGTTATCTGTGCTTTCATATTAATGAACATGCCAACATACGTGAACATGTCAACATACGTAAACATGTCAACAATAATGTGTTGTTAAAAGATAACATTATTGAACTAAATTATATGGAAGTATTATTTATTTATCATACACATGCCATTTACATACGGTAGCGTGCGATAAGTAAAATGGATTCCAATTTAAATACAAACTATGTAATAAACCCTTAGGCACTAGTTTTTAACCGACTTACCAAAATGGAGGAGGTTCTATGTTCGACTTTAAGTTTGTTTTTTTGTGTTCACCGATTTTGAAAATTGGTCCTATTTTAATTTGGTGAGTATCTGTTAAAGAACTTCGGCGATATACAACAGAACTCTTCAATAAATAACGGCAAATCTCTCGGGATTGCTGCAATCGCATGTCTGTTTATTGTTTATACCATTTCATAACATAACATCACGCCAGTACGCTCTAACAGGGAACGCAGATATGTACATTCAACTTGGTACACTCTTATTTCACTGGTAATGTTCAAGTTTCATGATATTCGGGTAATCTATTCTGGCATTATAAGTACCTTATTAAACAACTTGCCTATTATGTAGGTACAAATAAAAAGTGAAAAATAAAAAACTTTTTTACAAAAAAATACTACCGACTACCAAATAAAAAAACTTCAAAGATAAAAAAAATTTCTTTTTAGAAGTCGGTGTCCATAACAATATATTGGTACCTACCAAAGACACGTCGGGCACTAGTTGCGCGACATTTTGCTGAACTGGTCCAATAGGACCAGTATGGCCAAATATGGCGCAGCCGTGGGACACAGAATGTCATATTTATATTGACTTTTTCTCCTTTTTATTGTTGTATAGTTTTAAGTTTTCTTTGTGTTTATCTTTTTTTTATGTTGTGTGCTCTAGTGGCTTGTGACAAATAAATGTATTTTCTTTCTTTCTTCTTTCTTTGTTATCCGGTAAATACCCCTTTTATAGTTCACCTGGCGACCCGCCCCGACTTCGCCCATGACAGATTACTTAAATACAAAAACCTTCCTCGTTTTTCACTCTCACTAATGGCGAAAACCGCATGAAAATACGTTCAGGAGTGTTTGTGTTTATCGCGAACAGACGCGGTGGGGACTTTGTTTTTTAATATGCAGTGATGATGTGTGCAGCCAATTCTGAAATCAGAAACAGAAGTGTAGATGTAAACCTAACACACAACATAAGACAAAAACTAAAATAAAAATTTGCGACGTTACAATGCGACAACACTTTTTCTAATAAGTAATTATAACACCAGCATTGTCGCATGTCGCATTACGCCTATCGGCTGGAAACCTTTACAAATATTTATGCAGATAATCCAATCAAAAATCACTGCGTCAACACAGAAATCAAAACTTGTCACATCGAATTTATCAGACGATTTCAATTTCAACTTTAATAAATCAACAAGGTTCGTTTTGGATTCATCCCAAATTGGTACACAGAAATATGTGTACACTATACGTGTACATATCAATTGACGGATTTTACGCAAATGATTGGTGACGGGCTAGCGGGCTAACGAAGCGGTACGCTGAGACCGAAGTGATTGGGTAAGCTCATCTGTATCACAAAATGTATCCAGAAGGCTCAGCTGATGTAACATGGGACCTGGTATTACTGTTCCTGATCCTTGTGGTGTAGATGTAAGTATACTTTTAGAAAGTTATCATGGATACAAAAATGCTCGGAGGAGGCATTGGGGAAACTTGGTAGATGCCAGGGTCTTAGAGAACATTATAGACACATGCTAGACCATTAAGATAGCACTAGTAACAAAACAAAATATTTCGTGCCGTCGACCCGAACTATTTTGTGCGCGGGGTTAAAATGCATGCTATCTCATCCGACAACACGTGCGAAAGAGATAGATGCTGTGATGAGCAGTAAGAAGCTAGTGCGCGTACGAATACAAAACTTTGTAGCGAAATGGATGACGATTTAGGACGAAAACGAGCGCGCGAAATTTTTTAAACAGACCTTTGCGAATATAGAAAAACGACTGAATGTATCTGTTCAAAATAAAATTATTTGCATTGTTGATCTACTAATCTATCCCTGTATGGTGACTGTTTTGTAATTTTCTTTCTTCTTATGGTATTTATTTCCGCCCAAACATGCGTTAAAATTAGTGTTGAAATATGGAACTTTCGACGCTTATAACTTTCTAATATATATTTTAACTTTTTTGTTTTCATACAGGCTAGATAATGATGAGACAAATTGATATATTTATATTTTTTACTTTGAACGTACACCGTCAAACAGTGGAGTAATCGCCATACTACGTTTGTATGGAAGAATGATCGACTAGGTCCCATGTCCAGCATAGACAACTTCTGAATTATGATCGTGTACAAAATAGCTACCTATCCCCCATCATATTCCTGACAGGGTTTATATTTGTTCCTGTTTTTTATTCTTAATTTTTTGACACCAATTGCCGAAATTGAAGTTATTTTTCACTTTGTAGTGTTTTTATTTGGATGTCGGTTGTATTTTATTATAACTCGGAGGAGCTCGTGGCTAAATAATAACAGCCGCACTGGTCGACCATGAAGGTTAAGCAATGCTTGATTAGGGCCCGTGGATGGGTGACCATTTCAACATACCGAGTTTCCTCCGTGCCTCGGAAAGCACGTTAAGCCGTTGGTCCCGGCTGTCATTTGAAGATCTTTGACAGTCGTTACGTAGTCAGAAGCTTGAGATCTGATACCAGTCTTGCCAAGGGGAACCGTGTTGCCCAGTTACTGGGTTGTGGAGGTCAGATAGGCAGTCGCTCCATGTAAAACACTGGTACTCAGCTAAATCCGTTAAGACTGGGAGCCGACCCTAGTATAGTTGGGAAAAGGCTAGGCAGATTGATTGGTTGTACTTTATTGTAAAAAAAATATCTTTCAGTTTTTAGTTGTGGTACAGAATGAGCAATTTATATAGTAAGGTACCTATAATGGCCAATAAGTTATGTTAGGATAGATTACCCAAATAACATTAATAGGCTCAGTCCCATTAGTGAAAACAATACAGCAGGCCACATGTGGCTCCTGGGACAGTGAACCTGTTAAACTTGAACTAAAACGGTGAAATGAGAGTGTACCAGGGTGAACTGTACACTTCTGCGTACCCCTTTAGAGCGTACCGGCGTGATGTTATGTTATGAAATGGCAGCAATCCCGAGAGATTCACCGTTGTTTATTGAAGAGTTCTATTGTATATCTCTGAAGTTCTTATTCAGATCATCACCAAATTTAAATGGGACCAATTCGGAAAATACTCTTTCAAACAAAAAAATGATTTTCAAAATCGGTCCACAAGTGCCGGAGAAATCGGTGAAAGTATACAAAAAAAAACATCCAGCCGAACATAGTACTTCCTCAAGCAACGGCAAGTCGGTTAAAAAGTAAGCTGCGGTATCCTACTTCCTACGAAAGATGAAAGATTGTGAGTAGGTATGGATGGATGGATGTGTGTTACTCTTTCACGTAAATACTACTGAAATAATTTGGATGGAAATTGATACACATATAGTTTATATCCTGAATTACTACAAAGCATTTTATCCAAGTAGTAGGTACCTTTGGAATACTTTCGATGTACATGCTGGCGGTATATAGCTTTTACATACCTCTTCACGATATATATTCTCTTAGTTACCGGGGCATACCAACTCATTATACCACGCAGTTCCGTTTTTGCGTACCCTTCTTGTAGTTAAGAGGATTAGTGACTTACTGTGTTAAACATACGGAAGGATTAGGTAAGTACTATAGTGTATTACACTAAGAACGTTTTGGTTAGCGGCACCCAAATCCTTTAGTTAGGGTGAGGATAATGTATTTTTGCTGAATCCATATGCATACACCGACAGTTTGGTACCCTGTAAGGGAACTTCATGATGTGCGATATCGCCTATGTATTTACTAAAAAAAAAAAAATACAAATCGGTTGAATAGCATCACATTGCATCCATGTGAACGTATGTCAAATTTCGCGAAGTAAAAATCGCTTATCGGTGTGGTATAAATCAAATCCCTGACAATGGCATTTATTAGGCTGAATTTTGGTATATCTAGCGATCCTAGCAAAAACATTTAGGCTTGTTTGTACTTTAGAATTAAAAGAATAATGAACCTCTTAGTAGTTTAGTTAGTTCTCAAATAATTAGAGCAATTAGTAATAATAATACAGCATTTCAAATAGATTTCTGGCTCAATCCTTCGGAGAATATCTATAAGCGTGATGTTCTGTTATGTTAAATCTGAGTTTTTCCACTACCTTGTCTATTGTGTAACACATTGCCTAAGAAATTATTTTCGAAATACGAACATTTAGACAAAAGATTATAAAAAGAATTATGACAAAATTACATAATAACAGTTATGAAATGACTTTTGCATGAAGTTTTGATAATAATTATGTAACTACAACGTAATTATTTTTCTTTTTGACGGCCAAGTACGAATAAAAAATTTGCAATTTAAAGAAAAAAAAGTACGTAACTGAATAGGCTACTGTTGTTAGACGCATACTGCCGCTACGCCCGCGCTTTTTCCACCGCCCCATCCGGCAGAATGATACTGAACCTGTTACCTCTCGAAAAAGCGCGCGTTGATTGTGTGTATATAGTCTGTGGTTTTTAGTCTGCACGAAAAACTAAAATGTTTCCAATATATTGTTGTTGGAACTTATTTGCATTTAATTAAGTAATTTCATCCGGTAGAGGATAAAGATACGTTCGTGTCTCGCATAAAAAGGCTTTATTTTAACACTCGCATGTAGCTTTCGATTGGGTACATCGCTCGTGTTAAAATCTCTACTTTTTATTCTCGACACGAAGTGAAATCTATACTGTGCCACCGATACAAGAATAGAGTAAACCTTCTATTTGTATATTTCTGTATTGTGAAAACTGGACCCTGATCTGATGAGCTCTGAAATTTAACACATCTATATAATTTAGTTCCGACCGCTATAATCCAATAATGTGTAGACAGGTTGGCTGGTGGTTGTAAGACTGTGACGAATTATAAGATGAAAGTAACATAATTTGATTTGTTAATAAACTTATTGTTAGATAATATTTTTGTGTTAGAGCTTATTTTCGTAATTGTAATTGTGCTTGGGTTGTTAAGGTTTTCAGTGGTAGGGTAAAAGCCGGCTAGTTGCCACACTTTATTAAATCACTATATATCTCTTAGTAAAAAGCAAAATTCTTTATTTGTAATACAGCAGCTGTATTGCGTAAGTGCGCAAAGAGTTTAAACTCTATCTAACCGACCAAATCGACCAATCACATGCGAGATGAATGACACGATGTGGATTTCCGTTTTGTGTGGCTGGCCGATTTGGTTGGTTGGATAGAGTTTAAACTCTTTGCGAACTTACGCAATACGGCTGCTGGTCGGTACTTTGGTTATTTATCTACAAATTTATGAAAATTAAAAAAAATATCGCTTTAATATTGCCAGAGTATTAGCGATTTTTGCGGACTACTATATTTTGGGCAATCTGTCCCACAAATAGGATATCTGCTTAATCCATGTAAATTAAATTTAGGTAGATGCCCCGCCGAGAACAAGGGCATCTCGGGTGGCGACATCTATCCCGCAAAAACTTTTATTGCATTTTGCCTTCCCATGCAATCACACAGAGACCTGAGACACGGCCAACTTAGTGGTAGTTCGAATCTTTCGATAGATTAATAAATAAATTAGCATGCGATTCATTCACGAAACGAGAGTGATTACAATCGGGGCAACTATACCCCTGTCACAACTATATTGGTTTTACCCTAAGTAGTCTATTGCTTGAAGCACGATGGTAATTATTTTAAACCGTCTTAACAAAAAGGAGGAGGTTTTATATATTTTTTTCTCTA
The DNA here is from genome assembly GCA_964057195.1 of Orthosia cruda. NCBI lineage: Eukaryota > Metazoa > Arthropoda > Insecta > Lepidoptera > Noctuidae > Orthosia > Orthosia cruda. Next base: position 14,300,999 of record OZ059830.1, on the reverse strand, counting down.
ATCACCGATGTCTCCGACAATTGAGGACCGATTTAAATTTATTTTTTTTTGTTTGAAAGAGTTTGTGTACAAAGTGAAAAATAACTTTATTAAAAAAATAAAGTTATTTTTCACATTGTAGTAATTTTATTTGAAAGTCGGTAGTATTTTTTTGTAAAAAAAGATCTTTTATCATGCCAGCCTTGTCACAGCTATTTTGGGTTCGGCTTTCAATCTAGCTGAACGCAGCTGAATACGGGAACAGAACCATTTTACATGGAGCAAATCATTTTTCTTTTTCGCGTGCGGATGTGGGCACCTCTGGTGTCAGAGTTAATTAAGCCGCCTCTGGGAACCCCACAGGCCTCTGACTTGGCTATTTCAGACTTACATTAACTATATAAGTCCAGGTTTCCTCACGATGTTTTCCTTCACCGTTGTTTGATATGATTATTTGTCTAGATGTTTATGAGATCTGTGGAACACGCGTTGGTTGCATGTGGCAACACAGCGATACTGGCAACTGGCCTGTAAAAGGTGTGGACTAAAATACAGAGTTTATATAACAAATAACTTGGTGTTTAACTTAATTAAATATTACAGAGAACCTTATATTGGTCAGAACATGGTGTCAGGTTAAAAGGTAATAATATGAATGATTAAAACCTTAGTGGAAGTGAAGAAAATAATTAAAAATGGAAGGAATAAAGCCGCCATGCGGTTTAGTTATCTCGGGCGAGGGAGCAAACTGGCCCAGATTCAAACAGCAGTTCCAGCTGTACCTGGAAGCAGTGGGACTGGCAGATGCCAAGGACGAAAGGAAAATTGCAGTTTTTCTGAATGTCGCGGGAGGGGACGCCGTAGATGTGTATAATACAAACATGAAACCGAATGAGGTTAAAACCTTAGACATTTTAATATAAAAATTTGATGCCTATGTGGAGCCGAGGAAAAGTATAATTACGAACAGTTTCAAATTCTTCAATTTAAAACAGGAGGAGGGTGAGCAAGTGGACAGATTTATAACGAGACTCAAGGTGCAAGCCAAGCAATGTGACTTTAAAGATCAAGAAGATAGGCTTGTTAGAGACATGATTGTCATTGGAATTAGAGACAATGGTGTACAGGAGAGATTGTTAAGGGAGGCCAATATTGGATTAGACCAGGTAATCAGCCAGCGGAGGCAGGAAAATCAAGGGCTCTAGAAATGACAACGCAAATAAAGCAAGAAGTAGATGCAATCAAGAAAATAGAGATAAGACAAGGAGTGAGGTCCAAAATGCTTTCCTGTACTTATTGCGGCAAAAGGCACTCTGCTAGAAATTGTCCCGGCATATGGAAAAAAGTGTGCCAATTGTAACAATTATAATCATTATGCTGCTGTGTGTCGGACTAAGTTAATCAATAATGAAGCACGTAAGAAGAAAGAGAAAGAAAATAAGATTGACTCTGTTCAAAAAGGAGAAACTGATAGTGATGGTTCGGAAGACTTTGTGTTGGATTCTGTAAGTAATTTTACTGAAAATCGTCAATGGTATGAAATTGTTAACATTAATGGAACTAACATTAGGTTCAAATTAGACTCAGGGGCCGATTGTAATACTTTATCATTGAAGCTGTATGATAAAATTAAAGATAATACCAGTTGTTTGATCAGTAACTCAACTGTGTTGGTAGTGTATAATAATCAAAGAATTAAAACTGTAGGTACTGTCAAATTAAAATGTTTGGTAAAAGGCAAGCAAGTAAAATTAAAATTTTGCATAGTTGATTTACCTATTCAGCCAGTGATAGGGTTGCCAACTTGTGTAGAATTGAATTTATTGAAAAGACTGGATAGTATTGTAACTAGTGAGAAAGAAAATTTCGTGAAAGCAAACATAGAGGTATTTTCAGGTCTAGGCAATATAGGGTTGTATTGTATTAAATTGAAAGAATCAGCGCTACCTGTTGTCAAACCTATTCGAAGAGTTCCACAGGCAATAAAAGATAGGTTAAAAAATACTTTAGATAGCTATGAAAGTAGAGATATTATAGAAAAGGTAGAGGGACCAACAGCTTGGTGTAATAATCTTGTAATAGTTGAGAAGCCAAATAAGTCCCTTCGACTGTGTTTAGACCCAAAAGAGCTAAACAAATTCATCCTTAGAGAGAACTATCAAATACCATCTCCTGAAGAAATTTATAATTCTCTTGCAGGTAAGCAGATCTTCACAGTATTAGACATGAAAGATGGTTTTTTCCAAGTTATGTTGGATGATAAAGATAAACTATGCACATTTGGAACGCCTTTTGGTAGATATCGCTTCAGGAGGATGCCATTTGGTATTTCTTCAGCACCTGAGGTGATGCAAAGAATAAATACTGCAATTTTTTGTGTTATACAGGGAGTCCATGTGTATTTTGATGATTTAATAGTGGCTGGGGACAGTTTGGAAGAACATGACAAAATTTTAAATCAGGTAATAGACAGAGCAAAGAAACACAATGTTAAATTTAATGATAGATGTGAGACAGTTAAGTATGTGGGGCTAATGTTGTCAAAATCTGGTATAAAACCAGATCCTGAACATGTTAAAGCTATAGTGGATTTAGGGCAACCCAGAAGTGTAAAGGAATTACAAAAATTTTTAGGGATGTGCAATTATTTAAGTAAATTTATACCACAATATTCCAAAACTACAGAACCTCTTAGAGATTTATTGAAAAAAGAAGTTATTTGGGACTGGGGCACAGCTCAAGTTAAAGCCTTTGAGGAAGTAAAAATGAGAATTAGTTCTGCCCCCACTTTATCTGTTATAAAAAAAAATGGGAATATAGTATTGCAAACTGACAGCTCTAAAAGTGGCATGGGAGCTTGTCTATTACAAGAAGGTAAACCATTGTCTTTCTATTCAAGATGTTATACAGAGTGTCAGCAGAGGTGGGCTCCCATAGAGAAAGAGTTATTTGCTATATGTTGTGCTATGGATAAATATCATCAGTTTATTTATGGGCGTCATATTATTGTAGAAAGTGATCACAAACCTCTTGTATCAATAGTGAATAAAGACATTAATAAAATTTCTGCTAGATTGCAACGCATGGTTCTCAAATTATTAAAATATGATTTTGAAATAAGGTATGTACCAGGTTCAAAAATGTATATAGTAGATTATTTGTCAAGGCATTATGACACAAGCAATGCCCAGTTAGATCCAGTGCTAAAAGAGTTAGTACATAGTATAAATTCCGAAACTGTGTATGGTTTAGAAACTGATTTGCAAGTTTCAAACAATAAATTAATGGAGTTAAAAAAGGAAACAGCAAAAGATGGCAATCTTCAACAAATAATGTTGTGGTATAACTCAGAGTGGCCTAAAAATGATAAAAATATATATGGCATAGAACTGAAAAAAATGACTAAATTAAAAGATTGTCTAGTAGTGAAAGATCACCTAGTATATTATAAAAATAAAATACTTATCCCTAAACATATGAGAAAAGAGATGATTTCAATAGTTCATGCAGGGCATGCTGGAATTGTAAAATGTAAAAAACGTGCCAGAAAGGTGTTATATTGGCCTGGTATGTCAAGAGACATAGAAGAGTTTGTATCAAGATGTAAAGCTTGTGAAAAGTACAGACCATCAAATCCTAAACAACCCCTATTGTCTCATGAAACACCTGACTTTAAATAAAGTCGGTATGGATGTTGCTCATTTTGCTGGCAGAGAATATTTAGTTCTGGTGGACTATTATTCCAAGTGGATAGAAGTGGCGTCTTTAAGGAACAAAACAGCTGATTATATAATTAAAAAATTAATGTCAATATTTAGTGCTCATGGTATTCCTAGGTTCATAGTAAGTGACAATATGCCTTTTGGTAGTTTTGAATTTGTACAGTTTTCTAGAAAATTAGATATTGAGTTGATAAAGTCCAGCCCCCGATACCCCCAATCAAATGGGTTATCAGAAAAAGCAGTGGGCATAGTAAAGAGCATGTTAAAAAAATGTTTAGAGGATAATTCTGATTTTGAAACTGCCCTACTGCATTACAGAACAACCCCAGTAGCGGGCTTGGATTATAGTCCATCAGAATTATTGATGAGTAGGTTGTTAAGAACAAATTTACCTTGTACACAAGAATTATTAAAACCTAGAGTACCACTAAATGTTAGAGAGCAATTGATGTCAAACAAGGAAAAATCTATGACCATATATAATAAAACTGCAAAGGCAAAGAAATCTTTTAGTTTGGGGGATAATGTAATAATACAAAATGCACCAAATAAAGATTGGTGTGCTGGTAAAATTATGGGTGAAGCTGATGGTCCTAGATCTTTCATTGTAAAAAATGAAAAAGGTAATTTGGTTAGGAGAAATGAGAGACATATTAGACCAAGTAAAAATAAGTTAATTATTAAGCATGACAGTGTACCTGATAAGTTGCTTGAAAGTCAATGGGAGGATATTGGGCAAGGAACTCAAATTGAAATATTGGATAGTGCTAATGATAATGTAACAGATACTGCTCATGCAGAAGTCATTCCTGAGAGTAGAACGAGATCAGGTAGAGTCACTAAAATGCCATTGTATTTAAAAGAATATGAGTTGACTTAAATGCTACATGTAAACTGTTTATCTTTACGGGGGATGTTTGATATGATTATTTGTCTAGATGTTTATGAGATCTGTGGAACACGCGTTGGTTGCATGTGGCAACACAGCGATACTGGCAACTGGCCTGTAAAAGGTGTGGACTAAAATACAGAGTTTATATAACAAATAACTTGGTGTTTAACTTAATTAAATATTACAGAGAACCTTATATTGGTCAGAACAACCGTTACCTGTGATGTCCTAGATAAACTTAGAAAGTACATAAGAATTTTAAAAAGTCAAATTGGTGCTTGCCCAGGTTTGAACCCACGACTTCAAGCACGAGAGGCGAGGTCTTAGCCACTGGGCCACCACGATAGCAACTGCCAACCTGACTTCGACGATCCAATTATAGTTGTCGGCACGTAACTTGGCAAGAGTCATTAAATGCGCACAAGTCGTTTTTTAGGTCTTTTGTTTACCAAGCTGGACGCGGGAAACGTTTAGCACCGTTCCAAGCGCGCGATAGGTTGGTCAGTTGACACAAGGATCGACAGACCAATCGCGTCGCGTCCACGTTCCGTTCGCTCTATATGGTGGTTTGTCAGTTCACGCGCTATGTGCGTGATCTTAACTTTGCCAAGTTACATGCCGGGGACTATACTGGGTAACACCAACACATTACTCTTTGGTAAATAAATATGATGGTGAGAGGCTCCTGAAAACGACACAAGAGTCAATTAAACTTGAGAAATGAAGAAGATATTGTTGAAAAGATGTCTGTTCAAAAATAATTTAAACATTAATTTATTTTATATTATTATAATATAAAGAACAGTAAACAACTACATTATAGGATAAAACATTCGAAATATAAAATGGCTTCAACTATAGCTTGTAAATAAACTTAATATAGCTTGATAAATTCGTACGTGACAAACTCTTGGTCCGCGCGGGTGGCGGGGGACGTTACTACCAATGAAGCAGGGGGGTGACAGCTTTAGTTCCAATTGTATAGTACTGGCGCTGCTGTAGCTTGGTACATATTAATAATCTGTGCTGCTTTAGAATAAATAGTCTTTGCTCTGAGATATTTTCCAATTGTGTGTCAATGTGTGTATACGTCATTGGTCGCTTGACACTTTTGACAGGTAAATAATGTAAATCGGCCATTGTTTTGTAAAACATCGAATCGAGCAGTTTATCTTGTGTTCTCCTCCCCGTTGAGTTGAGATACTTGAGAAGCCAACTTCCTCTGTTTACAATACAATTCCACGCTTTACGGTACTCCGTACAGTGATCGGTGATATTTATTTCTGTTACTGTGCTCCATACTTTCTTGTCATGGCGCCAAATAACTGTTGTGTTGGTGGTTGTGATTCAACAAGTAACACTCACAGACTACTTTGCATGCCCATGAACGATAATTTACGCAATTTGTGGTTGTCGTTCCTAGTTCCGACAAACCCTAATCTACTTGGACTGACAAAGAACCAATTGATGCCTAAACGTGTTTGTGAAAAGCATTTTGATCAAACTCAATTTGACCAGGCTGGTGTTCGAATACGTTATTCATATCCTTGCTTGTTAACGGAACAGGAAATTGCTCATGGCGTACCACTTGCTAAAGGTATGAATATAAACTTTTAATCTAACCTAAACTTTAGCTTGCAACTAACTTTTGCCTAAAGCAACAGTAAGTTGTCATCTTAGGGCTCCCGCAGGCACACAATTTTGTTGTTGGCCGACTAAATCGCAGGGTATACCAATAGGTATAGTGACTTAAGCTAGCCCGCACATCTTGTCCAACTTAATCTGTATCCTTCCATTTTGTGCAGCTTTATGTTTACAATATTCTAATGTTTCACTTTCTGTAGATTTATGTTTGCAATATTGTTCAAAATATTATTTATATTAAATTAAAATCATCATCATCAGCCTTTTAATGTTTCCACTGCTGGGACACAGGCCTCCTTTCTTAAAGGCGGAGGCGGACAGGCTGAATGCTCACGTGCAGGCGTATGCGGACGATATCGTCATCCTCGCGAAGGTGGACACGGCAAGGGAGCTCGAACTCGTCGTAAACGAGGCTCTGGCAGTTGTCACGGAGTGGGGTAAAAAGCATAAAATGAGATTTGCACCCCAAAAGACCCAGGCAATTGTCTGCACTAAGAAACGCAATTATGACGTCCCTAATTTCTACCTCGCCGGGACTCCGATACTGCTTTCCAACTGACTCGAGCTTCTTGGATTGACCCTGGACACTGGGCTGAGTTTCCTCCCTCACTTAGAGGAGGTAAACAGAAAGACAGCAAACATTTTTAAAATGGTATCTAGAGCAGCACGAGCACAATGGGGATTGAACGCAAACATCTATCTAGGCGTGGTTGAACCAGTGGGGACCTACGCAGGGAGCTCCTGGGCGCAGATCGCCGGTGAGACGTGCGCCAGGAAGAAGCTCGACGCTATTACCAGGATGTTTGCGATCAAAATCTCCAAAGCTCATAGGACTACGTCGATGATCAGCGGTCATTGCAGGTATAATTCCTCTTGAACTGCGTGCAATAAAATACCTCAAAGTCTATGAAATAAAAAGAGGAAAGCCACTGTATGAGCTCCCGGGCAGAGCCCTGAAGAGGCGTGCACACCCTTCTGAGCTGCCTCATCCCGCTCTCAGGGTGAGGCTGGGGTTGCGATATATAGATTCCCCCGAAGATTTATCTACAATTGGGTATGACTCCCTCCGACTCTACACAGACGTGAGTAAAATCGAGGGTGAGGTAAGGTAGGGTAAGGTCGGAGTCGCAGTCGCATGCTGGGATGGAGACCGTGAGGTCGCGAAGATAGGCTTCAAACTAGGTAACCACTGCTCAGTGTTCCAAGCGGAAATGGTTGCTATAAGCAGGGCGATAAAATATGCCGAGGAGAGAAGACCACCTATCTCCGTAAACATCATTTCAGACTCGAGATCATCACTGGACGCCATTGCAGACCCAAGAACACAAAATTGTATCGCCATTGGGGTACAGCAAGTGATTGCTGAAGCAAAACACCGGGGCAGGGACATCCGGCTATTCTGGGTGAGAGCCCATGCCGGAATACCCGGCAATGAGAGGGCAGATGAACTTGGCAAGAACGCAGCACTCCACAGGAAGACCAGCCCCGTCTATGATGACTTCCCCCTGTCTTTCGCAAAGCGCTTGATCAGGGAGACTACGCTGGACATATGGCAGGAGCGCTTCATAGCCGGTACACATCACGATAGAGGCATCCGACTATTCTTCAAGGACGTTAGACGGGCTTATAAGGTTTTAGGCAACATAGGCACGCCTAACAACCTAGGAGCTCAGCTCTTCACTGGACATGAGGGGGTGCGCGAATACCTATTTAGATTTAAGTTGTCGAGTGACCCAGCCTGTGTTTGTGACGGTTTAACGTCATATGCTTCACCGTCTCGACGGTGAAGCATATACTCGTACTCGTGGACTGCCCCCGATTTGTGCGTGAAAGGTTCGACTGCGAACAGAGGCTGGGCCGATCGGTAGATAGCTTCCTGAAGCTGATTGATGATGACAATTGCCGGACCCATTTCATTGCTTTCGCGGAGGGAGTTCTGGCCAAGGCTGCCAAAGCAAATGTGTCGACACTTCCTTAACTTCCTTTAATTTTATATATATTTTCATTTTTACAGCCACTTTATATCCTATTAAGATAAAGTGGTAACAGTAAGTAGTCTTGCAATAGTAGTCAAATTTTGTTTTGTGATCTCATATCTCATTAGTATACACTATAAGTTTTAGTTATTTGTTTCATCCTGCCGTGATAAATATGTTGAACAGTAAACATGTAGCTTCAGTCTGAAAACCGTATAATAAAAATAGTTTACACAGTTTATAGTAAGTAAGTTTATTATGTACTTAGATTGTAATATTGTAGGACACAGAAAAAGAAACTACGAAGTTACAAAAAAAAAAATACATCCTAACAAATTAAATTACTAACACATTAACCCGAGATTTACTGGCCCACTTGCACAGGGGACCCAGCTTGTAATGTCAAAATGTGATAAAAAACGAGTTGCAATGTGGCCCAATCATTGTTTAAAATTAGAAATAAATGCCGAATTAAAAATCGGTAATAATATCTTAGAGGCAGGGGTGGTTTTTTAGTCGGTAGGCACAGTTGTGAATCAGACACTGCCCAAGCTGGCCCGCTCTGGGCGGGGCAGTTTGGGGCGTCCTAAGAGGATTTTACCAAACCAGACAAAACAAAAAAAAAAAAACCACTTGAAGTTCACGGTGTCCTCCTGTGCTGCTTATGGCGGGAACACGGGCACGCGTTAGCATTAGCACTCGTCCGTGCTCAGTAGCAGCCTGTAGTCTGAACTTGGGTCCGGCGGCGGAGGCTACTACAAGGATTGAAATGCACGTGTAGGTACTATACAGAGTCGCTTAAGTTCTAATACCGCGGAACTCATTTTTTTTGTGAAATACGCTTTGTATGTCATTCGATAAGGAATCTCATCACGAATCTTTTGACGAATAAAACACGAGAGTTTTAACCAATGGTGAGGCGTTTTTCAAAAAAAAAAACACCGCGTGTGTCTATGTTGCACTGAAAAGCCACAGCAAAACCGCGTAACTGCCATAGCAACATTGTATTGTTGTATTGTTGACGACGGGCTGTTGCCACAACTCCACGACCAGCGCGTATTTTGCGTACGGGTGGGATTCGATTACGTTATTCGATCCACCCCAGCTCCTCGAGGAAGGCCACCGAAGCCTTGGTAGTTGGCCTTGGTGCTGCCGACTATCCCCTGCAGGGTACCTAGGTCACCGAAGCATTTGGCCCTGTAGCTTGCGATTACAGGGACAGCTTAGGAGCAGATGTGTTGCTGTCTCATCTTCCTCCACGCATGCTCTGCAGAGTGGGCTGTCCGTGATTGCTACGACAAAAAGGTGCGTATTAAAGGTTCCGTATCAAGTCGTTATGGCTGTGACTGCACGCAACTGTGTCTTAGTCAGTCGGAGGGCCTTTATCGTGGCTGTGCCTCCTTGGCCTGCCTACATTCGCTATGGTCAATCCATAGCTTGCTGTCATCCCTGGTGCCTTTTCTTACCAGACCACGTAGGTACCCAAAAGACAAAGGCACAATTGGCACCGGGCCCACCGGTGCCATACTAGAGCCCCTTCGGGCAAGCTCATCCGCGCTGTTTCCCTTGATCCATTGAATGGTTACTTTATTGTGCATACCGACCTGGTTCAGTCGTCCGTGAGACTCTTAGAGAGAGTTGACTGTGTGGCTGTTTAGTGATAGTATACGTTTGCCTCCCTAGCTAGTACAGCTGAGGCCACCACGGAAATGTGCAAGCATTCGGCCTGGTACACCGTGTTGTGGGTCCCCAGTGTTGTGGCTAATTGGATATTTAGGTCCTCTGAGAAGACTCCTGTACCTATACCAGTACCTGTTTGGATCCGTCTGTGTGCGGATCTCCCGCAGCTCATCGGGGCGTAGCCCCTCGCAGTGGTTATCCGTGTAATTGGATTCTATATTTTTTATCTAAAATGAATAGCTTGGGTATCCGGTCGTTAATAACTCTAGTAAGGGGGAGTTCATGGTGGAGAGAATCGAGCAGAACCGTGTGTTGTGAATCTCTCTAACCCCAGAGATCCAGTATTTTTAGATGTACAGTTGTGATCGTAGCTTCCTGCTGTATAAGCAGATGCAAAAGGGGGAGCATAAGAATGGCCTCGAGCGCTGCGATCGGGGTAGTCCTCATGTAACCCGTTGTCGCCATACAGGCCAGTCTCTGTATTCACTGTAGCTTGTTCACGGCTATAGTTAGTTTAATGCGAGGCCACGAAACCACGACCCCACAGGTGATCTTGGATCGAATCACCGCGCTGTACAGCGAGAGTTTAATTTTGGGGGATAGGGCCCACTTCTTACCTATCATATTCCTGCATTGCCAGAAGGTGATGCAGGCCTTGTATAACTTACTGTCTAAATGACTACTCCAGTCCAATTTACTGTCAAGGATGACTCCCAAATACTTGACCTCGTTGGAAAGCTGGAATTCTGTATTGAACAGCTTAGGCAGCCTAGGCGGCGTAGGTAGGTCTAGTGTCCTTTTCTGGGTGAACATGACCAATTCAGTTTTAGTGGGGTTTACTGATAGATTATGCTGCCTTCACCAACGCTCCACTATACGTAGCGCTTGCCTAGTAAGGTTGCAAATCGTTCCAGTCACCTTCCCAGGTACGAGGGTTGCGAGGTCGTCTGCATAATCTGCTGTATAGTAACGGTGTTCGTTGAGTCTGGTGATGAGGTCGTTAATTAGCAGATTCCATAGGCGGGGGGGAGGGGGGTAAGCACCTCCTTGTTGGCAGCCTATAACTATCAAGGTCTGCCGCTGCTCTCCCTCTAGACGTACCGCTTGTTTGCGCTTAGCATGTTAGTGATCCTGATTCTCCAGCACCGATGCTGGAGAAATTTGTCTTATCGAACGCCCCTTCGATGTCTATTAAAGTGCCCGGGCAGGTACCTTTCTGATGAATTGCTTCTTCAGATTCGGTAGGCTTACCCAAGCTGTAATAAGCATGATGTTTACCATGTAGAGGTAATGTTAATAGAGCGTCCTCTCGGAGCTCCCTTTCGCACAGTCTTTCCATGGTCTTAAACAAAACCGAGGTCAGGCTGATGGGACTGTAGTACTTGGCGTTTGTATAATCACTCTTACCTGGCTTTGGGATGAATATTGCTTTCACTTCCCTCCATCCTTTAGGGACATATCTAAAGGCTAGGCACGCTCTCAACAGTGGCACCAGTATTTCTACTACGGACATACCACCCCATTGTAGTAGAGCGGGAAAAACCCGGTCTGGACCGGGCGCCTTGAAAGGATGGAACCTTTGGATGGCCCATTGGAGTTTCTGCAGCGTGATCATCCTTCTTGCATAGAGCCAATCTTCAATTGTTGGTAGTTGGATAGTATCTTGCCAGTCAATTACCTGGACGAAGACGCTTCATGGGAAGTGTGTTTCTACTAGGACGCGTCTCGTTTCTTCAGGTGATGTGGTGAGTGTGTTGTCAGGTTTACGGAGCGTGGCGGGCCCAGGTGCACTCTGTTGTGCCCATATTTTTCTTACCCTGTTTGCTTGTTGGCAAGATTCAGTGTTCCCACAGTATTTTTCGCCATCCTGTGGTACGCCTGAATCGTATTTGGCTGCGTAGTAGGCGTCCCAGTCCTCATCCGCGCATGTGTTCATGGGTCTATTCAGGGCCTTCCTTATCTTACCGCGCTTACGTTCCAGATCCGCTCCCCTAGGGTTGTTTGCCCGGTGTTCTGCACGGAGTGGTTTCTGGGCAGCCAGTATGGTAGCTGCTTATCATAGATTCCGTAAGTTGGTTTACCTGCGTATCTATCTGCGTCGTGTTTACATAAGTCAACTCCTCGCATTATTATATCTGTCGCCATAGCAACAGCAAGTAACTCAGTTTTTTGTGTAACCTGAGTTACGTGCTGGTAAACAGTATTTTTGCTTTCCTTAAAATTTCCCGATTTTAATATACACATTGTTAGAACTTAAGCGACGATAGGTGCATCTCCGCCGAACCCTTCGGGTGGACCAGCGACCAAACGTGGTTGTTCGGATGAACTTATCTGATTCCACTGAAAAGCTTAAGAAAGCTACACTATCTCATCTCAGAGATCACTTATCTCGGATAAATTCATGGTTCCTTTGAGATACAACACAGGAGCGAAACCCCGCAAAAAAGATATTTAAAAAATGAAAGTTTCAAAGTTGCCGAGGTTATCCTAAAAGGCGATATAAGGATTTTCTAAATGGGAAGTGTTACCGTTTTCCTTTATTTTGTTCACCAAATTACCGCTTAACGGATAACTGCGATAATATCTCGCATTAGGTACTAAGAGAAGCATTCTATTCCATAAACAATAATTGTCCATTGAGTTGTTATTATTACCAATAGATATTTGTGACCTGATTTGATGGTGGTAGTATTGAGACTCATTTGCCCCACTTAGAAACTCATTCGGTCCGTTGTGAATGGAATTCGATGGTAATGAACCTATTGAGTGAAAGATGATAGGACTAGACAGAAAGTGAGTATTGGGATGACGGGGAATAGAGATATATATATATATATGTGAAGCTATGCTGCGCAGATCCCAAATAAATAGGGATAAGGGCAGGAGGATGATAAACCAAATCTACATATATTTGGTAGTAGGTTTGCAATTAATTTTTCACGCACGTGCCTTCTCTGTATTATGAAAAGAGGCCTTAAAGAGTGCCGTAGTCGGCGGCACGAACTATTTTGTGGGCGGGGTTAAAATGCTAATCAAAAATGCTATTTCATCCGACAACACGTGCGAAAGGGATAGACGCTGTGATGAGCAAGTTAGAAGCTATGTTAGAAGCTAGTGCGCGTTCGAATACACACTCCAATCAATCTGGATGATGATTCAGAACGAAAACGAGCGCGCAAAATTTTATAAACAGATCTCTGGGAATATGGATATCATGGAAAACTACGGGTACATATTAGAATATCGAAGATTAAAATACCTACGGATAAAATGCCACAGTTCAAAACATCGAAAATTTAAATAACGATTGTATCAAAATATCGAAAATTGTTACATCTAAGCATAAAATGTCTAAGATTAGAATGCCGACTGAGTAAAATATCGACTGACTCAAAATGTCGATAGTCATTATACCTGTTGGAATTTGAACGCAGCACGGCGCGGCTCGGCGGACATTCGCTACCACGGACTCCACCGCACCAGTCGACACCTCTTCCTAAAATCTAATTGTTTGTCCGGGACAGTTACTGTAGTAAATATAACGGCTTTAAAACCAACCGCCTTTTTATACAGTCCACTCTTCATCCACGAGCTAACATACCTATGTTCAAAATGTCAACATTTAAAACACCTAAGTTCATTATATTTACGTTAAAAATACCTACTCGTTAGAATATCGAAAAAAAATATATATATGTGGTATGAGTGGAAAAAAGGTAGGTTTAGGTAGATTTGAAATTGTCACACTCTGCCAACGCTTTGATATTAGTCATTAGTATGTCCTCCACTGCAAACATTCAACGTATTGTTTAGCGAATATTATCATGTCGGAAAACGGATTAGTAGTTTTCAAGCACCGCTCGCTTCGCTCGCTCGGCTCACGCGCAGTTGGTCACAGTTCTAACCTAACCTAACCTATTTCACCCAGTACAAAATGACGATTCATTCACCTGCAATCTGCCGCAGAATGTTGTCACCATTGTCTAATTATCTAGTCGCAGGCAGATTGTAGGTATGATTCGTTATTTTGACCGGGTGAAATAGGTTAGGTTAGCTTAGAACTGTGACCAAATGCGCGTGAGCCGAGCGAGCGAAGCGTTCGGTGCCGCGGCAGCGGCCGGCGAGCGCTACTTCCAAGTTGCTCGCAGATTTTTTTCACCATTTTCTAATTATGCGGGTTTTTGCAATATCCGATATATCAAATTACACTGTGTAACACATAATAAATATCGATGTTTTGGACATTTGATACTCTGTATTTCGATATTTGGGGCATTGGATACTCTGAACTTTCGATATTTAGGTCTTTCGATGTCACTTTTGTCGATAATTAGATTTTAGATATATTGGACGTAGGTTATCGAACCATTCGACATTATAAACTTTCGTTATTTTAATTTTCGGTTAAATGGTCATTCGATATTTTAATTTTCGATGTTTTGAACAGTGACATTTTAACCGTAGGTATTTTAATATTCGATATTCTAATATGTACCCAAAACTACGGAATGTATCTGTTCATAATAAAACGATTTGCATGATTTAACTACTAATATATCCCAGTATGGTGATTGCTTTGCAATTTTCCTTATGGAATTTAGCTCCGCCCAAAGACGCGTTAAAATTAGTGTTGAAATATGAAACTTTGGACGCTCATAATTTTCAAATATATGTTTTCTTTTTACTATTTTGGTTTCATACAGGGCTAAATATTGATGAGACAAATTGATATAATTTTTATTTTGTGTGCACACTGTCAAACAGTGGAGTTAACGCCATACTACGTTTGTATGGAAGAATGACCGACTGGGTAGGACGCACATAAAAATGCCGATGATCAAACAAATGCCGTTAACAATGGTGGAATAGAATATTGACTCTTGCCTCATTACAAGTTGTGAAGGTCTTTCAAAGTCGATAAGTTATCGCTATGCGTGACTTGAAGCGGCAGGTGTAAATATAATATTACAGTCCGGTCAGCAAACCTGCTTTAACCAAACAATCAATAATGTGACCGAAAGATGTTTTCGTTTAAATTTAATAAATTTTCTACTTTATATCACTGAAAGTATTTAGTTTTGTAAGAAAATATTAAGATGAAGATGCTAACGCTACATCTTTTATACAACTGTGGAAGGGTTGCCCCTACATATTCATTAGCCCTACAGTACATTATCTAGTTATAATATATATGAAATAGTGGTCAAACGTGAGCCAAGACAAAAAAAACCGGCCAAGTGCAAGTGGGAATCGCGCACGAAGGGTTCCATACCATTATCGCATAAAACGGCCAAAAAAAACAAGTTTGTTGTATGGGAGCCCCACTTAAATATTTATTTTATTCTGTTTTTAGTATTTGTTGTTATAGCGGCAACAGAAATACATCTGT
This sequence comes from Orthosia cruda, assembly GCA_964057195.1. Taxonomy (NCBI): domain Eukaryota; kingdom Metazoa; phylum Arthropoda; class Insecta; order Lepidoptera; family Noctuidae; genus Orthosia; species Orthosia cruda. The sequence goes on along the minus strand of OZ059830.1, from coordinate 14,285,717 downwards.
GAAAATTTCAACTGCCTAGCTATTACGGTTCATGAGATAAAGCCTGGTGACAGACGGACAGAAAGACGGACCGTGGTTTCTTAGTAATAGGATCCCGTTTTTAGCCATTGGGTACGGAACCCTAAAAATATTATTTAAGTCAAGAGCGAATAGATTACGTTTAGGCAAGCGTGCTTCACCGACAGTATTCCGCTTCGGACACCTTCGGCCATAAATATCGTATTTGGAAAAACTTCTGGCATCGACAAAAGCCGAAGATTCAGCAGAAGCCGAAGGTTTCTAGCAAGAACTGAACGGTTTTGAATGCGTCAGGTTTAAAAGAAATTTGTGGGCAGTGAGCTCCGACTCAATTTCCTTAGTAAAAACTCATAATTTGAGGTTTGGCTCGCCTATTTCCTCCTCCAAATATTGGACAAATTTAAAGATATTTCATAAATTAAATAATAAATATATATGTTGTGCTTCTACTTTTTTCTTTTTCATTTATAATTATCAAACTTGTAAACAATGCCTCTCACTGTTAACAGCGCAATTTTTAGGATTTTTTGACGGTTCTAGTGCTTCTATTTACAATCACTAAAATCGTCGAAAAATGCTCTAAATTCATAATACGACAATGATATTATATTTATAATATCATTTTCTGTCTGTTGAATTATGACTTCTTACTTAGGATATTCAGTTGGATGCCTACGACCGCATTTCCTCTAATTTGCTTAATTAAATAGTTAATTGTATTTGCTAGTATTAGTTTCACATTCCAAACAGTTTAGAAAAACGACTTTTGTGATTGTTTAACTTCTTATTTCACATAGCTAATGAAAAGTGTGGTAAGTGTGTAGTTAATAAGTGACAAGATAATTTCGAAATGTGGAAAAAAGTCAGCTAAGAAATTAAAGATTTTATTTACGTCTATGAATTTGTTAGGGTTATTGATCCTTCGGCTTCGGGTACAGCCCATGGTTGTGGCGATAGCAGTTTAATCGGCTTCAGCTTCGATTTCGGGCAGAAATCGATATTCGGTCGAACGACAATAAATAGCGCCGTCTTAATAGCGCGCCGTCTTGCGCACCGAACACCTGACCTGAGCCACCGGAGTCTTGAGCCACGAGCCACCTTAGCTACCCGAGCCATGAGCCACTGTTGCCACCTGAGCCATGAGCCACCCGCTCAAGATTCGCTTGACAGTCTTAAAAATGTTAATAGCTTCTCCAATGTAGACTTAACACTTTTGCCCATTATTTCGCATCTTGCTAACTTGTGTTTTAGCCAAGGGAAATTTCCACCAGCTCTAAAGCAAGCCATAATTATTCCTGTGCACAAGGGTGGGGACAGAGACGATGTTAACAACTACAGACCTATTTCTGTTTTACCTGCAATATCTAAAATCATTGAAAAGCTAATTAACACAAGACTAACCAGCTACACTAATTAATATAACATTATTTCACAAGCTCAATATGGTTTTAGACAAAAAATATCTACGGAAGACGCAGTTACAGCATTAACCAATCATATTGTTAGCCTAGTAGATTCAGGGGAAAGATGTCTGACTGGGTTTCTTGATTTGAAAAAAGCTTTCGATACCGTGTCTGTCCCCATTCTTGTGCGTAGTCTAGAAGGTATAGGCGTAAGAGGAAACCCGTTAGCATTGCTAATAGATTATCTACGGGATCGTAGGCAAAAGGTTAAGGTGGGGGAGTATGTTAGTAAGGAGTCTTACGTGACCTACGGCGTTCCGCAAGGTAGCGTACTGGGCCCGACTCTATTCCTAATATACATAAACCACCTCTGCAACATGATGACAGAAAATGGTCGCGTTTTCTCATATGCAGATGACACTGCTATTGTTTTCTCTGGTGATACGTGGGAATCGGTATATCAAAGTGCTGAAAAGGGTCTTTCCAAAATTGCTAACTGGCTAAACTCACATCTACTTACACTAAATATTTCCAAAACAAAATATATTGCATTTACAATCTACAACAACACTCAACCTGGACCTAACGTAACTCTCAAAATTCATACTTGCCATAATATATCTAGCCCAAACTGTTCTTGTAAAAATATCGAAAAAGTGACTCATATAAAGTACCTAGGTGTCATCGTTGATCAGCGGTTATCTTGGCATACTCACACAGATATGGTCATGGCCCGTATGAGAAAACTTATCTGGATATTTAAGAACCTAAGACATGAGACAACAAAAAAAATGCTAACGAGATCTATATCTCTCTGGCTCAATCAATTATTACTTACTGTATACCCGTGTGGGGAGGTGCGACAAAAACGAAGTTTCTTGAGCTGGAACGAGCACAGAGATCTCTTATCAAGGTCATGTATACCAAACCGTACAGATTCCCAACCAATGAGTTATACTCTCTTAGCGGTATTCTCACAGTCCGAAAATTATACATACTCCATGCGGTCTTAAAATTACACAAAGTCATGCCTTATGACCCTCACCATCAGAAAAGAAGACGAAAATACAGTGTTGCACCAGTAAAATTTGTTAAAACTGCATATGCGAAAAGACAATTTAATACTAATTCCGCTACCCTATATAACAAAATAAATAAAATAATTAACATCTATCCTATGACTACTAAAGACTGCAAAAAGGCAATAGTATTAACTAAAATTGAAGACCAATGATGACATTGAATTGTTGCTGCAGGCATCGTCAATATGAGTTGGAGAAGAGAAAAAAAAAAAAAACACGCACACACTCATACATACACTCACATGCACACACACACTCACACGCATACTCACACACAATATTTTAGAATATATTCTCTAATTTTATTTGTATTTTTAGTTATGGTTCAAGTCTCATCTTGTTTAATTTGAGATTTTGCTTGTAATTTTTTGATTCTAGTTTTCCTTTTGTACATCAATTTTACCATTTCATAATTTGTCATTGAAGAGCGGGTCCTCCTAGCACAGGTATATCTTTTCCTTTTTTTTTTTTTTTTTTTTTTTTTTTTTTTTTTTTTTTTTTTTTTTTTTTTTTTTTTGCGACTTCTTTTCGATGTTTCTTATTAAAATGTTAAAGTAGGCTTTGTTTTTTTTACGTCCCTATTTAAAGTGTTTTTTGTGATTCTATGTTATTTTCTGTGTATAAAACAATTGTACTTTTTTTTTTTTTATTTTCAATAGGCTCGCGCTTGACCACTATCTCGCCTGATGGAAAGCGATGATGTGGTCGACGGTGAAGCACGCTTGCCTAGAAAAAACCCATTCACTCTTGACTTGAAGACCCCTAGATTGTAGCTATCGGGAAACACAGACACCGGCAGGGAATTCCACTCCTTAGCTGTACGCATAATAAAAGTGTCCCCAAAACGTTTTGTGCGTATGGGTGGGATGTCCACCATGTACCGATGACTCATCACCGTGCGTCTGGTTGTCCGATGATGGAACGGGCTGGGCGGAATTAAATCATGCAATTCCATCGCACACTCCCCGAAATGTAACCGATAAAATACCGACAAGCTGGCAACTCAGCGACGATGTTCAAGGCTCTGGAGCTTTGATTTGACCAGTGCTTCATCGCCCATGAGTCTCTTGGCCCGCTTTTCGATCGACTCTAGTGCATCTAGCTGATATTTGGCAGATCCGTCCCAGAGATGAGAACAGTACTCCATGCACGATCGAACTTGCGCTTGATACAAGTTGAGCAGCTGTTCCGGCGTGAAGTACCTTCGCAAGGATCTCCAACTTTTTGGCAGCCAGCTGAGCCTTTGCCTCAATGTATGGCCCAAAATTGAGAGTTGATGTCAAAAAGTACTTGTAAATATTTAAATATAATACTGTTGTTTCAAATGACAACGCCTGAATTATATTGCGTTTTGCTACGGAATAAAACTGCTATAGTCGTCACAATCTAAGAAGTCCGTGCGACGTTTCTCATTGTACATGCCGCGATAACTTTCTACGTAATAAATTGAAAAATCAAATTTATAATCCTAATGTATTAATATGTTACCCATACACTATAACAACGAGTATTATTATTAGTATCTGGGCGACCGAGCTCTGCTCGGGTGAAAAATCGACGTTTCTGTCTCTGTCACCTCTGACCTAGACTAGAGTCAAGAGCAAACCCGACCAAAAAAAAAAACTGCCTTTTCTAAAATTAAACTCCGTTTGTTTTGATCTATGATGTCGGTATAATATTTTTTCTTATTATCATTTGTTTATAACAAGTCATTCAACCAGCTAGACTGAACTGTCATTGTCAATTTGTCAATGTTTTTTTTATTTTTTTATGTAAGTTTTATGGCCTGGTTGCTAGGACCTTTTAGCCAATTTGTCAATGTCAATTTGACAGCGACCTAGAGATGTGCAACGTTCCGTTTTCATCGTTTTGTATTGTCGGTTTTTGTGCATTCATTCGTTGTACGCTGTTTTATTAATTTAGTTTTATTTTTTTTGGTAATGACTTGTCACTCACCAGTGAGTTAGGGTGGTTGCTATAGCAATCAGCCCATACGTTTATTTGTAATAAGTTTTAATTTTGTTATATTAATTTAGTTGTATTCTTTTCTTCGTATTATATTTATGTGTTCGTCTATGGATGATCCTGTCAACCTAGATGACAGTTTTTCTCCTGTAATTCTTCGACTTGCAGTTTTGTATGTGAGTCTTCGCTTCATACTCTGGATGATAACATCTCCACTATCTTTTCTAAGTATCCAAAAAAAATCCGTATAGCCCATATTAATGCTCAAAGTCTTCCTGGTCACTACTCCGATCTTCTGGCATCCTTTAGCAGTGTTCATCTTGTTGCACTTCTTATATCTGAAACTTTTCTTAAGCCGTCTCTCCTTTCTACGCACTATGCACTGCCTGGCTTTGTCCTGGTCAGAAATGACAGGACTGGCAAGGGTGGTGGCGGTGTCGCCATTTATGTACGTGCTGATATACCCCACAAAATTGTGAGTGCGTCTCCATCTGGGTACTCTGGGTCGGCTGAATTCTTGTTCCTAGAGATCACCTTACACCATGCTAAAGTATTACTTGCAGTATTCTACTCCCCTAACCTTCATATAAACTATTTTGATTCTTTGGAATCGTCACTAAATAATTTTTCCCTTTGTACGAGCATGTTGTTTTGATGGGAGACTTTAACACACGTCTAATTAAAAAAGACTCTGGTTCACTAAAACTCCGTTCTCTTTTATCTTCTTTTAATCTTGAAATTCTACCTCTTTCTGCGACTCATAACTTTCCAAACTGCACGCCTTCTCTTCTTGACCTTATGATTGTTTCTTCCCCTCACAATGTTGCTGAGTTTGGGCAACTTACTGCAACTTTTTCATACCATGATCTCATCTATCTCTCGTATCGTATTCGACCTCCTAAACGCAAACCTCAAATCTGTTATTTGCGTAATTATAACGGAATTGGTCTGGCGGTGTTAAAGCGTGATGCAGATGATATCGACTGGTCCTTCGTCTTCGAGAGCGCCTGTGTCGATAAAATCAAAATCAAAATCAAAATTTCTTTTTTCAATTAGGCCATTAAGCGGCACTTTCGAACGTCAAAAATAAAAATTAAATGTAATAATAATTGATTCTACCGTCCATTCGGAAATGTAGCTTGTTATGGAGAAGAACGGACAAGAAACTCCAAACTTACTCTTTTAAAAAAACATAAATGTGTTTTACAAGTATTTGGTTACAATAATCTTGTAGGAAAAATACATATATGTGAGAACGATGTAGAGTAAAACAAACAATTAAAAATACAATAAATAGGTAATTAAAAACATGCGGAGGCAGCTAAGATATGACCAATCCCAACTGACGGCGCCCGTTCACGAACATGACACATGGATCGGCACCACTCAGCTCAACCATCATGAAGGGAACCGAATGATCCAACACATGTGCCACCATCAGAGAGACATTAGAGAGAGCATGACACACTCAACTGCCGGGGCACACTGAAGTCAACGAACGACACATAGGTACAGTAAATGGTAGATTTACAGTTAGTACATAGTACTCACATATGTGCTGTGCAGTTATATAATCTAAAAAATAAATTGAGTTTATACAACACAAATATACATTATAATTATTCGTACAGTCTTCAGCAGGTCCAACAATACTTCAGAACTTTTAATAAAGTGAATTACTTCAATGCCAAACTGTTGAGGTTATACGACAAGCATGCACCGCGTCGGCGAATTAGGGTTAACCATAATCCTGCTCCGTGGATGACTGCTCAAATAAAAGACGCTATTTCTCGTAAGGACAAGGCAAAGAGCAGATACAAGCGTAGATCCACGGATCAGAATCTTGCTCATTTTAAAGCTCTAATGCTAAGAGACGCTTTTTCCACGAATCTCTGAAGATTTCTAAAGTCTGTCGGTATCGGCAAATCTCCCACCAATACCTGTAAAGATGTCGACTTGTCGGCTCTTAATAGGCGCTTTTCTCTTCCACCTGTCTCTTTGGATCCTTGCGACAAAACTTCAACTTTGTCTGTACTCTCCGAATTGCCCACTATTTAATTTAAATTCTGTCTCTGATGATGATGTCAAAAAATCTCTGCTTGCTATTTCCTCCTCTGCTGTTGGCCATGATAATCTGTGTTCACGAATGATAATTCCTATTCTCCCGCAACTCCTGCCCATTCTCACTCATATCGTTAACTACTCTTTATTCTCTGGCATATTTCCTTCAGCCTGGAAACAGGCGCACATAATACCACTTCCCAAAATAAGTGATCCTTCTTCTTTATCCCACTTCAGACCCATATCCATACTTCCTTTTCTCTCTAAAGTTCTCGAGCACATTGTTCATGGTCAAATTTCCAGATTCCTTTCATCTAATACTCTTATCTGTCCTTTCCAATCTGGATTCCGGGCAGGTCACAGTACCGTTAACGGAATTTTTAAGGTCACTGACGACATCCGCTGGGCTATGGAGAATAAATCTCTCACCTTCTTAGTCTTGCTTGACTTCAGTTGTGCGTTTAACTCAGTGGATTTTGACATTCTGCGTGGGGTCCTTCAGTCTATTAACTTCTCTTCCACTGCACTAGCCTGGTTTGACTCTTATATTCGGGGTCGCTCACAGTGTGTTCGTCTTGAAGAGATTTTCTCTGATTGGTGTGATCTCACTGCTGGTGTTCCTCAGGGTGGCGTTCTCTCTCCTCTTCTTTTTTCTATTTTCATAAACACTGTAACCAAGGTGATCACCTCCAGCTTCCATCTTTACGCAGACGATTTGCAACTTTATCGACATTTTATGCTTGCGGACGTGGACTTAGCGATTAATGCCATGAATCATGACCTGGAGAGAATTAGTGAATGGGCTAAGTCTTATGGCTTACAGATCAACCCTTCCAAGTCCCAGGCCATGATCATAGGCAGTCGATGTTTTCGCACAGCGCTTGACATTTCTATCTTGACACTATTACCCCTTAATGGCTCGACCGTTCCTTACACCGAAACGGCTAAGAATCTCGGTGTCTTAATTGACAGCAATCTTTCTTGGCGAGCACAAGTCAATGAGGTTAGTCGTAAGGTGCATTTTTCCTTTCACTCATTAAAAACCCTTCAAACTTTCCTACCCTTTAAAACTAAAATTTACTTAGATCAAACTCTGATTCAGCCCGTCATAGATTACGCTGATGCCTGCTATCTGGATGCCACCGAGGAGCTCATAAATAAGCTTGTGCGCTTGCAAAACTTGTGCATCCGTTTTGTTTTTGGTCTGAGGAAATACGACCATGTCTCTCAGTTCCGCAAAGATCTCAAGTGGCTCCCTATCCGCCTTCGCAGGAACACTCGCATATTATGTCTCCTTTTCAACATCCTTTTTAACCCTGCATACCCTGGCTACCTGCGCGATTGTTTTTCGTTTACTCGCCCTGCCGATGCTCTTTGTAGATCCCGCCTTAAACTTCATCTCAATTTCCCATCCCATAAAACTCATTTCTATTCCCACTCCTTCTCTATCCATGCAGTACGATTGTGGAACTCACTTCCACCTAAAATCCGTGACTCTCAAAATGTATCTCTGTTCAAAAAATGAGTCAAAGAACATTATCTCGCTACCATATTGTAATTTTGTATATTATATGTATGTATTTCTTTTTATCTTCTATACTTATATTTAGTTAAGGTATAATATGTGTAATTTATATATAATTAGTTAAGTTATTATAGTCTATTTTAGGTTTCCTTATTTCTTTCTACACACTGTGTCTTCGTCTATCATCCAACTGTCCTGTCGCAGTTCTGCTGGAAGAAATTTCTATTGAAATAAGCAGTACCTTTGTGCTCTTCTATCTGTATTCTTTATTTTCTCTGTAAAGTGTTTTGTGTGTACATAAATAAATAAATAAACCTAGCTAGATCGATTTATTGCCCCCGAAACCTCCTGCATACTAAATTTCATGAGATTTTCATGAAATTTTTTGGTTGTTGGAACCGTTTCCGAGATTCTGATTATATATATACATAATACAAGAATTGCTCGTTTAAAGGGTATTAGATTAAGTATTTTTATAGCTGTCAAAACGGGCCTTTTATTTTATGACAACTTTTTTTTTAACTCGTCTAATTTCCATTAAACTCACATTGTGTTATGTACGAGCTGGAACTACGGACGCATTCAAATAAAGCTGTTACATTCCACAACTAAAGCTATGAGATTTATATAAAACTACGAGACTCGGCATAAATCAAAGTTAAATCACGCCGACTGTCTCTCATGGCGAACTGGATTCCGTATAATAAAGTGAGATGGAATCACTTCCACCCCTCCAGTAACGCTACCGAATATTTTTTTATAATTTACTGCCTCTGTCTCATTTTTACGACCTCACCTGGAAAACATCATTTTAAACGCAAAAAGAAACATAAAACTCTCTAACTGTTTAGTCAGGTAGTATTAACGTAATGGAAAAAGAGCTGTTGTAATAGAAATAAAACTTTTACGACTCTTTTATATCTATTACAGAGAAATGTTTCGTGAAAATTGTGTATTTTTTATTTTAACTGACATTTAAATTGGTTTCACCCCTGTTCGAGCGGAATGTTACGAGAAAATAATGAGGGTATAAAATATACATAGTGGCGCAAAGGAGCTGAACTCATCGCTGCTTCATAGAATTAAATGTAAATTCTTTACAAAAGAGTTGTCTTTCATACTCTGAAGACGGCGTCACTATACTTAAAACCTATTATTAATAAGAAAAAGCTGCTGCTGAAATGAAATAAGCAATTTTTTGTAGGAATATTCATTACTGGAGCTTGCGACGTTGATTTAGTATTAGGTAATTTATAAAGCCTTGAGACGCTATTGCCAAGACAACAATTTAGATCTTACTTTCACTGCCTGCGAAGCAAACAATAATCGCAGAGAATCATGAATTTGACTGAACCACAGACATAAATCTAACAACGTCGATGACGCGAGTGTATGTACTTCGCGTGCTAAAAACAGAGTAAAGTTACGATCAATGATCGTAAGCTGAGCTTTTCATTTAGCATTATCGGCACCGGAAATCCACCTAAATCTAGACAAATGCTTTTTTATGCCATATTGAGCTGTAAAAAATGTACAGAAAAAGTTGGCCGAGGCATTGGAAATGTTTTCGTTCATTGGAAAGTTGAAGTGCATAAATGTACTTAGCATTAAGACACCTTTATGTTAAGTTTAGTCAGTAATAAACGCTTGTCTTGAACGAACGTGTTTCAATCAACCTCCATACTTCATGGCGACCCTGCCACACACGTTCCGGGAACTACGATTGCGAGCTATCGGATAGCGGGCGCAAAGTGCAAACGCGGCGGATTCCTGTGTGCCTCGGTGCTCCAAGTTACAATGTTTATAAAACTAAATATTATACTCACGACTGAGATTGACTTTAACTGTGTAATACGGAACTTGAATATTAAACAAAATGGGCAAAAGTTACTCAAAAACAGAGGATAAGGAAGTCATCATCTCCCAAAACGCTTCGGGAGGCAGTAATAGTTCCAGCAATACGGAACAAGAAAATCATATAAATCTAATATAATCTTAATGACGACATTCCTGGTGCTGATGGTAATTGTAATTATTGCCTTAATTTACAAGAAATGTTTAAAAGGACATAAGAAGTGGATAGACCAGCAGGTGGATTCTGCATTTATAAGGAGGATGCGGCAGCGTTTATCCGGAAGGAGAGACCAAACTCAAGCTGAAGATGTTTGAGTGCAGCCAATTCAATTTTGGAGAAGATTCGTGAGTACTCATGTGAAAGAAGAAAAAGTGTGTGAAGTGAAGTGTTTTACGCGTAAGAGTATTGACAATCTTAGATTTAAAGTATGTAAGTAGTAATATTAAGTTCTAAAAATAGTTTGTACCGTAATACGTCGCTGTACCGTAGTACGTAGAATTTCAACTCAGCATTTTTTTTATCGGTGCATTGAATGAATGTGCCTCGAGTTAGATTAAGTTAAATTGTAATGAATGAAATATGATATTATGGTGCAACAACTTTATTATTTTGAAATTATAATGTTTTGCGTATTATATTATGGCTGACGATTTAATCGAATTGTATGAAGAATTATTGCAAATACGGAAATATCTTATAAAAAAAGGCCAGAGTAGATATAAAGGTTCGGTATCGTCAGATAAGTTGCAAGAGGCTGAGATATTGTTAAACAAAAGTAAGACATTATTTTCTTCTTTAGGTGACATAATAAAGAAATCGGAAATTGAATTAATTAATGTGACGTACAATAAGATTTGTGCTTTATTTCATGAAATATCTAAATTGTGTACTTTGTCTAGCTTAGAACTAACATCAGAAACGATGGAATTTGATATAAAAACTGCGTGTATGTTAATACCTATATTAGATGATAAGGAAAATACAACAAAGCGATTGATTGATGCGGTGGAGATGTATGCAGACATGCTTAGTGATGTAGGACAACAGTTATTAATTAAGTTTATACTAAAGGGTAGGTTATCTGAAAATGCCAAGTTGCGAGTAGCAGACACTTACTCCACAATAAGTGACATGATTAAGGATTAAAAAAAAAAACTATTAATAAAAAAATCCTTCACTGCGGTTCAAAATCAAATTCAATCACTGAACCAAGGCTATAGGACTATCGAGGAATACGGGTCTGAACTTGAAAGATTATTAACAGATTTAAATATTTCTCAGGCTGAAGGAGACACTGCCAAATGCGCTATTCTGAAGCCAATTAATGAAAAAATGGCCGCGAAAAAGTTTACAGATGGACTTAAGAGTGAAAGGTTGGGCACGATCATCGCTGCACGCAACTACACAGATCTGAAGGACGCAATTCAGGCAGCCAAGGACGAGTCCCAGCCATCATCGTCTTCTTCCAGGCCTGCTGAGGTAATGGAGATGACGTCAACCTTTCGAGGTAGGCACAATTATCGTTTTTCTAAGCCCTCGAGACAAAATAGGGGACGTGGTCGTCAAATTTATCAAAATAACAACAGAGGTCATTATCAAAATAATTTTAATAATTTTGGTTACCACTCAAATAGATACCAAGGTCACTCCAGACCTTTTCGGTACGGCCCCCGCGGCAGAGGACAGTATAACAGACAGGGTTATTACTATAATAGACGTGGTGGCCAAGGTTTTTACAAAGTGACGATCCCGCCACAGAGTGATAATACTCAAGCACGAATTACAAATAATTTGGAACAAAAGTCTGATAAGAATCAGTTTTTTCGTGATTAATAATTTTGTTTATAATACCAGTACAGGTAATTTTAAATTTGTTAACTTCTATATTAACGGTAAAAAGCTTATACTATTATTAGATACAGGCGCATCCATTTCTATTATTAAGGAAGAAGAACTTCCAAAGAGAACCCAAGTGTTTAGCAATAATTTAGCGGTCAATGGAATTGGAGGTAAGGTTTACTCTACAGGATATGTTGTGCTCGATTTATATGCTTCTGAAACTGACTCATTTCAAATTAAGTTTCATATTTTTAAAACTTTACCGATAACCGTTGATGGAATATTAGGATTAGACTTTATGAAAAGGTATAAAGCTAATATTGATTTAAATGAAAATATGTTAACGCTACAGATAGGAGAAAAATATTATATTCAACCAATATTTGACAAACCGGATTACAGTAATTCATTACTGATCCCACCTCGAAGTGAAACCATCCATTAAGTTTATTTAAATACGGAAGTGGAAGGTGATTGCTTTGTTAGCGCTAGAGAGTTAGAAAAGGATGTTTTCCTAGCAGGTACTATAGTTAGGCCTAAAAATAAAAGATTGCCTATAAAAATTTTAAATACTCGAGATGAAGAAGTTAGTTTAAACAATTTTGTATTAAACGTAGAGGCCTTAGAGGACTACCACACTTTTGAATTTAGCAAACATGAAAGTAGTTTAAAAAGAGCCATTACTTTATTACCTATTTTAGAATTACAACATTTAAACAGAGAAGAAAAAGAATCCATTGAGAAAATATGTACTTAATATTCTGATATTTTCTTTTTACCCGGAGATAAGTTAGAAACAACAAATATTTGCGAACAATCAATAACGTTGAAGAGTAACATTAATCCTATTTATAATAAACCGTACAGGTTACCACAAGCCTTAAAGCCGGAAGTAAATAAGCAAATTGATAATATGCTTAAGGATGATATTATAGAAGCATCAACTAGCGAATGGTCTAGCCCAATACTACTAGTTCCAAAAAAGACAGAGGGATCTCAAAAGTGGCGTTTAGTAATTGATTTTCGGAAATTAAATGAAAATATTGTAGATGACAAATTCCCTTTGCCAAACATTACAGATATTTTAGACTCTTTATCTGGCTCAATCTATTTTACTCATTTAGACCTTCAACAAGGATATTATCAAGTGAAACTGGCACCTGAAAGCCGTAAATATACTGCATTTTCAACCAGTACAGGACATTACCAATTAAAACGATTACCAATGGGTCTTAAGACATCTTGTAGTGCATTTAGTAGAGTTATGTCAATTGCGATGTCAGGATTAGCTTTTGAGAAGTGTTTTGTTTATTTAGATGACGTAATCGTTTTTGGAAGATCTTTAACTATACATAATCAAAATCTTATTGATGTTTTTGAAAGACTGAGGAAGGTTAACTTAAAATTGAATCCTACTAAATGTCAATTCTTGAAGAAAGAAATTTTATATCTGGGTCATGTAGTTTCTGCTGACGGTGTTTCGCCTGACCCTGACAAAACTAAAGTTTTAGAAAATTTTCCAATACCAAAAGACGTGGATGAAGTGAGACGGTTTGTTGCCTTCTGCAACTACTATAGGAAATTCGTGCCGTCCTTTGCAACAATTACTATGCCTTTGAATCGATTGCTAAAGAAAGATGAACCTTTTATTTGGAGTTTGGAATGTCAAAATGCATTTAATTTTCTAAAAACGTCATTAACGACGCCTCCTATATTACAATATCCAGATTACTCGCCAAACAATGAATTTATATTACAAACAGACGCATCTGATCTGGCAGTAGGAGCTGTATTGTGTAACAAGAATATGAAACCTGTTGCTTATGCCAGCAGACCGATAAATAAGGCAGAGAAAAATTATCCAGTAATACAGAAAGAATTAACAGCCATAGTATGGGCAGTAAAATATTTCAGACCGTATCTATTTGCCAGAACGTTTACTATTATGACAGACCACAAACCATTAGTTTATTTATTCGGTATGAAGGACCCTTCTAGCAGATTAATCAAATTCAGGTTAATACTTGAAGAATATGATTTTAAGATAGTCTATGTGAAAGGTAAGGACAATGTGATTGCGGATGCTTTATCAAGGATATGCATAACATCAAATGAATTAAAGAATATGAAAGAGCAAATTTTAGCTGTAACAACTAGAGGACAAAAGAGGAGGTTGGAAGAGAGTTGTAAGAAAAAACAAACTGTGCTTAGTAAACCCACTGACAATTGGCCTGATCAACCAAGGGTCGTGGAATTACTAAGACAGCCATGTGATTCTATTGAAATGAAGTTAGTAGAGGAAAAAATTATAAGGAAGTATAAAAGAGAAAATATGATAGGGGAACAAAAGGATTGTTTTGTTTATATACCAAGCAAAATGCTATTGTGTATTAACCTTGACTTTAGATTGCATTTCTCGCGAGCCGAATTTGCGACTAAGTTAAAGGAGTTTTGTAAAAGAATAGAAGTAAAAGAACTATGCATAGTGAAAGATGATAATAATAATGAATTTATAAGAGGTTTATGTAGTGAAATTAAATCCTTAAAGAAATGGAGCGGGCCCCGAATATGTATTTTGAGAGGAATTGAAAGAATATATGACGAAAAGGAAAAAGAATTTATTTTGAATAACTATCATTTATTGCCCACGAGTGGACATGCGGGTATGAATAGAATGGCGAATAATATTAAAAGAAAATATTATTGGCCAGGTCTTGATATGGATATTCGTAAGTTTATAAGTAAATGTGAGATGTGTCAGAAAATGAAACAAAGTAAATATACGAGACAACCCATGACTATAACTACTACAGAATTAGCTGCCTTTGAAAAAGTTTTCCTTGACTTAGTTGGACCTTTGGACAGGGACGAGTCAGGAAATTGTTATATTTTAACCTTACAATGCGAGTTGACAAAATACATAGAGGTATATCCATTACCAAATAAGGAAACGGTTACTGTAGCAAAAGCTTTCGTAAATAATTTTATTTTACGATTCGGTATCCCGAAATCCATAGCAACGGATAGGGGGACAGAGTTTATTTCTCAAGTTATGGAACAGGTATGTAGGCTATTAGAGGTAGAAAAGTTACAATCCACTGCATACCACCATCAGTCAATCGGTTCACTAGAGATAGCTCATAAACATTTAGGAGCATTTTTAAGAACTTATTGTAATAATGTGTATCATTCATGGTCAGACTGGTTACCTTTCTGGTGTTTTAGTTTTAATACTAGTGTAAATACCCAAACTAAATACACACCTTATGAGCTTGTGTTTGGAAAACAATGTCGCTTGCCAAACAGTTTAGAATATGGTGTAGAGCCACTTTATAATACTGATGATTATTGTTTAGATTTAAAATATAAGTTGCAAGTAGCTTTAAGGAATAATTTGGTAGCTTGTAAGGAAAAAAGAAAAGACAAATATGACAAATCATGTAATCCTGTATTTTATAAGAAAAATGATCTTATTTTAGTAAAGAATGAATGTGCTCGTAAATTAGACTGTATTTTTGATGGACCTTTTGAAGTGTTGGAAGATTTAGGCGTTAATGTAAAGATAATTAAAAATGGTAAGGTAGATATAATACATAAAGATAGGACAAAAAAATTTAGTAAGTAAGATTTTTTTTATGAAAAGGTACCTTTTGCTTTTGTTTTTACTTTAGATTTGATTGTGTTATTTTTTTTTTCTTTCACCCCCGGAGGTGAAGTGCATAAATGTACTTAGCATTAAGACACCTTTATGTTAAGTTTAGTCAGTAATAAACGCTTGTCTTGAACGAACGTGTTTCAATCAACCTCCATACTTCAAAGTAAATTTGTTTTTAAATTGTTTGTGAAAAAGTGGCACGCTTGGTTTTCATGCAGATAGAAGGAGTTTCGTCGAAGTAACTATTTAGTAATCTGTGGTTTCGTTATCTATTTAGATTTATGTCTGTGGACTGAACAGTGGATAAGTTAATATTCATCTAACTATAAATTAAGACTAGGTATTGAAGTAAAATTAATTTTTGGGAAGGTAATCTCTGGTCTTTCACTGGTAGGGTACACTGTTGCCAAGTACATAAGGTACATTTTACCGTGCATAATGCACCGTTCTTGCATAGAAGTCAATAGTATGAAAACCGCTAAAAGCTTGTAGGTATCAAATCATTTCAAATCATTTGATACAAGTTTTTTATTTTCCTATCAATACATTTTTAAATCAATACCTCACAAAGCACGACTTATATGGGTACCCTTAATTGAGAAGTCATAGGCACTTGTAACAGCTGTCAATTTAACCAATCTGAAGACCGTATGCGTCAGCTAATTTGACGAGTTGGGATATGACGAACATGTCATGACATGTTAGACAGTGCTTAATAGTGCTTACACACGTTCGGATTTGGTCCGGCCGGACCACGGATTTGTTGGCGGAGTTAGTCCGGCCCGGACCAAATCCGGACGTGTGTTAGCACTATTATCCTCGATTTCTATATCTGAAGTTGAGGATTTGTCTAACTCTAGCCTGAAAACATGACTAGCGTTAGCATTAAAGTAGATTTTGATATGTTCTTAACTCCAATTCTCATTTCAGAAATCACCTCTAAATCTTACTGGTACTTACCTATTAATTATTATTTTCACTGCAGCTCTACCATACTTTGCTCAAGCTTTTGCATGTAGAGAGTCAGCTAATCACATTTTACACACAGTTTTTACACTTTTTACTGTTAATTGCCAGAACCACCTCCAAACCAGTAAAATAATTTTAAGCATCCAAGTCATTTTGAAGGAGTACCCAAAAGCAGCGAAAGAATATCGTGTTGTTATTTTTTTTTTTAAAGCAAAACTATTAGTTACACGAAAAAATCATGTTTCACAAATCATGTACATGAATCAATAATAAATATTAAAAGACTTTCAACCTAGCCGATACTTAGGCGCATGCTTTAGAAAGTAACCGTTTTACGGCAATAAAACGGTGGAAGGCCCTTAAGTTAAAACGACAAAAATACGAAATACGATTTGTATGTCATTTGATAAGGAATCTTATCGCGCATCGTTTGACGAATCAAACACGAGAGTTTTAACCAATGGTGAGGCGTTATTCAAAAAAGAAAAACACTGCGTGTGTCAGTTTTGCAGTAAAAAGCCACAGCAAAACCGGAGCAAAAACTCAGCTGTATTGCCATAGCAACAGCACGTAACTCGGTTTTTTGTCAAAACTGAGTTAGGTGCAGCTAAACAGTATTTTTGCTTTTCTGAAAAGTTCCCGATTCTGACATACACGGTGTTAGAACTTAAGTGACGTTAGGTGCAACTGTGCTTGCTGGGGTGAACTGATCTGATTCCACTGATGAGTTCAGGAAAGCAACACTATCTCATCTTACAGATCACTTATCTCGGCAAAATGTTTCCTTTGAGACAACACGGGAGCGAAACCCCGGGAAAAAGCTTTTTAAAAAAATGAGAGTTTCAATGTTTACGAGGGTATCCTAAAAGGCGATTTAAACATTTTCTAATTGGAAACTGTAACCGTTTTCCTTTGTTTTGTTCGCCAAATTTGAGCTTAACGGATAACTGCGATAATATCTCGCGTACTAGGTAACGTAATAGGTACCGTCAAACGAGGTGAATAGAAAGCTTAATAATTGCTCATTGAATAATTATTATTGTCAATACATATTTGTGACCTAATTCGATGGTAGTAGTATTTGGACTCAATTTTCCACACTTGAGATTCTCATTCGGTCCGTTGTTTGTGGAATACAATGGTAATGAACCCATTGAGAGAAAGATGACATGTATTGGACAAATTTAAAGATATTTCATAAATTAAGATTTGAATTCAAATTTCACACTGGGCCTCTGTTAACAGTGCAATTTTAAGCATTTTTGACGGTTGCAGTGCTTCGAAAGATAACGTATCATTGTCGAATTATGACTTCTTACCTAAGATATTCGTTCGGTAAGTTGCGCAGTATCTTCACGTCCAACTTACCACAGTTTCTCAAGACGAAAGTCTATGACCAGTGTGTGTTGCCTATGGCTCTGAGACGTGGTCGCTCACAATGGGCCTCATCAGAAAGCTTACAGTCACCCAAAGAGCAATGGAGAGGGCTATGTTCGGAGTTTCCTTGCGTGATCGAATCAGAAATGTAGAGATCCGCAAGAGAACCAGGTTTACCGACATAGCTCGAAGAATTGCCAAACTTAAGTGGCATTGGGCAGGGCACATTGCTCGCAGAACAGATGGCCGATGGGGCAGAAAGGTTCTGGAGTGGCGACCGCGAACCGGAAGACGTTGCTTTGGAAGGCCTCCCACCAGGTGGACCGATGACCTGGTGAAGGTTGCGGGGATCCGCTGGATGCGGGACGCACAGGACTGGTCAATGTGGCGACTTTTGGGGGAGGCCTATGTCCAGCAGTGGACGTCTTTCGGCTGATATGATGATGACCTAAGATATTTATTCTGATACCTGCGACCGCATTTCCTCTTATTTGCTTATTTAAATAGTTTATTTTATTTGCTTGTATTAGTTTCACATTCACACCGGTTTAGAAAACTGAATGTTGTGATTGTTCAACTCCTTATTTTACATAACTAATGAAAAGTGTTGGCATATGTGTAGTTGATAAGTGGCAAGATAATTTCAAAGTGTGGCAAAAAGTCAGCATTTTTAAAGTTCTATACTTTAAAAATTTATGATTTTATTTCCGTCATATAATTTCTTTGGGTTATTGAGAATTCGGCTTCGTTTACAGCCGATGGTTGTGGCGATAGCAGATTAATCGGCTTCAGCACCGGTTTCGGGCAGAAATCGATATTCGGTCGAACACTATTTATCATATACACATTCACTGCAGGTACAGGCTGTCTGTAGTTTGACACTGCTACCAATCAGGTCTGTCACAGAGCAATGATTAACGATGTTCGGAACTAACTCCCCGTTCTACTTGATACATGAGTTATTTGATATACATGAGATAGTGTAATTACATAGCAAATGTAAAACGTATGCATTATTATCGTTGTCGGTTTGAATATTGATGACAGGATTTGTGATAGTTGAGTGATTGGCTTCGGACCCATACTTGTAAAGAAAGAAAGAAGAAGAAAAAAGAAAGAAAGAAAAAAATAATTTAAAATTAAAAGGCCCGTAGGCATTGATTAATCCGGCCTCAACAGGCTTCCACATAATTTATGAACCGCGATACGCTGTTAAATTAAACTTTTACAGTAACTTTAATTCCTAATTCTTTATTGTACACTAAAAACAACATTAGATACAGTTTGATAAGAAGAAAATACATGTACAAAGACGAGCTTAACCCAATGTTGAATTCTCTTACAGCAAACCCTAGGGTGACAGAGAAAGATGACATTATAGACGGCAGAATCCAGTGCACAATTTTAAAATAACATAAGACCTAAATCGCTACTGGCTTGTTCACCAAAGAGGTTCAATAGAGGATACTCCCTTCCTTGTCTCAAGGCTGGGTGAATTATAAAAAGCTCTGATATATTTCTATTTTCATATCTTGGTCTCTAAAATGCAGTCATTTTAACAAATTAACACAATAAACGTTTCGGTCCAGCTTTCTACATGATTCAAATGCCTCACCTCACATTACCAAGACAAGTAAGGAGCAAAAGTGACAAATATTTCCTCAAACGAACGAGGTAAAGTGTGAGGTCGTTTAGCGGGTGTTAAGTGTCTGGGGCAATAAATAGCGCCGTCATGCGCACCGAAGACCTGACCCAAGCCACCCGAGACTTGAGCCACGAGCCACCTTAGCTACACGAGCCACTGTAGCCACCCGAGCCATAAGCCACACGCTCAAGATTCGCTTGACAGTCTTAAAAATGTTAATAGCTTCTCCAATGTAGACTTAGCACTTTTGCGATTTCTTTTCGATGCTTCTTATTAAAATGTTAAAGTTGGCTTTGTTTTTTTATGTCCCTATTTGAAGTTCCTTTTGGAATTCTATGTTATTTCATGTGTATAAAATAATTGTACGTAGTGCTTGTAAATATTTAATTATAATACTATTGTTTCACATGACAACGCTTGAATAATATAGCGTTTTGCTACGGAATAAAAACTGGTAACTCATCCTGTTTCTATTAAATCCACTATGTGTTATGTACGAGCAGGAACTACGGACGCATCCAAATAAAGCTGTTTGATTTCACAACTAAACCTATGAGATTTATTGAAAACTACGAGACTCAGCATAAATCAAAGTGATATCATGCCGAGTGTCTCTCATGGCGAACTGGATTCCGTATAATAAAGTGAGATAGAAACACTTCCACCCCTCCAGTAACGCTACCGAATAATTTACGATTGCCTCTGTCTCATTTTTACGACTTCACCTGAAAAAATAACATTATAAACGCAAAAAAAAACATAAAACTCTCTAACTGTTTAGTCAGGTAGTATTAACGTAATGGAAAAAGAGCTGTTGTAATAGAAATAAAACTTTTACGACTCTTTTATATCTATTACAGAGAAATGTTTCGTGAAAATTGTGTATTTTTTATTTCACCGACATTTAAAATTGGTTTCGCCCATGTTCGAGCGGAATGTTACGAGAAAATAATGAGGGTATAAAATATACATAGTGGCGCAAAGGAGCTGAACTCATCGCTGCTTCATATAATTAAATGTAAATTCTTCACAAAGGAATTGTCTTTCATACTCTGAAGACGGCGTCACTACTTAAAACCTATTATTAATAAGAAAAAGCTGCTGCTGAAATAAAATAAGTCATTTTTTGTTGGAATATTGATTACTGGAGCTAGCGCCGTTGCTTAAGAAAAGCTGACGGTAAATTATTTGCCTCGAGACGCTATTGCCAAGACAACGATTTTGATCTTACTTTCACCTCCTGCAAAGCAAACATTAATCGCAGAGAATCATGAATATGACTGAACCACATATATAAACCTAACTACATAGATTTTATGTACTTCGCGTGCCAAAAAACGGAGTAAAGTTAAGATCGGTGATCGTAAGCTGAGCTTTTCATTTGGCATTATCGGCACCGGAAAGCCACCGAAGTCTAGAAAGATGCTATATTGAGCTGTAAAGAATGTACAGAAAAAGTTGGCCAAGGCATTGGAAATGTTTTCTTTCATTGGAAAGTAAATTTGTTTTTAAATTGTTTGTGAAAAAGTGGCACGCTTGGTTTTCATGCAGATAGAAGGAGTTTCGTCGAAGTAATTATTTAGTAATCTGTGGTTTCGTTATGTCTGTGGACTGAACAGTGGATAAGTTACTATTCATCTAACTATAAATTAAGACTAGGTATTGAAGTAAAATTAATTTTTGGGAAGTTAATCTCTGGTCTTTCACTGGTAGGGTACACTGTTGCCAAATGCATAAGATACATTTTACCGTGAATAATGCACCGTTCTTGCATATAAGTCAATGGAATGAAAGCCACTAGAAGCTTGTGTATCAAATAATTTCAAATCATTTGATACAAGTTTTTTTTTTCTATCAATACTTTTTCAAATCAATACCTCAAAAAGCACGACTTACATGGGTACCCTTAATTGAGAAGTCATAGGCACTTGTAACAGCTGTCAAATTAACCAATCTGAAGACCGTATGGCCGGATGCGACAGCTAATCTGACGAGTTGGGGTATGACGAATATGTCTATCATGTAAGATTAATCCTCGATTTCTAAAACTGAACTTGAGGATTCTCTGAACTCTAGCCTGAAACATGACTAACGTTAGCATTAAAGTTTGATATATTCTAACTCCATGACTCAATTCAGAAATCGCCTCTAAATCTTACTGGTACTTACTTATTAATTATTATTTTCACTGCTGTATTACCATACTTTACTCAAGCTTTCGCGTGTAGAGAATCAACTAATCACATATTACACACACTTTTTACAGATTTTTACAGTTAATTGCCACAACCCTACCTCCAAACCAGTTAAATATTGAGTAAAATATTGTCTTGTTGACAACATCCTTTACGTTTTTAACTGACGAAAAAAAAAGGAGGAGGTTCTCAATTCGACAAGTATATTTTTATGTATGACCACGCGTTATGCGTTATTTTATAGAGTGGCCGATTTCAAACCATCTTTTGTTAATGGAAGAGTTGAAAGTCCTCAAAGTTGGTCCCATTTAAATTTCAAATATAATATCCATCCCTAAAGGTAGAAAAAAAGGATTTATCGATAATTTTCCCACTGAATGTTCGGTTTTTTCTGTTTAGGACAGATTCTGGTTTGGGCAGATTCTCGTTACGGCAGATTCTTTTTTTGATGCGATTCTGTTGAAATTAATTAAACGAAAAAGTGAAAACCCTTTTTAACAATAAATTCAACCGACGAAATAACGAACTGAAAACCAAAAAAGCAAAGATCAAACTAGCTACAATTATTCTACGCTTTAGGTAATTAAATTGCATGTTTGTTTGTTTTGTGCCAACTCAAAATGCCAGAATAACAGTTCATTTTAATTTTTTTGCTTTTCAGTTCGTTATTTCGTCAGTTCAATTTTTTAAGGGGTTTTATTTTCATACTACAACACTTTAAAAATACTATTTTGTGTATACAGCTAAAGAAAAATATTTGAACTAAATTCTAAATAAACAACCCGAACATCAACAAGATAATCATGAAATTATTTTTTCACTAAAGAACCTACTACATTTTAAATAAATATTTTCTAAAAAGCACCTTCAAGAAAACCGGCCAAGTGCGAGTCGGACTCGCGCACGAAGGGTTCCGTACCATTATAGCAAAAAACGGCATAAAAATCACGTTTTTTGTTTTTTTTTCCCTTAAATATTTATTTTATTCTGTTTTTAGTATTTGTTGTTATAGCGGCAACAGAAATACATCATCTGTAAAAATTTCAACTCTCTAGCTATCACGGTTCTTGAGATACAGCCTGGTGACAGACAGACGTCTGTCTGTCTGTCACCGACACAGACGGACCGCGGAGTCTTAGTAATACGGTCCCGTTTTTACTCTTTGGATACGGAACCCTAATAAAAAGAGTATTTATCTACTGTAGAAACTCGGCTCTCAAATAATTTTTTCTATAATTCGGTTTATTCCACAATCTAGATATTACGAGCTCAAATAAAGTAACATACTTAGATTTATATCTAAAGATAGATTATACGTAGATACCATTAATAACGACATCGCAATTTATTCTAGTTATTTTAGTACATCTTAAAAACGCTGTTAGCGATGTGACCGCCATTGTGCCTATAGAATCAATGTTCTTTGTAAAAAAACGTTGTTGTAACTATTTTGGTGTGCAATAAAGAATATTATATTCTACTTCAACAATATCTTAGTATTTATAGGAAACATATATCGTGAAGAGTTATTAATTTTACTTGGTTCCATTTGATCACATCGAAAATATTAAAGGTCCCGATTTCCCGAAACTTTGACTGTTAATAGGGACGGATTAAAACGTAACGAACGAAGGTTCTGAATAGATTAGGGATATTGTGGGATTATTTAATATTTTGTGAATATTTAAAAGCGTACAAAATATTATTCAATATAAATGACAACCTACATGATTATAAAAGATGTTACGACAATTAAATATTGTCTAATACATAGAAAAATCGATAGAATACACTTTAATGTGAACTAAATTTGTAAAACATTTCTTATACAATACCTATTGATATTACCATATTCTATGGGTACATTGTATCCTAGGAGTCCTAGTACTCCGCGGCCCGGAAGGGGTCGACATGCACGGTCTGATGGCGGACCACCGCGTCCGCCATCAGCCGCAGGAGAGGAGGAGTGTCGGTATAGCGTTGGCCGCTCTTCCTATCTCCTGCAGCCGAAAAAATGGTAGGTGGCGGGGCCATTGACTTTGACCCATCACAGGAGGACCAAGGGTGCCATGCATACACGGGCACTCATGTGCTGGTTTGGTCCTTGGGGTGTACAGGCGGCGTACAGTGTGTTCTGCCGGTTCGCCAGTGATGGGGGATTCCTTCCCGGACAGCTACGGCGGATTCGCGGTGAGTGCCAAAGCGTGCCCGTGTTACCGCCCTAAGCAGCACAGGAGGACACCGTGGAGTTTTAGTGGGTTGGAGTCCACTAGTCTGCACTATCTCCCTGTGGCAATGCAGTATGCATGACTATTTCTCCAAGCAATTATTTTTTTGTCCTAGGAAACAACTTTACATCACCTGGGAAGTTAGAGAAGATATGTTTGAAAGTGCCAACACGCAGTAATTGAGCATTGTGATATTTCTTGTCGTTTCTTCAGCGACGAGAAAAGAATAAAGAGAAGTGCATTAAAGGAACAAACCCTATTAAAATTGCATGGTCATTAGAAATCATATTCGAACAAATAAACTCATTTCATTTGATTTGAAACAAACGTGTAAGAGCAATGAAGTGGGCCAGGTGAAACTTAATAAAATCTCGTAAAAACCAAATAGTCAGACAATTACAGACTGGTATTTTACTTCAAAAGTAATTAAGCAAAAGCCGTAGCCTAGCCATTAATGAACACAACTACGTAAATCGAAAACTCTGACCTTGAACATTGATTTAACAAGTTTACCTTTGAGGCAAAAGGTCGTCTCATGTCAATTTAAATATCATTATTTGACGTTAATTTCATTATAATATTATTTCTAACCAGCTCAACATAGACATGAATCTTACTAGATAACGCAAGTCCCTCTATCTGTATAAAATACTAGCGGACGCCTCGCGGTTTCACTCGCGTGGTTCCCGTTCCCGTGGAAATACAGGGATAAAAAGTAGCTTATGTCACCCGGGGATAGCGTAGCTTCCCAACGCTTAAAGAATTTTTGAAATCAATCCAATTGTTTTTAAATTTATTCGTTACATACAAAAATACAAATCTTTCCTCTTTATAATATTAGTATAGACAAGCATGCCACGTTTTCACACAAAATTTAAGAACTTTACTTACCAATGAAAGGCAATGTTTTCATAGTCTCGGTCAACTTTTTTGTAGATTTTTTCAGCTCAATACGGCACCATTAGGCATTTTTCTAGATTTTGGGTGATGTCCGGCGCGGATGATGCTAAACGAAACAGCTCAAAGGAAAAACATTGCTCTCCCTTTTTAACCAATTTGCCAAAAAGGAGGAAGTTCTAAGTTCAGCTATTTTTTTTAATCTTCATCCATTTCTTTGTCAATAGGTTAGTTGTAGAAATCGGTTGTATTTTTTTAAAGTTTTTTGACACGCGACGTACACAAATTTGCGACATCTAGTTAGATTTACGTCTGTGATCTCAACAGAACACATGAACTACGAAAGTTACTTAAGTAATGTAGATCTAATTCAGTGATGTAGTTAGTTCTTAGTACACTTAACTTAATGAACTCATAAATAAATCATAGAATCATGTTTTAGCAGCGGTAGCACGTGAACTAGCGAACTGAGAAGAGCAATCTTAAACTTAAGGAAATACTAATTTAAGAGCACGTAAGACTTATAACTTACAAAGTAACTTGTAACTAATAACTTTTATTGGGGTGACAATCTAACACGCGGCCGCAAATGATCGCAAGTCAACAACGCACCTGGAAAATGTTAGTACAAGAGGATTTGTTGGTGCGTTGACTTAATGTCCTATAACCCCTAGATGGGGCAGAGGGCGTTCACAGATGTCCTCCATTGCGATCGGTCTTGAGCTTCACGCTTCACCTCGCTCCATGTCATTCCGGTGCTCTTCGCTGCTGCCAACACGGTGCGACACCAGGTTTGACGGGGACGGCCACGCTTTCTTTTCCCTTGGGGATTCCAGTCTAAAGCTTACTTGGGTATGTGATCGGGACCAATTCGGAGCGTGTGGCCAATCCATCTCCACTTGCGAAGCTTGATCTGGCGGTCGATCAGGCTCTCGTGGTATTTCAAATTGGTTGGTGCGTTACTATCCTATAAATAAAGCTAATATTCTACTAATATTATAAATGCGAAAGTTTGGACGGATGGATGATGTTTGTGACTGAATCACGCCAGGAAAGCTGTACGGATCGGGATGAAATTTGACAAACAGTTAGATTATAGTCTGGAATAGCATAAAGGCTACTTTTTATCCCGTGTATAATGTTCCCCTGGGGTAACAAATCACTTTTAACGCGGGCGGAACCGCTGGCAGATGCTAGTGTCTCAATACCTGTAATTACCCTTATCCTACCCTTCAAATGCATTGCGGCGAAAATAGGTAGGATTGTGGCAATACTATTTCCCCGGGCGAACTTCAAACACCCCTAGGAACAACTACTACACTCAACTCTACCCCTTCCTCTTGTATCTCCTCTCTTACTCTCTTCCCTCGTTTATTTAACTACAAAATTTTCCTCATATTCGAACAAAACACAAACTGTTATACCATTATTATATTTCCTAAATGAGGTTTGGTTCGTAGCCCGGAGCTACGCCGTAGCACCGTAGGACCGAGCGCTTCGTAGCCGCGTAGCCGAAGGGCGTGTAACTGGATTTCAGTAACGCTCAGCCGTAACTGAGTCAATTAATGGTGACGTCACTCACGTCACCTCTCGTAATACTATAATGATAAACGGTACATCGATCGGTGATGCGGCAAACAATTTTAAATGTATTGGCTTGTTTACGAGGGTTTGAGAAAAGAATAGACTTTCAAAGTTTTTTAAAGGGTGGCTTCAAATATTGAGATGTGAAAGATTTATTGCAAGCGTGTAGTGATTAAGAAGGTTTTACTGAATTGGTGAACATAATTCAGACAATTTCTGAAGAATTTGAAGTTAAGTATTTGTCAAAATCTATTTAATCCTGTTCGGACGACAACTGCCGCGTCACTGCCACACAAATGCATAATGAAAAATTATAAGCGCACGCACACATGGCGTTGCACACAATGAGTTAAACTATCCATATCCGCATAACCACAACCAATAATCAATAAACTATGTGAAACATTTTCGATAACAATTAAAATCCGTTAAAGTTATTTATAATAATTATGATGTCGGCGGTGGGTGAACAGAGGAATAAATGGGTATTTGCTAATGAGTGCGGTCAGCGTGCTGCCGGCTCACGGAAACTATTCAATGTACGCTCCTCAGTATGTGTACGAGGGATGTTGGCGAGGAGTGTGCACACTACTTACATAGCTAGTTTCATAGCTTCGCTACGCATCTTTCTTCGGACCGCCTCGCTACCGCATAGCTTCGGTGGTCGCAGCCACATATTTTCACAGCTTCGCTACGCATTCTCGCGCAGTCTCCTTGCAGGCGCAGGAACGTTAAAAACTTGCACTCGCGCTTTGTATCAATATCGTCACAAAGGGTGTATGTCAGCTTATTTTTGCCAACTTATCTATGCAATAAAAAAAAAAAATAGCATCGCTCTTTTTTTGCATGGCACAATAGTTTCGCGTTTTTGGGTATCATAATATAATATTAGCGCATTAGAACTATAATCCTGCTAAAAATGTGTCTTCTATAAAAACCTTTTTAACAAAAAATCAAACCGACTTCCAAAACAAAACACTTAACGTTAATAAACGTTTTGACTTTGACACTTAAAAGCGAACAATTACTTTATTTTCCGAAGTCGGTGTCTTTTGTACCCATTGTTTTCCGTTATTCGACACCGACTTCGGAAAAGAAAGTTATTTTTCACTTTGAAGTGTTTTGTTTTGGAAGTCGGTATGATTTTTTGTTGAAAAGTTTTTTATTTTCCTCTTTTTAGTTTTGGTGCGTACCTCGAATTAACATGAAAATCATAGCCAAATTATATCTCATGACGATTCCAATAAGCCCAAACACGACTAGGATGCATTGTTTGATTTCGGAGTTCCAGTGGCCTTTTTGGTCTTCTTCATCAGTTCCACTTCACCAAATGATACTTTCTGGGTGCAAATGATTGCATTATTGATGAAAATACCAAAATCTCTATATGTATATATTATATATATTTGAGGAGTTCCTTCGATTTCTCTAAGATCCCATCACCAGATCCTGATCATGGTACTACACTTGGGATATCTCCATTCCAACAAAAAAATAATCATCAAAATCGGTTCATAAACGACGAAGTTATCCGCGAACACGCATAAAACAAAAATATATATACGGTCGAACCTCCTCCTTTTTGGGAAGTTGGTTAAAAAATAAATGTTCTTAATTAAATATTAAACGCAGTGGTAAAATATAGGTTAAAACAATAAGGAAACATAAATAAAAGGTCCTTTCATAATAATTAACCTCAACCATCCGGCGGCATCCAGTACGGGTCTCATTCTGAGTTTATTTTGCATCAAAATACGCAACGTGGCATTTACTTAATAAAGCAATTAAATCTATTTACTTATAAACAAAGCACAGCCTAAGTCGCTGGATATGTGAAGCATTCAATTTTGTACAAATCGTTCCTTATAAATTGAAAGTGAGCATTAAGAACAGATATTTGGAATTTTATCTCCTGAAGGGAATAAATCGGCATGAAATTTTGTGATTTTTGTTATTGTTAATAGGAAATCTCATTGAAAACGACGAAAACACAGCATGCGACGTAAAAACCCAAAATTAAATGTATGAAACATTATATAATCTCGTCTGTTTTTAAAGTAGATTTAACTCATTTCCATCCCATATGAAACTTAGTTCCAAACATAACCTAATATACTATCTAAACTGCATATCATTGGCTGCAACACTCGTAACACTCGTTTATAACTCTAATGTTGTGCGCTGTCAACTTACGAGTCCGTACGACTTTGCGACGCCGACACGACAGGGTACAATTTAAGTTCGTGTGACACTGTTGGAACATACGTTACTTAAAGTTCATTCAAGTCCCTGTGTAGAAAGTTAAATAGGAAAATTAACGTAATGTATACCTATACTGAAGAGATGTTACTGAATAGTATAATAAATTATGCCTGTATTTCGCTATATTTTACCGCTTAGATCAATTATTTTCAAACTGGGGGGCGCGTCCCACTATCGGAGCGCGACACCATGTAAAGGGGGGCGCGAGTTGATCCGTCGCTCGCGCAATCTTAATATTGCTAACGATCTACAATGTGCACTCTCTTCTAGAATCTTGCCATGACCATACATGCGTAATATAAAATTTGCGCCAATACAACCACTACCCTTCCTTTCGTAATATTTACCTTCCTCTTCAAAACCTTAAGAATTTTTGTGAGAGTACGCGGGGTATTTTTTTTGCAATGGGGAGGGGACAAAAAATGACCTTTGTGAACCACTGACCTAGATACTGAATTCATTGTTCTATTTAGTTGGAAAACAAGTATTTAACAGCACGCCTGCATGCCTGTTAAGACTAAAACAATAGTAGTAGATGCCTAAAGACTTTTCTTGCAACCAAAAATATTTCTGATTTATTGCAACTATTCGATAAGACTTTAAATTCAGGCCTTTATTTTTTTTTTCTTTTACCTATCCCGTTCTACTTTTGGGCAAAGATGATAACCGTGAGGGCTGTTTCCAGGTTACGCTGAAAAAGAGTTCCTGGACAAACTTGTGGAGGATTGATATTATGATTGCAAAACCCACTCTATATTTATCAAGTAATATAAACCAGCTCCTACGCTAGTTATCAAAACTACAATAATAAAATAAATATATATCCGCAGGGCAGCTTTGTGGCGAGCTGTTGGGCAGTGGCGACCCCACGGACCTGATCTCCACGGAGAACACTTGTTCCACATCTCTGGCTTGCCTTGTGCCCTATTCGCCGGTTGGAGTGAAAACTGACGGGGACCAGAGCTCTCACCTCTCTCTTGCCTTAATTGGCTGGCTTGAGTGGAGATTCGCAAGAGCATATGTGCTCGGCGGAAGTAAGTTAACGCAGTAAGATGCTGGTAGGGATCTTGACCGTACTGCCGGCATTGTCCTGATAGCCGTGGTATACCTCTCCAATCCTCAAGCACCTCCGGCTATTTTGCCCCCTTGGCGCTACGTCACTATAGTGTTAGAGATTCTTTCATCATCATCATCATCAGCCTATTAATGTACCCAATGCTGGGACACAGCCCACCTCTCTGCGAGAGGGGACGGGTCATAATCCAGCACGTGGGCCCAGTGCGGGTTGGTGGATGTCACATGTCTTCAAATTTTTAGTTCTAATACATGCCGGTTTCCTCACGATCTACAACTTGTAAGTCGCGGCCGATACCACTGGGCCACCACTGCTCTCAAAGACCCTTTATGGGGGCCCATTAATTGAGCGTGCAAGTCACCCCCTGCCATTTTATAGCCGTGTAGTTCAACAGTAGTCGGGCAGGGGCCTTTAGTCCTCCTATATTATTGGGCAATCGATCGACTAAACCTACCAAATCCATAGCCCAATACATTTTCCCCATATTTTGCAGTAGTCCTGCACCAACAGGGGATTGTCCTTGGGTGTAGTTGTGTAGTGCATACAAGGATAATCGTTGTTTTGTCACATTTTCTGATATATGCCTAACGGGGCCTCTGCGAGTTGACTTCGGCTCCTCGTACGCCTTTCAAAGGAACGAGACGCTAGAGTCCCAAGATTGTCAATGAAAGATAAATATAATCTCAACCTCTACTAAATCTAAAACATATTATTAAGCTGCCCCGTACACATAACCGCTGTAAACACGTGTTCTGCTCATAACCTAAGCCCATTACCTATAAATCTGACAGAGTGACGGACCCATATCAAATCCTCTGACATGTACAGATCGATAACAACAGACAGGCTTTAGATATAAATATTGGCGTCAATTCTTCAAGCTTTATAGCAAGACACACGTTAAAGTTTTCTTCGCCGAACATTGTAACATTACGTTAGCTCAAAGATCTAAACTTAAGCCACGTTAATAAAAAAATAAGAGTTAATAAAATTAAGGCTACGAAAATGATAGGGTATAAAACTAAGGGCCGGCTTCGCACGACGTGGGTTGCTTGAGTTAATACAACTTCAAAAGATAAAAGTAGTGGTTTGTATAGTGTTATAAAACGTAAGTAGACTGAAAGATGTGGAATGAATACCACAACATCAGTTACGTTCACTTTACAATACCACAGAAAATATAATACTAGCATACAGATGGCTGATCCCATACAAATAAAACGTGCTACGTAACTAGCGTTTTTCATCTGATTATGCGGATTTTTTTTTGTAAATCGATCGCGTTCGGTTCCGTTCCATGGCAATAGATAGATCACCATCTAATAATCAATCTATATCGATAGATAAAGCAAATAATCATTACAGTACGTCGGAACAGTTTCTTTGTATGGGATGAGACCCCACGACCATACCATATTTTTTAAGTTAAGAGATAGTAATTTGGCGACTAGAATTTAAGCAAACTTAGGCAAAACATCACAGAACAAACTTAGGCAAAACATCACAGAACAAACTTAGGCAAAACAACACAGAACAAACTTAGGCTAAACATCACAGAACAAGCTTAGGCAAAACATCCCAGAACAAACTTAGGCAAAACATCAAAGAACAAACTTTTGCAAAACATCACAGAACAAACTTAGGCAAAACATCACAGAACAAACTTTTGCAAAACATCACAGAACAAACTTAGGCAAAACATCACAGAACAAACTTAGGCAAAACATCAAAGATCAAAGAACAAAAAAGCAATGACTAGATTTTTAGAGTTCCGTACCCGCAGTGTCCAATTCTGTCCCTCACGTGTCCAGAGCTGTGCAGTCGGAGGATACATCTAGGTTTGGTCAGCCAGCTAGCGAATATGTATCCTCCGACTGCACAGCATGATTTTCTTCTTGTTTACGTCTTTTTAATTAGCTTATTCTTATTCTTTATTGTACACAAAACATAGAAACATACAAATACAATAGGACAGTTTATGTACAAAGGCGAGCTTAACCCATAGTTGGGTTCTCTAACAGCAAACCTCAGTTGCGTAGAGAAATATGCATTTGAGGATAGTACATCCATGTGCACAACAAAAGCTTATTAAAAACTCGTAACAATTTTAAATACTTACTCACTAAATAAACTAAACAAATACGTGTGCAACACACAATGCATAAACATAATATATAGCTATTTATTACAAAACTAAAATATTACAATTGTAAATACATAAATTAATGAGTCATGTTGATAGGAAATATTCCTTAATTCTTCAACAGTAAAAGATCCACCGTAACGACTTGAAGAGTGGGAAGGAAAACGAAGGAGAAGAGATGATGACAGACGACAGGGTTTTCCTCTCGGAACAAGATACTCAAAGCGTTCTCGAAGATACAAAGGAGAATTAGGATTATGAAGTACAGAAAAGAGTAATGAAAGAGTGTGAGCATCTCGGCGCTGTCGAATAGGCAGCCATTTCAACCGCCTCCGAAATTCCGACACATGGTCGTATTTTCGGAGGCCAAATATGAAACGGATGCACAAATTCTGTAGACGTTCGAGCTTATCAAGAAGTTCCTCAATCGCATCAAGAAAGCTGACATCAGCATAGTCAAGAAGAGGAAGAAGGAGAGACTGAGCATGAGTAACTTTAGTCGGATAAGGCAGGAACCTCTGGAGACGCTTCAGGGACCGATACGAGCAAAACACCCTCCTGCTTACTTCTGCAATGTGAACATTCCAAGATAAGTGGCAGTCAAGGAAAACCCCTAAGTTTTTAACTTTTTTGGAATATTCTATGGCGACGGCATCGTATAAAACAGGGGGAAGAGACTGGCTATTCAACAGATTTATGAAGTATCTGCCACCAATAATAAGAGCTTGTGATTTTGCTAGGTTCACTAGGAGTCCAAAACTTTTAGCCCATTGACAGATGTTTCCAAGATCATTATTGATGGCATCGATAGTTTCAGTGAGCTCTTCGATTTTAAAGTGACGATAAAGCTGCAGGTCGTCTGCATAGAGATGAAAGTGTGAAGATAAGACCTTCGTGATAGCGTTTATAAAAACCGAGAAAAGAAGAGGAGAAAGGACGCCACCCTGAGGAACACCCGCTGCGAGATCGCACCAGTCAGAGGAAGCATCCTTTGAGCGAACCGACTGCGAGCGGCCCCGAAGATAAGAATTAAACCATGCAATCACAGAAGGAGACATGTTTAGAGAGGAAAGGATACCTAAGAGGATATCAAAATCAACTGAGTTAAAAGCACTGCTAAAGTCCAATAAAATCAAAACTGTAAGGAACCGATTTTCCATGGCCAGTCGGATGTCGTCAGTTATTTTAACTAAGGCCGATACAGTGCTGTGGCCAGGACGGAATCCAGATTGATAAGGACTTAGCAGGCTATTAGAGGAAAGGTAATGAGACAGCTGATTATTAACAACACTTTCTAGGACTTTAGATAGGATTGGAAGTATGGAGATTGGGCGAAACTGGGTAACTGACGAGGGTTTAGGGACTTTGGGTAGAGGCAGAACATGAGCTTTCTTCCATGCGGAAGGAAAGCAGCCAGAAAAGAGGGAGTAGTTGATAGTGTGCAGGAAGCTAGCTTCTTAAGCAGTCGGGTTTTTATATTTCTAATTAACTTTTTTGTCTCTATCTTCATCACTATAACGATGGAGCCTTTAAATTGTGCCGTACTTTACACAGATAATACAAATATAATAGAAATCCTTAATAATAAGGCTATTACACAATACAAGGAGCGGCTGATCCAATTTATTCGAATAGATTAATTACAACGCTGGCGTCGTCAAAGAGTTTGGTACATAACTGCTTTCGGCTACATATTAGAATATCGAAGATTAAAATACCTACGGATAAAATGCCACAGTTCAAAACATCGAAAATTAAAATAATGATTGTATCGAAATATCGAAAATTGTTACATCTAAGCATAAAATGTCGAAGATTAGAATGCCGACTGATTAAAATATCGACTGATTCAAAATGTCGATAGTCATTATACCTATGTTCAAAATGTCAACATTTAAAATTCCTAAGTTCATTATATTTAAGTTAAAAATACCTACTCGTTAAAATATCGAAAAAAAAATTATATATGTGGTATGAGTAGATTTTTTTTTGGTAGATTTGAAATTGTCACTCTGCCAACGCATTGATATCAGTCATTAGTCTGTCTTCCACAGCAAACATTTAACGTATTGTTTAGCGAATATTATCATGTCGGAAAACGGATTAGTAGTTTTTATTGGTCACAGTTCTAACCTAACCTAACCTATTTCAACCAGTACAAAATGACGAATCATTCACCTGCAATCTGCCGCAGATAGTTGTCACCATTGTCTAATTATCTAGTCGCAGGCAGATTGTAGGTATGATTCGTTATTTTGATCGGGTGAAATAGGTTAGGTTAGAACTGTGACAAACAGCGCGTGAGCCGAGCGAGCGAAGCGAGCGGTGCCGCGGTAGCGGCCGGCGAGCGCTACTTCCAAGTTGCTCGTAGATTTTTTTACCATTTTCTAACTATGCGGGTTTTTGCAATATCCGAAATATCAAATTACCCTGTGACTAATAATAAATATCTAGTGGAATACATAATAAATATCGATATTTTGGACATTCGATACTCTGTACTTCGATATTTGGGGCATTCGATACTCTGTACTTTCGATATTTAGGTCTTTCGATGTCACTTTGTAGATAATTAGATTTTAGATGTATTGGACGTAGGTTATCTAACCATTCGACATTATTAACTTTCGTTATTTTAATTTTCGGTTAAATGGTCATTTGATATTTATATTTTCGATGTTTTGAACAGTGACATTTTAACTCAATATTAAAATCAATTCACCGAATGGACCACGTATTTTCAGCGAGATACATCCAACATAAGTCAAAAGCTATGTATGATAAACGATCAATTTTCGGCTTTAGACAGCGTGTATTGAACACCTTAATCATTACATTACAGTCCGACCGATACTTTGTATTCGGCTTCGGACACCTTCGGT
The DNA here is from genome assembly GCA_964057195.1 of Orthosia cruda. Taxonomy (NCBI): domain Eukaryota; kingdom Metazoa; phylum Arthropoda; class Insecta; order Lepidoptera; family Noctuidae; genus Orthosia; species Orthosia cruda. The sequence goes on along the minus strand of OZ059830.1, from coordinate 14,251,057 downwards.
CAAAAATATCGTATTTGGAAAAACTTTTGGCATCGACAAAAGCCGAAGATTCAGCAGAAGCAGACGGTTTCAAGCACAAACTGAACGGTTTTGAATGCGTCAGGTTTAAGTGAAATTTGTGGGCAGAGAGCTCCGACTGAATTTTCTTAGTAAAAAGTCATAATTTGATGTTTGACTCTCGCCTATTTACTCCACCAATATTGAACAAATTCAAAAATATTTCATAACTTGAATAAAAGTGATATATATTATGCTTCTACGTTTTTCTTTTTTCATTTATAGTTGTTGGCCTCTTTTAACAGCGCAATTTTGAGCATTTTCGGAGGTTTAGTGCTTCTAAAGATAATGTATCACTGTCGAATTAAAACTTCTTACTTAGGATATTCAGTTGGATGCCTGCGACCACATTTTCTCTTATTTGCTTATTTAAATATTTTATTTTATTTCCTTGTATTAGTTTCACATTCACACCGGTTTAGAAAACTGAATGTCGTGATTGTTCAACTCCTTATTTTACATAAAAGAAAAGTGTTGGCATGTGTAGTTGATAAGTGGCAAGATAATTTCAAAGTGTGGCAATAAGTCAGCATAGAACTTTAAAAATGTATGATTTTATTTACGTCAACGAATTTCTTTGGGTTATTGAGAATTCGGCTTCGGCTACAGCCGATGGTTGTGGCGATAGCAGATTAATCGGCTTCAGCGTCGGTTTCGGGCAGAAATCGATATTCGGTCGAACACTATTTATCATATACACGTTCACTGCAGGTACCAGGCTGTATGTAGTTTGACGGGTACATATTAGAATATCGAAGATTAAAATACCTACGGATAAAATGCCACAGTTCAAAACATCGAAAATTAAAATAACGATTGTATCAAAATATCGAAAATTGTTACATCTAAGCATAAAATGTCTAAGATTAGAATGCCGACTGATTAAAATATCGACTGATTCAAAATGTCGATAGTCATTATACCTAGGTTCAAAATGTCAACATTTAAAACACCTAAATTAAAAATACCTACTCGTTAGAATACCGAAAAAAAAAATTATGTGGTATGAGTGGAAAAAATTTAGGTAGATTTGTAATTTTCACACTCTGCCAACGCATTGATATTAGTCATTAGTCTGTCCTCCACTGCAAACATTTAACGTATTGTTTATCGAATATTATCATGTCGGAAAACGGATTAGTAGTTTTCAAGCGCTCGCCGGCCGCTGCCGCGGCACCGCTCGCTTCGTTATGATTCGTTATTTTGACCGGGTAAAATAGGTTAGGTTAGAACTGTGACCAACAGCGCGCGAGCCGAGCGAGCGAAGCGAGAGGTGCCGCGGGAGCGGCCGGCGAACGCTACTTCCAAGTTTATCGCAGATTTTTTCACCATTTTCTAATTATGCGGGTTTTCGCAATATCCGAAATATCAAATTACCCTGTGTTACAGATAATAAATATCGATATTTTAGACATTCGATACTCTGTACTTTCGATATTTAGGTCTTTCGATGTCACTTTTGTCGATAATTAGATATTAGATATATTGGACGTAGGTTATCTAACCATTCGACATTATAAACTTTCGTTATTTTAATTTTCGGTTAAATGGTCATTCAATATTTAAGTTTTCGATGTTTTGAACAGTGACATTTTAACCGTAGGTATTTTAATATTCGATATTCTAATATGTACCCAGTTTGACACTGTGACCAATCAGGTCTGTCACAGAGCAATGATTAACGATGTTCGGAACTAACTTCCCGTTCTACTTGATACATGAGTTATTTGATATTTATGAGATAGTGTAATTACATAGCAAAACGTATGCATTATTATCGTTGTCGGTTTTAATATTGATGACAGGATTTGTGATAGTTGAGCGATCGGCTTCGGACCCATGATTGTAACCGTTACAAGTAAAACGAATACGTACGTAATTAGTATCTTGCATGTCAACGTTTTAAAATTAAAAGGCCCGTAGGCATTGATTAACCCGGCCTCAACAGGCTTCCACATAATTTATGAATCGCAGTAGGCTGTTAAATGTTACAGCAACTTTAATTCTTAATTCTTTATTGTACCCCAAAAACAACATTAGATACAGTGTGATAATAAAGTACATGTACAAAGACGAGTTTAACTCAATGTTGAATTATCTTACAGCAAACCCTAGGGTGACAGAGAAACATGATATTATAGAGGGCAGGATCCAATGCACAATTTTAAAAATAACGTATGACAAATAAAATATACATACTTAAATACATATTTCTATATACATACTAATATTATGTCACTGCGGTGTAGTGGGGTGTTAGCGTCGGATTCCAGCCAGTCGGCCTTATAGGCGGCGGAATGCCTAGTTAAATTCGTTGGCAACCTACAAACTCTCACCAGTGGCTCCAAGCAGCTGTCTTGCATGCAGCGGCCACACCCCGGTAACCACGTCGGCTCATGGGCGAAACCTGGTAGAGGGGGGCTTTGGTGTTTCGGTACTCAAGTCTTGCAGTTGCTCCCTGCATAATGCACAGGGTCTGTCTCGGCCGCAATGGCAATCCACTTTCAGTGGCGAGGCAGATAGGTATAGTGAAAGGCCTTAAGGGCGGCGATAGGGGACATTTAGTTATCGTTCGGCCAGACACTGCATCCAGCCCTTCTCCAGTCGTAGCGGGTTTCCGTTCTACTGGATCAAGGAGGTCACGGACGAGAGAGTGCATCTGTTATTGCGCGCACACCTATGCACTTAAATATATCCTGCGTATATGACTGCTTCTGAATAATGGCTTACGAGAATGAAAGTCCTATGGCGATGGACAGAGGTAGAGAGGTCTAGCTGTACTGCAAGCTAGGCTTTGTCTGATGTCTGCACATAGGCGGCTCAAGGAGAGTGGTCGTTTTCGCGTCGCATTTGGGTGACGGTGCGGATTGGGCAGCACATTGAGTGACGAAGCAGCCCTATTCAGGGAGGCACTGCTTCCCCCGCTCAGCCGGGGAGGGGACTAGAAAAGGTGTCCCAAAAATTGTTCACCCGCTGTACCTGGGAGGTAGCAACCACGGCTGCCTGTGCAACCCTTTTACTCGTGGTCGACGATTCAGGAAATTAATTAAATCATCTAACATGACGTTTGGTGCTTGGAATGTGCGCACTCTTCTGGATCGGGATGGTAATCTATGCCCTGAGCGTAAGACAGCAGTTGTGGCACGTGAGCTAGCTCGATACAATGTAGATATAGCTGCACTTAGCGAAACGCATCTGGCTGACGAAGGGGAACTAAAAGAATATGGCGGTGGATACACTTTCTTTTGGAAGGGGACTGCTGCGTCTGAACCTAGACGTTCGGGGGTAGGTTTTGCTATTAAGACGTCAATAGCCATAAAACTGAGTGAATATCCTACGTATACTTCGGATCGTATGGTATCATTGCGCCTTCATCTGGATAATAATAGTCATCTGAACGTAATAAGTGTATACGCACCCACGATGACTAATCCAGATGAAGTTAAGGACAGATTTTATGAGGAGTTGGCTGAAGCCCTTGCTAAGATTTCACCTAAAGAGCAAATTTTAATTCTGGGTGATTTTAATGCAAGAGTTGGGGGTTACTTCGAAGCGTGGCCTTGTGTACTTGGTAGACACGGAATCGGCAATATGAATAGTAACGGGCAAACACTGCTCAGCCTCTGTGCCCAGTTCAGATTGACTATCACTAATACACTATTCAGACTTCCGACGAAATACAAGGCCACGTGGATGCACCCTCGTTCCAAACACTGGCATCTAATTGACTACGCAATTGTTCGCCAAAGAGATGTACCCCAAGTTAGGGTTACCCGTGTGATGCGAGGTGCAAATTGCTGGACAGACCATAGGCTGGCAATCACTAAGCTTAAGCTTCGTCTTCTTCCTCCTCGTAGAGCGTCCCTAGTGAGAACTGCCAGTCTTAACGTAAGGAAACTGGAAAACCTTAATACGAGGAAGGAATATGTCCACGTTCTTGATTCTGCGCTAAATGCATCTACTGCGACGGGTGGTGATCAATGTTCAATGGCAAGACTTTTCTTCTCGATTGCTGGACACTGGTTTTCGGGTACTGGGCACAGCATTGTGCAAGAATCAGGATTGGTTTGATGAGAATGATGAGGTTATGGCAGAGGCATTGGAAAAGCACCGTAATCTACTAAAGCAGCAAGATCGCATTACCGATCGATTACAGATCGCGGTACCGCAAATGACGCAAAACAGAGTAGTTCTGCATTGTGGAAGTTAGCAAGGGGTATGAAGGAGAAGTGGTGGCTTGAAAAAGCCGAATACATCCAGTGGCTGTCAGACACTAAGCAACTTGGTGCTTTCTTTGGGGAGGTGCGAAGACTGATCGGCACCAGTTATCGTGTCAATGTGCCTATCAAGTTTCGAGACGGTTCAGAACATCTATCGTCTAGGGACCAGGTTCTTAAGCGCTGGGCTCAGCATTTTGAAGACCTTCTCAATTTAGACCGCTCAGCGGATATGTTCTGTCAATGCCCGCGTTCCCCATAGCCACTGGGCTGGACGAGCCACCAACATTGAAAGAGGTCAGAGATGCACTCATGCAACTACACAACAAAAAGGCGGTTAGCGTTGACAACATCCCAGGAGAACTACTTAAGTATGGGGGTGAGAAACTGCAGGAAGTTATTTGGAATCTCTTCGTAACAATGTGGGATGAAGAACGGGTTCCAGATACTTTTAAGGTATCACGAATTAACGCCCTATATAAGAACAAAGGTGACAGATCTGACTGCAATTCTTATCGTGGAATTTCGCTGCTTTCAACCCCCGGGAAAGTGTTTGCTAAAGTCCTTCTCAACCGCCTTGTTCCGGTATCAGAGTCAATCCTTCCGGAGAACCAATTTGGCTTTCGTCATGAGCTGGGAATCTGTGAAGCCATATTCTCTATCCACCAGCTTCAAGAAAAGAGTAGAGAAGAGGGTCAAGCCCTATATCTCTGTTTTGTCGATCTCGAGAAGGCCTTTGACAGTGTTCCCCGAGAGGCACTGTGGGTCCTGTTGGTTAAGCTTGGGTGCTCTGAAAAGTTTGTAAGATTGTTACGACTACTGCATGATGACATGTCTTGTTGCGTCGTGATAAAAGGCGAGCAGTCAGACTATTTTAATGTCTCCTGTGGCGTCAAACAGGGGTGTGTACTTGCGCCTACACTATTTGCCTTGTATTTTGCCGTCGTCATTCGGGAGACCCTGGAACGAGTTTCGGAGGGCATTCGCATTCGTTTCCGAACTGATGGTGGTATATTTAATTTGGCCAGATTAAAAGCCCGCACAAAAGTCTCTTATAGCACCATTACGGAGATCATGTATGCTGATGACCTGTGTTTCGTGGCAGATACTTGTGACGGTTTGCAGGCGCTGATAGGTGGTCTCAATGACGTTTGTTGCAAGTTCGGTCTTAAGATAAATATCAAAAAGACAGAAGTTATGGCCATGGGTGTAGAGGACTCTATGCTAGTCCCAGACTTCTCAATCGGCAGCAGTAAGTTGAAGCAAGTGGAGAGCTTCAGGTATCTTGGTAGCATAGTCACAAGTAAGGGTGATCTAGACGCTGAGATTAATCGGAGGATTTGTATTGCAGCGGCTGTTTTTGGCAAACTGCAGCCTAAAGTTTTCCGTTCTCACGATCTCGGGTTGGCTACAAAGGTCTCTGTTTACATGGCAATAGTTCTCCCAAACTATTTGTACTCTTCGGAAGCGTGGTGCTTCTACCGTAAGCATATACGGACCTTGGACAAATTCCATCTGAAATGCCTCTGGAGCATACTGAACATCAGACGGTCAGATCGAGTGAGAAACACAAACGTCCTAAGACGAGCAAAGGTCCTTGGTATGGAAGCCTACCTGATGAGACGTCAGCTTAGGTGGTGTGGGCATGTCTCCAGGATGCAGGAACAAAGGCTAGCTAAGCGTATATTCTATTCTGAACTCCAGGAAGGGAAACGGAGGCGTGGTGGGCAGTTCCTGCGCTTCAAGGATGTTCAGAATAGACACATGAAGAGAGGCGACATTGACCCCACACTTTGGGAGAATCAAGCACAAGATCGGCCCGAGTGGAGACGTCGTGTGCAGCGCCAGGTCCAGGCCTTTGAGGATAGAAGGAGGTCGGAATTGGACCAAAAACGCGACGACCTCAAAGCTAGACCACCAACAGCTAATATTTATCACGTAGTCAATGGTGTTCTGACGTGTCCGCTTTGTGCTCGGAGTTTTTCGGCCAAGGGTGGATATGCAAGTCACATGAGAGCACATAACAGAGCAGCAAATCTGAGCTCTCTACCACATTGAGTAGCCAATGATTGCGGTCGCTGTGGCCGAAACCGGCTAGATTATTATTATTATTATGTCACTGCGCAAGGAAATGATCTTTAATCTTCCTCTTGAAGACCTCCAGAGAAGGCAACTATGAATATTTCTTCTAAATTAAATGCTTTTGCTGACATCAAGCCACCTAATTCGCTACTGGCTTTGTCCACCAAAGAGGTTCAATACAGGATAATACTTTCCATGTCTCAAGGCTGGGTGACATATAAAAAGCTGTGATATATTTATATTTTCATATTTCGGTCTCTAAAATGAAGTTATTTCAACTAATTAACACAATAAACATTTACGTTGCAGCTTTCTACATGATTCAAATGCCTCACCTCACATTACCAAGACAAGTAAGGAGCAAAAGTGACAAATATTTCCTCAAACGAACGAAGTAAAGTGTGAAGTCGTTTAGCGGGTGTTAAGTGTCTGGGGCAATAAATAGCGCCGTCTTGCGCACCGAACACCTGACCCGAGCCACCCGAGCCATAAGCCACGAGCCCCCTTAGCTACACGAGCCACTGTAGCCACCCGAGCCATGAACCACCCGCTCAAGATTCGCTTGACTGTCTTAAAAATGTTAATAGCTTCTCCAATGTAGACTTAGCACTTTTGCGATTTCTTTTCGATGCTTCTTATTAAAATGTTAAAGTTGGCTTTGTTTTTTTATGTCCCTATTTGAAGTTCCTTTTGGAATTCTATGTTATTTCATGTGTATAAAATAATTGTACGTAGTGCTTGTAAATATTTAATTATAATACTATTGTTTCACATGACAACGCTTGAATAATATAGCGTTTTGCTACGGAATAAAAACTGGTAACTCATCCTGTTTCTATTAAATCCACTATGTGTTATGTACGAGCAGGAACTACGGACGCATTCAAATAAAGCTGTTTCATTTCACAACTAAACCTATGAGATTTATTGAAAACTACGAGACTCAGCATAAATCAAAGTGATATCATGCCGAGTGTCTCTCATGGCGAACTGGATTCCGTATAATAAAGTGAGATAGAAACACTTCCACCCCTCCAGTAACGCTACCGAATAATTTACGATTGCCTCTGTCTCATTTTTACGACTTCACCTGAAAAAAAAACATTTTAAACGCAAAAAAAAACATAAAACTCTCTAACTGTTTAGTCAGGTAGTATTAACGTAATGGAAAAAGAGCTGTTGTAATAGAAATAAAACTTTTACGACTCTTTTATATCTATTACAGAGAAATGTTTCGTGAAAATTGTGTATTTTATATTTTAACTGACATTTAAATTGGTTTTGCCCATGTTCGAGCGGAATGTTACGAGAAAATAATGAGGGTATAAAATATACATAGTGGCCCACAGGAGCTGAACTCATCGCTGCTTCATAGAATTAAATGTAAATTCTTTACAAAGGAATTGTCTTTGATACTCTGAAGACGGCGTCACTACTTAAAACCTATCTATACCAATATTATAAAGAGGAAAGATTTTTTTGTTTGTTTGATTGCTTGTTTGTTTGTACCGAATAGGCTCCAAAACTACTGGACCGATTTCAAAAATTCTTTCACCGTTGGGAAGCTATTCTATCCCCGGGTGACATAGGCTACTTTTTATCCCTGTATTCCCACGGGAACGGGAACTACGCGGGTGAAACCGCGAGGCGTCCTCTAGTTATTAATAAGAAAAAGCTGCTGCTGAAATGAAATAAGTTATTTTTTGTTGGAATATTGATTACTGGTGCTAGCACCGTTGCTTTAGAATTACGTCTTATAAATCTGATGGCAAATTATTTGCCTTGAGACGCTATTGCAAAGACAACGATTTGGATCTTACTTTCACCTCCTGCGAAGCAAACATTAATCGCAGAGAATCATGAATATGACTGAACCACATACATAAACCTAACTACATAGATTTTATGTACTTCGCGTGCCAAAAAACGGAGTAAAGTTAAGATCGGTGATCGTAAGCTGAGCTTTTCATTTGGCATTATCGGCACCAGAAAGCCACCGAAGTCTAGAAAAATGCTATATTGAGCTGTAAAGAATGTACAGAAAAAGTTGGCCAAGGCATTGGAAATGTTTTCTTTCATTGGAAAGTAAATTTGTTTTTAAATTGTTTGTGAAAAAGTGGCACGCTTGGTTTTCATGCAGATAGAAGGAGTTTCGTCGAAGTAATTATTTAGTAATCTGTGGTTACGTTATGTCTGTGGACTGAACAGTGAACAAGTTAATATTAATCTAACTATAAATTAAGACATGAAGTAAAATTAATTTTTGGGAAGGTAATCTCTGGTCTTTCACTGGTAGGGTACACTGTTGCCAAATGCATAAGATACATTTTACCGTGAATAATGCACCGTTCTTACATATAAGTCAATGGAATGAAAGCCACTAGAAGCTTGTGTATAAAATAATTTCAAATCATTTGATACAAGTTTTTTTTTTCTATCAATACATTTTCAAATCAATACCTCAAAAAGCACGACTTACATGGGCACCCTTAATTGAGAAGTTATAAGCACTTGTAACAGCTGTCAAATTAACCAATCTGAAGACCGTATGGCCGGATGCGACAGCTAATCTGACGAGTTGGGGTATGACGAATATGTCTATCATGTAAGATTTATCCTCGATTTCTAAAACTGAACTTGAGGATTCTCTGAACTCTAGCCTGAAACATGACTAACGTTAGCATTAAAGTTTGATATATTCTAACTCCATGACTCAATTCAGAAATCGCCTCTAAATCTTACTGGTACTTACTTATTAATTATTATTTTCACTGCTGTATTACCATACTTTACTCAAGCTTTCGCGTGTAGAGAATCAACTAATCACATATTACACACACTTTTTACAGATTTTTACAGTTAATTGCCACAACCCTACCTCCAAACCAGTTAAATATTGAGTAAAATATTGTCTTGTTGACAACATCCTTTACGTTTTTAACTGACGAAAAAAAAAGGAGGAGGTTCTCAATTCGACAAGTATATTTTTATGTATGACCACGCATAACATTTTATAGAGTGGCCGAACTCAAACCATCTTTTGTTAATGGAAGAGTTGAAAGTCCTCAAAGTTGGTCCCATTTAAATTTCAAAAATAATATCCATCCCTAAAGGTAGAAAAAAAGGATTTATCGATAAATTTCCCACTGAATGTTCGGTTTTTTCTGTTCAGGACAGATTCTGGTTTGGGCAGATTCTCGTTACGGCAGATTCTTTTTTTGATGCGATTCTGTTGAAATTAATTAAACTAAAAAGTGAAAACCCTTTTTAACAATAAATTCAACCGACGAAATAACGAACTGAAAACCAAAAAAGCAAAGATCAAACTAGCTACAATTATTCTACGCTTTAGGTAATTAAATTGCATGTTTGTTTGTTTTGTGCCAACTCAAAATGCCAGAATAACAGTTCATTTTTATTTTTTTGCTTTTCAGTTCGTTATTTCGTCAGTTAAATTTTTTAAGGGTTTTTTTTCATACTACAACACTTTAAAAATACCATTTTGTGTATAAAGCTAAAGAAAAATATTAGAACTAAATTCTAAATAAACAACCCGAACATCAACAAGATAATCATGAAATTATTTTTTCACTAAAGAACCTACTACATTTTAAATAAATATTTTCTAAAAAGCACCTCCAAGAAAACCGGCCAAGTGCGAGTCGGACTCGCGCACGAAGGGTTCCGTACCATTATAGCAAAAAACGGCATAAAAATCACGTTTTTTGTATGGGAGCCCCCCTTCAATATTTTTATTTTGTTTTTAGTATTTGTTGTTATAGCGGCAACAGAAATACATCATCTGTGAAAATTTCAACTCTCTAGCTATCACGATTCTTGAGATACAGCCTGGTGACAGACAGACAGACAGACAGACAGACAGACAGACAGACAGACGGACGGAGCGCGGAGTCTTAGTAATAGGGTCCCGTTTTTACCCTTTGGGTACGGAACCCTAATAAAAAGAGTATTTATCTACTGTAGAAACTCGGCTCTCAAATTATTTTTTCTATAATTCGGTTTATTCCACAATCTAGATATTACGAGCTCAAATAAAGTAACATACTTAGATTTATATCTAAAATCTTTTGTAACACCATTTAATCTTATAAGTAAAGATAGATTATACGAGTACGTAGATACCATTAGTAACGACATCGCAATTTATTCTAGTTATTTTAGTACATCTTAAAAACGCTGTTAGCGATGTGACCGCCATTGTGCATAGAATTAATGTTCTTTGTAAAAAAAGTTGTTGTAACTATTTTGGTGTGCAATAAAGAATATTCTATTCTACTTCAACAATATCTTAGTATTTATAGGAAACTTATATCGTGAAGAGTTATTAATTTTACTTGGTTCCATTTGATCACATCGAAAATATTAAAGGTCCCGTTTTCCCGAAACTTTGACTGTTAATAGGAACGGATTAAAACGTAACGAACGAAGGTTCTGAATAGATTAGGGATATTGTGGGATTATTTAATATGTTGTGAATATTTAAAAGCGTACAAAATATTATTCAATATTCATGACAACCTACATGATTATAAAAGATGTTACGACAATTAAATACTGTCTAATACATAAAACATCTCTTGTACAAAAACTATTGATATTACTATATTCTATAGGTAGTACCCATAGAATATAGTAATATCAGGGTACATTGTGCCCTAGGAGTCCTAGTACTCCGTGGCCAGGACGGGGTCGCCATGCACGGTCTGATGGCGGACCACCGCGTCCGCCATCAGCCGCAGGAGAGGAGGAGTGTCGGTATAGCGTTGGCCGCTCTTCCTATCTCCTGCGGCCGAAAAAATGGTAGGTGGCGGGGCCATTGACTTTAGACCCATCACAGGAGGACCAAGGGTGCCATACACGACCACCCATGTGCTGGTTTGGTCCCTGGGGTGTGAAGGCGGCGTACAGTGTGTCCTGCCGGTTCGCCGGTGATGGGGGATTCTCCCCCGGACAGCTACGGCGGATTCGCGGTGAGTGCCAAAGCGTGCCCGTGTACCCGCGCTAAGCAGCACAGGAGGACACCGTGGTGTTTTAGTGGGTTGGAGTCCACTAGTCTGCTCTATCTCCCTGTGGCAATGTAGTATGCATGAGCATTTCTCCAGGTAAAAACTAAATAAAAATGTCCTAGGAAACAACTGTATCATGGTAAAGGAAAATGGGAAGTTAGAGAAGATATGTTTGAAAGTGCCAACACGCAGTAATTGAGCATTGTGATATTTTTTGTAGTTTCTTCAGCGACGAGAAAAGAATAAAGAGAATTGCATTAAAGGAACAAACCCTATCAAAATTGAATGGTCATGAGAAATCATATTCGAACAAATAAACACATTTCATTTGATTTGAAACAAACGTGTAAGAGCAATGAAGTGGGCCAGGTGAAACTAAATAAAATCTCGTAAAAACCAAACAGTCAGACAATTACAGACTGGTATTTTACTTCAAAAGTAATTAAGCAAAAGCCATAGCCTAGCCATTAATGAACACAACTACGTAAATCGAAATCTCTGACCTTGAACATTGAATTAACAAGTTTACCTTTGAGGCAAAAGGACGTCTCATGTCAATTTAAATATCATTATTTAACGTTAATTTCATTATAATATTATTTCTAACCAGCTCAACATAGACATGAATCTTACTAGATAACGCAAGTCCCTCTATCTGTATAAAATATAAGCGGACGCCTCGCGGTTTCACTCGCGTGGTTCCCGTTCCCGTGGAAATACAGGGATAAAAAGTAGCTTATGTCACCCGGGGATAGTTTAGCTTCCCAATGCTTAAAGAATTTTTGAAATCGGTCCAGTAGTTTTTAAGTTTATTCTTTACATACAAAAATACAAACATACAAAAATTCAAATCTTTCCTCTTTATAATATTAGTATAGAAGTATAGACAAGCATGCCACGTTTTCACACACAATTTAAGAACTTTAATTACCAATGAAAGGCAATGTTTCCATAGTCTCGGTCAACTTATTTGTAGATATTTTCAGCTTAATTCGGCACCATTAGGCATTTTTCTAGATTTTGGGTGATGTCCGGCGCGGATGATGCTAAACGAAACACCTCAAAGGAAATCAAAATGTAAATTTCTTTATTCAATTAGGCCATTAAGCGGCACTTTCGAACGTCAAAAATAAAAATTAAATGTAATAATAATTGATTCTACCGTCCATTCGGAAATGTAGCTTGTTATGGAGAAGAACGGACAAGAAACTCCAAACTTACCCTTTAAAAAAAAAATGTGTTTTACAAGTATTTGGTTACAATAATCTTGTAGGAAAAATACATATATGTGAGAACGATGTAAAAAAAACGCACTTAAAAGCGTCTAGAGTAAAACAAACAATTAAAAATACAATAAATAGGTAATTAAAAACAGGCGGAGGCAGCTAAGATATGACCAATCCCAACTGACGGCGCCCGTTCACGAACATGACACATGGATCGGCACCACTCAGCTCAACCATCATGAAGGGAACCGAATGATCCAACACATGTGCCACCATCAGAGAGACATTAGAAAGAGCATGACACACTCAACTGCCAGGGCGCACTGAAGTCAACGAACGACACATAGGTACAGTAAATGGTAGATTTACAGTTGGTACATAGTACTCACATATGTGCTGTGCAGTTATATAATCCAAAAATAAATTGAGTTTATACAACACAAATATACATTATAATTATTCGTACAGTCTTTAGCAGGTCCAACAATACTTCAGAACTTTTCTGCTTATCACTTGTTTTTGTGCCCTAAATGCTTGGCCCAACGCTATACCAGCTCCACAGCCAGTGGAGCTGGTATAGCGTTGGGCCAAGCATTTTTATCAGCGATGTAATCCCCCAACCTATAATATGCCTGCCTGCATAGTGTGCGTTTTATACAAGTTTTAAATTTCGTCTCATTCAATTCTAGAATGTGTGGCGGTATTTTATTGTAACATTTTATACAGTACCCCCTAAAAGATGACGCTACTTTAGCCAGCCTGAAACCTGGTTGAATTAATTGGTCCCTACTTCTAGTAACATAACTATGTCTATCGCTGTTCTTACTAAAAAGATGTAAATTCTTTCTAACGTACATGATGTTTTCGTAAATATATTGACAAGGTACCGTCATAATGTTAATGTCCTTAAACAGTTCCCTTAGAGAATCGCGCTGGCGAAGATTGTATATCGCTCTGATGGCTCGTTTTTGCAGAACAAAAATTGACTGAATGTCTGCAGCCCTTCCCCATAGTAATATGCCGTAAGACATTATACTATGAAAGTAACTAAAATAGACCAGCCTCGCGGTATCTACATCAGTAAATTGACGAATTTTTCTAACAGCATAAGCCGCCGAACTTAACCGCCCCGCAAGTGATATTAAATGAGGACCCCATTGTAACCTTGAGTCTAGCGTGATACCCAGGAAAACCGTTTTGTCGACGAATTCTAGCTTCTCGTTGTTTAATATAATGTCACAATCATAACTTTTGACATTCGGCAAGGCAAATTTTACACACTTAGTTTTTTTAGCATTCAAAACTAAATTATTAGCAGTGAACCAATCGTCTATTTATGTTAAAAATCAAAGAAGTGTCATCAGCAAATAACACCATGTTCAGTTTGTTTTTCAATAGATGGGGTAAATCGTTAATGTATACTAAAAATAAGAAAGGACCTAAAATTGAGCCCTGGGGTACCCCCATTTTCACGTTCAACCCCAAAGAATTGACACCGTTTATTTGAACTAATTGCTGTCTATCATTCAAATAGGATTTTACTAAATTTAATGCTGATTGGCCTAGCCCGTAATGCTCAAGTTTCAAAAGCAATGTTTCATGATCAACGCAATCAAACGCCTTCGACAAAATTCAAAATCAAAATCTTTTTTTTTATTTCACATAGGCAGGCCTACATGAGCACTTATAAAACGTCGACAAAAGGTGCACGGTTCGGGTTGGTCGTTTCCTATGGAGAAGAACCGGCAAGAAACTCCATCGTTACTCTTTTAAAAATGGTTTGGTTTTACAATATTTCCATGTTATAGCATTAGTACTTAGATATGGGGGGACAACGCAGGCCCGACTTATGACAATAAGTCGTAAGAAACTAAAAAAAATAAAATAAAAAGATTATATATTAAATAAAAAAGTTAACAAATGTTAACTAGCATCAAGAAGGCCTACAATGTTCACACATTCACAAAACAATCGGTAAAAGAATCTATACAAAGGTAAAAAAAAAAATAAGTATAACAAGTCTAAATTTAACGTGTGGCACAAATGTTGTTATCAGTGCTGTAACTATTCTTAGCAAAGGGCTATAAAGATGATTGAAAACCATTGTAAAAAGTCTAATTAAAAGAAGGAAAGAAAAAATGAGATTGAGAATAGTTAGAGACATCCACTTATTTGTGCCGTTTACAAGTTACCGGGGAAGCTGCATGCGCAGAAGGAGCTAAGGCCAAATGTTTTTATCTTCAACGTAATATTCGTCGATTTTATAATATGCTTTGTTAATAAGGATACGTTTGATGTAGTTTTTAACCGACTTCAAAAAAAGAAGCAGGTTCTCAATTCGACTGTTTTTTTTTTTTTATGTTTGTTACCTCAGAACTTGTTACTGGGTGAACCGATTTTGATGATTATTTTTTTTATTTGAAACCTGGTGTTTGTCATGTGGTCCCATTTAATTTTCACCAAGATCTGATAAAGAACTTCGGAGATACACATCAGAACTCTTCAATAAATGACGGCAAATCACTCGGGATAGCTGCAATCGCATTTATGTTTATTGTTTACACCATTTCATAACATAACATCACACTAGTACGCTCTAAAGGGGTACGCAGGTGTAAACAGTTCACCTTGGTATACCCTTATTCGACCGAATTTGTTTAAGTTTCATGTTATTGGGTAAATCTATTCTGGTTTCACTATGGGCATTATTGGTACCTAGCCTATATAAATTGTGTAGCACAACTAAAAAGAGAAAAATAAAAAAACTTTTTACAAAAAATACAACCGACTTCCAAATAAAAAAACAAAAAAGTGAAAAATAACTTCAATTTCGGAAGTCGGTGTCAAAAAACGAAGAAAATAAAACAAGAACACCGACTTCCGAAATTGAAGTTATTTTTCACTTTTTTGTTTTTTTATTTGGAAGTCGGTTTTATTTTTTTTGAACCTTCCATCGGTCAGTTCTATAACTGACTTTGGCAACTTGTTATAAAAGCGTATACTGTTTATAAGAAAAGACTTGCTAGTTTTCGTTAATCTGAATTTGGGTATTACAATTTCGTGCTTACTGCGTATATTTAAATTATGGAAATCGCTTCTAGTTTTGAAAAGCCCCCGATTTTTACGGACATACAAAATACATTCCAAAATATAAAGTGAAGGTAGAGTCAGTATATCGATCTCTTTAAATTTTTCTCTGAGGGACTCGCGAGGACCCATTTTAAAGATTGCGCGGATTGCCCTCTTTTGTAGGATGAAAATTGAGTCAACGTCTGCTGCTGATCCCCACAGCAGAATGCCATAAGACATAATACTGTGGAAATAAGCATAGTATACTAACCTAGCTGTAGCTACATCGGTTAGCTGCCTTATTTTCCTTACTGCATATGCAGCCGAACTTAACCTACCCGAAAGAGTTCTAATGTGCGCGTCCCACTGCAATTTTGAATCGATAGTAATCCCTAAGAATACAGTTTCCGTTATAACTTCAAGATTTTTGCCGTCAAGATTTAGGTTTAGGTCATGTTGTGTTACATTTGGTAAAGAGAACTTCAGACATTTTGTTTTTTTCGCATTCAGTAAAAGATTGTTAGCTGCGAACCATCTTGAGAGAACAATCAGACTTTCGTTGACATTTAAGATATCCGTATCTTGCCTATCTATTTTAAAAATTAGCGAAGTATCATCAGCAAATAGAATTATATCCGATAATTTGGCCATCATAAAAGGGAGATCATTAATGTAAACAAGAAAAAGGAAAGGGCCGAGAATTGAACCTTGGGGCACGCCCATCTTGACTAGAGACCCGGAGGACGTCGCCCCATTAACATTTACTTTTTGCTGTCTATTTGATAAATAGGAAAGCACGAGATCAGCAGATTTTCCACGAATTCCGTAGTGGTGTAATTTACAGATCAGTGTGTTGTGGTCGACGCAGTCGAAAGCTTTTGAGAGATCACAGAAAATGCCAATGGCATCCTGGGACCTCTCCCAAGCCTCCAAGATGTGACTGATGAGTTTTACTCCCGTGTCCGTTGTCAACCTACCTTTCGTGAAACCAAACTGTTGACTATGCAGGATCCCATTTGAATTGAAGTGAGACAACATCTGTTCCAGCATGATTTTTTCATAAATTTTACTCAATGCTGGAAGCACGGATATAGGTCTATTAGAAGGATCACTCTTACAGCCTGATTTGAAAATTGGTACTACTTTACTGTGTTTCATAAGTCAGGAAAAGTGCAGGTACAGGTCGCAGAAGATACCTATGGCATCTTGTCCCTCCTCCCACGCATCAAAGATGTGTTTTATTAAGGTGACACCAGCGTCGGTTGTACAACGTCCTTTGATGAAACCATATTGTTTCTCGTGTAGGATGTTTTTCGTATTAAAATAAATGAGCATTTGATTTAGCATTATCTTTTCAAATACCTTGCTGAAAACCGGCAACACGGATACTGGTCTATAATTATTTGTGTCTTTACTGTCCCCGGATTTAAAAAGTGGTATAACCTTACTATATTTCATTAGATCCGGAAAGACTCCTTGATCTATACACAAATTAAAAATTAAAGCTAAGTACGGCGCTATAGTCTGAATAATGGAGGTACAAACTTTGATGGACATTCCCCATAGATCTTCTGTCAGTTTTATCTTTATTTGCTTAAAAGCTTTTATCACTGTTATTGGGTTTATATGTGAAAAGTTAAATTCAGTCGGGCATGCTGAAACGTTAGCGTGTAATAAACCATAAGCGAGCGACGGCGAAGAATTTAAGGTTTCAGTAGTTTTAATTGGGATGCTGGTAAAGAAATCCACAAATTCCCGAGCAACCTCCTTGCCATCTCTAACAAGTCCATGTGTAGTCTCAAGCGTGTAATCAGTATTATTTCTTTTGTTCCTGTTTGTTTCATTGTTAATAATTTTCCAAACCGTCCTAATTTTATTTTCTGCGAATTTAACCTTATTGCTAATGTATAAAGCCTTAGCTAGTTTACATGAATTTTAAAAAATTCGTGAGTAAGTAGCAACATACTTATTAAAAGTTTCAGTGTTTATATAAGGCTTAAGGCCATACAGCTCGTAAAGTCTTTCCCTACTTTTCCTGATTCCTTTAGTCGCCCAGTCACTGAATAAAAACTTAGAAAAACATTGCTCTCCCTTTTTAACCGATTTGCCAAAAGGAGGAGGTTCTATTTTCAGCTATTTTTTTAATCTTCACCCATTTCTCTGTCAATCGGTTAGTTGTAGAAATCGGTTGTATTTTTTTTTAGTTTTTTGACACGCAACGTACACAAATTTGCGGCATCTAGTTAGATTTACGTCTGTGATCTCAACAGAACACATGAACTACGAAAGTTACTTAACTAATGTAGATCTAATTCAGTGACGACACGACTCTTAGTTCTTAGTACACTTAACTTAATGAACTCTTAAATAAAACATAGAATGATGTTTTAGTAGCGGTAGCACGTGAACTAGCGAACTGAGAAGAGCAATCTTAAACTTAAGGAAATACTAATTTAAGAGCACGTAAGACTGAGTCATAACTTACAAAGTAACTTGTAACTAATAACTTTTATTGGGGTGACAATCTTACACGCGGCCGCACATGATCGCAAGTCACCAACGCACCTGGAAAATGTTAGTACAAGAGGCATTCTTAGTGCGTTGACTTAATGTCCTATAACCCCTAGATGGGGCAGAGGGCGTTCACAGATGTCCTCCATCGCGATCGGTCTTGAGCTTCGCGCTTCACCTCGCTCCATGTCATTCCGATGCTCGTCGCTTCTGCCAACACGGTACGACGCCAGGTTTGACGGGGACGGCCACGTTTTCTTTCCCTTGGGGATTCCAGTCTAAAGCTTGCTTGGGTATGTGATCGGGATCCCTTCGGAGCGTGTGGCCAATTCATCTCCACTTGCGACGCTTGATCTGGCGGTTGATCGGGCTCTCATGGCATTTGAAATTGGTTGGTGCGTTACTATCCTATAAATAAAGCTAAAATTCTACTAATATTATAAATGCGAAAGTTTGGACGGATGGATGATGTGTGTTACTGAATCACGCCAGGACAGCTGTACGGATCGGGATGAAATTTGGCAAACAGTTAGATTATAGTCTGGAATAGCACAAAGACTTTTCATCCCGGGTTTAATGTTCCCTTGCCGTTTGCAGAAGCTAGTGCCTCAATACCTGTAATTACCCTTATTTATTATATACTTTATTATCCTATTCTTCAAATGCTTGGCAGCAAAAATAGGTAGGATTGTAGCAATACTACTTCCCCGGGCGAACTTCAAACACCCCTAGGAACAACTACTACACTCAACTCTGCCCCTTCCTCTTGTATCTCCTCTCTCACTCTCTCCCCTCATTTATTTAACTACAAAATGTTCCTCATATTCCAACAAAACACAAACTGTTATACCATTATAATATTTCCTAAATGAGGTTTGGTTCGTAGCCCGGAGCTACGCCGTAGCACCGTAGGACCGAGCGCTTCGTAGCCGCGTAGCCGAAGGGCGTGTAACTGGATTTCAGTAACGCTCAGCCGTAACTGAGTCAATTAATGGTGACGTCACTCACGCCACCTCTCGTAATACTATAATGATAAACGGTACATCGATCGGTGATGCGGCAAACAATTTTAAATGTATTGGCTTGTTTACGAGGGTTTGAGAAAAGAATAGACTTTCAAAGTTTTTTAAAGGGTGGCTTCAAATATTGAGATGTGAAAGATTTATTGCAAGTGTATAGTGATTAAGAAGGCTTTACTGAATTGGTGAATATAATTCAGACAATTTTTTTATTTGTCATACTCTACTTAATCCTGTTAGGACAACAACTGCCGCGTCACTGCCACACAAATGCATAATGAAAAATTATAAGCGCACGCACACATGGCGTTGCACACAATGAGTTAAACTATCCATATCATAGTCCGCATAACCACAACCAATAATCAATAAACTATGTGAAACATTTTCGATAACAATTAAAATCCGTTAAAGTTATTTATAATAATTATGATGTCGGCGGTGGGTGAACAGAGGAATAAATGGGTATTTGCTAATGAGTGCGGTCAGCGTGCTGCCGGCTCACGGAAACTATTCAATGTACGCTCCTCAGTATGTGTACGAGGGATGTTGGCGAGGAGTGTGCACACTACTTACATAGCTAGTTTCTTAGCTTCGCTACGCATCTTTCTTCGGACCGCCTCGCTACCGCATAGCTTCGGTGGTCACAGCCACATATTTTCACAGCTTCGCTACGCATTCTCGCGCAGTCTCCTTGCAGGCGCAGGAACGTTAAAAACTCGCACTCGCGCTTTGTATCAATATCGTCACAAAGGGTGTATGTCAGCTTATTTTTGCCAACTTATCTATGCAATAAAAAAAAAAATAGCATCGCTCTTTTTTTGCATGGCACAATAGTTTCGCGTTTTTGGGTATCATAATATAATATTAGCGCATTAGAACTATAATCCTGCTAAAAATGTGTCTTCTATAAAAACCTTTTTAACAAAAAATCAAACCGACTTCCAAAACAAAACACTTAACGTTAATAAACGTTTTGACTTTGACACTTAAAAGCGAACAATTACTTTCTTTTCCGAAGTCGGTGTCTTTTGTACCCATAGTTTTCCGTTATTCGACACCGACTTAGGAAAAGAAAGTTATTTTTCACTTTGAAGTGTTTTGTTTTGGAAGTCGGTTTTTTTTTTGTTGTTTTTTTTTTATTTTCCTCTTTTTAGTTTTGGTAGGTACCTCGAATTAACATGGAAATCATTTATAGCCAAAGTATATCTCATGACGATTACAATAAGCCCAAACACAACTAGGATAAATTGTTTGACTTCGGAGTTCCAGTGGCCTTTTTGGTCTTCTTCATCAGTTCCACTTCACCAAATGTTACTTTCTGAGAGCAAATGATTGCATTATTGATGAAAATACCAAAATCGCTATATGTATGTATGCCAATAATATTTGAGGAGTTCCTTCGATTTCTCTTAAATCCCATCACCAGATCCTGATCATGGTACTACACTTGGGATATCTCCATTCAAACAAAAAAATAATCATCAAAATCGGTTCATAAACGACGAAGTTATCCGCGAACACACATAAAACAAAAATATATATACGGTCGAATTGAGAAAGCTCCTCCTTTTTGGGAAGTTGGTTAAAAAATAAATGTTCTTAATTAAATATTAAACGCAGTGGTAAAATATAGGTTAAAACAATAAGGAAACATAAATAAAAGGTCCTTTCATAATAATTAACCTCAACCATCCGGCGGCATCCGGCACGGGTCGGATTCTAAGTTTATTTTGCATCAAAATACGCAACGTGGCATTTACTTAATAAAGCAATTAAATCTATTCACTGATAAGCAAAGCACAGCCTAAGTCGCTGGATCTATGTAGAATCATTCAATTTTGCATTTTGTTTGGTCTGTATTACTGACTACAGATAGTTGTTTCGGCTCTGGGTGTTGTGTATGTGAGTTTATATGTTTGTAAACGCACCCACGATACAGGAAGAAATTCCTCGTGTGGGGCAACGTAGATATAAAAAAAACGAAAAACAAATTGAAAGTGAGCACTAAGGACAGATATTTGAAATCTCATATCCTAAAGGGAATAAATTGGCATGAAAGTTTGTAAATATTGGTAAAGGAAAATCTCATCAAAATGACGAAAACACTGCTTGTGACGTAAAAACCAAAAATTTAATGTATGAAACATTATCTACTTTCGTCTGTTTTTAAAGTAGATTTAACTCATTTCCATCCCATATGAAACTTGGTTCCAAACATAACCTAATATACTATCTAAACTGCATATCATTGGCTGCAACACTCGTAACACTCGTTTATAACTCTAATGTTGTGCGCTGTCAACTTACGAGTCCGTACGACTTTGCGACGCCGACACGACAGGGTACAATTTATCTTCGTGTGACACTGTTGGAACATAGGTTACTTAAAGTTCATTCAAGTCCCTGTGTAGAAAGTTAAATAGGAAAAGAAACGTAATGTATACCTATACTGAAGAGATGTTACTGAATAGTTTAATAAATGATGCCTGTATTTCGTTACATTTTACCACTTAGATCCGTGATTTTCAAACTGGGGGGCGCGTCCCACTATGGGAGTGGGACACCATGTATAGGGGGTGCGAGTGGATAGTACTCCGTCTCTCGCGCAATCTTGATATTGCTAATGATCTACGCTGTGCACTTTCTTCTAGAATCTTGTCATGACCATACATGGGTAATATAAAATTTATGCAAAACGACCTCTATACTTCCTTTCATAATATTTTCCTTCCTCTTCATAACCTTAAGATTGTTTGTATATAACTGTTTGTTACCTAAATACAAACACAAATACTAAAGGGGGCGAGGACGTGGGGTTTCCTTTTCGAAATAGGGAGGCGTAACAAAAAATACTTTGCGAAACGCTGACTTAGATACTGAATTAATTGTTCTTTTTAGTTGGAAAACAAGGATATAACAGCACGCATGTATGCTTGTTAAAACTTAATCAAGTAGTAGATATGCCTAAAGACTTTTCTTGCATCCAAAAATATTTCTGATTACAACTGTTCGATAAGACTTAACATTCCGGCCACTCTGTGTTATGATATTTTTTTCTTCTTTTAACCTATTCAGTTCGTCTGTTGGGCAGAGATGCAAACCGTAAGGAGCTAGTTGTAGATTCCGCTGAAAAAGATTTCCGGCAGGCTTATTACGTATCTTTTGCAAGAACTAAACGATAGCGATCAAACGCTTTATGTCATATAAGTCGGAATTACCTGCAGTGTAGGTATGGCAGGTCCCACATAATCGTTTGCTAATCGTTCGCTGTTTGTCAAATGCACTTATTTAAAAAAAAAACCGCCAACAAATCTAAAACTTTTGCATTAAAGAGCAGTTATTGCGCAAAAATCGCTGTCGTTTTGCTCTTGCAAAAGATACGTAATAAGTCTGCTGGAAAGACTTGGGCAGGATTGATAATTTTGATTTTAGATTGTTTTTTTTTTGTATGCGAACCTCTATATTTAACAAGTAATATAAATCAGCTCCTACTTGATGACTACAATAATATGATGAATATAAGCTGCCTTGTACACATAACCGCTGTAAACACGTGTTCTGCTCATAACCTAAGCCCATTACCTATTAATCTGACGGACCCATATCAAATCCTCTGACATGTACAGATCGATAACAACAGACTGGCTATAGATATTATAAATATTGGCGTCGATTCCTCAAGCTTTATAGTACGACACACGTTAAAGTTTTCTTCGCTAAACGTCAGTTACGATCACTTTACCATGCCATATTATTTTTAACCGACTTCAAAAAAAGGAGGAGGTTCTCAATTCGTCGGAATCTTTTTTTTTTTTTTTTTATGTATGTTCCCCGATTACTGAAAGACCCCGGGACCGATTTCAAAAATTCTTCTTTTGTTTGAAAGGGTATACTTCCTAGTTGGTCCCATAATCATCAGGTCAGGATCTGATGATGGAATCCTAGAGAAATCGAGGGAACTCCTCAAATATTATAGGCAAACATATAGCGATTTTGGTATTTTCATCAACAATGCAATCATTTGCACTCGGAAAGTACCATTTGGTGGAGTCGAACTGATGAAGAAGGCCACAGATGGCCACTGGAACTCCTAAATGCTAAATATGTCACGGGCATAAGATATCTCGAATAGTAAACCGACTATAATGAAGCAAATACTTATAAATAAATGGTACTGATGAAAATGGCACCATCGAACTGATCTGATGATGAAGCCGGAAGGTAGGCACTGGAACTCTAATATAAAACAATGTATCCTAGTCGTGTTTGGGCTTATTGGAATCGCAATGAGATGTACTTTGGCTGTAATCATGTTAATTGCAGGTACCTACCAAAACTAAAAAGATAAAAATAAAAAACTTTTTAACAAAAAATCAAACCGACTTCCAGAACAAAAAACTACAAAGCAAAAACTAACTTTCTTTTCCGAAGTCGGTGTCGAAAAACTGAAAAAAAATGGGTACAAAAGACACCGACTTCGGAAAAGAAAGTTAGTTTTTGCTTTGTAGTTTTTTGTTCTGGAAGTCGGTTTGATTTTTTGTTAAAAAGTTTTTAAGTTATAAGATAGTAATTCAGCGACTTGAATTGTCGCAAAAAACGGCGAAATAATCACGTTTGTTGTATGGGAGCCCCACTTAAATATTTATTTTATTCTGTTTTTAGTATTTGTTGTTAAAGCGGCAACGGAAATAAACAAACACAATAAATACATCATAACAACAACGTACAATGCAACGTAATAATACATCTGTGAAAATTTCAACTGTCTAGCTATCACGGTTCATGAGATACAGCCTGGTGACAGACGGACAGATAGACAGACAGACAGACAGATCCTCGGGGAGGGCTGGATTGACCCAACGCGAATGTATACGTACATCCGTGGTGGGGCGACCCGGACTGCCAGGCACTTCTTCTCATGCAACCGAGCGGGTGGGCAGGTTGCGGATAGCCCGACTCCGGCTGCGGGACCGACCACTGGCTGCTACATCAATGCCAGTGGGTGGTCCCGCGGTCGGGGCATCTCCCAAAGAGATCCCGGACAAGAGAAGTTCCCGAAAGTCAAAATCCCAGGCTTAGGGTAACCCATATACCTCATCCTATGTGCCCATCTCCCAACAAAGCCATCCCTCCCTATCCGTACAGATCCCGTCAATCCTTAAATCCCTAGGTCAATTCCCAAGCCTAGGGTGACCCCCAAGAAACCCACACCCACATCCACAAAATTCCTTCCCTCCTATCCCTCAGTCCCGTCGCTCCCAGAGGAAGGGTAACCTCGGTTCCAAAAAAGCCCACCCCCCGACAAATGAAAAATGCAGAACGACGAAAATATTACCCAGGTGGGTCCCGGCCAAGCCGGGGAATCCCACACCGCCTCGGCGGTTAGCTCCCAACGTAATATGGGGGGAGCATCAATCTGCAACGTAGAGTCCCTGATGCCGCGCTTCTCTGCGCGGATGGCAGCTGATCTAGCGCCCAACCCACAGGCTGCGAATAACGCGCCCACAAACCCGACCCTGGCTGCGACCAACGCGCCAATACCCACGACACGGGGCATGCCTCCCGCGAACCTCTGGCAACAGAGCGTCATGCGGAGCAGCTCCACCCGCACGAACAATGACCCAGACCGACACAATAAGACTGACACGGGGAAGGATGACAGACCTGGCAGCTCTACCACTCTCACGGCTGTAGTCGATGAAGTACGCCTGGAAAAGCGCGGAAAAATCCCAGCCCGAGAACAGGAAGTAGGCGACCGAAAGCGTAGTTCTCGCGAAGGCAACAGCCAGCGCGAAGCGCGATCGGACGCTGAAGGGTGGGTACGTGTCCAGTCACGAGTACGCGCAGAGCGCGGAAAGGGGCCGGACACGGGGCTACGCGACCGGCCGCAAGCACGCGAAGGGGAAACCCTGCGCGACAAGCGGCCGGACGCGGGGCCACACGACCAGCCGCAAGTACGCGCAGGGGAAACCCAACGCGAAAAGCGGCCGGACGCGGACCCAAGTGAGCGGGGGCAGGTACGCGAAAGGGCAACCCTACGCGAAGAGCCTCCGCAAGCGGTAGTACCTACCGGGCCCGACGCCCGACCCCAAGACACCGACACAACTTACACTCGACCGAGACACAAAAGGGGCAAGCGCTCCCATGCCTCACGCCGGGCGTTGCTAGCATCCAGCGCCCAGCCAGGCACCTCAAACCCGAAGCCTGTACCGAGTGGAACGGGGCCGGGGAAGAGGACGCGCCCCGACGACACGGCCTCACCTAGTACGCTCCAGGGGGACGCGAAGCGTGCGAGGGTTCACTCCGCACAGGAGGGGCAGAGGACCTACGCGCGGGCCACTAAGGACATTCCTGCGCGACTGGCCGTAGCAATCTGCCTACCCCACCCCAGTAGGGAGCTAACTAGGGATGAGGCCGAACACATTAAGACCGCCCTCGAGGACAGACTAATGGACTCGGACCCGTCGACGCCACTCCCGGCTTTCCGCGGATACCCACGGGTAGCGGAGGGCACGGTGCAGATATGGTGCGAAGACGACAACGCCCTGA
The DNA here is from genome assembly GCA_964057195.1 of Orthosia cruda. NCBI lineage: Eukaryota > Metazoa > Arthropoda > Insecta > Lepidoptera > Noctuidae > Orthosia > Orthosia cruda. The sequence goes on along the minus strand of OZ059830.1, from coordinate 14,225,297 downwards.
CCTGGCTGACCCAAAATGTGCCCCACATCAGATTGCCCGAAAATAACCAGACACTGACGGTGCTCAGACAGACCGACGTACCCACCCGTGTTCGAGCATCGCTCTTCGTCCCTCGCTACAGAGGTGACGTGAACAAGCTCCACGGCATTCTGATACGCCAGAACACTTGGTACGACATTACAAGGTGGTCGTTGTACAGGGCAACTGCCATCGGTGGCGACCGTTACGGGACTTACCTGACCCTGGGGCTGCCACCGGAGGAAGCTGAAAAGGTCCTGGGGCGGGAGCGACGGATATCGTACCTGTTAGGGTCGATATACGTGCGCTTCTGGCCCACGACCCGCCCTGCCGACACCCAGACCGACAGTACACAGACGACGAAACCGACGACGACGACACAGACGGGCGACACGGACATTGCCCAGCTCGAGGAAGAAATGGCCCGAGCGGCAATGGCCGAAGACGACGACGCCATACCGGCCGCATCACCCGGCTGGAACGACCAACTCCTGGCCTCGTCGCCGGGGGATATACACGACGAACACCGGGAGGTGGAGACGGAGGGACTATCCGATGGATCCGTCTCTGATTAACCCCACTCCACCTCCACCAGTCCCCCTCAACATCATCCAAAATAACCTCCAGCACAGCCAGACTGCCACGGCTAGCTTACGCAGGGCACTGGAGGTTAAACACCGAACCATCGCACTGATCCAAGAGCCGTGGATCAGGAATAACAGAATATGTGGCCTCGGTAACATCGGAGGTAAGATTATTCTCAACACACACGGCTCAGATAAGCCAAGAACCTGCATCTACATACCCAAAGAAATTCCCTTTACGACACTGACTCAATTCTGTTCCAGAGACCTGACATCTGTCAGGCTCCATACCGAAGGTAGCGATCCAGACGTTGTACTGGCCTCGGCATACATGCCAGGCGAGGACACAGACTGCCCGCCAAAGGAGCTGGCTGACCTGGTACAGCACTGTGAGCACGCCAGCCTAGACCTGATCATCTGCACCGATTCGAACGCCCACCACCCGCTCTGGGGCAGTGTCACACCGAACTCCAGAGGAGAGGTACTATCCACCTTTTTATTCTCTACTAATCTTAACATTGTAAACCGCGGCACAGAACCCACTTGGGTCACGGCTCGTGGACAAACGATCATAGATTTAACACTCGCTACAGAAAACGCGACAAACCTTATCACAAACTGGCACGTATCCGATGAACCTTCTTGCTCAGACCATAGAAGGATCCGCTTTACACTAACTACAAACACTAAAACACCCGCACCAAGGCGAAACCCAAGGCGTACTAACATTCCCGGGTTCAAAAGCCTTCTGGCTTCACTATTAGCTGGACATTTAGCACTGGTAACCGTAAGGGACCAAGCACAATTAGAACACACTGTAACAGAATTATCCAAATACCTAACAGAAGCTTACCACGCATGCTGCAAATCAAGAACGCCACAAAGCAGGAACGAGAGGAACCCCTGGTGGAACGCTGAACTTGGTAAACTCAGAGATGCGCTGCGTAAGCAATTTAACAGAGCAAAAAACACGAGACTCCCGGAAGACTGGGAGATATACAAAGAGACCCAATATGCATACAAAAAACAGACCAGAACCGCCAGGAGGAAGGCATGGCGGCAATTCTGTGAATCCATTGAAACAAATAATGAAGCCGCAAGGGTACGGAAGATCCTATCAACTGATCAGGACCGATCCCTCGGCGCGCTCAAAAAACCCGACAACTCATATACACAAACCGACTATGAAACCAGCAAGGTCCTCCTCGAAACTCACTTCCCGGACTGTCAAGTCCTGGAGGACAGGACGTGGGAAGCTGAACCCGAATGGACCCCAACGGAACAAGACTGGTCAAGAGCCCATAATATAGTAACAGTAGACCGAATAAAATGGGCTATCAACACCTTTCAGCCATACAAGTCGGCGGGGCTGGACGGCATCTTCCCAGCCCTGCTACAGTGGGGAGTAGATTATCTAACGCCATGGCTGCTGGAGATCTATCGGGCCTGCATTGCACTTAGATACATACCTCTCGGATGGCGCGAGGTGAAAGTCATCTTTATACCTAAACCTGGGAAACCTGATTACACACACCCCAAGGCATATAGACCTATAAGCCTCACATCCTTTCTACTGAAAACACTCGAAAGACTCTGTGACAGGCACATCCGTGATGGGCCTCTGCGGGATAAACCGCTGCACAAACAACAACACGCGTACTCCACAGGCAAATCAACAGAATCGGCGTTGCACAACGTGGTTTCTAAAATTGAATGCGCAGTGGACCACAAATGCTCAGCACTGGCTGCCTTCATTGACATCGAGGGCGCCTTCGATAAGACTATGTTCAACAGTATAAACACGGCCCTCGACAGACACGGCATAGACCCGACCCTTGGAGGCTGGATCACTAATATGCTCAAACTGAGAGCGGTTCAAGTCACGGTAAACGACACCACAAGGGCCATCGTCGCGAAGGGCTGTCCGCAGGGGGGCGTCCTTTCGCCACTTCTGTGGAACCTGGTAGCTGACAGCCTCATCAAAACACTCAACGACAAAGGTTATTTCACCGTTGGCTACGCGGATGACATAACAATAATAATAAACGGGACACACGAAAACACCCTATGCAATCTCATGCGTCAAGCCCTCAAAATAGTAGAGGAATGGTGCAACGAGCACCAACTCTCAGTGAACCCCACAAAAACTGAACTAATTCTCTTCACAAAAAAGAGAAAACCGATGACACTGCAACTACCGCGTTTCTTCGAAACAACCCTAAGCCTTTCAACCGAAACCAAGTACCTGGGTATTTATTTGGACAAAAAATTGAATTGGGCAAAACACATGAATCATATCATCACAAAAGCCAGCATATCGCTGTGGCAGTGCAAACGACTGCTAGGCAGGAATTGGGGGATTAGCCCCATGGTCACCTACTGGCTATATACCACAGTCATCCGACCAATCATAACATATGGCTCGCTGGTCTGGTGGCCCAGGACAGACCTCAGCACAGCCCAGAGAGATCTCGAAAAACTACAGCGGTTCGCCTGCGTTGCAATCACCAGTAGTATGAGAACCACACCCACTGCCGCCCTACAGGCAATGCTAGGACTGCCACCTCTACACCTAATTGTGCGGGAGGAGGCAGCCCTGGGCACCTTCAGACTTCACCTATTAGGTTCCCTAAATAAAGACTCCAGAATTAAGCACACACGCATAAAAGAAGAAGCGATCAAGCGTAAACCGATGCTAGCATCACCATGCGACAAAGCCCCAAAAACACACCACTTTCATAGGCACTACAACATAATACTCACAGAGGAAAGATGTGACTACTCTGGCCTGAAAGAGATGAGAATATACACCGACGGATCGAAAACTGACTCCGGTACCGGAGTCGGAGTCTTCTCACACGATTTTAATATAAAGATATCCAGACCGCTAGGAGAGTTCAATACCGTCTATCAGGCGGAGTGTGTGGGCATCATACAAGCGGTCCATGCCTTAGAAGCCAGGAAGGTTACGGACACCCACATACGGATACTCTCCGACAGCGCATCAGTCCTCCAATCCTTACAAAAAAAATACATAACATCAAAACTAGTACTAGAATGTCACAACGCACTAGAACAGATAACTGTATCTAGCCGTAACACGGTGACACTACAATGGATAAAGGGACACAGCGGATCGCTGGGTAACGACGCGGCTGACGAGCTTGCGAGACGCGGATCCAGCTCTGCGGTCTACGGACCCGAGCCTATTGTACCCATCCCATTCAACCAAATACGCAGGTGGCTACAGGAATTCACCCAGACACAGGCGGAGAACTGGTGGGCCTCGGCACCGGGCTGTAGGCAAACGAAAGAAGCTCTGCCATCCTTGGACAGTAGGCTCACCAGGCGTCTTTTACGCCTGGACAGGAATGGCCTGCGCCTGGTGACGGGGACCATCACGGGACACTGCTCACTCAACAAACACTTCCACACAATAGGCATAACGGACAGTCCTCTATGCAGAGCATGCATGGAGGCCGAGGAAACCGTCGCGCACGTTCTCTTAGAGTGCACAGGTGTCACACAGATAAGAACACGAACCCTCGGGTCACCCAGATCTTACACGGATGTTTTGAGGAAACCAGGAGCTCTAATTGACTTCTGGAGGGAGGTGGGCTGGTTGGAATGACCACCCAACGGCCGCCATGGCCCACGTACAAAGGTCCATTAAGGGACTAAGTGCGGAAACCAAACCCCCCTAACATAGATAGAACATAGACAGACAGATCGTGAAGTCTTATTAATAGGGTCCTGTTTTTACCCTTTGAGCGCGGCACCCTAAAAAGCAATGTCTAGTTTTTTAGGGTTCCTTACCCGAAGAGTCCAAACGGAGCCTGCTGTCACTACTCACGTGTCCAGCTGTGCAGTCGGAGGATACTTATGATTTTGGTAAGCCAGCTCGCCCCGCCTCCACAGCATATTTTTTAAGTTAAAAATAGTAATTTAATGACTTGAATTTAGACAAAATTATGCAAAAATTCACAGATCAAAGAACAAAAAAGCAATGACTAGATTTTTAGGGTTCCATACCCGCAGGCTTCAATTCTGTCACTCACGTGTCCTGCTGTGCAGTTGGAGGATACATTTGGTTTTGGTCAGCCAGCTAACTAATATGTATCCTCCGAATGCTCAGTATGATTTTCTTCTTGTTTACGTCTTTTTAATTCGCTTCGTAAGCAGTCGGGTTTTTATATTTTTAACTAACTTTCTTTGTCTCTATCTTCATCACATCAACGAAGGAACCTTTAAATTGCTTGTCGTACTTTACACAGATAATACAAATATAAGAGAAATCCTTAATAATAAGGCTATTACACAATACAAGTAGCGGCTGATCCAATTTATTTGAATAGATTAATTACAACGCCGGCGTCGTCAAAGAGTTTGGTACATAACTGCTTTCTGTTAAAATCACAGCAGCTTAGTAAATTTATGAAATCAAAATAATAAGATGCTGACACCGACCTAAAGTGGGGCACTTTCGAACTGCAAATAATATAAAGAGATAAGCTATGAATTAATGCTCATGTCATTTATTGCAAAACAAAGCACATTTAATTGATTTCTTCGAATACACACACAATAAAATACAATTTTAAATTCTGCTCTAGATATGAGACGATTAATTTTATCTATCGACGTTGGCAAGTAAACGAAATATGGTTTTTAGAAGGTAGGTATAACAAGTCAGTTTAATGTTAATTTTTTTTCTAAAAGGATATTCAAAGTTTTTTCAAAATTATTCTCCGTCCAGCCGTTTGTTTTACATTTGACAGATGCACGCTTGCGAAGTTTTATAATTATGAACAGGAAATCATCACAAAATACGTAAGCGGCTGTTGTGAAATCATAGACGGTAAAATTTAAAATTTCATGGACGTAATGAAGCGACGTGAGCCGACGTGCTTTTTATATTTACTTACCAGTAAATATTGCTGGTTAAATTTTAAAAGATGATTTTTGGATTTATAAATATAGAAAAATCGCAAATAAAATAACTAAAATACATATTGAATTTGCAAAATAATAAACACATTGATTCTGTTATTGGTATTTACCACCTGTATGTGGATTATGGATGAAATAAATTTAATTTCAAACAATACGAAATGGTAAGTAAAAATTAAATAACAATGTTTTTAATCGATTAAAATTTCTTCATAGATAAAGTCGATTGTTATAAGAAATCGAATCACTACCGCATTATTTCATCACTAAATGATTAGGCTTTGCGCTGTCAAATGTAAAATTACAGGAAAAACAAAACCTTTTAGAGAGTTTTACGCTTGTCGTCGCCTGAACATTTAGGACGAGACTCTCACGTCTACGTTTAAATAACGAAGTTAGCTCAGTGTTCAGTGATTCCGGTGATCACGAAGGTCTTATTCAATTTGTTTTATCGTGAGATCTATTTACAGCCACATTGGCTTTTAATAGAAAGGTTATCTACTGATTTTTGAGTCTTATTTTTGGTATAACATTCAACAGTTTCTTTTGAAGTTAGCAACTTCTATCGGTCGTTAGTACTCTTGAGTGAGCTATAAAGTTTGTATTACAAACATCTACTTCTTTAAATACCAAGTTAGTTTTGAAGAAGTAGGCCAATTATTCGTATATCATAAACTGAAGCCTTTTTCTCATGGGGTAGGCAGAAGCTACAGAACGCTGTCTGCTACGATCCTTACTACTTTTACTTTGTTTAAATTTATACATCTAAATCCAGAAATCGAATTCGAGTTCAAAAATGTAAACAAAGAAATGTCATAGTCAAAGTGACAGTTCAGGGGTTGTCAACATTTCCCTAGTAATTCAAATTAAGTATTTTTAACCCCCGACGAAAAAAGAGGGGTGTTATAAGTTTGACGTGTGTTGCTGTGTATCTGTGTGCCTGTGTATCTGTGTGTCTGTCTTTGGCATTATAACGCCTCAATGGATGGACCGATTTTGATTTAGTTTGAAAGTTTTTGTTTGAAAGGTGATTGTGTCGAGAGTGTTCTTAGCTATGTTTGAATAAAAACGGTTTAGCTGTTCAAAAGTTATGGGCTTTTTACTGTTGGAATCGGGATGTTTTCGCAAGATAAATGTGTAGGGGATTTTTAAATTTTGCTTGTTTATTTAGTGTTTTTGGAAAAACGCTAAAGCAGCTCGTCAAAATTAAAAATATGATAGCATAAGGTAATTCCTAATATTATAGGTACCTAAGGTAAATTGGATTTGGTTTTTGGCTGATTTCTTTTTTGTTCTGTTCATAATTGTCAGGGCAAGATTTGTGTGTAAGAAATTTATCATTTATTTAATTAGTAAAAAGCACCCATGCGAAGCCGAGGCGTTTTGTTAGTTGAAAACACTAAATGAAGTCCAAATGTTTAAGACCACTGCATTATTGCCCGTAGTTTAAAAATATTTTTCAAGATTTTATTTCAAACAGTTATATTTAATTCTTGGATTGTAGTTTATATCACTTTAAAGTTGATAACTGTGGGCGGGTGGTGTGGATATTATATTTTAACTGTTTAAGATATGCCTAGAATTTTAGCACTATGGTATAGTACTTTTTGGCAAACTGCACAATTGTGGTTATTATTTAAAATTGGCAACATCTTTGTTTACATTTTTGATCTCGAATTCGATTTAGTTTTAGTCAAACACGCCTGCCTGTTGTGGATACTATCAGAAATAGAACCCTTAAAACATATAAGCAGATCGAGCAAGCAACAATGAATAAATAGCAGCATAAAAACTAACATAAGCTTGGTATAATACAAATTCAATACTGAAACTTGTTCAATAAATATTTATCAGCAAATGAACACAAAGCGATGAACAAAGTCACTCGCGCGCCGAAGTCAAGGTCGGTTGTGTTGTGCTCGTGCAACGCGCGAAGTACGTTGACGCACGGTGTAATAATGTCTCAAGTGTTAAAATGTAACGTTTGCAATATCGTCATTGACGAATTATTAGCTTATGTGCAAAACAAAATTTCTGTAATTGATGAAGAAACGCTAAAGAGAATATGTGTGTCTGCATTCACTAGCAGTGAAATCAGCAAATCAAAGTCGTTGTTATTCGAATCGCTGCCAACGGATCAACGTAAAATCACAAGAAAAAGGAAAGGGAAGGAAGAAAGAGACCTAGACGACATCGTTAGTGTGTTCAAAAGTACAGATCCGGATGTGATTCCAGTTTTTGTGGCAAAGGTGCTTGAAAAACTACCCCCAATATTGTTCGATCATCTTGATTGCACTAAACTACTTAAAGATATACTGAAGTTAAACTCAGAAATTGAAAATATCGTCAATACTTATGCTACTGTCAAACAGCTTGAGGATCTAAGAGCAGATATACGTGATTTAAAGCACGCATCACTACCTCCACCAAGTTATCCGTCTGGGTATGTGAATATGAGACGGGGTGCTTGGAATCAGGAGAGTGGGCCTATAGGGATGACTTTGAGCCACAACTACACCTCGGACGAACATGACGTGCAACAGTCGCATACTAGTAAGCAGAAAAACTCCCCCACATCGATGCCGTCCCCTGATAATAATTGTCAAGTGGGTATTGTGTGTACGCCGTTACCGCGAGTCATGCAGAAAGATGAGTCACCTAGCGTACCCGTCGCGGCGGCGAAGTCGGTGGCGCAGGCGGTCAGCTGTGTTGGAGGTTTGGAGGGGCGAGACAGGCCGTTATCTAAGATTGCTAGCCCAATTATATCCAAACACACAAAACGAGTTGAACAGAAACCTAATGAGAATATCGTTGGTCAAGTTGTGCGTCAACTACCCGAGATCGCAAAAACAAATTGTGAAAAGGAAGATACTCCTTGGCAAACTGTAAATAAGAAAAGAAAACATAAGTACAGGTATTTGGGCGAAAGAGGAAAAGCTGAGCCACCAATATCTTCCTTTAAAGCTGCCAATAAGAAAATACCTATTTTCATAACAAATGTGCATCTTGATACGTTGGAATCCGATATAGTAGACCATATAAAATTAAAAACACAGGAGAGGGTATTCCTTGAAAAGATCAACACGAAAAAAGTGTTGGATCACAAAGCTTTCAAATTCTTTGTGTCGGAGTCTAAAGTGGATATGTTTTTAGACGAAACTACATGGCCTGAGGGTATTATCTTTAGGCGCTTCGTTCACTATAAATATCGAAAGGCGGACGAAGGGTCCGCTGCATTCGGCCCAGTGTCCTCTGATAATGGATAGTACGACCTATAAGTTTGCCAGCTATAATTGTAAGAACGTAAAGAGTGCGCTCAGCGATGTTCAACGTTTATGTGACGAGTGTGTACTGATAGCACTACAGGAAACTTGGCTGCTTCCAGAAGAGTTGGCGTATCTGAGTTGCATAGATAGCAGATTTGGTTCCAGTGGGACATCGGCTGTTGACACGACGGCGGGCCTAATGCGCGGCAGGCCTCACGGTGGGACGGCGCTGCTGTGGAATACAAGTGTTTTTCCTAGTGTTACAGTGATAGACTGCGATAATCCGCGTGTGTGTGCTATTCGTGTTAATGCGGCCGATAGTCCATTGATAGTAGTGTGTGTCTATATGCCGACAAACAAATCAGACAACCTGCCGATGTTTACTGATTGCATAGGAACTGTAAGTGCTATTAGTAATGACTATGTAAACGAACCTATTTTTATTTTAGGGGATTTCAATGCTCATCCTGGAGAATTATTTTTTTAATGAGTTGAATATTTTATGTGATGATTTTAATTGGGTAATTTGTGATGTTAATATGTTAGGATTGACCTCGGAAACATTTACCTACATAGATCAAGCCTGTGGGTCGAAGCGCTGGCTTGATCATTGTGTTATGTCGCAATCAGCTGTTGTCTCTGTGTGCAATGTGTACGTTAATTATGACGTGCTGTGGTCGGACCATTTTCCCGTGATATGTGAATGTAAACTAGAACATTTGACTCCTCTTAGAATTGCGTCATGTGTCACTGACAATCGGGTCATGTGGGGCGAAAAAACCGCAGACGACATCACACAATATCGAACTGAATGTCATAAACGTCTCAGACTTATTGATTTTCCGAATGAATTTCGAAGGTGTAGTGATCAGTACTGTAATGACCTGACTCACAGCACAGTTATTGACAAAATGTACTCCGACATCGTGCTGGCGGTATCACAGGCTGCGGTGGGGAACCGGGGGGGCAAGCGTAAGCAGAGTAAACGTCCACCTAGAACCATTGTTGGATGGAGTAAAATTGTGAGCGACAGTCACGGGGCGGCCAGGGCGAGTTTTCGGGAATGGCGGTTGTGTGGTAGTCCGACTACTGGTGTTATGTTTGCTAAAATGTGTGAGACCAGAAAAATATTTAAGTCGCGTTTAAAATGGTGTCGGAACCATCAAAACCAGCTACAAATGGATGTTCTGGCAGCTAAACATAGCACGAAGGATTTTAAGGGGTTCTGGAAAAGTACTAACCGTTTGAGGATACGGCCTGGTCTCCCCGTGAGTGTTGACGGGACGAGTGATTTGAAGGGTATAGCTGACAAATTTAAAAACAACTTTTTTGTAAGGTCACCGTTGGGATCGTCCTCTTCACTGGGGCGGGGTGGTGTGAGTGGGGAATATGTTAATACCAGAATATCAGCCAGGGATGTTTCATTGGCAGTAAAATCGATTTCCCATGGGAAATCACCTGGTCATGACGGCTTGGGTGTGGAGCATATACAGCATGCTGGGCCTCATATGTGCAGGGTGTTGGCTATGTTCTACAACTTTTGTATTTCACACTCATACCTGCCGGCTGACATGTTGAGGACTATCGTAGTGCCTGTAGTAAAAAACAAAGCTGGGGATTTGTCGGATATATCTAACTATAGACCTATTTCTCTAGCTACAATAGTTGCAAAAGTGTTTGACAGCATTCTTAATACACAATTAAACAAATACATAAAGCTACATGACAATCAGTTCGGGTTTCGGCCGGGAGTGTCTACAGAAGCTGCAATATTGTGTCTTAAGAGTGCTGTTAAATACTACACCGAGAGATCAACATCTGTGTGCGCTTGCTTCCTCGATCTTTCCAAAGCCTTTGACCTGGTCTCTTATGATATCTTGTGGAACAAGATGAGATCATCCCAGATACCGTATGAACTTATTAACATCTTTAAGTATTGGTACGGGAACCAGGTGAACAACGTAAAGTGGGCAGGCACTTTGTCGGACCCCTATAGGTTGGAATGTGGGGTGAGGCAGGGGGGGTTGAGCTCTCCCTCCATTTTTAACCTGTATGTGAATGGACTGATCGAGGCGCTCAGCGAGCAACATATCGGTTGTCACATAGATGGCGTCTGTTTTAATAACATCAGCTACGCGGACGATATGGTGCTGCTGAGCGCCTCGGTCTGTGGACTCAGGAGGCTGATGAGTGTATGTGAGGAATACGCAGCTGATCACGGGCTCCGTTATAATGTCAGGAAGAGTCAATGCATGGTTTTTCAAGGTGGGCCTAGGAAAGTGCGAGATATGCCACCCATAAAGCTGAATGGCGTACCCTTGGAAAGGGTCGACATTTTTAAGTACTTAGGACATTTATTGACTCCTACCTTGAAAGATGACGCGGACATTGAGCGGGAGCGGCGGGCGCTGTCGGTCAGAGCGAACATGGTTATCCGCAGGTTTGCACGTTGCTCTAAAGATGTTAAAATAACTCTTTTTAGAGCTTACTGCACTACACTGTACACGTGCAGCTTGTGGACTGACTATACGCAAAAGTCTTACAGCGCCCTTCGTGTCCAGTTCAATAACGCGTTCAGGATGATGTTGGCGCTCCCCCGCTTTTGCAGCGCATCGACTATGTTTGCAGAAGCGCGCGTGGATTGCTTCCACGCCACTATGCGCAAGAGAGCCACGTCGCTGGTGCGGCGAGTGCGGGGGAGCGCTAACAACATGCTGGCCGCGCTCGCGGGAAGGCTTGATTGCTCCATCATCTCCCACTGTTGTAAGCGACATGTGGCAGGCTGATGCGACTGACAGACCTGGTTTTTTTTTTTTTTATATGAATAATGAATGTTAATTGAGTTATTTTTATTTTATTTTTAGTGTTAGACTTATTATAATATAATTGAATTAAGTAAATGAAATTGTTTTTAATATTGTGTATGTAATGTGACTGTGTAAATGTATTATTTCTATTATGAGTCAGTGATACTTGAATTAAATGATTTTATTTTTATTATTTTATTATTATAATAGCCCGACATGTATGCACAAGCACAACACATACTTAGAAAATTGCAATAAACCCGACGATTGGATCACTCTGTGCTAACTCACGAGGGGCCGGGATACATCGAGCTAGGAAATATTTGATAGTCTAGAATGGTCTTAACTACCTCGTTCGTTTAATGGTTGGAAGCGCTGCTGCTAGAATTGACGTGCCGGGATTGAGGCCCAGAGCGACGAGCACGGCATCTGTGATAGGCTTGAATCCCGCATTTTATCACAGATTTTTCTCCCTAACTGTGATTTTGTTGGGTTAATCTACAATTCTCAATAGCAAGACGGAGTCTGAATTTGTGCCCGGCGCTGATTATATGCTCGCCCACCATAAATGGAAAAAAAATCATCACCGCGTGGATAAAAATTAAGCCTATCCTTCTAAATCTCCTATCCAATTTGTTTCACTTCCTAATTTAAAATCGTCGCTGTCCCGATGGCGCAACGCTAACACCTCACTACGGTGACAGTGCAAACTAAGACTCGTTCAAAATATCGAATGAGCAGCATATAGCTGTCCCGCGCTGTGTGCGTTAAATAAATGTTAAAAACACATAAAAAGCTTCGCTAGAAACTGATCAACAGATTGGTGTTCGTGAATATCCTCCGTGAAGTGGTAATCAAGCAAAACGTGAACTTTGTAGTGCATTTGGTTTTCTTAACATTCGAAATCACAGGGTTGCGAAATAATATCATCATGGAAATTCTATCGTTTCTGCAGACGAAGTCCCACTGCGAAATGTGAATGTATTAGGTAGGAACGCTTGTGCCTTATCATTCGGTGAATACAAGCGTGATGTTATGTTAATAATCTTATGATTGATTGAGTCCATCATAGTCCGCTTTCATCATCATCATTTCAGCAGAAAGATGACTATGCTGAACTCAGCTTTAAAGGTAGGATTCGGTTCTTAGCGACCGCGACCTGCGACCATTCAACTACGCGACTATGGTCGCCAGTTGCGGGGCGACCCCTAGCTTTCCGATGTCAGCAACGGTGACATCGCCACTCTGCCCGCAGTTTTTATGGGTGATGGTTGTGTTCTATTGCAGTACGATATGTCGCACAATGTATCCGCATATAGGAAAAAGTTATTTAGCAGCTATGAAGAAGGTGATGATTTTCTTATGTATCTATTCCTCAGATAAAAAGGATGAATATTGACTTAATTTTCACATTACGAGGAAAAGAGGGTTGCTTTCAAATACTCATAAAACGAAATTTAGAGTATAAAGAAGTAATATTCAGAAAATATTGTATTTTGATGTGTTCCCCGCCTGCGTCCCGTGACGGCACTGCTCCCGAAGCGGTCGCCACGCCGCTCTCCAGCCACGCCCAACGGTCGCGCGACGCTGTCGCTAGATTTGTTTACTACTCTATATAAATCCATACTAAGCAGTGGGTCGCGCGACCCGATCGCGGTCGCGGGTCGCAGTCGCGCTTCGCGGTCGCTAAGAACCGAAGGTGCGAGATCACCGCGCGACCGCGACGCGCGACCGCTGCAGGAGACGCGCGACACTACTTGTCCTTAGCGACCGCCGCCGACACCGCAACCAAGGTAGGTTGCATCAGTCGCAAGTCTCAATCTCGCATCGCGATCGCGCAATGAACTCGCATCTTTACTTGCTTGAATATCTAACAATGGGAAAATGACAAATTTTAATGTAGGAACTCAATAGAAAACTTCGAGTGGCTACTCGCCCTGCACTCGATTCTACCAACTACCGAATAACAGAAGGTAGGTAGTTGATCTGACTAAAAAGCATACGGGAGATCCAACTAAAACGGACTCCGAATTCAAAAGCCAATCATTTTACAAACATGTAATACTCGTCGAGCACAAAAAGAAAAATACACACAAATTAGTAAAATAACGATATTGCTTTCCCTTTAACATAGCTCGACGTCTCCCAACGGAGCGCCATCGAGCTGAAGTGTACTAGAAATATCGTGAATAAACCGAGCTCCATAGAGCACGGAGTATCCGCGCTAACAGATGTGCCACAGGCTTATTAGGTATCTTGCAAGAGCAAAACGATAACGATTTTTGCGCAATAACTGCTCTTCAATACAAAAGTTTTAGTGTTAGTTTTTTTTTTTAATAAGTGCATTTGACAAACAGCGAGCGATTAGCAAACGTTTGTGTAGGACCTACCATACCTACCCTACCCTACACTGTAGGTAATGCCGACTTTTATGACATAAAGCGTATGTTCGAGTGATGATTGCTGATTGCACATTCTAACAATAATTCTAATAACTTAGGTAATAAGTCTGCCGGTCGGATGTAATCTCCAAGAACATTATGTATGGTGGGGGTAAGACCGTGGCATGAAATCGAACTACCCTACTATGTACAGACGCGCTTACGTCCTACACCGATAGGTTCGTGCTCCGCATAATCGGGAGACTATAATCTTGAGTAGGATATAAAGTGGACCACGTTGTCAGTACGAGATAAACATACTGTTCAAACGTACGTTCGTGTCGCGGCCAGACGCAGAACGGATCGAGTTCACTCAAGCTGGTCAGCTTATGTTTGAATTGCCGCGCAGACTTCGGTTCGTTTCTTCGTTTTTTGACAGTTGTGGTACATAATGGACCAGTTCTATAGGCTAGGTACCTATAATGTCCATAGTGAAGCCAGAATAGATTAACCCAATAAAAAAAATATGATACAAAAACGGTGGAATGAAAGTATACCAGGGTGATCTGTTCACACCTGCGTATCTCTTTAGAGCGTACCAGTGTGATGTTATGTTATGAAATGGTGTAAACAATAAACAGACATGCGATTGCAGCTATCCCGAGAGATTTGCCGTCATTTATTGAAGAGTTCTAATGTATATCTCCGAAGTTCTTCATCAGATCTTGATAAAAATTAAATGATCACATGACAAGCACCAGCTTTCGAATAAATCGGGTCACCAGCATCAAAATCGGGTCACCCAATAAAAGTTCACACATTAAAAAAAATACAGTCGAATTGATAACTTCCTCCTTTTTGCGAAGTCGGTTAAAAAGATGGAGAACTTTCACTGAAAAACCTCATTTTTATGAAAACTTTGACAATGTCATTTCTAGCAATAACCGCCGACAATTTGCGGTCACTGCCGCCGAGGCTTTTCAGTGCTCTGTGGCTCACCTCTGTGGATTGAAAGTCGACGAGACTCCACGAGACCACTCGCTCGGAGCACGCATCGCCGATATTGTACACACACTGTTGTTCCAGACAATTGAAAACTACTCGTGATCGACTTTACGCGACTTATGGGTGAATTGAGATGAAAATTGTGTTTTAAGTAGCCTTTTCCATTTCAATGGCAATGTTACAGCTGATTACGGATTCGGAGAAACAATAAGAGCGAATCCAATATCGCTCTGAATTCCATGTAAAATTCGGTACACTGATAACTATGTAATTTCCAGGAAGAACGTTTATATACTGTACTGTCATGCCAAAACCTCATCATCATTCATCATTTCAGCCGAAAGACGTCCACTGCTGGACATAGGCCTCTCCCAAGCGTCGCCACAATGATCAGTCCTGTGCGTTTTGCATCCACCGGAGCCTTGACTAGGTCGTCGCTCCACGATGACCACTATATGGTCGGCAAACCGAAGGTGAGTGACGTACTCGCCATTGACGTTGATGCCTAGCCCTCTCCAGTCCAGAACCTTGAAGACATCCTCCAGTGCAGCAGAGAACAGTTTCGGAGATATGACGTCTCCCTGTCTTACACCTCGCTGCAGAAGGATAGGTTCCGACGTCTGATCCTGATGTCGGACTGACATGGTGGCGTTTTTGTACAAACACTTCAGCACCTCGATGTACCGGTAGTCGATTTGGCACCGTTGGAGAGACTGCAGTACAGCCCAAGTCTCGATCGAATCGAAGGCTTCTCGTAGTCCACAAACGCTAAACAAAGAAGTAGGTTATAGTCTTCTGTCTTCTGTATAACTTACCGTAGCGTATATGTATGTGGTCTACGGTGCTAAAGCCTTTTCGGAAACCGGCTTGTTCGGGGGGCTGGAAATCGTCAAACCTGCGCGCGAGACGATTTGTGATGACTCTTGAAAACAACTTGTAGACATGGCTAAGAAGTGAGATGGGCCTATAATTCTTCAATCGGGCATTGTCGCCCTTCTTAAAGAAGAGCACCACCACACCTCCGCACCATGCCTGTGGCGTTTTCCCTTCGAGTATGACGGAGTCAAACAGCTTCTGAAGGGCTTTAAGTATCGGTTTTCCACCCGCCTTCAGGAGTTCGGCCGTAATTCCGTCATCACCCGGCGCCTTGTTATTCTTAAGTTGTTTCAGAGCCATCCTAATCTCGTAGAGGCTGACATCCGGGACGTCTTCGGTATAGTGCCAGGTCAATCTAGCTCTTGGGTCGTTTGCTATATTCGCAACAAGTTTGCTGACTGACACTATATGGTGGTTATGGTGTACAGCTGCCCATAGAACCCCTCGATCTCCCTCAGAAGCTCCGGTTTGGCGGTTACGATCCTGCCATCGTTGGTCTTCAGTTTTGTGAGCTGGCTCTACCCAATAGCCAAATCTCTTGCCAACACCTTGGAGCCCTTATTCCGCGCAATCGCGTCTTTAATACACTCAGTATTAAAGCGGTGGAGGTCGCTTTTCAAGGACTTCGAGATCTGTCTATTGAGCCGCCGATAGTTCCACGCATCGTCTGAAGACCGCAGGATCATTTCACGCCTCTCCTTCATGAGCTTGAGAGTTGGATCGGATAGTTTCTTGTTCTTATTTGCACGACGGGTCTTGAGAAACTTAGACCCGACCGTATGGACAGTTTCCACGAACCCATCGTTGTAATCGTCCACGGAGCTACCACGGCACTCGAAACGATTCTGGAGTTCGAGCTGAAAGCTTTCGGGGTTTTGAATCTGAATCTGTGCTGGACGGAGCGTAGACATCATCAGTCGAGATCTTTCCAGCTTAATATTTAAGTTCAATGTGCCTCTTACCATACGGTGATCACTTCCGGTTTTAACCGCGTTGATCACAGAGACATCATTGAACACTTGCTTCTTCGTCGACATGATGAAGTCAATCTCATTTTTCGTTGCACCATCGGGGCTCTGCCAGGTCCATTGCCTGTGCTCGCGCTTTCTGAAGAAGGAGTTCATCATATAGAGGCCGTCCTTCTCCATAAAACTGGCCAGTAGGTGTCCCCGGTGGTTCCGTCGTCCAAATCCAAAATGCCCCACTCGCAGCTCATTACCGTCTCGTTTACCCAGTTTCGCGTTGAAATACCCCATGACCACGGTGAAGTAAGTTTTATGACTATGCATGGCTCTGGAAATGTCCTCATACATAGTCTCTACTTCGTCGTCGGGGTGTGCAGAGGTCGGGGCGTAGACCTGTATGACCTTCAGCGAATACCTTGAGGATATTCTGAGTATAAGGTACGTCACCCTGGTCGACACACTCTCGATCCTCACCACGTTGGCCACAAGGGACCTGTGGACGATAAACCCGACACCACCCTGGGACTACCGGTCGCCCTCTCGGAAGTAGAGCAGGTTGCCGGAATTAAGGATTATCGAGTCCTCCTCCTCTCTTCGGACTTCAGATAACCCTATGATACTCCATCGTAACCCGCTCAACTCTTCCTCGAGTTCGGTTATATTCTCATCGGTCCGGAGTGTTCGCGTGTTGTATGTTGCCAGGTACAGTCGTCGGTTTTTATTGGGGTAGGGGTCCCGAGTCCACACCGGGGATTCTTCGCACCCCTTGCCACGCCATCGCCTCGACCGCTACCGTAGTCGAGGGTAGACGGGCTGCGGGGTACTAGGGGCCATTTTGTGGTTGCGCTATTCATCGGTTTGGGGGGGTTTGCCATAATCGCCACGCTTGGCAGGCGGGTTGGCGATCGCAGTTTGTTATAAAGTGCACGGAGAACGCTGCTGCCCATTCTCTGGTGTGTCCCTTAGTCGCCTCTTACGACACCCACGGGCAGCCATACGAAACCTACGCCATGGTCAAAAACTACAAAAGTTATTCTTTTGTAGGTTTTGACCATGGCGTAGGTTGTAGCTTGCGTGAATATGGTCTGCCCAATTACCAAATTTCACCCAAATATCAGCAGCCGTTGAGGCTTAATTAAATAACAAACATACTGACATTTATAGCATTAGAAGGAACTGCTCACTGCCAATGCTACGATAGGATTTGATTTCGATGGAAAATTATGTAGGTTATTAAAAAAAATCGGTAAAAACATAATGATAACTATGAAATGTTACAAGAAGGAACATCCTCACACAGAATAAGTAGATCAAGAATGAAAAAACGATGAGACAAGAGTTCTTTATAGTATTGAGACTGACGAGTATTATTAAAAAAAAACTACTGCGCTTTGTTATTAATTAACTCCAAGCGTAGGTACCAAGCGTATAGGACACTAATTAAACCATAATATATCGTTCCGAGCTATTTCACAGGTACCAGCACCTGCTAAGTCCTCGGATTACAAACGAAATTACCTTACAGAGTAAATTAATCTGCCTAATTATTTTAATCACGTGTAAGCAGGTTCTATGTAAATTGCCAGTTTCATAATATGCATATTACATTACAAATTATAACATATTAAATTGCCACTATGTTAAATGGAAATTAAAACTGCGATTAGTAAGAGAGCAGTCCGAAGTAGTACGAGAGCAGTGGCGGCCCAGTGATAACGGCCGCAACTCACAAGTTGTAGGTCGTGGGTTTGAACGGCAGGCGCTTTACTTTGTGTAAATTATTTCATCACCACTGCTCTCAAAACGGTGAAGGCAAACATCGGGAGGAATCCGGCATGTCCTAGAACCAAACATGCGAAGACATACAATGTGCCATCCACTAACCTGCACTTTGGCCCACGTGGTGGTCACAGAGAGGAAGCCTGTTTCCCAGCAAAGGGAACATTAAAAGTCTGATGATAATGGATGATGACTGATCCGATTATGATATCTCTTTCAATTATAAAGAGCTACACTATCACTGAGTTTCATAGGTATTTATACTGGGATAAGGCACGGTCCCTATCGGGGACAGAGCACAGGAGCGAAGTCGCGAAATAAGCTTGTATTGTAATCATAACCTGAGACTAAATGAATCATAAAGCTTGCGTGGTACCTAAGTAATACGAAACCAATAAGCTATGAAACTAAAAGTTCAACTTTTTGTTATTTCGACGTTTCGTTCACATTCCTACGAATCAGAAACACATTAATCCGTTTTTCGGACAAAGGAAAACTCACAAATGATTTTACATAGTAAACCGTACCATTTTTCCTGTATAGATACAAACAGCCGAGAGTTCTATAAAAAGAGAAACAAATATGAAAACCTCTGACAGAAAAACAATGCCTTTCACCTATGCGGCATTTCGTGGCGAAAACATACACGAATTTTATTGGTAACCCCGAACTTCGACGGTTCCACAAACAAATGAATTCCATTTATACCTGAGAGGATTCCACAACTACATCTTTATAGATACAGCTATTAATCCCTTCTACCTGTATACCTGTTACAAATAATTAGTTAATTGGATCTCGGCGCCCGTTTCAAATTATAAATTGAAATCGTTAATTACTGACATAAAAGCATGTGGCTGTTTATTAATTTATCGAGTACCGTTTGTAGATACTACGAGTATGTAGTCTAGAATTCTAGATATTGATTGGTATTCAGTTTTAGTTATATCAAAAGTTCTGAATAGGCGACTACATAGGTAGTAAGTAACTGTGTATTCACACGCGGCGGTATCGACCTGATCATATAAATAAATTGTCCCTACTCAATGCCATAGATTAGAATTGTTTTCTATCTGTTTTTTTTTTTCATAACACTCACATGCTAGGTAGCAATTTTATCCCTGGTAACAAATTACTTGTAGCAAATCCCTTGGACCGACTTTCGCACCGACGACTCCCTCCTTTGCGAACTGAATATCAAGATCAGACTGTCCACGATCTGCCTTCGTAGGATGATAGAGTTCTTTGGTCACATCTCCAGAAAGGATGGAAACAACCTAGAACAGCTTATAGTTACTGGCAAGTTCGAAGGGAAACGTCCTAGAGGTCGCAGTCCAAAAAGATGGTCAGACCAAGTCCGCACATCGTTGAACACCAAACTGCACGATGCTCTCCACGACGCCAAATACTGGCATAGATGGCGCAAATTAGTGAAGGAAAGATTGCTTCCACGACGACAGGGGAATCACGACCCTCAGTAATGAGGAACACGATGCGAGGAGGAGGAACAAATTACTGCTATCCGTTTAGGTGAATTAGACATTGCATTTTCAGTAATAGAGTTAACGAAAATGTAGTTAACCATCAAAGTCCAAAATTGCAAAAATGTGTCCGAAACACCGATGTATCAAAGTGCGAGAATATATAACGCGGTGCGGTGAGAGACCGGCCACCTGGCCACCATCGCCCATTCACTCTCTGAGGTGTTTGTGAGGCAATTTGGTGCGGTCACAGCTTTTCACCAACAATAAACCTTAATGAAATTTGCTATAAGAGATTCGTTTATAGCCCATTAAGTCGACATCAAAGATATATCTTACTCAAAGAGCCGTTTCTCGCTTTGCAAGGTGCTCACCCAACTATAAAAGGCTGAGATTATTGATGTAATGTAATTGAAAGAAGATCGATGACTCTTGGCCACTAATCTCATACGAGTAGCCATTCATTCAGGAGTTGCTAAGGACATTAGCCATCTACTTATTTATTCCATAATAGGCTACAATCTAACAACTATTGAAATAAGCTATGAAAATTAAATATGAAAAATGTACGTTAACCACATGGGACTTAATAAGTGTTTTACGACACGATATTATCACTGGTAATTGCTTTATAAATGTAAGTAGTTTCATTATTTGACGATTATGAAATTAAAATACTTATGTCGCAGCCATCTTGTTAAATTAGCCAGCTAATTGGACGCCTAAGCCGTTCATTGAATGCCCAAATCCAATTAAATGGCTGAAGGACATCTAGCCAAGTCATTGTACGCAACGTTTGAAATTTGAGCGAGGCGCAAAAAATCTTAACAAAATTTGTGTCTTGCTCAGTCATCTTCAAAGGGCTGAGACTTTCAAAACACCAAATTGTTAAACGTTGAATGATTCTTATTCAATTATTTAACTATCGGCCTAGGTATCCAAAAGGCTGAATAATTTAACCAGATGGCCGTGACACTTACACTTTGAGTTGTGATTTTTTTATAAAGGTGTATTTATTTATTAGTATAAACTATTAGCTTGCCCACCTATAACATTTCTCTTGATTATTAGACAATCTCGTAAAGGTCAATTGACATAATAATTATGAGCCAATGACAATAAAATTATTGTCACTTTGGACGTAAGAAGGTCGGCGTAAGACTATTAATACAAATGGGCCCGTCCTCCTGATTTTATTACCCTAGTTAGACGCCGTAAATACTGGAAAGGACTATTTGCTTTTCGTGACTGAACACACAACAAACAAACAACAATATTTACACAAGAGTGATTGAATCCCAACAGAATTTGAAATAAAAGCAATAAATAAATCATGTAACGGTAACAAAACTGTTCTAAAACAAGTGTAAATAAAGATACAATATAGAGGATTGGATTCTATGACGCGTGATAATGGCGCGATTGTGAGCACCTAATCTCGTTAGTCAATAGTTGGAGCGCCATTTGTCCTGGGCAAGCAATAAAGGCTATGTTACGCGACATGATGAGCTATGAAATATTTTTAAGCTCTATTCAAGCGAGAATTATGCAACCAAAAAAATATATCTACTATTTCTTTTTAAATATTGTTAAACGGTTGGTCGACTCTTCACGTGACCAGAAGGCCTTTTACGGCCAGATAATAAATGCTACCATTCAACGTGGAAATGCTGCGATATAGACAATTTTTTTTTAGTTTTTCTTTCATCCATTTTATACGTATTATCGGTTTATTTCATTTAACTTATCTCATTTAAAAACAAATAATTATCAAGTAAGAGCAACTCTTTACCTGTTAACACAAAAGGTCTCAAACGGGCTCTTATTTCCACAAGGGCTATCTCAGGTTTCTGTAAAATAAGGCCTATTGAGTTTTATAAGAGGGCTTCCTTTCCTAGTTGTTTTAAAAGAATCGTAGAAAGTTGGTGCCAATTGTTTTATTTTGTTTGGACTCAACTCATAATTTTATCAATGTTTTCGTTAGAAGCTTATGCCTTTGTCCGCGCCGCATTAGTCGCTTTGGGAAATAAATTTAAGACAAACTTTTTCACGACTGCGAGATAGCAAAGGCCGGGGTTATGTTTTTCTAAGTATCATTGTAAGTACAAAGTGCGAGTCGGACTTGCGCACGTAGGGTTCCGTACCATTATCGCAAAAAACGCTAGAAAAATCACGTTTGTTGTATGGGAGACCTACTTTTATATTAATTTTATTCTGCTTTTAGTATTTGTTGTTATAGCGGCAACAGAAATACATCATCTGTGAAAATTTCAACTGTATAGTTATCACGGTTCATGAGATACAGCCTGGTGACAGACAGACGTTGTCGTGCTATAATTTCTGCTATTTAATTAATTCTCCCACCTTCAAAAGAAATAAATCGGAATCATGTATAGATAATATTTTGACTAACTTACCTGAAAGTGTCGTAGACTACACTAATGTTGATCACAATGGATTGTCAGATGGACATGCGGGTCTATTCTGTACACTAAATTTAGCAAAGGTTGTGTATAAGAAGCGGACAAATTACCGTCGGATTTGGAAAAGAAAATATAATAACGTAAATATAGAAGACTTTAGGAAAAAGATATTAGAGGCTGACTGGAACACAGGTATTAACACATTTATCAGTAAATTCAAGGAATTACACTCTTCTATCTTTAGAAAGTATAAAGTTAGGGTTAAATTAAATAGAAGTAAGTGTTCCAAATGGATAACAAACGGCATTAGAATAGCTAGCAAAGTAAAACGTTTTCTAAACACTTTGGATAAGAAGCATTGCGACAATTCGGTTGTTCAATATCGAAACAATTATATTAGAACGTACAGGAAAGTTTTAAGTTGTGCAAAAAGGAACAGTGTCAGAAAACAAATAGAAATGGCATCAGATTCTAGTAGGATGATTTGGAAAATAGTTAATTTACAGCGCAATGCTACGAAAAACCTTGAGAACGACCAAATTATTCTTAAGATTGACAACACAATTGTTAGTGATGATATAGACGTAGCTAAGATTTTTTCAAAAAGGTTCGACAACAATGTCCGCCTTAACGCGTGTGATCAAAAATTGGCAATTATATATCTGAGAGAAAGTGTCAGCAGAGTAGACTCTAATATGAGTTTTGAGGCAGTTACACCCCTTGAAATTTTCAACATAGTTAAAAAGATGGTCAATAAATCGTCTACAGGCTATGACGAAATTCCTCTACCTATCATTAAAGATAATATTGATTTATGCGCAACACCACTAGCAAAGTGATGCACTTTATAATAATTGTATTGAGGAAGGCCTGTTTCCTGATCAGTTTAAAATCGCACGAGTAATTCCAATTTTTAAGAAGGGTTCAAAGACGGATCCTGGCAACTACAGGCCGATTTCCCTATTGCCTGTACTATCAACGATTTTTGAAAAGATTATGAAGGATAGGCTTATGAAGCACTTACGAATGCAAAGCATCTTAAAGGGTCAAAAATTTGGCTATCAAAAATCATTGGGGACCGCCGATGCTGTTGAGACATTAGTCGATGAGGTTATTTGCAATCTCAATGACAAACATAAGGTAGCAGGTGTATTTCTAGATCTTAGTTCAGCCTTCGACACGGTGGACCATGAAATTTTGTTGGCCAAGATGGAACATTATGGTATAAGAGAGAACGTTCTCAAGCTATTTCGGTCTTATTTGCATAATAGACGTCAATTTGTACAGATAAAGTCGGTAGTGGACGAAGAACAAAAAATATTAAACTATGATCTAATGACAGTATGTCGGGGTGTCCCTCAAGGATTTTTACTGGGCCCAATTTTCTTCATTCTATTCCTTAATGACTTAATTGAGTACATAAAAAAACGTATTACAGACACTAGTCTCATTATTTTTGCTGATGACATTAATGCAATAGTGTCTGCAAATAACTTACATAATTTAGAATTCAAAATTAATAACTTATTAAAAGCATTTGAACACTGGTTTGAAACAAACAATCTCAAGCTTAATGTAAATAAAACAAAATGTGTACTATTTAGGTCTAACGTACGGAATAACACTAGTCTTGAAGTTTTGTCTTGTGGCAGCAAAGTTGAAGTGGTTGACCATATAAAATTCTTTGGTGTTCATATTGATGCATTGTTAAACTGGAAGGTTGAGACATCGTCTATAACGAAATCAGTTAGCTCAGCATGCTATGCAATCAGAAGTCTGAGGGAAGAATTGACATTGGCCCAGCTTAGGATGGTATACTTTGCCTTGGTTGAGTGTAGGCTTAGATATAGTATTGAGTTTTGGGGCAAAAGCCAAAAGTACAATATCCACTCGGCATTTGTTATTCAGAAAAGAGCCATAAGGACAATGCTCCGCCTGAAACAGACGGATTCGTGCGACCATTTTCATGAGACCATTTTGTTAAACTTAATATTTTGACAGTGCCATGCTTATATATACTGGTGCTGCTAACCAGCTTTGTTAAGAACTTGCACAAATCTGAAACTGATGACCAACGAAAAGTTAGAGTTAATACACTTAGAGAAAAAGACATACCTAACACAATCCAACCGAAAATAAACGTGGTTCATCACAGTCCTAGGTACCAATCAGTATTTCTATACAACAAGCTTCCCTTAGAATTTAAAAGCATAAATAGCGCAAACTTATTTAAAAATAAATTAAAGACATATTTATTGAGGAAGGGCTATTACAGTGTCGATGAGTACCTAGATGATAAACAACAACCGTAATAATTATTATTGTACTAGATTGGAGTTGATTTTAAATATGTTGATTATTATTATTTTGATTTTTTATACATTCATATTGATATTTTTGTGACATTCTACTTTTATTTTATTAGATTATATTAGATTAGATTAAGACGGGCTGGTGTCCGCAACTCCACGTCTAAGCGCGTATTTTGCGTATTATTATTGTATTACTCATAGATGACAAAAACTCTATGCTCTTAAATGTCATATTGCTGATCTCTAGTAATAATTATAATTTTTATCTTTGACATTCTTCTTTTGTATTACACTATTAGATGTGATATTACTGAACTTTTTATAACAATTGTGTATATTTTTTATTTATTTGACATTCTATTTTTGTTATTGATTATTTACAGGAAATTAGATGAAATAATATTATTGATCTTTTTATCTCATTTTTTTTTAATATCTCTGACATTTTATTTTATTATTGTATTCATATTTTATTATTGAAAATAAGATGTTGCAATTGATCTTTTTATAATAATTTTATTATTATAATTTGTTTTTGCTTTTGTTTTATTAGTGTATTAATAATTATTTTAAATTGGTGTGGATTAATATTATTTTGAATTTGCAATTTTATATATGACTTATTATTTGTTTATTTCTTTTTCATTATCTTGACATGTTTTTTTTTTTAAATTTTATATCTTTTTAACAATTGTAATTTTTAATGGTACCTACTTAATGTTATTTTTTACAAAATTTCTACACAATTTATGTTGTTCTGAAATAAATTACTTATGACTTAGACAGACAGATGGACCGCGGAGTCTCAGTAATAGGGTCCCGTTTTCACCCTTTGTGTACGGAACCCTAAAAAAGAGGTAATCAAGTCGACACGTCGGTATGTATGTAATATTGTTGGCATTGCACAATATTCACATATGTCACTCTGTATGGACTTCTAAATGTGTGCCAAATTTCATAAGTGTTGTATGTTTGTCCACACATATCTCCGAAACTAGTAATCGGATCTATTAGTGATCCGATTAATAGTTTCGGATTTACCAGTGATCATGTTTTTTTTTTTGGATTAGGTACGTATCCTCAATTTGGGAACATAACAAGTTTCATCAAAATTGGTTTAGCAGTTTTCAAGATAAGGAACATACAACCGAACTCGCTAGCCGCTAACAGCACGAATGTGTAAATAAAGATATTATGGACAATCCATTAGGTACCTTACTTTGTAGAATTTGCTCATTTTTTAGTGACAGGTTACTAAAACTAAAAAGAGAGAAATAAAACTTTTTCACAAAAAAAACAACAACTTATAAAACAAAAAACAAGAGGTACACCGACTTCTGATTCTTGGTATATTTCGTAGCATGCAGCTGATAGGATTTTTATAAATGACGTGTGTGCTAGGTGCTCTACTAACTGTTACTCTTTTTTTATGATTCGTTTCTAGCAGTTCAACCAAATGATGACTACTGCTTAACCGGACTTTTCCTGTGGAGACTAAACTGGAGCCTCCAGCCAGGCACAAAAACTTAACCTAAGCGACCACGCTGAGGGCTATCCCCTATGGGATACGAATTTCGGCTCCGGGCGTCGCTGGGGAGACAACTAGGGCTGGATCTTAATTAAGTGATTCTACCATCCGTTCGGAAATTACCTACGTGGAGGAGAACGGATAAGTAACTCTAACTCGCTCGTTCGATGGAATTAGACTATATTGTGATGTGATTAGAGTTAATTTTATTTTCTATATTATCTTGGCTCTTGTCTTGTTGTTGTTATCTTGTGTTATTGTGTATTGTCTTGTTGTGTTGTATATTGTGTTGTTATCTTTTAAGTTTGCTTTTTAGGCATTTTTAGGGTTCCGTACCCAAAGGGTATAAATGGGACCCTATTACTAAGACTCCGCGGTCCGTCTGTCCGTCTGTCTGTCACCAGGCTGTATCTCAAGAACCGTGATAGCTAGAGAGTTGAAAGTTTCACTGATGATGTATTTCTGTTGCCGCTATAACAACAAATACTAAAAACAGAATAAAATAATTAATTTTTCTAATATTTTAGCTTAAGTACTTTTATTTGTTATTTTAAATGTAAGTATACTCTTGCTATGTTTTGTCTTTTTCTTACCTTCGTATAGCATTTGTTTCTTGCCTAGGACGGAGATGGAGACTTAGGGTGGTAATACACTATCATAGATCTATGAGTCATATTTATATGATAGTGTAATATAAACATATGAATCATATCGTAATTGGAAAAAGATTTTTGACATTTGTTATTTTGCATAGGAACCTATGATATATGATAGTGTAATACCCCCCTTAGCTCGTCATCGACGCCGTCGCCGCCGGGCTACAAGCGCCACGAATAAAATTACATGTTCTCTCTCTTAAAGTCGGGCAGGCTAAAGGAACACCGCTGAAGAAAATATTAATATTTAAAATGTTATGCTTAAACTCATGACCAGAAGATGGAGATTGTAGTAGAAAGGAGTGAATATACCAGTTTAAAAAGAAATAGAATACATTTTTTTCGACACAGACAACACAACTGCAAGAAACAGAAAGTAAAATGGAAGAAAATTATTTCTGTTCTTTTCCAGACGATTGGACACAAATGTTGTCCGACCAGAATGTGGCCACTTGAGGTTCTAGAATTCTAGACAAGTGGCATTCGATGTCAGCGAAGGAGATGGTCAAAATGTCGAAATGTAAGGGATTGATCAAGTGATTTTTCTATATCGCTTGTCAATCCCATACAATTTTGCCTTTTTGGCAATCGCTATCGCCACGCTTTCGATGGTAGAATGCCACTTGTCCAAGGCCTCTGGACAGCTCTGTCGTTGGCTTCGTGCAAGTCGTGTAAGGTGCAGGTGGTGCATTACCTTGTGAAGGGGCTCTACACGGGTATCGTATTTGGGATGGGCCAAGGATACCCTATTTTACCATTATTGTCTTTGCAGTGACTGGGCCCGCAATCGGTTAAGAGGTAAAATAAAGAACAATAGATAACAATAATATACTTAGTAAAATAGCGCTGAGTGTATCTATAATAAAAAATAAAAACCCAACTGCTTAAAAAGCGAACTTAAAAGACGTAAACAAGAATAAATCATGCTGTGGAAGATACATATTCGCGAGCTGGCTGACCAAAACCAGATGTATCCTCCGACTGCACAGCATGATTTTTTTCTTGTTTACGCCTCTTTAGTTCGCTTTCTAAGCAGTCGAGTTTTTTGATTTTATTAATTAACTTTTTTTATTTATAACTTCTTAGTATTTTTTTTTTAGAATTCGGTACATTTTAACATATTAGTGTTATATATTTTTGAAATCACCTCTTTAAACCCTTTATTTTGATACCCCACACGATGGGTTGAAAAATAAAATATTTTGGTCTATACTTTATGGCGCCCAAATCCGACATTTTTCTATTTTCTAATTTTACTGTAGCCAGTGACACTCGCAGGGTTAAGACGAATCTATTGATGTAAGAATGCAATGCGTTTGGTCTCTGGAACGCCACATAGGAACAAACATACATACATAGACTAATAAACACATTATCCTCCTTCGGCATTCGGATTAAAAGGGCAGCATATGCTGGCCGTCAGACACCCACTTGTACCCAGAACTGGGCTTCGACTTCGATCTGGTTTCGATTCAATGTTACAAACTTAAACACAATATAGTATCAACATGATACTATTTCATATTATGTAAGAGCTTCGAGATACACTAATTAACCAGCCAAGCGTGGTAGTTCAGCAGATACAATGGATATCCTTCCTCCGCTCGGAGGCTTACAAGGGCATACTCACTTCACGTTTACTATTCAGTTAGGTACCTATACTAAACTAATGACGAGAAAATGTATTATTTACTCACTAGCTTTTGCCCGTGAGTTCATCTGTAGGAGTCTGTCTGTCATTAGGAGTTCGAATAGGCAACTTTTTATATCGCGCCATAATATTGAAGGTGTGTGGGCCGCCTTACCTTTGGTACCCAAGATAAAACTCCTAATGTCGTTCCCAGGCTTCCAACAATCTTCATACCAACTTTCATCTCAATCGGTTCAGCGGTTCAAGCGTGAAAAGGTAACAGACAGACAGTAGGCAGATAGACAGACAGAGTTATTTTCGAATATCTAATACCTTTAAACGATCAATTCTTGTATATACATATGTATATAATCTGAATGAATCTCGGAAACGGCTCTAACGATTTTCGTGACATGTAGTATGCAAGGGGTTTTGGGGGCGTAAATCGATCAAGCTAGGTTTCATTCTTAGAAATGGTCGTTTTCTCTATTTTCACCCGGTCGCCCAGGTACTTTTTTTTTTTTATAAATACGTTGCCCCACACTAGGAATTTCTTCCTGTATCGTGGGTGCGTTTACAAACATTTAACCTCACATACACAAACACCCAGAGCCGGAACAACTATCCCTACAGGTCATACAAATATTTGTTCCGTGTGGGCATCGAACCCGCGACACGTAGCGCAGCAGTCAATCGCCCAACCACTGCGCCAACCGGTCGCCCAGGTACTACAATATTATCTTAGAAATAAGGCTTTGTTGGGAATGGGGTTGTTTCCTGGGTAGAAAAATTGATAATTCTATTTAGTCCGTCAGTGAGATTATCAAATAATATTGGCCACGTATTATTTGCTTTACCAAAACCTAGTACATCATTACCTCAATGACCAAAACAACAAAAAATTACAAAGGCAAAGCGCATTAAAGACAGAAGACGTCGACATAATGCGTTTACGTTTCAAAAGAAAAAATACGTGTCCAATATTTTTTATAAACCTACCTGACGGACAAAAATAGTACATTACTGCAGCGGCCAGCAAAAGAGGCATTGATGGACGAACGTGTAAATGTGGGCCGAGGCGAAGCCGAGGCACACATACGTAAGTCCATCAATGCCTAGTTGTGGCCAAGGCTTGTATAGTGCTTTTCTCAAATAATGCGCGGAAATTAAAACTAAGTAGTACCTAGAACTCATTTTGCCAAATACAATTACTTTTCAAAATCAATAACGAACAACAATAATTACCTATTCCCGCGTTAGGCTTAGCAAGCACTGCGATTTGTATTCGCGCGTTTTCCGCCCATTCTGTGAACTATGGAATTGTATAAAGCCGCACGCGTTGTGGTAAAAAAATCACGCGGTAATAATACTACAAAAATACGCGCAAATAAAAATCGCAGTGCGTGCCAAGCCTTAGTGTTCATTTGGTTTTTTTTTCAATACACAGCTTTCTATTTGCAAGCCAGTTCGAAATTTCAATAAAACTTTTGATAAGGTACCTCCTTGGTTGCCATGACTCGGAGTAAAATATCGTTCCATTTTTAAATTAAACGACAGATATGAGTTTACTATGTAATTTATTTGGCCGCTGCAAACGACAGATATGGATTTTCATACAACTTTTGCCGGCCGCTGCTCGCATGTATTTGGCCTGTACTGCAATTTCGATGTATCTCGAAGAAGGTTGTCAAAATAATGCTCAAATTTCCAAGCATGTTTGAGAAAAACAAATTTTCAGTAAACATCCCAATGATCAAATAAAATGAAACAGCACTCTCTACATTATTAGCTTCAAAGATCGTATTAAAACACAACTATATTATTCTACTATAAATCCATCTTGCAAATACAGGGCCTGCTATCAAAACAGCTTGGATACGCTACGTAATTCAAATAGTAATATTAAACATCAACAAGCATATGCACACAAGAATCACTCCGCCGAGGTATGTGTACTCAGCGAAATGACCTCCTTCACCGGGGTCTGTGTACACAGAATCCTGTTACTATTTGAATATACATTAAATAACATACAATGAAAGGTTCGGCAAAAGTCAGAACGCCAGATGTATCCATTACCCACCGTCTATTATTGGAGTAAATAAATAATTTATTTCTTTCAAAAAGTACAATAAATAAATCAATGCAACACAATGGTAATTGTGGGTAAATAATTGGGGCAATTATAAATAACACACTGATTCCCAAACTGAGACAAGCTCGTATTTCGGGATTCGGCGGCTCTCCGCTCTCATGTCCTTATAACATCAATCTGTGTGCAATATTGATTTCACTTATGTTAAATTTAAATTTATTTACTTATCTGTATATTATATTATATTTTATTCAATGAATTGTATTTTACAAATTGTAAAGCAGATTTAAATGTCACCGCTGCGTATCTTGGCGATTAAAACTGTCTGCTAATACCAACCATGGGTGATTTTTTTTACCCGGCTGCAAGGAAAGGGTTATGTTTTTCGCAAGTATCTTGTATTGTATGTAATATTCTTTACTAGATCGAGAGATAGAGAGACCTTAGATAAGTGCTTTTAAAAATAAGGAACATAGCGAATTTTAGCGCCATATTTTGGAAGGAGCAATATTTTTTTCGGTAACACCCATCGAGTGGGATATCAGAATTAAGTGTTTTTAAGGATGATTACAAACTTATATTATATAATACTTATGTGTTTAAAAGTCATTCGAAAGGAAAAATTATAAACTAAAAAAAAATTGTAAATAAAAAATGTTTATGAAATCAAAAAACCCGAGTGCAAAGATGTGAAACAAGAAGAAATTCATGCTGTGCAGTCGGAGGATATTTATAGTTTTGCTCAGCCAGCTCGCGAATATGTATCCTGGTAAGCGATGATGTGGTCGACGGTGAAGCACGCTTGCCTAGAAGTAATATATCACTCTTGACTAAAAGTCCCCCAGATTGTAGCTATCAGGAAACTCAGACTCTGGCAAGGAATTCCTCTCCTTAGGCACAATGAAAGTACTCGTTTATTTAAAAACATTAAGAGCCTATGGGTGGGCTGTCCACCATAAACCGATGGCGCATCGCCGTACTTACTTTTTATAACTCTATGACAGATCAACCGTTGTTCGTTTATTGTAGTTACCATTGTCAATGGCAAAATTAGCGAAACAAGAAATAAAAACGCAAAACATTTTGGTTTACCATTGCGGATTGGTTTTCTTTTATTTTATAACAATAATTTATAATTGATAAAACAATTGAACGTCACCTTTTAAGCGATTCATTTAATTTTATTCGAAAATACATAATTTTACATATTGCCACTTTTTGGTTTCGTTATAAAATTTCGAAAATAAAATATTTAACATACTGAGTTATTTGTTTTTTTTTTAACGTTTAGATCTTTTTCGAAGTGTAGGAAGTAATTATGCCCAACTTAATCCTAACTGAGAGGGCCAGGGCACTTCAGATGAGGAAAAATTATCAAACCTACAAGATGATGTGCATAATTCATCGTTTACCTATTTAACCATTTATTACGATTTCTAATGATTCAGAGAGACTAATGCCTTTGTGATAGGAATAGGACAAGGCAGAAAACCTTAATCGCACTTCTAACAGGAATAATCGTTCCATTCCGTTTCGCGTTTAAAGGCCATCTAGCCAAAAATGAGCTAGAACAAGTTCGAGGTGCAACAGTAAGTTAGCTTACGGTACGAAAGGTTAAAGGAAGCTGGTTTTGGTTCGTTCGTGCCCGCCGAAGGTTCAAAACTTGAGGTCACACCTCCTTAGAAACAGAATAACTTTTGCTAGAGAACATCGACTTCGGTTCACGGACTAATGGAGTATAATATTGTTAAGTGATGAGTGTGGAAGTTATTTAAATCGGATCATGAACAAGAACAACATTATCTGTAATTTTTTTAAACTAGAGTGGCATAATGTAGAGGAATAATATTGGATTCAGGTATGATATGTTTGACAGCTCGTACGGACGTGGTATTGATCGATAGAGAAGATCTTATTGCAGATCGCTATAAAAATGTTATTTAAGAATAAAATGTGATACCATTTGCCTCTTTATCAGGGGTCACTTCGTTTTGATCCAGGACAATGCTCGGCCACTTTTCAACTCCAGTCTATCTTAATAATGTCAATATCGCAGTTTTGGCATAGCTGGCGAGATCACCAGATATGCATCCGATAGAACACGTCTGGGACCTGCTAAAACGAAGGGCCAAATACATAATCCCGACATCTCCCAATGTGGTTGTACTGCGAAGCGCCGTTGTATAGGAATGGTAGACACTACCGTCGCACACAATGGAAAACATTATTTTCAACATGTCTAGGTGGGTGAAAACGTTATTACGAGAACGTGGAGAAAACACTAAATTTTTTGTGATATTTTTTTTTATTGTGAAAATGTTTTTTAATAAACTTGTTAAACTTTCCTTATTAATCTCAAAAAAAACCAACAATGTCCAGTTTGCCCTAATGGGCTAACTGCACATTTCTGATTTTGATTTGATTGAGTTAAGTCATGTTACTCATAAAAAAATACTAAATGCGATCACATTTTTATTTTAAAAGGTGTTTTTTTTTATAATTTTTGATTATGATTTGATTGACTTAAGTCATGTTACTCATAAAAAAAATACTAAATGCGATCTCATTTTTATTTTAGAAGGTGTATTTTTTTGTAAGGATAAAGAAGTTTGTATAATTAAATCTTAATAATCGTCATTTATATTTTGTTCCGTTAATTTTGCCAGTGTATGTAGTTGTGGCAAATATCGCGGG
Source organism: Orthosia cruda (assembly GCA_964057195.1). Lineage (NCBI taxonomy): Eukaryota > Metazoa > Arthropoda > Insecta > Lepidoptera > Noctuidae > Orthosia > Orthosia cruda. Next base: position 14,191,847 of record OZ059830.1, on the reverse strand, counting down.
CGGTACTCTTTGGATAAGAAAAATTCATCTTCATAACATCCCCAAGGGAAACTACTCACAATTTGGAATCTTGTTTCATATGCGACATGTCGGTAGTCGGGCCACGACGCCAGTGGCTCTCATTAAGGTAATGTTAGAAAATATAACTGTAAAAAGTTAGCAAGGTAGAGCTTTAAGAATATGTTTTAGTTTCAAGTAATCACATTAGCAAGGAAACGAATAATGAAACTTACTTGTTTGTTTGCGCGCTGCTTTTAAAAAAGCATTCGCACGTCACTTTAATTAAAATTAATTAGGTACTGAAAGTATAGATAGGTTAATTCAGTAAGTACTTAAAGTTTATTTATACTATACTACACTACTACTACTATATTTGTACTATTATATATTCTGTGCTATAGGGGGCGAAAAGAGACATTCGTAAAATTAATAATACATTTCTCACTTTACCAAAATTAGAACAGGAGGACTAAGACAATTAATAAACGAATATGTATATTAAGTAACAATCTATCACCGATAACGGTTCTCAAAAAGTTAAAAGTAATATTAGTAGTATTGCGTTGACTTTGGACTTTTGAAAACGGTTATCGCTGATCTAGAATATGCAGTATCTAACACTTTTTCGAGAGGCCAACGACTGCTCTGAGTTACATCGAACTATGAGATTCATCTTCGACGGAGGCTCAGATAATATAATACTCGGAGGGCACAACGAGACGTCACTAGCAAACATAAATTATAAAAGAATCAATCGAGTCGTTATTACGGCCCGGGAAACATAGGTTAAACTATAACATGTAGTTCAGAGCTATTTCACTATGCTAGTACCTGGTAAGTATTCGTATTACAAACGAAATTACCTTATAGAGCCCTAATCCTTAATCTGCCTAATTATTTTAATCACGTGTAAGCAGGTTCTATGTAAATTGCCAGCTTCATAATATGCATATTACATTACAAATTATAACATTATAAATTGCCACTATGTTAAGTGGCAATTATAATTCCATCCAAATGAATATTATTAAGAGGTTTAGGTAGTACTGATGCGATTAGTAAGAGAGCAGTCCGAGGTAGTACGAGAGCAGTGGCGGCCCAGTGATAACGGCCGCAACTCACAAGTTGTAGGTCGTGGGTTTGAACGGCAGGCGCTTTACTTTGTGTAAATTATTTCATTACCACTGCTCTCAAAACGGTGAAGGCAAACATCGGGAGGAAACCGGCATGTCCTTGAATCAAAAATTCGAAGACATACAATGTGACATCCACTAACCTGCACTTTGGCCCACGTGGTGGTCCTCTCACAGAGAGGAGGCCTGGGTCCCAGCAGTGGGAACATTAAAAGGCTGATGATAATGGATGATGACTGATCCGATTATGATATCTCTTTCAATTATAAAGAGCTACACTATCACTGAGTTTCATAGGTATTTATCCTGGGATAAGGCACGGTCCCTATCGGGGACAGAGCACAGGAGCGAAGTCGCGAAAAAAAGCTTGTATTGTAATCATAACCTAAGACTAAATGAATCATAATGCTTGCATGGTACCTAAGTAACACAAAACCAATAAACTATGATACTAAAAGTTCAACTTTTTGTTATTTCGATGTTTCGTTCACATTCGTACGAATCAGAAACACATTAATCCGTTTTTCCTACAAAGGAAAACTCACAAACAATTTTAAATAGTAAACCGTACGATTTTTCCTGCATAGAAGCAGCCGAGAGTTCTATGAAAAAGAAAAACAAATATGAAAACCAAAAACAATGCCTTTTACCTGTGCGGCATTTCGTGGCGAAAACATACACGAACTTTATTGGTAACCCCGAACTTCGACAGTGAATTCCATTTATACCTGAGAGGACTCCACAACTACAACTTTATAGATACTATTAATCCCTGCTACCTGTATACATGTTACATATAATTAGTTAATTGGATCTCGGCACCCGTTTAAGTTATAAATTGAAATCGTTAATTACTGACATAAAAGCATGTGGCAGTTAATTAATTTCTCGAGTACCGTTTGTAGATACTACGTAGTCTAGAATTCCAGATATTGATTGGTATTCAGTTTTAGTTATATCAAAAGTTCTGACTAGGTGACTATATAGGTAGTAAGTATCTGTGTATACCTATGGCACACGTGGCGGTATCGACCCTGATCTTATAAATAAATTGTCCCTACTCAATGCCATAGATTAGAATTGTTTTCTATCTTTCTATGTTTTTTTTTATAACATACCACATGCTAGGTAGCAATATTATTCCTGGTAACAAATTACTACTATCAAGAAATAGACATTAGATTTTCAGTAATAGAGTTAACGAAAATATATTTAACCATCAAAGTCCAAAATTGCAAAATGTATCCGAAACACCAATGTTTCAAAGTGCCAGATTTTATAACGCGGTGCGGTGAGAGAACGGCCACCTGGGCCACCATCGCCATCGCCCATTCGCTCTCTGAGCTGTTTGTGAGGCAATTTGGTGCGGTCACAGCTTTTCACCAACAATAAACCTTAATGAAATTTGCTATAAGAGATTCGTTTATAGCCCATTAAGTCGACATCAAAGATATATCTTACTCAAAGAGTCGTTTCTCGCTTCGCGAGGTGCTCACCCAACTATAAAAGGCTGAGATTATTGATGTAATGTAATTGAAAGAAGATCGATGACTCTTGGTCACTAATCTAATACAAGTAGCCATTCATTCAGGAGTGGCTAAGGACATTAGCCATCGACTTATTAATTCTATATATAATTTAAGCTACAATCTAACAAAAAGGAATTTGAATCGAATTGAAGAAAAGAATCGGAAAAATGCAATAAAAAATTAAATATGAAAAATGTACGTTAACCACATGGGACTTATGAATGATAAGTGTTTTCGACACGATATCATCACAGTTAATTGCTTTTTAAAATGTAAGTAGTTTCATTGATTGACTATTATGAAATTAAAATACTTATGTCGCAGCTATCTGGTTAAATTGGAGTCTTAGGCCGTTCATTGAATGCCTAATTCCAATTAAATGGCTGAAGGACAACTAGCCAAATCATGGGACGCAACGTTTGAAATTTTGAGCGAAGCGCAAAAAAACTTAACAAAATTTGTGTCTTGCTCAGGCATCTTCAAAGGGCTGACTTTCAATAAGCCAAGTTGTTAAACGTTGAATGATTCTTATTCAATTATTTAACTATCGGCCTAGGTATACAAATGGCTGAATAATTTAACCAGATGACCGCGACACTTACACTTCGGGCTGTGAAAAACTTTATAAAGGTATGTTTACTTATTAGTATAAACTCTTGGCTTGCCCACCTAACATTTCTCTTGATTATTAGACAACAATCTTGTAAAGGTCAATTGATATAATAATTATGTGACGTCTGGCGTTTGGACGTAAGAAGATCGTCGCAAGATTTTAATACAAATGGGCCCGTCCTCCTAATTTTATTACCCTAGTTAGACGCCGTAAATACTGGAAAGGACAATTTGCTTTTCGTCACCGAACACACAACAAGCAAACAATAATATTTATACAAGAGTGATTGAATCCCAACAGAATTTGATATAAAAGCAATAAATAAATCATGTAAGGGTAACACAGTTGTTCTAAAACGAGTGTAAATAAAAACACAATATAGAGAATTGGATTCTATGACGCGTGATAATGGCGCGATTGTGAGCATCAAATCTCGTTAGTCAATAGTTGGAGCGCCATTGTCCTGGGCGAGCAATACAGGCTATGTTACGCGACACGATGAGCTATGAAATATTGTTAGGCTCTATTCAAGCGAGGATTATGCAACTATAAAAAAACGTATCTACAATTTCTTTTAGGATATTGTCAAGCTGTTGGTTGACTCTTCACGTGGCCTTTTACGGCTAGAGAGTATTTTTCGCCTAAAGAATAAGTGCTAAGTTGCTAACATTCAAAGTGGAAATGCTGCCAGCCTTCTGGGAACTTCTACCATTGACAGCGATATTGACAATTTTTTTTTTAGATGCTCTGTCCCCCTTTTTATCGGTTTATTTAATTTAACGTATCTCAGATAAAAACAAATAATTATCAAGTAAGAGCAACTCTTTACCTGTTAACACAAAAGGTCTCAAACGGGATCTTATTTCCACAAGGGCTATCTCTGTAAAATAAGGCCCATTGAGTTTTATAAGAGGGCTTCCTTTCCTTCCCTTTACAAAAAAAATCGTAGAAATTTGGTCCCGATTGCTTTATTATTTTTGGTCTCAACTCATAATTGCATCAATGTTTTCGTTTGAAGCTTATGCTTTTGTCCGCGCCGCATTATAGTCGCTTTGGGAAAGAAATTTAAGACAAACTTTTACCCGACTTTTTCTCAACACTAAGTACACTGTTACTTTATAAATTAGTACATTTCAAACTTAAGGTTTCCCTAGTCAACGGCACGAACTATTTTGTGCGTGAGGCTAAAATGCGTGCTATCTCATTCGACAAGACGTGCGAAAGATATAGATGCTGTAATGAGCAGTAAGAAGCTAGTTCGCGTACGAATTAGCACTTTTGCAAATTTATATCGAAATGGATGATGATTTAGGACGAAAATGAGCGCGCGTAATTTCATAAATATACCTTTGGTAGTCTAGATATCATGAAAAAACTACTAAATTTATATTTCCAAAATAAAATTATTTGCATTGTTGAATTACTAATCTATCCCTATATGGAGGCCGTTTTGAAATTTTCCTTCTTCTTATGGTATTTATTTCCGGCCAAAGATGCGTTAAAATTAGTGTTGAAATATGGAACTTTCGACGCTCATAACTTTATTCTTATTCTTATTCTTTATTGTACACAAAACATAGAAACATACAAATACAATAGGACAGTTTATGTACAAAGGCAAGCTTAACCCATAGTTGGGTTCTCTAACTAGTCCAATCAACGGGGCATATGTAACCCGAAAAATTCTCCTGCCTGTGAGAGTAGGTAGTGTGATAAAGTAAGACCTACAGATTACAGATATCAACTTATCCAACAGATTTTGATAAGAGAAGTTAGGTATTTTTACCTAAACATGAAAATTGCTTATAACTCTCTGTGAAAAATTCCTCAGGCTGAAATACTTTCTGTATACGTACAAGTGTATTAGTTAGAATAGGCATGTATAGGCATCCAACATTTTTTCGATTTGGGATACACTCCAAATTTAACTTTTAGCATTTTACGCTATAACTTCTACTGAAAAATTGGTCTGCTACTTTTTATTTTTTAATATGGTTTTATTTCGTTAAATAAACAGATTTGATAAGTTATCCAAAAGATTTTCCTTTATTTGCCATTTTTTAGATTTTTGCTTAATTACGTAATGTGAAAAATATCTCCGTGCATTTTCATACCTTTATTAGTTATATGATTTTATATTAAATAAGAATTATCAATTATCCAACAAATTTTCGAACGTTCATTATATTTGTTAGGATAGTTCGCTGATTTATGCTAGAGCGTAAGGGTTGACCTTCACTTGACCGCTCGGAGCTGCTTTGCCGCGCATTACTTTTGGAGTATTGTAGGCGGGTTTTGTGGCCACCGTTATTATTACAAATATTTTTTTATCTTAATATGCACAACTTATGTGAAGTCATCCAGTTACCACAAACTTTCAAACTTTCTCATTCGATTTTGAACTTAACCATCAAGATTTGAAGGTTTAAAATCATTTGGAGAAATTTTTCAGTTTTGTATAACCCAATGTGCTGTTGACTGTAAAATGGCGTTTAGAAATTCACTTTATATTTCTAAAGAATATTTATTACTTATATGGATTTAAAGTAAACGTTTGATACCTCCTTAAGGACTTTGTAAACTATGCAAAAAAATGGTCAAAAAGTATGTTTAGAAAGACACCTGTTGAGGCGTTAACGAGTAAGATAAAAGAAGATTATTATTATGTCCCTTATTTAATGTTCTTTTCTTATCGTCTTCATTTATTTTTATTTATATAAAATAAATTAATAAAAAGACATAAAATAAAAAATAGAGCCCACCGGTATCGGGAACAGGGTCTAAGCATGAAGTCCAAGTCTTGTATGCACTAGGTAAGTGCCCCCAAGGACAATCCCCGGTTGGTGCAGGACTATTGTTAAATATGAAGACAAATATATTGGGCTATGGGTTTTGGAAGGTTTATTGGATCGATTGTCTAAAACTATAGAATTACTAATAGCCCCTGCCTGACTACTGTTGAACTACACGACTATAAAAGATCAAATGGCAGGGGAGACTTACACACTCAAATAATGGGCTACCATAGCGGATCTCCACTCAAGCCAGCCAATTAAGGCAAGAGATAATTAATTTTGCCCGCAACTTATGGAAGTGTCAAACCTTACAGGACACGTAAAATGTCGAAAATCATATACAAATGATGCCATGATCAAGGCGTTTAAAAGGAAGAAGACATTATTCATGAACGTTACAGTGTCAGAACCACCGGCAGCGAGCATCCCGCCTCTCGAATTCGATTTCCAGTCAAAATGTCTAATAATAATACAACTGTAAAAAAACAAAAACTAATAAAAAACGAAACTATTAATTTATACAACTCTACGCACCTTCCTAATTTCGTGTATGGGGCAATAGAGCACGGTCCTTCGCTATCCAGGATGTCTCAAATATCCAGAGGAATAGCGAACATGTAAGGATCGACGAGGTATATTCCAGGGTGCTAGTTTGAGTCCACTTTGGTTTTGCTTAGCCCTGAATCCTATAAGCATGCTGGAGAATTCAGGGCTGAAGAGAGGTGGTCAGGTTATACCTCACTTCCTTTACATGGATGACCTGAAGCTCTTTGCCCCCAGCAATCTTCAGCGGATATCTCTATCTCTACTGAAGGTAACTGAAACTTTTAGTAGCGCCATCAGGATGGAGTTTGGTGTGGATAAATGTGCGGTCATGCATGTAAAGCGAGGGGAAATTGTGGAATCCGTAGGAATTCAACTCGTGGATTTCGTAAAACAAGAGGTCCCTGTCCCCAAACGAATCCTATAATTATTTGGGTATGTCTGACATGAAGCAATCGTAGAAGGAACGCTTCTTTGGCCGCCTGAAGAAGATATTCAATAGCCTTTCGGGCGGAAACATGGTGCGTGCCTCAACGATTCCGAGAACGTTGCGTTCCTTCAACGATTGCTTCATGTCAGTAGTGTTGATACCTAACGCTTCCGACATACTCAAATACATATATTATGCATTGATGTACTCTTTCGGCATACTCAAATTAACTCAAACGGCACTTGACGCCCTGGATAGGCGGGTCCGTACACTGCTGACTGCATATCAAATGCACCACCCACGATCGTCGGTCATGAGATTGTATATCCCTCGGAAGTGTGGAGGCCGAGGCTTTTTAAATACCAAAAACCTCCACAACCGCGAGATAAGCAAACTGAAAGAATATTTTCTACACGCCGACGTGGACGTGGACGTGAAGTAGAATTGGACAAGGGACTCAGCCCGCTCTCCTTGGCTAATGAGAACTGGCGCAAGCCTGTAGTGTTTGACAATAACGACCGCAGGGAGGTATGGCAAAGTAAGCAGCTTCACGGACGCTTTTTCCGGGAACTACATGGGTTCGATGTAGACCAATCGCCATCCGTAGCCCGGCTGCGTTTCGGTACCTACTACAGGTATATGCGCGACCCAGTGTTCGAAAATGGCAATGTCACGTTGTATTGGGATCGGTCTATCATCACAGACAGGGCTATTGTTGCCAATAAGCCTGACATAGTGGTGATAGACCGACTAGAGCGTCGCGCAATGATTGTTGACATAGCGGTCCCTCATGTCGAGAACCTCTTGAAGGCTGAGGGAGATCAGAAAACTAAATATCTTGATCTGGCTCGCGAGGTTGTCGACATGTGGGATGTGAATACAGCAGCAATTGTGCCGATAGTCTTGAGAGACTATGGCATAATAGCCAAGAGCCTCGACGAACACCTGGGAGAAGTCTTGTTCCTTACCACTCTCTTGCCTTAATTGGCTGGCGTGAGTGGCGATTCACAAGAGCAAACGTGCTCGGAGGAAGAAAGTTAACCCAACAAGATACTTGTAGGGATCTTGACTGTATACTTCCGGGAATGTCCTGATAGCCGTGGTATACCTCTCCACTCCTCAAGCACCGCCGCATATGGGCAACATAGCCTTGGCGCTACGTCACTCAAGTGCTAGGAACCGTTTATGGGAGCCCATTAAATGAGTGTTGCGGGGATCCGCTGGATGCGAGATGCACGGGACCGATCAATGTGGCGACGCTTGGGGGAGGCCTATGTCCAGCAGTGGACGTCTTTCGGCTGATATGATGATGATGAGTTCAGCAGTGGTCAGGCAGGGGCCATTAATCCTCCTATAGTTATAGGCAATCCATCAACCAAACCTACCAAACCCATAGCCCAATACATTTTTCTCCATATTTTGCAATAGTTCTGCACCAACCGGGGAAGCAATTGCGTAGTGCATACAGGGATAATCATCGGTTGATTTCACATTTCCTGATACATGCCTAACAAGGCCTCTGGGAGTTGAATTCAGCCCCTTGCACGCCTTTCAAAGGATCGGGACCCCAGGGTCCCGAGATTGTCAAAGTCATGTAAAAATAATAATAATATGCCGCAGGGCAGCATTGTGGCGAGCTGGTGGGCTGTGGCGACGATGTGTCCCTCATCTCCGGCTTGCCTTTATTGGCCGGTCGGAGCGAACACTGACAGGGCACAGAGCTCCCATCTCTCTCCTGCCTTAATTGGCTGGCTTGAGTGGAGATCCGCTATGGTAGCCCATTAATTGAGTGTGCATGTCACCCCTGCCATTTTATAGTCGTATAGTTCAACAGTAGTCAGGCAGGGGCTAATAGTAATTCTATAGTTTTAGACAATCGATCCAATAAACCTTCCAAAACCCATAGCCCAATATATTTGTCTTCATATTTAACAATAGTCCTGCACCAACCGGGGATTGTCCTTGGGGGCACTTACCTAGTGCATACAAGACTTGGACTTCATGCTTAGACCCTGTTCCCGATACCGGTGGGCTCTATTTTTTATTTTATGTCTTTTTATTAATTTATTTTATATAAATAAAAATAAATGAAGACGATAAGAAAAGAACATTAAATAAGGGACATAATAATAATCTTCTTTTATCTTACTCGTTAACGCCTCAACAGGTGTCTTTCTAAACATACTTTTTGACCATTTTTTTGCATAGTTTACAAAGTCCTTAAGGAGGTATCAAACGTTTACTTTAAATCCATATAAGTAATAAATATTCTTTAGAAATATAAAGTGAATTTCTAAACGCCGTTTTACAGTCAACAGCACATTGGGTTATACAAAACTGAAAAATTTCTCCAAATGATTTTAAACCTTCAAATCTTGATGGTTAAGTTCAAAATCGAATGAGAAAGTTTGAAAGTTTGTGGTAACTGGATGACTTCACATAAGTTGTGCATATTAAGATAAAAAAAAAAAAATGTAATAATAACGGTGGCCACAAAACCCGCCTACAATACTCCAAAAGTAATGCGCGGCAAAGCAGCTCCGAGCGGTCAAGTGAAGGTCAACCCTTACGCTCTAGCATAAATCAGCGAACTAACAAATATAATGAACGTTCGAAAATTTGTTGGATAATTGATAATTCTTATTTAATATAAAATCATATGACTAATAAAGGTATGAAAATGAACGGAGATATTTTTCACATTACATAATTAAGCAAAAATCTAAATAAATTGTTAAAAAAGGAAAATCTTTTGGATAACTAAACAAAGCTATGTATTTAAGGAAATAAAAACATATTAAAAAATAACAATTAGCAGATAAATTTTTCAGTAGAAGTTATAGCGCAAAATGTTAAAAGTTAAATTTGGGGTATCACCAAAATCGAAAAAATGTTAGATAACTTTACATACTTATTCTAACTAGTACATACGTACGTATACAGAAAGTATTTCAGTCTGAGGAAATATTCACAGAGCCTTATAAGCAATTTTCATGTTTAGGTAAAAATACCTAACTTCTCGTAACATAACTTGTTGGATTATTTTACATCTGTAATCTGTATTATCTAATTTCATCACATGCCAAATTTCATAGGCGGGAGAATTTTTCGGAAGTCTCCATACAACAAATATCCTCGTTGACTGGACTAAACAGCAAACCTCAGTTTCGTAGAGAAATATGCATTTGAGGATAGTACATCCATGTGCACAACAAAAGCTTATTAAAAAACTCTTAACAATTTTAAATACTTACTCACTAAATAAACTAAACAAATACGTGTGCAACACACAATGCATAAACATAATATATACCTATTTATTACAAAACTAAAATATTACAATTGTAAATACATAAATTAATGAGTCATGTTGATAGCAAATATTCCTTAATTCTTCTCTTGAAAACCTCCAATGAAGGACTATCCTGTATAGAGTGTGGCAGAGTATTCCAGAGGCGCACAGCGCGAACAGTAAAAGATCCACCGTAACGACTTGAAGAGTGGGAAGGAAAACGAAGGAGAAGTGATGATGACAGACGACAGGGTTTTCCTCTCGGAACAAGATACTCAAAGCGTTCTCGAAGATACAAGGGAGAATTAGGATTATGAAGTACATAAAAGAGTAATGAAAGAGTGTGAGCATCTCGGCGCTGTCGAATAGGCAGCCATTTCAACCGCCTCCGAAATTCCGACACATGGTCGTGTTTTCGGAGGCCAAATATGAAACGGATGCACAAATTCTGTAGACGTTCGAGCTTATCAAGAAGTTCCTCAGTCGCATCAAGAAAGCTAACATCAGCATAGTCAAGAAGAGGAAGAAGGAGAGACTGAGCAAGAGTAACTTTAGTCGGAAAAGGCAGGAACTTCTGGAGACGCTTCAGGGACCGAAACGAGCAAAACACCCTCCTGCTTACTTCAGCAAAGTGAACATTCCAAGATAAGTGGCAGTCAAGGAAAACCCCTAAGTTTTTAACTTTTTTGGAATATTCTATGGCGACGGCATCGTACAAAACAGGGGGAAGAGACTGGCTATTCAACAGATTTATGAAGTATCTGCCACCAATAATAAGAGCTTGTGATTTTGCTGGGTTCAGGAGTCCAAAACTTTTAGCCCATTGACAGATGTTTCCAAGATCATTACTACTTATTATATCATTATTACTTTCGAATATTTTATTTTATTATTTTTTTGTTTCCATACAGGGCTAGATAATGATGAGACAAATTTATATCATTTTTTATTTTGAACATACATCGTCAAATAGTGGAGTCATTGCCAGCAGGGGCGGCTTTACGGTTACGAAGTCTCTTCCTTCCTCATCTAAATTAGCTGAAGCTCTTCTTAAAGAAAACTTTACTAAAAACATACCAATCTTTAAATTTAAACCAATATGTATTGATACAATTAAAAACGCGTTCAAAAGTCTCAATATAAAGAATACTAAAGACTTGTGGGGGATATCCGTTAGGGTTCTTGGAGATATTATTGACTCAATTGCTCCTGTCCTAACAGGCATAATCAATCAATGTTTGGACAACGGCACTTTTCCTGACTTAATGAAACACAGTAAAGTAGTATCAATTTTCAAATCAGGCTGTAAGAGTGATCCTTCTAATTATAGACCTATAATAATATATCCGTGCTTCCAGCATTGAGTAAAATCTATGAAAAAATCATGCTGGAACAGATGTTGTCTCACTTCAATTCAAATGGGATCCTGCATAGTCAACAGTTTGGTTTCACGAAAGGTAGGTCGACAACGGACGCGGGAGTAAAACTCATCAGCCACATCTTGGAGGCTTGGGAGAGGTCCCAGGATGCCATTGGCATTTTCTGTGATCTCTCAAAAGCTTTTGACTGCGTCGACCACAACACACTGATCTGTAAATTACACCACTACGGAATTCGTGGAAAATCTGCTGATCTCGTGCTTTCCTATTTAACAAACAGACAGCAAAAAGTAAATGTTAATGGGGCGACGTCCTCCGGGTCTCTAGTCAAGATGGGCGTGCCCCAAGGTTCAATTCTCGGCCCTTTCCTTTTTCTTGTTTACATTAATGATCTCCCTTTTATGATGGCCAAATTATCGGATATAATTCTATTTGCTGATGATACTTCGCTAATTTTTAAAATAGATAGGCAAGATACGGATGTCTTAAATATCAACGAAAGTCTAATTGTTCTCTCAAAATGGTTCGCAGCTAACAATCTTTTACTTAATGCGAAAAAAACAAAATGTCTAAAGTTCTCTTTACCAAATGTACCACAACATGACCTAAACTTAAATCTTGAAGGTAAAAATCTTGAAGTTATAACGGAAACAGTATTCTTAGGGATTACTATCGATTCAAAATTGCAGTGGGGCGCGCACATTAGAACTCTTTCGGGTAGGTTAAGTTCAGCTGCATATGCAGTAAGGAAAATAAGGCAGCTAACCGATGTAGCTACAGCTAGGTTAGTATATTATACTTATTTCCACAGTATTATGTCTTATGGCATTCTGCTGTGGGGATCAGCAGCAGACGTTGACTCAATTTTCATCCTACAAAATAGGGCAATCCGCGCAATCTATAAAATGGGTCCTCGCGAGTCCCTCAGAGAAAAATTTAAAGAGATCGATATACTGACTCTACCTTCACTTTATATTTTGGAATGTATTTTGTATGTCCGTAAAAATTGGGGGCTTTTCAAAACTAGAAGCGACTTCCATAATTTAAATACACGCAGGAAGCACGAAATTGTAATACCCAAATTCAGATTAACGAAAACTAGCAAGTCTTTTCTTATAAACAGTATACGCTTTTATAACAAGTTGCCAAAGTCAGTTATAGAACTGACCGATGGAAGGTTCAAAAATTACATCAAACTTATCCTTATTAAAAAAGCATATTATAAAATCAAGGACTACGTTGAAGATAAAAACATTTGGCCTTAGCTCCTTCTGCGCATGCAGCTTTCCTGGTAACTTGTAAACGGCACAAATATGTGGATGTCTCTAACTATTCTCAATCTCATTTTTTCTTTCCTTCTTTTAATTAGACTTTTTACAATGGTTTTCAATCATCTTTATAGCCCTTTGCTAAGAATAGTTACAGCACTGATAACAAAATTTGTGCCACATGTTAAATTTAGTCTTGTTATACTTATTTTATTTACCTTTGTATAGATTCTTTTACCGATTGTTTTGTGAATGTGTGAACATTGTAGGCCTTCTAGATGCTAGTTAACATTTGTTAACTTTTTTATAAAATATATAATCTTTTTATTTTATTTTTTTAGTTTCTTACGACTTATTGTCATAAGTCGGGCCTACGTTGTCCCCCCATATCTAAGTACTAATGATGTAACATGGAAATATTGTAAAACCAAACCATTTTTAAAAGAGTAACCATGGAGTTTCTTGCCGGTTCTTCTCCATAGGAAACGACCAACCCGAACCGTGCACCTTTTGTCGACGTTTTATAAGTGCCCATGTAGGCCTATGTGAAATAAAAAAAATGATTTTGATTTTACTTTAAGTTCACTCGTGCGCTGAACTGCCAGATTTTAACAGGTTTAAAAAAAATATAAATGTTTAGTAATATCTGATTAACGATCTATTCAATATTAACGAAATTATGATGAACCAATTCAAACTCTTTGATAAAGTAATAAGACGTATATTGCTATAAAAAATATTCCCCGTGCGGCATCGGCGAGCGCACGGAGAGTGCTCATACAACTTCTACTAGATACGAGCGAAAACGCCTGGCGCGTGAGACAGAGATAGTTCATTAGAAAATGTACGGCAAAATATGACCACTCTCGTGCGCCGCCCGAGCGAACCGAAGATTACCGAGAGCGAGCGAGATTTGACGAACGAAATTTACCTTTGGGGTCGAGTACCAACATTTACGCGGGTGGGTGGGAAATGAGGCGGGCGCGGGGCTTGTTTACTTTTTAGACACAGTGCGCGGCTTGCAATTTTGCAGTTGATCGCGGCTTTTAGTTACTTCTTTATTCTTATTTCTATTGTTTTTTTTTTAAATTTAATTACTGAGTTGTGGGACAGTGTGTGCGAAATTTCGACACTAAAGTGAATTAAAAAGTTTCTCAGAAACACCATGTCCCAGGACCACTTTCTGTGCTCACCAATGAAAAAAATATTATTTAGTCAATTCCAGATTTTAATCAAAAAAGGTGATCGAACATTCCATTGCGAAAAAAAATCGGCGTATCGATTTAATTTATAAATATAAAAATACCTAGTATAGACAAAATGTTGTTATTTATAATACAACTTGTTAATGATCAATAACCACTCTTCAAGTCAACAAAATGTAATATTTTTGGTCAAATTGTACAACGACGTAACTAGATGGCGTTGGGCTCTAATTAGAAGTCGCTAACGAGATTGTTTGCCGATATACATAGGGTCCTGTGAATTTCAGTAATTTAATTAATACAATCTCAAATACAAATACTCACTGATCAGTGCTCGGTGAGCTTGAGCTAGTAAAGTGCACTACTACTTGATCTATAGTCCACCAGCCGCTACTGATTGCCAGACTAAGTTTGTATGGAAGAATGATCGATAGACATGCGCAATGTCGTTATATTCAAAATCACCGTGTCTGTTGTTCCCGTTACAAAAAAATCACTGTGACTTTGTCACGTCGATCACGTGGGATAGGTACTTGGAACGTTTTGTAATGTGACTATACACGATTTGATAATTAAGTCGCTTATTAAATTTGATTTGATATATAAGTGCACTTGACAAATTAAGTAAACTCAGTCAAAGTTCGAGGTTACGCACGCGGATATTAAGGCTTAGCACGCACTGCGATTTTTATTCGCGCGATTTTTTTTCCGCCCATTCTGCGACCTATGGAATTGTATAAAGCTGCAGGCATTGCGGTAAAAATTTCGCGCGGAAATATTATACGCAAGAAATCCGTGTTTGTTTTGAATTAAATTGGAGCGAATATTTTGAGCTCTATGAACAGGTGGAAAGAGAAAAATCGCTCGGATTTTTAACCGCAGTGCGTATAAAATATTGAGTATTTAGTACGCGGGTAAAGATTCCCACGAATAAACTCTGCGCGGCTAAAAACCGCAATGCGTGCTAAAATTCACGATTTTGTCCAATGTACTCCAAACGCAGACGGCCCCAGGAGCGGCTGGACGTTCCGATATATTCTCGTTCCATATTTAACCTGAAGCATCGCAGTGACTGGAGTGAGACAGAGTGAATGAGACTGAAAGGAACAACGTTATTTTGGAACGACGTTATTTTCTAAAAAGTCACTGTGATATTCTCAGGTGGCAGATCACGATGATTTTTTCACTGTGACGTTATTTATCACCCATGTCTATGATCGACTAGTGTAACCTTAAGTCTAAGTGCCTCATCACTTAAAGAAAAGCACAGCATGCGCTAAATTATGCGGAGATAAATACAGAATTTATTCATTAAAACAATAAAAAAGCTATTAAAAGCTCATTAATAGTATCTACCAAAGACACCGACTTCCAAAACGAAAGTTATTTTTGCACCTTTTAGTGTTTTGCTTAAGAAGACGGTTTATTTTTTGTGAAAAAGAATTGGATTCTTGGTATATATCGCAGCATGCAGCTGAAAGCATTTTATTAAATGACGTGTGTGCTTGGTGCTCTACTAACTCTAACTCGCTCGTTCGATGGACTATATAGACTCTAAGTTGTGATTGTGATGTTATTATGAATCGATTTAGATCTTCTAAGTTATTTTTATTTTCTATATTATCTTGTCTCTTGTCTAGTTGTTGTTATCTTGTGTTATTGTGTCTTGTCTTGTTGTGTTGTTATCTTTTAAGTTTGCTTTTTATGCAGTCGGGTTTTTCAAATATTTTATTTTAAGAACTTTTATTTGTTTTTTCAAATGTAAGTATACTCTTGCTATGTTTTGTCTTCGTCTTATCTTCGTACAGCATTTGCTTCTTGCCTAAGACGGAAATGGAGACTTAGGGTGGTATTACACTATCAAAGATCTATAAGTCAAATTTTAAAGATCTATAATATCAAAGATCAAAAGTTATTTATTATTATGATATTGTAATATAAACATATGAATCATATCGTCGTTGGAAAAAGATTTTTGACATTTGTTATTTTGGATAGGATCCTATGATATATGATAGTGTAATACCCTCCTTAGCTCGTCATCGACACTGTCGCCGCCGGGCTACAAGCGCCACGAATAAAATTACATGTTCTCTCTCTTAAAGTCGGGCAGGCTAAAGGAACACCGCTAAAGAAAATATTAATATTTAAAATGTTATGCTTAAACTCATGACCTGAAAATGGAGATTGTATTAGAAAGGAGTGAATATACCAGTTTAAAAAGATATAGAATACATTTTTTCGACACAGACAACACAACGGCAACAAACATAACGTAAAATGGAAGAAAAGTCTTTCTGTTCTTTTCCAGACGATTGGACACAAATGTTGTCCGACCAGAATGTGGCCACTTGAGGTTCTAGAATTCTAGACAAGTGGCATTCGATGTCAGCGAAGGAGATGGTCAAAATGTCGAAATGTAAGGGATTGATCAAGTGATTTTTCGATATCGCTTGTCAATTTTGCCTTTTTGGCAATGGCTATCGCCACGCTTTCGATGGTAGAATGTCACTTGTCTAGGGACTCTGGACAGCTCTGTCGTTGGCTTCGTTCAAGTCATGGAAGGTGCAGGTGGTGCATTACCTTGTGAAGTGGCTCCACACTGGTATCGTGTTTGGGTTGGGCCAAGGATACCCGATT
Organism: Orthosia cruda; assembly: GCA_964057195.1. Classification (NCBI taxonomy): domain Eukaryota; kingdom Metazoa; phylum Arthropoda; class Insecta; order Lepidoptera; family Noctuidae; genus Orthosia; species Orthosia cruda. The sequence continues at coordinate 14,175,020 of OZ059830.1, read as the reverse complement.
TTACCAGATTGTTATGCAGTGACTGGGCACGCAATCGGTTCAGAGATAAAATAAAGAACAATTGCTAAAAATAATATACATCGCAGAATAGCGCTGAGCGTATCCATAATCAAAAAAACTCGACTGCTTTAAAAGCGAACTTAAAAGACGTAAACAGGAAAAAATCATGCTGTGTAGTCGGAGAATACATATTCGCGAGCTGCACAGCATATTTTTTTTCATGCTTACGTCTCTTTTTAAGCAGCCGGGCTTTTTGATATTTTGAATTATCTTTTTTATTTATAACTTTTCAGTTATTTATTTTTTTAGAATATGTTACATTTCAACATATAAGTGTTATATATTTTTGAAATCATCTCTTTAAACCTTTTATTTTGATACCACACGATGGGTTGGAAGAAAAAAATTGGGCCCATACAATATGGCGTCCAAAATCCGCCATTTTTCATTTTCCACTTTTAATGAAACCAGTGACACTCGTAAGATTAAGACGAGTCGATTGACGTATGAATCATCAAAATCGGCCAACGCGTTTGGTCTCTGGAACGCCAGATAGGAACAAACATACATACATACATAGACTGATAAACACATTATCTTCCTTCGGCATTCGGGTAAAAAGGGCAGCATTTGGGTGACAGACACCCACTTTTACCCAGAACTGGGCTTCGACTGCGATCTGGTTTCGATGCAATGCTAAAAACTTGAACACAATATAGTATCAACATGATACTATTTCGTATTATGTAAGAGTTACCAGATAAGACACTAATTAGCCAGCCAAGCGTGCTAATTCAGTAGATACAATGGATATCCTTCCTCCGCTCGGTTTAAGAGGCTTACAAGGACATACTCACTTCACGTTTACTATTCAGTTAGGTACCTATACCTAACTAATGACGAGAAAATGTATTATTTACTGACTAGCTTTTGCCCGCGAGTTCGTCTGTAGGAGTCTGTCTGTCATTAGGAGTTCGAATAGGCAACTTTTTATATCGCCCCATAATATTGCAGGTGTGTGGGCCGCCTTACTTTTGGTTCACCATACAAAGTTATACCACCTTTCTACCCTCTTATAGATGATACCCAAGATAAAACTCCTAATGTCCTTCCCAGGCTTCCAACTATCTTCATACCAACTTTCATCTAAATCGGTTCAGCGGTTCAAGCGTGAAAGGTAACAAGACAGACAGACAGACAAAGTTACTTTCGCTTATATAATATTATCTTAGGAATAAAGATTAGTTAGGAATAGGGATGTTTCCTGGGTAGAAAATTGATAATTCTATTTAGTCCGTCAGTCAGATTATCAAATAATTGAACACGTATTTTTTCTTTACCAAAACAATAAAAAAATACAAATTTAAAGCACATCAAAGTTCAGGAGTGGGGGCTTGTGACGTCACTAAGGCAGTATTATGTGTACTAGCGGCGTGACATCACACGATATTTCAACGCATTATATCGTCAACACTTTATGTTTACGTGTCAAAAGAAAAATACGTGTCCAATTTTTTTTTTAACCTACCTGACGGACAAAAAACTAAGTTTCAGTAAACATCCCTATGATCAAATCTAATGAAACAGCTCTCTCTACATTATTAGTTCCAAAGATCGTATTTAAACATATATTATTCTACCATAAATCCAACTTGCAAATACAGGGCCTGCTATCAAAACAGCTTGGATTTGCTACGTAATTCAAATAGTAATATTAAACATCAATAAATATATGCACACAAGAATCACTCCGCCGAGGTATGTGTACTCAACGAAATGACCTCCTTCACCGGGGTCTGTGTACACAGAACCCTGTTACTATTTGAATATACATTAAATAACATACAATGAAAGGTTCGGCAAAAGTCAGAACGCCAGATTTATCCATTACCCACCGTCTATTATTGGAGTAGGTAGGTTTTCGATAAAGGTTAAGTTACCGCTGCGTATCCTGGCGATTAAAACAGTCTGCTAATAAAAGCTGTGGGTGATTTTTTTATTAGATAGCCTCGCGTTTGACCACTATCTCACCTGATGGTAAGTGATGATGAGGTCGACAGTGAAACGCGCTTGCCCAGAAGTAACATATCACTCTTGACTTAAATACCCCCGGGTTGTAGCTATCAGGTAACTCAGACTCTGGCAAGGAATTCCTCTCCTTAGCTGTACGCACAATGAAAGTATTCAATTATTTAAAAACAACAAGAAGAAAATCATGCTGTGCAGTCGGTGGATACATCTGGAGGTATGTATCCTCCGACTGCACAGCATGATTTTCTTCTTGTTTACATCTTTTTAGTTCGCTTCTTAAAAAGTCGGGTATTTCGATTTTTTTAATTCACTTTTTTATTTATAACTTTCTAATTTTTTTTTTCTAATTATTTACTTTTTAATACATAAGTATTATGTATTTTTGAAATCACCTCTTAAAACCCTATATATCTTGATACCCCACACGATGGGTTTGGAAGAGAAAAAAAAAATTGCCCGCACAATATGGCGCCCGAAACCCGCCATTTTTTATTTTCCTATTTTATTGTAGCCACTCGCAAGGTTAAGATGATTCGATTGACATAAAAATCATCAAAATTGGCCAACGCGTACATACATAGACTGATAAACACATTATCCTCCTTCGCCAGTTGGGTAATAACGTTAAGTGCCTATGGGTGGTCCACCATATACCGATGGCGAATCGCTGTACTTACGTCTTATAATCCGATGATGGATCAAGAGTTGTTCATTTATTGTAGTGGTAATTGTCAATGAGCAACCTACAGCAAGCCATACTTGTGGCAAATGTCGCGGCCGGTTCTCATTGGATGAGATTAACCCAGAAAAGATCTGTTGTAGAATCCTTATCTATGGATAATTACAGCGGTACAACTCTCTTGGTTATTAAACCTTACTGATATATGCAGACATGTATAATCCTCTTTAACGAAAGCCACATAAATGAGGTAAAATCAATGATATTCAAATAAATAGATACGTTATACACTCACAAAACAATTGAAAAAGTGTGCCGCACATAGCGGCAGCACACATACACACTTTTCATTCATCTAACATTAAAAAATAATTATTTTAATCAATAAATAAATAAATTACAATTCAACAAAGCCTATCGCTCTTCGCCATGCGTGACATAAACTAAAGACTAAAGGTCACAATTGTGACCTATTCGAGTCTTCAAAATGCGCGCGCTCATAACATATCTGTTTATTTGAATATCATTGGGTAAAATAAAATATTCCTCTTAATAACATCCCCAAGGGAAACTACTCACAATTTGGAATCTTGTTTCATATGCGACATGTCGGTAGTCGGGCCACGACGCCAGTGGCTCTCATTAAGGTAATGTTTCAAATTATAACTGTAAAGTTAGCGAGGTAGAGCTTTCAGAATGTGTTTTAGTTTCAAGTAATTACATTAGCAAGAAAACGACTAATGAAACTTACTTGTTTGTTTGCGCGCTGTTTTTGAAAATGCTTTCGCACGTCATTTTAATTAAAATTAATAAGGTACTGAAAGTATAAATAGGTTCAATCAGTAAGTACTTATAGTTTTCGAACTAGTTTATAGGGTTATATTATTAATTCTGTGGTATAGGGGAGAAAAGTGACATTCGTAAAATTAAGGATAATTTCTCACTCTCAGATCAAACAAAAAGTCAAGATGGAACGTTGCAAACAACAAAGTGAAGCCGGTTCAAACTAAGCCTTGCCGTACAAATACACAATTACACGCACTCATGGACAACGAAATTACGCCTAAGCTTGTCATTCGACCTCATAGATCAAATAATAAAGCTCAACTGACAAGCTAAGGGGTAGTTTCGTTGTCCGTGAGTGCGTGTAATTGTGTATTTGTACGGCAAGGCTTAGTTTGAACCGGCTTCACTTTGTTGTTTGCAACGTTCCATCTTGACTTTTTATTTGATCTGAGTTCTCACTATACCATAATTGGAACAGGAGAACTTAGACAATTAATAAATGAATATTAATTGAATATAAAGTAACAATCTATCACCGATAAAGCTCGTGGAGCTAAAGGAGCTCGTGGCTAAATAATAACAGCCGCACGGGTCAATCGTCAGGGTTAAACAACGCTTGACGAGGTCGGTCCGTAAATGGGTGACCATTTCAATATACCGAGTTTCCTCCGTGTCTCGGAAAGCACGTTAAGCCGTTGGTCCCGGCTGTCATTTGAAGATCTTTGACAGTCGTTACGAGTAGTCAGAAGCTTGAGATCTGACACCAGTCTAGCCAAGGGGTACCGTGTTACCCAGTTACTGGGTTGTGGAGGTCATATAGGCATTCCCTCCATGTAAAACACTGATACTCAGCTGAATCCGGTTAGACTGGAAGCCGACTCCAACATAGTTGGGAAAATGCTAGGCAGATTGAATCTGTCAACGATAACGGTTCTCAAAAAGTTCAAAAGGTATTGTGTTGATTTTGGACTTTTGAAAAAGGGTTATCGCTGATCACAGAATATGTAGTATTATATATCACTTTTTCGAGAAGCCAACTGCAACGCACTATTCAACTCATCTTCGGCGGAAGGGCACAAAGGGAGGTCAAGCAAAATGCTTTAAAACTGAAACCCGAATACAGTATTTTTTTAACCGGGCCATAATAACGAATTGATTGACACATTATTCATCAAAAACGGATGAATAGTTTAGGTGCTACGGAGGAACATTCATAAATACAAACATAATAGGTACATACATAGACTGATAAAACCATAGCACTTCCTTTTGGCTTCGCCGTAGTCGGGTAAAAAACCTATAAAAAAATTGATCAGTAAAATTCACTTGTTCAAGGCGACCGGAATCAACGGCTAAAAAAGAGTGACGACGCAAAATTATCATGCGTTCTCATCTCATTGACGATTTACGGCAATTTTCAACTAAGTGTCAATTGGCAGAAAATTGCAACTAACTAGCAAGCGAACCGGAAACTTGAAAAAAAGAGAAAGATTTATTTCTTATATAAGAAGAAACTGATTTAAAATAAGAGAATTTTAACAAAGTAGTTGAACTTAGAACAAGCACAGAGAAGGTACCTATGTTGCGTTGTTGCGTAAAACCAGTAATTAAAAAGTTAACAATGTAATAATTGCTAGCGAAGGTTCACTTAATTAATTTTACACCCGATTAAATGTATTCGAATAACAATCGTAAAAGGGCCACCGATCCATTAAACCCACTCAGAATTTTACCTAATTAGCCCAGTTTAAATAATCTAACAAACCCAATTAATTATTTTATATAGATCATTATTTGTTTTAAATTTTATTAAAACCTATGTTACTGAAGCTTTCCAATTAAAAATGGAATCGGACATTGCATGCAAAGTATGCGAAATCTTCTTTTAACTATTTCTATTTTATCTTCAAGAAGTGTTTCTCCTATAACGACCACCGACAAAGTTATAATTTCACGAAGAATTCTGAAAGTTGAGATTGTTTTGCTCCATCAAAGTGTTTCGGAGATGCCCTGAGGCTGAGGTGAGGGGAGGGGACTCAGCCGGGACCAGCAACAGGTCTGGTCCAGACTGGATCGATACTCGGAGGCTGGATCATGCGCACTGGGCATTGCAAACAAAATGCGCTCCCTGCTACTGCTCGCGTTGTCATTACTCGCTTCAGGTATGTATTAATAAGCTTTTATTACTTATTATATATCCCCTGATCTGTTATATTCTGATTTATTAGTGTGATTGTTGTTTTCCTGATCCCTATCCAAATCATAGCCTCTAACCACCAATTTTAGAAACCAAATGTCAAAGTTGATTGTCTATGGCTCGCGACCTTTGTTTTGATTCTAGAATTTGGCCTATTTTTCTATGTTTAGGACCTTTAATCACATTGGAATGAATGTCTTTTACTTAACTACTTACCTACTAAAAATAACTAGAAGCGCAGCTCTTTAAGCGAGCACTAAGAACCAGATTTCGCAAAACTTGTCATTAAATATTTACCTTCGTCATCTATATGTTTATTTTCATAGAATCCTGGGTTATACATGATTTTATGACTAAGGTAAGTTCTCATTTTCATCTTCTCACATTCTCATAGCGTATCCGATATTACTTAAAATATTTTGTTATATTAATTGCATCCTTGCGAAGGTTCGTGTATCTACATTTATGAAGATAAAGATTCTTAGGATCTTTTAAATTTACCTTTTGGTGTTATTATACTTTATACTGAATTGGTTTATATGTTTTTCTATTTATTGACCCTCTGCACAAGGTATCTACATATCTTTTTTTCAACTCTCCTCTCGCAGCTGCTGGAAAATATTTCTTAAGAAATAAGTGTACCTTTGTACCTATTTTGTTTCTTCTTCTTCTTGCCTGTTTATTTGATTAAAGGTTAAATAATTAAATAAATAAAAATTATAGTTAGCCTATTGTTTATTATGATTTTATATCATTAATTGTATATTGTGTCTATTATTAAGATAATTGTTCAATTCTCAAGATTTCTATGAAACTATTCTGGGGCCTCTCTTTTATCACTTTTTTTCAAAAACTTCAAATCAAACCATCACATTCAAACATACCGCCTTTTGTTTACCTTAGTGATTAGACCTATTTGTTATTAATGCCTAAACATTGATTGTCTTTCAGAGGGCGAGTGTGACCTTCTCCGAGACAGTGTCCACGTGACCTCAGCTGCAGCCAGGCCCAACAATGAGCTGTGGTGCTACAAGTGTCTGGCGGAAGTACCGGATGACCGCTGCGCTGACCTACGACACAATAACTCCGCACTCATACATAAGTGCCACAATGATAGACGGATGTGCATGGTAAATATGCTACGCTAGGTACATTCTTAGATGACTCTTACGTGATTTATGTATTAAGAATCAGTTGTGGATATGGCATTCATGCAGTTGGGATTCATTTGGGATTTTGTCATGAAAGATGCATTCATGACAACGGGTGTCCCACAAGGATATAATTGACTGAGTTTTAGTAATAAGATCCTATGTCTGCATTGTAATGTGGAAAACATGACAACCACAAACTTCACTGATACCGAATCCGGGCCAATTCCAAATAAAACACTCAGTTTAATTTGTCTTTCATCGTATTTTCCACATTACAGGTAAAACGGTTCTCCTTCACGACGTCAACCGAGAATTCCACGACGCTGCCAAAAATGTGGGCGTTGGAACGCAACTGCACGAAACACTGCGAGCCGGGTTGCATCGTCATTGGAGAACGCACCAAGTTATACGCCTGTACATCATGCTGCACCACCTCCCTCTGCAACTACGGATCCGGCGCCGAAGAAAAAGCTATTGACATCCTTATCATGGCATTTAGTGTCGTGTTACTCTCATTATGACTAAACATCAGGCCTTAGATTAACTACATATGTACCAAAGAATCCTACTAGGAATATTTTGAAGTATTAATATCCGCATATCGACCTTGTAGGAACATGCCCAACACGATATCTATCACTAATATCAGATGTGAGGCTATGTTAGTAGCATGTAACGAGCATAAAATATCACTGCCTTTTTGCTCCCGTTCTGTACCTACGTAAGACCAACATCAGTCAAGTAAAACATGCTATCTACAAGAAACAAAGAAGATTTTAATAAGTTAAAAAAAAGTATTCTTTGGAACAAATGTGGATGATTTCGCTGTCACAAAAAAAAATACGAATTTGAAAAAGGAACCAATCTAGAATCTCTATGAACAAAAATATTGCCTACATTCTTTTTCAATTTGAATTAACTACTCTGCGTACAAAAATAAAAAAAAATATTAGATCTCTATGCAAATTAAATCAACAAAAAAATATTAAATTAAGAACATTAATTGATAGCATTGTTGATAGCTAATTAAATAAAGCTTTCCAGGATGTCCAGATAAATATGTTCCTTGCAATTTACATTCATACATAGTTTTATGATAAAGGTAGATAGACCATTTTCTCATTATCTTTAAATAATATTTACCGAATTCTCTGTTCTCACAGATAGCATTAGATTTACATCAGCTTTCAATCCTTCAGCATAGTGAGTATTATAAGAATTAAAAGAGTATATTATTCTGTATCAGGATTAAAATCTAAATTATTAAGAAATTAATGTTCCGAAATGTGACATAATATATTGTATTTATGTAGATAGGTATTGCGCTATTAATAGGATTAGTCAATTGCCAAAGAAGACCTTGCGATTAGGTAGTTTTAATCAAAAATATAATGTTAAAGGTAATGCCAACCACATCGGTATCTCTAAGCAGCCTGGCAGGCGCCAAGAGTCAGTTTGGTCAAAGAGTACTTTTCATATAGGGGAGATGCAGGCAATCGGACTCAGCAGACAATGATAATCACCACAGAATAACAAAAACCGAACGCGAGTAAGTGATGCAAACCTACCTACGCGCTAGCTTTGCATAATTCCCATGCGCGTATGTTGGCTCACTCAGTTTTTGCAGTATATTAAAATGTACTCAGTGCTCAGTATGTGCTCTGGATAGTAAAAGATGTTTGATTTCGCATTCCATTCTGATCTAATTATTTGGGTAGATAAATCAAAAGGTAGACCTAAATTACTGATAACTACTTTATTTCTGTAATTTTAATATGTAATAATTGTAAACTTTTGGATTGAGATTTAAAACCAATATTCTCGTCAGGATTTTTCTCGTTTTCGCCCATGTTGGTAATCGGAACTAGGTGACTCAAATTACCTTCATAGTGATCCCCATTGCCCACAATACTTAACTTCAATGATGGACGGACGAGACATCGAAACATGGAATCGGTGGCTTCTTGTGGGCTTTTGGCTCAAACCGACTTTACTGGGTGGGGCTCTACTCGCAATTATGTGTACGATATATCTCGATCACTATTGTCCATATGCTGATCACAATTGCCACCGATGCTAACAATGGTGATCAAACTTGTTTTTTTTAATCTTTATTGTGCCAAAACTAATAAGCCAAAGTGATTAAAGTTGATTTCAATTAATAGTTAAACAAGTAAAGTTTATTATAAGAACAAAGCAATACATATTTGATTAATAGATTTGGTTTTATTTCAATTCTTGCTTAGGTGATCCTCATTACCTACATCTCCCCTATCAAATGCTTAAATAAATATCCAAAAAAATATATATAAATATCTCATAATTAATAGATATGTCATGGACCAAGACGTGATTTATCAGTGCACTATGCACTAGTGCCCTTGCGTTATGAAACAAGACAAGTCAAATCAGGAAATGAAATGAATACTTATTTAAATGTTTATATATTTACCAAATTGTCTGGTCATTATGAATATGGCTAAGTAACGGTTGGGCAATTCGATAATTATGGTCAATGAATTAGTCCAAGAGCGAGCAAAGCGAGCTCGGAAGCTTAGGGCACCCCGACACGGATAGGCACATGTCTACGAACACGAACCTAAGTTCGAATCCAAGGGGACGAAGGGAGCTGAAGTGAGCGAGCAAAGCGAGCGAACCCAGCGCCCATCATATCCTTCATGTTAGGTTACTTTTGACCCTGCAGACAGAAATATTTCTTGTTGTCGTATTGTTTCTTAAATAGTAATAGTACTTACCTATTCTATATTAAAATCAAAGTCAACATTAAAATAATTAAAAAAAACACATTTTTTTTATTTTCCGCCTCGATAAGTGATGGGCATTATTCATAAAACCCGGTAACTTTAATTATTTCAATAGTTTTTAGAATATTGCCTACTTAAGTAGGTACTCATATTGGGCATTTTTCAAATTGTCTGGGCATTATGAATAATGCGGTATTAACTGCTTGGTCCATAACAGATAATATACTAAACCTAGCATATCCAAGTTAAGGTGTAAAAATCTTGAGTTTCGCTTGCTCTTGTATCCTCTTTTACTTCTCAAGCTCTAAGCATAAGTCAACAATTTTAGTTCTATCCCCGTATGAATGGACAAAAGAAAACCTATCCTATTCGAGGCGGGATGCACTTACTCAGAATAGTCCAGCCGGTGCTCTTGGTGTCATCGCTCACAAGGAGCATGCAACCCAGCAGGCAGCATAAAAATATAGACCGAAGGAAACATTTAGCTGTGTTAGTTTGACCTAAACGACAACGAACGCTGATAGCCTATCTGTGTGGTGGCCATATCTGACCACAAACCGTTAGATTTCAACTTGTGACTCTTTTTATGTAAGGATAACACACTCAGTACAGTAGGTATCTGCTTACAGTTTTATTATACCGCCCACAAACCATATTTCATGAAAGTTTGTTCAAATATGTTAGATACCTATTTGAACAAACTTGCATGAAATATGGTTTCAAAATGTGATCGGGTTGAGTGATCACGCGGGCCCATTTCGAGTGGGTCCAATTGACCAAAGACTTCATATTTGCTTTATAAACGTAGTGATTAATTATATCCTTTGAGGTTGTATTTTAAATTAAGTTGTTAAAATTATTGCAATAAAGATAACTGAAGAAATCATCTTATTATTACAGATGTTGCCCTAAGATCGGCGTTCTGTTATTTCTGCCTATCCCCCTTTATGCCTATTTTTATCTGATTTATAATTTGTGTCTTTTATTATTCAATGTTTTATTTTGTGAGTTGTATTGACCGTATATGGATTTGATATCTGAAATAAATGTATTAATAATAATAAACCGGTTTCGTTCACAATATTGGAGCATTATTTCCACCCAATAACCCATTGTTGGTTGTTTTTTTTTTTTTTTTTTAATTAGGGTTTTGAAAAACGTGGCATGATTCCTTCACGTTCTCTCGGCTCCACAACGGCCTCCCCATCGGCTCGAGCGTCTTGTTTCGCCTCAGCAGCAATGACAAAGTTTGCCCATTTGCATCAAAACAAATTTACCTACAATTAAATACTTGAATGAAACGTTTTTTTGACCCGACTGCGGAAGGGTAATGTTTTTCGAGCGTATGTATGTAGGTCCATTTCTATGGCACGCTCTACAGCCCAAACGGCTTGACGGATTACGACATATGAGGTGTCGTTGGATTCGTCTTAATTGTGGGTGTGACATAGACTATATAATTTTTAAATATGGCTCTACCCCGCTCCCAAAAAAAGGGGCCATACAATTTATTTTTACCCGACTGCCGAAGTAGGGTAATGTGTTTATCAGTCTATGTATGTATGTATGTTTGTTCCTATGTGGCGTTCTAGAGACCAAACTCGTTGACTGATTTTGATGATTCTTACGTCAATCGATTCGTCTTAACCCTGCGAGTGTCACTGGCTACATACAAATTGGAAAAGAAAATAATGGCGGATTTTGGGCGCCTTTTTGTGGGGGAAAAAAATTTTAATCTCACCGTGTGGGGTATCAAAATAAAGGGTTTTAAGAGGTGATTTCAAAAATATATAACACTCATATGTTTAAATGTACCTAATTAAAAAAATAACTATAATGTTGTAAATAAAAAAGTTAATTATAAAAAAGCGAACTAAAAAGACGTAAACAAGAAGAAAATCATGCTGTGCAGTCGGACGATACATCTCATTTTAGTCAGCCAGCTCGCGAACATGTATCCTCCGACTGCACAGCATGATTTTCTTCTTGTTTACGTCTTTTTAGTTCGCTTTTTAAGCAGTCGGGTTTTTTATTTTTATAATTAACTTTTTTTAGTTTTCCTAACAATATGGGTATCAAATGAAAGCTGCAAAATAGACTATGCCAAAAACATATATCTTAACAATTTTATGTTACTATTTTGACACAAATTCAAGATAAGCGTAACTTTGATAACAAAATAAATAATCTTTTAAGTACCACATAACTTATTTGGAGAAAACGTTCATTAATTCATTAATAAAAGTAAAAATTCTGAAATAAAACAAATTACATAGGTATTATAAAAATAAAAAACCCGACTGCTAAAAAAAAATACAACCGACTTCTGAATAAAAACACTAGAAAGTGAAAAATTACTTCAACTTCGGAAGTCGGTGTTCCTGTTTTCTTTTCATCGTTTTTTGATACCGACTGCCGAAATTTAAGTATTAGGCTATATATCGCAAAAAATTACGATTCCCGTGGGACAACTTTCAACTTTAAATCGAGCAAAGCCGCTGGAAGAAGCTAGTCTTACAATAAAAAGACATGCAATTACAGGAATCCCGAGAGATTTACCGTCATTTATTGAATAGTTCTGTTGTATGTCTCCAAAGTTCTTCATCAGATCTTCACGAAATTTTAATGGGACCAATTCGGTCCACAATCGATGGAGAAATCGGTGAACGTTCGTGAAAAAAAAAAAACATACAGCCGAATATAGAACCTTCTCCTTTTTTGAAAGTCGGTAAAAAAAAGAATGATGATCACATCCTAAATTGCTGACAAAAATGCCTATCGTAATATTGTGAGCAACTTGTAGATACGTTTGGGTGGGTAAAGGTAAATATTTGGTACCGTAAGGTGTTCGATCACCATCATCTGCAAAACTGCAAACTCATCGTGACATAAGAACGTCAAGTAAAGTTAATGACGCACTTGTAAGTATCATACAGTCGTGAGTGAGACTATAGGTGGTTCATTTAACAAATATGTCCTTTATTTGCTGTAGCACAGATAATAAATAATTAAGTTGAATGACAAGACAATGTTTATAGCGCACCCGTTTCGATCTCGAACTCATGTGCCAGAATAGAATGTCCTACATGACCGCAGAGTCGCAGAGGCACAAAATACCGTGCCGCCATTTACGTACTTTGTGGCAGAGGTCTACGAAGACGAACGCGGTTACATTATAAAATAGAAACAACTACTCTAACTAAGTAGTACATCGTGATAGGTATTTTGAATAGAGCAAAACTACCCAAAGTATCGACTTTAGGTGCAGTTGGGTAACTAACAGTGCGCTAATGTTTGATCAAGGTTATTTACTCAACAAGTCCTAATACTCCAAACGGATGTTTGTAAGGCCTCGGTTCTGAAGGCGCGGCGCGTTGCGCGGCGTTTGCAGCGTGGCGTATCGTGACGGCGTGGCCGGCGCACGCGGCTGGCATTCAAGTTTCTTCAAAAAAAATCGATGATGTCGTACTCCACTGCTGATGGTGGCTCACGAGTCACGTCTGCGTTGTGCTATTTCCTAACAAAACTGGTAGAAGGTTGCGCCTCGAACGCCGCTTTGGATGCAGTTGCGGGTATCGCCGTATGTTCATATTGGCGCGTGACACGCCGTGCGGCGTCGTGGGGTCCGCCTGCATCTCAAGCAAACGCGTGTAAAATCGGATCTCCGTGAAAACTCTCAAACAACGCCATATGTTTGAACTTAGAGCGGGCCGTACCGCCCGACGCGATGCGAAACGCCCCGTGCCTCAGAAGAGTTACTCTTTCAAGACAGAACGACTAAACGGATCTAGATGAAATTTGGAACAGAGATAGATTATAATCTGGAATAACACATAGGCTATTTTTTTTCCAAATATCTCGCGGCCGAAGCCGCTAGCATAAGCTAGTTAACGCTTTCGTTGTCGTGCTATATTATTTGCCGGGACTCGCGTAGCGATTCCTTGGCCCATGCACCCAAATGCATATTTGACTACTTCAAGTTTTAGAAGGAAAAGAGATATTAGCTCGGGTCTCAATGGCGCCTCGGCGGTAATCACCAACATTACACACTTGTACCATAATGTACTATTGCGGTAGGTAATTCAGTTTTTACAAATCCATTTTCCAGATATGCACAAAGTTAACAATAATACCCTCATTACAGAAACTCAAAATGTTTATTCTGATTCGGAGAATATGTTTGTTTGGCCAAAGAATCCTAGGATGTCAAAGTCAACTGATAGCCAGGAGACCTTCTGTGATACATAAGAGAATCTACCCGATTCTCAGACTTTGGATGGTTCATACTATTCCGAAGAAATCAAAATATATATGCATAAAGCTGTCACTATAGTAACAACAGAAATAGATAAGACGGAATTCAAACATTGCAGCATTAATGCAGAAATGGAATCTCAATGCAACGAATTTTTTGAGTAGCATAAGAGATGTCAAAGTTGTCACGGAAATATACATTACAGATGAAAGAAATATTTGAAATATTGAAGGGAAAAGCACTAGTAAAATTGATATAATTCTAGTGTAAACAAAATGTTTCGATGTAATAGTGATTGTATAAAAACGTAACCCTTCCTTCGCGGTCGGGTAAAAAAGTACTTTTATACCACACCCACTCGGAAAGTGTCTTATTACTCGTTCATAAACGGGTTACAAAGTTCGCAATTTCTCCCTTAAAAATGTGCGGCGGGAAAAGTTATATGGAATTTTATTACTGCCCTCCGAAGCAGGGCAGGAATGTTGTATGAAAATCCATTACTGCCCGGCTAGCTTTCTTTTGTTTTTTAGCAGCGAACATAAAAAAAATACAAACGTCAAACCTCAAAAAGGTTTTGTATGAAATAATTAGAAAAAGAGGCGGGAAACATACAAACCTCAAATCTCAAAAAGGTTTTATATCAAATAATTAGAGAAAAGAGGCGGATTTTTTTTTTGTTTTCTATTTTTAATGAAATGAGGATGGCAACCTTATTCTGCAATACGAAAAAAAAGCGCGGCAATTTATTTGTTGCGTTAAATTTTGTTTTTAACTAAATTGATAATTTAACAGTACCTAGCTTTTAATGTCCTAAATAATATTCCAAAATGTCATCTGATAGTGAAAGTGACGATTTTGTAATGATGAGGGCACCAGAAATAAAAAATACAGCCCAAGAAGTCATAAATAACTTACTTCCTGAGAAGTCTCGAGCCAAATACGACAAAATTTATAATGATTTTATATTGTGGAAAAGTAGCAAAAATGCACAATCGTTCTCAGAAAATGTCCTACTATCATATTTTAGCGAAAAAGCGCAAAAATATAAGTCAAGTACCTTGCGGTTCACATATTCTATGCTGAAAAGCTCTTTGTCAGTGAAAAACAATGTAAATATTAAAGAATATGCTAAATTAACAGCGTTTTTGAAGCGGAAATCACTAGGATTTCGCAGTAAAAAATCCAAAGTATTGACTACGAAAGATTTGATGTCTTACAAAATGCTCCAGACAACAATTATTTACTAATGAAGGTAACTATTGAACATTATCATTGTACCTAATTGTTATACTTTATTTACGGAACTATCATAGCAACTTATGATTTTATTTATTTACAGCTTATTTTAATTTTGGGCATAAATAGTGCCTGTCCTTCTCAAGAGCTTTTGGATTTAACTACTGACGACATAGAGATCCGTGAAGATATAGCCATAGTCAAGCTTCCCCGAACAAAAACTAAAATAGGTAGGAGTTTTGTTGTAACCGACACATTCTTCCATATTTTGAAAAGATATCCATATATCTTTTCAAAATATGGAAGAATGTGTCGGTTAATATTTGTCCGAGTAATATGAACTCCAAGCGCGTTTTGGTACAATGTAAAAACAATAAATGCGTCAGGTAAGTGATCGGAAAGAACAAAATAAGTTCAGTACCGAAAGAAATAGCCTCATATTTAAAACTCGCAAACCCTGATCTCTACACTGGGCACTGTTTCAGACGGACTTCCGCAACCATCCTTGCAGATACAGGCACTGATTTAACTGCAATAAAACGACATGGTGGTTGGAAATCGTCCGCTGTCGCAGAAAGTTAAATCGAAGATTCCATAGAAAATAAAAAACACATTAATGACCAAATATCAGGATCAATCAATTTACATAACAAAAAGTCCCTTTTTTCCCCACAACCTTCAACGAGCACAGCGCCAACAGCCTTCCTGGAAGAATATGATTCTACTCAAACTATAAAACTAGCTCCTCCTACAAACACAAGTGTACCAACAGCAGAACCAAGTGTCCCAGTTTTATCTCAATCATCCCACACAAGTATTAATTAGCCTTCCTGCGGAAAAAACCTCACTATAAGTTTAAGCTATTGTAACAATTTTAATATAAACTTTAATTAAAGAAATATTGTATTTTATTTTCCTAGTATGTGTAGTATAAAGCACTATGTATCACTCGGGAGAAAGTTCTATTTCTGTTCTCGAGTTTCCTTTAAGCCCTCCGCTGCGCGTCGGGCTTAAACATACTCTCGAACAGAAATAGATCGTTTTCTCCCCTCGGTGTACAATGTACTAATATATGATTGTATCGTAGGTACCTATAAATGGGTTTCAAATAAATAAGTCACATGAGTCGAGACTTTATATTTTAATTTATAACTTAATCTTTCATTTTAGGCGAACTCAACTCCTAGGATACGATTAATGTTATATTGCATACAATATTAGAGAACCACGATGTTGCGACACGGCGACGCGTGTAAATTATTGTCAGAAACACAGGAAACAATTTGTTTTTTTTTTCTTTTATTAAACCATAAAGGTTTTTAACCAAGCTTTTTAGCTTACCGTGCATACAAACCAAACGTGTATACAAAATTTCAACTTAATCGGTTAAGGACAACTGCTTTAAAATTCAGTTGCGAGTTTTGACCCGAACATCATACATACATACATTGCAAATTAATAAAAAGCTTGTAACAAATAAACAAAGTTATAAATAAGTTATTCTAATATCTGTGGTATTCTCTAAAACAACCTAAGCAAAGTCCAGGCTTCTCGAGACAGTCGTTACAAAAAAATATACTCTGTACTCTCTTTTTTGCAACCTTCCAACATTGGCTACATCTTCTTCTTTTAGTGTGGCCTCTGTCATCTTTTGGTAAATTCGATGGTAAATGCACTCGGGATGTTATCGGTAGGCATAATTCAACACCGTATGATAAGAGACTTTTAATAACGCTTAATTTGAAATCATATAGGGTTATGTGTCTGATATTTTCTCTGTATAATAAATATGCATTTATTATCATCATTTCCAACAAATGGATTATTACTTTTTTATACCATATTAGACTTTTGTGCTCACAACTATAGTAAGCCATCATCTGATCGTAATAGTCTACAGACTTCTTATGCTTTGTGTATTGGGCTATGATATTTGGTTTGCATTTAGCTTGGCCCCTTCTATTCCTTGTTTCAATAAATTCAGCATTGTATTTATTAGAAAGGGCCATAATTTCTCGTTTATCTTTCCACACAACAATACATAAACCGTTTTTGTGCATAATCGCCGCCTCGCCTGTTTTGAGTTTTGTAGTTTTTATTTCTTCCGGTATATCTTTACGGTGAGATTTTAGAGTTCCAGTTGAATAAACTTTAATGTCTTCTAATTGTCCAGACAAAGCGACACTTCTATAAAAGTTGTCTATAAACAGGCTGTGTCCCATATTTTTGTAATTACTAAGGAGGTGTAGCACGACCTTTTTCACGTGAATAGTACCACCAACTAGATCGTCTGCTGATCCTCCGTATAGGTGTATCCGGCAGGCTACCCCTGTTTGATCCACCAACATGTAAATTTTCAACCCGTGTTTGTGTCGCTTACCCATCCAAAACATCATTGATTCATCAATGACTAGGTTTTTCGTTGGATAATATATTTTATGCATCTTTTTATTGAAAAAATCTAAAATCCATCTTAATTTTTCATAACTTGTTGTACTTTGTACAGTCTGCACATTTAGCGACCTTAAAATTAATTGAAATCTGTTGCGAGCCATTTTTTTAGCAAATATGGGTTGATGGAAAAGTATATCCTTTTTCCAGTAATCATCGATGCGATTCAACTTTACAAAACCCATGTGGAAGATAAGGCCTAGAAAAATTTCCATCTCCTCTATACTTAAATTTTTCCAAGAAACTGCTCGTGCACTTCCTGCGGCATTGCTTTTTAATTTATTTCCATAATCATTCGTGCATCTTATTAATGTTTCAATGCAAGTGTTTGTCATTATAGCTCTGAAGTAATCAACAGGCTGATCTCCAAGATTGACTTTGAGTCCAGGTTCCCCACGAAACTCAAAAAGATTTTGGCTTTCTCGTGATGGGTTGCCGACGGTCCATCCTGTTTGGTCTACATCAATGGACAGTGGATCTTCTTCAAAAAAAAATTCAGTAGGATCGATTACGTGGCTTGGGGACATTATATAGTCGTCTACGATATCATCTTGCAATATTCCGAGAAGGTCTCTATCACTTAGAATGTCTCTTCCGATGGTTACTTCTGCACCAACACCTTCCAAACGATCTTCCCAAGTCTGTAATATCTTTTTCAATTCGTTTACAGAACCAGAAGTAGAGGGGACGGGATTTTGAAATGTATCCATTGTTACTAAAACAATAAACATGCTTCATTATTAGTAATAAAAACACGAGCATTGAAAACGCAATAATTAATTTACAAACACATAATAAAGAGACAAGGAGAAGAAGGAACAGAAAATAGGTAAAAAGGTTCAAAGTACAAGGTACAACATTTATATGTTTCATTCAAAGTTATTAATACGGTTGTTAGGTTTTAATAATAATAAAACATGTGCGACAGAAAAGCGGGTGTGAAGCACCAATTCAAATAAAATATAATTAGTTAAAAGATACCTGTTGTGTACATAACTTGAAAATTTGTATAACTTTTGACTACAATTCTACGTCGAAAATAAAATGCATTCGTCATCCTGACGACAAGATAGCACACACGGTGTTACTTATTTTACCGCTAAATATTAAACATATTGGAATAAACTCTTCATCATCATTTGGTACATCTAGAATCATCCTATATGTTATGGAACAAGTAATTAAAATGGCATTATTCATAATGCCCAGACAATATGAAAAATGCCCAATATTACTCATATTGGCCATTTTTGCAATTTGCTAAAAACTATTGAAATTATCAAATTGACCAGGCTTTCTGAATAATGCCCATCACTTTATGTGGCAGGGTAATAAAAATATGTGTTTTATTAAATTATGTTAATGTTGGCATTAATTTTAATGTAGAATCAGTATGGTACGTAAGTACTATTACAATTTAAGTAATGTCGGGATTTCTGTCTGAGGGGTCTAAAGTAACCTAACATGATGGAGATGACGGGAGCTGAGTTTACTCGCCTTGATCGCTCATTTCAGCTCCCGTAATCCCCTTCGAACCTACCCTATCCTTGTCGGAGTGTCCTAAGCTCCCGAGCTGGCTTCGTACGCTCTTGGACTAATTCTATGAAAATAGTGGCACCGCTTGCAATAGTTATTTGTGCAACAAGAGATCAAAATTGTTTTTTGCTGCGAGTGCTGATTTTGAATCCTGAGTGTGGCGAGGGATTCAAAGGCACGAGATGCAAAAAACTTTGCTCTCTGTAACACACATAACTTTTCACTTCAGCAGCGAGAACACTTTAAGAGATAAAATAATAAACAGGAATGGATTGTAATAACTATTTATTGTGAATCAAAATAATTAACATTGTAGGTAGAGGTACCAATTCAATAAAATGGAACATGTTAAAAGTAAAATTACTGCAATTCTGCAAATTAAAAGTAACAGATTTATTTGGCAACGTTATAGTTGCATTAAGTTGAGTTTGATTATCTGGGGTTAAGGTTTCTGTTTCGGTGGCGGATTGAGAAGGAACAACGGTGAACGTTGGTGACTTTGATCGGCTTTATGTATAAGATCACTGTGCGTCGTTGGAAGTGGATGGGCGTGGGTGAGACCAAGGATTCGAGGTCGAATTCAGACTTATTGTTTCCACTATACGCTTACAGATTTTCGACTTATTTTCTATTGAGTCTTCATTATAGCCATCTGCAACCGTATTGGACTTCCACCCGCCGTGACGTTTTAAAGTGGTGAGATCGGCTCCGGAATCAGCCAAGAGCGTTGCCGAAGTTATCCGAAAGCACGTGTATAGCTGAGGCTCTTCCAGTTTTAAGAAAGTGGCAATTTCTCGCGGTGTAGCACCTATTTTATTTACTCCCATAGGCTGTCTTGAGCATTTATTATTATGGTATTGTATGAAAAATCGGTCGGTTTTGATATTGGCTGGACATCAATTTTGGTATTTTACTACAATAATTACATATTCTTCGCGTACGACAAAAGACCTGTCAAGGTTTGTCTTCGTATTTTCAATTTTACTAACAGTAATTTATCTGAATGCTTTTCGATATTAGTAACTGTTAGCTGTAATAGCTCGTTATTGCGACACGCTCCACTAATTCCTATGATCAGTACAACCTGTAATGAAAATATTACATAATTAATATGCATAATTTAACATTTACAGCATCTTTTATATATCGTAATAAATATTTTAACGGTATTGCTAAGCCAGACTAGGATTCATTGCGCCTCCAAAAATTAGTAGTAAGCAGTAAGTACCTTTATACATAACAGTCTACACACAAATTTTAATAACTAACAACATAGATTCATAAGTACCACTTACTTTAGCGACAAGAAAATTGCAGTCCGGAGCTTCATTAAGAAATTTTTCTATGTTAAGGGCTGTGGAAATTTTGGACTTTTTAGCCTTATGCCCAATTGACATTATTTTTAAAAAAAATACGAGTTTTGCGTATGTTTCAATATGCACGTTATGTTTTGTTTCTAAGGTAGCTTTCAACATTGAGGTAAATACTCCACATTGTAGATGATCGTCGTCTGTGATAAATCTAAAAAATAAGATAGCAACACCGTCTCCGAAAAACTGCTTGCGCCCCATTGATTAACTCAATGGGGCGCAAGCAGTTTTTCGGATGTACTTCGTACTATAGGAGAATCCTCAACTCAATTGTTTGTAACACGCGTTAGAGCGCGCGCACTCCAACTCACTTACTCTGTGACAAGCGCTCGCTGCAACGTGACACGTTTGTGTACTAAGTTTTGTTTCTTATAAAATGCCTTCGTGAGTGAGTATTGAGATACTGTTCAATCAACTTGAGAAATTTCCGTACGCAAAATACGCGCTTAGACGTGGAGTTGCGGACACCAGCCCGTCTTAATCTAATCTAATCATCTAATAAGTACCTAAAAGTCAAGGAGTGAGTTTTCAACAGTAAGTTGAAAACACGCTTAATTTAATTATATTTTATCAATTTATTGTAACTCGAGACGTCGCGTCACCGCGGAGGCGGGAGGGCGGCCATGTTTGTGTGAATGTCAAAGAGTAAGAAAAAGATCATCTGTGCGCATTGATTGTTTATCTATGAGTACATAACACACACCCCCCCTCCCTTGCCCCCGCTGTCACCGAATTACGCGCAATCTTTTGTTTGAAATAGCTTCTCCAGTACGTAGTACATTTAACTCAATGTTGCGCCCTTTGTAAGTCTCCAATAATTGAAGACATGGTATGCTTTCAGATATTTCTTGCGAGACTTCTCAGGTAGGAAACTTAATTCTGCATTAATAACTTGTTGTTTTAACTCTTCCGGTTTTAAAATCCTGTTCTCGTCGCTAGTTTCAGTCATATTTTACGATTATTTTAATATTTTGTAACTTATTCAACTCTTTACGCCAGTCATGAAATTTTATTCCCGCTCTTTTATTTAAATTAAGGCGTGTTCGGAAATAGCACCCATGATATTTTATTATTCAAAATAGATTACGTAACATTATTGAAACTAGAAATAAATATTTACAGGTTAAATATCAGTTTTATTTGCAGTAAATACTTATTTTCGTTTAAATACAAACAAAACAATAAATTAAAAATCAATAAATTACATTAAAAGACATAATCATCTTTTTGCAAAATGTCTTTAGTTAGTACGAAATTCCGAACGTGTTTGTCTTTGAGGTCGAATTCAAAATCTGAACTTCGAAAGGGCTGGTCTTTGTCTCTCTCTCTTTCTAATAGCGGGAAAGAGATAAAGTGTGAATGTTTCGAATTGTATGATTAACCCAAGGCTGAATAAGACATTCGCGCCTTTCGGAAAAAAAACAAAATCGCATTTTGCTCACTGATTTCAGGCAGCAAAACCTACATGTTTGAGCTACGGAAGTGAAAACATTATTTTATGCTAACCGACAATATAATCCTGAATTTGAAAATAACTTTTTCGCAGATATTTCTTGCTGACCGAATATTTAAAATAATAAAAACCTTACTAAAATAATGTACCTACCATAATTGCCCAACAGTAACGTAGCAATATTCATAATGATCATACAATGTGATAAATAATGAAGTTTAAATCAGTACTTATTAATTACATTGCCCGATTATATTTGATTTGATTCATATTGCCCGGGCATTATAGGGTAAGTGCTCCAGTGAATGAACACATAGGGGATCTTTGAACTTCAAAAAATTCTTATATTATGTTGCCTCTGAGGGATACGGTGCAAAGCTACGTTTTGGTAATAAGGATATATTCAAAAATATTTTTTAAGTTGGGTTTATGACATAACCCAATGATATTCAAATAAACAGATATGTTATGAGCGCGCGCATTTTGAAGACACGAATAGGTCACAATTGTGACCTTTTATCTTTAGTTTATGTCACGCATGGCGAAGAGCGATAGGCTTTGTTGAAAAAAAAACAAAATAAAATAAATGCCATCGTGTGTATTTGTAATTTATTTATTTATTGATTAAAATAAATATTTTTTAATGTTAGATGAATGAAAAGTGTGTATGTGTGCTGCCGCTATATGCGGCACACTTTTTTCAATTGTTTTGTGAGTGTATAACGTATCTGTTTATTTGAATATCATTGACATAACCTGTATAATTTCTTAGATATTTTGCAATATATTGAAAAATACCCTAAAACCCCAGTGAATGAACGTAATTTCTAGTAAATGAACGAAATAAAACCATTAAATGAATTCAATTTTCGTTAAATTAATAATACAGAAAAATCCTTATTATTATAAAAAATGCAGTCCAACAATCAATTAATTATACAAACATAAATCCTCTGCCTCAAAATCTGTGACAAACATTAATAAATATATATTTTTACAAATCTTCTAATCATTATAAACCTATACGCTAGGCCTAAAGCGTTAATATATTTTAATTTAAGGCAAATATAAAATAAATTTAAGTACGGTATATCAATATTAAAATTAAAAACCAGTATCTAATTAACTAGGTAACAATAATTTTAAACTTAGACGTAAATGTTAAAACTAACTTTACTTAAACTTGAATCATCATCATTCATCATTTCAGCCGAAGGACGTTCACTGCAGGGCATAGGCCTCCACCGAGTGTCACCACCTCGATCGGCCCTGCGCATTGCGCATCCAGCAGATTCCCGCAGCCCTGACAAAGGCATCGCTCCACCTAGAGCACATTGACCATCCACTCTGCAAGCAAGCCCACCAATTCCAATGTTTCTTGGGTATATGGAAACCTTTCATATATATTTTTATCCATGGTAATCTAAAGGGACAGTAATAGAAAAAAAAAAAAAAAATATAGATCTTAAAAGGATGAAATCTAGGTTTTAAAAGGATTAAATCTAGCTCAAAATGTTTTGTTCATTTATTGGTCCTACATTCATGACGAAAGCTAATATTTAAACATGATGAAAAATGTTAGTTCATTCACTAGATTTTATGAAACAATAAATGAACATACCTGTCCCTATACTGGCCTAAATATCAGAAATCGATTTTTAAAACTACTCCCAAAACATGAATCTTATGGCGTAATTATAAATTACATATTTGAATAATAGTAGATTATTGCATCGAGCACAAAGTAATTTATTATTGCACCGAGTGCCTGACTTTATCGTTTCCAAAAATATTGTCAAGCAAAATTAACAAAGTTCCCGCCAAATCACTTTTTTTAAATTTCTTTCATTTTTAAATCAGAGTTAGCAGCAATCATTTTTAAATTTGGAACAAGTAGGATAGAAACGAATAATACGTACGTAAAAAAAAAGTATTGATATCGGCTGGCTGAATAGAGCTAATCTATTAAGATTGGCACCTTTTGGTGCGATTAAAAAATTAACTGTGCAATAATGAAATTTCATACATTTTTATTGCTCTAGAGCATTAAAGACTCGCTTTGTACTGAGTTTTTAGTGTGATTGTGATGAAATTAAAGCATAGTTGGAAGAAAAAATATGAAATTGACGTTTATCCAGTGAATGAATCGTTCATTCACCGGATTTTGAACGATTTTTAGTTCCAATGCTGGGACACCTAATAATTTACTTAAAACTGGCTAAAATGGCAATTAAATCGATTTGAGACATATAGTATAACTATCCTTTATTCGAATTAATAAATAACTTATAGTACATACTTCAGATACGGCTACAATATCAATAATGTTGCGTCTTACCGGAGTCCTAAATTCATGCCCGAACAAATATACAGTCAAACCAAACTGCCAACTTCGAACGCCCGCCATTTTAAAATTAACAGTAACTTATGAAATAAATTTTGCCACTATAATAGAAAAAAGAGCTGCGATTACGAAAAAAAAATACTGCGTTGGCTAAAAGTTATTTGTGATTTTTATTTTATTTTCTGATGCCTTGTTAGATAACTACTCAATGACATTTTTTGTATTGTAACTTCAAAAAATAATGTTTTTGCATGCCGTAAGGCAGAATGTAGCGGAAACACCCAATTCTGTACCATCTCAAACTTGTACCTACATTGCTGGCAAATAAATAATTCTGATTCTGATTCTGAAAAATGTTTAATTTTTTTTTTTTTTTTTAATATTACTCCAATTTGTTCATTAACTGGGGTGTGTCCATTCACTGGAGCACCTACCCTACATAGTACCTTGATTAACACGTTCGCTGCCAAGGAATCGGCTCGCGCGTGACACAGTGGCTTTCTAATTGTTTCAGTAATTACGGCAGCGCACGTGTTTACTTGGTCCATGACATAATATACATGCAGCCATACAAAAATAACGATGTATGAAACATGCATCGGACGTCCTTTTTAATGACGTCTATAATCCGTTAAAATTACGAAGTAGGTACATTGAGACTGCACTGAGAACTGTGTGGCTATTCGGCCTAAGACACTCCAATACATAAATGTATTACATCGACCGCCATTTTGACAATCATTAAATTTTACAGTTAGTTTGTTATGGTTTTCTAAAGTTATTTTGCCACACGGCGTCGCAAAATGAGTTATCTGCTGACTCACGCACATTATTTCAACCGAATTGCGCACGATATGAGGGAGGGGAGCGAGAGAAGCGTCAGCGCCCCATTCAAACGTATAATAAGCAAATGTAAATTAATAAAATATGGGTCTGCGAGACGAATAAGCGTACTTGACAAGTCTCACATGATTGACGGTTACACTTGATGGGGGACTTGACGCCCATTGAAGGTGCCGTCAAGTCCGGTCAAGTGCGCACGCCGATATCGGATCTTAATCTGACTTCCACAAAAAGAAGATGTTTTATTATGCTTGTTTTGACTAAATCAAACGATCGGCTTATTTGTAGTGCATTATATGATTATCATTTTATTTGTGTGAGTTTGGCGACACCGGTTCCCATAGTAATTTTGCTGCATTGCACTTCCACTGTTTTTTCTGTGCCGTGGTTTTATTCAATTTAGTACAACGTTTGCCTTTAGGTTTGCGACTTTGGTTAGCTATTGAAGATTCTATAAAATATTTCAAGACAGGTGATGTTATGTTTTCTATCAACAACTTTCTGTTAGAGGTGTTTTATTAGAATACGACTTGATTTAGGTTTCATAATAAACTCTCGCTTCAGAGGTGTCTTTGGGAAAGCTTGTCTGTCCTGATGTTTTCTTGGTGACACTAATGGTGCTGTAACATGAAGGAAATCGGTGTTAAAACACGTAAGTTATTAAGTACTTACAAACCTACTCAAATAAAATGTGGATATCTCTCAATCAGCGTCGGACTGGGACCCAAAAAACTACCGGGACTTTTTTTAAACTGCGGCCCACGCTAGGCAAATACAAAAAAAAATAGGGGTGAATGTAATAATTATCGGAGGCTATGTTTGAGTTAAATTGAATTATTATTTACTTATGAGTAGGTACACATTGTACTGCCATGAAATCAATCAATCTGCCTAGCCTTGTTCCCAACTAAATGTTGGGCTCATCTTTCAGTCTAAGTGGAACAGCTGAGTACCAGTATTTTACATAAAAGGACTGCCTATCTGACATCCACAACCCAGTAACTGGGTAATACGATACTCCTATATAAAAACTGATGTCAGATTATCTGGCATCTGACCACCGATCAGGGGGTGACCACAAGCTCTTAGAGTAAGGGACAGATGTATATGACGTGTATACATCTGTCACTTTCTCGATATCAAAATAACCTAACTCTAAGAGCTTGTGTCCACCCCCCTGATCTGTCCGCTGAATGCGAGACGCACGGAACTGGTCAATGTGACGCTTGGGGCAAGCCTATGCCAAGCGGCTGAAATGATGATGATGACGACGACTTTCTTGCATACGATGTGATCCGTTGGCGTTAATATCGTTATTTACGCAGAGGACACCCTGTTACCCGGCGGGGACACCTTCGACGAGACCATCCGGTTTTCCGAGCTCGGGGTGGCAAGAGTCGTGACGTCGATCTGCGAGCTGGGTTTGGAGATAGCACCTCATAAAACTGAGGCTATGGTTCCATAAACTGCTGAGGGGCAGATAGCCACCCAGTTCGTCAGTAACAGATGCGTCGATACATTAACTGTCTTGGCCTAACCCTGGTTGGTTAGTGGGGCTTCAAAGAGCATTTTGAGCGCCTGCAAGTCCCTCGCGTTGAACAGGCAGTGGACATAGACTGCTGCTCAACTTCGCGTGACCATGGGAAGAAATTTGCCGCCTCTACGCGGTGTCGTGCGATCGATTGTCCTTTATGGGACGTCTGTTTGGCCAAGCAGACTATCAGGTGTCTGACGCTGCAGGACTGAATAGACTGCAGCGGAAAATGGTCATTCGTATGGCTCGAGATTACGGAACGGTATCCTTTGAGGTAGCAACACTCCTGGCACGCTTTCCTCTGCTAGATATTCTGGCGGATATGGAAGCGAGGGTTTACAACCGAATTCGCGTCATCCGCCAGAATCCGCGCTCTAGCGGTGGCGCGAGCGGCTACAGCAGCCGCAATTTTCACGCAGGCGCGTTGCCGAAGCCGTCCTACCGCACTTCAAAGCATGACTGAAAAGAGAAGAGCGCATCTCCTACAAGCTCAATCAGGTACTGACCGGGCACGGTTGCTTCAGTGAGTATCTGAATAGGATTGGGCGAGACACCACGACAAATTGCCACCACTGCGGAGGCGACCTTGACTCTGCACAGCACACGCTCGAGGAGTGCCCCGTGTGGGCCTATAAACGGCAGTTCTTAGCCACCAGGATTGGGCGAGACCTGTCTTTTCCAGCAGTTGTGAGGGCCATGCTGGCAGAGACAGAAAACTGAAGGGAAATGGCCTTCTTCTATGAGACCGTGATGGTCCAGAAGGAAGCCGCCGAACTGGATCGTGAGAGTGCCGATCCCACTTTGAAAAGAAGGTATCGCGGAGCCAATCACCCCGATGCCTAAAACGTCGAAATCCTCCCAACATGCAGCAGCAGGCGGGATTCCGAGGTGGCGCTCAGACTGAGGACTCTGTACACCCACCAAGTAAATCCAGGAAAGACGGTGGCACAGTGATCACGTGCTGCCGTGCAGGCGTGAGGCTCAGGGGAGACGCTCTTTCAGTCTCCCCAGGGATGTGCCAGGGTGGTTTTAGTGAGGTAAAAAGCCCACACTCCCTAGTTTTTTCCTCATAAGTCCAGGCGCCTCTTGAAGGTTAACAAAAAAGAAATGGCAGAGGGCGTCCACAGTCCACAGATATACACCATCGCGATTGGTCTTGAGCTTCACGCTTCTTAATTATTCTTATATTCATATAGTTAATCATAGAATAATAATAATATATTTAATTATGAAATATATATATAATATATATGTTAATATAGGAATAATTATTTATACCTATAATCGCAATGCTAACTATTAATAATAATCATGTATAATCTAGTCATAATGCATGCTAATTATAAGGCAAGTTAATCAAAGGACCAATGTACCTCATTTTTTATTCAATAATACGCTTTGTGACACAATAGTTTTATCGTACCACTTGCTCAAAAAAGTGACATTCTATGCCACAAAAAGCGAACTTAACAATAGTCATTTTTAATCTGTTAAAAACAGGGAAAGGAAATTGTACTGAATTTCATTCATCCTCTAGGGGGCGAATGTGATTTAAATTTGGAATACTTACCGAAATTTATACTGATCTACATCTGTGTTTACACCCTTGAGTTTGTATATAAAGCATGATACATCTTTTTGAAAAAGGAATACGCATTTATTATGCAGTTATGATTATTAAATAAAATTACGAAAACCGACGAGGCCGTATGAGCTTGATGCCTTTGCTTTTCCGACAAAAAAATATTAGACTAGGAATTTGCTGCGTTTTTGTTTTCTTCAAATACATAAACGTTAAGTTTATTTTAATTTATTTTTAATAAATGCTTATCTCATATTATTATTGTGTAAATTTTTTCGCAAATGGTACGAAATGTAGAGTATTTTCCTCGGTGATAAAGCTGTCTTAGTCTTGGGTGAACTTAAATCCCTCGCTACACTCAGGACTCTTCTTAAATCCCTCGCTTCGCTCGTGATTTAAGTTTTTAACACCCTCGCTGCGCTCGGGAGTAAACCTCGAGTCCCTCGTTACGCTCGCTATTTAAATCGTCACCTGCGACAGAAAACACTGCTTTATCACCTTGGTTAATAATCTAGTATATGACACCACCGTCCACTTAAGAGATATTTTTTTTCTACCTACAATGTAAAGTGCCTACCAATTTAATTAGAGCAATATTGTATATAAATGTGTATTTATTGGTGTCTAACATTTTAGGAGCTAATTATTATGCGTATTTATTATGCTTAAAAAAATATGTTTTTAATATCATTATGCGTAAACAAATTTATGCTTTAGAATGTGCGTGTGTATGCTTAAACAGTATTATGATTACAGTAATTTTGCTAAAAAAACGGGGAATATAATGTTATGCGTAAATATAAATAAGATAAACAAAAGTATGCCATGTACTATTATATATGTCTAGTCTACGGTATTAATTTTATATCTCACTAAAGAGCGTTTCACGGTTTCATACATCTTTGTTATACCGTCTCCTAAACTTAGTGTTACATACCTACTCTTTAAGTAACTGTCCCTACACTATCAAAGAATTCAAAAGGTACTTAATTACTTTTGTTAAAAATGTTTCAATACTTACATTGCTTTTACTATCGCTTATCGCTAGTCCAGAGGATATCACCTCCAAAACAATAAGCAAACAAATGCACAGGAAAGTAATACAACAAAATCACCCGCGAGACTTACAACATCCACCGAAGCGAACATAGCGACGAATGATGAGGCAAAGAGTATGTAAGATTCGTTGCCGTAATTATGAAACAATTAAAAAGCCATTGTGTCTCGCGCGAGGCGAGTTCTTGGCAACGAATTGGTTGGAATGAGGGGCCGGGGGCGACCGGGCACGATGCGCGGCAAAGGCGGCGCGGGGCGCCACACTCCCCGCACCTGCTACTTATTTTTATTTTTTTAATATATATACTTAGGTAGGTACCTACACTTTACTTGACACGCGGGCCACGGTTTTATGGCGTAAAACAATATTCAAAGTGGCCTAATTTACATTTCGTTTTCTACTAGGTACTTTTTAAGGCGGTAAATAGGCTAACTAACTCGTGTATAGAGTTCTAGGCCACCAGGTACCTACGCAATTTTTATGGAATCGCGACGCGAGGAGAGTCCTTGGCAACGAACGTGTTAATAAGCACTGTTCGAAGTTTTCAGTGACATAATCACGTCACCCTGAAATTCCATATTTGATATCGCCATCTATGTACTTAGCCTGATTAGTACGTATCGTGCTATGATTCAGGCAGGTAAGATTAGTAGGCCAAATAAAAATGCTTTCCCCTCGACACAGCTCAGCTACAACTGGCAGATATGACTAATAGATAGAGATCGTTATCGTAAAATGGTTTCACTTCTTTGGTTTGCTGTTCATGTTGGTACAATAACATTAATGTTACCAACTCAGACTTGACAACTTGACTCAGACTTAAGTCTGAGTCAAGACAAATGAGTTGGTAAATGCTTGGAACGAATTGTACGCCCACCCTAACATACGTCACGTAAGGCCGCAGTAATGTGATGGGTGTGATAGTATATGAAAACATGATAAATGATAAAATACGGACCTACTCAAGACCTAACAGCCTAACAGTCCCTACTACCCTAAGACCTATAAGCCCTACAGCCCTAACCTACCATATACCTAGTGTGTGATAAATAAATATATAGATAAGTTCAGGATGTCTGCACCACCCACCACATTAATGTGTTAACAAAAAATACAACCAATTTATATAAGTTAATTTATTATGAATAAACAATGCACAGAAATAAATGCAATCCCTAGTTTGCAACCTAAAACATAGCAATAAGTTTTATCATAATTGGAATGAACCATATTCAATTCGCTTGAAGACTGGGAAGGTATTACCTGGGAGGACATAGTTTTAAACTTAAAAAATATTGTTATACTTTTATAATTATTACAGAATTAAGTTAGGAGAGTTGACCACAGTCGGCGATGATGATTTTCTTTGAGGGCTTGCCAGACTGAGAGCCGAAGGCTTCAACTTGCTTGACCACATCCATGCCTTCAACAACGGTTCCGAAAACGACGTGCCTGCCGTCTAACCATGAGGTCTTCACGGTGGTGATGAAGAACTGGGATCCGTTGGTGTTAGGTCCAGCATTGGCCATCGACAGGACACCAGGGCCGGTATGCTTCAGGACGAAGTTCTCATCACCGAACTTCTCGCCGTAGATGGACTTGCCACCAGTGCCATTGTGGTTTGTGAAGTCACCTCCTTGCAACATGAAGTTGGGGATGACTCGGTGGAAAGTGGAGCCCTTGTAACCGAAGCCCTTCTCGCCGGTGCACAGGGCACGGAAGTTTTCACAAGTCTTAGGGGTCACATCAGGTCTAAGCTGTAAAAAAAAAAAGGAAGTGTAAATAAAGTATTCGTTCAACTGTCTAGAAAATTCCGCGGCATAATTATTCACAACGGCTACAATAAACTTATTATTCCCATTGAAGTTTGACTTTGCTTAATGGGTGTGTCAGTGTGGTGTCAGTATCGTGATTCGATTTGTTTATAGCGAATGAGTAATACAATTCACCAATCAATGCAGCCGTCGCCGGCGCATCGCCTACGTGTGAAAGTAACCAAAACACCCAAGGAGGCTACATCAAGATACAAAAATGTAAACATCATGATACTGGCAAATTCCGCTCCTTTAATAATAATTATCTACAGCTTGACGGTTTGACCTTCACTTAGCATAGGTAATCTTACTCGAGAATTAATATGACTACATACATCTATATATAGATATATTACTTATACCGAATCCGACACATGTAGTCGGAAAAGTAATATTTTTATGGTAAAAATATTAAATACATCGTGAAACTAACTGTAAGTAATAAGATACAACAAGAATATCAGCAGGCCGTAACGCGTGGTTTGTGCAAAATCACGCCGGCCGGAGCACCGGTGTGACAAGATTTAACCGAAATTTCAAGATATTACATACCTCAACAACGATTCTTCCCAACGCTGTACCATCAGCGTTAACGTCGAAATAAACTCGGGGTAAAGCCATTTTGCTTTATTATTTGAAGTCTTAGACGAATTAGGTTTTATTCACCACAATGACGATGCGTCTCCACTCTCCTGTCGATGCCGGGCGGAAACAGACAGAATGTAGCATAGACAAATTTCTTACGTCATATCCTACGACGTTCAGAACATGTAAATAAATCATGTAACTATGTAAAATGTAAATTGATGTAATATATTGATGAACTATTGAATGGGAAATAGGAAATATTACCAATTTTGTTCATAAATTGGTTAATGGAAAAGAGAAGTTTCTAATATATTACATTAGACTTCACTAAAGCGAAAAGTACAAAAGTAATGTGTGCTGGGCGCTGGCCATTAGATTTATTTTTTATAAAAAAAAATACAATCTCTGTATATTAGCAACAACAACCAAAAAGATTGATGAGAAGGCAGATTTGAAAATCTCTTATTTATTATTCTCTTATTTTCTATTCCAAACTCAAGCACATAATGTCGATACATAATGTCAAGTGGCCAATACGAGAGGCCATATGATTCAAGCTTACAGGTCAGATAGAGGGCCACTAGGATAGTCGAGCATAAGGCGTGTATGTTGGCTTGCAAATTCGAACAACACAATCTGGTATTTACTCTTAGGAAGATGCCCCTTGCATCTAGAATACAAAACCTTAATTTGTATTTGTTTCGTCCGCCCCGACTTTTCGAGACCGCGGCTGTCAGTCACGTCCTTCAACCGCGTCTGATAATTTGTTCCCAGCTATAAGCTCGGCACAAACTATAAGACGCGTCTGACGGACGCGATTTACAGCGTGACTTCTATAATATCTGGGTAATGAATTTATAATAAATTGTGCAAACTATCGGACGTAAGCCGCAGACGTAACCTTGGGCCAAGGAATATAAGTACTCTCTCTTGGGCGTTCAGACGTCCGATATGGTCCGATAGGTAGACATCTGGCCCGCTGGATGTTTTTGTCTATTGCCAATATCAGTCGCGGCTGTCAGGTCAGTTGCGTCCGTCAGCCTCGTCCGATAATTTGTTTCCAGCTTTAAACCCTAATTTAAGCTTCGAGAGCAGATGATGTGCAATTACAATGTACATAGCGAGTTTTATCAATGTGGGTTTTATCCATTGAATGACCAAGAACGCATGGCCCAATGTGTACAACTAGCCTGTAAAGTAAACGTCAACTCAAAGTTGTCAAACTGACATTTAAAATTTCAGTAAGCAGATTCGGTATATATTTCATGTAGCTAAAAGTTATACACGTAATATTCATATGAATTGAAATAAAAGCATCATTCTGTGTGAATTTTCTTAGCACTTAAAACTACAACCAGCTGTAACAGTATGTATACGCATCAAAAACTTAGCGTACAATTAAGTTGTTGTCAACGGCTGTTACATATTTCATTCTTTTAAAAAATTTCAGCACAAAATGAGTTTAGAATCCATAAAATATACCCGAGGGAGTTTAGAGATTCTAGACCAGTTACTGCTTCCGCTTCAGACCAGATACGTTAAGGTACAAGGTGTTGAAGATGGCTGGAAAGTTATTAATAAAATGCAGGTATGTAACTTTGCAATGATTTAATTTTAACAGCATATGCTACTTTTATCTATATCTCGGATGAGCGATTGGGTTCTAAGCTACATAATTCTAGTTGTAAATTATAGTGTTACATGTCATAGAAGAAAATAACAGATAATATTAAGTACCTAATTAATTTAATTTTGACTAGATATAATATCTTTATTATAATGTGAATGTAGGTATTAAGGTTAACAATCAATTCATTTGATGATCTGTAGCAAAATCTTTTAACTTTTGAATTCACATCATAACCGAAATCAGATGCTGCTTTTGATTAAAGTTAAACTACAGTATTAATATAACTTAACCTGTGCAGTGACAGCGGTGACTGCAATGAACCAATAACCATTTATGCTTGTTAATAGCTGATACCTTACAAAAGCTGAAGACTTAACTTATTTATTTTGCAATGAGCCCACTTTTGACCCTGATCATGCGTAACGAATAGGAATGAATAAGGTTTTCAATGAGACAAGCATACTAGTATTTTTCTATATCAGTGTGCTTTTTAACATGAATGTAGTCACCTGGGACTATTATTTGTAGGCTAATAATGAATACCATAGTAAATCTGCCACGCTAATTAGAAATTCAGTAATTCTCATTACGAGGATTCCATATCTATAAGTAACTCAATTTTCAAAAAATCTGTCCTTACTGCGTTCCAATTAGCACAGCAGTAATGTACATTTCATTTATAAAGGAAACTTCATACTACATTCTAGGTGCGAGGAGCCCCAGCCATTGCTATAGTTGGCTGCTTATCACTGGCAGTTGAACTAGAAAAGGACAACAATGCAGACAAAAAAATCATGAGGCAAGAGGTCAGTTATCTTCACCTCTTGATAAGAATACTACATCATACATTTATCAATTGAAGAGATACACTTTAGTGTACAAAGTTTAGCTCTAACCTGATAGTGATGTGAGGTAATATTAAAATAGATACCTTATCATTGTGACAATACATGAGATGAGTTATCAGCATCTCTTATCATCACTTCTCTTGTGGGAGTGGTAGGATGGAGATTTTTTATGTCATAACAACAATTTTATGCTGCTGTCACATGTTTCATAAATATTTCTCTCAATGTTGAATGCAATTCAAGTACTTAACACTATGTTAAATTATGGACATACATACAAACTGTTGATTGTTTATTAGATTTTGGGCTAATTTGAATAATTCTGTAAAATTTTGCTGCAATTCTGTTGTAAGTTGATATTACTTTGTCAGACCTTAAAGAGTTCTTAGTTGTTATTTATTTATTATTAGAGACTGGATTATATGCAACATATAAAACTCGAAATATTCGAGAAAACACCAAAATATGCATGAAAATTGTCAAAATATGCTACCTATAAAAAACCTATTAATAGTTATTTTATTTAAACAATTTAGTACAAATATTGTATTATTTATCTAATAAATCCACATCAGACCAAATTATCTTAGTAGTATTGTAAAAATAAACAACCACATCCTGTTCCAAATCTTTGGTAGTAAGTCGACTGTCTCTTTGATCGCTCAAAATGTTTTTATAAGTGGAAATAAAAATATAAGAATTGTTAAGTCTATATTGAAATATGCACGAAAATATACACCATCACTTGTTTTTAGTTAAAATATGCAATAAGCAGTAAAAAGGGGTTAATATGCAAATGCATATATTCCGGTCTCTATTTATTATCAAATATATTAAAGAGTATACTATCTATCTACAAAGATTTAGGGCTAGTTTTAAATATGAGACTACTCCAACATCAACCATTCTGAAGCACCTAATGGATAAACAGCCAAAGTCTCATATTTATTACCAGAAACTGCATCAACTAATTTACATTACAGTGTATAAATAGAAACCTAAATATTTTAATGAGAACATGTTTTCGTAATTCACAACATTTCCTTTGCAGATTGAAGGTAAACTTAATTACCTAGTCTCGGCGAGGCCAACAGCTGTAAACATAAAGCTGGCAGCTGATGAACTGATCACTTTAGCAAATTCCCTGAGTGCCGACGAGACTGTTACACCTGAGGAATTTAAAGAAAGGTGCCTATTATTGGAATACAATTATATTGTTTGCATATACATGTCAATAGAGTCTATTATCTAAAATTATTTTTAACTGTGGTTAGGGTAACCAATTTGATTTTGACTTGAAACAAAAGCATGAAAAAACTACTTTTGAAAGTTCTTCTTAAACATGTATGTTCGTCTACCAATAAGGTACAGTGATTGTCCATTAATATTAAACCTACAAACACTATATAAATGTCAATATTACCAAATGTTACAAACCCTGCAAAGCCAGAGTTATAAAAGGGTTTTTATGTTTCAATACTCTTCTAACTTCCAATATCACCAGGTTCGTAAGCAGGATAGAGGGCATGCTAAGCAAAGACATAGAGGACAACAAAGCTATAGGAAGGTATGGATGCGAGGCCATATTGAAGACCTTGGAAGGTGACGGTCCAGTCAGAATCCTGACACACTGCAACACCGGGTCCCTTGCTACTGCTGGCTATGGCACTGCCCTAGGAGTTATTAGGTCTTTACGAGAATCTAAGAGGCTAGGTGAGTAATAAAATGTAACTTTTATTTTAGATAAACTAATTAAAAAATGGCCTTACAATGATGGTTGTTTACAGTAAAGCATTCATCTGGTTCATGCCAAGTAGTAGTGTTTTGAACCTGCTGTCAGCACTAACCTTTTTGTAATGGCATCAGCTTATTTCTCATTAAGCTTGACAATGCTTGTCCATAATAGAGAAGAAGAAGAATCATACAGCACCATAATCGAGAAAAATTTACCAAGAGTGAAAATTCTGACTATGCCATTCAAAACTTGTGTCTAGCCATGGGCACCCTACGCGAAGAAAGAAAATTTGGTTAAAATAAATTGCACTAGATGGCGTGATAAGCTTTGATTTTTTATTGAGTTTTGTTATATATTTAGATTTTCTAGAGAAGATCATAAAAATGTATGTTCTTGTTTAATTAACTCTCCTGAGCACAAAATTAAGGAATATTAGGCTCTTAATTCACATTTCAAAGATTATTTTTATATGGATAATTTAAAATTGATGGCAATAGATGGCGCGTTTTTAAATTTCTGAGGCATCCACAATTCATTTTGGTACAGTGAAAATGTAAAAACGTGCAAAAAGTACTATAACCCAAATCACTGCTGTATTTAAAAAAAAAGTATTTACGAACAAAGGAAACCCTTTTACTTGCAAGTCGCTGCTAACACCTTCTATATCCGTGGAACGAAACCGAACGCGATCGATGTTCTTAGAAAAATAATCAGTTTAATCAGACGAAAAACGCTAGTTAAGTCGGCACGGTTTCTTTGTATGGGATGAGGCATCTGTATGCTTGTATTATATTATCTGTGGAGTATAAGTAATGGAGTCTCTGGTCGCTGATTTACCGTGCTCTGTTAATTATGATTATTTTATAACTTTTTTTTATTATTCTTTTACAATGTTTCAGACCATGTATACTGCACAGAGACAAGGCCATACAACCAGGGAGCGAGACTCACGGCTTACGAGTTGGTTCATGAGAAGATTCCTTCCACATTGATAGTAGATAGTGTGGTTTCCGCGCTTATGAACTCCAGGAGGATAAGTGCTGTTGTTGTAGGAGCTGATCGAGTGAGTATTTTTTACCCGACTGCCGAAAGAGGGTTATGTGTTTATCAGTCTATGTATGTATGTTTGTTTCTATGTGGCGTTCTAGAGACCAAACGCGTGGTCCGATTTTGATGATTCTTACGTCAAACGATTCCTCTTAACCCTATGAGTGTCTCTGGTCACATTAAAACTGGAAAATAGAAAAATGGCGGATTTTGGGCGCCATATTATGCGATACCAATTTTTTTTTCTTTCAAACCTATCATGTTGAAATGGGAATAAAAATTGATTTCAAAAATATATAACACTTATATGTTTAAATGTACCTAATACTATAAAAAAATAATTAAAAGGTTATAAATAAAAAAGTTAATTCTAAAAATCAAAAAACCAAGTCTATTCTAAAAAAGTAAATCAAGTTATGGAAGATATCAGTGCTTAACTTGTTTGTTACACAATTCAGATAAAATAAACTAATGACCACATTTGAAGCTCTTAGCCATCAGTTTGGAACAGATATAAAGCAAGCTCCATTTTGGATTCAAGCTCGCCTTTGTACATCAAAATTGATTTCACTTTTTGTAAATGTATTGTTTTGGTGTACAATAAAAAAATAAGCTTAAATATTGTTAAAATAAATGAATGTGGAAGTATAAAGAATCATAATAATTAGACCATAACACATAAAAGTAAATAATTGTATTCAACTTGCATACATTATAAGTCCATGCAACTTATGATATCCCTGTCTATGATCGTAAAAGCCAAAACAACTTTACAGTTATGGAAAATGCAAATGTCTAACTTGATCATTTCAGGTTGCCGGGAATGGAGATACAGCTAATAAAATAGGAACTTATCAGATAGCGATAGCAGCGAAACACCATGGAGTGCCTTTTTACATAGCCGCACCCCTCACTTCCATAGATATGGCTCTAAGGTCTGGCGATAGAATTAAAATAGAGGAGAGACCAGAGAGAGAAATGACTCATGTTGGAGAGCATAGGATTGCAGCCCCTGGTATGTTTAAACTTCCATCATCGAAGATACATCATGGACAATTTTATATCGACGCCTCTCGCGCCCGTCCTAATTTAGGTGCAACTTTCAATAAATATTATTGATGTTGTATTTGTGTTTTGGTTTGATTTTGCCAGTTTTTATATTCAATTTTTGTTGCTATTTTATTTATTTGCATTTATATTATTTGGGAAATAGCTTATTTCATAGATAGTAAAAAATAAACTGAACCACGGGCATCCAACGCGAAGAATATTTGGTTCAAATCAATTGCACTAGATGGAGTGATAAGCTTCGATTTGTTATTGAGTTTTGTGAAATACAGTGTAAACTCTATACAACGATCTTGAGGGACTGTGCCTTTTATGGCGTTTAATGGAGAGAAGAAAAATCTGAATTATAAAAAAATAAGTTTATTTCAGACTATTGTTAGTAGTTATGTACTATCAGCCAAATCTATATCTGATCACCGCCCCGCCCGCCCGCTATAGTAACGCCGACTTATACTCATCAACCAATAGCATCGGGTGATTGTTTCCTGGTACCTGTCAGCCCCTTGTTTTTGTAATTCGTTATGGTCAACAACAGTCTACACGTGCAAGCAATCCCAATTTGTAAACAAAAGAACGAATTTCTAAGAAAGTTCGGTATGCACGATGCCGGCAGTCGAATTTATTACGGGCTAGGATAATAAAGCGACAAAAGAACGTACACAGCTGCGCAGTTTTGACTAATTTTGGCAACTTAAAAGATACTATTTATTACTTAATAAGAGTGGGTGTAATGCTATATATTGTGTATCATTGTATGGAAGGCAAGCTAAACCAACCAAAGCCAAGTGATTTCGACACTTTAGGGAGTTTTTCGTTAAATGGAGTGACGTTACATGGAATTTACACTGTATTAAGATTTTTTCTAGAGACTATCATAAAAAATATGTTCTTGTTTAATTAAACTCTCCTAAGCACAAAATGAAGGGAATGGATCATTTAGAATTGTTTCCAATAGATGGTGCGGTTTTAAATTGCCTGCCCACTCGATATTTTTTAATTTGTTTTGTAACACATTTTAATACGATGCAACTGTAAAAACATGCAAAGAAAATACTATAAAACAAATCATCGCTGCATTAAAAAAAACGGTATTCACGGACCGAGTAAATCCTTTTACTTCCATG
The DNA here is from genome assembly GCA_964057195.1 of Orthosia cruda. Taxonomy (NCBI): domain Eukaryota; kingdom Metazoa; phylum Arthropoda; class Insecta; order Lepidoptera; family Noctuidae; genus Orthosia; species Orthosia cruda. The sequence continues at coordinate 14,135,893 of OZ059830.1, read as the reverse complement.
TCGCTGCTAACACCATCTATATCCGTGGAACGGAACCGAACGCGATTGATGTTCTTAGATAAATAGTCAGTTTAATCAGAAGAAAAACGCTAGTTATGTCGGCACGGTTTCTTTGTATGGGATGAGGCATCTGTATGCTAGTATTATATTATCTGTGACTGAACATAATTTTTTGTTGCAGGCATAAGTTGTTGGAATCCTTCGTTTGATGTCACGCCTGCTGCTCTAATAACTGGAATCATCACAGAGAAAGGAGTATTTGCGCCAGACAAACTGAGTGAAATCGATTCCAAATAGCAACGTGGGAAATGTATTTATTTAATATTTTTGCTGAACTTACTGCATCCATTAATTAATTTAAAAATTATTCGAAATACATACTTTAAGTAGCTCATAAACAATACATACCTATGTTTTTATAAGATTGTTATACTGTTTACTGTTATAATCGCATGTAAGAATAAAATTATTGTAAAAAAAAACTAATGGCTCTAAACAGATTTTCATTTATAACATCATCATCTTCCTGCCCTTGTCCCATGTTACTTGGGGTCGGTGCAGCAAGTTTTCTTCTTCCATACCGTCCTGTCCCCCGTCACGCTATCACTGACTCTCTTTTCTTTCATATCACTCCCTCTCCATTCATCCACATTTATATTCATAACTCTTTTAATAACATGCGCTTCATCCCTCCTCATCAGACGACAATACCAGAACAAACGGTTTCCTTTCAACTTTTCTGTCACTGGCGCCACTTTCAAACTTTCTCTAATATACTCATTTCTCACTTTATCCATTCTCGTCACTCCGCACATCCATCTCAACATTCTCATCTCTGCTACATGCAATCTCTTTTCATTCATCTTTTTCACAACTCAACATTCTGATCCATACAGTACGACAGGTCTGATCACGGACTTGTAGATTTTCCCCTTTAACTTGAAGGGCATCCGTGGGTCGCAAGTTGTTCCAGAGACCTGTCGCCATTTCATCTATCCCGAGTTGATCCGGTGCGTTACGTCTCGTTCTACCTCGCAATCCCCTTGGACAAGCGACCCTAGGTACCGGAAGTCGGAGCACTGCTCTGGACCTCTAGGCCACTTTCGGCAACCAGCACAATGTCATCGGCAAACAACATACACAAGGGTGCCTCTTCCTGTATGTCCGACGTCCGTGCGTCCATTATCATCAGTAAGGACTGAGAGCCGATCCTTGGTGTAAGCCAACTGCCACACCGAAGCTGCCAGTAGTGCCCACTGTAGATCGGACTTGGGTACTGCATCGACTGTACATCGCTCGGACTAACTGTACATACTTCCCAGGCACACCTTTCTTCTTAAGGGCCCACCACAAATCCTCACGGGGCACCCGGTCGTATGCCTTTTCGAGGTCTAGGAACACCATGTGCAACTTTTTATATGCACTTCTGTATTTCTCGCACAACTGGCGGATTACGAAAATGGCATCCGTTGTACCCCGACCAGGCATAAAACCGAATTGGTTCTGCGTTATTTCACTCTCTTCTCTCATCCGCCTTTCAATAACTGTTTCCCAGGCTTTCATACTATGTGACATTAGCTTTTTTCCTCTATAGTTGTTGCACTCCAGCACATCGTCTTTGTTTTTAAAGATGGGCACCAGCGAACTATTGCACCATTCATCAGGTATGACTTCTTCCCGTAACAACTTATTGAAGAATAAAGCTATCCACGTCCATCCATCTACGCGCAATATCTTCCACACAGTAGCTGGTATTCTGTCCGGACCATAGAAATCTTATTATATCTATGGTCCGGACCAACTGCCTTACCATTCTTCATTCCATTTCCTACTGCTATTCTTACTTCCTCCATACTAACCATTCTCGCTAACCCCTCATTCACAGGTTCATTTTCTAACATACCACTCCAGTTATTTTCCTCATTCATCAGTTTCTCAAAGTATTCCTTCCACCTATCCTTAATTTTTTCATCATCAGCTCCTATAATTTGAGATCATCAGAAAAAATAATTTATAACAATGATTTTAAATAAACAATAACATGACCCCCTGGAGCAGTCAGGTGAAATGAAAACCAGGAAGGTTTAAAAAAACCGGCCAAGTGCGAGTCGGACTCGCGCATCGAGAGTTCCGTACAAACCTCAGCTTAAAGGTATTATAGACCTGAGTATTTGATATGAATTTCAATTTAATACCTCATGAGGAAAGGGGTAGTATGTTTAAAATTATTAAAAATATTTTTATTAAATGATGTAACTGAAAATTTACGGTTTTCGCAATTTTTCCTTTATATGTGCTATAAGACGTTGCTTCGTACCAAATTTCAAGATTCTGTGTTCACGGGAAGTACCCTGTAGGTTTTGATGACCTTGCGAGTGAGTGAAAATTTGCGGCATAAACGGCTGTATCTTTTGATTGCGTTGGCTTAGAAGTTTGATTTTTTTACAGCTTTAAGGGACAGTGTATGAGTCTCTAAACTGAAGTATTTTATATAAATTTCAGCTTGATACCTCTACGCGTTACTGAGAAAAAGGGTCTTGACAGACAGACAGACGGACGGACAACAAAGTGATCCTTTATGGGTTCCATTTTTTCCTTTCGAGGTACGGAACCCTAAAAAAACCGGCCAAGTGCCAGTCGGACTCGCGCACGAAGGGTTCCGTACCATTATCGCAAGAAAAAGACAAAAAACATGTTTGTTGTATGGGAGCCCCACTTATATATTTATTTTAGTATTTGTTGTTATATCGGCAACATAAATACATCATCTGTGAAAATTTCAACTGCTACTTATCATGGTTCATGAGATACAGCCTGGTGACAGACAGACAGACGGATCGCGGAGTCTTAGTAATAGGGTCCCGTTTTTACCCTTTGGGTACGAAATCCTAAAAAAGAAAACTCGAAAGTTGAGAATTCTAAGTCAATATTCACCCAGCTTGTGTTGTGTTGGATTGTCCAGAATGAAGGGAGGGGATTGGAGGCTTGGATCTTCATTGCTTGGAACAATACCAAGGTGTAAAAAAATAGAAGGCTGCTGCTTGGATTCCACGGCAAAGAAGTAGCCAGATAAATTTGAGCAAAAGTATTCCCGTATCAACAAAGAAAGGTCCGCCTAAATAAATAAAGACTACCTTTGATTCAATTTATAGGTAGGTAGTAGGCGAGGGTTTTATTCATAGCTTTCAGAAAAAAGTTTCTAAAATAATAAAAATAGATATTGCATCATCGACCTCCGTAATGAGGCAGGTCCATTTGTCTTAGGGATCAGTGTCGTTACGAAGGTAGGTTGGGTACCAGGGCGTTGCGCCTGCAATTGGTAAATCCTAGTCTGATGGCTAGAAAGTCTCAGAAGTGTGGCAAACTATGGGGAAGACCTTTTTTTTTGCAATGGGACAAAATAGAAAACAATATTATCACTCAACAGCTATTTCCTATTTTTGTCCGTATATCAGTAGAATTATGGGCATTCTACCACAGATTTAAATTCTACCATAATTTTATTTCCAAAATATTTACACTGATTGTTCAAAATGCCTGTTTTTTTGGTTCGTTTTACTTTTAGCATACAAGTGACATGTATTTAATTCCAGGTATAAGTTCTCGCCGAACTTCTTGGCCACCCTGAATTGGTTTACCGGATGCGCGAGGTACGAAACGGTGCTGTTTTTGTATGAGATTTACTACTGCGCAACCAATGTAGCCAAATTCAGGGCGGCCAAGAAGTTTGGCGAGAACTATACAATGTCTGGACACATACATGAAATCGAAACTTGTGCGCGAACGCTTCATCCGATGATTGGTACAAAATATACACTCCAAATCGCGGCGCTGCCGGCATTTTCGTTATCCTCATTGGTCGTTCTGCAAATTAATTTGCAGAATCATTTACCTTGGTCCCTTTAGTTGTTCTTTGTTCTCTGACTGAAGAAGTTGAAGAACGTGGCCCAGCATTCAGCAACAGATCTTTTTCCTTGTAAAATTTCAATGTTGCAATTTAAAAAAGCCTTAAACTACTAAATTCTACCACAATATCTTTGGCAGATACTCAAATACTGAGATTCCAAACACAGGCAACTTCAGAAAAGCTCAAAAAAATCCAATTCCAATATGTCAGGTTGTAGTTGGGCAAGTCGAGAATTTAGTTTAGTTTTAATAATTTAGGATAAGGATAGGACGTTGTGAATAAAAAAGTAGTTAATATACAACAATACAACTCGGTGCATTGTTGATGATTAATTTCTGTTGGAATAACGTGTTTCAGGTTTTCGTTTCCCTTCTAGTAGACACGGAAACGTTTCATGTTGTTATTTATTGTTTCGATTCAACTTATGTTCGGTAGTCTTGTAAGTAAATGATCGTGGTGACAAAAGTGCGGATTGGTTTTAAGTGCGAGAATAATTTGTTGTAATGTAAATAAAAAAATATTGTTTGCTCGCGCATGCGTTTGTGTCAAAAACAGACAAAGGTTTTGTATGGTTTGGAAATCAGCTGTATTTTATGTGCGATGACTTAGTGATACAAAAAGTGTGTGTTTGCAAGCGACAATGTTCAGTGAAATCGGATACATAGTTTTTCTACTTCTTGCTCTACCGTACATCGAAAGTGGTAAGTCCGAAACAAATTATTTTCTGCAACCCACTTACAATAATAGAGCAATTATTCTGCCAACCGAAATGTGTCGTAAATGGTTTGAGTGAATAGAATATGCCTACGCTTACAGTTATGTCTACATGATTGTGTATATGATGCCCTTCACCCATATTTTTAATGATTACCTTGAAATATTCAGAACTGCAATGATTTTCAACAGTCCTCATTGAATATGTAAACTGCCTCATCAGCATTCCTACATTAAAATATTCTTCATGATGTATCTAGAATTAGTAAATAATTCATGAGTTAATTGACTAAGCATTCTGTCTTAGCATTTAACAAGTGAACAACAAAGGTGAACAGTCTAAAAAATGTACAGCAGGTGTCAATGACCAGCAGACAACTGTACTGCTGTAAGCCAGTTATATTTACAATATCAGTTTAGTTCACAACACATTAGTATTGTTTATTATTTACATGTCCATTCATAGGTAACAAACAGTGCTTTGTCTTGTGTTTGTAAAGGGCTGTAAGACTATAGCATTAAATTAATCATAGACAAAGGTGGTGAACCTTTTCTGTCTTATGGCTGTACACTGCATTGTCTCATTGCCTTTCTCTCCCATGACAAAATTTCATGAGTGCACTATAAATACATGTTTTCTTATAATTGTCCTGGTAAGATAAGTAATTTAAATGCAGGATATTTTAATTACACTTAAACATTATGAAACTTTAAAACTAGGTACCAAGCTTCTTATGAAAACATTATATTTTTAATGTTTCCATTGACACAGTTTCCCACAAACCACTACCATTAGAGACTGCATTAAAAATAAAGAAACTTCAGTATTCACCTTGGTCACATAATAGATTTCCTAACTTTTTATTTTCTATGTAAATTACCTATCCAGATTTATTTATTTGCCATTGTCTTATAATAGTGTACTGTTTGTCAAATAAATAAAATAAAATAGCACTGGACATCATTGTATCTAATAGATAGTAGGTAATATTATTATTTATGTTTCATAGCTTGTAAAATTGTTTATTACAGCTATGTTGTGGTTTTCATGAAATCAGGTGGATGGTGTATGTCTCATTATTCAGCATAAATAGACCATGGTAGAATCTTTAAAAGACATTGACTCAAAAATAAATAGGTACTATTGGTTAGCTAGTCATCTTTCAAAGAAATAGAACTTGCTTTATAATTGAGGTACTGGCAAGATACCAGGAAACAACAAAAATAAATTGTCAGCAGCACTTTCACAAGCCAGTCAAGCAAAGAAAATATAATTCTTGAAGCATTGACAGCATTATGACTACAAAAAACCAACTAATTGCTACCTGATACCTGAATGAAAGACTGAATTAATAAAAAGGTATACTTTTAAAACTGGATGGAGAATTGCATGCAAATGGGGGAAGCAGTGGAGGGAGGCATATTCATATCTTCCATCAGTCTTCATAAACTATAATCAGAAGTGTTCCTGGCTCAATGTCTTGTAGAGTGCGTCCTCCAGCGAGGACAGCTACTCATCCGTACAACATAGCTACCATCTGTTGTCAAGCTAAGAAAAGGCTGGCATAAAAAAAAACTTAGTTGTGATTATTGGGTTCAATCGCTTTATTTTGATTTTCTATTAAATAATAAGGAATATATCAGATGAAAATATATCCAAGGTTCTGGTGATCCTACAGTCATCAGGCATTTCATTTTTGTTTATTTATTTATTAAAACTTCATGCAACATAAAAGTACATAGGTGGACTTAATGCCTTAGGCATTCTCTACCAGTCAACCAAGGGCGGTGAAGAGATAGCATGGCAGGTGCATAAAAATAGAAATAATAATATTATAAAAGCAAAATTAGTAATTTATTTCTGGGCTTTTTAGACCATGCCTTTGTTACCTGATCTTGATAGATACAACATAAAATTGGTAAACCTGCAAAAACTATCTACTTCAGTGTTACTCCATTGATGTCTGCAAGGTACAGCTTAGAAAAGGGATGTTTACTGGAAATTAGTTTTTTGCCAATCAGGTAGATGAATAAAAATATTTGACTCATATTTTTCTTTTGACAATTAAACATAAAGTAACAACTATAATGCGTTGAAATATCGTGTCATGTCACGCTGTTGGTACACCTTATACTGACATAGTGATTTTACAAGCTCCCACTCCTGAACTTTGATGCGATTTATCTTTGTTAACTTTTATTGATTTGGTAAATCTAAAAATACATTTTGAATATTATTTGATTATCACACTGACGGACTAAATAGAATTATCATGCTTCTACTCAGGAAACACCTCTATCCTTAAAATTTAACACAAAGCCAATTTTGTGTTATTAGTCTTCTGTACCTTCACAAATTAGTGGTTCTGTAAACCTAACAGGAAAAATCTTATTATTATAATATGTATTTTAGCCTGTAGCATCCTACCCACTATAAGGAAAAGATTTCTCTTGCTATGGTCTTTTTTCGTCTGAAGTCCAGTTCATCCTGCTACAAAGGTAAAATAATAATTGACACTGTTACTAAAACACTTTCATCGATGATTACAGTTAACTTGCTAACAAAATACTAGTTACACATACAATATACTTTTTGTTCCACATTTGCTGTTCGGCTGTGCTGTCAATGGTCGATATTGCGGCGCGAAAAACCAGTTCTTAAATACTGACTAGTGACTCATCATAAATCAGGCGCGTCATTCATCTACCTCTACCTACTTTGAGTTCCAATTTCGAAAGTTCTCAGTAGACTAGGTTCATTATTTTTTAATGTTAATACATTTTTAATAAGGACTCATTATTTGCTGATATTTTTTTTTTATATTGTTAATTGAGATTTATAGTACTTTTTTATTATTGCAATGAAAGATTATTTCATTTACAAAGATTTATGAGGTATATCAACTGATGATATTTCTCATAAATCTTGTTATAAAAGTTTGTAATAAAGAGTCTGTGTAATGTTTTCCTGGATACTCACTTTAGTCAATGATTGCATTTCTCAAAATAGAATTGCATCACCGTATCATTGACTCACAAAAAGTAGGTAATAAAGTGAATAAAAAGTAGTGTTGCCAACTAGTTACAAACATAATTCTGTTCAAAATTTTGCTCAAATATTAAAACGCCAAAACTACTGATTATCGATTATCCTGTGTAGTAGGACAGGACAGGATAATCATCAGCTTCTGTATGTCATTAAAATCAAGTTAGGTATCAGGATATTGCTATCATTAACTATTTTAGTCAAGTGACTGGTTGCCATTGTTCACAATCAGTGTTGAATAACTCATTGGCCAGTAGGTAGCTCATAAGTCATAGTGCCCATTTTCATCAGTGTATAATTAAAAATACCAGGCTCATAACAACAAATATAGACACAACTACTTTTCCTTATATTTTTCCCTATTACTTACAATTATACCTGTTATTATTTACAGCAACATTGCACCAAATAAAAATGAAACGCATTGAACAGAGGATATGTCCACTTTTAAAATCTGTTTGCATCCTTTGGTTTGCAGTTCCATTCGATCGATCAGAATCAGAGCAGGCGCGGGCTGCACGGTCGCTTAAGGTTACACTAGTCGAAAATTCTTCCATAAAATCGTAGTCTAGCGATTACGCCACTGTTTGATGATGTACATCGTCAAGTACGTTCAAAATAAAAAATTAAATCCATTTGTCTCATCATTATCTGGCCCTGTATGGAAACAAAAAAGTAAAAGAAGAAATTTCCATAATATATATATATTATGGAAATTATGAGCGTCGAAAGTTCCATATTTCAACACTAATTTTAACGCATCTTTGGGCGGAAATAAATACCATTAGAAGAAGGAAAATTGCCATACAGAGATAGATTAGTAATTTAACCATGCAAATAATTTTATTTTGAAAATATACATTTAGTCGTTTTTTCATGATATTTAGACTCCCAAAGGTCTGTTTATAAAATTTCGCGCGCTCGTTTTCCTCCTAAATCATCATCCATTTCGATACAAATTTGCAAAAGTGCTAATTCGTACGCGAACTAGCTTCTTACTGCTCATCACAATATCTATCTCTTTCGCACGTGTTTTCGGATGAGATAGCATGCATTTTAATCTCGCGCACAAAATAGTTCATGCCGTCGACTAGGTGAACCTTAAAACACAACTGTATGATCCGCTAATAATTACTTACTCAGGAAGTTGATTATATTATTATTGCTAGCCAATAATATACCCGATTCTTTAATTACGTACTTACCAACGGGACCAGCTATTAACAGTTACTAGGTCGTAATACACAACTTATTTTAATAGACTATAAAAAGTGCCGGTTAGTACATAAAACAATAATAATAAAATTTCTAGATTTTATATTTAACGCTAAAGGTAAATCGTTTTTGCTGACGGTATGAAAATCGCTCAAAAAGAATATGCAGATCGCTAAATGTTTGCTTGGTTTTCCCCAAAAAAGACGCCAACGTCGAAATGTCCTACTTGTTCCGTGTTCCAAAATATATTCGCTCACAACTGGGCTTTAGAGGCACATGAAGTTGATTTATTCCTGTCCAAGTTGCCTAGAGGTGAGGGTTCTCTGATCGTGTGAAAAACCAAATGGCCCCTGTTACGGCGGGAGGAAATAACATCCATTTATGCGTTATCTGTCCCTACCTCGAAGAACAATGATCGCCGTCCAAAGATAGGGCTATTTTACTACCCACTAAGATAGCCCTTTCTATCCTTTAACTAAAATATTATATAACAATAAAAAAAGTTAATAAAATCAAAAAACCCGGCTGCAAAGATGTAAACAAGAAGAAAATCATGCTGTGCAGTCGGAGGATACATATTCGCGAGCTGGCTAACCAAAACTATAAATATCCTCCGACTGCACAGCATGATTTTCTTCTTGTTTACATCTTTGCAGTCGGATTTTTGATTTTATTAACTTTTTTCATTTACAACTTTTTAGTTATACTTTTTTTTCCGAATGGCTTTTAAACATATAAGTGTTATATATATTTTTGTAATCACCTCTAAACACCCTTCATTTTGATACCTCACTTGATGGGTTTCGAAGAAAAAAAATTGCAACCCTTACAATATGGCGCCCAAAATCCGTCATGTTTCTTTTTTATAACGACACTTATCTAAGAACCGTCAAGTGGTTTGAAAGATACGAGGTAATAACGAATATTACATACATACATACAAGATACGCGCGAAAAACATAACCCTTTCCTTGCACTCGGGTAAAAAACAATATTCTTTTAATATAAAACGTTAAATTAATTCAGTGTGTTAATATTTACTTAATAATACAGTGTTGTTTATTCAGGTGTTATGCAGACACAGATGACAATGTTTTATTTTTCTTCCGCTTCCAAAGTAAACAATATTATGTACCTAGTTGCTTACTTAGTCTTTTGTTACTACGTGTTTATTCGCTCCGAATTGCTTCTTGTTTTTATGTTTATCCAATTGTAACTCATTACATTGAGAGAATGTGGGTTCCACAGACATCCACATAATAACATACTTAGAAGGTAATTATATTTAGCTTATTAGTCGTTTTAACGAACTTTCTGATTTCATGATAGTCCTTGTAACAAAACGCTACCTAATTACGATCGAGAAGTCCATTGTTTTGGTGATTGCGTGAATCCGTCATTTGTTTCGTCTCGTCAACGATGTGCGCCAGGTCATCCATCCGCTTCTCTCGCTCTACTTCACCGTTAGACTTGAATAACTAGTTCTATCATAATCTGTCTTTGTTACTTGTTCCCTGTCATAATTGATCAGTATCGAACCTGGGTTTTGCCAAACTATAGCAGGGTAAATCCCAAAAGTTCTCTCAATATCACGTTTAATTAAACAAAGCGGAAAACGGAATGAATAATTTGCTGATTTCATTAATTTAATTATTAGTATGCAATTAACAGTAGCCTGTAGTGAACGCAAAATACACTCCGATAACTCTAACCAATCTCGGTTCAAAAACCCGAATGATCGCCAATTAGTGCAAAAGTTTGACCCTGGCTGGTGGGATTCCGGGGAATTTTATTTATTTCGAAGCAGAGCATGTTTTGCGCTCGGTCGTACATTCTTAATTTACTAACGGTATCTGGTGAGCCTTGCCAGTCTTGCCACAAATTACCTCGTATTTTTTATTTATCTTTGTTAATACTTGAAGCTTACGTACTCAGACGCAGTGTAGGAGTTTTTAATGTCTCTTCCACCAACTTGTAATGAAATTGTCAACCACCCATTGTCTACACACTCTTGGAACTGGCAGCCAATGTTTTAAATTAAAACAATTAGCCTTACACGGCCGTGACGCGAAAACCGACTGAGTCTAATAACTTTAATTATTGCTGTACCGTCAGCGTCACGTTGTTTACTTTCGTAAAGTTTTTGCCACACTTACTGTTTCTTTGGCAATGAGAATAAAAAAGGCTGGCGTGAAATTCAGTCAGACTTTCGTATGTATGAATCTCATTCACAATGATATTATCAGGATTTCAAGATAAACAACCGAAACGTGTCAATAGATAAAATCGTATCAAAAATAAGTTCTTGAGCAAACTCAGAGCGACAGCACTGCAGCACGACATTCATGACTCACCGTCGTCAAGTACGAACAAGCGCATTGAAAGACAAATTAATAAAAATTAAGCAATTTGTCTCCAAGGAAAACGAGCATCCTTTTTATTTTTATTCAGTTCCCTGCAATTCAATGTTGTTGAACAATTGTGGGCATTGTTTGTGCAAACTTTGCGACTTCAGTCTTTATTACGAAGAACTCGCTCGTCTTTGTTTCTGCTGCACAGTTCAGCGCAGATACGGTTGTTTAAAAGTATAAAGGTGACAATGTTAGCACCTGTTAGTGCCAGTTAATAATAATTGTACCATTTTGAGCGTAGCTCTCATGAGACAGACGGTTGACGCATCGCGGCGTTGCGCGCGGGCTGTGACGGCGATGGGTGCGTTCGTTGAACCGGCGAGGTCACGTCCAGCCATGACGTGTGCGGCTTACAAACACTCTTTCCGCACTCGATGCCAAGTCCGAGTGACTGACAGACACCGAGCGATACTCGGCTCGTCGCTTTACTCGACACTATCTCACACATCACTCCTCGACGCATCATTCATGCTATGATCTCGCTTTGTGTCGTGTGTCCCCGCTCGCCGGATATCGTGCGCCCTTTCGCGACATATCGACAAGATATTTTTAGCAACACTCTCTCAATTTCTTACATGTGTTTCTCTCTCCCGGCTAATTGTATGTGTAAACTGCAGTCTACAGTATATTATAAAACATTCAACTTTGAGGAAAACGATATAAATTATTGTATTTACCATATTGCAATTATATTTATAATAATTGAACACGATAAAGTAGAGTTTAACGAGAATTGATAGGTGCTTATCAATTTTATTGTCGTTATTCTACCTAACTTTAGGTAATAAAAAAGTTAATAAAAATATCAAAAAACCCGACTGCTTAAAAAGCGAACTAAAAAGACGTAAACAAGAAGAAAATCATGCTGTGCCGTCGGAGGATACATCTGGTTTTGGTCAGCCAGCTTGCGAATATGTATCCTCCGAATGCACAGCATGATTTTCTTCTTGTTTATGTCTTTTTAGTTCGCTTTTTAAGCAGTCGGGTTTATTGATTTTTTAATTAACTTTTTTATTTATAACATTCAGTCATTTTTTTTTGGAATTAGGTACATTTAAACATCTAAGTGTTATATATTTTTGAAATCACTCTTAAAACCCTTTATTTTGATACCCCACACGATGGGTTTGGAAGAAAAAAACTAATTGGTGCCCCACGATATGGCCCAAAAGCCGCCATTTTTTTATTTTACAATTTTAATGTAGCCAGTGACACTCGTAGGGTTAAGACGAATCGATTGACGTACGAATAATCATAATCGGCCAACGCGTTTGGTCTCTGGAACGCCACATAGGAACAAACATACATACATACATAGACTGATAAACACATTACCCTCCTTCGGCAGTCTGGTAAAAACGCTGTAGAATTGTAGATAAAACTGCATGTTGTCTCTTGGCACCCTATCAAATAACTGTCAACGTAATCTCCCACTTACATCTTAAACGAGGCGTACTTCAATAAAGTACACTTTGCAATTTACACTCAATTAACTTACGTTTTCTATTTACTTTGGAACACGTATTTTGATCGAAAAAGTTTACGAAAAAATAACGACTTGTCGCGACGTTTTCGCTCGCTGTTTAAGTCAGTTGAGAAGTTTTTACAGGGTTTGACACAGTTAAGTAGACAAAGCCAAAGCAATCGTTGCGAGCCGTACGGCATCGGCAATTTCGTCGAAAGTAGCCTCGTAAAACGTTTATGGCACTAGTGTACAGATGCAATAACAAAACACCTCAGTCCTGTATTGGGAAAGGCATTAGATGGCTAAAATAAAATTCACTTAAGAAACGAACGAACTAATTTGTGCGCAAGGTTAAAATGCATGCCATCTCATCCGACAACACGTGCGAATGAGATAGATGCTGTGATGAGCAGTAAGAAGCTAATTCGCGTACGAATTAGCACTTTTACAAATTTGTATCGAAATGGATGATGATTTAGGAAGAAAACGAGCGCGATTTTAAATTTTATAAACAGACCTTTGATATCATGGAAAAACTAGTAAATGTATATTTTCAAAATAAAATTAGTTGCATTGTTGAATTACTAATCTATCCCTGTATGGAGGCCGTTTTGCAATTTTCCTTCTTCTTATGGTATTTATTTCCGCCCAAAAATGCGTTAAAATTAGTGTTGAAATATGAAACTTTCGACGCTCATAACTTTCAAATATTTTATTTTTCAACTTTTTTGTTTCTATACAGGGCTAGATAATGATGAGACAAATTGATATGATTTGAACGTACATTGTGAAACAGTGGAGTAATCGCTAGTCTATGTTTGTATGGAAGAATTTTCGACTAGTGTAACCTTAATCACGTGTTCACACGGTCTCTGAAAATCCTATCCTATCTAAAATCAGCCGACGAATGATCATAAAAATGTTATCTGCTGTGACAGGCTGGCTTAAATCACCTCCGCCAATCAAATTGTTTGACAATCTGTCAGCTTTTTGTGTTGATTAATTAGCCTTTTTGTGATTGGGTATAACTGTTGTCTTGTTTATTAAATTTAGTTTTTTTGTTTGCCTTTTACTGTAAGCTGGTAATCTGGAAATGCAACAGCCTAAGAAAGACAGTTTTCGTACGCAGCGCAGGGTTGTTTGTCAAATTGTAGATTTTTCGCATTTGTTAGGGTTCCGTACCTCGAAAGGCAAAAACGTCCGTCTGTCTGTCAAGGCCCTTTTTCTGAGGAACGCGTGGAGGTAGCAAGCTGAAATATATATCAAATACTCAGGTCTACTGTCCCTAAAAGCTGTGAAAAAACCAAACTTCTAAGCCAACTCAATCAAAATATACAGCCGTTTATGCCGCAAATTTTTGACACTCGCAAGGGATTCGAAACCTACAGGGTACTTCCCGTGATCTCAGAATCTTGAAATTTGGCACGAAGCAACGTTAAGATAGCACAGATAAAGGAAAAATTGCGGAAATCGTATTTTTTTTAGTTACATCATATAATAATAATATTTTTAATAATTTTAAACTTACTACCCTTTTCCTCATGAACGCGTAGAGGTATTAAATTGAAATTCATATCAAATACTCAGGTGTATAATACCTTTAAGCTGAGGTTTGTACGGAACCCTCGGTGCGCGAGTCCGACTCGCACTTGACCGGTTTTTTTTTCTTTGCGAGGGTTAGGCTATTAACTCATCTCATTAAGTATTACATGATAACCATTGATTTATTTTTTTCCTTTTCACTTTGCTGTTCTGCTACAATCCTTAGTAAGCAACTTCAACAAGGAAAACATGAATCTACCTAAATGAAACAAAATTGATTAGAGATTGCTTTATCCTTTTTGTTCCAAATCCCGCTGAACATAAGTTTGTTTCCTTGTCAAACAATAACACGGTAACGGATATTCCGTTTTGATAAATCAATTTTAAAACAGATTTAATTGGATATTCAGATAACAAAGGAATCACAGATCCTTTGTTGATTTAATAACCTTTTTTGTACGTTGTTCGAGAAGTAGAAGCAACAAAAGAAAATATACACGCGACGTTGAAAATACTGCGCGAATATTGCGTACTTTTGCATGAAATATTATAGGTTTAATTAAAAAAGTGCCATAACAATGTTATAAATGTTATAATACTTGTAATGTACGACGTGGGTTTTTCTCGTATGACCTGTGTACAGTGTCATTGTCTGTTGTACCACGTAATGTACACGTAGTGGAACGTTCTCATAACATTATGAGTTTTCTGCACGATTATGTTTCTTTAACATGAATGCCGTATTTCTTGTACTGAAAGACAATCAACAACAAACATTAGTTGACTGATTAACGAAATAAAAAACCTTTTTTGCAAAAAAATACTACCGACTTCCAAATACAAAACTACAAAGTGAAAAATAACTTTATTTTTTTAAGTCGGTGTCTTTCGTAGGTACCATTTCTTTGCGTTATGGACACCGACTTCAAAAAATTAAGTTATTTTTCACTTTGTAGTTTTGTATTTGGAAGTCGGTAGTATTTTTTTGCAAAAAAGGTTTTTTATTTTTCACTTTTTAGTTGTACCTACGTAGGTACTATATACGTACGCAAGTTAGTAAGGTAACTATAACGCCAGAATAGATTTCATGAAACTTGAACATAACCGGTGAAATGAGAGATCTGCGTACCCCTTTAGAGCGTACTGGCGTGATGTTATTTTATGAAATGGTATAAACAATAAACAGACATGCGATTGCAGCAACCCCGAGAGATTTGCCGTTTTTTATTGAAGAGTTCTGTTGTATATCTCTGAAGTTCCTCATCAGGTCTTCACCAAATTAAAATGGGACCAATTTCGAAACATACTTTTTCAAACAAAAAAAGATTTTTTTTAATCGGTCCACAATTGACGGAGATATCGGTGAACAAAAACAAAAAAAAAACAAACATGAAGTCGAACATAGAACCTCCTCCTTTTTGGGAAGTCGGTTAAAAAGGAGAGTGGTTTTAAATTTGACGTGTATTTGTGTATCTGTTGCCACAGCATTATCACACTTCACAGTTTCACACTAACATTATTATAAAGGCGAAAGTTTGTGAGTGTGTGTGTTTGTATGTTTGTTACTCTTTCACGCAAAAACTACCTAACGGATCTCTGAAATTTGGCACAGAGTTGATCATAGTCTGGAATAGCAAATAGGATACTTTTTATCACGGGATTTTTGTTCCCTTGGGATAAAAAGTAGTTCCGTTTTTTTTTATTGTTTGTTAAGTGACTTTATCGAGAATGCTCGTAATGGTTGATGAAAATCTGTTCAGCCGTTCTAAGTTATGGGTGTTTTGGTTTTACTGTTTGAATCGGGTTGTTTTCGCAAGATATCGTGTCATAATTACGTGTTCAATAGATTTTCGATCGAAGCTTATCTACTACTAGATAAATTATGTAGCATGAAATAAAAATGTGTCGGGGATTTTATGAATTTTATTTGTTTATGTTTTATCAAACTGATTTGATTGTCTATTGTCATTTCAGTCAGCAAATCAGAGAAGTTTACAATCTGTCAGCTTGTATTGATTGGTCTCTCAAAAGCTGAGCTGTATTCGATGGTAACAGTTATTCTGTAATAATCAAACTGTGATGACTTTAGCACGAAGTAGGCTGTCATTTCAAACAATAGGGTAGTTTACTGAAAATTAGTTTTTTGTCCGTCAGGTAGATTAATTAAAAATATTGGAGACGTATTTTTTCTTTTGGCACGTAAACATAAAGTGACGATAATATAATGCGTTGAAATATCGTGTGACGTCACGCCGCTAGTACACTTATACTGCCTTAGTGACGTCACAAGCCGGGGGGGCTCTGAAATTTTATGCGCTTCAACTTTGTAATTTTTTATTGATTTGGTAAAGCAAAAAATACCGTGTCCAATATTATTTGATAGTCTCGCTGACGGATTAAATAGAAATATCATTTTTCTACCCAGGGAAACCCTATTGATCTCACTTCTCCTAGGTCATTACGGAGAGATGTCTCCAGAATCGACCGGTTGGCCATATCTCTAGTAGTGTGATTAACAAGGGCGTCGCCACCAGGAGGGAAGGGGCAAGTTGATATAGGTATGGAGGATAGGAAAAAGTATGAATTTTAAATACGGTACAGTTAAAAGCATCATCATCATCATCATTTCAGCCGAAACACGTCCACTGCTGGACATAGGCCTCCCCCAGGCGTCGCCACATTGACCGATCCCGTGCTTCTCGCATCCAGCGCCTTCCCGCAACCTTAACCAGGTCATCAGTCCACCTAGTGGGAGGCCTTCCAACGTATCGTCTTCCGGTTCGCGGTCGCCATTCCAGAACTTTTCAGCCCCATCGGCCATCCGTTAAAAAGCATATGGAGCTTTAAACTGGTCGTATAGCCCTCGCCAAACTTCTTGGCCGCCCTGAAGTTGGTTGGTGGAAACGGTGCTGTTTTTGTATGAGATTTCCTACTGCGCAGCCATTGTAGCCAACTTCAGGGCGGCCAAGAAGTTTGGCCAGAACTATACGAGTCTTACCCCTACGGCGATTGTTATAAGATCCAATAAGTAACGTTCCACGAGAGGGTCAATCATCGGGGTAAACTTCTCGACCACTTAATTATATACATCTTATAAATTTTCATTAAAAAAATCCTGTGCACGTTCATCATGGCCAGACCATTGAGGCGGTTTTCCCCCATAGTAGGTACTTCTTAACCAGGTTTTTAGTCTCCTGAGGCTGCTTAACGATTGATTTTGGTAGAATGACCAACATTTTCAACGCTTTTAGGACTCTTTTAGAGCATCAACAAATGGCTAGATTTGTTGGGTTGGGTTTATGTTGAGTTAGGACTTTGATTTCTTTCCATTTGGCTACTTTAATAATCTCTAGAGGGAAGAGGAGGGGGGCACTGCCCCTACCTGCCCCCCTTGGCGACGCCCTTGATAATTAATAAAAATCTTGTACCATACATAATCTGCATAATAATATTTCGTAGCCTAAAGTTTTTTCCGGTGCGTTTTGAAGTTAGGCACCACCACCACCACGGTTCAGTGCCCATCATTGTTTAAGCGATAATATTATAATGTCACAGGAAGTGCTGTTCTGACCGTCAACTTGCTCACCATTATTCCAACGTATGACATTAACCTTTTTTCATGTTCATGTATCATGATGCATTACCGTATCATTATAATTACCTCATCAAAGGTCATGTTTCATATTGAATCACAGTAGGTAACTTAATTAGAATCTATTTAATCACATATAATAGTCACGAGAATCTTTGTGTACCTAACCATTGCGCAAGAAACAGTTTGTTATCGAGTATACTGCATAGAGTAAGCAAGATAGGACGATGCGACAAACGTAAGCGAGTGAAAGACACAGTTATACAATTAAACAGATATACTTTAAACATTGACAAAAAAATCCTCAAAGAAAATCATGCTTTGCAGTCGGAGGATACATCTGGTTTTGGACAGCCAGCTCGCGATCATGTATTATCCGACTGCACAGCATGATTTCTTCTTGTTTACTTCTTTTTAGTTCGCTTTTTAAGCTGTCGGGTTTTTTGTTTTTTTTAGTATTAGGTACATTTAAACATACAAGTGTTATATATTTTTGAAATCACCTCTTAAAACCCTTTATTTTGATACACGATGGGTTTGGAAGAAAATAAAAAAATTGTGCCCCACAATATGGCGCCCAAAACTCGCCATTTTTGTATTTGACAATTTTAATGTAGCCAGTGACACTCGCAAGGTTAAGACGAATCGATTGACGTAAGAATCATCAAAGTTTGGTCTCTAGAACGCCATATAGGAACATACATACATAGACTGATAAACACATCACCCTGTTTCGGCAGTCGGGTAAAAATAGCCACTGGGCAGGGTGTCACAGCCAATTCAGAGACACAAATCCGTTGTGAGTATTATACCTATAGATATGAAATTAGACTATTAGGACCAATTACATTGATATAATGATGACGGACCGGAACCGGTGAATGTGGCGGCGCTTGGGGAAGGCCTATGTCCAGCAGTGAACGTCTTTCGGCTGATATGATGATGATATTAATATAACGTTATAATTGTCAATCAAGAATAATGGCATCTCTTTTAATGAATTTGGAATTTGGCTTAATAATATTATGGTAACATTCCTATGTCAGCATTATGAAGCGAGCATGTACCGCACGACGAAGCCAAATCTCCAAAATGGCCACCGCCCACCGGGCGATTAGTGCTCGTTCACACATAGGTCCGTTTTACAGGTCCGCTTTATCGTATACGTTTTTATTCGGCGCTGTCGTAAAAAGTTGTATGAGCGAGATCACATACATAACAGTATTCCAGATCCATAAAAAATACCGATCCGACAAAATATACAGCTGTCCGTTTTACAGGTCCGCTCTAACCGTATACGTTTTTATTCGGCAATGGCGTAGGTAGTTTGTTGCCTGTTGCGTGTATTGTTGCGTGTGTGAGCGAGTTCACACACGCACCAATATTAAAATACTGATCCGTTTTATGGGATCGAAGCCACGCGGGGCGTGCTATGCTATTACCCCAAGTAGCGACGGATCCGTTAAAACGGTACTGTGAATGTGGTGTGAACATTACTTACAGTAGCGACGGATCCGTTTAAAACAGTATAGTTCTCGCCAAACTTCTTGTCCCCCCTGAAATTGGCTGGCTGCGCAGTGGTAAATCTCATACAAAAACAAAACTGTTTCGTGCCTTGCGCATCGGAAAGCCAACTTCAGGGCGGCCCAGAAGTTTGGCGAGCACTATACTGTAAATGCGGTATGAACATCACCTCCAGTAGCGACGGATCCGTTAAAACGGTACTGTGAATGTGGTGTGAACATTACTCACAGTAGCGACGGATCCGTTAAAACAGTATAGTTCTCGCCAAACTTCTTGGCCGCCCTGAAATTGGCTGGCTGCGCAGTGGTAAATCTCATACAAAAACAAAACCGTTTCGTGCCTTGCGCATCGGAAAGCCAACTTCAGGGCGGCCCAGAAGTTTGGCGAGCACTATACTGTAAATGCGGTGTGAACATCACCTCCAGTAGCGACGGATCCGTTAAAACGATCCTGAAAATACGCATGTTCTGTGTGAACGAGCCCTTAGAGTAGCGCCTGGCAAACGACGGTAATCCCTGAATGGTAATGCGAGGCTGTAAGAGGTGCATTGATATCCCATTCACTGACTAACGTTTAGAATGTTCGCCGAATACAGAGCTTAGCTTTGGACTGGCATGGACCTCTAATGTAGATAAAATGTTCGTCGAATACAGAGCTTAGATTTGGACTGGCATGGACCTCTAATGTAGATAAAATGTTCTTTCATAAGTTTAGCTCAGTAGATAAAGTATTCTCTGAACTCGACGTACTCGGAATCAAACCGTTTGGCTCATGAGTACCTTTGTCATAATATACTGTCCCTAATAAAAACCTTAATAAAAAACCGTCCAAAAGCGAGTCGGACTCGCGCACGTAGAGTTCCGTACCATTATCGCAAAAAAAGGCACAAAAATCACGTTTGTTGTATGGGAGCCCTACTTAAATATTAACTGTATTCTGTTTTTAGTATTTGTTGTTATAGCGGCAACAGAAATACGTCATCTGTGAAAATTTCAACTGTCTAGCTTTCACGGTTCATGAGATACAGCCTGGTGACAGACTGACGGACCGCGGAGTCTCAGTAAAAAATAAACTGACCTCCATTTTTTTAGGGTTCCGTACCCAAAGGGTAAAAACGGGACCCTATTCCCGTTTTTACCCTTTGGGTACGGAACCCTAAAAAAATGGAGGTCAGTTTATTTTTTTTGTTAGGTTTTTACTTGTTTTAGTTTTGTTAACTTATATTACCATGAAAATTATTTATAACCAGGGGGGTGACCATCAGCTCTTAGAGTAAGGTTATTTTGAGATCGCGTAAGTGACAGTTGTATACAAGTCATATAAATCTGTCCCTTAAACACACTCAAAATAACCTTACTCTAAGAGCTTATGGTCAGCCTCCTAATGTCTTATAATTACAATTCCAGCAAGCCTATACACGACTGGGATATATTGTTTTATTACGGAATTCCGGTGCCTACCTACCTTCCGGCTTCATCACTAGACCAGTTCGATGGTACCATTTCCATTTATTTAAATTTTCATTATCACAGTCATTTAACTATTCGAGATATCTCATACCCAAAACATACTAAATATTAGAAAGTTTCAGTGGTCTTCTTCATCAGTTCACCAAACGATAATTTCTGAATGCAAATGCTTACCATATCGATGAAAATACCTAAATCGCTCACCTATATTGAGGAGTTCCCTCGATGTCCATGGAATCGCAATCCTAACTTGGTGACAATGGGACCACCTCGAAAGTATGCCCATTCAAACAAAAAAAAAATTTCAAAATCGGTCCATAATTGACGGAGTAATCGGTGAATATTCACAAAACAAACATACAGCCGAACATAGAACCTCCTCGTTTTTAACCCCCGCCGGGAAAGAGGGGTGTTATAAGTTTGACGTGTGTTACTGTGTATGTGTGTCTGTCTGTGTCATCATAGCGTCCAAACGGGTGAACCGATTTTGATTTAGTTTTTTTTTGTTTAAAAGGTGACTTAATCGAGAGTGTTATTAGCTAAGTTTGAATAAAATTGGTTCAGCCGTTTAAAAGTTATGGGCGTTTTACTGTTTGAATCGGTGTGTTTTCGCAAGTTAAATGTGTCGGGTGTTTTTTTTAATTTTGAAATGAGATTGCCCAAACACAGGCCCCTTATGATACGTGTCTGCGATTTCAATGTTATCCAAAAATAGGATTTATATTTTGTGATTTTTTCCATCCGTGTCCTTTATTTTATATGTACAGACAACAACAGATCAGGTTCCTACACTTGGACATTTGTATGCACCTTATTGCATTGTAATAGAGTTCATTTCAAGATCAGAAACATCGTTATATCTCATGAACCCTGCAAAATAAATAAAAAAAGGTTTTCTAATTATGAATATATCGCGTTTTGACTACAATATACAACCAAATTCATCAAGATACAACCATTTTTTCAAAGGGGCCCGAGTTCCCTTACAAAATGGGCATTCTCCTTTACTTGTGGTAAAAAAATCATGAAAAATAAACAAAAGAGACCTCCTGACAGGAGGAGGCTTTAGTAGTCCTTCTGACTAACAAATTCGAGATAAATAAATAGTTTTCTAAATTATACCATCAATGAGACGGTACGCGGTAAGTTGTAACCTTGATCCACCATGATAGATACACACAACAAAACATCAAATACTTTGTCTCAAGTCACGACTATTATATGAATTTTTGGAAGTCGAGCACAACAACACTCATTCGTGCTACTTAATAGTAATTTGAAGTCAAAATCACGCGTGCCGTACGTAGAAGGTCGACGTACTAAAGTTAATGAGCCATTATTTTATAAGACTCCTAGCCCAGCGTTAGACCTAGCCGTAGTTTAGTAAGCTATTAGTGTTTTTAATGTTTATCCGGTACCTAGCAAACACTACGCCAATGTATTTGGTCAGTGGGCTATAGTGCAGATTTTTTTGTTCTTCCATACCGTCCTGTCCCTCGTCACGCTATCACTGACTCCCTTTTCTTTCATGTCACTCCTCATACAGTCCATCCATATTTTCTTCGGCCTTCCTCTTCCTCTCCATCCATCCACATTTATATTCATAACTCTTTTAGTAACATGCGTTTCATCCCTCCTCATCACATGACCATGCCAGGACAAACGGTTTCCCTTCAACTTTTCTGTCACTGGCGCTACTTTCAAACTGCCTCTAATATCGGCGTCTGGTGACAATAATGGCAAACCCTTTTTTTGTATACATATTGACTTGCGAACGTGAGGGAGTACAAAAACTCGCACGAAGCCCTCGAAACAGTAGAAC
Source organism: Orthosia cruda (assembly GCA_964057195.1). Lineage (NCBI taxonomy): Eukaryota > Metazoa > Arthropoda > Insecta > Lepidoptera > Noctuidae > Orthosia > Orthosia cruda. The sequence continues at coordinate 14,113,186 of OZ059830.1, read as the reverse complement.
AAACATAATATCGGAACAAGGAACACGCAATATGAGTCCGTTTATGATTCAGCTTTTGTCTAGCAGAGTTAGAAAAAAAAATCAGTTACGCAGAGCTGTTTAGCTTGAGGCGAGACTCTAAATCGTGTTACAGCCTTGGAGGCCGGCCACGCTCCGCCGAGCGTGACGCGGCAAGCAGCCCAGCACCAATATCTTTAATCTATTGTACCTTCGATACGATCTCGGCTACACCATTACGTGGCAACCTAATTTTTCCTTGCAAATCTTGTTAATGCGTGATTCATCAACACTAATTGAAACTAGAATCTTCGATTACGCCAGATCCTTGGAAAACTTTGTTGTGCTATTAATGTCTGTTAAGCTAGTTCCTAAGTTACTGTTTCGGCTCAAAGTAGCAACAAAATTTTGTTTCTCTAAGTAATGTTTAAGTCTGAGCTGAGCGTTATTTGGTGAATCATGCTCACACAGGATGGAGCTCCAACAAAGAACCATAAACAGATTTCACGTTCAGCTTCGTCAATCATTATTATACCTTGTACAATATAGATATTATCGAGAACATCTACTTTCGTTAAGTAAAAAAAAATCTTTTCATTATGCTAAGCTATTACGTAGACAATCAAAATGATTCAGATAATATCAAATCCAATTTTATTAGATACAATTCAATTACATGTTTGCTAGACTAGTTTACTTTTTTGCTACAATCGAAGCAGTATTCATTGAGCAAATATAATACACAGTAATTCCTAACATAGACTACGTTGTCTGATTTATTTGAAAGAGACTATTAGATAATCCCGATAAAAGAACTATAGTACCGTAAAAGTAAATATTGTACTAAAAATCAGTACCAGTAAGAGCATGTTCGCTTGAGATAAACCAAACATATTGGAATGGTTCTGTTCGTTCTCAGTGCTCCAAATATTGATATTACTTAGGTCGTTTGTTCACGAGGCACCGCACGACACGATTTGCGGACTGCGGACAAGATTTTTAATACACGACACACTGCTGACGGTCTGTCATCCGTTCGTTTATTCACTAGACACGATTCTGCAACGACACTGCAGTGCACGTCGAGCATTTCTCATTTTTTTTGCCATTACACATTTTTGGAATGTCCCATGATATTGTTGATGAATAACTTTGGCGTAATTTATAAATTACTGATACTGTTTTGCTTAGGAGCATAATTGTAATTAAAATTTGCAGAAAATATTTTACCAAATATCATAAATACGTTATTTAAATAAAAAAATCACTTAAATTTAAACTGTCGAAAATTGGAATGTATGAAAATTTGTATGTCCCAGTCTACCACTGGCAATTTCAAACACAATTATTTTGATAATGTTCAAAGACACTATACTGAGATTTTGATTTTAAATCGTATTACAAGGTAAAAAGGTCCACGTTGTATTGCCTTTTGGTAATTTGGTTAATATTTTACGTAGAAAAATGAATTTTAAAGTTGTCCCAAAGAAAGTTCCAAAAATGGATTTCAGTTTTTGTTACCTATTTTCGTGTGTAAAATATTAAAATACTTCTATTTAGCAATGTTTTTCTGAACGAGCAACACCGTAGATGCCATTAAATGCCGCCATAATGATGTATTGTGTCAGTTGCTGTTCCAGAAATTAGAGTGCACGTCAAGTACTCGTTTTAGAGTAAATCTCATTCCAGCTTTTGTTATTACTGTTTCAAGGAAAGTTGACAATATTTTGCAACTCTTTTTATCTTAATACAATAGTAATTAACTTCCATTAAATTTAGTGTAAAATAATAGGCGCAACTGCAATTTTAACTACCACAATAATATTTTGAAAAAATCAAACACTTGTTTCGTTACCTTTTTTTTTTTGTTACTTTGGGGTAGTAACGTATAAGCGGAAAATTTAGCTAACAAAAACGGAATTAATAGAAATACGAAAAAACAAGAGACTGATTGGATTATAGTTTATCAAACGTTGATTATGATTAAGCACTAATCCATCTTTTTATTTATTCATAACTTTAATCCTTTTAATAGGCATTTAGACCCAGCCTTATGTTTTTATTTTGTTACCAATTACTCCTTTTTTGTTACTGTCCCTAAAATCTTCTGTCTTTAAACTCACTTTTATGTATTTATTTATAAAATAATTTATATCAATATAACTTGTAAAGAAAATCAATTTTACTCAACATTTTTATAAGAAGTAAGCAAAATCTTTCAATTTTGTTTATTTTTCATATAAACAAACATTTAAATTGACTTTAGGTTAAAAGTAACAAAAAAAATATTAAAGCACCTAAATTAGAAATATTTTTTTACTTTTTTAGTATTTCTTTGCGATAATTTTATTCAATTTATCAAGAAATTTAAGAAACATAAATATTATAGCCAAAGAATTTGCGAATTTACAGTTTTTTTTGAAAAATTCAGGAGTAACAAAATAAGAACATTTAGCCTACCTCCATTTAGATTATTATATATTTTAAAATAAATCCTAAATAAAATATGATTCCTTGTGAAAAATCTAAATATTTATGAAATAAACTATTTGATTTCAGGAAATAAAAGCGATCTATTGATATTTTTAGTTTTGGCCGCTTTTTGAAAATATGGCAAAAAAAAGAGAAACGCTGTTGTATGGTTACAAGCGCGTGAGTGACGAATCACGCGTGAGCCGTGCGGTGCGGTGTGTCGTGTCGTCAACAAGCTCATATTTGTTTTGTACAGGCGCCAAATCATCACCGCAAAAATTCGCGGCGACATAGCCGAAAAACCGTTTGTGAATCGTGTCGCGTGTGGTGCGGTGTCGTGCAATGAACAAACGGTCTATGAAGCTCTAAATCGTGACCACATTTTGTCGTGTCGTGTTTCGCGTCGTGAACAAACGGCCTTACGTGCAATGGTGTTTACTCAAAACTAAATGTTGATTCAACCAATAAGAAATAAATTGATAAGTAAGTCGCGTCGTTTCTAAGAAGCTTATTCATGTTGCGAATGATATCAGACTTGCTTTACTGTTCGTACTTTTAAATGTATATTTAGCTTTTATATAGAACGTACTTAAGTATTCAGACGTTTCTGAATAGACGTACGTATATATTTCATCATAAGTATATCATTATATTATAATGGCTTCATTAGACATATATACAGGCATATTCCTTGTAAAGGTAATGAGGTACTTGTTTATTTAATGTTTCTATTATGTAGGTACCCATGTTATCAAAACCGGCAAAGTGCGTGTCGGACTTCGCAAATTTTGGGTTCCGTACCAGACAGTAAAAACAAGTTGGTTTTAACAGAAAAAAATAGGAAATTTCAAATGTGATTTGTCAATATATTGGTATTTGTTAGTGATATATATACGTAATAATAAAAATTATCACCAAAGCCCATTTTGTAAGGGAACTTGGACCCCTTTGAAAAAATTGTTGTATCTTGATGAATTTGGTTGTATATTGTAGAAAAACACGTTATATTCATAATTAGAAAACATTTATTATTTATTTTTCGGGGTTCACGAAATATAAGGATGTTTCTGTTCTTGAAATAAACCCTTATTACAATGCAATAAGATGCATACAAATGTCCAAGTGAAGGAACCTGATCTGTTTTTGTATTAAAGTAAAGGACACAGATGGGATGAAAAAAAACACAAAATATAAATCTCTATTTTTGGATAATATTGAAATCGCAGACACGATACCTCAAATGGAGCCTGTGTATGGGCAATCTCCTTTGAAGTTCATAGGTCAATGGGCATTTAAAAATTCTTCGGTTTTTTTTTCTTTTAAAGCTGACTGGTGGCTTCTCGTGTCTTTATTTTTCAATATTTTCTTTTTCGTGCCCTCCTTAAAAACCTATAAAAATAAAAACTATTTGTATGGCTTTGGGTCAACAAAATGCCTATACTGTGAAAATTTTAAGAATGTAGCTACAACCGTAAAACCTGTGTGACAGACGACAGACATACAGACGGCCATCTCAGTAACAGCAATAGGCAACAGTACCCGAAGGCTCCATTTGGACCTTCGAGTACGGAACCCTAAAAACGAAGAGGACCTTGGCTTTGCCGTGAAAATTTTGCTCTTTTTCTTGGAATCTTTTATTATTTTCAGCACCAATTAAATACCTTTATTCGCTTTCAATATTTGAAATCCAATGTTCTCTTTGGTATATTTAAATCCTTACATAGTATAAAACAAAGTCGCTTTCCGCTGTCTGTCCCTAGGTATGCTTAGATCTATAAAACCACGCAACGGATTTTGATGCGGTTTTTTTTAATAGATAAGAGTGATTCAAGAGGGAGGTTAAAATGTATAACACACGCAGGCGAAGCCGCTGGCAGAAGCTAGTAAATAATGTAAATAAAGTTGTTTGTGGTTTTGTTATTTAAAAGCCAGACTGTATGACTAAGACTCTACTAAGAAATACCTAAATGCCTGTCTTTCAGCGAAGTAAGTATACTAAAGACTTATTTTCTAGGTATTTTAACAGCAATTTCTTTAAGAGATGCCGCGAATAGTTATTATAGCGAATAGCCGAATACCGATTAATTCCCTATGACGAATAGTCGAATACTCGCTATTATTACTAGACATATAAAACAGAAAAGAAAAAAAACTCAAAAGCAATATTATGTTATTGTAGTAGTCTTTTGAACTTATGGTGGGCTTTGAGAACCAATAAGAATTAATTCACAATTTAAAGTAAGATTGCTAAACTATTCCTGATCACAACAGAAAGTTCTGTTTATTACGATTATTCAGAAATACTATTTTCTGATTCGGGTTTGATTTATGAAAAGAAGCTCAACCGACTAAACCGAAAAAAAATATTTCTCTGCACCACAATCTGACCCTTTTGGACTTGAATTATTAATTTAAGAAGTCTTACTTAGTAATTAACTTCAAAATGATTGATTTTTGGCTAACTTTTTATATCTACACTAATATCTATTATAAAAAGGAAATATTTGTATATATTTTTAAAGTGTTTGTGGGACAAACTTAAAAACTCCTTAGGCAGGGCGCAAACGCGGACACTTTTGTGTCTTGTGTCAGATATAAGCTGCCGATGAATAATTGATTTCTATAGGACCAGTATGTTGTGTCCACTTAACACATTCTCATGCATGACGATCAATTGGTTTTCGGTGTCGGTAACTGGTAACTAAAAGTGTCTACGTTTGCGCAGCGCCTTAATCTATTTAAAAAAATCTTTCACCTATGGGAAGCTACATTATACCGGAGTGACATAGGCTATTTTTTTATCCCGAAAACCGGTCCTGTGGGGTGGGCCACAGGAGCGAAGCCGCAGGCAATGCTTAGTTAATTATAGTAATACTAAGTGTGTTTTGTTTTAAAATATTAATAAAAGTCGAATTATTTTTAATAGTTTTTCTGTTTAATGAATAATTTACTTTTTTTTAGACAACTATTCGCCGAATGTCGAATAATAGACGAATAACAAAAAAAAATGGAGTGCCGAATACCGTATAATAGCGAGTATTCGTGGCATCTCTAATTTCTATATTCATCTAAGGTTATGTAATTGATTTGGATAGCATGTAATTTAATTACGACGCTCCATTACCTATATTTTACACAATATAATAATTATGAAGGTAGGTTAACTTTAACATAAAAAGCCTTCGAACATCTTCAGTCTTCATGCATGATTTATTACAACATTTATCTCCCACTCTCCATTTTTAAATGTAGAAATAAGCTACAATTTTGAACCATTAGTCCGTCTAGGAATGGCTTCTAATTACGGAGTCTGTGGCGGTCGGCTAGTTGTTAGTCTGTGGTCATTATAGTTGTACTAGACGTACCTAAGTAGTGTGTCGTCGGATAACGTACCAAGGATTAAACGCTCTCAGAATTGAGAGGAAAAATTCTGGATAACGCGTGGTCGTTATTACGTCTGCTTATGATAACGGAATACGGATAGACTTCCTTTGTGCTTTGAAACTTGGATGGCTTTAACGTTTTGTTAGTTGAATAAAATATACGATTGGACGGATTTGTTTCCTCTTTATTAGGGTTCCGTATCCAAAGGGTAAAAACGGGACTCTATTACTAAGACGCCGCGGTCCGTCTGTCTGTCTGTCTGTCCGTCTGTCACCAGGCTGTAGCTTATGAACCGTGATAGCTAGGCAGTTGAAATTTTCACAGATGATGTATTTCTGTTGCCGCTATAACAACAAATAAAACACCGAATATGCCATGTTCCTATGCTATTTTAAACTTTTAAATGATCTTAGCACAAATAGCCAATATAAGCGTTCCCACTGCTGGGATACAGGGCTTCTTTGAAAGGGAGTCGGACTTAGCCCACTACCATGGACCAGAGTGCGGGTTGCAGCCATTGGAGGTTGTGATTTGCTCCGTTTTTAGAGTTCCGTACCCAAAGGGTAAAAACGGGACTCTATTACTAAGACTTCACTGTCTCAATATAATAAAAACAGAATAAAGTAAATATATAAGTGGGGCTCCCATACAACAAATGTGATTTAGTGCTGTTTATTGCGATAATGGTACGGAACCCTTCGTGCGCGAGTCCGACTCGTACTTGGCCTTTTTTTAGGGTTCCGTACCCAAAGGGTAAAAACGGGACCCTATTACTAAGACTCCGCGGTCCGTCTGTCTGTCTGTCATCATGCTGTATCTCATGAAAATGATTGATTGATTGATGAACCGTGATAGCTAGGCAGTTGAAATTTTCACAGATGATGTATTTCTGTTGCCGCTATAACAACAAATACTAAAAACAGAATAAAATAAATATTTAAGTGGGGCTCCCATACAACAAACGTGTTCTTTTTGGCGTTTTTTGCGATAATGGTACGGAACCCTTCGTGCACGAGTCCGACTCGCACTTGGCACCGGCCAAGTTTTTATTTACTGACTCGTTGTTTAGGCATTTTCGGATTCGAGAAATCGGCACGTGTATTTTTCCCATAACTATTAATCTGTGCTTTATCCCATTTAATGAAGAGCCCACAATACAGGTCTTTTTACCTGTTTATGAATAAAACGTGTTTTAAAAACATTTTCCTTAATCGTATTTTTTCAACGTTTTCCGGCCATTGCTTGATGGTTCAAATAATTAAAACATTGTGAATTTTAAATCGAAACACGTAGCAAATACTACAGGACAAGGTTTAGATTTATTATGTTGTAAAATCTGCGAGCAGCGGGAGCGCGCGGTCGTTGACCCCGCTGTAGCGAGCATCCACGCTCAGGGCGGGCGGGCGGCCGTCGCGTCGCCGGAGTTAGGCGCCCTGCAAACATAAACAAATGTCTGAACACTCTGATAGCTACCGATGAATGGACAATCAGCTTTATTCCTTTTTTATAGGCCACACAAACATTTCTAATGACTTGTTGCTCAAACTAATCAGCTGTCCTCTTTACGGGTATTTAAGGTTGCACTAGTCGATTATTTTTCCATATAAACGTAGTCTGGCGATTACTCAACTGTTTGACGATGTGCGTTCAAAATAAAAAATTATATCAATTTGCCTCATCATTATCTAGCCCTGTATAAAAAAACAATGAAAAAAATAAATTTCTTTTTGAGCATCGAAAGTTCCACATTTCAAAACTAATTTTAACGCATCTTTGGGCGGAAATAAATACCATAAGAAGAAGGAAAATTGCAAAACGGCCTCCATATAGGCATAGATTAGTAATTCAACAAAGCAAATAATTTTATTTTGGAAATATACATTTAGTAGTTTTTTCATGATATCTAGACTCCCAAAGGACTGTCTATAAAATTTCGCGCGCTCGTTTTCGTCCTAAACCATCATCCATTTCGCTACAAACTTGCAAAAGTGCTAATTCGTACGCGAACTAGCTTCTTACTGCTCATCACAGCAGCTATCTTTTTCGCACGTGTTGTCGGATGAGATAGCATGCATTTTAACCCCGCGCACAAAATAGTTCGTGCCGTCGACTAGTGCAACCTTAAAGACGAATAGAATGGCTATTGCAAAGACGTTCATTGCGTGGAGCATAACACCAACAAATAGCGTTGCTGCAGAAATAAATACGTTGTTCAGACCGTCAATTTTACGCATTATATAAATTAATTGATAATTACCCGCCCGTGCGGACACTTCAACTCTAATTGGCAACACTTACAAAAGAATTGCCTAATCGACCTAGCAATTATTCTATTTAGGAAATCTTTATCAGTAACGATAATAAAGATGAAACACTGTTACTAATCAACGAGATACTTTTATTATGATAGATTTGTTACTGAAATAAATTCGTATTGGCTTAGATTTGTAACAGAAGCTCTGAAGGTATTTTTATCCGAGATAAAATATATGAAGCTGTCTACGTATAATTGGGTCACCGGAACACAGGGGGTGGGACTTGGGTGTTTACACTAGATAACACTCCTCTGATTTCCTGCTGCACTGAATGTATTATCTCTTTATTATTATAATAACAACATGGTGATTCATATAAAAAACATTATGAGGAGGAGCATGGATGACCTTTTTTTTTAAGTTTTTAATCATGGTATGCCAGTTTGAGTAATTTATGCGGCCAAGCGGCAACTGCAAGGTTATTGACAAATGCGTGCACTGACTGGACAGGTCCACTCAATCTGGCTGGTTCTTTTCTCAAAAGACCATTTCAGACATCAATCTAGATGGTCTTCACATGTTGTAACCAAGATTTCGTCTGGACTTTAAACGAGACTGTGACCTCTGAGTTTGTTTCTGCCTTTCTTCTCAGAGTAGTCAGATAGGAAACGCCGATCTCATTTAATTTAAAAAAAATATGATCGACATGTACAAGTATTTGTACAAACTACAAACTAACTTACAGAATTAAAATCATTTATCATTCATATTCTATTCTTGTACGAGTATATTATGTTATACAAGTATTGTTTCCGATATTTTATGTATTTATTTCATTAACAAAATATTTAATATGAAGTACTTTTTTACCACAAACACCTTGTATACTGAATTATTTATTACATAAACATCCTCTGTTATGAACGCACAGACGTGCACCAAATATGTCCGCAATATTCGCTATACAATAGTTTTGGGAGCGTTTAGTGCGCCAAAGCAATTTGGTACAGATATAATGTGCCGGGTACGAGTGGCCGCGAGCTCGCACTCGCTGCCCAACGAAGGCAATTAGCGACACATGCCGTCGAAACCGTCTTCTTATGAAACAGCTCTCCAACTATTGCACCATTCTCGCACTAACACTAAACTACTCATATATTTTTTAACGCGCTCCATTTTTCTACACAACGAGTCCTTAAGGTTACCCTAGTCAACGGCACGAAATATTTTGTGCGCGGGGTTAAAATGCATGCTGTCTCATCCGACAACACGTGCGAAAGAGATTGATGCTGTGATGAGCGGTAAGAAGCTAGTTCTCGTACGAATTAGCTCTCTTGCAAATTTGTAGCAAAATGGATGATCATTTAGGACGAAAACGAGCGCGCGAAATTTTATGAACAGACATTTGGGAGTCTAGATATCATGAAAAAACTTCTAAATGTATATTTTCAAAATAAAATTATTTGATTTGTTGAATTACTAATCTATCCCTGTATGGAGGCCGTTTTGCAATTTTCCTTCTTCTTATGGTATTTATTTCCGCCCAAAAATGCTTTAAAATTAGTGTTGAAATATAGAACTTTCGACGCTCATAACTCTCAAATATTGTATTTTTAAACTTTTCTGTTTCCATACAGGGCTAGATAATGATGAGACAAATTGATATCATTTTTTATTTTGAACGTACACCGTCAAACAGTGGAGTAATCGCTAGACTACGTTTGTATGGAAGAATTTTCGACTAGTGTAACCTTAACGACGTGCGCCAATTACTTTCAGAAACTAACACTCTCCCATCTAATTTATTTCGGTAAGAGCCTAATAACAAATTGAATCTTAACGACTGAAACTGTGTCCACGAACGTCCCCTGTAACTACCTATTACTTTTAGTTGTTTAACCAAACTTTGAACAAAGAAATGGGACGCGGTGGGGGTTTGGTTTGTGTCAGTTTAATTGGATGAGGGAGCTGCACAAATTCGCTCCACCAGCCACCCAGTTTATCAATTAGGTCGTATCGCACGATAGTTTGGTCCCATCAGTATTTATATTGTTCATTGATTGAGCAATTCTCGTATCCAGTTCATGTGGCTATTGTGTGTCAAATCGAATCACCACTCCTCATTTTGAAATTTAGAAAGATGTATTGAATTCAATTTGTGAGAGCATTAACGTTTTGTCGGAAAGCATTCGTGCTGAATCTGGGTCTCTCAGTTCCTTTTAAACACTCTGAATTATGATATAATACGAAACATTTATGGAACACTCAGTATTTTAATTGATTGCACATTGGTCCGTGGCGTTTCAATTGCTCAATAGTGTACTAAACTGCCTTTGTGTGTTGGAGTTAGTTCGTGTAGGGAAAGCTTGTATCGACGTAACTGGTCGCTAAGTAATTGGTCCCTTCCCTTGGGTATTCCTTCGCTCTAGCTTGTTTTGTGCTGTTAACGAAAGCACTTTCTGTTCAACAACTAATTAGATTTCTCTATCTAGTGACTGTCTCATCTTAATCGATTTCTTTTGATGTATTTCTTGAGATGAAGGCGACTTTACTGCCACAAACGTCTGTAGTACAGTTTGATCTTGAAGTAATTGCTCGAGTGGCAATTTACTTTAGTACCTTCAGGTTTACAGCGGATTGTTTACTTGGTTTGATGTTTAATTACTTTTGATATTGAATTCATGTTGCTTCGTTTAATTATTATTTACCTGGCCTTCGTAGAACACCTCTTTGATATACGTAATGATTTCTATTATCACTAAATAATTAACATTCTCGTATTGTCAAAGGCAAGCAATTGTATTTGTACCTTTGTACCTATATTCAATATTAATTATACTACCTATTTATAACTTTTGATAAACGTAAGGTCCTTTTTAGAAAGCTTTTAGAGACAACGAAAGTGATATAAAATGTTAAAGCTACGTGCTGCAGTAACATTAAATAGGTGATTTAAGGATTGCCATAGTGTACTAGTAGTGACGTGGTGCCTATCCGTCGTTTACGAGCACCATAATGTTTAGCGAGCCATTTCCTGAGTTGACTACAATAACTTGCGCATAAGACGATAAACGATAATGGAAATAAAATGGTCTTAAAGTACGACGTGCTTCTTTCATTCATAGGAAATGTATAATATCAAAATACGAAAAGCCTGTAAGTCGTTAAACTTATCAAAATGATTAATATTAAGCACGGTCCGTTCAGTGACAAAAAACAGTCTTCGAAGTGTCTCCGTCAGACACCATTACAGTAACATGATTACTTAACGTTAATTCCTCAAAATGCGTGATATAACTGTATACGGCCAATTCCAACAACAACAAAGTTAAGGCCTCACGCAGAACAAAGTTACGAATCCCGAGGGACAGTCGAGTAATCCATAAATCCCTTGGAGAGTCCTCCGTCCTCCGTGGGTACTTTCACTTCTGATAATATTGGGTCGTCACGTCGTGCCCCAGGTACTGGCATGAGGATGCGACCCTCCATTCACTGAGTTATGGTTTGCAAACATAACGAAGCAAAGGACACTTTTGGCTTTCATTTTGATTAGTTTAAGAGTCGGTTAAAAATGTCGTCAATATAAGTAAAGAAGTAAAATTAGCAAAAACACCAAGATTTGACATGATACTGTTGTAAAAGTCCACAAACGCTTTAAATATAGCTTCGTGGGTTTACTGGATTTTCGTAGTATGTTGTTATTGTGTTTTATTTATTTAGTTCATGTATTTGTTTTACAAGTTCCATCTGATAGAAACCTTTAACCGTGTCCAATGCGATTGAGGAGATGGAAGTATCCGAACAAAGAAGGAAATAAATGTGATTTTAGATTGCTTTATCAATATGCTGTAAAGCTTACGTTTGACTGTTTTATGGGAAGTTTCTCGTTACTCATAATATCGCCTCAAATAGGTAACTTAAATGTTAATACCTCACGATACGACGTGAATGCGGCAATATTTATTTTCATTGGATTGTAAATTCTTGGCTGGGTGGCGGTAAAGTGTTCGACGACGTTAAAGATATTCGAAAACTTTGAATGGCGATGCTTAAGTACGTAGAACGATGGATTGGGAAATCTTATACTATAACATAGTAACCAAAGATATTCTTGAAGTATTGACGAATACAATCACCTTTATGAATGGTGTATTGACAACCTGTTTGTTTAATATTTGAAGCTTATATTTATACGTTGTTAAAAATATTTCGGGCTTTGATCACCAGTAAGTGCTTGCTACTTGCTGTTATATGCTCAATTGAAAATGAATGTTTCTTACAATGTGGTGCTAAGTGCTAATCGTCGTCTCTTGATGAATATACTGAGTGTTATCCTAAAAAAAAAATTTCAACAACAGTAAACTAACATAATAAAAAACGTAAATTTGGAGGTACATAGTAAGTGCTTAACCGATTTCGATAATTATTTTACTGATTAAAAGCTAAACTTTCGCTGAATGCCATGGCTAATTTTTATCTTAGCAATATGCATGGTTCTCGTGGTATGGAGGCCACGGCAGTGAAGCTGTGGGAAACAGCTAGTACTCAAATAGGTTTTACAGTACAGGCGTACCTACGTGCGTAGATATTGCGAAATGGAAAGTACGTAAACTATTTACAAATACCAGTGCAACCGATATGATTATCAATTTTAAAACAATGCTGGTTTTTTATAACGACTAAGAATAATCTCTTTACCTACAGCATTTTCCTTAAGTAGGAATAATTAGTTAACTACCTATTTGAATAAGTTAAGGAAAATAACAACGTAATATTAAAACGCAAAATATTCAATGAAGTAAAGGAGAACATTATAATCTTTTTACATGAAACTGAATGATTTGTTTATCGGGTGACATTGCGGTTTCAAATATGTCGCAAATTAGTGATAAAAGCAGGCTCGAAACAGTGTTTTTATTGTTTGCCATGCGACGTAAAACCTTAATTAATTACTCATTTAATGGATCTTAATGATGTGTTTAAGTAGCTATTACACCCTGAAGATTCATTATAATACTTGGATAACACCACTGAAAACTTAGATATAGTGAAAAGGGAAACTTTCGGCGTAGTTTCTTCGGCGACTAAGCAAATGTAGCCTTGTATGTTATCATATGAGTCTATGGAGTAACTCTGTCATTCCAAGTTCGCCAAGGTGTTAAGACTTTCGTCAAACTTCGAGGCCCTAGTGTGAACTTAATGGACCTCAAGAGTATCACTCTCGGGGCACATAACTGTTTAGTTGGGGCACAGGTTAGGGCTTTTGACATGGGCTATTTATTATTTATAAAAGCTTTTTAATTAAATAAAATGTAATTATTATTAATGGTCACTCACAATCGGTGAAGATAGACACAGTGAAAAACCAGCATGTACTAGAATTAAAAAAAAACCAGCGAAATGCGACTCGGACTCGCGCACGATGGGTTCCGTACCATTATCGCAAAAAAACACTTTTGTTGTATGGGAGCCCCACTTACATATTTATTGTATTCTGTTTTTGTATTTGTTGTTATAGCGGCAATAGAAATACATCATCAGTGAAAATTTTAACCGTCTAGCTATCACGGTTCATGAGATACAGTCTGATGACAGACAGACAGACGAACAGTGGAGTCATAGTAAGGGTCCCCTTTGGGTACGGAACCCTAAAAACGAAGCATATGACAACCTCCAACGGTTCCAACCCGGTACAAGGTAGTGGGCTAAGACTCACTCTCTTTGGAGAGAGGAGAGAGAGGTGTGGCCTGTGTCCCAGCAGTGGGAACGTTTATATTGGCTGGTTGAGCTATGATCATTTAGAAGTTTATAATAGCATTGGAACAAGGAATATTCGGTGTTTTATTTTTAACCGACTTCCCAAAAAGGAGGAGGTTCTCAATTTTTCTTTTTATTTATTTATTTATTTAAGTGTAGATGTATAACTTTACAGGTCACCTAACCTAAGGCGTTATACAAAAAAAATGAAGAAAAAAAACACAAACGAAACACATAAGAATTAGGCAAAATTAAATATTACTATATACAAATAAAAAATAATTAAAAACGAAACACGATATAACAAAAAATAAGATTTTTTTTTTTACAAAGAATACATAATTATACAATTATTCACTGATCTAACTTTCATCCATCTTCTCACAAAAACTTAAACATTCACGACACACATCTATCCATCTACCAGCAAACAGGTCACATTCCGGTGCTGATGTCAGAAGGGCATTTAGCATTGCGAGCGCCCGAACTATAGGCGAGTTAGCTCGGGATACCGTACGTGCAGAAGGTACGGCCAAAAGCCGGTGACTTCGTGGTCTCAGCTGTTGTTTAGGCACCATAGGAACAAACAACCTCAACAACTGCGCCACGAGCTCCTGGCAATCGGACTCTCCCCGCATAATACGGCAGGCTGAGATAAGCAAGAAGTACTTACGCCTTACTTCGAGAGAATTAAAATTTAAAACACCAAGTAGAAATTTGGTAGGGTATAGGAAGGGGTAATATCCGAAGAGTTTTTTATAAAGAAAACGAAGAAAGGCTTTTTGGATTTTTCAAGAAGTAAGGCGTAGGTACTCTCATACGGGTTCCAGATCACTGCTGCTGATTCGAGTTTACTCCTGACTAAGGCCATGTATACAAGTTTAATGGCATGTGAATTGGTAAACTCGCGCATATTTCTAAGGACAAATCCTAGTCTTCGATATGACTCAGCAGCAAGTGTCCTCATATGCTCATGAAAGGTGAGCTTCGTGTCGAACAGAACTCCGAGATCCTTTACAGAATTAACGCGGGCTATCAGATCACCGCCTAAAAAGTACTCTTCATGCCAGGGATTACTCATGCGACTGAAGGTCATAACGCTGCATTTAGCAATATTGAAGAGTAACTTATTATTCATGCTCCACTGATAGACCGCGTCAATGTCACCCTGCAGAGTAGATGAGTCTGCCACTTTTTCCAAGCCAAATATTAACTTAACATCATCAGCATACAATAAACATTTGGCATGTTTGAGGACCTTCTCTAGGTCATTGACCATAATGATAAATAGCAAGGGACCCAATATGGAAACCTGACTTACTCCAGATCGAGTATGATATGGTGCGGACTCAAAGCAACCGTGTCGAACATATTGCTGACGATCTCGTAAGTAACTTGCGAAGAATTTAAGTAACTTCGGAGAAAAGCCTAAGTTATTGAGCTTGGTGAGCAATACGTCGTTATCTACCCGGTCAAATGCTTTTTTGAAATCAAAATATACAACATCAACCTGTATGCCTTTATCTAAGTGCTGCGATATAAGATCCACCAGCGTTAGAAGATTCGTATTAACAGAGCGGTTAAATCGAAAACCATGTTGGGAATCGCAAAGAAATGGTTGTATCTGGAAACTAATAAGCCTGTGTAATATTGATTCAAACAGTTTTGGGAATGCAGAGAGAATAGCTATGGGTCGAAAATTTTCTACGTCAGAAGTTACATTAGATTTAGGTATAGGTTGGACTCGCGATATCTTCCAACGCTGTGGATACTTTCCGGTAGATAATGCCAGATTCAATATATGCAGTACAGGAGATATTATATGATCTTTACATCCTTTAATGATGTATGCGGGAATGTTATCTGGTCCTACGGCAGAGTTAGGTTTGAGTTTATCTATAGCTGTTTCTACATCACTCGATTTGATTGCATCAATATGTACAAAGTTAGCATGTATTTTTATTTATTTATTTTTATTTATTTATTTATTTTTATATATTTTTTTATTTATTTTTATGTATGTTCGGGGGGCATAACTCCGTCATATATAGACGGATTTGCTTTTTTTTTTTGTGCTTTAATGATGTTTATTCTATAATGGTCCCATTTAAATTTGGTAAAGAGCTAATGAAGAACTTCGGGGATATACAACAGAACTCATCAATAACTGACGGCAAATCTCGTCGTCAGTCGGTGTCTAAAAAAACGAAAAACAGTAGGTACCAAAGACACCGACTTCGGAAAAAAAGTTATTTTTCGATTGAAGTTGTTTTACTTTAGAAGTCGGTTTTATTTTTTTGTTTAAAAGTTTTATTATATCAATTATATTTAACTATAGTGCTTTCCTTTCTAATGTAAGTTATTTTTTTTTTTTTATTCATTTTCCAAGTAGGTTAATAACACAATAATAGTGCTTGAACCTGATATTAACTAATTCGCGTACATGTATTTGCAAATTGAAACTCGCCCATGTTCTAACTAATGATAGTGGCTAACGGGTACTTGAGACCGCAGGACTGTAGCCACTTCTATAACTCGTAGTCTCGTACCCATCTTGTTTACATGTGAAAGTAGACGGACGGTTTGGTTTAATACACGACCCAATTAAAGCGATTGCGATCTAACATCAGAATACTCTACGCATCAATCATAGAGAACACTTTACTCCCAAAGTTAATCTTCGCTTTAAGGCTTTAAGGTTACCCCAGTCAACGGCACGAACAATTTTGTGGGCGGGGTTAAAATGCATGCTGTCTCATCCGACAACACATTCGAAAGAGATTGGTGCTATGATGAGCAGTAAGAAGCTAGTTCTCGTACGAATTAGCACTTTTGCAAATTTGTAGCGTACCTAATGGATGATGATTTAGGACGAAAACGAGCGCGCAAAATTTTATGAACAGACTTTTGGGAGTCTAGATATCATGAAAAAACTACTGAATGTATATTTTCAAAATAAAATTATTTGCATTGTTGAATTACTAATCTATCCCTATATGGAGGCCGTTTTGTAAATTTCCTTAATCTTATGGTATTTATTTCCGCCCAAAGATGCATTAAAATTAGTGTTGAAATATGGAACTTTCGACGCTCATAACTTTCAAATTTTGTATTTTTATACTTTTCTGTTTCCATACAGGGCTAGATGATGAGACAAATTGATATAATTTCTTATTTTGAACGTACACCGTCAAACAGTGGAATAATCGCCAGACTACGTTTGTATGGAAGAATTTCCGACTAGTGTAACCTTAATACGTCTATTCAAGTATAAAGTGGAGAGGAGCTCATCTGTACTATAATAATATTATAAAGAGGAATTATTGTTTTTGTTTGTTTGTTTGTACCGAATAGGCTACGAAACTACTGGACTTAATTTAAAAAATCTTTCACCAATGGAAAGCTACATTGTTCCTGAGTAACATAGGCTATAATTTATAAAAATTAGAGATCCTTATGAAAATTGCAATAATGTAACCCAAAGTAGCAAAATTTTGCCTGTACAATTATTTTTTTGGCATGCGCTGAGAAAACTATAGATGATACATAAAATTATGTACTATATGATTAAAGTATTCCTTATTACCTACAAAAATGTGAGAGAATATATCTCACTATCATAGTTAAGTCACAATAGCAGCTTTTGTGTTCAAAAATGTAATTAGTTCGCCGGTAGAAACAACAGTTGTTTACATTGGTATTGTAGTATAAATAGTTTAACAAATTGGTAGGTGGGTAGGTAGGTAGGTAGGCAGGGTAGATGGGTAGCTAGGTAGAGTAGGTAATGTAGAATAAGATAAGTATGTAGGGTAGGTAGGTATCTAGGATAGGGTAGTTAGGTTGATCGATAGGGCAGGTGAGTACTAGTGAGTTGCTAGTTAGGTAAAGGTAGACAGCCAGTTGACGGGAGCGAAGCCGCGGGGGACAGCTAGTAGTTAATAAAAGCCGCTCGAGTCGATCTACAAGAGTAAGCAACGCTTGCTGAGGTCAGTCCGTGGATGGGTGGTCATCAGTGGTCCTCTTAACATACCGAGGTTCTTCCGTGCCTCGGCAAGCACGTTAAGTTGTGGCTGTCATATTGTACATTTTTGGTAATCGTTAGTGGTAGTAAAAACCCAGGAAAACTGACTCCAGACATGGTTAGGGATATGGTGTAGAGCAGTGGTTGCCCAGTGGTAACGACAGCGACTTACAAGTTGCAGGTGCTTTTCTTTGTATAAATTATTTCATCACCACTGCTCTCAAAACGGTGAAGGAAAATATCGTGAGGAAATCGGCATATCCTAGAACAAAAAATTCGATCGTGTTCGATTCGAGTGCGTGTTGGTGGATGTGCCATCCACCAACACGCACTGGACCCGCGTGGTAGGTTACGGTCGTTTTCCTCTCACAGAGAGGAGGGCTGTGTTCCAGCAGTGGGAACATTAAAAAGCCGATGATGATGATGGTGTTATCCAGTTACTGGGTTTTGAAGGTCAGATAAGCAGTTGCTCAATTGATTGTTGCGTAAAACTGGTACTCGGCTGTTTCCAGACTAGAAGCCCACCCCAAATTACTAAAGAAAAGGATGGGCACTTTTTTTTTTTCTTTTCTAGGTTTCATCAATAGTCTCTCTTAATAATAATCTTATTACAATCTAGCCTTATAGACTAATAAGTAATTTAATTATAACCTAAACTATTACATTGTCTTTACTAAGAATGTGTGCACTTTTCTTATTGTCTCTTTAAGACGAATTTTCTTGTGTTTGATTGGTAGCACTTTTCGCACCCTTAGTAATATAAAGGCTTAAAACAAAAAAGTAGTTTTTTGGGAATACGTGTTTAAAGATTCTGAATTATAACATTCCAGTTTATTTTTCAAATAAAATGCTTAATATTTTAGTTGTAAATGTGATTTTCTTCAGATTTATACTTCGATACCTAGACTATAAGTAGCCATCAATAAATATAAATAATAATATGAAATTCGATAAATTATAAGTATTTGAAAAAACACTTTCAAGTTAGGCCCATATACTACAAAAAAATATAACAGTAATGTGGACCTATTTAAGATCTATTATGAATTAAACCCAAAAATATTAGTATATTTTTATAATATAACGGCACAACTACAAATTGTTCTATATAATACAAAATGGTTAGAACACGTTTGAACGGTCTGCCTTCGACAAGTATGGACACGTTACTGGTTGCGACCTTATAGCAGTAAGAACGGGAGACGAGCGGGGGGAGTGTGAGAGAGACATAGTTATAGTTACAGAGTCGTTAACGTTTTTTTTCTCTCTCTGTCAGCGGTAGCCGGTAGATAATTTCGTTTTGTGCCCTTAGCATTCAAAATCAAATTTTTCAAAAATTTTGACTTGAGCCCTTATATTATTAAGGGTGCGTTTTGTACATTACACTATTCACTAACACTATCTCGAACGGTTTTGTTCTTTTTAGTCTTTTCACTATGTTTGTGTGGTCGAGAAGCTGGATTGCCTCGACGTTCACATGCTGATGAAGTCTCTTTTTGTAACTGCATATTTCTGGATCACTTTTTCGATGAACTCAACTTTTAGGTCTCGATGGAGGTCATCATTTCGTATGTACCAAGGTGCATTTACAATTGCCCTTAGCACTTTGTTCTGGAATCTACTGAACCGATTTTGAAAATTCTTTCACCAGTAGAAAGCTACATTATTCCTGAGTGTTGGTTTTAATATATTTTCAAAAAAAATAGAGATCCTTACGAAAATTGCAATAATGTAACCCAAGGTAGCAAAATGTTGCCTATAAAAATTCATTATTTGGCGTGCGCTGAGAAAACTATTGATGATAGATAAAGCCGTTGACGGGAGCGAAGCCCCGGTGGTCAGCTAGTAATTAATATATTGCTCTGTTTGGTGCAGCTCCATAGCTGAATAACATAAGTCCAAACTGGCATCAGGACTTGAAAGTATAGCAACCATTTGTTTTGTATATATAGATAGGCAGATTAATTCAAGAATAAAACGCTCTGATGTTTTACAACTTGGTTTGATCAGCAGTTTTGCCTCATATTCCACACAGTTACTCGTAATTAGAACCGAATCCTAGTTATGTTAGTGTTCTTCCTCAACGGAGTGTTTCGGCTTACTAATAAACCTTCTTTCCTGCCATTGGTAGTGTGCTTATTCAGTTTCCTAAATTAGATTCAGGACCTAATTTATTTAAGCGTAAGTCCGAATCATCTTAATATGATTCGTTATTGTTGTGTCTGAATCAAAGTCTTTGTGCTGGTTTCTGAATCCAACATTTCGGGTAAAGAACGTGTCAAAACCTACTTTTTAACCCCCTGACTAAAACGAAGGGGTGTTATAAGTGTGACGTGTCTGTGTTTGTGTCTCTGTGGCATCGTAGCTCCCGAATGGATGAACCGATTTTTGTTTTGTTGTTGTTTGGAAGGTGACTTTGTCGAGAGGTTTCTTAGCTATAATCGGTTGACCTGTTCAAAAGTTATCCGCATTTTGCTCTTTGAATCTGAATTTTTTCGCAAGATACGATGTCATAATTACGTGTACGATAGATTGTTGATTGAAGCGTGTCTACTACTAGGTATATTATATGTAGTTTAAAAAGCATGAAATAAAAATTAAATTAAAAAAAAAAAACCCCGACCCAAAAACCTCTTAAACGCTAAGTAAATAAAATAAACAGCCGTAAAAGAAACTGCTGTAAACGTTTATTACGTTTATTGCGGTTTTTATGTCGGGGGACCTTTTTTTTCAATGATTTTCTGGCTAGACTGACGAAATCTCAACTTCAAATCCTTAAGTCAGAAATCGGGTTTGGACTTTCCCATTATTTTAACTCGAGAAGTAGAACAGATCGAATTTAACATAAACTTGGCATTTCACGATTATAATAGATTAAAACTGAATCTAAATCTGAAATAATAAACAGCGAATAGTGTTGTAACAAGCGTTAATAACAGACTTACAATTTAGAAGTCTCGCAATAAATCACACAGACATGGTTTAGGGCCGATTTCACCAATTTTAACATAAACAACAGATTTGGATTCCGTACGTCACGTCCTAGGCGACCACTAAAAATCAGCGCCTTGCTGTGGGTCCCCCACGGCACAGCATTATGCTTCTTGCCACAATCACGACATGTATCTGCCTGGCATCTTTTTCACCCTATTTATTTTCTGTTATAAAGAAAATGTAGGTAGTATATGTTATTATTGTTTGATTTATTTCTTGTCTTTACTAACTTAATTTAAGTACGTACTACTAATACTATTATTAAGGGTTTAGCATAAGCATGTTCTTATACTGTATGTCGTTTTGTGACAAATAAAAACTTTTCTTTATTTCTTTCTTTCAATGTAATTAATCGCAATTAGTTCATATAAACTCAGTTTAACCTAATACAGCTTTCTGATTGGTTGAGACCGCTGGGATCAATCAGAACTCTGTATTTGCATAATCTGAGTTTATTTGAACTAATCGCGATTAGTTACATTGGTGAGATCGGCCCTAAGTATTTCAATAGTCCACAACTAGTACACCTTTGAATACAATTAGTTTATATCTCCTTTTGCTGATATAATACACTGTGGGAATTTAGATAGCACTATTATAGTGATTGTTTTCTGTGTTCAAATATATGTATGCATAAATACCTACATTACTTACGTAACAAAGGTTGTTATAATATTCTCACACGCAAGGTGTTGAAGCCTACTAAGAGACCTAATAATTTAATAATATTTGTAAGCTAGTCCATAACTAATCTTGTATACTAAATCCTATTTCTGAAACTATCGCAGATAGGTTGGAATAAAACGGGTATATTTAGGAGCACTATTTCAGCGGTGCAGTATTCGATCAATTTATTGGTCGAAGAGTGCAGTGGAGAAAACACTAACACTATTCCGAAAAATAAGAAGTTAGGTTCTTTATATTTTTTATTTGTGATATTTTTTTTCCACAAAAAATTAAATTCCAAAGCAAAACACTAAAAACAGCAAAAATATCTTTTGGATTTGAATAACTTTGTCGTTTGGGGGGTTCGGTTGTATGTTCCATATCTTGAAAACTGCTGAATCGATTTTGATGAAACTTAACTGTTTCCTATGTTGAGCGATACCTAATCCAATAAAAAAGAATGATCACGATCCTATTACTAGTTTCGGAGATGTGCGTGGACAAACATACATACATACATATAAACATACACTTACAAAATGTGGCACACGTGTTTAGAAGTCCACATAGCGTAACATATGTGAATATTGTGCAATTCCAACAATATTACATACAGACGTATCGAATTGATAACCTACTTTCTTTTTCTTATTCTCCGTCGTATCGATGATTCCAAAATAAAATATATTTTGACCAGAATTTAGCCACACCAACAACGTTGTTATTTCCCTCTTCTTTTTTTGAAGTCGGTAATAAAAGCAGTCAGCGTGCAAGGTTGGGTTTATACCCGCGTCCAGAACACAGAGCTCCTGGTGCCCCACTGACCCAGTGACACCGTGGCTATTGCCCAAAGCAAAAAGCTTCACTTTGTACGCCTGAACAAATACACGCGTATGTAAATGTTACACATGAACGAACAGCCACAAAAGTCACGCTGCGCAAACACTGATAAATGATTAATGTGTTTTTTAGCATGAAATAATATGTCGAATTTATAACGACCTTAAAAAACGGTTGTCGCTTTTCCACCCCTTTTCATATTGGGCCGAATTAAAATGAGCAAAAAATTGGAGGATTAATTTATTATTAGGTCCTTACCTATGAAATTGGCGTTTTGTTGTACTGGCCACTTTGATCTCAAATATCTCTCCTCTTTGGTTTGGAATTCCAATTTTAAACTTATACAGCTATTTACTCATGCTTTTGTGTTTGGAAAACCGTAATTCATTTGTTTTTCCCTCTTTTGGTTTTTCTTTGCGCAAGTCAGTTTACAAAATCGAAAACTTGAAATATCGCGTTATTTACGAGTACGAGTTCCATCGTGGCACCAGTGCTGCAGAAACGGCTCGAAGGATTAATGATATGTAAGGCGACGGTGTCGCAAAAGAAAACACAGTGCGTTTTTGGATCCAACGTTTTCGTTCTGGAAATGTCGACCTGCAAAACAAGCCCCGTGGACGGCCGGAGACCAAAGTTGATAATGAAGAATTGAAGGCTATTGTGGAAGCGGATCCATCGCAAACCACGTCGAGTTAGCTGCAGGGCAGGCTGCGGTGTTATTTTATTGGGAAGGTGAAAAAGCTTGAAAGGTGGGTACCTCATGAATTGAGTGCAGCAAACCGACAAACGCGCGTCGACTGCTGTGTTACATTACTCAACCGGTACAATAATGAAGGGATTTTAAATCGAATCATTACCTGTGATGAAAAGTGGATCCTATACAATAATCGGAAACGCTCATCGCAATGGCTGAACCCTGGCGAACCAGCCAAATCCTGCCCCAAACGAAAATTGACTCAAACAATATTACTTGTGAGCGTTTGGTGGACTAGTGCCGGTGTCGTTCACTACAGCTTTCTTAAATCTGGCCAGACGATTACGGCGGATGTTTATTGTCAGCAACTGCAAACCATGATGGAAAATCTAGCTGCTAAACAGCCGAGGCTGGTCAATCGCTCTAGGCCACTGCTGCTACAGGACAACGCTAGACCACATACTGCACAACAGACGGCTACCAAATTAGAGTAGCTTCAATTGTAATGTCTAAGACATCCACCGTACTCCCCGGACCTTGCTCCCACAAATTACCATTTTTTTCGAAATTTGGATTACTTCTTGCAAGGGAAAAAAATCAACTCCGATGGGGCAATCCAAAGCGCCTTCAAAGATTTTATTGATGCCCGCCCGAATGGTTTTTTTAGTAAAGGGATCAATGAATTACCTATGAGATGGCAAAAATGCATAGATAATGGTACATACTTTGATTAAATAAATATATTAACTTAAAAAAAAAACGACTTTATGTTCCTCCCTTACAAAACGCCAATTTCATATGTAATGACACGCAATCATTCGATGCCACAAAGATTCTCTTTTGCAAAATAGGAAAATACGGAAATCGCCATACTTCTTCCATGTCGCTTCGACATGTTAGCAATGTATCGCAACGCTGACATGTTGCGCATTTTATTTGCGTGCATACAAGGGAATCAATTTCAGATAGGACGTTAAATAAATCCGCCGCGTCTCACGCTGTCTCGCATTCAGATTGCATTCAGCTGCAGCTCCCTCGTAACTTATGTCTCGCTGCACATCGCATCGCAAACAAAATACCAGTTCCGTTCAATTTCTCTATGTCGAAATGTAGTTTCCACTTTTCTAACATCGCTTTAACCCCCACATCAAGTTGTTTTTGCCGCTTCATGCTGCATTTTCTCGAAATGGAGGCCTAACGAGAAGGTATAGGCTATTTATTTGAGCCGAGCTTCCTACGTGCCCGATGCGCTGGCCACGTAACAACTTCTATATCCAGCGTTGGACACCTTGTACATAATAAATGTAGTATACAATACACCACACAATAGTAGAATATAAATAACTGACCGTAGTCAGAGACCAGTCGCGTATTGTTCTACGATACACGTGCGTATACTTATGAATATGTAAAGGTATGCCAGAGAGGATGTAATTAAATGACTGTAACTATTGTAAATTATTACAATTAAACATATCTAATATCAAATAAACTGTAGTGACTTAAATTGAAAAGATGGTTTGGCCGTGTTGAGAGGATGAATGAAAGGCGACTAACAAAAGGTAACAAGGCAGACGTGAATGGAAACGCCGGGAGGGAATGCCCAGAAAGACATATATGTACCTTATTGGTGATGTTCTTCAGAAAGGCCAGGTGCGCAGTACTCATAACCGGCGTGTGTGTATGACTAGATGTATGAACGTGAGTGAAGCAAAAGAAGTATGCAAGGATCGTAGCAGGTGGAGTTCTGTAGGTTCTGCCTACCCCCATGGAAAAAAGGCGTGAAACTTGGACTTAAATGCTCCAGATTTAAGGCTTGTTGTTGCTCCTGTCAATTGTCTTCAACCGACAGTTGTGGCCGTATCAGCAGTTTAATTAATATACCCTTGAAAAATAATGTTCTTTATGAAACGGCAAGACTCCAAAACTCACAATTTTGCCAGAGAATTCACGCCGCTGAAAGTAACTTAACTATACTTATAAGTCCATTGTGTCTTAAACTTGAATCTCACCGAGTGAGCGCCCCAAAAAGTTTATAATTAATGTTAGGGAAAAATTCGTTAGGAGAAAATCGGTAGCTTCGCAAGTGGCGTTTAATCAAAGTGTACGAGTTGAACAAGCGTGTGAAGTGCTGTGCTCCGTATTCGGAGTCGCCGACTGCAGGGGAACCGGAGTACCTACCTACCACCTACTTCGTAACTATCACGTCAGATTGAGCTGTAAACTAAATGAGATTACATAAAACTAGTAATAAAATTGCCCGTGACTTGAGTCGGGACTCGGCACTTCATTGAGCAACACACTACACAATCTTGGTTAATTAAGTTGGTGTTGTTTCTAAGGATATAATAAAAAGAACATGGTTGTTATTATACCCAACATTACCTTATTATCCTTAAACATACGCTGTAAGCCCAGCACACAGGTAAAACAAAATCTGGAAGACGTTATAAGGTGGAATACTGAAAATTCGGAGCATTTGCGTGGGAGGAGTCGAATTAAGATTTAGTGGCTTTGGAAAATCCTGTTCGAATAAAAAATCGCGGTCCCTGTTCATTTTCAAGCCTATTTATTATCCTTGTAAATCGAATTGCATTTTTACCAACTGTTGGGCTTAAACTTTTTTTAAATTTACGTAACGTAGTCTTTGCGGCCATCCCTTTTGTCCTATTTCTTAGTGTAGTCCGTATCTACTTTATCTTTGTCTGCTCTTTATTCTTGCTTAAGGATAAAAGCTTTTATACTGTCTTTGCAGTCTGGGTAACTGTGTTTTTTTTCTGCAGCTTCTCGCCGTCGTCTCAGCGAGTACATCGAGCACTACGAGGCTCTGGACTACGACCCCGACACGCTGCACCAGCAACACTTGCGTGCACGGCGTTCGATAGACGCGCCCGCAGACTTGAGACTACACTTTCGCGCACATGGAAGGAGGTTCCACCTACGGTTGCGGCGGGACTTGTCCGCTTTCAGCGAAGACTTTAAAGTAAGCAATGGCAGCTTGTTTTAAACTTCAATGTCGCTCAGGTTATGCAACTTGTTCGCAATGTATTCGTTTTTATGTACAGGTTGAGGGCGCAAAAGGGCAGTTGCATGAAGTCGACACATCACAGATTTATCACGGGGAGTTGGCCGGTAAGTGTTACTTTGTTAATAGCAGAGTGAATCATTAAAAAAAACTGTTGTACTGAACAATACATTTGAAGGTCGAGCAGACGATGAATACATTATTGCTAAGCCGATATAGCCCGTAAGTCCGCTCTTGAGGAACTAGTTGCAAGACTATTCGGTCTCAATGCGGTTGTTAATGGAGCTATTGTCGAAATAATAACAGTCGTCGCTTACCCGAAATTGAAGGAGTTATTCACTAAAATGTGAAGTCAGGTGAAGTGTAGAGAGCATTTATTAGCAGTTTAGCGCGAAGCGGAGCACTCGCGTACTGAAAAGACAGACACAAACTTTGTAGGTGGTGTGCGGCGGGCTGACAGCCGCAACTCGGGACCCACTCCCATTGTACACCGGGAGCCGAGAACACCGACGTTATCTACACCCAAGATAGACGCTATTGTTTGCTCTCACCCCGAGGGAAAATTTAATAAGTCCCCGCTCGGAGTATGTCGACCGCGATTGTGTTTCTCTTTAATCAAACAAAAGCTGAACGCTAACTCTCGTTGCGCATCTGCCCGTCCCCGCACCAGCTCGCGTCTCCACAGCTAGATGCTTCTCTCGTTCCCGATATTAATAATTTTTGGAGAGCACTAAAACATATTTCTTTTTGCAATTACTGGCGGGACGGCGTCAAAGTCCTGGCTAATTGGGAGCTTTCGGCGGCCACTCGACTTATAATGTTGGCGGGTGGGTGCCGCGCCGATGGTCGGACGCTCCGCAGGCTTACATCGCTATGTAAATAATTACACTGTTGAAAATTTTACCCCGCATTCCTGTTTCGCGAAATATGCTAAAGAAATTTTCAAAAGAAATTCATAACATTTTCCGTACAAAAAGAAATATTTGCTCCAGTTTTGTATATGTTCCTTAAATAGCTTACTGAAATCTGAGATCTTTCTTATCTTAATTAGGATCAAAGGAAGCTGTTGATAAAATAAAGATGACATGCAATACTTGATTAGGTATCCTTTGCTTGTAAATAGCCAGTTAGCATATCGATGAATGAAAAAATACAATCGACTTCCAAATAAAAACACTACAAAGTGAAAAATAACTGCAATTTCGGCAGTCGGTGTTCCTGTTTTGGTTTCATTGTTTTTTGACACCGACTTCTGAAAGTTATTGATCACTTTGTAGTGTTTTTATTTGGAAGTCGGTTGTATTTTTTGTTAAACAGTTTTTTTAATTTACACTTTTTTGTTGTGGTACATAATGGACCATTTCTCCAAAGTAAAGCCAGAATAGATTAACCCAGAAATATGAAACTTAAACAAAAACGGTGCAATTAGAGTATACCAGGGTGAATTGTTCACACCTGCGTACCCCTTTAGAGCGTGCTAGTGTGATTTTATGTTATGAAATGATGTAAACAATAAACAGACATCCGATTGCAGCTATCCCGAGTGATTTGTCGTCATTTATTGAAGAGTTCTGATGTTTATCTCCGAAGTTCTTTATCAGATCTTAATAAATGGGACCACATGACAAGCACTATAGCTTTCATATAAAAATATAATAGTCTAGCTAGCTGACCCGGCAAACTTTGTTTTGCCATAAATACACCAAATATTCATCTACCCTACCTACCTTACCTACCCTACCCTACCTACCCTCTTCCCTACCTACCTACCTACCCTACCCTACCTATGTAGGTAAGGTACCAATTTCTTTTTTTAATTTTATTTTTCATAAGAACCTTCTCCTAACAATAACAAACACAACAAAAAAAGAATAAGCGGACCAGCCGTTCACGCATGATGCCGTAACCAAGGGAAATAGGGATTAATTTTAATATAAAAAAAAATATAATAGATTTATCAAAATCGGTTCACCCTGTAAAAAGTTCTGAGGTAGGTAACACAAAAAAAAATACAGTCGAATTGATAACCTCCTCTTTTTTGCGAAGTCGGTTAAAAAGTGCGATGGTGACGCGTATCGACGACGACGCGGGTGCGACTTGAGTTCGGGTGCGAGTGTTATGATGGTGAAAGTTTGGAACAGTGTAAATGGATAAAGTTGTGCGGAGGGCGGCGCGGCATCGATCGCAGTTCGTCGCCCTACTTACAGCGGTCTCCGATGCACTTAGTCGTCGAGTTGCAACCTACGTTTTGCATGCACAACCCACCGTCCCCCACATATTTATCAGCAACTGTAAACGCGATTTGCGTTTTTATTGTTATTATAATCAAAGCTGTGAATCTGTTACCTGTAGCTTAGCATTTTAATAATACGTGGGTCTAATTAATATCTGAACTTTAATTAAAAGGCCGGCTCCTTTGAGAATAGACTAAATAAATATCAGCATCTTGACAAGTCTCCGAACAATAAATATAAAAGCTATATTCGTCTTGTAACGCTTTTTAGTCCATGAAACGTGATTCTATAAATTCCGCTTCTATTTAGGTCATCCATATAAACTCGTCAAGGAAGCAGCAACATTGCGTAAACAAGGAATATTGTACGAGAACTATTTCTAGGAAATGTTCACTTTCGTTAAGCACAAGCACAACAATAGATCCGCAGATATGTGAATAGTCATTCGGTTAATATAAAAATTAACTGAATGATAAAACAGAACTGGTAGCAGTGCTCTTGACTTCAGTAAAAATGTGCGCACTTGAATTTTACTGAAAAACATTTTCGGAGCCCTGCGGTTGGTGCGGAAAACATTTCCCGTTTCCTCCGTGCATTCCTAATATATACTTTAAAGTTCTGTGCACATGATTATATGCTTTATATAGTCCTTTAATAGAGACTCTATTAGCGAGACCAAGATTATCTTTTTGATTATCCTTATGTGACTTAGTCACGTCGTTATTTCTGTTTGTTCCAGGAATTATGATGTTGTCTTATCGATTATTGTTGACGTTGGTCACTCAACCTAAGTTTACCGTTCTCTGAACTGCCGCTATTGTGAATTCAATACTTCATTGTCTCACCGGAATCGGTTCTCACCAAAGATATATTGTTAGTGTGCGCTAAGTTTTCATCTTTGTTTCAAGTAGAATATTTGCAGTAAAAACTTGACTTAAAACTTACGATATATTACAGAACTTATGGGGCAAAAGTATGATGTATGATTGTAGTTGGATTTAGACCAGATATTACTCTTCCTATATTTATGTCGTTAAAGATTTGCCAATGAATTTAGTTGTCATACTTAGTGGCAAGGGTGGACCCAGGACTTTTTCTGGGAGGGGGCACAAGGGGCGGACGGGCAAAAAATCTACAACAAATGTTACAAATTAACTTGAAGTATCATACTTCCCTTAAATACGCCCTTGCTTAGTGGGCCTATATATAGCAACTAGAAACACGAATATTTTGTAGTTTAGGTGCCAGAGATATAAGAGAAACTACATACTATTATAGTAGTTTATAGAACAAGCAGTGGTCTTATTGGGTATTGAATGTCCGTCCATCAGCCGCCTACTTCATTATTAGGTCAGCAATTCCTTGACTGTTTATCGATACTATTCTTTACAACAATGTTGGCATTCGAACAAAGGTTTTCATAAAACTATTAGCAATCTACATAATTGTTACTTAAACGATACAACCTTACAACCATGCTAGCGAATGTAATTTTATAATAAACCCATAGTCACCGGAGGCAGTTAAGCGCGTAATCAATTTGATCGCGCCGCTCACAACTGCATGTCTCACTGGGTACGGTACAACGGTGGGTAGGGGACACCAAACAAATGTTACGCCTTAGCAAATCTAATTGCAACAATCAATTTACGTACAATACACCTCGGGCCCCTATTAGCCGAACGGTGTGACTCACGTATCATTATTAATATCTATACCTCAGATCAAACAGTAAACAGATAGTACGGAACAAGATACAGAGACTGCCACCACCAATACAAATACGAAACTACACGTCACAAGTCATTTCTTATTTTATGTGTAAAAATGCCGTCTCGTATTACAACTTTTGCAATACATTGCAAAAGTTGTTCCCAAAAACAAATATATAATATGGAATATCTTTCCACAGCTAAATTGGATTATTTTATAGTTTTGATATTGATTTACCCACTAATATTTATGGCTCACTCGGAACACAAAATATTGGCAGTAATTGGTTGGTGTTGCCAGTTTACATCGAAATAAGTTTCCTTGAATTAGGCAAATGTACATGGGGTGTAGGAAGATCGATTAATTTATACATTTATACAGGAAAATATTGTAACTAGTGTGCAATTTGTTTTTAGTGGTTCAGTATAAGTAATGGAACACATTTCCATTAATAGTTCATTACCTTTTTTATATGCGATTTGAAATCTATAAAATATGGACACAATCTATTCGTATAAATATAATTCAATGAACCAGTGGCACGCGGTAGAGCTGTGACAGGGGCGCGGGGTACCCGGGAGGGGGTATAAGTGATAATATTGAACCTTCGTTCACCATTTTTGCGTTCATTTTCGCTTAGCCGAAATCTTTGGAGGCATGTTTTTTATTCATTTTTTTTTCAAATAATCCTTACAAATTTTAGCTTAATAGATAGGGTTTGCACACGACCTCAATTTACAGTTATAATATTTGCACATTTTGCAAAAATTTAAAAGTTTCTAGAACAAAAACAGAAAAAGTTCCGTTTTGTTTACATTTTCATTGTAATGATTAGCGATTATCTCGTAAACGCGTATGATTCAAACGGATAAAATGGTTCTAGGCCAAGACCTTTCATTTGACACCAACATCATCAAAATATCTCAACAAACAAAAACTCACATTTTCAAGTTCCTCGCGTAATTATTCCAACACATAATATCTATAATTTATTTGATAACCATTACTCTGCCTAAATACTACTTAGTAAGTAACAATAATATTCTAGAGAAACGTCGAAAAAAATGTGGGAATTCTTCCCCAACATCTGGCATCCTTATACGCACACATATGTACGTGTGCGTACAGTGCCGCTCCTCGCTGTCACGCACACTTATATAGATCGCGGCACCGCACTCTTGTTCCGTACGTTCTATCTGTTTACTGTTTGATCTGAGATCTATACATTTCAAAACTAACGTGCTTGTGACACGACACCCAGCTATTGTTAAGTGGAAGCTCCGAGCTCCGTCGTTATCGTACGAACAAATTGTGAGCTTCGGGTGACCGAGACCGAGACCGATAATAAAGGGTATCGTTAAGACAAGTATTCGAAATATGGAGCATTAGTGGATACTTGCTGAACGTGACTCGGGTGTGGAGTATTAAACTTATCCCTTTGAGTAACGACACCTTTGTACGAGTAGTTGGGAAGTGAGATTGAAAGTCGTGGCAACATTTTGGTGTTATTGCTTAGAATTTAGATGAAGTTATCTATACTAATATTATAAAGAAGTGAAGTTTGTGACGCTGTAAGGGGTAATATCTGGATCTACTGAACCGATTTTGAAAATTCTTTCACCAGTAGAAAGCTACATTATTCCTGAGTGTCATAGGGTATAATATTTTTTCAAAAAAAAATAGAGATCCTTATGAAAATTGCAATAATGTAACCCAAGGTAGCAAAATGTTGTCTATAAAATTAATTCTTTGGCGTGCGCTGAGAAAACTATAGATGATAGATAAAAAATATTAGGTAGGGTAGGCACGGTAGGTGGGGTAGGCAGGGTACGGTAGCCAGTTGACGGCAGCGAAGCCGCGGGAGACAGCTAGTTGATTGTATAAAGACAACACGGTAGTTAAGAATATTGATTCAAGAATAAAGTTAATCTTTGTTTATCTCTTACAGTGAATTACTCACATTATCAATTCTTCTTATCTAATGTATATTCGTAAGAGATAAGCCAGTAAAGCCAATGATAAGATTGTATCACACGAGTACAACATCTAGTGATAATACTTTCTCTTATTGCGTGATACTTATACATTAGATTACTTAATAGTTCATTCCTACTGGTTATTACCAATATCTAAAGTAGATTAATGTTACGACCACTGATATTGATAAATAAATGTGGAATAAACAAAAGGGACATGACAAGATCGTAGCAAGTGTTGTTATGATCATGAACTGTAATAACTTGCCCGTAGCTCGGAGGAAACATTTCTATGAATTCCAAAAGACTCACGTAAATCGGATAAGTAGTTCTTAAGTTATACGCGCACTTAACGGACAAATAGACAGAGAGGACGCTATTTAATAAACTTTAAGGATAGAAAGGATGGCATATCATATCTTATCTAGCATAATTATATTAATAAGGTCCTGCATAAGTTACTAGACACCACTATCACCAATAACCAAGTAGCCTAAGCTCTAAAAGGGAATAATACAGAACACGGCCTACAATAAACTCCCTTGCGGTCTGGTACTAATAAAATTCTAAATATAACCCAAATATTAGACAACACATACTTACCGTCTTAATAGAGGCAATTTCGTTATAACAAACTCATATGGAGGCAAACAGCGACAAGACTTTAGAAAGCCTTGTAATATACGTAGAAAGTAATGAAATTTTGAGCGGTAAGTAGTGCTACAGTATAAATATAAACAGTATGGAAACTACCTACAAACGCTCGAAACGGCACACTCACACAAACATGCGCACCGACGAGACAGTCTGCGGTGCTGTCAGTAGTGCGAGCTGCTTAGGGGACTCGTCGATGCGCATGTTTGTGTGAGTGTGCCGTTTCGAGCGTTTGTAGTTAGTTGCCGTACTGTTCGTCCATATTTATACTGTGGTAGTGCTCCGACTTTGTATCTTTTACAATCATTATGTTAGTGTGTTTAATTTTAATTCATATTTTGGACTATCTATGCTATGCTACGCTGAGCAATGTTTGAAAAAGATTGTGAAAAGCACTCTGCAGGATACATTCCTATTTGCTATCTGTGGTAAAGAAGAGTTCGCATTCCAATATTCACGTGTTAAACCACAGATCATATAGCAACAACAGAACAATGTTGTTTTTATGATCTGTGTATTAAACCTAAGTGTAAATTATATATAGATATCGTTTTGTATTCGAATTCGTTTGTAAACGTTTACTTACTCTACAGTGGTAAAACTGCTGGGCATGTGGATCAAAGCAAAATACTCATAAAAGTTTAAAAGGATAAAGAAAGTGCATTAGAACAAGATGTTCATTCTTAAAATCTCGACATAAATGACAAGATTTACGACAGCTTAAAACTTGTAATCCCAGCTTACGATTATAAACCGGACCACTGTTCTCGGTGCGCGAAGAAGGGTGGATTCTATTGCAGAGACAGATGAGCCTCTGTGTATGCAAAGTGAAGGCGAGGCTGGGGTATAAAATAAAACTGTTTGTTTATGCGCAGATGATCCGCAATCGAAGGTGTTCGGCTCGGTGACGGACGGTGTCTTCGAGGGCAAGATTGTAGCCAGCGATGGCTCCTATTACGTGGAGCATGCACGGCGGTACTTCCCACCGAATGGTACGCGTACGCGCGTCCACTCTGTGATCTACAAGGAAGGTGACGTCGGAGACCCTTACGCCCATCACAGACATGGTAAGTACACTTTTGAATTTAAAACCTGGTCAATATAAGGACGCATTGCCAATTTGCCATCGTAATTGTACGTTATGCGAGCGAAGCCGCGGCAGACAGCTATTTGTAAGCTCGAGCCAATTTTGCAAACCAAGAGCTGGATGCGGTTCCAGCTACAGTAATGAAGGTTTAGGGATGTACAAGTTCATCTATTGACGCAAGTCGGTTCAGAGTATGTTCTCTGTATGAATATATTTGTATTGTATAAACTCAATTTCTTTTAGTATTATATAACTGCACAGCACATGTGTGAGTACTATGTTCCGACTGTAGATAAATTTACCATTCACTGTACCTATATGTCGTTCGTTGACTTCTGTGTGCCCTGGCAGTTGAGTGGTCATGCTCTCTCTAATTTCTCTCTGATGATGGCACATGTGTTGGATCATTCGGTTCCCTTCATGATGGTTGAGCTGAGTGGTGCCGATCCATGCGCCATGTTCGTGAACGGTTGCCATCAGTTGGGATTGGTCATAACTTAGCTGTCTCGGCCTGTTAAAGTACTTTTTTGATTGTTTTTTTTTTCTAGACCCTTTTACATACAAGTCTTTTTAAATCGTTCTCACCTTTATGTATTTTTCAACTAGAATGATGTAACCAAAAACTTGTAATTAAAACTGATGGAAGAGAGTGTCCGTGGAGTTTCTTGCAAATTCTTCTCCATTGAGACCGCTTGCGAATGTGCAACTAGAGTCATCTTTTTATTAATTTTTTGTTTGACTATTTAAAAGTACCTCTAAGGTTTACTTGAAATAAACTACTTGATTTTGAATAATTGAAATACATACGAGTAATTTGTTTTGGAAGCGAAAATGAATAAGATAACTTAGTTAAAGTTACCATGATCGGATAATAGAAGAGCTATAGAAGTTGTGATATTAAGCTACACAATGCTGAATCAGTATTATTGTTGCGAGGAGAATCCGATTCGTATACCCCCGTACCATACGCTATTTTATGAGTCGTATCAAATGAAGTAATCGCGTTTTACGGTTTTAATCCCATTACCCTATGTACAATTAAGTTTCCTTCGCATACGTGCAATAACAAAATTAACTGTGTAGAAATTTGTAACTACACGCGCAGCTAGTGGAGTCGAGACTCGGAGTCCGGGAGTGGAGGGAGAGGGAAACGTGGAAGTTTCGCCACAGTATGTCGCACGGCAAATGGATTGCAATGCAAGGTCGTTTAACAAAGTTTAATCCCATTAGCTCGGCGCGCTGTCACCGGCTGATTGCAACACCGCTTGCATCGGAAAATTCGCATAATTTATAACGGAACGTTCGACTCGTTTATTGGCTGGCGCCGTTGTCATAAATTCATTCAGCCAGTCGACTTTAATTCGCCATGACGAGCTTTACATGCCTTAAATCATGAAATTTGGCACGGTTCACAATGTCGTCAAACCTAGACTAAATTCCACGTTACATATTCATTCGTCCGTAGGCTGCGCTGGAATGGTAATTTCGCGTCAACAACACCGCCCCCGCCTGCCGAGTTTGCATTTTTGCCGTTTCAACTGTGTTGCAGATGCAATTTCACTGTGCAGTTGTATTATGTAGCCGTAGCGAGGTAGCGACTCACTATGTGTACTCGGTATGCGGCTCTACTGAAATGCATAAACACAAGTCCCCTTTCAGCAGTGCTTTTGAATACCGACAATATACAAGTTTTTAAGCTGACATGGTCACAATCTATTTGTTTCGGGATATTTACCATGTATGGAGGAACTCGTGGATAAATAATAACAGCCGCACGGGTTGATCATCAAGGTTAAACAACGCTTGACGAGGTCGGTCCGTGGATGGGTGACCATTTCAACATACCGAGTTTCCTCCGTGCCTCGGAAAGCACGTTAAGCCGTTGGTCCCGGCTGTCATTTGAAGATCTTTGACAGTCGTTACGAGTAGTAGAAGCTTGAGTTCTGACACCAGTCTAGCCAAGGGGTACCGTGTTTCCCGGTTACTGGGTTGTGGAGGTCAGATAGTCAGTCGCTCCATGTAAAACACTGGTACTCAGCTGAATCCGGTTAGACTGGAAGCCGACCCCAACATAGTTGGGAAAAGGCTAGGCAGATTGATTGATATTTACCAAGTATATTTAGATTTTGGTTGAGGGCTCGATATTTCGGCACCGTTACAAGCACCATGATCACGAGAACTAAAGTCTTTGCGGGTGGGTGTTGTTTACGAGCTGACATTTCTGACTACCCTCTTCCTAAACCTCTGGATCGAACTTCGAGTTTCATGACCAACAGGTTATCTCGGCTCGACAACGCCATTACATACCTAGAATGGTTCGGGAAGCAATTGAAATAACCAAGTGCAAAAATTTCAATAGGGACGACGGGTTTCAATTGTCGAGCGCCTGGAATCCAGTGGTTCAACTATGTAAAGGTCGTAAAACTACTGAACAAATGTCAAAAGTGGATACAGTGAGCATCGTCTGTCGTGAACAGTGTCGAGTAACGGGTGAGACGTGTTCTGGTGATAGTGGCATCGTGCGTGAAAAACGAGTGAGGAAGAGGGTAGACAGATATGTCAGCTCGTAAACAACACCCGCCCTCAAAGACTTAGTTCTCGTGATCATGGCGCTTGTAACGGTGCCGAAATGTCGAGCTCTCAAACAAAATCTAAGGCCTCTACCACACATTCTGAATTCCACTCTGAATTCAGATTGGGAATCAATATTATTATTTAAGAAAGCCCGGCAATGCATACAATTTCATTATGCCCCACACACATTATGATTTTTCAGATTATGATTTACTCATTGCCTGTATTCAGATTATGAATTCCGACTCTGAATCCAGACAGGAATTCAGAATGTGTGATCCAGCCTAAATATACATGGTAAATATCCCGAAAAAAATATTAATTCCACCGACAATATACTCTATAATAAACTGGAAAGAGTATGAGACATCATTTTTATCTTGTTGCTACCTGCGATCAAATTTTCGCTGTACATTGTATATTCCGCCGGGGTATTGGGGAAGTACCGAGTCGTTTTCCGGTGATCTTTTTCTTTGTATTGCTAACAAGGTTTTTCATTTTGTTTTGCTTCTGAAAATTACGTTTGATCGGAAAATAAATTCTGGGGGTATTGAGTGAGCAGGAAGGGTCGCGTTTGTAGCTACATTTGTTTTCATTACGAGTTATTGAACAGCGGCAGGGGGACCTCGCTCTACGCGTTCTCTATGGAGTTTTTATTTGAATATGAAAGAGTTTTCACGACCAACCAAATGAAGGGAACATTTTTACAAAAAAAATACAAGGACGGTGACAGTCTAATTTCGTATACGAAACTTTCTCATAAAATATAGTAACACTAGTGGACGCCTCGCGGTTTCACCCGCGTAGTTCCCTTTCCCGTGTGAATACAGGGATAAAAAGTATATGCCTATGTCACCCGGGGATAGTGTAGCTTCCCAACAGTGAAAGAATATTTGAAATCGGTCCAGTAGTTTTAAGATTATACGTTACTTACAAACATAAAAAAATACAAATCTTTCCTCTTTGTAATATTAGTATAGATAAAGGCATTCCTTGAATTAGTATTCCCGAAGACGCTGGAGACTTCCATTTCGAATTAAATAAACCTTAATTAAGCAGTTGTTACTGTTGTTAGGCACAGCTACCTTGTACTTTTTACCTGAATTTCATTTGAAATCAACGCTAGTCGGTACCCGTTGTTTTTATGTCTAAAACAATCAAGGATACGCTAGAAAAATTAAACGAACGATTTCTTATCACGGTATGTTTAATTTGCGTGTACGGTATGTTGTGTGCCGAGAACTATACATATTACGTATATGTATAGTTCTCGGCTCACTTCTTGGCCGCCCTGAAGTTGGCCATAATGGCTGCGCAATAGTAAATCTCATAAAAAAAAACCCAACTGCTTAAAAAGCGATCTAAAAAGAAGTAAACAAGAAGAAAATCATGCTGTGCAGTCGGAGGATACATATTCGCGAGCTGGCTGTCCAAAACTGGATGTATCCTCCGACTGCACAGCATGATTTTCTTCTTGTTTACTTCTTCTTAGATCGCTTTTTAAGCAGTCGATTATTAGACATAGATATATTTATAGATTCGTTTTTGTTTTAATTATTTACAACATTAAAGTGTTCTATATATTTTTAATCACCTCTTAAAACCCTTTATTTTGATGCCCCACACGATGGGTCTGGAAGAAAAAATATTTGGTGCCCCACAATATGGCGCCCAAAATCCGCCATTTTATTATTTTCCAATTTTAATGTAGGCAGTGACATTTGCAGGGTTAAGACGAAACGATTAACGTAAGAATCATCAAAATCGGCCTACGCGTTAGGTCTCTAGAACGCCACATAGGAACAAACATACATATATATATATATACATACATACATAGACTGATAAACACCACCAACCTTCGGCAGTCGGATAAAAACAGCACCGTTTTGTGCCTCACGCCGCCCTGAAGTTTGGCGATAACTATATCTTTGTCTAAATACCAAATTGTCGTTTACTCAAACCGTAGTTTAGATAAGACAAACAAAACACACATAACACTGTATATTGCTGTTTACCTTCCCATTCGTAGTACATATAAAACGCATTAACCGAGTAGAAAATCATTCTTGTAATCCGTTCGCGAAGATTGTGGAGCATCACTAATTTAATACTGTCCAAACTCGCGACTAGTCATGAACAAGGTTCTCGTTTAGTTACACAAACTGCTGTACACAATCTTATTTAAGCGGTTCATTTAATATCTGTATCCTTACATCGCTTTTCTCCCAATCATATTATATCTAGCAGGTTTTCTGCTCGACGGTATAAAAGAAACGCTCGGTACTCCAGATATTTTTGAAAAGTTAATGGTGTTTAGAAATATAAGATGATACGGATGGAGAATGTTTGTTCAGTCCTCGGGCAGATCTGAGTGAATGCTCCTTTAAGGCGCCGATACCCCTTAGTAACTAATTTTAAAATGCGAATCACGTCTAAACGGCAAGTCGTATTTTTTTTTTGGAAACATGTAATATTTCAAAATATAAAAAAACCCCGTCACATTTTTTTTTCATGCTACTTAATTTATCTAGTACATAGTAGATACGCTTCGAACGGCAATCTATTAAAACGTAATGATGACACGATATTTTGCGAAAACACCCCGATTCAAACAGTAAAACGGCCATAACTTTTGAACGGCTGAACCGATTTTATTCAAACATAGCTAAGAACACTCTCGACAAAATCACCATTCAAACAAAAAAAAAAACTAAATCAGAATCGGTTCATCAGTTTAGACGCTATGCCACAGACAGACACACACGGAGATACACACAGCAACACACATCAAACTTTTAACACCCCTCTTTTTCCGTCGGGGGTTAAAAATATATGTTGTATAAGACTATTTTCTTAATAATTTGATTTGTGAAAATGTTGAGTTTTATTCGTAAAACATAGTGTAATTAATTTCTAAATTTATGTCTAGCACGGACGAAAAAACGACAATCGCACCAAACCGCCGCCGCGCCGTGCGTATTTTAGTGAATATTTCAAAGACAATTTAATTGTCTACATTTTGATCCAAGGCTTTTTTTAAGTCGTCGAATAATAAGGAAAGTACAAAAAACTACTGAGTTTTAGGTCTAGCAGGTGTGAAACGAGTGCGCGTTTTGTTCCCTCAAGGTCGTTGGCGACTGTCGTTGTCTTAATAACAGACGGTAGATATGCCTACCTACATTATGTTCCGTACTGAACAAACAATCGACATCTAAGTATTTCTATATGAAGTTCACTTGACTCCGTCTGGGCACGAGTTGGCACAGCGACTCGACTCCAACTGCGCCGTCGAGAACATTTGCATGATAAATGTAAGTAATATTTCGAATTGAAGTTATTACCATTACTGGTTTATTAATCTAACAATAGAGTGGGTTTCTGATATTTGAACAAGATACTTAATATCAAGACTTCAATTTATCTGTGTAATAGGAAACGGCATTCTAAAGTACCTAGGATCTTACAGCGCGCAACATTTTAATTAATAGTTTAAAGTTTGTACGTTGAACTTAGCTGTATTTTGTTAGGCAGTTTATATAGTACTCATTAAAGTTGGTAAATACGAGAGCTGTTACTAGGTCTAGCAAAAGCAAGGAAAACTGTGTTGGAATTTCCATCGACCGCCATTGTCTTTTCATACAGGACATTAATTCTGATATGATGTACTTTATATTAACAGATGTTATACTTATTACTATAGAAGAACTAGCTGTCGCCCGCGGCTTCGCTCCCGTCAACTGGCTACCTACCTACCCTACCCTACTCTATCCTGCCTACCTACCCTACCCTATCCTACTTACCAAACTACCCTACCCTACAATACATACCTACCTACCCACCTACCTAAATACCCTACCTACCAACCCTACCCCTACCTACCCTACCCTATCCTACCTACCTATCTACCCTACCCTACAATACATACCTACCTACCCACCTACCTAAATACCCTACCTATCAACCCTACCCTACCTATCCTACATACCTACCTACCCTATCCTACATACCTACCTACCCACCTACCCTACTCCACTTACCCTACCTACCCAAGCGATTTTTTTTTTTTACTTTTTTGAGCCTTTGTCCTTCCTCAGGATGCCATCTATCCCTTTGCCAAATTTCATTGAATTCCGTTCAGTGGTTTAGGCGTGAAAAGGTAACAGACAGACAGCCAACAGAGTTACTTTCGAATTTATAATAGTAGTATGGATTATATAAATATTATAAAGGCGAAAGTTTGTGAGTGCGTGTGTGTGTGTGTGTTTGTATGTTTGTTACTTCTTCACGTTCAAACGGCTCGACGGATCTGGGTGAAGATTGGCGCAGAGATAGATTATATTTTGGGAATAACATAGGATACTTTTTTTATCCTGGGAATATGTTCCTTCGGGATAATTTTAGACATTCACGCGGGCGAAGCCGCCGGCAGAAGCTATATTATATAAAACCGGTTTTTAACTACTACATCATTACATAGACCTTATTAAAACTTGTTATAGTCGTGCTTCCCAGTGCTCGTTCAACAGTTGCTCGTATCATGGCGTCGCAGAAGATTATGATCATTTTCTTTTGAGTATTATTTTCATCTATAGCCGGGTTCTTTTGCACTGCAGGGCTTAATTCTTCTTTATACTCCTCTCTATCTTAACCGGTTTTTCGGGTAGCGAAATTGTGCTATATTTTAGCCCAAAATCTTTCTCCACTCATTATGACCAATTAAAGCTGAATCTTTCAGAAAACGTTAGGTCCGTTACACACAATGACCACGAAGGCTCAAATCTGCGAGTAAATATGATATTTGAATAGTTGGATAGGCATTAAAGTCGCGCGCGATGTACGCCAGCAGGCGGTAATTTCCGTTATCTGGCTGCCGCCGCATTCGCTCGCAGGAGGTTCGTTAAAATGCAGCCCGCCCGGATGCGAAACGCCAATGTGCTCTAACACGACACACACGAGCTGAAAAAAAAAATCTCGACCATTCAGCACTTTTTAATTTTAAAACTGCGCTTTTTCGTTCGCATTGTACTTTTCATGCGTCATTATGGTTTCCCTATTCAATGCTGTGCAGTTTAGATTTAGTTAGAAGGAAATATAACGTAGGTGCTTAGCCCGTTAGCTATTTGTAATTGTAAATTTTCCTTTCCAATTAACGCGAACTATTGTTATTTAGGTTTAAATCCATTTTAATCGATTGTAATGCTTTTAGGAGCATTGTTTTTTTACCCGACTGCCGATGGAGGGTAATGTGTTTATCAGTCTATGTATGTATGTTTGTTCCTATGTGGCGTTCTAGAGGCCAAACGCGTTGGCGGATTTTGATGATTCTTACGTCAATCGATTCGTCTTAACATTGCGAGTGTCACTGGCTACATTAAAATTGGAAAATAGAAAATGGCGGCTTTTGGGCGCCATATTGTGGGCACTCAATTTTCTTTTTTCTTCCAAACCCATCGTGTGGGGTATCAAAATAAAGAGTTTTAAGAGTTGATTTCAAAAACATATAACACTTTTATATTTAAATGTAAATAATTCTAAAAAAAAACCTAATTCGTTATAAATAAAAAAAGTTAATTAAATAAATCAAAAAACCCGACTGCTTAAAAGCGAACTAAAAAGACGTAAACAAATTCGATGGGATTCATACATCTGGTTTTGGTCAGCCAGCTCGCGAATATGTATCTGCCGACTGCATAGCATGATTTTCTTCTGACTTGTCTTTTAAGTTCGCTTTTTAA
Organism: Orthosia cruda; assembly: GCA_964057195.1. Classification (NCBI taxonomy): domain Eukaryota; kingdom Metazoa; phylum Arthropoda; class Insecta; order Lepidoptera; family Noctuidae; genus Orthosia; species Orthosia cruda. The sequence continues at coordinate 14,071,105 of OZ059830.1, read as the reverse complement.
GCAGTCGGGTTTTTTGATTTTAGTATTTAAGAATCAGAATCAGAAATATTTATTTGTGAGTCATAGGTACAGTGGATGTTAAATGATACAATCTTAAGTTCGCTACGACCAGCCGTTAATGACATAGGTACAAATATTACACAAATCAATTAAAATTAAAAAAGATTGAAATTAATATGCATTAAAAATGAAAAACCGTGATTATGTAACAATAAATTGAAATAAATATAATAATAAAACATGTTTAATACTATAAAATAATAAAAAAAATCAAGTGTATAACAGTAGATGCCAAAGAAAACGTTAATTAAGATTGTAATAAGTCAGTTTTTGTCTTCCAAATAGTCATTTGTGGAGTAGTAACATTTATTTATTAAAAATTGTTTGAGTTTATTTTTAAACATTGTGACATTAAACAAAACTTAAAAGCTACAAGCTATAATTTATAAGTGTCTCTAGCCATCCAACAGGTCCATATCTTGTCCAGTTGGCAGAACATCACCGAGCTACCAGCCTATCACTCCAAACTCGGCTATTTCCTACATCTCGCAGCGAAGAGGAAAAAACAAAGAGATTAATATATATTAGGGTTATAAATCTACCGGGAACTCGGTTGATAAATAAATCTCAGAATAGCGCTATAGAAAAGAGTTTGGTGTCAGCGATTGGTATTTATTCGCCACGAACGGGTCGAGCGCGAGACGAGGTCCGCTACGTATTTTTCTTCCCAACTCAAACGGCGAAACTTGGGATTTATCATGAATAATTTAAAATATCATGTACATCTTGTGGAATATTCCAAACATTGTGTCATTGGGAAGCAGGATTGTCAATGTATTATATTCTTTTTAACAGTTGAGCGACACATAGAATTAATTTTTTCACTCAATAGCTACGACTACAACTGGATTTTAAATCTCGATAAATCGAGCTAACGTATTCGAGACACGTACGGGCATTGCGACTTGGTGCTTGATGTAATGCCCATGGTGAAGCGTGGTTATATTTTGTTGAAAGACGTGGAATAGTGTCGATTCCTTCCTTGGACATTTTAAGATTACTGTATCCTGTTTTGAAAACAAATTATAAATAATAGTTAAAAAAACTTTTTTGCAAAAAAATACTACCGACTTCCAAATACAAAACTACAAAGTGAAAAATAACTTTAATTTTTGAAGTCGGTGTCCTTCGTAGGTGCCAATTTTTAACCGACTTCAAAAAAAGGAGGAGGTTCTCAATTCGTCGGAATCTTTTTTTTTTTTTTTTTTTTATGTATGTTCCCCGATTACTCAAAGACGCCTGGACCGATTTCAAAAATTCTTCTTTTGTTTGAAAGGATATACTTCCTAGTTGGTCCCATAATCATCAGGTCAGGATCTGATGATGGAATCCTAGAGAAATCGAGGGAACTCCTCAAATATTATAGGCAAATATATAGCGATTTTGGTATTTTCATTAACAATGCAATCATTTGCACTCAGAAAGTATCATTTGGTGAAGTGGAACTGATGAAGAAGACGACAGATGGCCACTGTAACTCCTAAATATGTCACGGGCATAAGATATCTCGAATAGTTAACCGACTATAATGAAGCAAATACTTATAAATAAAAGGTACTGATAAAAATGGCACCATCGAACTGATCTGATGATGAAGCCAGAAGGTAGCCACTGGAACTCTAATATAAAACAATGTATCCTAGTCGTGTTTGGGCTTATTGAAATCGCCATGAGATGTACTTTGGCTATAAATGATCATCATGTTAATTGCAGGTACGTACCATAACTAAAAAGAGAAAAATAAAAACTTTTTAACAAAAAATCAAACCGACTTCCAGAACAAAAAAACTACAAACCAAAAAATAACTTTCTTTTCCGAAGTCGGTGTCGAAAAACTGAAAAAAAATGGGTACAAAAGACACCGACTTCGGAAAAGAAAGTTATTTTTTGGTTTGTAGTTTTTTTGTTCTGGAAGTCGGTTTTTTGCGTTATGGACACCGACTTCAAAAATTAAAGTTATTTTTCACTTTGTAGTTTTGTATTTGGAAGTCGGTAGTATTTTTTTGCAAAAAAGTTTTTTTATTTTTCACTTTTTAGTTGTACCTACCTAATAGGCAAGTTAGTAAGGTAACTATAACGCCGAAATAGATTTCATAAAACTTGAACTTAACCGCTGAAATGAGAGATCTGCGTAACCCTTAAGAGCTTACTGGCGTGATGTTATGTTATGAAATGGTATAAACAATAAACAGACATGCGATTGCAGCAATCCCGAGAGATTTGCCTTTATTTATTGAAGAGTTCTGTTGTATATCTCCAAAGTTCTTCATTAGATCTCCACCAAAATAAAATGGGACCAATTTCGGAACATACCTTTTCAAACAAAAAAAGAATTTTCAAAATCGGTCCACAATTGACGGAGATATCGGTGAACATACACAAAAAAAAAAAAAAAAAACAAACTTGAAGTCGAACATAGAACCTCCTCCTTTTTGGGAAGTCGGTTAAAAATACAACGCTGTAATAGAAAACCAAACTAAGAAGTAGACAAAGTTTTCAATCAATTAAAATTAAGAACAGTGTGATTAACAAAAAAATATATTTTATTGACAGATATTGGCAAAAGTAGAGTTCATAATTTAAATTTATTGAAAATAATTTTCTACTTTTAAGTTTGGTTTCAATAGAAACCAAACTTAAACACGCTTTAATAAAGCGTGTTTTTTTCAACTATTATTTATTTTACTTTGTAGTTCAATCTCTAATCCTGAAGATCCTGGTAAGGTTAATGGTACAAACTATTTAAATTATAACATTGTCATCGGTCCTTGATAAGTATGCAAAGTTTCAAACTGATCAAACGTTTTGAAGGCGGTGAAAATCACGTTCAAAGATTCCGTTACATAGATACATACATACCAAGATAATAAAAGCGTGTTAAAAAGATGTGAAGTCAACATAATCTCAGGGATAGTAAAACAATTTGCAAGATCAGTTTGCACAAGTCTGACTCACGCACTTTGAAGATTTCATAACATGCGGTAATTTACGTTTTGCAATGTCGATGACAGCTGTCAGATAAAATACACAATAGCAAGATGCTGACGTTGTAAATATTGCCAATGTGAGCGGAAACACACGAGACTGGCTCAGGAAGATAGCATAAACCAGAGCAGTGGGTGAATGTAGGTTGAATAGTTGAATACATAAATCGAAGATCTATTATCGGGACCGCGGGCCGAAAAACGGAGCGTGGGATGTCTCCGTTATGGTGTAGATACGATTTTAAAGCCCTTTGAAGCTTGTTTTGCAAGCTGATTGATATCTTACTAACTTGCTTCTTATTATGCCCAGCAGCTTGTTCTAGATTTTAATATTAGTTTATTACAAGATTTTATTTAACTTGCAATGTATACAGTATGTATGTATGTAAGTGTGTTCGAATCAAATCTTGCAACTGAATTTTTAAGCAGTTATCTTCATCCGATTAAGATGAAATTTTGCATAAACGTTTAGTTTGGATGACAATGCATGGTAAGCTGAATGACATCATTCTAAATCCAAAATGGCGAACGGCCCAAGATGGCCGAATAGTTATTTTTGATGCACTTCCATGATATATGTAGGTATCAAATGAAAGGGTTTTCTGTGAAGAATACGACAAAAGCTAGTTTAAAATATGATGTTTTAATTAATATTTTTATATGTGAGTTGATTCGGTCACTTATCAGCTAGCGTTTGTAGTGATGAAGTTCCGGTGTGATAGGGTTTTCTTTCTTAATATTTCCGTGTGTAGCCTGACATTGGGTCTACGCCGAATTAATAGAACTAGTTCCTTATTCACCTTCAAACTTAATGAATATGATAATGATTTATTATCATAATAAGATTGCCTGAGATTTATTATATCACTTTTACCAAGTACCGTTAAGTTGGCCTTCAGACGTAGCGGCATTGTATGTTTTGTTTTTTGTACAGCATTAAATTCCGTGGCTGCAAGTACCGGTTTCTTCAAATTTACCCTTCAAATTAACATGTAGCTTGATATGAAATGGCCATGGCCCATTTGGGAATTCCTAATCTGACTTGGAAGCTAGGTGGCCCATTGTAAGTACGAACTAGTTGGATGGGGGTAATCCGATGAGTCACAACACAAAGACGGGTACGGAGCCACGCCACAAAACATCGTTCATGTCTTTTACTGCCCTTTGTGAACTAACACCTACACCATGAAATAAGACTGTTGCCATGGCTGAATTCTGGTCGAAGCAAATGTAAAATTAGCCATAAGGAAAAGCCATAATACAAATTAACCTCTTTCTCCGTATACCAGGTCACGTAGGCGGTTGCGGCATCACAGACGAGGTGGTGCAATGGATGGAGCGCATCCAGAACTCTGGTGTGGACGAGGAGCCGCAGACGTCACCGGCCCCTGGGCCGACGCCGTCCCAGCCGGCGCCGTCGCCGTCACTCGGGCACCATGTACCCGCCTCCCAGCCTCCGCATCCCAACAGCTTAAGAGATGATGAGCCCAGGTAATTATGATTAACCAGTACAGTCCCACGTATGGGCAAAGGGCTTCTCCATTCCTGCCAACGGTCAAGATTCTGTGCTACTCCAGGCATCCAGGTCGTTCCACCATATCCTTTGTGGTCAGCCCATGTAATGCCATGCCAATGGATCCAAAACAGTTAAATTCATTCTCCGGGACTTCGTCGAGCTTCATTGCCTCGGCGCTTTTCTGGTGGTCGCCACTGTTGATTCTGGCTTTCAGGAGTTGCAGTGGTTTGGAAATAGTGCGGTGGGATTGTTAAAAACCCATGTAATGCCGTCACTAAAACTGTTTTATATTTTAGTGACGGCATTACCTGGACCGACCGCCCAACAAAGCCAGTGGCAATAGTTCGTCCCACCAAAGACTGTCTTTGCATAGTTTTATGGGGAGCTATGTTGGTTGCTAACTTACTATGCCAACTGTGTTTGGTGACAATAATCTGCTCTTCAATGTAGCGAGTTTGCGGATAAGTGCAGCTTTAAATTTTTTAACAAGTAGGGATGCAGCTGGTAACTTCTTGGGTGCAGTGTGGCGGTGAGTCGCACCTTGTGAGTCAAGCCTTTTATGGCACCTAGAAAAATAACTCTGTTCATTGACTCTCCTGTTGGCTAGACTTCCAGACATGAATTTTACGAAAAACTTCGTCTTACAGTATTCAAGTTGATGCTTCTTTATCAAAGTTATTTCATCTAAGTTTACGATTCTTTGTTTCCATGCTATTCGAAATAAAATTATTTTACTACTTGTTCTAATAAAGCTAACTATTTAATAAATAGTTTATTTCAACTTCAGCAATAAATCAAACATTAAGCTCCTTTATCTTTCTAATGCACGTCATATTTTACTTCAATTAATCATTCACAATGAGAGCTCCTTTCTTATTATAATTAATTTGAAATTTTACAATCACTTTTTTTTCTTTGCAGCAAAGTGAGTACGCTAAAAAGTTAATCTCTACGAAACCTGAGTTTACTTTCGCTAAGATAAAAGTGTAATTAACAAACATAGTAGAACTAATTACCTATCTGAAAAATATCAGTTTGAAATTTATTTTGAGAGAAGCAAGCCAACCCTAAAAATGTAATTGTTTAGAGTGACGGTAAACAATATAAATTTTGAGACAGGCCCGCCGCCGCTGACACATTATTATTCGTGTACCCTACAACAAAAAAAGTTAAAAACCTTTTTTTATTGCCCACATGGGCTGACACATGCCACACGTGGATGGAACGGAGAAGGGAGCAAAAAATCTAGTATAACCACGCCCAATTAAGTGCTGTACACAGACAACACAGTATACACGACCGAACATTGGCCGTATGCGAAGTGGTTTGTTCTTTATTTAAAAGAGGACATATTAGTTATATTACCGGTTTATCGTTAGGTCTATAGGTTGATAGGTTATGGTGGGAAAATGGTCTAGTTATTTGTTGTGGACTTTGTTTTGACGCTAGTTTGCAGTCTTGCTTCTGTCTTAACCGACTTACCAAAAAGGAGGAGGTTCTATGTTCAACATGGAGTATGTTTTTTTTAAATGTTTTTTCACCGATATCTCCGTCAATTGTGGACCGATTTTGAAAATTCTTTTTTTATTTGAAAGTGTATGTTTCGAAATTGGTCCCACTTTAATTTGGTGAAGATCTGATGAAGAACTTCGAAGATATACAGCAGAACTCTTCAATAAATAACGGCAAATCACTCGGGATTGCTGCAATCGCATGTCTGTTTATTATTTATACCATTTCATAGCACAACATCACGCCAGTACGCTCTGAAGGGGTACGCATATCACTCAATTCACCGGTTATGTTCAAGTTTCATGATATTCGGGTAATATATTCTGGCATTAAAGTTACCTTACTAAAAAACTTGCCTATTAGGTAGGTAAAACTAAAAAGTGAAAAATAAAAAAAAGGATTTTTGCAATAAAATACCACCGACTTCCAAATAAAAAACTACAAAGTGAAAAATAACTTTATTTTTGGAAGTCGGTGGTATTTTTTGCAAAAAAAGTTTTTCAATCCGAACTTTTCTGTCGTACTGCATTACAAGCAGTAGAGAAAGCTGAATTATTTAGTTTACCAACTCGCACACTGGGCTTTCTGGGCTAAAACTTATTCTCCCATAGAAAAGGCTTATTCCCAACTGTGGGCATTTAGTGTTAGTTAGGTAGTGGGGACGCTGATTATGCATGTTATACGTATGTTTTTAAATGCCATGAGAAGAACTCGTACCTTATTATAGGTTCAGTCAGCGGCAACTATGTGGGCGTACCTACTTATATTCCTAGAAAGGTCAAAGGTGAACTGTGGAGAGTTTCTGTCTATCAATAAGCTGATTGATGGCACAATACTTTATTCACACTTTCTCGGCATTGTCAGTGGCATGGTAGGGCCCACTTTGACTGCAGGTTTTTGTAGGGTACAAAATCTATACTAATATTATAAAGAGGAATGATTTGTATTTTTGTATGTAACGCAAAAACTACTGGACCGATTTCAAAAAATATTTCACTGTTTGGAAGCTACACTATCCCCGGGTGACATAGGCTACTTTATATCACTGTATTCCCACAGGAACGGGCAATACGCGGGTGTAACCGGGAAGCGTCCGCTAGTAATACATAAAATACACGAAGTAACTGGTTGTTTTCGAAGCATCTTAGATTTTTTTTTCTAAACTATCTTAACGTTGTTCCAGATACTGGGACGTGCACCATTACAACAAATACTCACGAGCGGCGAATACCGGCGAGCATACGCGCTCGCGGCGAGCAACGTTCGACGAGCGTAATACCTGCTCGCTCTACATACAGACCGACCCGCTAATATGGAGACATGTTAGGGAAGGATTCCCGGACGTAAGTGTACCATACATTTTTACGAGCTTTTTCTTAACATGCAATGTATTTGAATTTTAAAGCTGTTGTCCTCAACCGATTAAGATGAAATTTTGCATACACGTTTAGTTTGGATGACAATGCATGATTAGCTAAGTGACGTCATTCCAAATCCAATATGGCGGACGACCCAAGATGGTGGGTCAGTTATTTTTTTTGGCACTGCCGTGATATGGATATCAAATGAAAGGGTTTGCTGATAAGAATACGAAAAAAGCTTGTTTTAAAAATTGTTTTTTAATGATTATTTTGTTATTAAATTGTGCTCAAACGCATAAACCTGCGTTTGTCCGCTATCTCACCTGATGGTAAGCGATAGAACAAGCTTGTCTAAAAGTAACTAATTCACTGTTGACTTAAAGATCCCCAGGTAATAATAGGTATCAAGATACAGATACTCCGGCAGGGAATTCCACTCCTCAGCTGAATGCAAAAGAAAATTATTCTTAAAACGTTTCCTGTGTATGGGTGGACTATGTATGATTCATATTGCCCATATCAACACTTAGCCCAATGCAATAGTCAAAGTCAACGTTCCTAACGACCCACAAATGTAGAAATGACCCTTATGATTCAGACGTTCTCAAAAGTGACAAGACGAATTTGAAGGGTCACAGAAAATATTAACTTACGATCGGACAGGGTACTTACAGCGGATCTATATGTCTCTTAAGTTGGCTCTGCGAACCATTGCGCAAGAAACAGTTTGTCATTGAGTATACTGCATAGAGTAAGCGAGATAGGACGATGCGACAAACGTTAGCGAGTGAAAGTGGCAGTTATACAATGCTATTTTCTACACACAAAAATAGCAACTGCGTAGGGTCTTGCAGCCAACTTCAGAAACACAAAGGTCCACTGAGACTACTATATTAGGTTGACATACAAAAACAACTTGAACGCTCCATTTTATTTTCCATTAAATCGGTCGAAATCGATAAAGCATTTATCATTTGCTTTGAAAAATAATCGATAATCGAATAACCATGACGTTTAATTACGCTATGCCTGGTACACCATGATCAACTTTCTATGTACGCATAACAAACTTAAACTTAAAAACCCACAAATGTACAAACGATCCTTATGATTTAGACGTTCTCAAAAGTCATTATGATGCTACAAATAAACCTTTTTGTGACAAGATAAAATTAAAGGGTCACAGCAAATAATTATTAACTGTGCGGGACGGACGTGATCGATCAAGGCCCCAGGCTGACTGAAGGTTGTAAGGCTTCAGCTTGAACGCGTTGACGCCCCTTGCACCTATTGTTCAGTTGTCTTCGAGCAAGTACTGACCCTGCAGTGGTTGGAAGGCTGCCAAGGATGTTGAGGGGAAGGCGTGATGTCCAGTTCAGAAAAAAAGTCAGGTTTTCATGTCCAAAAGCGACGTCTCTTCATGGTCTCCGTTACGCAAAGTGACGTGGATTTAATATTTAGAAATAATGGCTACGATTAGGACGGTGCCTCAGCGCACTATCCTACTACCACACTTGACCGTAACGAGGACCTCAAAACAACGACCGCGCATAAACTTTAATTAACAAATTAATACCTTACGGCTAGTCGCTGAAAACCGACAGAAACCCCCCTTCTACTGAACCGATTTTGATGAGACTTGTGTCTCTGGATAGGTCTCGAGAAGACCTTCCCTCCGGACCTTGGTCCAGGTTCATATCTGCTACCTTCACGGAGCCCTTGCGTGGAGAACGCCTAATAAGGGGAATTTCAGTCAGTTTGTAGCTTTATATGCTACTTTACAATACAATGGTGCACTTTAGTGCCAGGGTACCAGCGAGGGACTTGTAGCCCTACTCCTGGACCATCGATCTGTGACAGTTCCACAGCTTCATCTGTCACCTTCACGGGCACAGCCACGTGAAAGTGCGAAAACATAGCTTCAGTGCCTGTTTTCGGCATATTTAGTGAGTTTGTACTCGAGCTGGTGGGCGGATCCGCATTCACCAACCGTCATCGGATAGCCCTCGCGATGGGCTACCCCATGGTGGAAGTCCGGTGGATACAGCTCTAACCCTCGATCCAGTATTCACTCTGATGTGGTCGACGATGCGAGAAAACCATGGAACCTCTTACTATATTAAGTCGGTTAGTTCCCTAACCACCAGAGCTAGGCTCCTTCCAAAAATGTGGTTGGGAAGCTGGAGAATTGGGCTATCGAATGGTGGTACCCTGATGGGTGTACTACCAGCCCTTCTGGGACTTCTGTTGCCGGGAAGCGGCCGAAATAGCAAATATCGTGTTGTTCCACGGCTTTAACGCCTCTGTGTGTGTATGTGTAGCTATATATTAGCTATGTGTTGTGACTGAGTCCAGGCGTGTGCCCGAGGGTCCCCAAAGGTAATGCTTCAGATAGCATATCAATAATCCTTCAGGCACCAAGTGTGTCTGAAGGTAGTGGGCCCTCTGGCAGACGCGTAGAAACGTCCATGCTGGCACATACAGACACATTATTTCAAGTAAGTAATATCTATGTACTAGAATTACATAGATGCCATCTATATATAGGGCCTGGACACAGTTCCAGGTCACCTAGAAGCGCTAAAACGCTTATAACCAAAATTCTATTTACTTACTTGAGCAAAAATGCATGTATTTACCATCTCAGAGTGAAACTGTTTTAAACCTGGCTATGTACTGTTATTATGTACAGTTTTTTAGTCATAGCACCAAGGTATACTATCTAGAACACCTAGGTGGTGTTTCCTAACAAAATAAATGTGTAAGGTAAATAATACGATTGGTAGGTGGGCAGAGCGCACCTATCGATACTTGCGACCCGGCCATTTTCGGGGGGTCCAAAAAACGTAAACAAATATTTTTTATTTGCTTAAAATACTACTTACACATTTTATCTATAGTATATTAATTCTAATTATACTAGATAACTATATTTTAGGTACTATAGGCTATTATAAAGCCCTCAAAACGCTATTCTAAAATACCAAATTTGCCTGCTTACGCGCCAGACTATATATATCGTGCACCGCCATCTGACTGCTCATTTCGAACTAAACTGTCATGGCGGTAGGTCGTGTTTACGGAATTTGACTTGTTTTGATTTTGCTTTCTTTCCGTAACTACCGCATTTAGTATGTATGTAACGATTCTAATTTACTCTTTAGACCCCATATTTACTTAATACATACTCATATACACTAAAACATAATGTTTAGTGCCTCAAAAAGTGGTCGAAATTTTATGTTTGAAAAAACTATAAAAGAAAAATTCTCGTCTAAAACTTTTTAGTACGAGCTCGCGCGCTGGGGTAAGCAGACGTATGTTTTGTTTATACTATTTATATCTACAAAACTATTCTAACATTTTTGTGACGCCTCGTCGCGAACATTAACTCTCGATCAAACAGGTATTAGGTTGACATGCAAAAACAACTTCAACGCTCCATTTTATTTTCCCATAAATCGGTCGAAATCGATAAAGCATTTATCATTTGCTTTGGAAAATAATTGATAATCGAATAACCATGACGTTTAATTACGCTATGCCTCCGAGCTATTAGCCTCAGCTCTAAAATAACCATTTGATATGTATGATGCAAATAATAGTAAAAAAAACGAAAAAACACTGTTGGGTGGCTCCCACCATACGGACTCACACCATCTTGTCAAATTCTCAACCATTCTATTGCCCTTATCTCAATTTGTTTTGGGTCAATGCGGGCATTTTACAAAGTATTCAGGGTCAAATTAAATCAATTAGCGAAACGCCGCAGACTTTATGTGGATGAGGGATCAGTAACGAATGATCATAAAAAAAGTCTATACTTAATTTCAAGTAGCTATACTACTAGCGACTATTAATCCTGAAATTATTTCTAAAATAAAAGTTAGGTTTTTAGCACGTACCCTACGTAGGTACACCATGATCAATAATTGCATCTAGGCACGCAAAACAAAAATGCAATCGTCATAGGTAACCGTCCTGCATTAGAGAGCTAGGTAATCGTCCTCAGTCAATCGCGAATCATGTTCGCTCCACATACAAACAGACCTGCTAATATGACGACACGTTAGGGAGGGATTCCCGGACGTAAGTCATCATTAGTTCCCGTCCGCACTTCGCTCATCATTGTGGTACATTTTCGTATGTTAATGTCCCCGAAAACTAGTTTTCTTTAACCACGGGTATCCAACGCGAAGAAAGAAAATTTGTTTCAAATAAATTGCACTAGATGGCGTGATAAGTTTCGATTTGTTATTGAGTTTTGTGTAATATTAAGATTTTCTAGAGACGATCATAAAAAAAATATGTTCTTGATTAATTAACTCTCCTAAGCTCAAAATTAAGGAATGTTGGACTCCTTATTCACATTTCAAAGATTATTTAAAATTGATTCCAATAGAAAAAATCGAGTGGATACCTCAGAAATTTAAAACCACGCGTTTTAAATTTCTGAGGTATCCACTCGATTTATTAAATTAGTTTTGTAACACATTTTGGTACAATCAAACTGTAAAAACGTGCAAAAAAATACCATAAAACAAATCGTCGCTGAATTTAAAATAAAAAAAACTCGAACCGAGTAAACCCTTTGCAAGTCGCGGCTAAAACCCACTATATTCGTGGAACGGAACCGAAAGCGATCGATGTTTATAGAAAAATAATCAGTTTAATCAGACGAAAAACGCTAGTTACGTCGGCAAAGAAACCGTTCTTTGTATGGGATGAGCCATCTGTATGCTAGTATTATATTATCTGTGATTTGACTGAAAAAAAAGAAGAAACAGTAAGCAGACAATTTCGGTAGCAGTGCCTTTCTCCGTTGGGGTCTTGTGTTACTATTTTTTGGAATTTTCAAAAAACATACTTGCATACACTCACGCCTTTTTCCCACGAGGGATTGTCAGAAATTAAAGAATGCTATTATCCTTACATAAACCTTCCATACAAGGAAAATTATTTATTAATTATACATGATTCCTAGAAGTTGATTAAGGAAATATTCACTTTATTCCTTAATAATATTATTAGCACAGTCATGACCTCATTGACCCCAATATACACTGATCAAGACATGTTTCACATTCGCAGCACTTATGAACGGATATGACATTTTTGTCGCTTCTAGCCGGTTAATAGGATCGCTGCGTCTGCGCATTTTTTTAATAATATTATTGGTGTTATGAAGACATGTTGCGCTGGCCCCAAATAAATTGAGTCAAGGGCTATAGAATGATGATGGCTTGTAAAAAAAAAAGTCGCTATTCGTGCTTGTCTTTGTGGCCGTGTTATTCTTCTAGAGTAAGCAACCTTTTGATGTGTATTTTAGAATTATTTAGAGAACTTATTCTCATGTTCAAAAAGTTTCGGTGTTTTATCTCAATATAAAAAATTTAACTCAATATATTTTTTTCAAAATAATTGATTTTTTTAATTAACTTTTTATTCAACACACTTGCTCATAAAGCGGCTCTAATTTCACCGCAATAAGGCACATAATGAGACCTGTTATCAAACTGTGACTTTTTCATTACTCTTTTCATTCACAAGTGAGATAAAAAGCTTTTTTTTAATTTATTGCTTGAGTTGCTTTGTTCTTAAAAAAGTTTCGAAACAAAAAAGATCGTGTTCACAAATGCAACACATTGCATGCAACTTCGTATTTAAATAGATAATTTCAACTTGTACGTGTTTATTAAACAAAACTTTCACTTAAATATAACTTTTGTTTTTGTCTGTAATAAAGAAAACTTGAAATTCCCCATTTTGTACGTGGCTAAAACGCTATCCGCGAAAAGCCAAAAAAAAAAAACTCATTATTTTAGTCTATGGCCGATCGCCATTGTTAGATGCGTGTGCCTAGGAAAACTGATTAATTTTGCCCGCCATTGCGAAAAAAAATTCACAACTCGTTTTCACTGTTGGAAATGATTTTTTTGTATTATTTTCTTCACAAGTGTGTTGAAAAACGTCGTATGATACACGTGTGTATTGATGATTACCGTCCTCGGCTCTCTTAAGACCCTCACCTAACGGCTCGGGTCTCAATGGCGCCTCAGCGGTAATCACCAACTTTACACACTTGTACCATAATGTACTATTGTAATTTTAATGTTGCCAGTGACACTCGCAAGGTTAAGACGATCGTACGAATCATCAAAATTGGCCAACGCGTTTGGTCTCTGGAACGCCACATAGGAACAAACATACATACATAGACTGGTAAACACATTACCCTCCTTCGGCAGTCGGGTAAAAACAGGTTTTCACCTATAGAAAGAGCGATAAGCGAGGAATGTTTATAATTTCGCACCCGCACTATATTGTAATATGTGTGCTTGTTTTTTTTTACTCAGCGCTGCAGTATATGAAAGTACTGTGGGAGGATAGCCCAGGGAGCTCTAATGATAAGCAGAAATTACTTTGATATGATATATTGTATCCACAACGTGCCTGCCCCCAAGGCGGCTCTTTCAGAATTGATAAGCAAAGCTAAACAAAAACATCTTCAACTATTTTCCTAGTGTTCCGATTTCAATCACCTTCCCAAACTAAATAGCTGTTGCCTGTCTTATAATAGGCAATGAGGTTGCCTCTAAATAGGTGAGGGCCCTAAATAGGTGAGGAGCGCTCACTTAAAAGAATCATATTCTAAAAGTAAACATGTCTTTCCAGCATCGGGACCCCAGCAAGAAAAGCGAGGTGGACATGAAGACTCGCGAGGAGATTCTGTCCCTCATATCTCACCACGTGACCGCCGTCAACTATATCTACAGCTACACCAAGTTCGATGGAAGACTCGAGCATAGGAACATCAAGTTTGAAGTGCAGAGAATCAAGGTACGTGGGACTTTGTCTGGGGTTTTACTCGCATCCTGGTGAAACTTGCCAAAATGTGGTTTTGTAGACCCGTCTGATACCAAATTCCAATTTGGCAGTGGTGCCGCTGACAACAACATTAACCACTGTCCTTAAGTATAAGCTGATTCATTTAATAAAATGGCGGCGTGTACTTTATTTTTATTTATTATAAATACAGTCTTCAGTACAGTTTCACTTATATATTGTAGCATTAAACCTGGATGGGTTTGTGTTGGTACTCACATTCGCCTTATTTATTAATTATATAACTAACTATAATTAGCTAACTATTCACTCATCCCAACAACCTACTAATCACGCAATTGCTTAAGCCGTAAACATCTATCATCATCATCTTCCTAGCCTTTTCCCAACTATATTGGGGTCGGCTTCCAGTCTAACCGGATTCAGCTGAGTACCAGTGTTTTACATGGAGCGACTGCCTATCTGACCTCCACAACCCAGTAACTGGGTAACAGCGGTACCCCTTGGCTAGACTGGTGTCAGATCTCAAGCTTCTGAATACTCGTAACGACTGTCAGAGATCTTCAAATGACAGCCGGGACCAACGGCTTGACGTGCTTTCCGAGGCACGGAGGAAACTCGGTATGTTGAAATGGTCACCCATCCACGGCCCGACCTCGTCAAGCGTTGCTTAACCTTGAAGATCGACCCGTGCGGCCGTTATTATTTAGCCACGAGCTCCTCAACGTAAACATCTATCATCAAAGGAAAAAAAAAATGTAATTGCGGGTGTGATTGTGGGTATGCGAGTATTTTGTTTGTGACGTTTCGTCCGAGCTGTGTACCATTTGGTAACTCATTAGAAAACCGGTTCTAAGCCAAATATATAGATTGGTCTATTTTTACCAAGTTGTTTTTTTTTTTCAATTGATAGATCATTTTTAGTTACGCTAAGTTAATAATTATTCGCTACTTGCGTTGACAGATAGTACAGTTAGCATAAAATATCAAATTTAATGTCAAAGATTTTTTTGAAATTAATAATAATAAAAGCAAGACCGGGTCGTAACAATACAATAAAATGCAACAACAATAACAAACAACAACGGAAAAATAACAGAAGATTATAATAAAAAAAGGAATGAATGATGCATTCGTAAAAATGGTCACTGAGCGCGTGAAAGCAAATGCAAGACTGATTTTTTTTCTGCCTACGGTACGCGCGTGAGTGAGTATAGACGGCATTAGTGTGCAAGCGAGAGAACATTATAAGCACCGCCATTTTAGATTCGTTTCTTTAATGACCCGGGTTATACCCCTACACCTGCACCTTTGAGGACCTGAAGCTGCATTAATGGCAAATCTACACTAATATTGTAAAGAGGAAAGATTTGTATGTAATGAATAAACTTAAAAACTACTGGCCAGATTTCAAAAATTCTTTTAGTAACATAGGCAATAAGAAATTAAAAAAAAAAAATGAGATCCTTATGAAAATTGCAATAATGTAACCCAAACATATCAACATTTTGCCAATAAAATTAATTAGGTGGATAGGTAGGTTGGTAAGGTGATAGGACGGTAGGTAACCAGTTGAGGGGAGCGAAGCCGCGGGTCAGCTAGTTATATATAAAAATTAACCAACGACTCGTAAAAGAAGAAGAGACACGCCTTCATATATTCCGATAGTATTCTTTGTATTAAAACATCGTGAGGAAACCTGGACTTGTAGTGAGTCCTCCTTCGCTGCAAGGCGTTCCAGTGCGAGGATAAAAAAAAAATAAGACTGGGCGGGGTCTATCTTTGTGCCAAGTTTCATAAATTTCAGTTTAGCTATTTATGAGTGATGGATTGACAAACATCTTTACTAATTTAAAGTGATATAATCAAAATAAAGGCTTCCTAGATATCAATCGCCTTAGGGAATCACTGCAGGACATTATAGTTCTCTGGGTTGTCTATAATCTCTTTTTGCTATAATCAACAATCGTTTTAATTCCTTATAAATAAATCCTCTTTCAATGCCTTGTGTGGATTAAAAATCACAACAACCGTCGCCAGATCCACGTTAGATTATCCGTATAATTATTGTGTAACCAGGCCATTAAAACAAGCTTAATAGCAAAATTTAATGAACACTATCGGTTGAGGAAATACTAAAAAGTATAGACTTACGTGACCACATATTGTCCGATTTCGGATGTGGTCACTATTCAGGTCACAACAGCTCAGATAGGTTTTTCCTGTTTTAAGATCACGGATGCTTGCGGCAATGATAATAAAATATCTGCTGGAAAAGAGGCGAAAAATACGACTTCATTTGTTTTATGTTATTTTTATTTAGCTGTTGTCCGTGACTTCGTCAACCATCGGCATAAAACTTGTATAACTATAAAAAAATACGTTTTTTATTTGTTTGCGCGGTACCCTAATTCTTTATCTAAAACAAAACTAGCCTAACAAAAGTACCTAGTAGCCTTATAAAAATAGCTATCTGCCAATGAAATTCCCCTCAAAATTGGTACAGCAGAAACAAATATAGAGAAAGACATTTCTTTTTCTCTGTACTTTAACTTTACTTTTTTAATAATTACGCATTTAGTAAAAAGCTTATATTTTGACATTAGAAACAGACACTTCAATTTTATTTATTTGTAAGTATGTGCCTATCTGTTAAAAGGTGGTTGGTTGCGCCTTCCCGCAACCTACCTGGTTAAGGTTGCGGGAAGGCGCTGGATGCGAGACGCACGGGATCGGTCAATGTGGCGACGCCTGGGGGAGGCCTATGTCCAGCAGTGGACGTCTTTCGGCTGAAATGATGATGATGATGATGTGCCTATCTTAGCACACCAACAGCACTGTCACTTACATATCTAATAAAATAACATCTAAAATCGGCATTTCATTAACCATGCAAATAACAGATATCCTTGACATTGACACAATGAATATTAGAGACAAAGAAAAAAATAAAAAGTGTGTCCAATAGACCTTAATCTAGAACACTACAAAAACAAAACAAATTGAACTATGTAGACGTACATTGATCACACTGTTTATATAGGGAACGTCTGTATGTATGTAAAGTCAAGTAAATTAATTGTTTATCACCTTAAGGTTGAATGTCACTTGCAAGTCATAAAATGACAAGGTATTTTTATTTATGTGACAGTTAGAGATAGTGCGCACGAGCAACTTTTGTCTCCGCAACAAAGTGCGCGCATGTAGCGACGCGACAGCCGGGAGACTTTTCATGTAAACCCATATATTTGAAGTTGCGAGAGACAATTTAGTTGCGAAGGCAAAAGTTGCTAAGCGCTATCTCTTACGATTCACGCGACGATTGAAACGTTTATCTCCATAGAGATCTACGCTTTGAAACGTGCAACTAGCTTCATCTATTCTAGCTTGAATAATTGTTTAATTAAAATAAATCTTTTGAGTTAGATAGTTTCGATTTTAGAGAAGTTATAATTTGCAGGGAATTGTTTATAAATATATTTAATTTCACTTATAATTATTATGACTTAGTGATGGACAAAGGCCTGCCCCAAATCCTTCCAGGCATCTTTTTCCTGAGCCACCTCGAACCAGCCCCAGTTGAATTCTATACTCCATTTGAAATAACATTAGATTTTTTTACAAGCCCTTTTTACAGTCCGTTCAACCGATTTTGAGTTTTATCCCGTAAATATAAGGATGGCATAAAAAGCATAAACCTGTTACCAAAACTAACTGTTTAATACAGCTGCCATTTGTCATATCATCAACGCAATAGAAGTCAAAATCGTTTGAACGGTCTGTAAAATGGGATTATTTATATGTCTAATGTTATCTTAATTGGTGTATAGATCGTCTCGCCACCACTTTTTGGCCCGGCCTCGGCGCGCCGTCCATCTTCAGGCACCAAAATTGTGGAGACTATTGTCCAGCGGTCACTGAGCATTCTGCTGATGTGACCCATCTATTTCCATTTTAGCGTGGTGTTCATTACTCTGTCAACTCAACTGGATAAATCTATACTAATATTATAAAGAGAAAAGATTTGTATTTTTGTATGTAACGAAAAAACTTGAAACCTACTGGACCGATTTCAAAAATTCTTTCACCGTTGGGGAGCTACACTTTCCCCGGGTGACATAGGCTAATTTTTATCCCTGTATACCCACGGGAACGGGAACTACGCGAAACCGCAAGGCGCTGCTAGTATTAAATATTTTCCTTCGTGATTTATAAGCAGATCAGACCTATATGAGCAAACCGTACGCTATTATCGTAAAATTTTATCTAGAAAACAGTACTTTATTTAAGTACAATACCCGACCTAACCCAGTGGTCAATGACGTGTGCCTAGATGGATACTGCCTCATGTATTTTTCTTAAATAAAACGCCCTTTCCTTAGTGGCTTTCAAGAATAAACGTGAGGCATAATCGTCAATATGGTATGACCGTATCAATCATATGTTTAATCAAGCGAAAAATTTGATTTGTAACAGAGTTACCATTACGAATGTTATCGGCTGATATTTTGGCAACGGTTCGCAGATACGTTGCTTACCAGTAATTTAACATAAAAAGTAAATAATAATACACCCACCTTTTTTTTGTTAACGGGGGAATCCTTCAAAAGACACCTAGAATTTTGGGGAAAAGGCCAGGTTGTGTGGGTTTTTATCTCACTAAAACCAACCCCGTGATCACCATCAGCACGCAGACGGGGTTCCGTGACCTCTCAAAAGACCACCCCGAAACCCCCTCTATGCAACGCCTGCAGCACGTGATCATTGTCCCTCCGTCTTTGCTGGAGTCACTTGGGGGGGAACAGAGTCCCCAATCCGACCGCCCATGACCCCGAAATCCCGCCTACCTATAGTGCAGGCGGGGTATCGGCGTTTTAAGCGTCGAGGCTGATATTTTAACGGTTCGCAAATACGATGCTTACCAGTAATATACACTAATATTATAAAAGTTGCATGGTGTAACCTCTGGATCTACTGTACCGATTTAGATGAAATTTGGCATGGAGATAGTTTGAGAACCTGGGAAAGATATAGGATAGTATATTTGTATTCCCTTGGGATGATACAACACTTTCACGGCGGATGAAGCCGCGGGCAGAAGCCGTTCTCCACCCTCCCCCCTACCCCCTACAAACTCACCCCCTACCCCTCACAAACTGAGAGGTAAAATTTGTGAGGTTGTAGGTGTAATCTCTTATTATTGTAATATAGCTAACCCCTGCACGACTCATCTGTTGGGTCACCGGTCACGTTATCGGGTCATGATGTTTTGAAACAAATTCATAATGTTTTATTTTTGAACGATACACAGATTCTAGGTAATAATATAGTTGTATGCTATCTAAATATGGATTTTCCCGCCTGCAATATTTCCAACTCATAATATCACTACTATTATAAATAAATTGAGATTTATACTTATTTGTGCTAATAAAATATTATGAGAGTTATTTACTTACGTACTGATTTAAATAGTAACGATTGAGATTGTGAAAATTAGTTTAGAGAATTGATTTTTGACACAACAGAGGATAACCGTGGTCGTATGCTACTTTGCAGAATGTATTGTTTTGTTACGGCATACGACCACGGTTATCCTCTGAACAACACCACTGTAAATATTTCAGATGAGAATATTTTCTTGTTTAATACTTTCTAGAGCGTGATTTTTCAGTAGTCGGATTTTAATTTTTGAACTTATTTTTTTATTCTGATACAGCCCGCTCTTAATCTCGATCACGTAGACTAATATAACCGATGCATGACTTTTACGACGGAACTCACTAGACAGAAGATGCTTGTTCACTCTTTCTTTGAAGGAGGATGGGTTATAACAGGAATGGCGAACTCAATGGCACCCGTGCCAAATTAACAATAGTTAACTTCAGTTCAGTTTGAAGTACCGAGTACGAGTAAGTAACGTAAGAGCCTAGTATTTACAAGATATTTAGCATCTAATTTGCAGCAGCAGAAATCAAGATTCTTTGATGGCACGATCACCAATAAAGGTTCGTCATCCCTGGGTTGGGCACTCCCTCCACCTTCCCAAGGCCCGACCAACTTTTGTTATACGGGCCGAACCGGCCGAATCGTGGCGCGGCTGCGGATATAGCACCTTTGGCAATCTTATATTTACGGTCCGCAAGCGCTTCTTGATCCCTTACAAATTAACCACGTGTGTCCCTTCACTTCAACCTTCTCCCAAAATTGGGCTGGTGAACGTTCACTACAAAGATGTGGATATTTCGACGTCGGCTTCGCCGTCGTCCCCTCCGTGCGTCCCTATAGTTTTTGTTGCACGTTACTCCTCCTGACGCTCCAATGCGCTCCGAGTGGCATACCAGTCATGCGCGAAATTCCGTAGCCTCGCAAAGTTCGCCGGTGAGCTAACGAGTTCCTGGTAATAAACTGCGCCGACCTCCATGCAGCTGATCCTGTCCATCATATTGCACCTAGCTTCTTCATACAGGGGGCAGACCCAAAGCGCGTGGGTCTGCCCCCGGTATGGGCGCAAGTCTTCCTCTTCCATACCGCAATAGCACATACTATCCTCACATAACTTCATATCGTGCAACCTTTTTCTGAAACACCCATGTCCCGTGAGAATCTGGGCGAGCTGATAATCAGGAACGACCCAGGTGTACTTGAACCGGGCAAAAGCGGTACAGTTCCCGTCCTCTCCCCTCATTAATCCATCTTTCCTGCCATGTATCCATCGTCTCATTCCAAAAGTGTTTATCCTCTCTAACTAAAACAAATTGTCAACAGATCGATGACGACTCGATGTGCAAAGGCCACGAGTTCGGCCACGAGACGAACCAGTTCTGCTTGGAGAACATCGACGTGTCAAACTTCCTGAACCTACACTCGCTGGGCAACCACGAGGACTTCTGTCTGGCGTATGTGTTCACCTACAGAGACTTCACAGGAGGCACGCTTGGTAAGTAACCTTTTTATGGAATTGTCCACTACTGTTTAACGAGCAGGTCACCGTGTGTTTTTAGTCAGTTAGAGCCTGACAGACTACTCCACTCACCCCGGTGTGAAGTGGAGGACATCCAAGAATATCTTCACACGTTAAAAATAGTTAAGTCATCTGATAACATGTAGTCACCACTGATGCTTATGGACTTTCTGTATACTAACCACGGGGTCACAGCGCTAAAAAACAAAATTTGTACAAATAAATATCACTAGATGGCGTGATATGCACCGATTTCTTATTGAATTGTGTGTAAAATAACATTTTCTAGAAATGAATATAAACATTGCATGTTTATTTATTTATTTATTTGTTCTTGTTTAATTAACTCTCCTAAGCACAATGTTATGAGGCTCTTAATTCACATCTCAAAGATTATTTGAACGGATCATTTAAAATAGATGGCGCGGTTTAAAATTTTTGAGGCATTCCACTCGATTGTTTAAATTTGTATTGTAACACATTTTCGTGCAAAAAAAATACTATAAAACAAATCGTCAATGTATTCGTGGAAAAAAATATTCACGAACGAGTAAACCCTGTTTCATGCAAGTCGTTGCTAACACCATCTATTTATCGCCGTGGAACGGAACCGAACGCGATCGATGTACAAAAAATAATCAGTTTAATCAGACGAAAAACGCAAGTTACGCCGGCACGGTTTCTTTGTATGGGATGAGGCATCTGTATGCTAGTATTATATTATCTGTGATACTTACTAACTATACACTTATTAGAACTCGATTTGGAATAATTTAGAAGTTGCACGTTCCAGTAACTTCAGTATAAACACTGATAAAAATTGGTGGAAGTATGTAACAGTCTTATTTAGGCTCTTGTAGCTTACAAAAGTGGTATAGCTACAAGCTAGCTTGTGCTTCTTCTCTGAATTCATGTAATTACTGGCATGCATGTGAAAATGAGCAGTGGTGGCCCAGTGGTACCGGCCTCCACTTACAAGTTTTAAGTCGTGGGTTCGAACCCAGGCAGGCGTATTTTGTGTAAACTATTTCATCACCACTGCTCTCAAAACGGTGAAGTAAAACATCGTGACATCCACCAACCCGCACTGGGCCCGCGTGGTGGATTACGGCCCATTTCCTCTCACAGCCTGTATCCTTTTTTTTTTCTGGGTAACAAATCATCAAGTGACTTCTCCCGCTCTGGGTGAAGCGGAAGGGCGTGTCAGACTTTAACTGACTAAAACCCACCCGTGTTCCTTCAGTTGCTTGTGCCAGGGCCGCGGTAACTCTCTTTCAAATTTATCCGCGACCCAGACAGGCATCAGCCACCTCGTTGAGGCGCGGGTGGAACACTACGCGCCGTCGACTCGGGCCTGGTCCTTATCAGACGGCGAGCTACCCATTACTCGCCGTCCGCCATCCCGCGCCTACGGTGGCCGGGAATCGGCTTGCGACTCCCGACGCCCAGGGCGTCTCCTGCGGTGGCTAGGGCTACAGCCTGTATCCTAGCAGTGGAAACATTAAAAGGGTGATGATGATGATGATGTGAAAATTCTCAAATAAAATATAGTTACGAATGATTTTACAAAAATCAATGTGTAGACAAAACTCGACCGGTAACGTTGTTTGCGGTGACAATCAATCAATTGTGTATCATTAAAGATGACATTATCATATATTTTTTTCTTATAGGCCTAGCCTGGGTAGCCTCTGCAAGTGGTGCTTCGGGCGGTATCTGCGAGAAGTACAAGACATATACGGAGACCATCGGCGGCATGTACCAGAGTACCAAGCGGTCCCTCAACACCGGCATCATCACGTTCGTCAACTACAACAGTCGAGTGCCACCTAAAGTCAGTCAGTTGACCTTAGCGCACGAAATCGGACATAACTTTGGATCGCCGGTAAGTTTCAATAACTTGTAGCGACATCTATGGCGCCCAATACGAACTAAATCACAAAATCCTGCATCGCGTGAGCAGAGTTCCCGGCGCGATTTGAATACTTACAACAGTCCTACAACAACCGTTCAACAGTTACCCGGACCAGACACGTCTGGTCGCAGGATCCTCCCTTTTCAACGGAGGTTGAAAGAAAGAAAAAATATATACACGAGAAATAAGCAAAAAAATAGACAAAAATAAAACCCCGTGCGAGACCAAAAAGGCAAAGGTCTCAGCATGTGCAGCGATGTCCAAAAAGGAAATAACGCTGCACTGATATTGCCAACGTTGCGGGACTTTACATCCTGTTCCGCATACTGGTGACCCTCGACTAGATCCATTTGCACCAAAAATCATTAAATACGTTCAGCATGTTTGAAACATCATTCCGTTATTATTTTCTTCAAAGAATCTGCAGAAAGAGCATGGTGTTTTAAAAGCTTTCAGCGCTAAACTCATGTAAAGCCTATTATTTATTCTGTGGCATAAAGCATTGTTCCAAAGGAAAGAATTATCCCCAGAGCCTTAAGGTCTCAAACTGAATAATAGCGGAAACCGACTCTACTTCCCGCCACAGCGTGGCAGTGAAGGCAGCCTAAGGGATGTAGGTGACAAAATCTCCACTCTGCGTTAAGATTTGGGTCGACACAAGATAACCCACAATGACTGTCTTGGGACAAAGATAAAAGACAAAGTTCCAGGAATTAAAGGCACGAGACGTTCTTGGACCCAAACCCTACTCTGCAGGGTCGGCCTTAACTGCTACGGCGGGCGACAGATATTTGTGACGCCCTTGTTCCATCCCATACATTCCAAAAAGGCAATGTATGTAACGAAGTGATGATAAACGAGAAATGCAAATCTCTGCTTTATTATTATCTATGCTTTACTAAGAAATACTTTACAAACTTTATTGTTACGACTAACTGTTTGTAAGCGTTTTGAGTTGTTGAGACTCTGCAAAAGCGTAGCCCTGGGCGATTGCACTGCTCTCCACCCCTGCTACTCTTCATAGAAGATTTCAATTATTATTCTCAACAAAATTTCTCCAACCCACAGCACGACTACCCATCTGACTGCCGACCAGGCGGCCAACAAGGCAACTTCATAATGTTCGCATCAGCGACCTCTGGCGACCGGCCGAACAACAGCCGGTTCTCCACCTGCAGTGTTGGCAACATCAGTGCGGTGCTCGACGCCGTGCGAGACGGACGCAAGCGCAACTGTCTCAACGCTAGCAAGGGTGCCTTCTGCGGGAACAAGATCGTGGAGTTTGGAGAGGAATGTGATTGTGGTAAGTCTTTGTTATTTTATGAGGTACTTGATGATTTTGAACTCTTGGCTAATTAATTACAGCCGCACAGATCGATCGTCGGAGTTAAGAAACACTTGCCGCTGTCGGTCCGTGGATGGGTGACCATTTCGAACATTCCAATACTTCTCCGTGCCTCGTTAAGCCGTTGGTCCCTGTTGTCATTAGAAGATCTTTAGCAGTCGTTACGGGTAGTCAGGATCCCGAAATCTGACTCCAGTCTTGCCAAGGGGTATCGTGTTACACAGTTACTGGGTGTGGAGGCCAGATAGGCAGTCGTTCCATGTAAAATACTGGTATCTAGCTGAATCCGGTTAGACTGGTAGCCGGCCCCAGCCCCAGGAAAGTTGGAAAATGCTAGGCAGATTGATTGGTGAGGTATTTGTTTACGGCAGTAAGTTATAGTATAGTATATTTAAAACTGGCCGGTACTTTGGTTTTTATCTACAAAGGCGAATGGCAGGCTTGTATGGGCATTTCGAATCGCTAATAAAATTTCGTGTTTAGGGATATTTTTTTTTTAATTTGTAGTTACTATGATAGATAATCCATTTTTAAATTCTTAGATTTTTAGAACTTGGGACGTAAAAGTTATAACCTGTTTTATTTTTTAAGGTTATGTACTAGTGTACTACTGTAGATTGTTACATATAGGCAAATGTTACATAATGTATAAAGTAAATGTTCTAAATTGTTTGTTGCTACCTTTATAGTGTTTTACTTACCATTAGGTAGGTAGATTGAGATGAGGATCGTACCTACTCAGTGCATTAGAAGATATCACTCAGTACATTTTATGTCCAGCAGCGGATTGCAACAGTTTTATAATGATGAGTTTGATTATATTTAATGTTATTTCTATATAAATAATTATCATTTAAATATTTGTGTTATTTTACTTAGGGCAACTTCTAAAAACATAACTGCGTTAAGTGTGCGATTTTATTACGTTTTATTATAAAAATCTTTTTAGTGATGTTATTAATTAATCCGAAGTTTTAAAAATAGTAAACTAACATGAAAATAAATGGCTTACATGTCTTATTGTACAAATTCTATAACCGAAAAAAAAAAGTATGCGGTACAAAATCTGCCATTCACCTTTATGAAAATCGCATTTTGTCTTCCCATGCAATCGCAAAGAGACATGAGATGCCGTCAACTTAGTGGTAATTGGAGAATCTTTCGATAGATTAATAAAATAGCATGCTATTCATTCGTAAAACGTGGAGTAATAACCATCGGGGCAACTATACCCCTGGGGCAACTATACTGGACGTCATGGGACTGAACAAAACTTGGTAAAATATGGGATTATAGAATATAGACCAATCCGATACAAAATGTTTGCAGTGCTCTTGTTTTGAATATGTCCGTTTTGCTAGAGTGTTTCAATTTTTCTTTCAAAGCAGAATAAGATTGGTATCTTTTTTACCACGCAGGTTACGATGAAAACGAGTGCAAGGATCGCTGTTGTTACCCACGACAGCTCAGCTCCTATGAACGAGAGAAGAACCACACCGCTAAAGGATGCGCCAGGAAGGCCAATACACAATGCAGGTGCGTGACTGAGCATTTTCACGTATATCTTATATATTAATATTATCAATACCCTATGTACTATCCAAGTTTATACTCGTTCCGATTTCATGAAAAATCATGACAAATGAGGGTTATAATACAAATTTGCTTGGAGGAATGTGCAAAATGGGCGCAGCATCGCAGTCACGACACTTGGTGTGAGAGTTTTGTCGCTTCAGGCCGCGGTTCAATCCATGGTCAGAAGCAAGAACCACTGGCGTCGCATCTTTTTGAAAGGAGATGATGCTGCAAAGGACTCTCCCTAGAGTGCATACTTCTCAGTCCGCCTGCGTTTACTACGTAGTCGGATGTCGAAGGGCGCTTAACAATCTCTGGCCATAGAGGGGCCTGAGCAATGATATTCTAGTAAACAGATATGTTATGAGCGCGCGCTTTGGGAAGACTCGAATACGTCCTAATTGGGACGTATAGTCTTTAGTCTATGTCACGCATGGCGGAGAGCGATACGCTTTGTTGAAACAAAAACAAAATTAAAAAAATGCCATCGTGTGTATTTAGAAAATGTACCAATTATGACACCAAAGTACATAAAACAGACAGGATCTCATACCATATGTAAGTACGCAATACACCTCAACTTACTAATTTATTTCATTTTTTTCCTAATATTCTGATATTTGGTGGTTAGAAAAAGAAAAAAACATTGGTGGTTAGAATAATGTTTATTTACATTCACACGCAAGTGACAAACACTAGCTGTCTCTTTTTGTCTTGTTGGTTTTATCAAGCCATCCCTTTCGAATTGTAGAATGAAAAGTGTGTATGTGTGCTATCGCTGCTGTGCGGAACACAGCACCACTTGCATCACTTTTTTGGTTGTTTTGTGAGTGTATAACGTATCTGTTTACTAGAATATCATTGGGCCTGAGTATATTCAAACTTGCGACTGAGTCATCCCTCGATAAGTCGGGCCCCTAGAGGTGGCACACAGTTGTTCCAAGCTCGCCTTAATGAAAGGATCGCGATCACTAGATCGGCAGCATTAAATGTCTCATCTCGCTAGGCATGGGGGATCCATACCAGTCGGGGTTGCGCTATTATTTAATTGTATTAATAATATTAAGTTTATTTTTTCATAAATAGTGTTACAATATTAAGATGTGATATTGGATAGGTACTGCACTAAAATACCTTGTGTCGCAGGATCCAGTCACTCTCGATAAATATGGTTGTTTGTTAAATTTTGATATCAATTGCAACAGTTGCATTCAATAAATAATACTAAAAGGTAACTAAAGGTGTTAAAGGTATATGTTAATACTAAATCTCTTGTAGGTTTTCTGTTTCATTATAGATAAGTCCTAGTAACCAATCCTAGACTTGTTTTTTTTTCATCTAAACTTGGTGATGTGTATACTAATATCGTTCCACCCTTCCAGCCCCTCACAAGGCCCGTGCTGCCACGCGGGCACGTGCCAGTTCGTGCCGCCCGCACGCAACCAGACGTGTCGCGAGGCGTCCGAGTGCAGCCACGCCTCCTTCTGCTCTGGGGACTCCGCCGACTGTCCCGAACCCAGGGCTATGCCTAACCATACCAAGTGTAATAATGGTAAGTTTACTTTTTTATATTATTGATTTATGCTCGCGTGAGACTACTATTTTGTCTGATGGTAAGCGATAATGTGATCGGTAGTGAAGCACGTTTGCCTAGAAAACGTGTACGTCTATGTTGGTATTCAGTAAAAAAAAAAAAAAATCTTCACTACCTATAGTTGACTGGCAGAGCTAGAGAATGCCTAAAGCATTAAGTCCGCCATTGTACCTTTGTGCATGTAATCTCCTTTTTGGATCTGGGCGTCTTGTGTATGTGAGTTTATATGTTTGTAAACGCACCCACGATACAGGAATAAATTCCTAGTGTGGGGCAACGTTTTTTTTTTAGATTAAAAAAAATATTTATATGATTTCATGACTTAAATGTAACTGTAGCTACTTTAGGGCATTACTGTAGGGGAGACAAACAGGCGTCATAATATGTGTGTGTGTATTACACTGGTATGTGGAACAGAGTCCAACCAAGGGCTAGCTATGTATTCTTAAAAATATCAGATGGTGCCGTTTCCAGTATTTCTTATCAAGCTCTTGATTCCAATAGCCTAAAAGAAACCCCCCTCAGTTTTTGAGCAGGTGCCCCTTTCGCAAGTTTGTAAACAATAATGATTACTAATATAACTAACAACACTAACTAATAATAATACTTCTCCCAATAGGAACCCAACTCTGCCAGAAAGGTGAATGCAGCGGCTCGATCTGCCTAGCCTGGAACATGACGGAGTGCTTCCTATCGTCGGCTCCCCGGTCTCTCGGGGACGGAGTGTCGGCGGTGGTGGACCGGCGCGCGCTGTGCCAGCTGGCGTGCCAGACCGGGCCGCGCCAGGACTCGTGCCAGAGCACGGCCGACTTCGCGCACCGGGTCGGCTTGCCAGCCGGCGGGATCAGTTTGCGACCCGGATCGCCTTGTGATAACTTCCAGGTATGCAGAACTCATTAATGTTTGTGACCATGTTATGCACCAAATTGTCATGTAATAGAGCCAGATGGAGATATTATGAGGCAAGCTATGACTACACTAGGCGGTATATTTTAGCTTCTAATTTTAAGGGCGCACAATTGGCGCATTGGTTGAGCGATTGACTGCTGCGCTGCGTGTCGCGGGTTCGATTGCCGCACGGAACAAATACTTGTATGACCTACCGATAGTTGTGCCGGCTCTGTGTGTTGTGTATGTGAGTTTATATGTTTGTAAATGCACCCGCGATACAGGAAGAAATTCCTAGTGTGGGGCAAAATTTATTTAAATTATAAATTAAATTATAAATAATTGGTTCATCAAGTGCGTACCTCTCTCTCTATGGCACCTCTT
Source organism: Orthosia cruda (assembly GCA_964057195.1). Lineage (NCBI taxonomy): Eukaryota > Metazoa > Arthropoda > Insecta > Lepidoptera > Noctuidae > Orthosia > Orthosia cruda. The sequence continues at coordinate 14,042,161 of OZ059830.1, read as the reverse complement.
TGCATGAGAATATTCTTTATAATATCAATTAATAGTGAGAAAGATTCGGCTAATGTATAAGGTTTACACTATGACCACGACCGCTCAGTCTAGCGACAATTATAAGAGACTTGTTGAACTTGATTTTAATTACATTTTTACGTTTCCTTAAAGTGCAATCCCTGCTTGAGTGAACGACTGATAAATTTACAATAGCCACAGCAGAATGTAATTGAAAAGCATTTTGATGACTATATACATTATACTTACAAAAATGACTAACTCTCTGGAGTTAAAGTTTCAAATTTAAACCGTTAGGATGAGGAAATAAATGAGGCGTAGCTCAGCAGTGTGACACAAAGTAGACTAACAAAGAAAAGACCCCTAATGGTAATGAAATGAAATTATTTAATAAAAAATATTTTTTTAACAAGCTTTTTTCGTATTCTTCTCAGCAAACTCTTTCATTTGATAACCATATCATGGCAGTGCACAAAAAATAACTGGTACGCCATCTTGGGATTTCCGCCATATTGGATTTAGAATGACGTCACTTAGCTAACCATGCATTGTCATCTAAAATAAACGTGTATGCAAATTTTTTTCTTAATCTTTGGACAAAGTAACTGCTTTAAAATTCAGATGCAAGATTTGACCCGAACATACAAACATACATACATCATACATACATACATTGCAAGTTAAGTAAAAGCTTGTAAATAAAACAATAATTTGCTGTAGTTATAATATTTATAACTTTACATTGCGTGGAAACTAGTAGTGTTCAAAGTAGCTATATGACAATAACTTGCTTAATGCTTTATGCTTTATATTTTAAGCGCGTTATTTTACACGATTTATTATAACGCGCTTTTTTATTAACGCACGGGCGCGGGGCGGACACGAATAAAGCAAGCGCGGTGACTGTTAACTCGCAGCTGTTAGCGTTGGACTCGTTGGACAGACAGCATGCTTAAAATATTACATCGCTTTTATGAATATACTAGCACTCTGCCCGCGACTTCGTTCGCGTGATTTCGTTTATGCTATAAATGATATTCTTATATGCAGTTAGTGAAGGAAACCAAAAATTAGCTATTATTAAAACAATAAAAAATGGGTATCGTAGATATACAGGGTTTATTGGATTGGGACGATTCGTTATTTGACTTAAAGAATAATAAATTTTAGGTTACCGCCACAAAGTAAAATCCTCCCCTAAAAACTTATCAACCCCTTTTTGCCCCGTTGGGGGTTTTGAAAAACCTAAATATGCTATTCACTCTTTTCTTATCTTTTTTATTTATCGTTTATGTTAGTCAGATAGCGCAGTGAGATTCCTCAAAAAAAAACTTTGAAACCCCTAACCCTATCTGGGAGAAAGTTTTAAAAATGTTTTATGTAAATTTTGAGTATCAACCCCAAGGAATTTGATTTTACATACAAACGAATTTTTACCCTTTTCAGCTCCTTAAAGGTTGAATGGCCGCAAAATTACGCCTTAGTGCTCCCCTAGAACCCCACGTCAAAAACGAAACCCTGTCCAGTAAGATTCTTAGCTTGAGTTAGTTTCGAAAAACTTATAATGACAACCCTTATTGTATCCTTATGTTGGTATTTGCGCCAAGTTTTAAATTTATTTTTTTGAAGAAATAAGATTCTTTAAAAAAACTTTAACACCCCCGTAACCGTATTTTGGGAGTAGATAAGTAAAACTAATAATGACAACCTTTATTGTTTATTGAGGTTGGTATTTATGTCATGTTTATTTACCCAAGAAATCAGATTCTTCCATACAAACTTCAACACCCCCTAAATCATCATTTGGGCATAGTTTCGAAAAAATAATAAAGACAACCTTTATTGTTTACTTAGGATGGTATTTATGTCAACTTTCAAATGTATTAACCCAATAAATAAGATTCTTCAAAAACACTGTAATACCCCCTAAATCGTCTTTTGAGGGTAATTGCAAAAAACTAATAACGAAACCTTTATTGTTTACTGAGGTTGGTGTTTATGTCAAGTTTCATGCTTATTAACCGAAGATATAAGATTCTGCAAAACAATTAACATCCCCTAAATCATCTTTTGGGGTAGTTTCGAAAAACTAAAAATGAAAGCCTTTATTGTTTATGTCAAGTTTCATGTTTATTAACTGAAGTAGTAAGATTCTTCAAAAAAATAACATCCCCTAAATCATCTTTTGGGGGTAGTTTCGAAAACTAACAATGAAATTCTTTATTGTTTATTTAGTTTGGTATTTATGTCAAGTTTCATGTTTATTGACCCAAGAAATCAGATTTTTTCATACAAACTTCAACACCCCATAAATCGACTTTGGGGGTAGTTTCAAATGACTAATAATGATAACCTTTATTGTTTATTGAGGTTAGTATTTATGTCAAGTTTCATGCTAATTAACCCAAGATATAAGATTCTTTAAAAAAAATAACATCCCTAAATCATGCTTTGGGGGTAGTTTCGAAAACTAACAATGAAATTCTTTATTGTTTATTTAGTTTGGTATTTATGTCAAGTTTCATGTTTATTAACCCAAGAAATCAGATTTTTTCATACAAACTTCAACACCCCCTAAATCATTATTTGGGGGTTGTTTCAACCTCTATTATTTATTGAGGTTGGTGTTTATGTCAAGTTTCATGCTAATTAACCCAAGATATAAGATTCTTCAAAAAAAATAACATCCCCTAAATCATGCTTTGGGGGTAGTTTCGAAAACTAATAATGAAATTCTTTATTGTTTATTTAGTTTGGTATTTATGTCAAGTTTCATGTTTATTGACCCAAGAAATCAGATTTTTCCATACAAACTTCAACACCCCCTAAATCATTATTTGGGGGTAGTTTCGAAATACTAATAATGTCAATCTTTATCATTTACAAATAATAATATTTTAACTAAGTTTCAAGAATTTTGGCCGAAGGAATTAGATTTTTCATACAAACTTTCAACCCCCTTTTTACCCCCTTAGGGGTGGAATTTCCAAAAATCCTTTCTTAGTGCACACTTACGTCACTTGAGGAACCATTCTGCCAAATTTCATGCTTCTAGGCGTAGCAGTTTTGGCTGTGCGTTGATTGATCAGTCAGTCAGTCAGTCAGTGAGTCAGTCAGTCACCTTTCGCTTTTATATATATAGATTACGTTAAAATGGAGCAGTAAAAATAAACAATGAACTTTCCTTCATACTTTCAGTTCTACTTCACTAATTTAAGTTCCATATTGGTAAATCACTATTTCTTTTAGACATTTTCGTCTGCTATACACACAAAAAAACAAAAGATTAAACAACAACACAATCTTTCAATCAATCGTCCTTATCCTTACTTACACAATATTATACTTGTCAATATTACGTATCCTATCACTGTTTACAATAAAAAGCACGAAGCAAAATAGCGTAGGTATATTACGTGAGCCGCGCGGGATCTACAATTACGCGCGCGACCGATAACAATCGCTACCATGCAACGACTGGCCGCCGCGCCCGCCCGGCGCCTTCAGGCTTATTGCTTTATTTACGTTATTGCGTTGCGCGCAATACTGCGTTATAACGAATTAAGCAAATAGCGCATAGCGCCAAGTGACTTCCACGATAGCGTTTGCTTTATGCTATTTATAATAAGCACGCTTTTTTAAGTTGCTTTACGTTATATTGACCACCACTAGTGGAAACAGCATATGTTGTTATTTACAGTCAGTCAACTAACCCACAATTCCTCACCTTCCAGGGTTACTGCGACGTCTTCCTTAAGTGCCGAGCAGTGGACGCCGAGGGTCCTCTAGCGCGCCTCAAGAACCTGCTGCTGAACCGCGCCACCCTGCAGACGGTGCAGGCGTGGGTCATAGAGCAGTGGTGGGTGGTGCTGCTGGCGGGCGTGGGGCTCATCGTGTGCATGGGCGCCTTCGTCAAGTGCTGCGCCGTGCACACGCCCTCCTCCAACCCCAAGAGACCGCCGGCTAGGTACGTGTAGGTTTAATCGTTTTGTTTTGTTCACTGGTGCTGTGGTGCTGTGGTGCTGTGGTGGTGGGGTCTGTCTTCAAACTTTGATGGGTGATTGTGATATGATTCATCATTGGCTGATCCTTCTAGGGGCTGACGTTGCGAACATTTTTTCTGCTCAATTTCGTTTCCACGCTTTCTATGAGAAAACAATTTTTTTTTGCTTTAACGATGGGTTGGTGTAAATATTGTATCTAAGATATACTACATATTGAAATATAATCTAGGTAAAAAAAAAATATTACCGTTGAGATCAATACGTCGAAATTGCCAATCGCCCAACCTGTTTTAGGACTGGTTCGGTGCGTTTTCGTTTTTGTACTGAAACGAATCAGTCAGCTAGGAAGGCGCATGATTCATGTCGGTACAGATTCTTTACCGAGTGCATACAGTTATACACGTACAGCACATCTGTACAGAAACGAAAACGCACTGATCTGGTGGGGAAGGCGCCTAATTAAGTGTGTTAATTGCGATTTTTCAGCTTGAAGTCTAAATGCACTGTCTGCTTATTTAGGGTTTTAGGGCAATGTCGTTATCCAATGATCCCAATGACGTTATCAGTACATTTGAATCAGAAATTCACCGATACTTGAGTTGATTTAAGGTTCAACTAGTCGACGGCACGAACTATTTTGTGCGCGAGGTTAATATGCATGCCATTTCATCCGACAACACGTGCGAATGAGATAGATGCTGTGATCAGCGGTAAAAAGTTAGTTCGCGTACGAATTAGCACTTTTCTAAGTTTGTATCGAAATGGATGATGATTTAGGACGAAAACGAGCGCGCGAAATTTTATAAATAGACCTTTAGCAGTTTAGGTATCATGAAAAAACTACTGAATGTATAAATAATAAATTTATTTTCATTGGTGAATTACTAATCTATCCCTGTATGGAGACCGTTTTGCAATTTTCCTTCTTCTTATGCTTTTTATTTCTGCCCAAAGATGCGTTAAAATTAGTTTTGAAATATGGAACTTTTGACGCTCATAACTTTCAAATATTTTATTTTTTAACTTTTTTGTTGCCATACAGGGCTAGATAATGATGAGACAAATTGATATATATTTTTATTTTGAACGTAAATCGTTAAACAGTGGAGTAATCGCTAGACTACGTTTGTATGGAAGAATGATTGACTAGTGTAACCTTACAAATTGTAAGTATAGTAAAGTAATAACACATGTCTGTACAGGCGGCTCTCCGAGACGCTCCGTCGTCCGATGAACACGCTGCGGCGCATGCGGCACGGCGGCGGCGCGGCCGTGCGCTCGCCTGCGCGTGCGGCGCCGCGGCCGGGACACCGGCGCGCGCGCACGCACAAGGGGTACGCGCCGCCGCTCACGTACGCGCACAGGGACCTGGGTACGTACTATTCTTTTTCAATACAGTTGTTAAACATGGCGTACTTTCAGAGGCTATAATTATGATTCGAAAATTAAATCTTTCGCATAGGCATCTTTCTATTACGCGGTCGTGACTTTTGTTTACGAGCTCGATCATTAGTTTTGCAGTTAAGTTTTAAATGCTTTAGTCAATTTAAAAAAGTTTAGTAGCAAGGAGTTTTCATACTTAAAATAAAATGGGATTTTATTCGAGGACAAAATGAATGAGTCCGTACGTCTTAGCATAAAATTCTCAAAAGTTTATTAAATGGTTGTTTAATATATTGAATTAACATTTTTAATTTCATTATTTTCACATAAACATTTGTCAAAAATCGAATAGGCTGTTTTCGTTGTAAAATTGGTTTCTCTAACTCTATCTCTAACTCTGTCTCTATCTCTAACTCTATCTCTAACTCTGTCTCTATCTCTATCTCTAACTCTGTCTCTAACTCTATCTCTAACTCTATCTCTATCTCTATCTCTAACTCTGTCTCTAACTCTATCTCTAACTCTATCTCTATCTCTATCTCGATCTCTAACTCTATCTCTATCTATAACTCTATCCCTAACTCTATCTCTAACTCTATCTCCGACTCTATCTCTATCTCGATCTCTATCTCGATCTCTAACTCTATCTCTATTTCGATCTCTATCTCGATCTCTAACTCTATCTCTAACTGTTCTCTATCTCTAACTCTGTTCTCTGCTCCACTGTTTTCAGTATAAAATAAAATAAGCTTTTTAGAGGAGGAATGGTATAATTTTTTTATTTTTGTGTGATAAATTATATCTTTTTTTTAATATGAGTTCAAGTACAAGTGATGAAATGAAATTAACTCCACCCGATATTTTATCTGAGGCAAACACTGCGCAAGATGAAATTTTGCCTCCCTAATCTCGAGAAAGATATATGGCGACTTACGTTAATTTTATTTTATGGAAAAATAAAATTTAATTCTTTGACTTGTTTTTACTATTTCCCACAACTGTATTGAAAAACGTCGTGTGATACACGGGTGTGTAGGTTATTGCAAACTCGTGTCATTAAAAACCCTCGCCTTCGGCTCGGGCTATTTCAATTTATTATATTTATTTTATTATGTACTATTTTATTTTATAATGTACTATTTCAATACAGTTGTTAAACATGGCGCACTTTCAGAGGCTATAATTATGATTCGAAAATTAAATCTTTTGCATAGGCATCTTTCTGTTACGCGGTCGTGACTTTTGTTTACGAGCTCGATCATTAGTTTTGCAGTTTAGTTTTAAACTAAGTCAATTTAAAAAAGTTTAGTAGCAAGGAGTTTTCATACATAGAATAAAATTGGATAGATTTTATACGAGAAAAAATGAATGATTCCGTACGTTTTAGCATTGAATTCTCGAAAGTCTTTTAAATGGTTGTTTAATATGTTTAATTACCAGTTTTAATTTAATTATTTTTCCATCAACATTTGTCAAAAATCGAATAGGCTGTATAGGCTGTTTTCGTTGTAAAAAAAAAAGTCAAGTTCCAAAACGCGCCATATTCTGTAATTTTTTTTTTGTGATAAATTGATTCTTTTTTTTAATATGAGTTCAAGTACAGTTGATGAAATGGAATTAACTACACCCGATATTTTATCTGAGGCGAAAACTGCGCAAGATGAAATTTTGCCTCCAAAATCTCGAGAAAGATATATGGCGACTTACGATAATTTTATTTTATGCTAAAATAAAACTTAATTCTTTGACTTGTTTTTACTATTTCCCACAACTGTATTGAAAAACGTCGTGTGATACACGGGTGTGTAGGTTATTGCAAACGAGCTGTCATTAACAAGCCCAAGCCGATTACTATTGTGTTTGAGGTCAACACAATGTGTCTTCTTCTTCCATTATATATTTTTAATACAAGGTTTCCAATTTATGACATTTCTACATTTAATAAAGTTATTTTTCACTTTGTAGTTTAATTTGGAAGTCGGTGGTAGTTTTTGTAAAAGTTAATTTTTTATTTTTCACCTTTTAGTTCTACTTACCTAATAGGCAAGTTGTTTAGTAAATTACATATAACCCAGAATATATTACCCGAATATCATGCAACTTGAACATTACCGATGAAATGAGAGATCTGCATACCCCTTAAGAGCGTACCTACTGGCGTGATGTTATGTTATGAAATGGTATAAACAACAAACAGACATGCGATTGCAGCAATCCCGAGAGATTTTCTGTTATTTATTAAAGATTTCAGTTGTATTGTATATCCTCGAATTTCTTCATCAGATCTTCACCAAATTAAAATGGAACCAATTTAGGAACATACTCTTTCAAACAAAAAAAGAATTTTCGAAATCGATTCACAATTGACGGAGATATCGATGAACATACATAAAAAAAACATACAATGACATACTGTCGAACATAGAACCTCCTCCTTTTTGGGAAGTCGGTTAAAAACAAATATCAACGTTACTGTAGTATAAATAAAGTTCTTTTAGGATAGACTATTGAAAGTCAAAATTGTGATTTTCTAGACCAAAATGAATTTTACGAGTGGGGAAGAAGTTATTTATCTAAATTCATGTATTTGTTCACATGTTTGTAAACTAAAAAGTAAATGCAAGATGACTGTTCCTCAAACTGAGATTCAACCAGATTAAGTTGATATTAATCTCTTTAAAACGTGTTTCTACATCAATTGATGATTTGTGGGTTCATATTTGTAAATGATGAATCATTGAAAACACCAACCGCTTATATACTACTTATATTATAAAGAGAAAAGATTTGTATTTTTGTATATAACAAATAAACTTAAAAACTACTGGACCGATTTCAAAAATTCTTTCACCACTGGGCAGCTACACTATCCCGAGGTAACACAGGCTAATTTGTATCCCTGTATTCCCACGGGAACGAGAACTACACGGGTGAAACCGCGAGGCGTCCGCTAGTATACTATACTTTTTTTGTCAGCAAAATACTGAATTCTTGAGAGATAATCCAACCAATAATTTGTTAACAGCACCGGCCACAGCGCCTGCAGGCCCGAGCGGTCGTCGCGGCGAGCCTTACGCGAACGCGTACCCGCAGTCGTACGAGATGCGCCCCCCGCAGAAGGTCTGACAGTACGAGTACTGCGGCGCGCCCACCGCCCCGGGCGCGGGGACAGGGGACGCGGCCCTCGAGCTGGTGGCGCTGGCGCCCGGCGTGCCACTGCTGCTGGGCTACGTGTACCGCGCGGAGCCGCCCCGCCCCGACCACAAGACGGTGACGGTGGCCTCGCAGACCACCATCACGCTGCACTCGCCCGAGTCGCTCACCGTCACCAACCCGCAGCGCCCACAAGCTGACATATAGGCCAGACTAAGTTACACGCGCACACAGACAGGCTACAGTGCGAGCCCCCAACCCGCATGTACTTGTACGGTTCAAGTCTGCACGTGCGTCCCGTACGAGCCGCGTGTGACTTAGACGTCCCACCGAGGACGACGTGACTCGATAGTTTAGCATCCCCGAGGTGCCACGTTATTTGCTCAATGCGGATTAGTGCGATCGATCCGCTCTCTCTGAGCTCAAAAGTAGGAAATATTCGCGAGCGACGCGGTGATCTATCAAATTATTATTTTTATACAGAAATAGCAGGGGAACTCCTAGGGACGGCGCTATGTTCGTGTGAACCAGTGATACTTTTAACTGTTCAGAGTGTTGCTCCTGTAACCGGACATTTATGTATATTTTTGTATATAAATGGAGAGGTATACAAAGGCTACGATGTAAAAATATCATACGACTATAAACCGGAACGTTCATACCGACTCTAGAGGTAATTGTAAAGTATCTGCATTGTTTTACTCGAATCTCCGTAAGTGTAATTTTTATATAAAGTTATTTTTAACGTATTTAATGTAACGTAAGTGGAATGTCGAGGTGCCATTATACCGATTTGTATTCCTGTTCCTTTAATCGTTAGTTCTTCATTTCTCACTGCATCGTGATAATACATTTATCATAAGTATAATATTTGATAATTTATTAGTAATGGGCTCAAATACCTAAATAATTTCAAAAAATAAATAAAGCATTTAGTCTTCCTATGGCGATTAATGTACTTTTGTATTCGTTCATTTTATTTATCCTATTTTAAGTAGAATGTAATGTGAAAATTAACAATATTGCCAAATGATCAAAATGTTATTAGACTGAAAGTTTCGTCTTGCTACGATGACGTTTTACAAAGTCATTCCTTGTATTATTTGTGACTGTATGAGTTGTGACTCGAGCGCTCGAGGCGGAGGACGTCGGCTGGTGTACTACAAACTTGCATATCACTCACCGCTCCCCTTCCTATACCTGTGTACCAGTATACTTTGTCGTACAGTTCCATTGATCTCTTTGATAGATTATGAGATTATGTTAACAATCATATTTGCGTAGTGTTATTACTTTCCGTCGTGCAAGCCAAAGAGCATGATGTATTTTTATTATTTCTATACATTGTAATGTTAAGAATCGGTCTTATAAGTATACCATATTTAATGCCATTTTATTAGTGAATGTCGAAACAATACGCAAGTTCTTGTAATTGTACTATAATACTGTATATTTGTATGTATGTAAGCTGAGGGAAATGTTCTGTTGTAGAATGACTTGACCAATCGTGTAACCGACGGATAGCATTATGTCCGTCACTAGTAGTACTCAATGGCATTATTTCTCCTAAGTGTAAGCTAGATTACCGTAATAGATTATTTAAACGACAATGTGAATATTTTTAATTAACAAGATGAATGTTACAACATGTGATTTCAAAATAATAAAAAAAACAATAAATTTTACATGAATTTGGAGGCTTTTATTTATTTACCTATTCCTTTGGATCGATTCAGCAACCATTGTCCTAAGACCGATTCGTCATTGGACTGTTCGTCGACAGGATGATTCACTTATTTCCTTTTCACCAGCAGTCTTTCACCTACGCACATTACGCCGCTAGAACCTTTCATTTATATCACTTTCGACGTCAGGCCTTTCCAGCTACATAATGTTCTACCGAGCGATATGACAATAAACCTTTACTCTTTAAACTACAAACCTACAATTCACCGTCAATCTTAAGACATGCGATATTACTTAAAATACATATATCTACAGTTTACTGTGTCTTATAGTGGTAATAAAGTATCAGGCTACACAATCTTGGAACATTTTACCACGCAAGTAGGGGATAACAATGATACCAAATAATAATATGGGTGCACGAAGTGCATACAGGGATAATCGTCGGTTGGTGTCACATTTCATTTAAAGATGTCTTTACAAGGCCTCTACGAGTTGGCTCCGCCTCCTGGCACACCTTTCAAAGGACCCAGGTCCCCAGGGTCCTAAGATGTTTAAAGACATATAATAATAATATGAAAGCTGAAAAGATAAACAAATCAAGTATCTCGACTTAGCACACGAGTTTGTCGACATGTGGAATGTGGACTCGGCGACCATTGTGCCAATTGTCGTTACGGCCAACGGCCTGATGGCCCAGAGCCTCGACGATCTCGTGTGCTAAGTCGAGATAGTTGATTTGTTTCTCTTTCTCAGCTTTTATCAAGCTCAAGCTTTAAGCTAGAGGTGTATAGTGACGGATGGCGCCACCAATCTGGTACTGATGAAAATGGTACCATGGAAATTGTCATCACCCCACTAGGAAACAAGGCTTAAGGTCAAATCTGTCCGCTTCACCATAGCCTCTCTCAAGGAACAAACTTCATCTTCGCTGTTTCTTGCGCTGGACAAGTATCTCTCTGAAATAGTACCTACTGTCATCTGCGTACCCAACAATACCAAGCTGAAGTAGATCATTGATGTGCAGCAGGAAAAGTGTTGCAGAGAGAGGGAGTGTTGTTGTTGTTGTTAACATACCCCTGAGGAACTCCGGCATCAATAGCCATGAGGTCAGAGGAGCAGCCGTTAATGACTACTTGGATCGACCGTTCGCTAAGGAAGTCTGATATCCAACTACAAAAACCAGCAGGGATGCAATATGCAGGAAACTTACTGAGTAGACTTGCGTGCCAGACCCTACCAAAGGCCTTCGAGATATTAAGCGATACAGCAAGTGCTTCGCCGTGTCTCTCGATGGCTTCGCCCCAGCAGTGGGTGACATACACAAGAAGATCGCCAGTTGAACGTCCCCGGCGAAAGCCATATTGACGGTCATTGAGGAGATTATTGTCTTCAAGGTAGGTCAGCAACTTACTGTTCAGTACCCTTTCCATAACTTTGCACAGAATGGAGGTAATAGCGATTGGACGGTAATAGACAGGGTCTGCACGGTTGCCTTTTAAGCTTATAACCTAACCTTGCGAGGTATTTTTTTCCGGGCTGGAAAATCCTCATTGGATGTCCTGCGCCCTGGGGAGGGCGGAGGAGTCTGTCAGACACGTACTGACTAAGAACCACCCCGGTATTCCAACTCACACCTACGCCGAGGGTCGCGGGAATATACGATACTTCCGCAACCCCCGGCTAGTGTAGCAACCTCGGGTTGGGGGGCATAAGGTGTTTGACTCCCCCCACGACGTCTTAAGGCGGGTACAGACTGCTGCAACGCAACATGCAATGCAACACGAAACGAGCATTGCATCAGTGTAGACGCGGGGCGCGCACAACGTGCGCACGAACCGCGCATGTACCTACTCACATCTGTTTCCGAGATGCGCGCGAACGGATCGCTCAGTCTGCAAAAGACTGCGTCTTGTTCCATGTTCGCGCGCGTCTAGCCGTACACACCACACAACCTGTCCACACTGACGCTCCGCGCATACTGCGCGCCTCTTTGTGTTCGGGGAAAAAACCGACAAATTTCGGGTCGCTACGCGCAAGAGTTGCAACAATCTGTTCGTGCGCGTAGTAGACGCGGTTCGTGCGCGCAAGGCGTCTACACTATGGGAATTCTGTTACTTTACATGATACATTGCAGCAATGTGGACGTCAAATTCTTGCATTGCATGTTGCATTACATGTTACATTGCACCAATGTGTACCCGGCTTTAGAGGGGCGCGCGTGGAACACTACACGCCGCCACCTCGGATCCTGATGTGTGGGGGGCGACGGACGTCCCCGAGCCCATCGCTCCTGGACCCATTTAGGGGGGCGTTGTCCGCCCTCCGCCGACTCCCGGACCGTCTGCTGCGGATCAGGTGAGCGGATGAAATCTCCCTCTCCGCAGCCTGTTTCGCAGAAGGATACCACCGCGTCCCAGGACTCCTCGCTGCCGACCATAGACTCGAATACGGCCGGCAGCGACAGGTCACTGCCTACTTCTGAGATGAGGGCACGGCGCAGCTCCTCCCAAGCGGCACACTGCCAGCGTATGCCGCGCCGTGTTTATGCGACACAGGTACTTCCCGAAGCAACCATGCCCCAAGAGCATCTGCGTCACCCGAAACGACAGGGAGCCGTGCCTCCTCCCGAGCCAGCACTTGAGCATTGGCCGGACGCCTCGGTGGTGACGAGGCCACCTGCAGCCTTATAGCGTCATGAATTTGGAAAGAGAAAAATTATGAATAATTGACCAATCACATGCGAGATGAAAGTCGATTTTTCATACTCTTTGCCCTTTCCGAATTCATAACGCAATAAGGCTGCAGGACTTCGCGGAGCTGAGACCTACGCGCCTTCTTCAGGACACGCTTACGCTCTTCTAAAAGTTATTAGGTTGGTCTTTTGGGAGACAAATAAAACCGATATGTTATTTTATTTTTAATAGTTTAATAAAGGATATATCTCTATATACAAGGTACAAAAGTATCATATTACAATCTAGATCATAAACAGAAGTGTACAAATAGGTATTAGGAGAATAAGTCAATACATTTTATAATAATAAACGCAACATTATCTTCATTTGAGTTCTAGAGCAAGGAAAGAGCCACATCAAAAACTAACAAAATATTGTGATTCATTCCACTTGCAATAAAAAAATACTCATTCACACAGGGATATTTTAAGTTATCTCAGTCAGCGGATTTCCTACTGACTCATTTAAATCTAATACAATTTTTACCCACGCATGTTTTTGGGAATCTCTCAATCATAATGTTTCTTACTTTTCATCAAAATAACTTTAAAATATCACTATTCGAAGATTGTTACAATATCTTAGAAATAGAATTGTCTTTTTCGACAAAAAATATTTTAATAGCCAAATAATCATATTATTAAGCTTAAATATATAGTGATAAATGTTACATAGGAATAAAATAGGTATTGGAATAGGGAATATCATTGAAAAGTGATAGCGGAAGTGTCGCTTCAGAACATTGATAGTGTTTTAGACTGTTAGGCGATGTCTAAATAATCCTAGAAAAATAACAGTTCATTATCTACAATAAAATTATGGAATAACTTAAAACTATTAATTTACTGTTTTATAAAACATATAAAAGCATTAAGGCAATTATATAACTAATTACCTAAATATATTTGCTAAAGTATCTTTGTGAGTCGTAGGTCGCTACGTAATTCATATTTTGTATTGACGGCCTCTACAGATTGCGGCCCTTACACAAAAGATACTATTACATTGATAGTGATTAATCTGTGACCAATATTGAACTGCTATGTTTACCTTAAATAACGTATTAATGTGTTCTCTAATAATAAATCATTATGACTAAAAGAGGCTTAAAAGAAAACAATCATATTCCATTTAGATAAAGAAGGGAATAGTGTGGTAGTCTCATTAAAGCCAAATATTTCGGGTAATAACTTAATCTGAATTCATGAATCTAATTAGTGCTTAAATTGTATTTTTACATAATATCCTAACATAGTAATGTTGAACGTTACATTGCATTTGTTTTTAATAATACACGTAATATTGGAATTTGTCTATAAAGCGACATAATTATTATTAAATAAAACATATAGCTAATAAACTTCTCAAAGCGCTCTGTCTTTCGTCATCTTTACAAAATCATTATAAATGCAACGCCACTTGCTCTTGTTTGTATACTTCGTGATAGGCATTACGTATTAGAACATAAGGGAAACAAGATTCTAACAAGTCCATAGTCAGGAATGGAGACTCTTGAACAATCAGGTCGAGGAGTAGGTACACTGACTCCCGGTTCTTTATCGCTTCCTTGTCGGTCTCTTGACCAAGACGAAGCAGAGATGAAGACGCCAAGGCTAAGAACTCCTTCATGCGATCTTCTATATCTCCCTGTCCACAGATTGTGAACAGTGCTCCAAAGATGTGATTTATTGCTGGCGCCATGCAATGTATGTTATTTGCGTGACCTTCTAGAGAAGGCCTGTAGAAGGACCCTTCACTTCGTGCAAGCCTGGGCAAGGAGACCGCCACGAATACCATCAACAGACACACAATCAGATGCTCTTCATCTTCAACGTCTGTTTTATTTTGGCGCAGAGCTGACGCCAACGTGGGATCAACCTTGCACGCCAAGCCAGCCGCCGAACACATTTCTGATATGACACGCATGGGGTCCCCGCTAGGCAATTGCTGTTGGAAATCCTTAATTGAACTAATCAAGAAAGGAATGCGGCGCTCCAAAACGTCTAAAAGAGACTCTTGGGCGATTTGTCTAAAGCTCAAAATAACGCCGATAATTGTCATCCTCTGCAAAACGTTATCCACGTGTTGCAGTCTTTTGAATTGTTCTCTCATTATTTCAGGTTTATCAAAGTTTGTTCTTAGCATCTGAAGAACTTCCTTGTTTTGCACTACCAACTTTTTAAGTTCTTGGACTTGACTCGCAATATGCCACATTAATGTTTCGCTTAGTAATTTCATGCCGTAAGGCCCAACGAGTTCAGCTAAAGCTCGAAGTTCATTTATGTCGGAATACTCTTCAGCATTGAATGGGATTGCGCCTTCCGCGGTTAAGCTTACGAATGCTTTTTGATTCATGGAATAGCAAATACTCCCAGCACTAACTCTCCTGAGTAAGATTTCTGAATACCATTGTGTGTACAGCGAAGCTATTGTCTTCTCTCCGTGGCTGTCTGTGTTTTGAGTTTGTTGTAAAAGGCAGTTATTGAATACTCTCGTAATGTCAATATGAACGTAATTCTCAACTGTTTGCAAGACGTTCATATATGCTCGAACACTGACTAACAACTCAGATGGTTTAGCAATTTCACTTGTGTCCTGATTGAACATCACCATGCCAACCAATGCTTTCGAAAATCTGGTTTCCAAATGTTGGTGTAAATATTCTCGCGGTGCGAATGTATACTCCCATACATTGACAGTAGCACAGTAGTTAATGGCGTAGCACAGCTCTGTTAAAGCCATGTGTAGTTTGTCCATAGTAGTGAGATCTTCTCTGGTCTTCCTGTAGCTCTCAGCTCCTGGCACAACAATAGCGATTGTGTTCTTCTTGTTCTTGTCCTTCTTCTTCCTGTTCGCCAGGTGCGCGATAGTCTGCGCGCAATGCTTCGGCAGCAACTTATCGCTCATTGTGCACTGCTCATCACAAATAGTAGTGATAATATTTTTAGCCTCCTTTGCCATCTCATCCAAGAATATATTTACCACAGAAAGACTTCTCTCTCTGATATGGTGTCGCTCTTCAGGACATAACTCATGAGTACAGTTTTGGAAGTGGCTGCAAATCAGTGGGAATGCAATGATGTAACGATTTTGTGCCGGGAACTCTAAGCACATGTGGAATTGACTTTCGAAGATTTTGCTGTAGAAACAAAATAGGGACAAGTCAGATGTTTCTACCATAATTTCATCAAGATTGTCAACCATTTTTGTATGAAATACCATTTTATCAATGAACTGTGCCAATTCCCTCTGATCTACAAGACTGAATGCAGATTTGGCAACTGAAGTATATGTCTGCAACCTGAACCAATCTAGACGGAAAGCTCGAAAATCAAACAGCTCATTGTCCTCAACTTGCTTAACACTTAAATTAGCAGCAGTGCTGCAAAGTGATGACAGTATAATATTCTCATCATCAGGATTGACTTGCAAGTTCTGAATCATCAAATTCAGAGCAACAGCATCAAAACCTGACAGATATTGCACATAGTATCTCTGCATGACCTGGCTGTACTTCCTCACTAGAGCCCTCAACTCCTCCATGTGGAACAGAAGTTCTGGCAACTGGCGGTCCACTAAATCTTCAGCTGCTTTGCCTTTTACTTTTTGTGGAGGATTGTCATTGTGTCGAAGTAACCAAAACACCTCATCTCTTGCATAGCAGAGACCAATGAAAATTAACAATGCCTTTGGTCCCAATAAACCTGGCTGGTCAGTTAAAATGAGACCAAGTTCCTTCAAGGCTGTTCTCAAAAACTTCCTGCGCTCCCTGTGTTTGTAACCAGCCTTTTGGACTGCATGGTGATAGCAATCCTTTACTTCAGATATTCTTTTACCATAACCTTTTATGCCATCAAAGAAACTCTGTATGTAGCTGTGAATGTAGATAACTTCATCACGAAATAGTGCTACAACCCAGCCTGACTCTAAGGCACTGACCCACATCTTGTTTGCATGATCTTGTTGCAGCATTTGGTGACAAATAGCAAAGCCAAATATCACCCATCTCTCCAGACACTCCAGAGACACATATTCACAAGACATGGTGTTTGTTTCCGAGGGTTTAAGCAGCTGAGCAGGGTTGCTTACCAAGCTCAATTTCTGCTCTGATCTCCAATGCTCAGCTGTCAGGTTTCTTGCAGGATATACTTGCCAGAGAGAATTAAGTGCACTAGTCAGCACTTTCAGATGTGGTTGAAATTCTTCTGATAATTTTTTCAGAGGAGCATCGTAATCTAAAATCATTTGACCCAAGCGAGGGAAACTTTGATCAATTTGATTGTGCACCATTTCATGAGCAGCATTGAATAAGCCTAGAACTGCTTTGCGATCTTCTACTCTTGACAGTAAAATCATCAGCGAGATATAAGTGGTGATAAGATCCAGATAATTCTTTGTCAATTCAAAATTCAAAGTCAGGTCTAATGTGACCTGACATGCGTCCAAAATGTTGAGGAGTTCACAAACATTATCTTTAAAATCTAAAAGATCTACGAATGTGTAATAATACAATGAGAGAGATTTGATGATCTCATTTCTGATATTTGTAATAGCCTGAAGACCTTTGACATCAATGTTAGGGAATCTTCTAACAATGTTTTTAATAGAGGATTCCAAGGCCTTGTCAGACAGGAAGCCTGGTTTAGATTTAGCATCTCCACAAGCTTTCTTGATGTTGTAGATTCTAGTCAGCATCCCAATACCTCTGTCGTTCAGTATGATGAGCTTCTCAGCCAGCTTTTGCTGGCTGATGTGTGCTACTGATCTTGACATGGTCGACATGATTCTAAAAAAGATAAAAATATGGTTAAAGAGATAAAAAAGAAAGTAAACATATTTATTTGATAAGCTAAATAGTACAATAGTGGTAAGAACAATAGAGCTTGAATGCCTAACTTTATTTAACTATCTAATAACCTAACCCTGCTTGATGGAAATTCATGTTGAAACTGAATCAATCAGTAACAGGATGTAGTAACTAGTCATACCATAAGTACCTAGGTACATACTACAGTTACCTACTCATTCCCAGAGGGTCACATTATTTAAATACTATGAATAGGTGCTACAGCTCCTTCCCATTCCATTACTAGGTGGGCTGACTGATTGTTATAATATGAAGTTATTCATTCGTAGGTAATTCTACACAAACTATAGCGAATTAATTAGACTTATAGGTACTCTAAACAACCAGGGTAACATAATCGATTTATTGTGTATGAACTAAGTCTGCACCAGATATCAAACATATTTATATTGTTGAAACTACAACCGCATAACGAGACAATTACGAAATATGAGGTACTACTGAGAATCAATTGTTTTTAATGCCGCATATCCAATTGGTGTTATCATATCCTTCCTGATTGCACATATAATCCTTTACTGAAATATCACTTCCAAGGCATCGTTAGCTTTCTTCTAAACATTATCATGACTGTAGGCAATGATAGTAAATACATTATACTAATGCAAAGTAGCACGAGAGTACCACCGCGGTGATAAATATGCTTGAATCATAGTTACCTTATTACACTGAGCTAGTTCACACACTAACTTTACACAGCATAACAATGTTTCATGTTAATCAGGGAACTAAATCTGCTAATGGAAATTCATATTATAGTAAAATACTCTGCACTTTTATACGTTTTCATCAATAATCAAGGAAAAGGGAGTGCCAGAAACGCTATCACCCATTAAGATTTACAACAGTTTGACATTTTATAGTTTGTTTTGGAATGTTGGTGAAATTGGAAACCATAGAAACTAATCTTGGCATAGGCAATATGCCTTTAGTTTTCATGGGTCCAAAAGACAATCGAAATCAACACAAAGGTTTTTAAGTCTTAGTTAGGCTAAAAACCGCATTCACCGAAATTAAAATAAGTAGTAATATAATTATAATAAATTTTGTCCCTCAATCCACTTTTAATTGTTTTATTAATTTTCACATAATAAATTCAATATCAATACCACAACAAATCACCAATGTTGACATTAGTATAGCATTGCCATATAAAAAGTTTGCAAATAATTCGAGTTTCTACTTTCGTTTGCCTCTGTCTGTCTATAAAATCAGACGGAAGATCTACCGATTTTGGTTTTTTGTTTCTTCAATTTTCTACGGTTTTTTTGCATTTCACCTACCACTTTTTCTAAAATCAGGGCTGGCAATACTGCACAGAATATATATCTATAGGCACTTGGTATTTATATTCTGTGGCTGGGTAGGACGTCATTTCCCCAGTCATTTCGTTTATTGGATTTCATGTTGGTTATTTGTATTTTCAGCAATTTAATATGTGATTCTTAAAAAGTGAAGATTTTTGTAATTTTACAAGTGTTCTAAACAAACTATCTATTATTTTGTGATCGGCGGCCTAAATAAATCCTAAACCATGCCGCGTATTATGATAAAAGGTGGCGTTTGGCGCAACACCGAGGTTTGTAGAGTTATCTTTGATGATCCGTAGTATTTACTGTGTTAATAATAGTTTTCGTTTATTTATCTAACATTACTCAATTCGTAGGATGAAATCCTCAAAGCGGCGGTGATGAAATATGGAAAAAACCAGTGGTCCCGTATTGCGTCGCTGCTTCATCGAAAGTCCGCTAAACAATGCAAGGCTCGATGGTACGAGTGGCTCGACCCGAGCATCAAAAAGACAGAATGGTCTCGCGAGGAGGACGAGAAGTTGCTGCACCTGGCCAAGCTGATGCCCACTCAGTGGCGAACCATTGCGCCCATCATTGGTCGTACAGCTGCACAATGTTTGGAGAGATACGAGTATTTACTGTAAGTACACATACATAATCACGCTTGTGTACCTGGAAGGATTAGCCAGAGGGGCACCTGTAGCATACCCATATTTCGGCAGATATGAGCTCAACGGTCATCATTAGGAAACAATTGATTTTCTATTGTTTCACACCGGGCCTATCTAATGAATAGAGACAGTTTTTGTGTGTCTGGATAAGACGGGACACCATAGAACCTTATTTTAACAGATAGTAATGGACGGCTATTGCATACTTTAGTCACATTATTGGTATACAGGACAGCTTCTTAATTTGCTCACTGTAGCTGTCTCTGCACCTCCAATAGTTTAAATTGTTCATACATTACAATACAAGATTATTAAAAACAGATAAATGTTTAGACAGAATGTGTAATATGTGTTTATATTTTTTATTGTAATGCAGAGACCAAGCTCAGAAGAAGGAGGAAGGGGAGGATATGGGTGATGATCCTCGCAAGCTGAAGCCTGGTGAAATAGATCCCAACCCTGAGACAAAACCTGCCAGGCCTGATCCTAAGGACATGGATGAAGATGGTGAGTGGTGCAATGTAGATATAAAGTTCTTTCAAACAACTAACCAAAAAATACCCAAAGATAAAATATTTTAATGCAATTTTAATAAGTATTTGCTTGAAGAATTTAATATTTTTTAACCATTTAGACTTCAAAAAACTAGATTCATAAACATATTTATGACCTAAGCACACAGCATAACACAGTTACTATTAAAATCCAAAGGAAATTCCTGATCCATTGGTTCATTATATTGTTTTTTGCTGATCATTAATGTAAACATAATTAATGTTGTTATGAAATGTATTACTGTATGATTTGTGTGTTGCGCAATTCCCCTGCCGAACTTGATTGTGTCAATCATTTGCTGCTTACACATCATTACCACTTTCATATGCTTTTATCAATTACATTTGTCCCACAGAACTGGAGATGTTGTCAGAAGCACGTGCCCGTCTTGCCAACACACAGGGTAAGAAGGCAAAAAGGAAGGCTCGAGAAAAGCAGTTGGAGGAAGCGCGAAGACTTGCCGCCTTGCAGAAGAGGAGGGAACTCAGTGCTGCGGGCATTGCTGTACCAATCAGGTAACGCCAGCAGATTCCAGGAATTGTAGAACTTTTACCTTAACATTTAAGCACTGCAATTGCAGCTAAGCAGATTAATCTCGTAGCAATTAATACTATTAGTTCCAAATAAAAAATAAATATCTATAACAATTTTTTTTTTGTAATCTACAGGCGTAAGAAGAAACGCGGTGTAGACTACAACTCAGAAATTCCATTTGAGAAGAGGCCAGCCTCTGGATTCTTTGATACATCCACTGAGGTGGTGGACCCCATGGCACCCGACTTCTCACGACTCAGGCAGCAACATCTGGATGGAGAACTACATTCAGAGAAGGAAGAGGTATAAATGCACATAGAAGCTTATATTTTAAGTGCAATCTTTGTATCTTATTATTGATAGGAAATGTCAGGTCAGGAAAGGTATCATGAAATCTAAATACCTATATTCATGCTTCGTAAATTATATTAGGCATCAACATTGTCATGAGTCTTGAGCTTCCACAATAATTGAAAAGAATTTTACCTAGATCTTTTTTTATATTTATTAAGAGACCCCTATAGCCCGACATATGATTTAATAATCATTGTTTGTTTCAGAGAGACCGACGCAAGGACAAGCAAAAGTTGAAGCAACGCAAAGAGAATGATGTGCCTCAAGCAATGTTGCAAGGAGACCAACCCGCACGTAAGCGCAGCAAACTCGTGCTGCCCGAGCCACAAGTTACTGATCAGGTGACGTATTAAAACATAAACACACAGTATCCAATTTTTTTTTTTTCTCTTCTGCCCGCCTAGCCAAGTTACAAACGTTTTGTATTGAATCTCTTTCTAAAATCGTTAACGCTTGCTATTTGTATGGTCTGACCACGTGACTCATCGTTCAGATGTGTCATTCCCATACTTTGATTCGTTTTCTACTACATTATCGATTGTAGATTGTCTACTTGGCTACAGGTGCTGAACTGAGATTTTAAAAACATAAACGGCCCAACGAAACGTAACCATTACTATACTGGCTAATTCATGGCGTGACGCGATAGCCTTATACGAAACTACGAACGAAAGAAAAATAGTCAAAGGATATTTGAGGCCGATTATGATAAGAACTTATAACAGCATAATCATATCATGTAGCTTTCTGTTTCCTACCTACTTACCTCCGAAAAGGGAAAAGTCGTGAGTTTAATTAGTGTCCGACCGAAACCGAAACCGAATTTCGGGAACAGTCTCAGTTTCGGCCGAAACCGAAACCTCCTTACTGATGTTTTGAGGGAAAAATAAAGAAAACGTTATTATAATCAGTCAGTCTTTATATTTTTATCTTTAAATCACATAGCTGTGCTGTGTGCAGTCTTTGACATATACACTTATTGGTATGATAATCAACATAACAACCACTCATTTAAAAAAAAAACCTTAAATAAATACTCGCTTGGATGGAATTTAACGCGCCGAACATGACTGATCACAGCGCGAGAACGCCCGAATGCAGTTTCGGTTTCAGTCGTTCTTTCGACAGGTTTGTCTCAGAAACCGAAACTCGTTTTATTGCTGAAACTCTAGCGATACCGAAACCGAAGTTTCGGTCGGACACTAGAGTTTATACGTTACAACTCTTGCAATCTGCCTAAACCTAAACCATGCCTGAATTACGCCATTACACACCATCATCATAACAAACTTATCTACTAATACTGCGGAATGATTTAACTTTGTATGTTCCTCCAATAGGAGTTACAACAAGTAGTGAAGCTGGGTCGCGCTTCAGAAGCCGCGCGCGAGTCGGCGGGTGGCGCGGGCGCTCCCACTGATGCGCTGCTGGCGGAGTACGCCATCACACCTGCCACGCCCGCCGCGCTGCGCACTCCCGCGCAGCATCAGGACAGGTAAGTCATCGAAACCTTTTGTTGATGGACTTCAATCAATCTGCCTAGCCTTTTCCCAACTATATTGGGTGCAGTCTTACCGGATTTAGCTGAGTACCAGTGTTTTACATGGAGCGACTGCCTATCTGCCTCCACAACCCAGTAACTGGGTAACATGGTACCCCTTGGCAAGACTGGTGTCAGATCTCAAGCTTCTGACTACCCGTAACGACTGTCAAAGATCTTCAAATGACAGCTGGGACCAACAGCTTAACATGCTTTCCGAGGCACGGAGGAAACTCGGTATGTTGAAATGTCCACCCATCCACGGACCGACCTTTTCAAGCTTTGTTTAACCTTGATGATCGACCAGTGCGGCTGTTGTTATTTAGCCACGAGCTCCTCTCTCGAGCTTTTGCTGATGGACATAATCTTTTGTAATTGAGCATGGGGCCTATGTCCAGTTCAGTAAAGTTATTTAGTTCACAATCATTTTTGCATAACACTATTAATTAATTGGCACAGTGTTATGGATAGCTGTTTAAAATTGAAGCAGTTGTGTTCTCTGTAATTAAGTAACTTTTTAATTTTTCAATAGCAAGAAAATAGACTTTGAAACAGTTTAGTCGACAGCCTTCTTAAATGCGTCCCTCTTAGGCCATTTCGCCCTTGTAATGTAACTGTACTCATCAATACCTTTGGATAAACATGATAATTTTAACATCAATTCATTTTATATGTTTTCTTTTTATATTTCCTTAAAAACATTTAATTTCTAGAATCCTAATGGAAGCTCAGAACGTGATGGCACTTACTCACGTGGACACACCCCTGAAAGGAGGGCTCAATACTCCACTGCATCAGACAGACTTCTCGGGAGCATTGCCGCAGTCACAGGCCGTTGCTACGCCCAATACTGTTCTCATCACACCATTTAGGTAAGAGTAATCTATAGCTGCTGTATGCCCTTCAGTATGACTTAAGAATAGATATTAATTCACTGGCCCTTTAGTAAAGACTTGACAGGTTACAATACTGCTTACATCATCTTGGCTTTGCTATGTCACACAGGTATTATGATTGACAGAATTAACTCCCTTCTAAGCTGTACTTTTCTAAAACTCAACATAGCATTAACAGCCTGGTACTTGACATAGTTAATTGATAGTGTCCGACCGAAACTAGTTTTTACGACCGAAACCGAAACCGATACCGTATTTCGGCAACAGTCTCAGTTTCGGCCGAAACCGAAACTTCCTAACAAGGATCATGTTTTGAGGGAAAAATAAAGAAAACGTTATTATTCAAACTTTTTTTTAACATAAAAAAACTGACTGCAAACACAAGCCAGTCACGACATGATTAGGCACATGGACCCGGCAAAATGTCTTTGTCGCTTACTCGATTGGATGGAATTTAAAGCGCCGAACAGGACCGATTACAGCGCGAGAACTCCCGAATGCAGTTTCGCTTTCGGTCGTAGTTTCGGCAGGTTTGCCGTCGAAACAGAAACTAAACCGTATCTCGTTTTTTGCCGAAACTCGACCGAAACCGAAACCGAATTTTCGGTCGGACACTATAATAATTGGTAATAAAATAACAAGATACCCGAATTAACCAACAAAATATTTTTATTTTTTATAAAGGTCATCACGAAGCGAAGTTTCGACTCCCGGTAGTTTCAACACGCCTAGTCAAGCAGCCGTAACGCCGGGGCTAGCTGTATGTATAAGTTAATTTCTTTAATTAGTTTCTGCATCAATATTATGGTCTTCTAATATGATTGTTCTCGTATATTACAGAATCCAGGACTTCGTGACAAGTTGAGTATCAATCCAGAAGACAGACTGAGCACTGGGGATACACCTCAAGTTGCCACTCAAATTCAAAAACAGGTATGGAGGTGATTAACTGTTATTTCTTGTTTGTGGTTTTTATCCTCTAGAATCTCCCTTTTATTTTGGTCTATCATGAATCAGAATCATTTATTTATGAGTTCGAAAATTGGTGACTAAATGTTTCACTGTAAAATAAACAATGGTAGTACAATTAAACTCTTATTTTTCTACATTTGACGAAGACTGCATTAATAGTACATTACTGCAGCGGCCAGCAAAGGAGGCATTGATGGACGAACGTGTAAATGTGGGCCGAGGCGAAGCCGAGGCACACATACGTAAGTCCATCAATGCCTAGTTGTGGTCTAGGTTTGTATAGTACTTTTTAAAATAATGCGAGGAAATTAAAACTAATAGTAGGTACTTTTTGTCAAACACAAACACTTTCAAAATCAATGCCTAGTTATGGCCAAGGCTTGTTAATACTTTTCTCAAATAATGCGCGGCTATTAAAACTAATTAGTTCCTAGAATTCATTTTGTCAAACACAATTTCTTTTTCAAAATCAATGACGAACAACGTACAACAATAATTTATCCGGCGTTAAAGAGTTCATTTGTTTTTTTTTCAATAAACAGCTTTCTATTTGCAAGCCAGTTCGAAATTTAAATAAAACCTTTGATAAGTTACCTCCTTGGTTGCCATGTTTCGGAGTAAAAGATCGTGCCATTTTTAGGGTTCCGTACCCAAAGGGTAAAAAAGGGACCCTATTACTGAGACTCCGCGGTCCGTCGGTCTGTCTGTCCGTCTGTCTGTCACCAGGCTGTATCTCATGAACTGTGATAGCTAGACAGTTGAAATTTTCACAGATGATGTATTTCTGTTGCCGCTATAACAAGTGCGAGTCGGACTCGCGCACGAAGGGTTCCGTACCATTATAGCAAAAAACGGCATAAAAATCACGTTTTTTGTATGGGAGCCCCCCTTAAATATTTATTTTATTCTGTTTTTAGTATTTGTTGTTATAGCGGCAACAAAAATACATCATCTGTGAAAGTTTCAATTCTCTAGCTATCACGGTTCTTGAGATACTTCCTGGTGACAGACAGACAGACTGACCGCGGAGTCTTACCCTCAGTTTCCCACCTTAAAATTATCGCAGAATTAATGTGACAAATTGTCAAGCACGCATTATCTTCTGTGATTGGCTCTTGAAAATTCATTCAACCAATCACAGCAGATAACGCGTGCTTGACAATTTGTCACATTAATTCTCCGATAATTTTAAGGTGGGAAACTGAGGGTTAGTAATAGGATCCCGTTTTTACCCTTTGGGTACGGAACCCTAAAACGCTCCTGCAATGGATTTGTTTTTCTTTGTCCGTAAATTCGATACCTACTTCGCGTGTTCTTTTTTCGAAAATAATGACAATATTTCCATGCATGTTTGAGAACATAATGTTTTATTTCCCTGCATTCTTTTGAGAAAAGCAAAATATATGCCTCGGCGGAAATGGCAATTGACTGTCTCGTCAATCTCATACTCGACCTGCAATTGCCTATTTCCCGGCCTTTACAATAATGCACTATTAAACTAGCCACAACGGCTTCGCCTGTGTATTTTTTTTTCCTAATCCCAATGGAACATAATACCGGGATGAAAATTAGCCTATATGCTATTCCAGACTATAATCTATCTGTGAGCAAAATTTCATCCAGATCTGTTCAGCCGTTCTGGCGTAATTGTGTAACAAACATACATCCAAAATTTCGCATTTAAAAAAATTGTAGGTTAGTTAGATTATAAACTCCCTGTTACAATGTTCCCTTTTACTTTTGCAATATTAGTGGTTACTTTGGCTATTGTTCTGTTTCAAATAATAACCAAATCTTTATTTCTCTTGTTATCACAGCAAAAATCGTTAGTCCGCAACGCCCTCTCATCACTGCCAACCCCGCGCAACGACTATGAGATTGTTGTACCTGATCAAGATGACGAACCTATGGAGAGTTCTAGCTCTATCTCCCACGTGGAGGATCAGGCTGATGCCGATGCCAGGCTGCAACAAGAGCAGGAGGAAATACGTAAGTGAAATAATGACAATAGTATGGGGATACTTAAACAAAGCGTTTGATGTAATTATGTCAATCACTTTTTATTTTGTAGAAGTATGAAGTTCATTGAAATTGCCTACTTTTCCTAATAAAACCAACTTGTTTTTGCGGTTTGGTACGGAACCCTAAGCCCCTTTTCACGCGCTCTGGTTGTCTGGTAGCAGGTGCCGGGTACCCGGCGGCGAATGTATGGCCATGTGCGTCGGTACGTGTGAAAGCTAACATACATGCCTATACACTTCGCCGCCGGATACCCGGCACCGGCTACCCGGAAACCGGGGCGTGTGAAAAGGGGCTAAATACTCCGACACACACTTGGCCCTTTTTTAATTTAAGATTATCAATAGTTGATTGAACTTAATACACTGACCTCTATTATACAAGTACGCTGGACTAAACATACTATATGAAATGACGGTTGATTTTTGTGCTGATTCAAAGCGCCCCGCTCGTGGTTCTCAGGAACTAAAATTGACACATTTAGAGATATTAGGTAATACTAATATATTCGCCTGGAAATATTATAATATTGTAACTAATATATCAGTATTAGTGATATTTTTAAATTACACTCATATCAAAATAGTAGACTTGGCAAGGCGTATCACTCATCTACTGTATTGACTTTTCGTAGTATGTTGGAACTAAATATCTCATATTGGTATTTATTGGTGATGAATGTTATATGAATGCCTAATAATCAGTAATAATATGTTCAAAAGCAATGTGTAATACTAAATTCTGGAATCATATCATCATCATCCATAGCCCGACTTCGCCCACTGCTGAGCACAGGCCTCTCTCTTGTACCAATCACCACGTTCCTGAGCCTGGAATTAATTCTGGAATAATATCATGATTATTAT
The DNA here is from genome assembly GCA_964057195.1 of Orthosia cruda. Taxonomy (NCBI): domain Eukaryota; kingdom Metazoa; phylum Arthropoda; class Insecta; order Lepidoptera; family Noctuidae; genus Orthosia; species Orthosia cruda. The sequence continues at coordinate 14,014,631 of OZ059830.1, read as the reverse complement.
AATTTTATTAACAAATGTTTTGAAGTAATACAATTAAAAAAAATCTGCACCTGAAACAGAGTTGAAAACTGACATAAGTCTTCACCTTGCTGGAATGCATCCATCTCATTTATTATTATTATTGATGTTCCCTTCACGAATCCGATGGGCGCCAACCGAGTGAATCCGAACGATTGTACCTAATGATGATTATGAATGATGAACCTTTACAGCAATAATTCTATTACCTAAAAAGGAATCATAATAAAAAGAACTTGTTTTTTTTTTCTCTCTTACGTATTAAATTATTCTCATGATCGATAAAGCCCATAAAAGTATTGTTTTACCGAAGGCGGTGTCCCATCTCTAATATTAGTTCCATGGACTCTCACGTTAAGTCACGATGCTATCAGCGCCTAAATGGCGAATATCAAATGTCTTCATTTTGTCATCGATTATATGAATTCCAGCGTACTTGTATGATATAGGTCAGTGGCTTAATACCATTCGTAAAGTTGTCTACAAGCTCGATAGATGGCGGCATAGGAAAAATTAGAAGTCGCAATCGTTTTGTTACCGCACGAAGTATAGATACCCCGGCGCGCCAATCACTCGGTACGTTTTTGACATTTCTGTTAAAGAAATAAGATTTATCTTGAACGGGTGCTAACTGGCCATTGAGTCTGGTTAGCGCCTAAAGAAACTAATGGCAATGAATGAAAAAAAAAATATGGCGGAAGCGGAAACACTTGTGTATGTGTTTTGTCGTGGCCGCCTGGCACTGGCGATGGCGTCTTCTGTCTGACGCAGGTAGATTGGGTATGGCCAGAGAGTTTGTATAATGTTGTAGAGGGAACTTATTTAAGACGCAATTTCAACATCGGTATTCCCTTTCGCACTAACAGATAACGTCATAAGCATAAAGAGATAGATATACTTTTGTCTATGCCATCTTATTGTGCCAGTGTGACCGAGGATGATAATTATAGCACTGTCATATCGATATTATCGAGTTTAGTTTTGGAGCGATCTACAAATTTAGTCAATGTCTGTAAGAATCGCCAATGACTGTGGCTAAGTTTTCTACGTTTTTTTTAGGGATTCTTAGTTCATTCAAATGTAGTGAAGAAGAATGTGGTGAAGGTGTCCAGTTAGGTTGTTTTATATTCTTGATAAACTTATTACTTAAATAAGTACTCTTAGGAAACCTGTGCACAATCAATATTAGATTAATAATACAAATAGCAAATAAACTTTATGAAATAAATTAAAGTAAGTAAAATGAAAATACAGTATCGATAAATCTTTCTTGTGACTGTTGTCACATCTCTAATATCAGAACGTAAGTACGTAAACTGTCATAGCTCTATCAGCGAACGCATAAAAGTTTATTTTTTCACTAAATAGAATGGTTTAAATGATACTACACGTCCTTGACGTATTTAGATCTAAGATTCCTTTATTCGGGACAGCCTATGAAATGTATTCCCTGCACAATAATTTCAGTATGCTAGTCGATAACACACCTGTGGAAAGCAATCCTTTGATTATTTTCTGTTAATACGCTCATTCTACTCTTGCAACCGATAGCCACATACGACATGGTTTATACAGATAATTAAACAATGAAATTCTGCCTGATCTACACGAAACAAAGGCGTGAAAATAGTGAAAAACTTTAATTACAGCTGCTAACCGATGGGTTACAAAAGTGACTAAAAAGTTATCTCTTTGACGTTCAGGATGGTAGCGTTTGCTTATGTTTGTCTCTTTTTCTTTCATAGAGTATTTCTATAAGCAAGAACGAAAGAATTGACAGTTTATTTATTTCTCTTAAAATACGTTACCTCTAGGCTAGGTAATATACAAACTGTCTGGCTATGGCTACAAAGGACAATGGCAGAATCCCATACCACAGTATAAATATAAAAACAGTATGGAAACTACCTAAAAACGCTCGAAATGGCACACTCACTCAAACATGCGCACTGACGAGACCCCTATATATTAGTCTATGGAGACCCCTAAGAAACGTTCGCAGTCCTGTCAGTAGTGCGAGCCGGCATTTTTTTTCTTTATTTTAAGGATGGGAGGAAGCGATAACGTCGCCCTGTAACATCAAAATAATCACTTACTAACTACCTACAGTTCAATTATCAATTTAAAAAAAAAAACAGTTTGTACAGGATTCTGGCTTGATCCGATAAAGGGCAAGCTAACATAACTCCAATATCTATATATCTATACTAATATTATAAAGCTGAAGAGTTTGTTTGTTTGTTTGTTTGAACGCGCTAATCTCAGGATCTACTGGACAAATTTTAAAAATTATTTCACTATTCGATAGCCCGATTATTGAGGAAGGTTATAGGCTATAAAACATCACGCTATGACTAATAGGAGCGGAGTAGTAATCAAAGATGCGAGTGAAAACGCGAGGTTCAGCTAGTCTTAATTATATGTTGATCCAAGTAAAGTAAATCTTAGAGCTCCATTCCGGACACACTCCATCAAAACGTGTTGCACATCTTCGACTACTCCGCATTCCTCATCAGAATACTAAACTTTTTTGATGCAATATCACCGGAACGAAGTCTTAATGCCATAACTATATCTCTTCAACTTAACACATTTTGGTCAATCCAATTATTTACTGGGAGCTGTGGTTGGATGCATATTTATTTATAATAAGCGTCTTTGACGTGTATCAAAAAGTCGCCGTCAACAACCAAGCTACTTTTGTTATACTAGGATTCTAGTATTTTTGCCTATCATTAATTCAAAGTAATTCATTTATTTCTCTACTTTATTAGTAGTGTAGGTGATCCTTGCTGGTAGATAAGAATGCTTTCTTATCTACCAGCATGGAACACCTACTAACATGGAACAAATACTACATAAACTGTATTGTTAATTCATTTACTCCATTTTATTATAATAACAAATACAATACTGATATACTTACTGCAGTCACTACTTGTCACTTGCCACAATAAATGTAAAATGGTAACACTAAGCTAATGAAAGTTTGGGCAAAGAACATAGGCACACAGCCTGGTGACGGACGGACAGACAGACGGACATTGGAGTGTTAGTAAAAAGGTTCCGTTTTTACCCTTTGGGTACGGAACCCTAAAAACAACAACAGGTTTTGTTTGAAGGTAGAGTTAGGTAGAATTATGTTGATTTGATTATTTGGGGTACCACAAGGTTCTATTTTAGGACCCCCTAATTATTTCTTTACAAAATTATTTATGGTCGACAACAAGTTCGTGGAAACGGCCTCTCCTTCGCGACTGCAGACGGCCTTGGAATTGATGGTTACATTCCTCTAAATCAAAAAGATCTCACAAAGACATCATTTTATAAACGTATCATAGCATAGCGTGGTTATAATTATTTATTTTCTTTTAGGTGCGGCAGCCATGAAGCTTCGTTCTTCAGCGGTCCAACGTGGCTGCGTGCGGCCGGGCGAGGTGAACGTGTCGGTCGTACGCGGCGGCGGCGGGCCGGCGCTCACCGCACTGCAACACGCTGAAGAGCTGCTCAAGCAGGAGATGGTCACCATGCTGCATTATGACTCGCTCAGGGACCCGCCACCTGGTATGTAACTTACTTACGTCACGTTATCAGTTCAGTGTTAGATCAATAATATTTTTGTGAAATCAAGTGAAGTTGAAAAAACGTACAAGAGTGAATGCTTGCGTAAATCTCTATTCAAAACTTGACAGCAAAGCTTGTGATGGAGCATTTTGGCGCTCAGTGATCGTTAACCGCCTTGCGTCCCGTTAGCATGCGTCATGCTAACTGAATAGTACATTGTGATACAAGGGTGGAAAGTAGGTTATTGCAAACGAGCTGTCATTAACAAGCCCGAGCCGAAGGCGAGGGTTTTTAATGACACGAGTTTGCAATAAGCGTGTAAGCGTCCATGCTCAGCTCCGAATTTTTCTCACAGCATATGCTGCGGAAAATATTTATGCTGATCTAGAGAAGTCACGACCTATTTTCTTGGGGTAGTACTTATTTATGTCTGTAAACTCCAAATTCCTATTCCTTCTGAGCCATATCAACATTCGCAAACGAACTATTATTTTTTTCATCTTCAATCATAACAATATTTTTGTCGAAACAGGAATAGACAAGAAGAGAGCAGTGCAACTACAGGCATCACACTTAGCGTACTTAGAACAGCATCCTTACGAGGAGTTCTCGTCTGAAGAATTGGATGTTGCCAAACTGGAGATGAAGAAGGAAATGGAAGTGGTGAAGGCAGGCATGGGGCACGGAGAGCTGAGCATGGACGCTTACACGCAAGTGTGGGAGGAGTGTCTTGCACAAGTGAGTGCGAATCATCTTATATTTTTGAAACAAAACCAAAATTAAAATTAGTTTAGCTTCGAATTCGTCAACAAATTGAAGGAGTAGTATCTCATGATCAAGCTCAATCAACTAAAATATTACTGGCTTGGCTCTTGAAGAAGTAATAAAAGGTGCAATCTTTTTAATCCCCAATGGAAAAAGAGGAGTGTTTTATGTTTGATTTTTGACATGTGTATCTGTCTGTGACATCATAGCTCCTAAATGGATGAACTGGTTTTGATTTAGTTTTTTTTTTTTAAAGTTGAGTTTATCGAGAGTGTACTTAGCTATGTTTGATGAAAATTGGTTCAGCCGTTCAAAAGTTATGGGCCGTTTTAATGTTTGAATTGGGGTATTTTCTCAAGATATTTTGTCATAATTACGTGCTCGATAGATTGTCGATTGAAGCCTGTCTACTACTAGATGAATCAGGTTGTTTAAAAAGTATGAAACAAAAAAGTACCAAGGGTTTAAAAAAAAAAATTGTTACTTCTCATTGAAAATAATAATTTGATATAGAAATCAGTCAGAACAGTTATAACTCATCTTCTTCTTAGTGTGTCTATAGCAAATATAAAAAAATAAATATTGTGTTTGGCCCAGAATTCAGCCACGGCAACACCATTCGGTGACGCAGTTGAAAGTACAGGTGACAGGGCACTCCGAGAGGAGGACCATGGTCTGCGGAGAGATGCAGCACAAGCATTGTAGACTAGTGCCATCAGAGAACCCGTGGAGGTTGTCATTGCTGCGGCTACAGACGTAAATCTAACTAGATAACGCAAGTCCCTCCATCTTTATGAAAACCAAGCGTGCCACTTTTTCACAATGAAATTATTTCTATTGGCTCAGCCAACTTTTTCTGTACAGATTTTACAGCTCATTATGGCATAATTAAGCATTTTGTTGAATACAGGCCTACGGATCACATAAGCCAAGAGGCAACACTGGGACCCATGAGCAATGTCGTGAATCTTGGATCCTACAACCGCGAAACGGTCTATATATAACCGCGAAACCGTCTATATATAACCGCGAAACCGCGATACGAGGTAGCGGTAACTAGGGTTTTGTTTTTTGGGATACCGATTCCCGTATAATTGCAATCCTACAAGCATACACAACTTACATCTACAATTTACATTTGTCCCCGTGGTGGTCTCCTGGTCTCGTTCAATCCCGTGTCCGGTCGGGAATTATAGGGGGAAAATATATATAATAATAAAGGACAACCGATGTGGTCTGGACTGGGGTTCCCGGCAGACACATTTCCGACAAAAATACTTCGCTGCGCGCGAAATATAAACACTAACAAATGCACGGGCGATTCACAGTATCGCAAACGTAAATTCGAATAACGATTGGTTTGTTATAAACCAATCAACAAAATTAATTTAAGACCAACGATTTTCGTCTCGCGATATCAATGACAATTTTTCAAGTCTTGCCAACTTTAACCCAAACAAAAACTGTCAATATCGATGACAGCGAGTTGACACAGTGTTGCATCAAAATAACAAAAAAGAAGGACGAAACCTTTATTAGTTTCGAACACATTTTTTCTAGATCTCGGTGGATGTCCGGTGCCGGTAATGCAAAATTCTAATAAATAAATGAAACAGCTCAAAGTACGATCATTGCTCGTACTTTTATCATACCTCCTTTATACGACCGTACAGCGATTAATGTCTACACTTTCGCGCGGTCCCGGCACCGCTCCGCTATCTGTTGTCACCGCTCGCGCGCACGCCTCCCGCATGTGAGTGGAGTGCGTGGTTGGTGGGCGCGAGGGTCTTAGTTCGAGCAGTCTCGCAAGAAACGAGTCGTCAAGGATCAACCCAACCGTCAAGGATAAAGAGCTCAAAATTGTGTACTTGATCTCGGCGAGTGAAATATCTGTTACGTTGTTACTTCTCTAATCGTACTCCTTTTTTTGACACGCGAATACATACAATCGCATCATCAAGTTACATTCATATCTGTGGCTGCGGCCAACCCAAGTGCGGCGTCTATTTAGGGTTTTCCAGGTCGACCACGTCAGAGTGCGCCCAGGCGGAAGGCTCTCCAATCGCCCGTTGAAATGGCCAGGGAGGCGAGTTCTATTTAAATATTATCTAAAACTTATTTTCTGTTCTTTTCAGGTGCTCTTCCTACCCGGTCAAAACAGATACACTCGTGCCAATTTAGCTAGCAAGAAAGACAGATTGGAATCGGCTGAGAAACGGCTTGAACAGAACAGAAGCCACATGGCGAAAGAAGCCAAGAAGTGTTCCAAAATGGAGAAGAAACTTAGGGTTTTGACAGGTATTTGTTATACTATGACATTTTATTTATACTGCAAGAAGGATGGCGCTATAAGTTCTATAGAGCACTATGATATATATTTATCGGACTGGAATAATTTGACTATTATTTTGACATATCCTATCAAGGTTCGGAACCGATTTAAAAATAACCGGTTACTAAATAACAATATGAATAAAAATCTTATACTCGGTTTTATCGTTTATTTTGTTCAGTCTAACCCTAGTTAACCGTTTTAGGCGGGGCGCGGCTTAAAACTGAATCGTTTTTGTACTTTAGCTGGGTTGCGGATTGATGGTAGGCAACAAAAACTGCCACAAAACCTATTTACGAACTTTTGTCAGGGGGTCTCACTCCGCAGTTTAGGTACGATCGGCCGGCGCTCCGTCTGAAAAGGAATATCGCAGTAGGATGCCGCTTACCGCTCGGCTCGCACGCTAGTTATTATTTGTACTGTGATTTTTGCAAAGAACGGTGACTTCTAAACGATCTTATAATAAGTCCTATAAAAGATACAGTTGTTTTTACAGGTATCTAAATAAAGGAAAGAACAGGGAATCGATATTATCTTTTTTTTACATTTCCGAAAGATGTTGAAGTATAAGCTATTTTGTTGTTATCATTACATAAATACTCTGTAACTGTCGGTAGTAGGCGCATAAGGAGAAAGAGTTTATTTTTTGGATTGTCTTAAAGAATGATTAGGTGTGCGAAATACTAATAATTAGGTACCTACTAAGTAGGTACACCAACAAGGTAGATAGATGATGAATATTATTGTAGCAGTGGTAAGCCGACAACCCTAGCGCGTCACTCCGCGCCAGACAGTAACAGAGTTACACGTTAGAAGAGAGCGGCAACGTTTCGGTGAATATCGCGTTAGGCACTGAGCGCTTATGCAAGCTGAATTACACTTTGTTGCTTACTAGCAAGAGTCTCTATTTCTATAAATTGTTGCGTGAAGTGACCCTTCTGTACTAGTACTATTATTCATTCTGTGCTTTTGTTGTCCAAACCGTATAATTGTAGTTAAAGGTAGAACAAAACCGAAAGAAAAAATTCCCTATGTACTAAGACGTTAACCGGTTCGAATTTTTTGGAAGCCTTGTATCCTATTCCCATATTTCATTGTGTTTTCTGTATTTTGTCAGGTGGATATCAAAGTCGGGCAGCATCCCTGATCAAGCAGTTCCAAGAATTACAAGATCAAATAGAACAGGCGAATTTGGAGCTATCCACATTCAAGTTCCTTGCCGATCAAGAGAAAGCTGCCATTCCACGTAGAATAGAAGTAAGTTATGATACAAAATTATTTATGTTATTTGACCTGTAAATTCTATACTCCAGCCATTTTGAAGATACAATTTTTACTAACAAAGTAAAACGCATTTTTTTGGGCCACCCTCTACTCGACAACAAAAATAAAACGAATTCGATAAAGAATGTTGTATCTGTTGTATAGTTCTCGCCAAATTTCTTAGCCGTCCTGAAGTTGGCTTTCCGATGCGCAACAAGGCACGGATCGGTCCTGTTTTTGTATGAGATTTACTATTACGCAGTCATTGTAGCCGACTTCAGGGCGGCCAAGAAGTTTGGCGAGAACTATACATCGATTTAACTGAGTTGGTACAGATGAAAGATAATTTTATAACATAAAATAGGGTTGCAGGGTTAGATTAGAGCGAACCATAAATTTTCTCCCCTACTGTCAGTTGATTGAGCTGTCAGTGCTTTGTTAGTAAATATTATACCTTCATCTTGGCCAGACTATAGGAAAAGGTATCCCTTTTAACTTGTCCCCTGAGGCCAGTCGTTCAAAAATGAGTCCAGTTCATCCCTCCGTCTCTCTAAGCCTGTGCGAAGCAGTTTCGAATACTTGCTTTTTCACAACCAAAAAAACTTTTCTAATCATCATCCTTGTCTATTACAGTCATTGACAGAAGACGTCAACCGCCAAACGGACAGAGAAAAACAATTGCAGAAGAGGTATGCAGATCTTCAAGCCGAGTTAGAAGATCTTCACAAAGGAAGGCAACCCAAAGAAGTGGAGTCAAAGACGTCGGAAGATTGAAATATTGTTGTTAAATAATAAATTAATATGTTTGAACGAAATGATTATAGATAGTTTTCGTAACGAGACATGAGCTTTGTATTTATGAAGTAACGTTCACACGATCAATGGTATTGGTCTATTCAAACTTATTGGCGCTCGGAACACTACGCGAGTCGCGAATTTATGTGGCAGCGAGGTTGAGAATTGGGTATAGTAACGCGCAGCGAATAGGTCACTTCATAGCCACCAATAAGTTTGGATCGTACTATCGATTTACGCCTACGTCTTTTATGGACGGACCGTTCACATTGATGTAAAGCAAGAATATTATTTTTAAATGTGATTTTTCGACTTCAATTGTACTTTACTGCACATTGACGTGTAGATAATATAGCCGACGTATCAGTAAAACATACGGCTTTGTTTGATTATTTATTATTGTAATACTAGCACAAGATTTTTTTGTTGCTTCTTGTTGCAAGCCGTAGTTATAAAGGATACTAATACTTCGTTGTTGATCAATGCTAAAAAACTACATCGATTGTGTGGGTGTAATATATATATATGAGGGAGTTGGTGTCTAATATAGGTTCAAAGCTCAATAAGACAAGAACGGAACAGAAACGATGCATAAGCCATCTCCACTATGTAATTCACACATTCCTATCAAGATACACAAATGGCGATAGGGGTCAATATGTTCGGCAGTCTTTTTACGTAAGAAACAGCAATAATTGCGCAGAGATCGCGCGATCAATTAATGAGTTTAATGACCTGGCTACTGAGGCTTTTAAGTAGTCTTACTTTTTTGACAGCTACTTTATAGAAAAGTTATTATAATCGAATTTATGTAGCAGTAGATATTGAATATGACATTATAAATTGAATATTTTAATTTTGTTTACTTATAATTTGCAGGGTGGGAAAAATCGGTGATCAAAAAAACAGGGCGATAGTTGGGGTTATTAGAAGTACAAAAAAAATGTTTCTTTAGAAACATACTACCTGCAAATAAACCCAAATATCGCCGTTTCGTGATCCACGATTGATAGCCCACCTCATATAAAAAAATATTGAAAATGTAGGGACATGTGCCAATGCTTACGGGGTTTGCAACGGGAGTTACTGCGACACTAATGTATTAAATAAAGACTCTGGTTGATTATTGTAGAATACTTATTTATTGCCGAAATCCCAAGTTCGAACACGAGAACACGGATCGGTCAGCGCGCAGTTATTTGCGATCGCAAACACACATCTCTCACACTACAAACCGTTGACGCATAACATTAACACTTACATTGTCCCTACAAAACTATTTGAAAACTAGGAATACAACTAAAATACCAATGTGTTAAAACGGTTAAAATTTCTTCGGAAATAAAGTCGATTGTTACGGTAAGGCCTAATGCCTTACCGTATCATTAAATTATTATTTTTTAAGCTATGAAACGTTAATTTAATTGTTGGACAATAAACACTTGGTTTCCACTTTCCTTCTGTACTCAGCCATCAACGAGCGATCGGCAATCGACCAACAAGGGAAAAAGTAATCGCAATTTGACAGCTAAATTGCTCGCTGATAGCTGTCGCTCTGCTGTCAAATACCATGCGTATTACGAACTGATCGCGATCACCCTGCGATAAATGCACATTTTAGTTAATAGATTGTTATATTTAGTAGCCCTGTCGCAAAATTCCTATGATGTGGCTATCGCTCATATAGTTCTCGGAAAACTTCTTGGCCGCCCTAAAGTAGGCAAAAATGGCCGTGCCTTGCGCATCTGAAAGCCAACTTCAGGGCGGCCCAGAAGTTTGGCGAGAACTATACATAATTCGGATTCGAGATGATTGAAGAACAATTATTTCGCAAATATAAGCCTGGCGAGTTTTATGACAAAGCAATTGATCACGCGATGTTTACGCAATTATTGCTGATTGCTTTAATACGTATTAAGTGTTGCTGTACATTTTTAGACCTACGTGTCGCTTCGCTTCGACTATGTCTTTGCTGTGTGCGCTTTGGATAGGAAGTTGCGCACGCGTCTACCTTCTTTGAATGTAAAATGGATCGTGTGAATGTGTTTGCTCAAACCTCGTTATTGCAAGAACTGTACTTTATACTTTGATTATTTCCTAAATAGTTGTTTGTGACAGAGTTGGAATAAAAAGTAATTAATAAGTGACAATATGTTTTATTTCACATTATATACAACATGATTTACATTAATTATAGAGAAGTATTCATTACATAGTATTAAACAATAATAAATTACAAGTTGCACTTAGAATTTACGTATCAAAATCATTAATACAAAGTATCATTATTATAATTTAGTTATATCACAGTAAGAGTAACATCCAGGCCTGCTGGATACTAGTCCTTATAGATTCTTGTACTGCACTGATAAATATTCTATAACCCTACTGTAAGTTGACATGCATTGAGCAATTATGACACTTACAATTAAATACAATGGCACACTGGGAATAGCTGAGCGTTCGCAGTCTCATCGAGAGCTATGACCTAGACTAGTTGTTTGATAAGATCCTATGTCTCCTAGCTGGGGCAGACATCCACAGTAGTCCTCCATCGCGAGTGGTTATGAGGTTCACAGGTGGACTAGTGACTAATTGCAATTTCTATCTAACTTTGTTTATCTAATTGCAGTGTAGCTCTTCTTAAACTAAAAAACTATTAGATCATAGCTCTCATTGGGACCATGCCCTTATGTAGCATCGACTGTTACTAGCGGGATCGACCCTTCGGATGGTTGACTACGCAGCATTGAATAAATGTGATGTACTATAGTCCATACAAGTTTGTAATTGCGAAAGGGCCCTTTATAAGTATATTTATCGTTTCTAAGCTCGAATTTTCAGTATATAAATTCTCAGTTCAGTGTGCCTAATTTAGCATTTAGCACCATCAATTGAATAATAATTCTACCGAACTGTTTACGTACTATCGTCATCAGAATCACTATCAATCAGTCTTCTCTTAGGTTTATTCTTCTTTATCACTGTAATATCTGGGCTGTCATCCTGTGTACATATTCGTCTAAACTTTTTCTTGGCTTTTCTTTCCCGTTCTAATTTCATTTCTGCTAGCTCTAGCTCAGAGATTTCGTGTGCTTGTGTTAAGCCAATGTGAGAATCGACACAGAAGCTATCCTGTGAAAAAATAAATAAATAATAAAAAAAGAAAAATAAAATTGTAATTTTTTATGCTATTTTGATCTAAACATACCATTTCATAAGAGTCCTCTTCAACATACTGTGATAAAATTTCTTCCTTATTGAACCTTGCTGGTAACTCTGGGATCTTGAAACCGCCTCCTTTTACGGGACTCCTGAAAAAACAGCAATTTTTTAAACAAAGTTGATTCAAAAAAGCTCGTTTCCAGTTTTTTAAGGTCACTGAACAAACTATGGACATACCCCCATTAGTCTACTGAGATTTTCTATAGTGGCCACCTTCACCCACCTTTCAGTATATAAGACGGCACACTATACCAGGCAACCCCTTACGAGGCGTCTGGGACCATCTTCGGTAGGTCACGCCTCCGAGAGCACTCGCCCTTGGTACTCAAGAGAAAATGACAAACTATGGACAATCAAAAACGCGATATTTGGGCTAGCATCAACATCAGCTCAAGCCGATGACGAAGGCAAGAACTTTACCTAGCTGGATTCCCAACCCCAAGTTATGAAGAAATTAGTTTTCGTTTTGTCTTCTTTAGGGTGGAGATTATTCATGATGGACAAACATGACCAGCCACAAACATAAATATGTGAAAATTTGTTTGTCCTCCAAAGTTCTGTTTTTTTTTTGGTACTATTATACAGTTATCGAAACCAAATTATATTGAAATTGGACTTTTCAGTTATAATCGTTATTTCGCGTAAAATATATAGTAAAATAACTGTTGAATTTCCAAACTGTGGTGACATTTGAACTTCTTTGAAAGTAATGGTGCTCCCACACCGCTAATAAAAATGTAATCAAACATTAGTAAACATTTTCTAAATTAACATTTGATGAAACCTAATGGTGCTCCTACACCGCCGTTTAAAATGTTTACAAACATTAGTAAACATTTTCTAAACAAACATTTTGATAACAATGTTAAGGTGCTCCCACAGTGCTGAAAAATGTTTTCATAATTATTTGTAAACGTTTTGTAATGTACTAATATAATGTAGTAATTTTAGTAAGCATCAGTGTAGGTGCACTCAAAACAGTAACAATTCCTAACATTTATTAGTAAATTTATCGGTGTTTTAAAATGTTTGTTAACATTTTTAACAGCGGGTGTGAGAGCACCGTAAGGGTTCTTAATATGGTGTAGTAAAACCCAAATTCCATTTATTAACTTACTTGATAGACTTGAGGTAGACAGCCTGTATGTCCTCGTGATGAGTGACATTATCGTCGTCGCATATAAAGTCGATGATACTGCCCACACTGTCATCAGAGAGCTCGTCACCACTGTGACCGTCGTCAGATAGTTCAGCTTCCAGGTCCAAAAACTCGTTGCCTTTCTTTTTTTTCTGTAGTGAAAAAAAAACATATTTATTTAGAGCATGGAAGATTATTTAGATAAGATTTAAATAAACAAACACATAAGTAAATAAGTCTTCATGTTGACTACTAACTTAAAAATTTAATCACAGGATTTTTTATTTCTTGAATGGGGTACTCATCAACTGTTTGTGTTGAGTTAAATCATAGTTTAAAGAGTTAGATGAAGAAATATTTCAAAGTAACTTACTTTCCGAACCTTATGATTAGTTGTAGATCTATACGAATTGTCATTTTGTTTGTGCTCTATATGGCTTGTGCGATTAGTCTTTTCTTCACAAACAAAATCATCATCACTATCATCAAAGGCCAGTTTTCGTTTATTTTCACGTAAAACAGTTTTGACAGGACTTTTGAATACTGCATTTATTTTACTTTTATCTACTTCAAGTTTGTTATCTCTTCTAAACATTTGAAGCATGTTCAAAATATCTTTTTTGTCGGTGTCATCTTTATTTCCGTTTGATAATTGAGGGTTTTTATTTTCCTTTTGTGAAGAAAAACTGGGTTGTGATACTACGCAACTTAAAACGGTTTTATCGTTTTTCACTGTGTTGTTATTCTTTTTCATTACTGCTAACACTTTTTCTTGTATCGACATTTCTTTGTTTGTTCCATTATCTAATTTCTGTTTCTTATTAAAGTATGGTGAAGCAGTTATGATGCTCTCATCCAAGTCTCTTTTTCTTTTACCTCCTAAACTGACATCAGTTTGGTTTAAAGATTTATTCTTAATGCTACCAATTTCATTCAGGTCATATATTTGCGTGCTATCGGAATCACTGTCACTATCGAGTATGATGAGACTATCTTTTATCACGTTTTGTGATGTCGATGCTATAGATTTGTCCAAAGCAATCGATTTCATGATTGACTTCTGTTTATCAGCTTGTGTTAAAAGGATTGGTGACACACTTCTTTCTTTTTCCGGTTCTACTCTATCGGACACAGATTTCAATGTAGACCCATTACCATCAGTTTTATTGATCATTTCTACTAGTTGTGTTATCGTAAACAAACTTTTATTATTGCTTGTATCTATAATACTGTTTCTCGTCGAAATCTCCGGTTTTAAAGAAGGCGTTAGTAATAAGTTGTTATTATTTGTTGGCTCTTTCATCAATTGTTTTCTGCAACTCATGTTAGGTGTTGAATTACGGAGCCGATCTTTTTTGGTACTCAATTGGAATTTACGAGGTTGACTGCAAAGTATTGGCGAATTCGGCATTGGTAGTATTCTACCAGATATAATTGAGGGACTCATTGGATATTCTATAGAAGGAGATTTGTTATTTTTATCACTCTGTGTATTATTTGTATTGGATTTCTTTTGTGTCTGTTCTGGTGGTGTATTGTCAATTTCATCGTCAGCAAATATGTCATCGATGCTATCCAAACCAAAGAAGCCCAATGTTTCTTTAGATTTCTTAGGCTCTTCGTCTTTGACAGTGTTGACTCTTTGTAAAGGTTCATCTCCGACTGTACTCTGACTTTCAGTTTCTTCGTCAGCAAATATTATTTTGGAGCTTAAAGATTCTTTAAATTCCGTCGGCTCGACTTTGGTTGCGGTTTCTCTTTCTATAAGTTCAGCATTGGCAAAGTCTTCCCTTTCACTAACTTCGTCTGCTAAGTTTTCTCGTTCTATAGCTTCCTCTAGGCCACTATCAGCAAATATTAACTCATCATCAGCAAATATTATTTTGGACCCTAATGATTCTTTAACATCGTCCAACTCCTCTTTGACTGGATTTTTTCTTTCTATGATATCACTGACTGCGTTTTCTATTGCTTCCCACGGACTACTATCAGTAAACGTTATGCTGCAGCCTAACGAATCCTTAACTTCCACCAGCTCGTCTTTGACTGTGATTTCTCTTTCTATAGCTTCCTCTGGGCTGCTATCATCAGCAAATATGTCGGCAATGTCACCGATATCGAAATTATCCGAAGCCACGGATAAATTATGTTGTATTTCGTCTTTAACATTAAGTTCATGATCTGAAGAAAGAAAGTCTATTCCCAAATCTATTTCCGAATGGAAATCATTAACACTGACGTTATTTTTATCCTCGTCAGACTTTTTGACACATTTCAATATGGTTTCCGTATCAAAATCGTCAATTAGATTAATATCAGGCAATATAGGCTCTTTTATAGATTCTAGCACGACCATTGAAACTTTCTTTTCTTCTCTAATACTTTGTAAAAGAGTGCATTCGCAAATATTTTGGCAAACATAGCAGTTCTTCGGTGCGTTAGTGTTCTCCAAACTTAAGTCAACGAGTAAGCTAATTAATCGAGTTGGTACACTTCCATCGTTTTGAAGACCCAAGTCGTTAATAAGTTTGGTATAACTTTTGGTAGATTTGGTTGCAGTACTAAAGAGAGCTCTTATGTCGCCATCTTTTTTATCAAAAGGTTTCAGAGGTACTTTTTGTTTCTTTTTATTTGTTTGTTTGGATTTGCCTGGTGAATGTGAAAATAGTGGTTGTTTGGCTTTAGCTGGTGACATAAAAATGGCTGCCTGTTTTAATTTAGAAGGAGATGAAAACATGCCTTGTTGTGAATTTAGTTCCTGACTACCGAAACCTGGAATTGAATAATTGGGATTTATTTCTAGCAATAATTTTAGACATTGACTTCTTGAGATTCTCAGGTAGTAAGTTTAGTACTTACATGAATTTTGCGTAGATGGTGGCATTTCGAACCGTTTAGCATCACTGAATTGCAATAATTCTGCTAATATTTCTGAATCTCTCGAGTGGTGTATATTTACAGTGTTCTGTAGATTTCGCTGCCACTCTAACCATTTTGACAGATTTAGCTCAGTTTCCTCTGGCGTAGGGAGATTCTTTATTATTTCTGTAAGATTGAGAATTATTTAAATAACATTATCGGAATTACAAACTGGTTACATAGAGAAAATTTGTTACCATAAGCATTTCAGATTAAAGACGACCAGTTTTGGACATATACCTCCACCAAGCATCATTTTAGTGACCGATTTTATTATGGGGCAATTTACAGGCTTGCACACGTACTAAATAACCACAACTCAACAAGTCTACACTCGCCAATGGCTCTCGTTTAACTGACGCGGTGCGCACGACCGTAAGTGTGGCAGGAAAGTGGGGATGACTAAGCGGACGGGCGAGCGAGACAGATACACTACAATCATCATTCACCGGGTTCTGGGCTATCCACATTTAGCTATTTTCCAAGACGGAGGACTTCGGTCTACCTTTTGGGAGCCTATCTTCACTGCATATAATCTCATTTCCAATAATAATGACTTACCTTTGTTCATCTTCCAATACTCCTTTGGTTTAGCAAACAATGTAGTGTCACTATATCCTTCACGAAAAAACTCCTTGAATTCGTTCTCTGTGATCAGACTACCACTGTCTACTTCTTTATTTGAAGACCAGGAACTGCTTGTAGAGGCTCTTGATAACAACATTGTTCGCAAATCTTTTTGACTCTGAAAAATGATTGCAAGGGGGTGACCTTAAGCTCTTTGAGTAGTTTTGAGTGTGTGTAAGTGACAGACGTATATGATTAGTATACATCTGTCCCTTTTTTACAGTCAAACTGTGATAGTTTTGACACGTCAGAGTACGGGGGCAGGTTAATAATTGCTACGCACAATTATATATTTTTTTTTAACTTTGCCGCACTCTAGGAATTTCTCCTGTATCGTAGGTGCGTTTACAAACATAAAATCACACACACACAAACACCCAGAGCCGGAACCTGTAAAATCTGTAGGTCATACAAATATTAGTTCCATGCGGTAATCTAACCCGCGACACATAATTGTGTGTAGTTTTCAAATACACGTGGCGTTACTTGAAATAGAAAAAAAAAAACTGGCCTGATGGGGACAATTTTATCTTTATCCTTTAGCTATATTGTATATCTACTCTAAAATATAGACATCAGAGGCTTGACACAGATGAGTACATCCAGAATACCAAAATCCCTAGATTGGAGACTTATTTGTTACATTTTCTTGCTCACACTCATGATAATTGTTACAGATTGAATACCGCGATATTTCAACAAAGAATCTTTGGCTTTATATACCCAATTCCCTCTTACCTTCTTAGCCTTGTCAATTCCTTCTTTACTCTTCTCCTTGGGATCCTGTTTCTTCTCGACCGTAATAAACATCTTCTGACACTGAGGCATAAAGTCATGCGGTATCATCCTTGGGTTTAGTTTGTACAGGTTATTTTCCACCTCTTTCGATTGAAGAACCTTTTTGTTGAGCCCGTCTCGCTGCCGCATACAGTCTAATAACGTCTAGAAGAACACAAGTAAAATTAAGAAAAAAAAACCCCGACACATATTTCATGTTACATAATTTATCCAGTAGTAACACGCTTCGATCGACAATCTATTTAACACATAATTAGAACACGTATCTTACGAAAGCACCCCGATTCATAGAGTAAAACGACCATAACTTTTGAACGGCTAAACCGTTTCTCATCAAACATGGCTAATAATACTCTCGATAAAATCACCTTCCAAACGAAAAAAAAAAACGAAGTCAACATCAGTTCATCCGTTTTGGAGCTACGATGCCACAGACACATACACATAATTACACACTTAAAACTTTTAACACCTTTCTTTTTTCCGTCGGGGGTTAAAAACAGTGTCGGATTGTAAGATGTTCATTTGTTTTATTCGTTCTTAGTTTGAACCAAAGACCTTATACTTCTTACTACTAGACTGCACTATGGCGTAAAAATCGGTCCGCGGGAGACGGCTCCCATTGGTAGTGTGTCTCTTTCTAATGAGGTGACCATGACCAAACAGAACACGGGACAAATTGATTGTAAAAACGATAGTGTAAGTATTCCGATATATTGATGCTACCTAACTACGCTACCTAAACCTACCTAATTTATTATAAAAAAAAAAAAAGTGTATGCATTTTTTGGAATCTAAATCACTTACCGTATGGTGTCGGGGTAAAGAATTTCACCGTCCCATGTTTTACCGTGGGTGTCGTAAAAGGCGACTAAGGGACAAACCAGAGAATGGGCAGCAGCGTTCTCTGTGCATTTGTAACAACTATACTGCGATCGCCAACCCGCCTGCAAAGCACTCCCCATGAATAGCACAAATAAAACATAGCCCCTAGTGCCCGACAGCCTGACTACCCTCAACTACGGTAGCGGTCGAGATTACGACGGTATGGCAAGGGGTGCTTAGAATCCCGGACGAGATCCGGCTACCCCAACAAATACCGACGACTAGACCTAGCAACGTACAACACGCGCACATTCCGGACCGACGCAAAGATCACCGAACTCGAAGAGGAATTGAGCAATTTACGATGGAGTATTATAGGTTTATCTGAAGTTAGAAGAGAGAGGGAGGACTCGATAATTCTCAAATCCCAAGTCTCTATTTCTTTAAGACTAATCGTATAGATAGGAACAAAAAGCTCTCTGATCCTACTCTCAAGCTCATGAAGGAGAGGCGTAAGATGATCCTGCAGTCTTCAGACGATGCTTTGAAATACCGACAGCTAAATATACCTACCTCAAAGGATCTTAATGATTTCACATATTGTCCAGTTGCGTAGACAGTTGAGAAACAAAACTACACCAATTTTATTCCACTAGGAATCAATTTGCAAATAATATTAACAGCCGCTGAATTTCACTCGAACAAAACCCGCCGAAAACTCCGCAAGCCACCATCTTACATTTATACTAATATTACCAGGCCCAAATATTTAAAAGTACTACTCTTACTCAGTATCAATGAATTATTTTTTAAATACAATGAATTGATTATTATAGGAACTGTAGAAATATTTAAATATGTTTGAAAGTCTATGAATCGTTTGTTTTGGTAGAACATAAAAAAGAAAAATATAAAATGTTCTACCATTTCTACCAAACCCAATGATTAGTTGAGCTGGCAAGACGTCAGACAAGGACACACTACTAGCGGAAACCATCTCGCCAGGACCGCTTTTGATTAGCTACCGCTTATAAGGAAATAGCTAACCTAGGTATATGATGATAGATTTCATTTTAGCTAAACAAAAATTTTTGGTACACAGTCTAGTAGTAAGAAATATGTATAAGGTCTTTGGTTTGAACATAAATATTTATTATTGTACTCAGCCTGAGTTTCTGTATTTGAGATTTTATGACAAAATTTTTTTTTTCGGTTATTCCGAGTTCCGCAGCCGTATTGCGTAAGTGCGCAAAGAGTTTGACCGCTATCCAATCGACAACTTTCTTCTACTTTGAAATTGTGTAACTAATATTTTAATAATAATATAATACATATTATTTACCTGATGCTCTCTGCCCTCTGTGACGAGAATAAAGACTTGTCCTCCACGCTCACGACCAGTACGCCCACACCTTTAAATATAAAATGCTAGTTTAAAAAGAGAGAAAAACAAATTTTGTCTACCCTCTCCAGGTTTTTCGTTGTTTAAGATCCTATTAAATACAATAAAACTTTTGATCAAGTTACGAATACAGGGCGAAGACATCGTAACACTGCCTCTATGGCAGACCAGGACATTCATTGAAGACCTCAATCGTACTCGATGGAAACATGTACAGTCAAGCACGTTGATTCAAGACCCTTTCGGCCGATAATTCGTTTGAAAACTTCAAGATATTAAAGTTTTGTTGTTATACTACTTATGGTGCACTTATGAAGTTAAGTATAATATAAAAACTGTATCAACGCGGGTTTAGAGTCGTCCAATTTTGAGCATTGTGCTCGTTGCAATAGATTTGTAATTGAGTTAAAAAGTATTTTGGAAAGTATTGTTTGCATAGAAAGAAGTACAGAACAATATTTTATTCCAAAAAGATATACGAACTATTTCGGTTACTGGAGTTTTATTTTTAAATTAAAAGAAAAATGCGAAGTCATAAAAAGTCAAGTAGATATTAAAATGTCATCGAGATGGGTAAACTAATTGTCACTTTTTTATTAAATCGATAATATGGTTGTTGCTAAGGAAATATAATATTTAAGCAAAATTCGACCTTATTGTATTAGAATGTCTTCAATAAAATACTCTTAGGATTGGTCATGAATCAACTTCCTTGACTCTACTACTGATCAAAATAATCAGACTCAAGCCATGGCAAAAGTATTCGTGACGATGTCTCTTTTATAGATTACTAGCTTCTGCCCACGGCTTCGCCCGGGTTCAAAGTTAAAAAAAAATGCTCCAATCTCCACCAAAGTTTACAGGATTATCCGCTGGGTCAATCTAAAAATTGTCTCAAAAATGTCATTAAAATCGGTCCAGCCGTTTCGGAGGCTATAAGGAACATACATACATACTTTCTCTTTTATATATATATATATTTCAAGAGTTCATTGAAAGCTCACCTCTGCACAAGTCGTACGGGCGACTTGGTGGATATGTCGAAGCATATGATGAGGTCCACAGAGCCAACGTCCAGCCCTTCCTCAGCCACACACGTCGCGACCAGCACGTTGCACAGGCCCTCGCGAAAATTGCGCATCACACGCATCTGCTGCTTCTGGGATATTACTGTTTTGCCGTCTTTACCTACAATAAATGATATATTAAGTGATACAGGTATCGGCGCAGTTTAAGAGCGCTGACATTGAATGAGCAGAAGTCGTTTTTTGGGTCTGTTTGGCGGGGGGAGTGAGGTGCAACGGTGAAGCGGCCGGCGCCATAGACTTATTGGTCAACCAGTGTCACCTTCCCCCGTCTCGTCGCGCGCATACGTCTCGTGTCCCCTAGGTACAGTCGCGTATTATTGAGTTAAATAAGAAGTTCCGTTGCACAGTGTTAAATAATTTCGTTCGTTTAGTTGCTAATGAAAGATGTCGAAATAAATGTGTTAACGAGGCAAGCACGAAATACTTACATAAAACTGTGTTTTTCTTTCTTTCTATACTGATTTAATTTAGTGACATATTTATATCTGTTATTAAAGATTAAGAATTTATTATTATGATGATAAACTAATGTGCCTAAACCACACTGTGTTAAAATTAAAAATCAGATATTTCAATATCCATTCTTTACAAAATTTTAACTAAACTACCTACAAACAAATAATTAGTTCAAATCACACTTATAAATTTTATGCGTGAATGTACACGTGTGCAAATCTCCCCACCACTTTCGCCGAGCGCTCTAAACTCATGCCGGTACCTATATGTAGGTGGGGCAGTACCGGTACCTACATTGTGCGTGTGCCAAATAAACTAGTTTTATTTCTTTATTTTTCTTTGATTACCATCAAAACATGTCAGGTGAGTCGTTGATCTGAGGCTGTATTATGAAGTATTTATAACATCAAGATTCCCTTGCGAAAAAGAGACAGTGCAGGTAGTCAAGCTCTGTCTCACTCACACACACTGAAAATATTACGCCTTTTATAATTCATATTACGACCCTGGCGAGTAGATTAGCAGGTCATTGGATATCAAACAATTTTAGTTTGCCTGTTATCGATAGGAAAGCTAATATAGGTCAATTTGGATGGTGTCCAAAAAACGGCTTAACCGAATCAAAAAAGATTTCACAATCGTGAAAAAGAATCAGTATTCTCCTTTTAAATCTGAAAGAAGTTAATACAAAATATTAAAAAAACCCGACTGCTTAAAAAGCGAACTAAAAAGAGGTAAACAAGAAGAAAATGATGCTGTGCAGTCGGAGGATACACATTCGCAAGCTGGCTGACCAAAACCAGATGTATAAAGTTATTTTTTTTTTCTATTTGGGTACATTTAAACATATAACAGTTATATATTTTTAAAATCACCGCTTAAAACCCATTATATAGATATCCCACAAGATGGGTTTGGATGTAAAAAATAAATAGGCCCCCACAATATGGCGCCCAAAATCTGCCATTTTTCTTTTTTCAAATTTTAATGTAGCCAGTGACACTCGCAAGGTTAAGGGTCGGTTCACATCTGACGGAACATGCGTCGCGTATTATCGGTCGCGTAACGCCAGAACAGACAAATGTATAGAAAAACACTTGACCGTTCACACTCAACCGATAATACGTTAGTGCGTTTACTGTACTTAGCTGACTACGCTCGACGCATCTTCCGTCAGATGTGAACCGACCCTAAGACGAATCGATTGACGTAAGATCGTAAAATCGGGACGCCACATAGGAACAAACATATATAGACTGATAAACACAGTACCCTCCTTCGGCAGTCAGGTAAAAATATAACATTAGTTATCTTACCCGAGGCGCCTTGTCCCACGAACATCTGCGGCTTGATAAGCGGTCGACACTGTAGCAGCAAACAGTGCACCAAGTTCACACTCTCACGGTACTCGCAGAATACTAGGAACAATATTACATGGTTAGGACGGCATGGCTAGTTCTCGAAGTCATACTTTGTAACTAAGTATTTGGAACTGATGTAGGTATGTTCCCAGTGGCGTAGCGTGCCTTGGCGGGGCCCCGTATAAAAATTTGTTTGGGGGCCCTTATGAAAGGTAAAGATTTCTCACAAAAGAAAAAAAATGTTTGCATAAAATTAAAATAAATATTTATTCATATTATTATCTATCTGTCACCTTTTCCAAAATTTTTAACAACAAATCAAATTAATTATACACTCTCTTTGCCTTTTTTTCCGGCAAACTGATTTATTAAACCATTTATAGCTGATGATGACTTTAGTTTTTCTAAAGTTTCTGCCTCTATGGACAATAGCGACAGGTATGACAGGCAAAAAAAAATTGGGAAGTTTTTATAAATTTTTGCTTACGCACGTCGGGGGGCCCTGTGGCCCCGTATAATTGATACGGCAGATACGGCGGTAGCTACGCCCCTGTATGTTCCATACAATTCTATCCCAACCAAATGACGTTGATGCGAAGGGTTTGTTAAATTTCATGGCCCATGTTGTGAAAGTACAATTGTTTAGGATACGATGGGACTGACATACGCTATGCGTAAAAGACACTTTAAATAAATAAAGAAAAAAAAGAAAACCGGCCAAGTCCGATTCAATCAATCTGGCCAGCATTTTCTCAACTGTATTGGGGTCAGCTTCAGCTGAGTACCAGTAGTGCATGGAGCGTCTGCCTATGTGACCCCCATAACCCAGTAACTGGGTAACACGATACCCCTAAAGACATGATTACAACCGTAAGAAAACCGGCCAAGTGCGGGTCAGACTCGCGCACGAACTTGGCCGTATCATTATCGCAAAACGGCAAAATGTCACGTTTTTTGTATGGGAGCCCCGCCCCACTTAAGTATTTATTTTATTATATTTTTAGTATTTGTTTTTATAGCAGCAACATAAATACATCATCTGTGAAAATTTAAATATTTTACACTTTGGGCTTGGAACCCTAAAAACTAAGTATTTTGAAACCAAGACGTGAGACCTTTACACAGAAGAGAGACAAGAAAGAAGTCATCATCATATCAGCCTTTTTATCTTTCCGTGCTGGGACACAGGCTTCCACTCTATGAGAGAGGGAATGTGACTTATTTCACCACGCGGGCACAGTGTGGATTAGTGCATGTCACATGTCTTCGAATTTTTGGTTCTAGGACATGAACAACTCGATAAACTTGAGCGACTTCAAAATGTTTGTATAAGGTTCATATTTGGTTTGCGCAAATATGACCACGTTTCCGAATTCCGTGTAAAGCTCAAGTGGTTGCCAATTCGCCTTCGCCGGAATACTCATATTCTTTCTCTTTTGTACAATGCCCTCTTTACTCCTTCCACCCCTCTTTACCTCAAGGATCGTTTTCAGTTTATCTGCGATTCCCATACGAAATCTCTTAGGTCATCAGAAAACTTGCGACTTAAAATGCCTATGCATTCCACTACATGTTTGGATAAATCATTCACTGTCCAGGCTGCTCGTTTGTGGAATGCATTGCCTGACCCAATAAAACGTGCTCAGTCGTTGCCTGTCTTTAAAAAACTTATAAAGGAACATTACCTCTCTCTGTGATTATGTCCTTGTTTAAGCTGTATTGTTTTCTTGTTTGTTTATTTAGATGTATGTATGTATTTATGTATCTATTTTAGTAGTTTGTTTTACCTGTACGATTTGAAATTGGCACCAAGTGCAACCCCATGTCGTGTCCAGGCTATCTCTATCCATTCAAGGTTGCCTGGAAGAGATCGCAGAGCGCGATAAGGCCGCCTATTGTATGTTTGTTTTAATTTTTAATGTTTCTTTTGTATTGTCTTATCTTGGTGTACAATAAAGTATTTATAAATAAATAAATGCCGGTTTCCTTACGATGTTTTCCTTCACCGTTTTTAGAGCAGTGGTAATGAAATAATTTACATAAAGTAAAGCGTCTGCCTGGGTTCGAACCCATGACACTTAAGTAAGTGTACATGGGTTGTTTATTTATTTATGTACACACAGAACACTTCACAGAGAAAAGAAAGAATACAGATAGAAGAGCACAAAGGTACTGCTTATTGCTACAGTTGGATGATAGACGAAGACACAGTGTGTAGAAAGAAATAAGGAAACCTAAAATATACTATAATAACTTAACTAATTATATATAAATTACACATATACCTTAACTAAATATAATACAAAATTACAATATGGTATAGAGATAATGTTCTTTGACTTGTTGTTGTTGTACATACATACTTTACACTTCGACAAGTAAGTCGGGGAGGTTACCACTGGGCAAACACTGCTCAGAAAAAAGTTCTACACGATTTTCAGGATTTATTATGATTATTAACGGCGAGACAACCCCTTTATTCTCTTTGCAAAACACAAAATAAATAAATTAAAAAAAAATGTGGTTCATACCTATAGCTTTTGTATCTTGCTTCTTGTGCTGAGCTTTAGTAAAATGATCAATCATTATTTCTTTTAATTTATCAAACTTAGGATGACCGAAGCATATGTCCTTGGGCATCTAGAAAAAAAATCATCAAAATGAATCATCAAGTGTTCAAGAAGTAAAATATCACAATACACGCAATTCAGATAGGTACTCGGACAGTTGAACTCCATATTCGATAGATGACGTTGTGCATTTGACCTCATTTTCTGAAGTGCGGTGTTAAGATTCTCCGCGGAAGAATGATCCTAGAAAAAAATGGTAGGGTAGGCAGTTGACGGAGGCGAAGCCGCGGGCACAGCTAGTAAAATATTAAAAAAATCTTCAATCAAGCAGTATTATATTAGTAGCCCAATCATAATATAGGCGGGCTGACAGCTGGCGAGGCGCAATGTTGGTCAGTGTTCACTAGGAAACAAATATCAACCTTACTATCTTTAAAATAAAGTTGAGAACTACGCATCGCCAGGTCTGCACTGGTTTATAGTAAGCATTAATCCAATATTTACCTCTGGTATCGTCCCATCAGGCAAGATACTCCTGTCCAAAGACAAAGGATTGATTCCCAGGTCATCCCGTAACCTTTCCAACAACGCAGTCAGTTTATCATCAGTCTGTATCCAGGACTTCTCTGGATGTTCGTCAAAGAAGTTGAGGAATACCCTGGCGCCATGTTGGACTAGCAGCTCTAAGCCGTGGTAGAGAGCGATGAGCAGCGTGAAGTCTTTCATTATGTAATTGTGTTGTGGGTGCCTGTGGGCAAATGAAGTGTGTCATAAAAAAAATTAACTCCTGTCAAACAGCGTCGTATCCCGCGCGAGAAACCGGAGAATCATTCGCGCCGACTGTGTTGTCAAACTTCTATGGTCCCTTACTCTTGTGAACGGTGCAGGTAAGCATGCATTTCCACTATAGCGGAGACGAGACGATGACGATGTCTAGACGACCACCGAAAATCAGCGCCGTGCTGTGGATCCCCCACGGCACAGCATTATGCTGAGAGGAAGCCATCTTGCCACAATCACGACATGCATCTGCTTTTATTTACACTCGCATTAGTTTTTTGCCCTTTTTTACTTTTCTAAAATAATTAAAGAACTACTAACACTATCGTTTTTCACTCCACTGTTCTTGTAATGTTTGTATGTCGTTTTGTAGCAATTAAATTTTTTTAACTTTTTTTTTCATTCATCTTCTTCTGTGTCTTTCAACCAATTTGTATGGTAAATTCTTGAGCATCCTTCCGCTTCAGAGGAAACGAATCCACTTTTGAACACTCAGTAACCAGCCATAAACATCATAATCAATACCATCTATCAATTATCATCATAATCATCGTTGTGTAGAAGAAGTTCCAATGTTGTAGAACATTGTTTCTATCAAGTGTCAGTCATACCTATGTGATAGCCGCTTTCTAAAGCTCAATGTGCCATATTTACGCCGGGATATTGTAATGGTGTATTCCCGTTGTCCCCGTCGCGCAGACAACAGAACATCATAAAATTGCCTTAACGCTGTCCCCCTTAGGTACACACGGGCAACGGGGACAACGGACTGTTAGGATTTCACGTATCGTTGTCCACTTAGAACAATAACGCATAGAAGCCGCGTCTAGAACAAAACACGAGCGATATCATGTGTCCACTTTATTTTCTTTGTATGCGTGAGCAGACGTCGGATTATATGATTGGAAAATTTAGTACTTTTTCTTTGGTAGTGCTTATTACAGTAGTTAAATGTGTTAGCGGTGTTGTAAGATTAATCATATGCTGTTCTATATAAAAACCCAGGTCAGGCCTGAATAATTTTTCTGCAGAAGTGGCGACAAATGTCAAGTTCTTTCTTTAGAGGTAATTTTTAGCCTACAAATTAATATAAAGCAACAAACGTCACAAGTTATCTCTAGAATATCACACAGGTAATAATTAAATAAATAAAAAATAAAAATAAAAAATTCTAATGAAAAAAAAATATATTTTGATAGTGCAAATTTCATCCTTTTTTAGTGCATATTTGCATGCATATTTTTTTTGCATGCATATAACTCGATAGTGCTTATATAAGCCCTAATAATGACTTAACGGCTCTTGAGCATATTATTTATGAAGATGATGTAACTAGATTCTAAATGGGTCAGGATCATATTTTTGACGTAATCGCTCAACGGAAAATGTGTCACACTGGAAAAAAAATGTAGCACAATATAATTATTAGGGTGTGTGTAAATAGTTGTAAGATTTTAGGTAGGTAAATAGAATATCCACTTACTTACCTAAAATCTTACAACTATTTACACACACCCTAAATGTTATATTGAGCTAAATTTATTTTCCAGTGTGACACATTTTCCGTTGTGCGATTACGTCAAAAATTTGGTCCTGACCCAAATATACTTTGGAATGCAAACACAGTAGGTACTACCTATTTCTACCTATGCGGAAAACAATGTATATTTGCACATGCGATACCTCGTCATACCGAATGGTAAATGCATCTATTGGATTACAAAGCCGTTTATTCAAGGAAATAACGTTGAATATAAAGCTCTAAGGGCGATAAAAAACAGTTTTTGAAAAGATTTAGTAACGATCCTCACCTGGCCCCTCGTTCTTTAGTCTGGTAC
The DNA here is from genome assembly GCA_964057195.1 of Orthosia cruda. Taxonomy (NCBI): domain Eukaryota; kingdom Metazoa; phylum Arthropoda; class Insecta; order Lepidoptera; family Noctuidae; genus Orthosia; species Orthosia cruda. The sequence goes on along the minus strand of OZ059830.1, from coordinate 13,986,867 downwards.
TCTTTGTAAAGCATCACTATTCGGCCTTTGGACAGATTCCCTAAATTATAAGGCAGTATATTCATTTGTATCAATCTTCTGGCGTATCCATCTAAAATCTGAAACAACAAACGTTTATATCACTTCTCAAAACTTTTCTATGTTATTGAAAGATTGAAAATATACCTTATAATTATTTTTAACGGTTGTAATCATGTCTTTAATAATATAATAATATGATTTATTTACAAGTAATATTTCAAAATTTAAAAATCCCCCATCTCATTTCTATTTCATGCTACATAATTTATCTAGTACATAGTAGATACGCTTCGATCGGCAATCTATTGAACACGTAATTATGACACATATGATCTTGCGAAAACACCCCGATTCAAACAGTAAAACGCTCATAACTTTTGAACGGCTGAACCGATTTTATTCAAGCATAGCTAAGAACACTCTCTATGACGTCACGGACAGACACACAGATACACAGATGCACAACAACACACGTCAAACTTATAACACCCCTCTTTTTCTTAGATTGGTCCAATGGTTAGTAACAGCTTAACTACTATGCGCCAGTATTATAGTAGGTTGATAATTCATCATTAAATTAAATCATAATGAAATCACAAATGTCACAAATAAATCATAACAAATTTAAATCAGATAAATTAAAATTTCTTATCCTACTTTGTCAGCACCCTAATCAGATGCTTAAAAATAGGGCAGTCAAACTTATCGCCATTAATATATGCCATTGCCGCTGGCACGCACTCTGCGCAAAAAGGAGGCAACATGGGCCTCAAACCCATCTGTACGAGTCTCAAAGAACATACCAGATGCGCTGCAGAAACGTGGAAGCCGCAATGGCATCCTAAACGCGTTGTTGTATTGGACACGCAAGGCGCGGAGGATATTTTTGTGAATATGCTTTCCATAAGCTGCTACTATATAGACCGATAGCGCTAGGCTATTTTGATGTCATAAGTTTAAAAAATTCTAAATTTGCTTATTTCTTGCCTGTGGATACAGTCGTACCTATGAAGGTTATTATTGCGTTTTGTGTCACATCTGATACTTGCATTTTAAGTAATTCGCAGATTTGTGGTTGATAATTATTATTCAAATCAAAACGGGCAAAAATTTTTTAAAGTTTAAAATAATTATGGTATCATATCTAGGATAGTTTGCGGAGTGTGCAAACCCAATTTGTGTCATAATCGTCCAATGCAAACTGACATAGGGTCAATATGTAAAATACTATAGTGCAAAAAAAATTACAGTTTATGAAATAACTATTTCCTTTATCAGATCACTTACATATGCCTATTAAATAAATTTGTGCCAAATTAGGGCACGCAATTTTAATTTTTTTAATTATTTTGTTTTTCTAAGCTACAAACGCTTCAAAAAAATATTACAATCATTAGAGTTCACTTATTTAATATCATAAATGCATGAAAAATCGACATTGTAAATTTGTGTCATTTTCATTCACGATAAGTATTAAAATGAATAAAACACAAGAACAATGGTTGCGGTCGAAGCGGGCGGACGCGGCGGCGGCAAACGCACGCAAACTCGTTCGTTCGGTACAATTTCTTCTTAGATGCGAAGCGTTCATAAATAAAAAACATACCTATCATATTGAGTATTGATTGACTTTATCTTCGCTACGTAATGAACATATGTGTACAAAGTACAAAGAAACACAGCGCGTCTGCAATCTCATTACCTACGAATGTCAATGGTCAATGCTTAGAAGACGGTCAATGTGGTCAATATTATTTTAGATTGACGCTTCGAATTTAAACCTGAAAGCGGTAGGTTGGTAGGTATGCCGACACCTACCTACCTACCGCTTTTTCGTTATACTGCATCTCGATATCCCGCGCCCCGCTTCGGTTAGGTAGTGTACTAGGTACCGCCCTTTTTGCGTCGACCATAGCCAAATGACTTGTTTGATATTTTGCCGTCTTTTTTTAATTACAATAACAAGGGGCTGACAGGTACTAGAGAAACAGTCAACCGATGCTGCGATAATATTGGTTGATGAGTATGTCGGCGTTAATTTAGCGGGCGAGCCCTGCAAGCTAAAATAGTCCTTACGGTGATCAGATATAGATTTGGCCGATTGTACCTACAGTCAGTAAGACAAATAATACACGAAGTAAAAAAATACTAGATATTTTTGTTGTGTGGTGATAGTGATTATTGATGTAGTTTTATTTCAGCACGGTCCTTAAAACAGTCTGCTTTTCCGTCATTCCTTACAATGCTTGATTCTATGAACTTTAATAATCCCCTTTCACAAAGGACAATCACTGTATGTAACGTCCAGTATCCACATATCAACACCCAATTTGAATAACATTATAACTTTAGTTACACATTGGTACAACTTTATGTCATATGAAATCAGCAAGGACAGACCTTTATTTCTTTATCAAATTCCAATACCTACACAAAAGTTTTGGTAATAAGGGTTTCTTTGTTTTAAAGTAATTTAAATTGACATACAATGTAATACATTTTAAATTTTGTTCTATTTATATTTTACTATATTGTAATTTAATTTGAGAGCAGTGGTGGCCCAATGGTAGCGGCCGCGACTTACAAGTTGTAGGTCGTGGGTTCGAGCCCAAGCAGGCGCTTTACTTTGTGTAAATTATTTCATCACCACTGCTCTCAAAACGGTGAAGGAAAACATCGTGAGGAAACCGGCATGTCCTAGAACCAAAAATTCGAAGACATGTGACATCAGACAGGGCCCGCGTGGTGGATTACGGCCCATCCCCTCTCACAGAGAGGAGGCCTGTGTCCCAGCAGTGGGAACATTAATAGGCTGATGATGATGTTGATATTGTAATTTTAAGTTACAATGCTTTTCTTCTTAAATCTAAACAGTTAATTTAAATGTTATCATTGTAAAGAAAGATGCAGTGTTGACATCGAGAAAAGGTTTTTAGTACATCAATTGAATATAGTAGTATCAGCATAAATGGTCTTGGAGAAAACTAAGAGTAGGAATGAAATAAACATGTTTTTAGACTTATTCAATATTACAGATATGTGGGTAAGGAGAATAATACAAAAAATGTGTAGAAGTAATTGCAAATGATAGGCGTCGTAAGCATTAGGATAGGACAGGTATAGGATAGATGGACCCCCTTTTCTGAACTTACACTCCCATTTGGTCTATTGTGCGTTTAGGCCTCCTCTCTGTAAGAGGTAATGGGCCGAAAATCACCACGTGGGACCAATGTGGTTTGATGGATGTTACATGTCTTAGATTTGCATTGCAATGCATTTTTACTTCAGTGTTTTGAGAGCAATAGTGATGAAATAATTTACACAAATTAAAGCACTTGCCTGGGTTTGAATCCACGACCATACTTGTAAATTGTGTCCGTTACCACTGGGCCATCACTGCTCTAGGATCTACTATCCACTGCGTGGTAAGCTTTGCAATAGGGGGAATGCATTTCATTTATATTTGGTAGGCTTGCGACCACTTAGTTTGCTTAGACCACTTCCTCACCTGATGGTAAGCAATGTCGTGGTCGACGATTAAACACGCTTGCCTAAAAGTTACCTATTCACTTTTGACTTAAACACTCCTAAGTTGTAGCTATCGAGCAACACAAACTCCGGCAGGAAATGCCACTCTTTAGCTGTACGTTCAATCTACGTATTCCCAAAATGTTCAGTGTGTATGGGTGGGATGTCCACCATGTACCAATGGCACCGCCGTACGTCTTATAGTCCGATTATGGAACGGGCCAGGTGGAATTAGATCGTACATTTCCATCGCACACTTCCCAAAATTTAACCGATTAAAACCGACAAGCTCGCAACTCGGCGACGTTGTTTAAGGCTCTGGAGCTATGATTCGACCAGTGTCTCATTGGCGATCTTCTTGGTCCGTTTTTTGATCAACTTAAGTGCATGAAGCTGGTGGTTGGCAGATCCGGCCCAGAAATGACAACAGTACTCCATACATCATCTAACTAGCGCTTGACGAGCTTGACACAACTTGAGCAATTGTTCTGGCGTGAAGAACCGTCTCACTTTTGTGGGGATCCCCAATTTTATGGCAGCCAGTTGAGCCTTTGCCTCAATGTATGGATCAAAATTGAGGATCGTGTTAAAAGTAACGCCAAGAAGCACAAGATGGTCCATTATCGGCACGTTTACACCTCTGAAGGAACAAGCCTGTTAAATTTAACGTCTAAGGTGTACCTATATTTTATCTGTATCAAAATAAGACTGCACAAGCGCCACCTACCGTTGTATGTATGACATTATTCAATTGAAATAAACGTTACTTTTCTGAGCATCATCCACGAGTTTTAATAGGTTATGGGCCCAGATCCCAATATTAATTTAAAATAAGTTCAGTATTTTATAGAGCACAGATACCATGGCAGGAAATTACTCAATGAACGTCCCAAAGCTCAAGGGCAGAGATAATTACGACGATTGGGCTTTCGCCGTGGAAAATTTCCTCATCTTGGAAGGCATCGACATCACGAAAAGTGAGGCGCTAAGTGAGCACGACGACAGGAAGGCTAAAGCGAAGATGGTGATGACTATTGACCCGTCTTTGTTTGTGCACATCAAAAACGAAACCAAAGTACATAGTTTGTGGGCAAAATTAAAATCATTGTTCGACGATTCCGGATTTACCCGCCGCATCAGTCTACTGAGAACATTAATCTCAATACGTCTAGACAATTGCGAATCAATGACAGCCTACGTGACACAGATAGTGGACACAGCTCAAAAGCTAAAAGGAACAGGCTTTGAAATCAACGATGTATGGGTCGGATCGCTGTTGTTAGCAGGATTGCCAGACAAGTTCGCGCCAATGATCATGGCGATCGAACATTCTGGGATGAACATGAGTGCAGATGCTATAAAAACGAAATTATTGGATATGAGTGCAGATTGCGAAGTTACGAAGTCCGAGGGTGCATTTTTTGCTAAAGAATCATACCATAATCAGAATAATAATCAACGCTATACGAACAAAGAAAAAGCAAATGGCGGGAAACGAACGCCAATGTCAAACTCAAATGTCAATCATAGCAGTGACAAACCGATAAAAACAATAAAATGTTATAAGTGCAAGCGTAGTGGACATTACAAAAATCAATGTCGGTATGCCGATACGCAAAAAGAAAAACAACAAAACGCATTTAGTGCAATGTTTCTTACTGGCGAGTTCAGTGACTTAGACTGGTATGTGGATTCGGGCGCGAGCACTCACATGATTTCAGAGACAAACAAGAATATGTTGACCAATATTTCCTACGATACAGAAACTCGAGATATAGTTGTGGCGAATAAAGAAAGCGTGCCGGTTTTATGTTCTGGAGATCTTCAGATAACAACACGTGTGGGAGAATCAGAGTACAACATAAATGTCAAAAATGTTTTGTACATACATAACCTATCAACTAACCTTCTTTCCGTTAGTAAGATGATATCCAGTGGCAATAGAGTAATTTTCAAGAAAAATTTATGTCACATCTATAATCAGCGGAATGAATGTGTTGGAGAAGCTACTCAAAGAAATGGTGTGTACAGATTAAACATTGTAAAGTCAAAACAACTGTTAGCAGCGATGGCAGTGGCTTCCAGTAGGACTTGGCACAGACGCTTCGGCCACATAAATAGTAATGACTTAAACATAATGAGAAATGGAGCTGTTGAGGGCTTATCTTTCCAAGAAAGGGCAGAAATCGACAGAAGCAATTGCACAGTTTGTTGTGAGGGAAAACAGACGAAATTACCGTTTCCCAGGAGCTTGTCGAGGAGCACAAAAGTATTGAATTTAGTTCATGCAGATCTTTGTGGGCCAATGGAAAACAAGTCACTCGGTATGGCCAAATACTTTCTACTGTTTGTGGATGACTATAGCAGGATGGCTTTTGTATATTTTCTTAAGACTAAAGATGAAACTTTCACCTATTTCAAGGAGTTCAAGAAGTTAGTAGAAAACCAGAAATAAACTAAGATGAAGATCTTAAGGACAGACAATGGTGGTGAATTTTGCTCAGCAGTCATGGAGAACTACTTGAAGCAGTGTGGTATTGTACACCAGAAGACAAACCCATACACACCACAGCAAAATGGGCTTTGTGAGAGGTACAACCGGTCTATAGTAGAAAAAGCCAGATGAGTTTTATTTGATGCAAAATTTGAAAAGAAATTGTGGGCAGAGGCAGTCCATACTGCAGTTTATTTGAAGAACAGATCACCAGCTGCAGGTCTTCATCAGCACACCCCATTTGAGTTATGGATGGGTACTAAACCTAACGTCAGCCACATACGTGTCTTTGGCAGTTTAGTCATGACACATGTACCAAAGGAAAGACGCTTAAAGTGGGACAAGAAGGCCAAGAAATTGTTTCTTGAAGGATATGCTGACCATACCAAAGGATATAGGCTGTATGACCCTATCTTACAGACTGTGACAGTGGCTAGAGATGTTGTCGTCATGGAAAAGGAAAGTGACAGTATGACAACACAGCTGATGGTACAGGAGATATGTGGAGACCAACAGGATTCAGTGGGGGTAGATGATTCAAAAAGTTTTTTGGAATTATCTAGTTCAGAATCAGGAAATAATGAACGTGATGAAACATATGTACCAGAACAAACTATTGATTCCGAGGAAAGTTTCCATGAGTCATTATCAGTAATGCCAGAGGATATGGAGGTGATGACTCAAGAATTGCATGAGGAAATGTTAAGCAAACGCACTAGGCGGAAACCAGATTTCTATGGCTATGCTAACATGTGCATTATGGATGAAGTTCCTGGTGAAGAAATTTCTCTTAATGATGCCATGAACGGTCCAGAGAATAAACAATGGCAGCAAGCGATTCAAGAAGAATTACAATCCTTCCATGACAGGGATGCATGGGAACTAGCAGACAGACCTGTGAACAGAACAATAGTCAAGTGCAAGTGGGTATTTAAAAAGAAATTTAGTAGTGAAAGTGAAGTGAGATATAGGGCTAGGCTAGTGGCAAAAGGTTTTAGTCAGAGAGAAGGCACAGACTTTAAGGAAACTTACTCACCAGTGCTCAGGTACTCCACATTAAGATTATTATTTGCATTAAGTGTTAATCAAAATCTAGATATTGCTCACCTAGATGTTCCTACTGCTTTTTTAAATGGATTACTAAATGAGACTATATTTATGGAAATACCTGCTTGTTCTAATTTTGATAATTGTGAAAACAAAGTTCTGAAACTTAAAAGAGCAATATATGGATTGAAACAATCGGCTAGAGCTTGGTACCAAAGAGTTGAAATATGTTTACATAATTTAGGATACATCAAGTCTCAGTATGAATCATGTTTGTTTATGAAATTTCATAGTAATCTATACTAATATTATAAAGCTGAAGAGTTTGTTTGTTTGTTTGTTTGTTTGTTTGAACGCGCTAATCTCAGAAACTACTGGTTGGAATTGAAAAATTCTTTTTGTGTTGGATATTCCATTTATTGAGGAAGGTTATAGGCTATATAACATCACGCTACGGCCAACAGGAGCAGAGCATAAATGAAAAATGTTGCAAAAACGGGCACAATTATTCCTTTTTGAGAGCTTCCGTTGCGTGCGCTGCGTAAACGGTTTAATTACACAACAATCATGTATGTAGAGTAGGTAGGGTTGATGGGTAGGTAGGTAGCCAGTTGACGGGAGCGAAGCCGCGTGGGACAGCTAGTGTTAAAATATATATTGCCTTATTTGTCGATGATTTCTTTGTATTTTACAACTGTAAAGAAACTTATAATTAATTAAAAAGCAAGCTAAAAGCTGAATTTAATATAAAAGATTGAGGCCCCATTAAGCATTGTCTTGGTATGAATGTAATTGTTAATAAAGATTGTATTAGTATAGATCAGAAAGATTTTGTTGAGTTAATTTTAAAAAGATTTAATATGGTTAATTGTAAAGGTTCAGATACTCCAATGGAGAAGAATTTAAAATTAGAAAAAGCAAAAACAATTTGTCATAAATATCCTTACCAGCAATTGTTAGGTGCTCTTATGTATTTATGTGTGTTAACTAGACCAGACATTAGCTTTGCTGTGAGTTTCCTTAGTCAATATAATAACTGTTTTGATGAAACACAATGGAATAATTTAAAAAGGGTTCTGAAATATTTAAATAAAACTAAAAAGTTAAAAACTATGGACTTAAATATTTAAAAGGTGATAGTAAATTAGTAGGGTATGTTGATGCTGACTGGGCATCATGTACAGTGGACAGAAAGTCATATACTGGGTTTATTTTTAAGATGTCTGGAAGTACAATATCATATGAATGTAGAAAACAGAGAACAGTGGCTATTTCCAGCACAGAGGCCGAGTATATGGCTCTCTCTGAAGCTTGCAAGGAAGCTATATATTTAAAGAATTTACTGTTAGAGATTAATAAGTCTAAAAATTTACCAGTTCAATTGTTAAGTGATAACCAGAGTTCACATAAATTAGCATGTAATCCTTTGTATCATAAAAGAACCAAACATATCGATATCAGACATCATTTTGTTAGAGAGTGTGTAGCTAATGAACAAGTTAAGATATCTTATGTACCTACCGCTGATATGCCAGCAGACATTCTAACTAAGAGTTTATGTCATGTAAAACATTATAAATTTATGAAGATGTTAGGGTTGTCAGAAGTTGTTAATTAAAAGGTATTTTTTTAAATTTTGTAAAACCAGTGTAGGTGTTATTTTGATAAGTGGGGGTGTTAAATTTAACGTCTAAGGTGTACCTATATTTTATCTGTATCAAAATAAGACTGCACAAGCGCCACCTACCGTTGTATGTATGACATTATTCAATTGAAATAATAGTATATTATGCAACTAGTGAATAAAAGACGGATTTAATGCGAGGGCCGTAGATGAATCACAAGTAAGTGAAGGATTCTAACGACTGAATCACGACCGTAGGGAGTGATTCATGATGATTGAATCACGAGCATAGCGAGTGATTCAAGTGTTAGAATCATGAGCGACGCGAGTGATTCATGGCCCTCGATATAAATCCGTTTTATTCAAGAGTTGCATACTATATTTTATACCATGACTACGAGAAAAAGAAAGAATGACGCGAAAAGCACAAGGAATAATAATAATAAATAAATGGTTTATTACCTTTAAAATTTACAAAAAAAATTGAAACCCTGACCCCTGAGCTAGGTAACAGCCCTTGTGTTTCAATCTCTATCTCTATCTCAAACTCTATCTCCAACTCTTTCTCCAACTCTATCTCCAACTCTATCTCAAACTCTATCTCTAACTCTATCTCTATCTCTAACTCTATCTCGAAACTCTATCTCAAACTCTATCTCAAACTCTATCTCTAACTCTATCTCTAACTCTATCTCTAACTCTATCTCAAACTCTATCTCTAACTCTATCTCTAACTCTATCTCTAACTCTATCTCTAACTCTATCTCTATCTCTAACTCTATCTCTAACTCTATCTCTATCTCTAACTCTATCTCTAACTCTATCTCTAACTCTATCTCTAACTCTATCTCTAACTCTATCTCTAACTCTATCTCTAACTCTATCTCTAACTCTATCTCTAACTCTATCTCTAACTCTAACTGTTACTCTAACTATATCTCTATCTAAGTTTGTATCGAATATTTTATGCGCAAGGAGGTTGTATAGCATTGAGATGGAGTTTGAATATTATACTAGGTAGCTGCCCTTGTGTTTCAATCTCTATCTCTATCTCAAACTCTATCTCTAACTCTATCTCCAACTCTATCTCCAGCTCTATCTCCAGCTCTATCTCAAACTCTATCTCTAACTCTATCTCTAACTCTATCTCAAACTCTATCTCAAACTCTATCTCAAACTCTATCTCTAACTCTATCTCTAACTCTATCTCTATCTCTAACTCTATCTCTAACTCTATCTCTAACTCTATCTCTAACTCTATCTCTAACTCGATCTCTATCTCCAACTCTATCTCTAACTCTAACTCTATCTCTATATCTAACTCTATCTCTAACTCTAACTCTATCTCTAACTCTATCTCTAACTCTATCTCTAACTCTATCTCTAACTCTATCTCTAACTCTATCTCTAACTCTAACTCTATCTCTAACTCTAACTCTATCTCTAACTCTATCTCTAACTCTATCTCCAACTCTATTTCTAACTCTATCTCTATCTAAGTTTGTATCGAATATTTTATGCGCAAGGAGGTTGTATAGCATTGAGATGGAGTTTGAATATTATACTGGTGTGTTCTAAATTCAAACAACAAAACAGTGATTAAAAGTGCTTTTTATTCACTGTTTTCAGTGAATAAAATAAGCTTTTATGAGGGAGAATGGTATAAACGTTACTTTTCTGAGCATCATCCACGAGTTTTAATAAAGCCGAGTAGAATTGGCGCATTTTAACAGAGAAAAACACGCCTGAGTTTTAGCAGCAAAGAACCAGACCAAATTGGCATCGCCCCATTTGGAGACTGGCTTCAAGGATAAGCTCAAACGCTCCACCACAGCCTCACGAAGGACAAGGATGGAACAGTACCTCTCAGCAACAGTGCTGTCGTCTGCATACCTAAGTTTCAAGCAGATATTTTATGTGCAGCAAAAATAATGTTGCTAAGAGTACCAACCCTTGAGGGACCCCGGTATAAATATCCAATTGTTCAGACGAGAACCCATCGATAACGACTGAAATGGACCGATCCCACAAGAAATCTGCAATCCAATCACACATACCATCATCAGGCAGACCGAATGAAGGAAGCTTACTAATAAGGCTTCCGTGCCAGACCCTATCGAAACCATTCGAGTTATCGAAGGAGATGGCAAGCACCTCCCCGCGCCTCTCGATGGCCTTACTGCAGATGTGAACGGCATAAGCTAGATACCCTGTAGAACCGTATTGGCAATCACTTCAGGATGTCATTAGCTTCTAGGTATACCAGGAGCTTAATATTAAGCACACGAAGAGATGGGTATATAATTGGCAGGGTCAGCTCAACTTTCCTTCTTGGACACGGGCTGTACGTTAGCTTACTTCCAAGCATTCGACTCTTTCACAGTTTCACACGAAAGGCGAAATAGACGTGTCAAAATCGGAGACAGTTCGGGCGCACAAGTTTTAAGGACAAGTGTAAGTATCCCGTCCCATCCCATCGGGATCACTAGCTTTGTTCAAGTCGAGGTTGCTACGAACATCCTTTTGATGGATGTGAATGTCCGACATATATGTCTCACATCCACCAGGAGAAAGAATACATCCGCGCATCACCAGAATGCTAACGCGAAGATTATGCAAAAAGAGGCAAAAAAGTTTGCCTTCTCCTTAACGAAGCGGGCCAGCGATCTGTCGGGTTTCAGCAGTGGTGGTAGTCTGGGATGGCAGAAGTTCGACTGAACCGACTTACCCAGGGACCAAAACGCTTTACTATCTTCTGGGTAAGAAGCAAGTTATGTCCCTATTCGGCCAATGTGGTCGGACCGAGCCCTTTGCAACACCTTCTTGCAGGACTTGGCAGCACTGTTGAAGGCCTTTTTTCTGACATACGTCACTCGCATTCCCAAGGTGAAGTTATCGACACAGAGTATCGGCCTGGATCTATTGTCAGCAGAAGGTCCAAGCAATCTATGCATTTCCCATCCAGCATGATTACTGCACTGGTATGGGAAGAACCACGTTACTGCTGATGGTGAGCATTAAAGTCCCCCCGGATCACTAATTGGGCGGAAGGGTACCACTACTGTGCCGCATCAGCCGCTTAACTGAGGTAATCTGTGAGCCTGCTTGTCTCCTGATCGCCGCTGTGCGAACGGCAGACACGGGCATAGATAATTTTATCCAGACCTGTGTCCACCAGAGCCCAAAGCGTTGTGAATATTAATTGAATTATAATAATTATTAAAAAACGAGTTTATTAGCTCTTCCATAGTACTTTACATGTCTTTTTATCTAAATCTAACATTGACACATATTGTAATTGTTGCTTACAATAATATTTAACAAAGTTATTTTTTTGTCGGTATAATTCGTAATAGTACAATAATATTCACAGAAAAAATCTTTCAAATGTTTTCAAGACTATTGTAACCGTAGTTACAATGTTTTTCATATTAAAAATGCTAAATATCTGTAAATTGTAAAATTGCGAAAATCATACTTGCAGTGGTTTTATCAAAACTGAAAGAGCAATTAAAATTAATAACATGAAACCTAAAATAAAGCAAATAAACTTTAACGTAAATAAACTTTACAAAAAAGAAAATAGCTGTGTTGAAAACTATGCAATGTTGAGTTACTATGTTATTCATATTGGGTGTCGACATAACACATTTATTAAATTCAATCTCCATTTTAGTCTTTCACAGCTTCATAAATAATTAACTTTTAAGGCCCACTTGCGCAAAAAACTTAACTCAGTTGCTAAGACTAGGTTAAATTGACAGTTTGTTATACAATATTGTCAATTTAACCTTTGTCTTTGACCTTTGTCAATTTCATCTCGTGTTAGCAACTAATTCTGAGTTAAGTTTTTCGTGCAAGTGGGCCTTAATCAATCAAATACATCATAAATAACGCACGCACTTTTTTGTTGCAACTTGCAAAGACCGAATGTAAACAAATAAACGCGCCGCACGTATGGCTTCCCGGCACCCGCGCCGCTTGTGCCTGCGCTTATCCCCGCGCTCGCCCTTCGTGCGAAGAAGTCTAGATTTTTTTTTAAAAAATAATACGATTTCGTGGATAAAAACGACACAAATTATGAATAGTGTTTTGTCACACCATAATAATGAAAAACACATAAACTCTAATAACTTGTATTTTCTTTTGTGGATTTTACAGGCTGTTGTAGTAAAAAAATAAAATATCTTTAAAAGTCGTGGATGAATTCGACACAAAATATTTTAAACAACAGATATCAGTACTCTAAAACGCGTAATACCTATTTGACCTACTGTAATATTCTTTTAGAGCTAGTTGGCTACGTGTTAGGTACTGGTTAAGTATTAGGATTCTCGTGGACAGAGATGACACAAAATGCCTATGTACATCAGTTACTACTTCGTTATTATCATGAAAGTAAAATTTTCATCTCTAATTTTCTTTTCGTCCGATACTGGTCGAAAAGACAAACAGCTAAATTTCTACCTATGCAAATACCTAGGATGATACAAACTAAGGTATTAGGTTGGACAAATGGTCCGGCAACTACATGCGAAAAACAAACAACTTTAATATTTTTGAAACCTCAAAACCTAGCGCTATCGGTCAATATAAAAGTTTTGGCAGTATGCCTTACACAACGTTATTTTAACCTGCTTTGAGCAGGATGCAAATCATCGGACCAACATATTCGCCCCTTCGGACCGACATATTCGATTTAGGGGTATCGTGTTACCCAGTTACTGGGTTTTGGAGGTCAGAAAGACAGTCGCTCCACGAATACTGGTACTCAGTTGAAGCTGACCCCAATACAGTTGTGAAAATACTAAGCATATTGATTAAACGTCTTATCACTAGTCGACTCGAGTAGGTCTAAACTAAACATGGAATAAATACGAGGGCAAATCTGTAAATATTCATATACTTGATTACAAGGTTTACCTAGTGTAGATCTGTAGGTTCTGTCGTCAATATACGTTTTTTATAAGGCTTAGCACGCATTGCGAGCTTCAGCCGCGCGGCTTTTATCCGCGTGATTTTTGTGTGTTTCTACCAGTTCATAGAGCTCAAAATATTTGTGCGGATTTAATCCGTAACGCGGTGCGGTAGTTTCTGTGGCAAAACACGGATTTCTTGCGGCATTATTAGCGCGCGTTTTACCGCAATGCGTGCAGCTTCATACAATTCGATGTGTCGCAGAATTTGCGGAAGAAAAAGGCGCGATAAAAACCGCAGTGCGTTTTAAGCCGTAGTGATCAAAACTTAAATAATTATGGAAATCCAATGTTTTTCATTATTACAGGCACCAACGATTATATTTTTCTGTGTTTACTAACAAAACCGTTTTAACTGGACCTAAATTCAGCTGACAGATTTTTACTTGTCATAAATATTTAGTTCGCAAGTAACAGTTGATGCTTCCACCTTTATCGATTTGTAGTAAATACTTGTCCAGTATTAACTGCAATACGGCATCATCACGCTTGAGATATTAAACATTGTATAGAACTGTTCATTGTTGTAGGTATAAATAAGAATACGAGGTTATCCTGATAACGCTATGCATAATTGTAATTTGCAATAATAACATATTTGTTATGATGTTACAATAAAGCCGCGTTTCCACTAGGCAACATTTGGCGCGCGACACGTGACGCTCAACATGTACGGCAACGCTGCACATCAGCGCTCGACGTTACCAGCTGGCGCGCAACATGTGACGCGCGGCTTGTTGTTTGTTTAAAGTTTGACAGAAAACGTTGTTCAACAAAAGTACCGCGCTGACTTTCAACATGTTGGGCACCTTGTTGTGCAACATAATGCGCGTCAATTGCTGCCTAGTGTTCATTACGATAACAGTGCTTCCTCATTTGTTGAGATGACTGATTTGCTCAAACAGAGACCCGACGCGACCGGACATTGCGTGCACTTTTTAAGATAGCGATATTCAACATGGAACTTTATTTACTACACAAAGAGTTACACATTTCAGATAGAGAATATGCGGCAAAAAGTACGGATGTATTTTGTCTAGGCCCCCAGCGATGCTTCACCTGTGTTGCGCCTCCGAATTTGAAAATACGCCCCGTGACTTCGCGATGCGCGGTGCGAAACAACTAGCCCCTTTAGTATCATCGCCGCGTGTCCGCGTGTGTCGCGTGCGTGTGTGAAATGACCCTTAGAATTAAAAATCTCGGGACGCATGTCTCCCGATGTGACGAAGAACAAGGTGATTTATAAAAGCACACAAAACCACTTGCTATAGTAATTGGATATTACTCTATATATTTGACTTCCTTCACTCTTATTACCCAGCGGGCTAAAAGTATACATACTAAAAACCGGCCAAGTGCGAGTTGGACGCGCACACGAAGGGTGCCGTACCATTATCGCAAAAAAACGAAAAATAAAACACGTTCGTTGTACGGGAGCCCCACTTAAATATTTATTTTATTCTGTTTTTAGCATTTGTTGTTAAAGCGGCAACAGAAATACATCATCTATGAATTTCAACTGTCTAGCTATCACTGTTCATGAGATACAGCCTGGTGACAAACAGACAGACGGACAGTGGAGTCTTAGTAATAGGGTCCCGTTTTTACCCTTTGGGTACGGAACCCTAAAAAATATACAAATTGTCTTAAACATATGACTTAACAAATACACTACCCACTACATTTTCCACAGATTACTACTTACACTAAGACAAACTGATTAGCAAACGTGATTTTAGTCTGGGTATGTAGCAACATTAGAAGCTACTGTTCATCCTTCAAAATTTTGATTATGTCAGTTCTAAAGATTACAAATAATGTGTCAGTTACAACAAATAATATGTCAGTTGCAACAAATAATATGTCAGTTGCAACAAATAATATGTAAGTTGCAACTAATAATATGTCAGTTGCAACAAATAATATGTCAGTTGCAACAAATAATATGTCAGTTGCAACTAATAATATGTCAGTTGCAACAAATAATATGTCAGTTGCAACAAATAATATGTCAGTTGCACAAAATAGCTTATTGTATGTATCGACTAAAAGGCGCGGCGTAGCGGTGAGCGCACACTAACATTAGATTTGCAAGAGATAGTAGCGAATAGTTGCCAGGTCTCTGCTGAGATTGTCCACCGTGGTCTAAATTTGGCACAAAACAATACGACAAGCTTCCAAGTATGGTCAACGATTTTAAAAGCCGACTGTATACATACGGTACGAATGAAAAGTGCGATGTTACCTCAATATACTGTTGTCTGAGTTGAGACAGATTTTGGCCCAGTTTGATGATCACTGTGTTGATCTTGCGCGCGTGGCTGTAGGGCATCACGTCGATGCAGTTCTCCGTTCTCAGCTCTAAATGGGATATGTGCAGGCTTTTTACTACCTAAAAACAGAATAAACATTTAGTTTTGACATTGAACTATACAATTTTTTTTTATTCATCTATCTCTAATTCACAATGTGTGTCTGGAGTAGATTTCACTCGCCATAACGCATTGTAAAATAGGTACTGAAATTGTTTCAGCATAAAAATTCAAGGTCATTTGTATATTGTAGTTCTATTTTCAACAACTGAAATATCTGGCAGAACTTTAATTTATTTATTCTTTGAGTTCTAATATTTTGCTGCGGCTTTGTTGATCTTTTAGCAACTTGTGAATTTGAAAAAAATATTCAGAGCTCAAGATTTTATTACCCGGCTGCAAGGAAAGGGTTATTTATGTTTTTTTCTCAGTCTGGATAAATGATAATACCTATAATTTGAGCATTTTATTTATAAAAATACTATTATTTTGGTAATTTTTTTCCTTATTTTTGGCAGTTGAAATTGTCTATAAGTTTAACTATACACAAACAATAGCCCTTCAAACAAAACATTAAAATATTGGGATATAAATACTTCATAAATTGATATATCTAAATACAAAAATAAATGTTTGCTTTTAGGGCCGATTTCACCAATAAAAGTAATCGCGATTAGTTCAACTAAACTCAGTATATGCCAATACAGCGTTCGGTTTGGTAGTTTCTCAGCGAACTCAACTAATCAGAACGCTGAATTTGACTTGTTTCATTGCGTAAATCAGCCCTTAGTGATTATCCCAGAAAATCCATTATTAAAATTAGTTTTTAGTCATACATACATTAATAACATCTTCAACTTTACTGCCAGGAGTGGCTGATAACGCCAGCACCCTATAAATCTTATGTCCAATATCATCCAGTGTCGATATAATTTGGCAGTAAGCATAGTTCCCTCTCGCTCTATGAGCTTCGTCTATGACCAGGCATCGTACTTTGTCACACGGACAAATACCTGACTTCATATCATTGTATATGACTTGGGGAGTGGCAAAGAACACTCTTTTGGTCAGCCAATGTTGCTTCCTTGTTGTGGCTTGCATGTGACCTGGAAATGTATGGCTGGTTAGTGTTTTTAAATGATTATAAAATGTAGCTATTTATTGTTTTATGGCTCTAATTATATAATTAGAAGACATTAATTATATTAGTTAGTGCAGGGCTTCCCAATTTTTTTTATACTGTGACTGCCTTTGCGACCACCTCGTACTTTAGTATTGATATTAACTGTTTTTCTGGTTGCTTGATAAAATATTGATTATTAGGAAAAACAGTAATCAATGAGCTCGTTTTTTGAGCATAACTTTTTAAATCAGAGCTAAAGTTTAAAAAAAATTACTCTACTTTCATTTTCTCAATTGATATGTATGTAATCGGTCTTCATCAGCCTATAACAGTCCGGCTTGTAATCCTTATCACGGACTTAATTTACTGCAACTGCAGAACAGTCAGTTTTTCATATCGAGCAGTACTAGTTATCTTCAGTACCAGAGTTGGATAATCTTGGGATACTTTACATTATTCTTAAATTGAATTACATTGTTTTTATCGAATAATAGGTACCTATTTATTGATATTTATAGAGTGGTATTTTGTAGTTTATGGCTCGTATTACGTATATTACATAATTCCAACAACTGTACTTTGTCCTTTTCGATGCAAGTGAGAGAGCACCACGACGCCCTGGGGCGTCGCAACGGGAAACACAAACACAGTTTGGGAAACCCTGAGTTAGTATAGTTTGTAAATAATTGCTTGCAGAAAGGTAAATAAAAACCTTAAATTCAATCTAGGCCCAGAATAGACATTTGACTTATCTGGCATATAATTTAAAACAAATTATTTTTCATGTTTAATTTATTTGATAAAATACTTGTTTGATTTCAATTCCACTGAAATATCAACTTTTTCAAGTGTAAATTAAGTTTATATCAGAATTACTATAGTACAATAGCAAAAGCAATAAAACGTTTGAAGTTGGTAGTAATGCAAACTGAACTTTAATTAAGTCTGTATTAAAATTGTTTTTCCAAAAACACTTATATTTACATGCCTGGAAAATACATCACAACTGCAGTGGATAATGCAAAAAAATTAAAAATACATTTAATTGTTACCTGTCATTTCAATAGTATCATTGGGAGGTATAGCAATAATATTGTAGCATGCTTCAATCTGCTGTGCAACTAGTGGCCGGGTTGGTGCTGTGAAGATTATCTTGCCGAGTGGGTACCAGCGGTAGAAATTGTACATAATCACCGCAGCTATGAATGTTTTACCCAACCCAGTGGGTAGACTTACCTATAGGAGCGTAAAATTATGTTATATCAATGGTTTACTTAGCATATCATCTATTTATTGTTTATAATGAGATAGGTGAGATAGTGGTCAAGCGCAAGCCTATATAAGATAAAAAAAATAAAAAAATATTGTGACAATCTAAGAAGTCCGATGACATTTCTCAATTTACATGCCACAATAACTTTGTATGTATGTAATAAGAAATAGAAAATTAAATTTATGATCCTAATTAATTACTATGTTACCCATGCACTATAACAACGAGTATCATTCGTAAGCATCAAGTTTAATTATTATTTAGTATTTTTATAGCTGTCAAATCATACTTCATAGATTGTCACGACTATAGTTACCAAATTAGCAGCAAAAACAAAAGACAAGATAGCTAGATAGAGAACTATGAACAAGTAACTTAAAACCTAAATCGATAGCTCACATAATCTCGCATGTGCAATGCATGTGAAAATAAATAGATTTAATCTTTTTATTTTTATACATACAAAAGAGTGATGTGAAGGGATAGTTCAGCTACCCAGGGATCAAAATATATAATAGTATAAATTGCAAAACTAAGCCCAAAGGGTAAGTAAGTTTAATAAGTGTTACTGAATGTAAATGGTTTCAAAAATCTATGCATGCAAACATGTTGATAAATTAACATGATTAGGTGATTTATCCTCCTTACTATAATTACTTTAGATTTTGAGTTTGCACTTAATGTATAGTTCTTGACAAACTTCTTGGCCACCCTGAAGTTGGCTACAATGAAGGCTCAGTAGTAAATCTCATACAAAAACAGCACCATTTCATGCCTTGTGCATGCGGAAAGCCAACTTTAGGGTGGCCTAGAAATTTGGTGAGAGCTATAATTTCTTTGTGTTACATATGAAAAGATTTTGTCTACAAGAAAAAAAGCAGAAATTTTTGCAAATTGCAACAAATTGGTTTACAAAAGTAAATGTTACCAAGGTATTTTTCAGTATTGCAGCCTTAATAACATTAAATTGGTAGTCTCTGACTGGGTAGTTGGTTGGGTAGATCCATGTCTTGCCTGTCAGCTTGTCGTACCCACTGATTTCTTCATCGCAGCAGAGAGCACTAAAAACATACATGGTGTAAATTTGTGTAGGCAGGTAAAAAAACTTTAATTAATACAGTTGTTGTTTTTTTGTTTATCGCAAGTAAGTAGAGTTATTTTTTCAGTCCATCCACTGTATGGAAGAGATTGTCTTGATTGTCATTCAAATTCAATGCACAATGTTCACTTAATTTATTTATATGTGCTATGTTGTCTTAATTTATAACAATGTGTGGTGTGCAATAAGGAATACAAATAAATTAGGTAAAAATAGGATTATAGGACTGATGCTCTGTGGTAAACAATTGCAGTATATGAAGCTGTATGCAATGTTGATGTAGGTATCCAAGTAAATGAGATACGGTAGCGAGTACCTAATTTCTCTCAGACCCAAGGCGAAGCCCTGAGATCTGATTTACCCGTCATAAACATTGAACTTACCTAACATTTAGAGCACTCCTGTCAGCCGAATCATTTAAGTTATTCTCAGAAAACCTCGATCTTTGTATAAAGGAGGAATTATCAAAATGGGCCAACAGCGTAGAGTCATCGAATATTTCGTCGTCTTCAAATGCATCGTTTTGTTTTGATTTACTAGTGCTAGGCAAGTTGTTCATTGTAAATCTTCATTTGTTACTTGTTGATTTTGATGAATGATATGCTCATTCTGGCTCAACAGACACAAACTGTGTTAAGATAAAACTAAGCACCTACTACTACACCATTTTAAAATAAATGATTTAATGATCAAGAAACAAAGTTATAGGTAAATCTTTGCGCGGTTTATCTCGATTTCTCGATACTGACTGACAAGTTGACGACTGACAGTCTGTCTGACAGAAACAGAGAAACTAAAATAATTGACAGTGTTTGTTCAGTTGACATTTGACATGACAGCTGATCGCAACAGATAAAATTAGAACCGTTAAAATCTTTGGAGAGCAGGACCGCAGGTACCGGTAGTTGCAAAAAATAATATACAAGCAAATAGATATTGCTCACACTCTGCCTCGCCACGTGTTTTATACGATCGATGAGTAGAGTAGCGTATAGTTCTCAGAATCTCGCCAAACTTCTTGTCCTATCTAAAGTTGGGTACAATGGCTGCGCAGTGGTAAATCTCATACAAAAACAGCACGGATCTGTGCCTTGCGCATCGGAAAGCTAACTTTCAGGCCGGCTGGTGGCCCAGAAGTTTGGCGAGAACTGACCGAACTGAACTGCTGTTGACCCGCTTCTTGCCTTTGACTAGCACGTCTAAAACCCGACCAAATCAGCCGAGCCTTAGCACACAATACACCTCCAGTCATCTCTCTTTTGTAGTTCTGTTTCATTCTAATGTAGAATAAACGATAAAAATACCTAAAGACCTCCGTAGCCAGGTAATTATATTCCCAAAAAAAGTTATTTTTGTAAGTCCACATTTTTTGATTTTTCGAAATGTCAATGTCAATCAAACTGTCAGAATGTCACTGTCATAAGTCATAACAAACAGCAGCAGCGAGTATTTGAATTTTGGAATCCAAAATTTGGATTGTTGATTCTACTTTTGCGCATTGTATTATTTTCCGTACTCTCTTCTTCTTAGCTTTTCACAGAAAACAATGGATTTAGAAGATGGTTTTGACGATTTATTAGCTGAAATTAGCGAACCGACATCACCAAAGATACCTAAAATTGAACCCGAAAGTTTACAACAACCGCAACCAGGTAAGTAAACCTTAGAATCATTATTGTCACCATAATCATTCTACCTTCCATTATTTCTTTTCTATGACATTCTCATCACATCATCGTCATTTGCAGGATCATCGTCATTCAGCAGGAAAAAAAAAAACATAAAACCTAAACATTACTTCTAAACATGTCGTAACTTGTTCAGATTCAATCAGACATAAACAAAAACAATCCGTCAGGGCGCTTTATTAATTGTGCATAATCATGAAACACCTTACTAGTTGCAGCTAGTGTTTATTTCTATCTGCATTCTGTAAAAGAACCTAACTTTTTTTCAGGGACTTCAAAAGAGCCTGTATCAAAACCTGCCTCTTCTAAGACACACTGTGTATTAGTCAATCAGAAACAGGTATATATTTTACACATTTAACTTGTATTACCATAAATTACAGTATGTGCCATGAAAGATGAGACTTGACCCTCGCTCTGTCCGCTGCCTCAAAGATGCCCAGTTTTTAATTTGATCCACTTACCAGTGTCCGAAAGAGATGTAATTTTGCACAATTGTTAGTTTCTTGTGACAATGCAAACTTAAAGTAAAAGCTTGTTTAAAAACAAACTGTATTTATATAAATGCTTGTTTCAATGAGATTTACTACTAAGTCTAGACTAATATTATAAAAGGTAAAGATTTGAGGTTGTAGGGGATAATCTCTGGATTTACTGAACCGATTTTGATAATTCTTTCACCTAGTCATTTATAGTTTACTTCAACATGGCACAGTTATTTTACCTTTCAAGGTTTGTTTTAACAAACCTTGAAAGCAAATAATACTTGCAAAATCTTAAGTCAGCAAGTCAGACACACAGTATTTTTACAGAGAGGCAATCCAGTACTGAAGTTCATCACAAGTGTGCCTTGGGAGTATGATGACATCATTCCAGACTATGAAGTGGGCAAAACTATCTGTTTACTGTTCCTGTCACTCCGCTACCACAACATGAACCCGGATTACATACACAACAGGATAAAGGAGCTTGGGAAGAAGTATGAACTTAGGGTGCTTTTAGTTCAGGTATTATATAACATTTATTAATTACGCTGATGATTTAAAAGACAAAAATGTTATGGTGCTCGTTTTTGCCTTTACTGCTTTATAAATAAACGAGATAGAAATTAGCAATAGAAAGAGTTCTTGGCTACTGGATAACATTCTCATGATTACTGCTTATAGTGCCCAGCACATTTGGTCAGTTCGCGAACTGACCAACCACCATATAGACCGAACGGAACGTGGACGGAACGGTCCCAAACATTCCCCGCGCCCTGCTTCACTACCAAAGATATCTAAAAACCTGGCCAAGTGCGAGTCGGACTCGCGCACGAAGGGTTCTGTACCATTATCGCAAAAGAATCAAGTTTGTTGTATAGAAGCCCCCCTTAAATATTTATTTTATTCTGTTTTTAGTATTTGTTGTTATAGCGGCAACAGAAATACATCATCTGTGAATATTTCAACAGTCTAGCTTTCACGGTTCATGAGACACAGCCTGGTGACAGACATACAGAGGCTTTACTTTTTGCCGGTTTTTGCGATTATGGTACGGAACCCTTCGTGCGCGAGTCCGACTCGCACTTGGCAGGTTTTTATAATTTGCTTTTACCTTCCACGGTATATATGCATGTAAGATTCACATCTAGTAATGTCAATCAGAATTTTTCTGTGACCTATTTTTTTTTGCTCGTGTGATTGTACATCAGTTTTGTGAATTACAATAAAAAAAAAAAGTATAAAAAATAATAATCAGATCAAAAATAATATTGAATTTTCAACTCTAGGTTGATCTCAAGGACCCTCAAACGGTATTGAAGAACCTAACAAGAATATGTTTGTTAACTGATTTAACTCTGATGTTGGCATGGAACCCAGAAGAGGCAGCCAAGATTATAGAAAACTACAAGATATATGAAAACAAACCTCCTGACAGGATCATGGAGAAGATTGAGAATGATCCTCATCAGAAGGTAAATTATTATTAACTTTATAGTTGTGATTCCCTTTATGTTACTGAGAAGCGCGGTTAGAGTGTGGGGCCCTAGGTTCGATTCCCAGGTCGCTCAAAAAAGTGTTAGGTATTAGGTTTTTCCATTAAGGTTGCCCTAGTCAGTCATTCTTCTATACAAACGTAGTATGGCGATTACTACTCTGTTTGAAGGTATACGCTCAAAATAAAAAAATACATCAATTTGTCTCATCATTATCTAGTCCTGTATGGAAACAAAAAATCATTTTTTTTAATGTTATGAGCGTCAAAGTTCCATATTTTAATCCATCTTTGAGCGGCAATAAATACCTTTAAAATAAGGAAAATTACAAAACAGTCATATAGGGATAGATTAGCAGTGAAAAAATGCAACTAATTTTATTTTAAACAAATACATTCAGTTGTTTTTTCATGATATTCATACTCCCAAAGGCCTGTTTATAAAATTTCGTGCGTTCCTTTTCGTTCTAAATCATCATCCATTTATTATTTTTATTCCATGAGTGTGCATTCGTACGCGCACTAGTTTCTTACTGCTCATCGCAGCGTCTATCCCTTACGTACGTGTTGTCGGATGAGATAGCATGCATTTAAACCCCGGCCGCAAAATATTTCGTGCCGCCGACTAGGGCAACCTTAAGAAAATCTCAGTAACAATCTGGAGTTTGGAAGTTGGTGGTGTGATATCTGTACCTGATCTCTCCCCAGCCGTGTCGGATTGCTATCCCATCGAATATGAGAGTGAAGGAACCACACTTTTAGGGTGAGGCCAAACGAGCGTATTTTTTTGAGCTGTGGGTCGCGTAAAATAAGTCGCGGGTTTTACGCTGCATTCGGTTTCATACTAAAGTTCTGTTTGTACCACACGGCGACGCAAAATGAGTGAAATATTCCAGTAGAATGTAAATTACACGACCCAACAAAAACCTTTCACAACTCAAGTTCGTTTTGCCTTACCCAATGTCTGCCTTTAAAAATTTTGGTAGTGAGGAATCTTTGGTGAAGCTTTAAAAAGAAAAAAAATGTGTTGGCGTCGGTCGGTAACTCATTGCCGCGATATTTCTCATAGGCGCGCGATTTTATGTAGATTTTAGTAAATAAAAATCTTGTCTAAATAGTGACGATAGAAGTGTTTTCTAGAGTAAGTAACTACAATATAATATGACGTCTCCTAAATTCTGTATTTAGCAGTTATAGACCTAGCGAATTTTATACTCTGTTCTTGCAATTCATGTAAAATAAGTGACCATGAAGCCTATTAAACACCTGTTTGTTCATAGGTGGTAAATGCACTAACTACGATAAAACCAGTAAATAAAACGGACGCAATGACGCTAATATCACAATTCGGCACATTGGAGAATATCATAAAAGCGACAGAATCAAGGCTTGCAGAATGTCCCGGGTTTGGGGCTACGAAAGCAAAAAAGCTTCACAAAGCATTACATGAACCATTTTTAAAACGAGCTAATATTGACAGAAATCAAGATAAGAATGAATTCGAAGGAGATTTAAGTGTAGAGGATATAGAGAAATTAGAAAAAGAAGTAGAACAAAAAGATAATGTAGAAGAGAAACAAGAAAATGCAGAGAAGCCAGCAGAAAGCTGATGTGAAGTTCATTCGCCAATAGATGGCGTTAGTTAGACGGCGTAAGTTCTAGTAAGGTCTTGTACCTGTTGAAGAGTTCAAAATGAAATGAAATCGAAACATTGAATTGAGAAAGGCAATTTAATATTAATATGCAACACTTTTTGGTTTATAAACGAATAACAAAAAATATTTTCTCCTTTTAAGTTAATTAGAATCATCACCCTTTGAAGGGTTTTTGTATAAAATACGACAAACCGACCTCGTATCCAAACCTTTAAATGGTAATAAGTTGTATAGTCATATTCTGTAAATTATTCCAATATTTTTTTTATACCCAATTATTTATTTGATATTCATTTACATTTTACCTAAATGGTTGTTATTCTGATTGATCAAAACTTTTTGTAGCGGGCTACACAATCAATAAACAGGTTTATACTGAAGTGTGGCTAGTTATTTTTTCGCCTCATCTCATTTAAAAACTTTTTATCCCATTACACTAGAAAGGGATTGTTTTAAAAGAGTACCTTTTTTTGGTATCGTATATCGAGGGACGCTTGGCCGTTGCGCGCTTGAACCGTGGCTGCGCGGCTGCGTTCAAAATAAAACAATCAACAGCGAACCGGCTCCGCTCGTGGTTGGACGCGCGCCGCTGTGCCTGTGCCTGCAGAGTGCCGCGTACCGACGACGAAATAAATAAACATTTGGCGGGAAAGTGCTGATTCGAAATTTGAAATTTTGAATGTGATATTCTATGACGTTGCGAATTAATTCTTACTACCTACGTTTTGAAAATTCGATTTCTGTATTTTTTTTTTGGACATTTGTGTTAAAACTTTTGTAATAAAGTTTGGTTGGTACAGTTCGTGATTTGGACCCCAAGTGATGGATTAAGTGGGACTATAGGTGAAATAAAAATATATTGAAGTGTAAATGCGGACTGAATAAAAGGACTGCCCACTTGTTATTATGAGGATTTTATGGTGAGTGCGAACTTAAATTTTATGTTTACTATTTAACGATATTCAAAGCTGCTTGAAGTTTGATGAATTTTACTATGCCAAAACTAAATAATAATTATTTTTAATTAAATTAATCTGGCACTAGTTAATTTATCGATTTTTTTTACAAAGTAAAACATCTCTATCCAAACGTGTTCCAAAGTAATAAAAAAGTTTTATTTTCCGTTTGGAAAGTACAAAAATGTAGACAAGTACAAACTGTTTCTAGCTTTTCAAGGGATTTATTCATAAACAAATTCAAATTCACATAGGTACTTAACATTAATTTAATTATTGTCGAAGACCTAAAAATAAACCAAGTGGGTTTGGATTACATATTTGGCTGCAAGTGCAGAATAATTTTTGTTTTTTAATACTTCCGTCTTATTCAAGGAGTCCGTAGGAAGCAAGTATGGTTTCACGATCCTTACAAAAGCAGTCTGAGCCCATTGTTACCTAAAATTATTATATTATTCTGATTGTTGACGTGCATACTAATGAAAATCTCAGTAGGAGTGCTTTTCTTGGTTGTATTGTTAGAGCTCTCTGCGTGTATGCGCTGTTTTAAAACCTAACCGCCTCGGACTTGTGGTCAAAGCACTGTGGCTGCTGACCGTGAGTTACCTACCTAGCAATTGTGGCGTCCTTCGGGCCCATTTACAGAAACAGAAAAGTTGACGTTTTACAGATTCTCTAGTTTGTTAGACAATATGTGAAGAGATAGATGCTGTGATGAACAGTAAGAAGCTAGTTCGCGTACGAATTAGCACTTTTTTGGTGTGAAATGGATGATGATCTAGGACGAAAACGAGCTCGCGAAATTTTATAAACAGACCTTTGGGAGTTTAGATATCATTTAAAAACGACTAAATGTATATTATCAAAATTAAATTATTTGCATTGTTGAATTACTAATCTATCTCTGTATGGAGGCCGTTTTGCAATTTTCCTTCTTCTTATGGTATTTATTTCCGCCCAAAGATGCGTTAAAATTAGTGTTGAAATAAGGAACTTTGGACGCTCATAAGTTTCAATATTTTTTTTTTTTACTTTTTTGTTTCCATACAGGGCTAGATAATGATGAGACAAATTGATATCATATTTTATCTTGAACGTATCGTCAAACAGCTAAGAGGAGTAATCGCCAGACTGCGTTTGTATGGAAGAATGATCGACTAGTGTAACCTTAAGTTATTAGTTCACCATACAAAAATCCACCCCCCTTTCACCCCATTAATTATGATTACCGGGATAAAACTATCCTATGTCCTTCCCAGGGTCTCAAACTATCTCCATACCTTATAAGTTGCATTGCAGGAGTTGGAAGAATAATCCAGTCGAACTTTACTTTGAGTACACCCTACCTTTAAGAATTTCTGGCAAAGTGTTTACGGCCAGACAATAATTCAACTGTCATTGCTAATACATTGATACAAACTGTGTTCGAAACAATATTTTTTTTCAGAAATTGTACCTATTTATAGAACTCCTAGCTGTTGCCCGCAACTTCGTCTGCGTAGCATTAGTACTTCGAAAAGCCTATTTTTTGTATCGCGCAATAATATTGTATATGTGTTGGCCGCCTTACTTTAGAAATTATTAGTTCACCATACAAACATCAACTCCCCTTTCCACCCCCTTAATGATGATTTCCGGGATAAAACTATCCTATGTCCTTTCCAGGGTCTCAAACTATCTCCATACCTTTCATCTAAATCGGTTCAGCGGTTTAAGCGTGAAAAGGTTACAAACAGACAGATTTACTTTCGCATCTATAATATTATTATGTATGGATAATATAATTTGTGAAAGATAGCAGACTAGCTCTGTAGTATAATTTCTGAAGCTTGCAGACTAGTTGTGTAGTATACTAATTTCTGACAAAAAAAAACAAAATCCCGACTGCTTAAAAACCGAACTAAAAAGACGTAAATAAGAAGAAAATCTTGCTGTGCAGTCGGAGGATACATATTCGCGAGCTGGCTGAACAAAACCAGATTTTCGGGATATTTGATTTTTTTTTAACTTTTTTTTATTACAACTTTCTAGTTATTTTTTTTAGAATCAGGTATATTTAAACATATAAGTGTTATATATTTTTAAATCACCTCTTAAAACCCTTTTTATTTTGATACCCCACACGATGGGTTAGCAAGAAAAAAAAATTTTTCCCCCCAAAATGGTGCCCAAAATCCGCCATTTTTTTCTTTTCCAATTTTAATGTAGCCAGTGACACTCGCAGGACAAGACAAATCTAGTGACGGAAGAATCATCGAAATCGGCCAACGCGTTTGGTCTCTAGAACGCCATATAGGAACAAACACACATACATACCTACATACACTGATAAACACATTACCCGCCTTCGGCAGTCGGGTAAAAAGAAGAGTGTCCCCTCACACCATATTCCATTTGCGATAACATTAGACATTTAATTCGATTAGATTTTGACTTCTATTGCGTTGGTGATACGACGCATGGTAGTTGACACATTGACAGTTGGTTTTGGTAACAGGTTTATGTTTTTTATGTTATCCTTATGTTTACGGGGTAGAACTCAAAATCGGTTGAACGGACTGTAAAAACAGTTGTAAACATGTCTAATGTTATTTCAAATGGAATATAGGTTTAAGAGCAATGCCTAAAGGCTTAATTGTTTGGGCAGGCGCCAATGAACTATCATCAGCAAGCCTTTATTACTCGGTACCTATATACTGCCTACACGTATCGCAATTAACATAATAGACTTATTACTAAACGTAACTCTAATCTCGGTCAAATCGACGTTTGACCAAGTTATAGTAGTTCAGGCTACGTCTTTCTCAACGGAGAAAGGATTTGCAACATAAAGTGATACGAATCGTGGTCTACTATGTAATTATGAACATAGACAGACATTCAAGTAATTTAGCTTGACTCCATTTTGGACCACCTTGACACAGCGCTTTGAATATGAAATTATAATGGTTTTTCAGCACGCCAAAAAAGAGTTAGCTGTAGAAATCAATATTTTATGCAAATATTGAGGCCAACTTTCTGATGCGGTATCGCGATGAATGTCACCAGCCCGAATTTGTGTACCATAATACTCATTTGATATATTATTTTAATAAAAGTTCAAACAGCTGAATAATTTTTCTAGAAGCAGACACGCTTCGATCGACAATCTATTGAACACCTTATTATGATACGATATCTTGCGAAAACAACCCGATTGAAACAGTAAAACAGCCCATAACTTTATTTATTTATTATTTATTATATACTTTATTGTACACCACAAAAAAAAACATACAGGACAAACGTTCAAATATACAAGTACAACTTTAGATTAGAATGGCCGAACCGATTTTCATCAAACATAGCTAAGATCACCCTCGATAAAGTCCCTTTTCAAACGAAAAAAAAGGTATTCAAAATCGGTACATCCGTTTAGGAGCTATGATACCACTTACAGATACACATATAGGTACAAATACACAAACACACAGGCACAGATCATATAAATAATACTGCAGACAGGTAAACACGACAAACTTATAACACCCCTTTGTCCGACGGGGGTTAAAAAGTTAGCCGAACTGAGTAAGTTATATATCCACAATTAGCTTCTGCCCGCGGCTTCACCCGCGTAAAAAGTGTTTTATCGTCCCAAGGGAACACCATCATCATATCAGCCGAAAGACGTCCACTGCTGGACATAGGCCTGCCCGGACATATGTCCCGTGCAACAAAGAACATACAGGGCACATACAACCGGGATAAAAAAACTGGACTATGTCTTTCCCAGGGTCTTAAAATATCTCCATTCTAAATTCCATCTAAATCTGTTCAGATGTTTAGTCGTGCAAAGGTAACAAATACCTAAACAGAGTTACTTTCGCATTTTTTAATATATGTATGGATTATTTCAAGGAGTAATAACTTTGGGTCCTTCGGTACGGAATTGCGTACCGCAAGCATAATCTGCTATCAGTATCTGGTATACAAACAAAAGGCTACACTAAAAAAAAATCTTGCGCTAGTAGAAGGAACCAGGTACTCTAGAGGTAGACATACATTTTTTTTTTTTTTTTTCTTTGCAATTTCTTTTCCCGCTGTGGGTGAAACGGGAGGGTGTGTCAGACTTTTACTGACTAAAACCCACCCGTCTTCCTACAGTTGCTTGTGCCAGGGCCGCTATACCTACTGTGTAAAACCCGAGCGAATTTAACTAATGCTTGACATTATTTCACCTAATACAAGTTTAATACATTAATGGATTCCGTTATATTATTTGTATAACCGTTCTAACACTCGCCAACAGAATAGACAAAATGAAACGATTGTTTCTTAATAGCATTCGAATGATTTAAAACTACATCTACGCCCTAATCATCATTTAGAAAATAATAGCTGCCTACTATCACAACTACTATATCTGACTTATAATTACGTATGCGATGCAGCAATTTTGTAACGTATACAAAAAATAATGGCGGTTTCGAGAGCCTACTTATTTAAAAGTGCGACTAAAGAACAGGTGAACGAGGCACGTGCCTCGAGCCAGGTGGAGAAGCAATTTTTTTTAATGTCTGTATAATTAACTACGTCTATGCAGATAAATAAGTCCACAATTTTGCCTTTTGCATCTGTAGTAATGTTTTGTATTTAGAACCCAATGAACGCTTTCAAACTTGATTGGTACTTTGTTGATTTTGTGTTAAGGTTACACTAGTCGATCATTCTTCCATACAAACGTAGTCTGGTGATTACTCCACTGTTTGGCGATGTACATTCAAAATAAAAAATGTTATCAATTTGTCTCATCATTATCTAGCCCTGTATGGAAAAAGAAAGAAAAAAAAAAGATAGTTGTGAACGTCGAATGTTCCATATTTCAACACTAATTTTGACGCTTCTTTGGACGGAAATAAATACCATAAGAGGAAGGAAAATTGCAAAACGGCCACCATACAGGAATAGATTAGTAGTTCAGCAATACAAATAATTTTATTTTGAAAATATACATTTCGTAGTTGGTTTTCATGATATCTAGACTCCCTAAGGTCTGTTTATAAAATTTCGCGCGCTCGTTTTCTTCCTAAATTATCATCCATTTCGCTTCAAACTTGCAAAAGTGCTAATTCGTACGCGTACTAGCTTCTTACTGCCCATCATAGCATCTATCTCTTTCGCACGTGTTGTCCGATGAGATAGCATGCATTTTAACCCCGCGCACAAAATAGTTCGTGCCGTCGACTAGGGCAACCTTAAAAATTATTCTGATTCAGAGAACGGGTTTGTTCGATTAATATTTAAATCGCGCTACCGTCTCCGAGATCTGGAGGAATTGAGTAGCTTAGCTGCCGTGTGTACACAAGTTAACAAGCCCACGGACGGGTCCCCGTTATCTAAATATGTTCATAGACGATTCTGTCATTGCACAGATCCTACTATTTATTAACAGTTATATTTCCACGGTGTGCAATTATTGAATGCTTCTGAGCATGAAATATTGCATGCTCGATTTAACCTACTTGAAACCACTGCGTTTGTCACGATATTTTCATGTCACCTTGCTAACGATTTGTCGTTTTCCATCGTATCTAGAACTTTTTTCGAAGGAGTTTGCTCGTTACTAAATTGCTTTCAAGTCCACTTCACGTCTTTGCAGAGATTGCTGGTAGCCTGGTACTGTTTCTGAACGTATGGTAGCTTTTTCTTACTCCACCCACTCGCTTTAATGGATCTGTATAAGTTCATAGATCACAGAACTTTCATTCTTGGAAGACAGATCGTCTTTTGTTTTGTTTATCTATGTCCTGAATGTTTTTTATAGCATTTCTTTTGTGTCGTCATTATGTAACAATGATTCAGGCTCGAGGCTACATCGTGATCATCTCGAGAACTGCTCGTGTGACAAGTATGTCTCTGGCGGTGATCGTGATTGCTTTCATCGAGATATGGGCCACATCACGACTGGCTAATCTCAGCCAATCTACCATTGAACGGAGATACTTGTAAACAATAGGCCGCGGGAACTATGGTTTGTGAAACTGTGACAAACATATGCGAATATGAATGTCTGTACCGAGAAACAAGCTCTTGTTTACCTGACCGTATTTCGTATTTCAATTATAACTTCGGTCTATAGCATAGATTTGAACTGCCGTGTCACTCTCCACAGTTTTGCTCCAATAAAAATACCGAACAAAAAACATTTATGGTAAAATGAATACGAGAACACATTACCATTTACTACAAAGTCATGTTTGGCTGATAGGAGCCATAATCGCCAATATTAGCGTGTGACATCATTCTGTTGAAGCTTTAGTTACAATATTCACATGTGTTTATGAGAACATACGTAAATTTTAAGCTAATGAGGTACCTACCCACTATTGTCACAAACGATTGAATTAATTTGTAGTTATCGCTGACTTTGGTACTGCTTATTGGTTAGGATTTTTGGCTTCAGCTTGGCTTAAAGTATCTATTTTTCACTGACTTTCCAAAAAAGAAAGAGAAGAAGAAGTTCTATGTTCGAGTTCATGCTTTTTTTTGTGTATGTTCACCGATATCTCCGTCAATTGTGGAGCGATATTGAAAATTCTTTTTTTGTTTGATTAAGTATGTTCCGAAATTGGTCCCATTTTTCAATTTGGTGAAGATCTGATGAAGAACTTCGGAGATATACAACAGAACTCTTCAATAAATGACGGCACTTCAATAAACTCTCTGGATTGCTGTCTGTTTATTGTTTATACCATTTCATAACATAAAATCACGCCAGTACGCTCTAAAGGGGTACGCAGATGTGTACAGTTCGCCTTGGTACACTGGTTCAGTTTCATGATATTCGGGTAATCTATTCCGGCATTATAGGTATCTTACTTAACTACTTGCCTATTAGGTCTTACAACCCGTACGCAAAATACGCGCTTAGACGTGGAGTTGCGGACACCAGCCCGTCTTAACCTAACCTAACCTAGGTCTTACAACAAAAGAAAACTACAAAGTGAAAAATAACTTTTGTTTTGGAAGTCGGTGTCCATAACGCAAAAAAATGGTACCTACCAAAGACAACGACTTCCAAAACTAAAGTTATTTTTCACTTTGTAGTTTACTTTTTTGCAAGTCGGTACATTTTTTTTGTAAAAAGTTAATTTTATTTTATATTATCTATCATAGCAAGTCATCAGATCTAACTTCATTTGAGGGTTTCTGATTATCTAAATAATTCGATGTAGAGGTCATGTAGTTTGGTGCTCACTGCCACAGATAATATAATATCACTGGTTTTCCTCGGTCTGTAGATTTTGCCAGCTTAATCTTTTGATAAATTTTATCTGTTGGAATATTTATCTGTTCATCTCTTGAGGCCTGCAATAGTTTTCTTCAGGGGAGTGACCGCGACTCAAAGGCTCTGTTTGTATGGCCATACATAACTTGACAACATTGTTCCACCAGTGAGGTCTGGACACCAATTGAATTCTCTTTGTTGGCGATACATTGAAGAATGACAGTCATTAATGTCTAATGTCAAGTTGACACTTCTCTTTTAGACGTGCTTTAGGTATTTTATGCTGGTATAACGCGTTCATCGTCACGCGATTTAGTTACGCTACTTCGACATTATATTATTCAATTCAATTTAGATGACTTTGGGCTCTGTGATCGTTGGTGGTCTAATGAAAGTTTTATTTAATAAATGTACAAATACATTACAAGTAATCTTGTTCTCATTGCCTTCCATTAGTAGAGTTCGTTAGTACTCCGGTATATTCTATTAACACAGGTGTAGTTAGAAGTGGTTGCATATTATGAATATTAAATACTCGGAGACCCAAAATTGTGCCGATTTTGTTGTCTTCTTTGTCAGCCTATCATTCACATACCTACCATTGATTTATCAATTCATGCAATAGTAGATTTATAAGCTATGGTTCTCTGTTTTTAATAATCCGAAAAGCTGCAGCTATTTTAGTGATGATAGTCTTTATCGTCTTGTTTACTGGCCTTCTGTTTTTTATTAGTTACGGAGCCAAATGTGTTGATCGTATAGGAGGAATAGTGTCATAAAATAATAATAGTAATATTATGCGCGCCGCGGCGTTTTGACTCGTGCCATCTCGCGGGTCGGCGACTCGTCCGTCGCACGCGCAGCCTCCACTCTTCCTCTTTTTGTGTAACGTATAATCAAGTTCGTGACGTTGGCATGTGTGCGTTCCTTTTAATGGTGTGCTGTGGCGCACGTGTGCTTGCTTGCCTGTAAGAAATCTTTGACCGTCTGTGCTTCTACATCGACGTGTAAACTTTGAACAGATTTCGTTTGAATTTCTTGCGTTGCGCACCGAATAATTACCTACCTGTCTGATTTAATTGCATTCCTAGACGTTCTAAAAATAGATGGATTAATAAGCAGCTTTGTCTCTGAAGTTGGAGGTTTTTATTGGAAGAGTGAAGTGTCTAGAATTTGAATTCATGTCTCTACGAAGTCCTTTTTTTATATGAACCACTTTAAAGGGGACCAAAAGGGTCACAAGAGATTGAATTACATTGTAGTACATTCTGAATGAAACTTCCTTTCATCCTTTCTTCAGCTATGAATCTTCTTCTTCTTCTGCCGCTGTCCTTGTCCCATGTTACTTGGGATCGGCGCAACACGTTTTCTTCTTCCATACTTCCTGTCCCCCGTCATGCTATCACTGTCTCCCTTTTCTTTCATATCACTCCTCACACAGTCCATCCATCTTTTCTTTGGCCGTCCCCTCCCTCTCCATCTATCCATATTTATATACATAACTCTTTTAGTAACACGCGCTTCATCCCTCCCCATCAGATGACCATACCAGTTTTCCTTTCAACTTTTCTGTCACTGGCGCCACTTTCAAACTGCCTCTAATATACTCATTTCTCACTTTATCCATTCTCGTCACTTCGCACCTCCATCTCAACATTCTCATCTCTGCTACATGAAATCTCTTTTCATCCATCTTTTTCACAGTCGCAACATTTTGATCCATACAGTACGACAGTTCCAAAACACGGACTTGTAAATTTTCCCCTTTAACTTGAGGGGCAAAAAAAAAATAGTATCCGCACGCTACGAAAAACTGGATTCTGCGAGTGCCATGCTAACCTAACCTAACCTCCAATA
Organism: Orthosia cruda; assembly: GCA_964057195.1. Taxonomy (NCBI): domain Eukaryota; kingdom Metazoa; phylum Arthropoda; class Insecta; order Lepidoptera; family Noctuidae; genus Orthosia; species Orthosia cruda. The sequence continues at coordinate 13,951,970 of OZ059830.1, read as the reverse complement.
CCCTCGGGGTTTAGGTCAAAGGTAAGCGCCCCACTTAAAACTAGTATGTAGCTATGTCATGGCTAACCAACTAGAAATAAACTCTCACAATATAGTAGATACATGTGTACTATGTATGGCGACTGTGATTGGAGTTAAGACAAAAAATGTGGCACGTATTCTTTTTGTGTTATTTTCTTTTGGCTTGGGGCTTCATTCCGACCGCAATGGCAAGATAATTATCTCGTAGAATGTAGACAGCTCTCGCTCTGATTGAACTTTTCTCCTTTAGTATTAAACACCTTGATTTTAAAATAGATTTCGCCATTATAACATTGGTGTAATTACCAGCAAGTACAAAGCAATTCAATCAATCAATCTGCCTAGCCTTTTTCCCAACTACGTTGGGCTCGGCTTCCAGTCTAACCGGATTCAGCTGAGTACCAGTGTTTTACATGGAGCTACTGCCTTTCTGACCTCCACAACCCAGTAACTGGGTAACACGGTACCCCTTGGCTAGACTGCTGTCAGATCTCAAGCTTCTGACTATTCGTAACGACTGTCAAAGATCTTCAAATGACAGCCGGGATCAACGGCTTAACGTGCTTTCCGAGGCACGGAGAAACTCGGTATGTTGAAATGGTCACCCATACATGGACCGACCTCGTCAAGCGTTGCTTAACTTTGATGATTGACCCGTACGGCTTTTATTGTTTAGCCACAAGCTCCTCCAAGTACAAAGCAATTAAAACTCTAAATATGCTAAAAGTTGAATCGGTTTCCAATTACCTTGCCTAGACAGCTACCTACCCAGTCAGGTTAAAGTACTTTTGATGGTCCGGTCTCTTTTTATTGTAAGTGAAGCATTAGTATTCAGTAAAGCATTGATCAAACATGGGCTATAACATTTTTATGAGGATACAAAGTTACGTGCGCCTAGTACGGTTATTCGACAAACTCTTTATAGGTGCTCGAGTCAAAGGGAATGCTTTTAAGGTTATCATTCAAAATTATTTATTACTAATGGAACACTTGTAACAATCCCTCGCTTTCTAAAAGTTTTTTGTTCTCCTGGTAATGTGCAACCACTTGAGCGTTTTCTTATTTTTTCAGCAATGTGAGCGGCTTTGATGCCGAATCACACGCTAAGTTAACCGCTTGAGATTTGTTATCGAGATTAGAGTTGAGAATATTTTCTCAGAATAGCAATTTGACTTGTCACCTCGCTTTTGTACAACTGCTTGTGTGGAGTGTGATTTGAAATGCAATTTCCGGGAACAAATGACAAATTATCTTTATCTACTAAGACATTTTAAAGTGAAAATGTCTTTAGCAGCGTTAAACGGTTTTTGGTAGGGACAAAACTTATTGGTTCGCGTCAGCAACATGCTAATGTGTGTGTGTCTTAGTTTTTGTGTCGCACAGACTGGCGACGCCTTCCAAACTTTTAAGTTTTCACTTCTGTCGGCAGTCCCCATGAATACGTATTTTACAACCGAATTCAAAAAGGAGTAGTTTCTGAATGTTTTTTTGTATGTTTGTTACGCGATTCCTCCGGCAATTATGGACCGATATTGAAAATTATTTTTTCCTGGAATGGGTATACTCTGGAGTTGTTCCCATTGTCACCATGTCAGGATCTGATGAGTGGATCCCATGGAAATCGAGGAAGCTCCTCAAATTTTATTGCCACACATATAGTGATTTTGGTAAGTATGTATTTTCGTTAACATGGCAAGCATTTGCATTCAGAAAGTATCATTTGGTGAATGGGGAACTGATGAAAAGACCACAGATAATGGAACTTCTCAATGATAAGTTTGTTTTGGGAATAAGAAATAAGATATATCGAATAGTTAAATGACTATGGTAAAGCAAATTTAAATAAATGGAAATGGTATCATCGAACTGATCTAGGGATGAAGCTGGAAGGTAGGCACCGGAAAACCGTAATAGACAATGTATCCTAGTCGTGTTTAGGATTGTTGGAATTGTTATGAGAAGACCTCTGGCTATGAATGATTTTCATGGTAATACAAGGTACCAAAAATACAAAACAAAATAAACCGACTATCAAAACAAAACACTACAAAGTGCAAAATAACTTTCGGAAATCGGTGTCAATAATGTATAAAAAAAAGTCAATTCATAAAATCAAAAAACCAGACTGTTTAAAAAGCGAACTAAAAAGTCGTAAACAAGATGAAGAATACATATTCGCGAGCCGGCTGACCAAAATACATAGACTGATAAACACATTATCCTCCTTCGGCAGTCGGGTAAATAGGTACCAAGGATCTCAATGCCGAAAAGAAAGTTATCGGTTCAATTTTTTTGTTAAAAATATTTTTTTTCTATGAATTCTGATACCTTTCCGATGAAATATAGGTACAATTTCCAAGATTACAGTAAACAAACACTTATAGTAACCGTCAATTATTTATCAATTTCTTTGGATGGAACCAGTCATCTTTTAAAAGGAGCGTGACTGAGCAATAAGCAACAATTGCTTGATTGCTGCCCAAACTAACATGTTATAAACCTTTTAAAGAACGTTTAGTGACAAAATGCATCATCATACATGAAATATGATTTGGTCTTATTACCAAAAAGAAGGAGGTTCTATGCTTCGACTTTGTTTGTGTTTGTTTGCCGATATATACGTCAATCGTGAACCCATTTTGAATTATTTTGAAATTGGTCCCATTTTAATTCGGTGAAGAACTTCTCCAAATTAAAATATCTCGAAATCGCAAAAAAATGGTACCTACCTACCTATGAAAGACACCGACTTCCAAAAAAAAAGTTATTTTTCACTTTGTAGTTTTTTTATTTGTAAGTCGGTAGTAGGTATTTTTTTTTTAAAGTTTTTTATTGTGTTGAGAGTGCCTCAATTACAATTGAAAGTTTTAATTATGATTGGCCTGAATAAAAAACGTATAAAAAATAATGGTCGCTATATTCTTGTTTATGAAATGCAGTGCTAGAAAGTAATAGACTTTGAGATAAAGAAGTGAAATGTCCTACAAAAAGATATAAAAGTGAATCTTGAGCGTGTCTAACGCAGGAATGCGACTGCGGTCGTCAGTTGGATCATTTCGGTGATTACAACCGTTGGTACTTATTACCCACGTGGTGCTAGAGTCCATTTCCAGCTCCTCGATGTAAAAAATATAATAACTTGTGATTTATTTCTTTATAATAATTCAATTACTGATTATCGTTTTTATGGTCACCAGGCATATGAAACTCCTACATTCGTCTGATCTACATTACATCCTGCAACTATTACAAAATAAGGATCTGGTAGTCTTTTATATAGAAGCTATGAACCTAAAAGGAGGATAAATCCTACCTTTAAACCAATTATACCAACCGAATGAACCATTTCTTTATAATTCTGTAGCGGTCATCGAACAAAGATGGTGGGTCAAGACCGTTCAAACAGCATCAGGGCACTGCTTCCCCTCGATAACGTCGATTCCATGTGTCTGCCTTATATAGGCATAGTGTTCATTCTTCAAAATGATGGTTGATGATGAATGTTTAAAATCAAATTGAATACAGACCTACATCTATTCCTGAAAATGAATCAACTGATCGCTTTGAACTGTCATCGTGAAGAATAACTGTTGGTTTGGCGACTATGTCCCGATTTCTGAATATGAATCTGAGTATTTGTCAAACTTTGACATTAAAGTAGGTGTTGACACGTTCTTAACTGCAAATACTCTATTCAGAAACTGGCCCTGTATCGTTGATGATAGATACTTAAGGTAAGTAGATACTTAACTGATAATGCAAGGCCAAAGTTTTTACAAAAACTTTAATTGTAAAGATCGCCCTAATTGGTAAAGGACTTAGAACCTTTTATAACCAAGTATGGCAACGAAACGATGCTGGCTCGAATATAACACTTGAGATTAATTATTTTGGGTGCACGGATTATGCACGGTGCATCGGTACGGACGCTGTTATGGGGTTTTTAACCCTTTAACTTTTGTAATTTAATTGTTGGTTACGTTTAATTAAGCATTTCGAAGATTAAAGTGCATCCAGTTTGAGCTTTTAATCAGGATGGTTTGCATATCTTTTAGGATATGTTCATTAATTTATTAATATGTATAGTACCTATAGTTCCGGCTCGAAGGACCAAAAAGATGTAGGGTCTTTACATTACACCTTTTATTGATGATAGTTTGAGTGACACGCAATAATACGTAATAATAGACTTTATTGATTAATACTTAATTGAATGATAAAGTGCACACGATTTGAATGGTATTGGTTTACTAAAGTATAGACCACGCGTAGCAAGTAAAGTGCTGACACAATGGTGTCAAATTTGTACGTGCTTACTTTGTACAATGTATAGTATTGTTTTACAAAATAATAAGAGAATTATAATTCCTAGAGAAAGAAGAAAGTGCAAGAATAGGAATGTTTCGTAATTCAATTATACACGAATGTTTATTGCTACTGACTGTTCTGCAGCGAGTTGTTTCAACTATCTACAAATATTTATGCTCTGGAATCCGTAATCACGATCTCAGTTACTTGTAACAGAATCTGTAAATAAAAACCGAGACGGGAACGTGTCTCGTTGCGCAACAAGCAAATGATATCCAGGAATTAACCCCGTTTTTTTGTGAAATTATCGATAGATCGGAAGTGTGGCCGCAAGTTTCTGACTGAAATAGCTCGGCTTGCTTGTTTAGTATTTAGAAACAACATGTAAACTCAACACGTACGCGTGCATTTGCATTACAAAATATATTGGCGCCTTTAACGGAACCAATACCATTATGCTTATTGGAATCCAAACAGAGTTAGAGTACATTTAATGTGATGAAGATTTGTGTTGTAGATGCAAGAATTTCTAGATGTTACGTGGTGCATATTGACGCTGTTATTGTAGACAAAGTAAATATCGTAGAGATGGATCAAAAGCAAAACCCCAAGTTGTAACTTCAAACTATAGTCATAGCTTCAAATATAACTTTCATTCATGAATCCGTATGCCGTAATCGTATGATCAAAATGAAGACAACTCATCTTTCTTGACGAAAGAGTTATTTTCGAAGGTAAAATTAAAATAGCAGATTCGTGAATCGGCCTAACGGCGGGCATTCCCATATATATTCAACATAAATCATGCAGTTTGAAATAAACCTTTTCACTGCGTGTCGTTTCGCGGAAGCCCGCACATGTGCTTACGCATGCGACCGATGCACCGCGGGGCGCCGGCGCACGACTTGCAACACTAATTTGGACAAGTCGGCAGCGAAGCCCCGATTCTTTATTTCCATTGTATAAATCGAAATAAAAAAACTAAGAGCGGCTTATAAATGAACAGAGTAATTGGGGCATTTAAATTAAGTGGTGTTTTGTTTGAAATGATTTCAAAAGTTTTTACAATCGCATTTGCAGAATGTTTTTAGGGTTCCGTACCAAAAGGGTAAAAACGGGACCCTATTACTAAGACTCCGCGATCCGTCTGTCTGTCTGTCTGTCACCAGGCTGTATCTCATGAACCGTGATAGCTAGACAGTTGCAATTTTCACAGATGATGTATTTCTGTTGCCGCTATAACAACAAATACTAAATACAGAATAAAATAAATATTTAAGTGGAGCTCCCATACAACAAACGTGATTTTTTTGCCGTTTTTTGCGATAATGGTACGGAACCCTTACTTCGTGCGCGAGTCTGACGCCGGTTTTATTTTGTAATTTGTAACTCACAGACTCCTCACAGATACTAATTTTTTTATATTATAACTGGCAATAACATATAATTTTTTGATTTTGAAGATTTATTCTTTTTATTTAATGTAAAAAATATTAATATATGCAATTGAATATTATAAAAAAACAAGCCTATATACACAAACAAAAAGAGAGAGAAAGCGGGATCATTGTCCATAAAAAAATCGTCCACTTCGATGTCAATGGGGAACGTGTCCAGAACGATGGCAGCATTGCCACGTTTGGATGGCAATGCTGATTCTCTGGCCGAAGAAAAGGCCAGCCCTCTGGTCACGTGAAGAGTCGACGAGCTTTGTGTTAATGTCTTGAAAAACTCGATGCGCACTCGGACCACATGGACCTAATGTTTCAACCCCAAACGGCTCAAACATATAACTTCTAATAAGGTTGTTATATTTCCGCCGTTTGTGATAATAAAGACGATATGACTACAGAAATGCGGTAGCTTCTATTACAGCTACTAATCATTACCAACAGGAATGCTAGTAACCCTGTTAATTGCCATTTTTGCTTCTTACCTAGGATCTTGTAATGTCTTCCGGGCAAGTTTTTTGTAAACAAGTCACTGTGTGTTCTTCAAAGCAGTCAGATCGCGTAAAATTCCTTTGTGTTAAAGTGTTTTATATTTGTAGTTACTTAGCAATTTTTTATATATTTATCTGCGAAACGAATTTTGAACACCACCTGCCGATGCGTGACATTATCCCGTTCTACTTAAGGATCTACTTACCTACCTATTGTGTTTCGCGTTTCAAAATTGCCCTCTATTTTGCTAAAACAAATTTTCACGGTCTGTCGCGATTGTCGCGAACAATCAATCGATAATTAGCAAAGTCTGCAACCGTTTGCCTGCACTCAACAAAGGTTGACAGGGTACGAAACCCTATTGTTGTCGCAGTCACAGTAACAATGCTCGCGACTTGAGCAGTGAAAGGAATCAGCTAATGAATCATTGTGTAATTAAATATGAAAACTTGCCTTATTAACCCCAATGTAACAATTATATGAATGAGAAATCAGAACACGATAGTCGACTCCGCCCCGCGATTGTCTTGTCTAGGCTGTGTGAACGTTTCGTCAAATTATTGTTCCATGTTGTCTACTTTTGACGGGTATTCTTATTTCTTAGACGTTTTTCACGTTCATTTTAATGAGTTGTTGATAGGTTTGCAAAATATTCTAAAATTAGTTTCTGCCAGCGGCTTCGCCGGCGTCAAAAGTGTTTTATTATCCCAAGGGAACATTATACTGGGATAAATGTAGATATGTGCAATTCCAGACTATAATCTATTTCTGTGCCAAATTTCACCCAGATACGTTTAGCCGTTCTGGCGTGATTGAGTAATAAACATACATCTATCCATCCAAACTTCCGCATTTATAATATTACTAGCTTTCTGCCAACAGCTTTGCCGCGTGAAAGTCGAAAATAATCCCGAGGGAACATTTAAGGATAAAAATGTATGATAATGTGGTTATGTGCTACAAAGGATACTTTTTATCCTTAAATGTTTATTTTAATTTCCTGACTATAATCTATCTCTGTGCCAAATTTCATCCAAATCCGTCCAGCCGTTTCAGCGTGAAGTAGTAAGAAACATACAAACACACACAACACTCACAGCATTTATAATATTAGTGTGATACATTAGGCCGTAAAAAATGAAATACAAAATCATGGGTACTGAAAATATGTATTCAGAATTTCTAAGGTATAGCCTGCCGGACTATTCAACCAATAAGAAGGAAATGTTCGCGTTGGAAGACTAACTTCTTATTATAACTCTCACGTATCCTGAACCCAGGTCCCAGTGTGTTTAAAACATTTTCCTGTAGATATATTTTAATGTAAAGATAACCTGACGCTCGTCCATAAATCGGACTTGTGAACCGAATTGCAGATATTACATTCCCCACTTTATTTTATCTTTTCAGATACCGAAATGTGGACAGTGGATAAATGACTGTAGTGCTCTCTTCATCAAAATGGCGGATTGGTGTTAAAAATGGCGCCAACAATGGTGACACCCGCGCACGAACGTTACGCGCGCGACGCTGAACTCCGACCTCAGCACTCGAGAGATGGATCTCGAGATTCTGGGATCTTTCACACCACTAAAGGATTGTGGAATGCTCCGGGGCAGAACAACTGCTTTTTAAACAGCGCTGTACAGGTACGTCATTTCCTTCCTTTCTTTTTCGGCCTTGGCGAGAGTCAAACGCGATGACGTATGCGATCGCAGCTGTTGTTACTACCTACGTTTTCGCGAACAATAATAAGTACATTACAAGATACGACACGGTTCAAATTTGCTTGTTTTTCATCAGCCATTCTGTCACGCTGTGTTGTCTTTTGCCTTCAGCGCCGCATTTGCCTCTCAATAGGCACTGGGTCCCAGCGCTAACAAAGAAAATTTGGTTCAGTTAAATGTCACTAGATAGCGCGAAATGCATCGATTTGTTATTGAATTGTGTGTAAAATTAACATTTTCTAGAATTTTATTGATCATAAAAATGGTATGTTCTTTTTTAATTAACTTAATAAAGCTCTTAATTCACATTTCGAAGATTATTTGAACGGATCATTTAAAATTGATTCCAATAGATGGCGCGTTTTTAAATTTCTGAGACATGCCACTCGATTTTTTTAATTTGTATTGTAACACATTTTGGTACAATGAAACTGTAAAAACGTGCAAAAAATACTATAAAACAAATCGTAACTGTATTAAAAGCAAAAAATAGCCATGAACCGAGAAAACCCTTTTACTTGCAAGTCGCTGCTATCACCATTTATAGCCGTGGAACCGAACGCGAACGAAGCATTTATAAAAATAATCATCTTAATCAGACGCTAGTTACGTCGCCACGGTTTCTTTAAATGGGATGAGGCATCTGTATGCTGGTACTATATTATCTATGCATTAGGTTGGCTTTAACGAAGATGCTTTAAGAAATACATGTCCCATGTAACTTATCTGTGACCTTCGCTCATAGGATTCTTTAATAAGCTCAGGCAAAATTCCGCGAAGGTTGAAGGCAAACAAGTACTTAAATGGCTGTGTGCGAAGTTGAACGTGTTTGATTGTTTGACTATCGTGGGTGGTGTGTTGATGCTTGATATTTAGTGACATACCTATGTGGTTAATACGTACCTATTAGTAGATATGGATAGTCGTGAGATTTTAAATATAATACGTCATCTTCATTTCTGGTCACAGAGAAAATTACATTCTTTAGGTATTTCTGGTATTGGTATGCTAGAGTTGTGTTTAAGGTTGCCCTAGTCAACAGTCGATGGTGTTAGTAGAAACTATTTTGTACGCGGGGTTAAAATACATGCTATATCATCCGACAACACGTGCGAAAGAGATAGATGCTGTAATGAGCAGGAAGAAGCTAGTTCGCCTACGAATACACACTTTTGCAAATTTGTAGCGAAATAGATGATGATTTAGGACGAAAACAAGCGCGCGAAATTTTATAAACAGACCTCTGGGAATATGGATATCATGAAAAAGTTACTAAATGTATCTGTTCAAAATAAAATTATTTGCATTGGTGAACTACTAATCTATCCCTGTATGTTGACTGTTTTGCAATTTTCCTTTTTCTTATGGTATTTATTTCCGCACAAAGATGCGTTAAAATTAGTGTTTAAATATGGAACTTTCGACGCTCATAACCTTCAAATATATATATTTTTTACTTTTTTGCTAGATAATGATGAAACAAATTGATATATCTTTTTTTTTGTTTTGAACGCACACCATCAAACAGTGGAATAATCGCCATACAACGTTTGTATGGAAGAATGATCGACTAGGGCAACCTTAAATATCTTAATTGGATGTTTTTGATACATATTTCTTCTCTCTTCTTCCCAAATTCGTTACAAACAGCTCCATATATCATCCTCATTTAAAATGTAAAACGTACTTAATTAAAACTCAATACATATTCATGTTTAGTGTTGCCAACAATGAGTACAATCATTAATAGTTACATTTTATCTGTATAACTTAACAGCCAGTTCGTGCACTTAAAAGATTTCATATTTTAAGTTGACGTAAATAATATTGAGTGATAAATTCGGAGATAAACGAAAGGCATTAAGAGGCTGTCATTGGCACGCCTTCGAGCATTATTTAAATTTCGTCGAGTAAGCTGGGGGCCTAATCCTCTATCTCGAATATTTAACAAAGCATTATTCCTTATCACGTCCAGATATTAGGAGTGAAGCTTTGAAATCTTAAGATGATTTATATTAGTGGGTGTTCTGAAAGCTTTCCTTTCTTGGTTCATTAGATGAATCCCGTTATTAATTATAACCGTTTGTTTATGTTTTACAAAAATAAAACAAAACACACGCAATATAACTTCATCATATCAGCCGAAAGACGTCCATTGCTGGACATAGGCCTCCCCCAAGCGTCGCCACTTTGACCGGTCCCGTGCGTCTCGCAACCAGCGGATCCCCGCAACCTTCACCAGGTCATCGATCCACCTGGTGGGAGGCCTTCCAACGCAGTTGATTCGCGGTCGCCACTCCAGAACCTTTCTGCCCCATCGGCCATCCGTTCTGCGAGCAATGTGCCCTGCCCACTGCCACTTAAGGTTGGCAATTCTTCGGGCTATGTCGGTAACCCTGGTTCTCTTATAGTGCATTATCTTTGTTGCTTGGATCCCTTTTCCCGACTCCAAGCCAACTTTATCAAGTATCAACATTTTTTTTTCAGTATATAAGGGGAGGACCCTTTCTAGTAAAATGATCATTTACACTTTACAGAATCTAATAGTTATCGCCAAACTTCTTGGCCGCCCTGAAGTTGACTATAATGGCTGAGCAATAGTAAATCTCTTACAAAAACAACACCGTTTGTGCCTTGCGCATCGGAAAGCCAACTTCAGGCCGGTCCAGAAGTTTGGCGAGTACTATACGCTTCTTTGGTCGTCGTCCCAATCCAATGCTTAGATGTACTACCTATGTATTTTTAATAGTAGGCAATGTTATTCTTCATTCATTCATTCTCATTCTTTTTTTCTGTTTTTTATTTGATTTTTTCTCAGTTAGTTTTAATCATGATCTGGCAGTTTGTCCTTTCTTTGGTATTGTTCGTCGAATAGTTGAGCTCCTTAAATTCTAAATTGAGCTGCACGGTTATTGACCAATGCGTGCTCTGACTGAACAGGTCCACTCAATCTAGCTGGTTCTTTCCTCAAAAGACCATTTCAGACACCAATCTACATGGTCTTCACATGATCTAACCAAGATTTTGTCGGGACTTTAAAAGAGACTGCGACCTCTGAGTATGTTTCGGCATTTCTTCTCAGAGTAGTCAGATAGGAAACGCCGACCTCATCTAGTTTAAAAAAAAATATGATCGACATGTAAAAGTGTTTGTACAAAATAACTTACAGAACATTATATACACATCAAACAACACATTTATCATTCACATATTCAAAAGCTCCAAAACTAACTCGCCATTTCTTCTAAAATACTGCTACTCTAAGATTTTATGGTCAAAGGTAAACATACTCAAATTAAAAGCGGACAATATGGTTTGGTGACACACGTTATAAGTAACGGCGCGTACTCATTTACACCGGTTCTCTTGATTTATGGCAAATCAAATAGGAATCTTAACTATCTGAAGTTAAAGTTGATTTTCGTGTGGTATTATGTGGTGATGATGACACTGTTGGCTATTTCCATTAGGGGTCGTTTGTTGACGTGACTGCTATACTAATAGTGTTAGAACCTGTTTAAAGGCTTCTTGTATAGCAGTGTCAATATTTTGAAGTAGCTGGTGGGCCCCGAAAATATCAAATTACGGGATCTTTGTAATAATTTCTCTACCTGATACTAATTTGGGTCACCATGAGAAAATAAATATTTGAGAGATACAATTACTAACCTTTTGAACATTAAATACTGTGGGCCAGTTTCTGATTTGAGTATTTGGAGATAATAACGTGTCAAACCCTGCTTTAGTACCAAAGCTAAGCAGATTTTCGGGCTTAACTAGTGTTTGGCGAATCATCTATTTATGATTCTTAATTCAGACATAGGGGGTTAATGTAGTAATGTCCATAGTCCATACATACTCTCTGAAAAAATATATTCTTTACAAATAAATACAACCGACTTCCAAATAAAAACACTACAGGGTGAGAAATAACTTAAATTTCGGAAGGCAAAAAAAGTGTCAAAAAACGAAGAAACAGCACAACAGTTTCACTGGAACAGCGAATTTCAAATTTGAAGTAATTTTCACCTTGCAGCGTTTTTATTTGGAAGTCGATTGTATTTTTTTGTAAAAAAGGTTTTTATTTTTACTTTTTAGTGGTTACATAATGGACAAGTTCCATAGTAAGGTACCTATAATTCCCACAGTGATGCCAGAATAGATTACCCGAATAACATGTAACTTGAACAAAACCGGTGGAATAAGAGTGTACCAGGGTGAACTGTACACGATCTGCGTACCCGTTTAGAGCATACTGGCGTCATGGTATGTTATGAAATAGTGTAAACAATAAAGAGACATGCGATTGCAGCAATCCCGACAGATTTGCCTTTATTCATTGAAGAGTTCTATTGTATGTCTCCGAAGTTCTTAATCAGATCTTTACCAAATTTAAATGGGTCTATTTCGGATTATACTTCTTTCGAACTAAATTAGAATTTTGCAAATTCGTTCGTATATGACGTTGACATATGCCCAAAAAAAACAGTTAACCTAGGGGTCTTTAAGTCAAGAGTGAATAGGTTTCTTCTAGGCAAGCGTGCTTCACCGTAGACCACATCATCGCTTAACATCAGGCGAGATGGTGGTCAAACGCAAGCCTATAGAATATTAAAAAAAAAAAGATGTTAAAAACGAAAATGCTCGTGGGAAAGACCGCCTTGTATTTTCTTGGAGAGAAGCCAGTTAAGCTATTGTATTTACACTTTAACACATCAGAACACAACAACATGTTAATTACAAATCTTATCTTTTCGCGCGTGTCATATCAATGTGAAGAGAAAGACGTCGATGAAGCTATAAGTTTTCTTACAATAACCACTTACGTAGTGTTACAATTCCCATATGCGTGTCTCACCACCAGTCTGCTCGAGATAGTTAAGGTTACACTAGTCGATCATTCTTCCATGCAAACGTAGTCTGGCGATTACTCCACTGGTTGATGATGTACGTACAAAATATAATATGATATCAATTTGTCTCGTCATTATCTAACCCTGTATGGAAACAAAAATGTAAAAAAATAATTAAAAGTTATGAGCGTCGAAAGTTCCATTTCAACACTAATTTTAACGCATAAAACATTTTTTTTTTTTTCTTTTTCCGCATTTTTGGGCGGTAATAAATACCATAAGAACAAGAAAAATCGCAAAACAGCCACCATACAGGAATAGATAAATAGTTCAACAATGAAAATCATTTTATTTTAAAAATATACATTTAGTAGTTTTTTCATGATATCTAGACTCCCAAAGGCCTGTTTATAAAATTTCGCGCGGTCGTTTTCTTCCTAAATCATCATCCATTTCGCTAAAAACTTGCAAAAGTGCTAATTCGTACGTGAACTAACTTCTAATGCTCATCACAGCATCAATCTCTTTCGCACGTGTTGTCAGATGAGATAGCATGCATTTTAACCCTGCGCACGAAATAGTTCGTGCCGTCGACTAGGGGAACCTTAACGAGAAATGTTACGTCGTACCGGTAATAGGTTTAGCGCTATCGTGGGAACAACACTCTTGTTTTAATTAGGAAAACATCAAATCACTGTTGTCTGCAATTGATTTCATTCATGAGGTAAGACGAAGTCTCTGTCGTGATCGTGAAGTTGCGAAATTCTTCATTGAACTGCGAAAGTTTGAAAGCCTCGAAAAAAACTAATAACAACTAAAATTTCAAAATTTAAAGAACTCCCAGACACATTTATCTTGCTAAAACATCCCGATTCAAACAGTAAATTTTTATTCAAACATAGCTAAGAACACTCTCGACACAATCACCTTTCAAACAAAAAAAACTAAATCAAAATCGGTTCATCCGTTGAGGCGCTATGATGCCACAGACAGACACACAGATACACAGACACACAGATGGGTGTCACCCCTCTTTTTCCGTCGGGGGTTAAAAACAACGTTTAACAAAAAATATAAACCGTCTTCCAAAAAAAACCAACCAAGTCCGACCCTCGCGCACGGAGGGTTCCGTACAAACCTCAGCTTATAGGTATTATATACCTGAGTATTTGATATTAATTTCAGCTTGATACCTCCACGCGTTCCTGAGAAAAAGGGTATTGACAGACAGACAGACGGACGGACGGACAACAAAGTGATCCGATATAAAAATTGTTCCTTTTTTTCCTTTCGAGGTACGGAACCCTAAAAATACGCTTCAAAGCCATGATAATGAAAATACGAAAATCGCTATACGTATACCTATAAAATTTGATGAGTTGCCCCGATTTCCATGGGATCCCATCATCAGATCCTGACTTGGTGACAATGGGACCCACCTTCAAAGTAGGGTATACTTAAAACGACCAATTTTTTTTTTCAAAATTGTTTCCTAATTGACGGGGTAATTGGTGAACATAATATATTTAAATAAAAAATACCTACAGCTGAACCTAGAAAGGTTTTTGGAAAGTCTGTTAAAAACCTCTCACAAGAACCATTGAAGAAATTATTTTCTGAAATAAGATTTTATTTATTACACCTGTCAAGCTATCTGTTTTACTACTCATTTTCCATTACACTTACACTCAAACTAATCGTCAGTAGAGTAGTAACCAAACTATGTATTCCGGTTCAAAACACACGCATAACTGACGTTCCATCGCTCGTACTCACTTGATAAATCTGATCCAATTTACATAGACCTAATTACCACACGGAAAAGACGCGAGAGCGTACAAAAAACATACAACCATCAGCTCTGGGCGTAACGACGTGTAGGTACCATGGGTGATGGGTGCCGCATCAAACTCCCATTAAAATGCCTGCCTATACATCGCGTGAAGATTCCACGAAATGAGACAAATGATGTCATAGCTTCAAGGTATACGTGTGTGATCTTATTTAGGACGAAGATTTTAATACGCCATTACGTATTAGAATGTCTTGTCAAAGTATTTGTGTCAGTCAATGCGTGGAGCCATGTAGGTGAGCAAGACCTTTGTAGAGACAATTTTGTAGTACCTTGACCTTCTACTCTTTTTGCATCCTGTCGCTACCGCTTTAGAAGTTAACGTTATCGGCTCTTAAGCCTTACTTAAGCAGAAATAAAAAATATGAAAAAACCCGACTGCTTTAAAGCGAACTAAAAAGACGTAAACAAGAAAAATATCATGCTGTGCAGTCGGAGGATACATATTCGCGAGCTGACTGACCAAATCCAGATGTTTTAGAGTAGACCAGAAGAATTAGACATATAAGCATTAAAACATATAAGACATTTAAACATATAAGTGTTACATATTTTTGGAATCGCCCCACACGATGGGATTGGAAGAAAAGCCGCCATTTTTCTATTTTCCAATTTTAATGTAGCCAGTGACACTCGCAAGAATAAGACGAATCGATTGACGTACGAATCATCAAAATCGGCCAACGCGTTTGGTCTCTGGAACGCCACATAGGCATACATATACTGATAAACACATAACCCTCCTTCGGCAGTCGGGTAAAAACAAAGATCCAAAAGGAAGTGGAATGTTAACAAATCTCACTTGTAAGTTGCAATGAAAACAATTTTATAGGAGACATCAGCAATTCCTTTACGCAGATTTGCGAACCTCAGTCTTTAGTTCCAATCAAACAGTCGTAGAAACATTTTATTATCTAGCATTCCAAGCTTTAAAAGCGTAACTAAAGAAACGTGCCATGAATAGTTGGCACGAGCCAGGAATGTTAGAAAAAGTGAAGAGTTGAAGGCGACATGGGATTTGCGCGTCAAAGTAACATGAAGCGCAAAGATTGCGTCGTCGTCGTCTGCTGGCTTATGATGGATTACGCCTCAACTTGTTACTTCTTAGAAAATACGATGTGACTCGAGATGAACCTGGAAAATTTATTACTAGTTGTTTTTTTTTAATCCCTTTCCTCAATCTATTTTATGATGACGTATAATTATTTTGTAATTGGAGGGTGGTTGATCTTTGCTTTAATTCTAAAAGATAACATTATAAATGTCTGCACTTTTGAGGTCCTAATTAACGCCACTGATGCTGCTATTGACCCCTTGTATTCAGGCATTCGAGACACAATGAAAAAGCCATTGTGTCTCGCGTAGATTTGCGTTCCGGCACACAAGGGGTAAAAGGGCCTACCTCTGGGCTCAATCTACCTAAAAACTAACAATCAACTCGAACATCAGAAATACTCTGTAGTTGTAGATTCGCCTAATGCACCACCAGAAACAATCAGTTTATTTATGTTGGCTAACGAATTAAATATACCGCTAACTTCTGACGCTGAGTAGACTGATATTAATGCGAAGAGTATTAATAAAACGAAACAAAGATCGTGTGAACTTAGCCTGAAGAGGGGAGACTTACGGGGTTTCTAATAGCCGTCGCGTTCCCATAAAGGCAGATTTAATTGGAGCACGCGATAGCCCTATCAATCTCTCTCAGTAATAGAATCAAAAATTACTTCATTGTCTTGCAACTAATACTTCAAAATCAGAGATTGAATTAAAGTAATACGGTCGACGAACTTCCGCTTTGTAATTAACAGTAAGATTAACGTAGCACTAAAATAAAAACGGAAACAGAATCTTGTGTTATCTTGAACAGGGCTAAAGCTGTCAACATGTTTGGTCAGACTTAATTAGCCACGTGTCCAATGATACAAAACCAGTGTCTAACATATTTTTACCCGACTGCCGAAGGAGGTTAATGTTAATGTGTTTATCAGTCTATGTATGTATGTATATATCTATGTATGTTTGTTCCTATGAGGCGTTCTAGAGACCAAACGCGTTGGCCGATTTTGATGCTTCTTACATCAATCGATTCGTCTTAACCCTGCGAGTGTCACTGGCTACATAAAAATTGGAAAAGAAAAAATGGCGGATTTTGGGCGCCATTTTGTAAGGGAAAAAAATTTTTTTTCATCCAAACCCATCGTGTGGGGTATCAAAATGAAGGGTTATTTAGGAGGTATTTTTAAGAGGTGATTTCAAAAATATATAACACATATTTTTTTAAATGTACCTACCTAATTAAAAAAAAATAACTAAAAAGTTGAAAATAAAAAAAGTTAATTTAAAAATCAAAAAACCCGACTGACCGAGTCGGGTTTTTTGTATTTTTTTATTAACTTTTTTTCTAATAAAACTGACGGCGATCTAAGTAGAGTCGAATTAGTTACGTGGGAAATGTTTTGAATAGAAGATATAACAACATTAAAACTATAGTAGTTGCAGACAACGCTATTGCGGTAAAAGAAACGATGTTGATGTGTAGACAGACTGTGTGACAGACAGACCTCTTTGACATCGAAACAAGTTAGTATTAGCAATACGCCTATAATATTTTTCACTAGCTCCTGTCAGAGGCTCCGCGACCGCATGATAAGTGTTCTGTTATACCAAGGTAACAGTATACCGGGATGAAAAATATGTCCTAATACAAATTCTGGTCTATCAATATGCCTAGTGTCATCAAACTCCGTGGAAATTTGACAGATAAATAGACAAGAGCTACTTTCTAATTTATAATACTTATTAGTATCACAGTCTAAAAATCATACAGTCGTCCAACGAAGACGTCTAGACAGGGCAATCGTGCGGGGTGTAAGGGGCGAGACGCGGGTAAGCCGATCCCGAACTGCGAACAAAACGATGTTAGTAGTTCGGGATATGTTATTCAGGGCTAACGCGTGTTTATTTTTTATTTGTTTATTTAAAATGGTGCATACGACGTGTGCTGTGAGTGATTGCAAGTCTTCATCTCACATAAATAAAGATCTGCGGTTGCATCAGCTTCCACGCACAGAAGAAAGGTAAATGAATCTGTTTTGTTATTGTAGAGTGCATAAATTATTTTATTTGTAATGTCGTGCCACGTTGATAACGCTAATAAAATGGTCGACCGGCGCACGGTAAAAAAAATGTAAAGAAAAAAAATGCACAGGGCATCCATCTGTTTGGAAATCCTACTTATATTATAATTGTGAAAGTGTTTGCAAGTTTGTATGTTCCGTGTCAAGATGGTGGACTTTTTTATTATTTACTAAGGGTGAATTTCGAGATGGTGGACGTAATTTTTTATAATTTGATATGGGTGTCAATTTTGAGTTTTATTGGGGTGCTTATTACGAAAAAGCCATCCTTTTTAAATCCAAGATGGCGGACGTCATTTTTTTATAATTTGATATGGGTGTTAATTTTGAGTATAATTGGGGTGCTTGTTACGAAAAAGGCATCCTTTTTGAAATCCAAGATGGCGGATGTCATTTTTTATAATTTGATATGGGTGTCAATTTTGAGTTTTATTGGGGTGCTTATTACGAAAAAGCCATCCTTTTTGGAATCCAAGATGGCGGACTAATTAATTTTTTTATAATTTGATTTGGGTGTCAATTTTGAGTTTAATTAGGGTGCTTGTTACGAAAAAGCCATCCTTTTTTAAATCCAAGATGGCGGACGTCATTTTTTTATAATTTGATATGGGTGTCAATTTTGAGTATAATTGGGGTGCTTGTTACGAAAAAGCCATACTTTTTGGAATCCAAGATGGCGGACGACGTAATTTTTTTATAATTTGATATGGGTGTCAATTTTGAGTTTAATTGGGGTGCTTGTTACGAAAAAGCCTTCCTTTTTTAAATCCAAGATGGCGGACGTAATTTTTTTATAATTTGATATGGGTGTTAATTTTGAGTATAATTGGGGTGCTTGTTACGAAAAAGGCATCCTTTTTGAAATCCAAGATGGCGGATGTCATTTTTTTAAAATTTGATATGGATGTCAATTTTGAGTATAATTGGGGTGCTTGTTACGAAAAAGCCATCCTTTTTGGAATCCAAGATGGCGGACGACGTAATTTTTTTATAATTTGATATGGGTGTCAATTTTGAGTATAATTGGGGTGCTTGTTACGAAAAAGCCATCCTTTTTGGAATCCAAGGTGGCGGACGACGTAATTTTTTTATAATTTGATATGGGTGTCAATTTTGAGTATAATTGGGGTGCTGGTTACGAAAAAGCCATCCTTTTTGGAATCCAAGGTGGCGGACGACGTATTTTTTTAATAATTTGATATGGGTGTCCATTTTGAGTATAATTGGGGTGCTTGTTACGAAAAAGTCATCCTTTTTGAAATCCAATATAGCGGACGTCATTTTTTTATAATTTGAAATGGGTGTCAATTTTGTGTTTAATTGGGGTGCTGGTTACGAAAATGCCATCTAAATAACTTAAACCTCTCTCGAGTTGGTACTGTAGTAAAAGTTGTTCAGTTTGGTGGTCTGTAGCAAATTCTTTCGTATGTGTATGTATGTATGTATGTTCCTTCTCGGTTAGAATATAATTATTAATTTGTATTGTATTTTAACATTTCAGATGTAAATTATGGGTGGAAGCTTGTAGAAGATTTACTTGAAAGATCTTTCGAAAGTTTAAAAAATATATATATTTGCAGTTTGCATTTTGAGAATGGTATGTACGGGAAGAAATCCTTGAAGAAAACAGCTATACCAACGTTACTTTTACCAACTAAAGATTCCATCCATACACAGACCGATCATAAAGTCACAATTTTATGTGACGTAAAATTGGATCTACACAATAAACCCAGAAAAAAACGAAAAATAGCTCAAAGAGACCATGAATTAGCGGGTCCATCATCACAAATTTCCGAACAGACCAGCACTAAAAAATACATAGTTATGGATTGTAGTTCTCAGACACCAGCACGATTGACTGATCATACTCCCCGAAAAAAGAGACTCAGAAAACAATTATTCAAAACAAGTAATAGGTTGAAAACTATTACTGAAAAACAGAAAGATATTACCGAGAAACAATTTTTGAGAGCTTGTGATCAATTTTTATCCCCTAAGTTAAGCGCGATTGTAAAGGCGCAACTGTATTTAAAACCACACTGTAAAAACAATTGATACAGTAGATAATTCAAACTTTTTTGCTTAAATATGTATTACACAAGCCCACTCGCTTATCGATTTTTATCAAAGACAATTTGTTTGCCATCTAAATCAACTTTAGCTATGATGTACCTTCCTATGACAACTAAGCTCAACCATCAAATGTGGGATATTTTAACAGCTACAATCAAGCATATGTCACCGTCTCAAAAAGAATGTGTGCTTTGTATGGATGAGATGAGTCTAAAGTTAAACTTATTCTATAACACTAACGAAGACAAAATATTAGGCTTACATGAAGTAGATGGGCAACAGGAACCGGTTGCAGCAGGATATGCTCTTACCTTAATGCTTCGAGGTATAACATCAAACTGGAAACAACCTATTGGCTTCTCTTTTATTTCCAGTAGTAAAATAGATGATCAATTAAAAACATGGATAATAGTTACAGCTAAACGTCTTCTACAGCTTGGATTTAATGTACGAGCCTTTGTGTCAGATCTAGGATCAGATTTTTTGGCATTTTCAAAAACATTAGGGGTTTCTAAAGAAAGGTCATGTTTTGAGATTGATGGCCACAAAATATACTACATATTTGATGTGCCCCACTTAATGAAATGCGTTCGTAATAATTTATTGAATTATAATTATGAGTTTGAAAACAAAATTGCTCGGTGGGAGGATATAAAAATATGTATGAACGAGACAAAATGAAAGACATGCGATCAGCTCCTCGTCTAACAGATTCGCATATACAGCCAAATAGTTTTCAAAAACAAAAGGTTCGGTTTGCCGTTCAAGTTTTCAGCAATTCTGTAGTAGCAGCTTTATATAATTACCAGTCGTCAGGTACTCTACAAATTGCTAACGGTACGATATATTTTATTGAAACCATGAACAACCTCTTTGATTTATTAAATTCAAGCAACATTGACTCACCAAAACCCTACAATAACCATATAGAGGTACTAGAGAGCAAGAAGAATTGCTAGACAAATCACAGGTTCTATTTAATAGCATGAGAGTTAAAAATAAAAATAACGGCCGAGATGTAACCAAAATAATAAAATTCATAAATGCTTTCACCGTAACAATTAATTCAATTCGGCAGTTACGAGTATATAAAGATATGAGATCTGAGGGTTACGATTATATTTTCACACGAAGAAAATTACAATGATTGCTTGGAAAATTTCTTTGGACTCATGAGGCAGGCTGGTGGGAATTGTCGAGAACCCACTTGCATACAATTCACCAGGGCATTTAGGAAACATTTTTTATGTCAGATTCTTACATTGTCAGATGCTACAAACTGTACAGAAGATTTCGACAGCGTACTGACACAACTTGTAGAATTTACCAAAAATACGACTCAACCTCAAGTTTCTATACAGAATCCACCTCAAACATCTAACGATAATATTACAAAAGAATACGATATTCCGGAAAAAAATGCATTCCACTATATCTGTGGTTATTTATTGCGAAGGTGTGTTGAAAATCACAAACGTGACTGCCTATCGGTAGTCAATTACGCCTCATCATATGCAGATGAAGTAAATGAGAAAAATTTATATATTCACCTGAGAGCTTATGACACTAGCCGTGATCGCTTTGGAGGATTACAAGTCCCTCCGGATGATTTTGTGGATTACATGCATAGGTTGGAAACAGAATTGATGTCGACCTTTTCTTTTACCTGGCTTTTACGTGTTCCGTAAATATCAGTACTTATAATGACTTCATGAATCTGACGCCATATTGTACTGGTGAGATGAAATATGGCATCAATTTGTTGACATCATTACCACTTATCGTTATAATTTCTGAAATATTTATTTTTAATTGACTACACTTACCTAAGCTAATTAAAACGATGATAAAGAGATTTAAAAACAACTGTCACGGGCAAAATTCAAGCCGTGATCTTTGCCGAACCTTGATGTTGCACTGACAACTGAGTAATTTATTTATTTAAGAACTTCACTTAAACAAGATTACAGTACAGTAATTGTCACAGTAACTAGTTATCAATTCTGCATCAGTTGAATTTTTAAATCTCTTTGTTTACGCCTCATCTGCATTTTATATTGTCATACTCAACTCCTTAATAATACATGCAGTAAAGAGCGGGTTAAAAATTGTTTTCATTATTATATCAATATGTAATATTGTTTTATTATAATACTGCTATCGATATTGATCTGCAATAAATAAATAATTTTATAAATATTGTTTATTTGTGACAACCCTGGCCGATGCGTTACTGTCTATACGATGTCGGCATTTTGCACAAGATCAAAGGCGTCGTCTTACTGTATGATTTTTATACTGTGTTAGTATGGTCAAATTTAGCGTTTGCTCCAGACGTCCCAAGTTCCAGTGTTCCACAAAGTGTACCATAAAATGAGTTCGTTATACATTTGTGCACCTGTTCGTGGAAGCGTTAAGCAGATAAGCCCATATTAGCCTTTGCTCCATTCTTTACACATCTTATCTCTTCCGTAATGGATGACCCTAAAATGTACGGTGTTGCCTGTACCTACTTAGTGATCTACAGCTGAAGCTTAAGTTAGTTTTAAGTTCTACACTTGTGCAATAGAAGGTACCAGGTTTATAGGGGTCTTTATACAACATTACTGTATTATAGGTGTTGATAATGAAGTTTACAATTGTGTTTTAATCAGTACCTTTGCCTACAATATCGACTAGTTTCTTTACTCACTCACTACGTTGCGATGTAAACAAACTATTGATTTCATTGTAAAGGAAATATAAGTATCGTTTATGTAAGTAGTCGTTATCGACGTCCCATTTCCTACGCTTTTTAACAATGGGTTTACTATTGGCGGAAAAGCACTAGTCTGAAATTGGAGATTAGTTACGCAATGAAGTCACTGTTTTATTGTTTCTATCAATATTCTGTATCGTTTGTGTGCGATTGAGTTATTGCCAGTTTCATGTGGAGCATTAATATTGTTGCAGATTTTTAAATCTGTGTCTTCTGTATTCTCTTAGCCATATGGATGATACGGAACTGATTCATAATTCTTCAAATTAATTACGAGTATATCCTTCAATCAACGCTGTTCTCCTTTCATGTTGACTTACTTCCTGTTCCGTTCGTGCTGCCATGTTTTGTTGATTTCAATATTGAGATTTGTGTTCTTCATCAATTAGTACATTTAGTTAAACTGTTTGGCTATTGCCCACAAACACCCTCGTTAGACAAACGTTTGCTTCTGTGAGACTACGCTACTCAACATTTTTACTGACATTTACCACCTAACGATGCACTATAGGAGAGTTAACTCCTGAATGTTCAATATTGGCTTTTGCATTTGATTCCATGAGATTAGGTATGTGAACATTTTCATCATTGTTGGCTTGCAATTTATGGGGCATTAAAAAGTTTTGTGACTCTTAAGTGCAATACTAACTTTTCTTTAAATTACCACCGTTGTACTATGTTTCTTCTTCTTCCACTTTGGACGGGTTGGCTCTCCGTAT
Organism: Orthosia cruda; assembly: GCA_964057195.1. Lineage (NCBI taxonomy): Eukaryota > Metazoa > Arthropoda > Insecta > Lepidoptera > Noctuidae > Orthosia > Orthosia cruda. The sequence goes on along the minus strand of OZ059830.1, from coordinate 13,928,573 downwards.
TTCACGGCGCGAAGTTCTGTCGAAGTGTGTTGTATGGCCAGGCAAGTGCTCCTTCTTAAGTGAAGCTTCGTCATAAATAAGGAGAGTCGACCCCACCTAAAGTGGGCGAAGGCTTGCAAGAACAAGAAAACCACCGTTGATACTATCAAAGCTTAATAGCCCTTAATAATTGGAATAGCTTACTGAATCCACCTGGACTGTATTTGTCATCATTAGGTAGATGGTCGCGCTTTTAATACGACATCAATTTCTTTTTATACTTTTTATTCCAAGACACATTTGGTAAGTGTCGAAACAAGATTTAAATGCCCATCACCTGTTCTAAAGCACGAGCGTATATTAAAAAAAAAGTTAATCAAACTGTCTATACTTTTCTTTTTCTTTCTCTCCAATTTTGGTGTAAGTGCGAGTGAGAAAGCGTTATTCTCCTGTTATGGAATAAAGCGGGTCGTTCGTGCTGCCAGTATTCTAAACAATTCTCTTTGAACAGGTGCATGTATGCTTACACAAGTTATTTTACTAACTATCGACTATTCCACTCACGTCTCCGACTCAGTTGTTTACTTACGGCGTCGTCTCCAATCGGTTATATGTATGTTTTTTGTCATAAACTTACGTAATGGTCTTTAATTGCTTTCTAGTTAGTGCCTGTAATATATGGTAGGTACAATTAGTTATCATTGTCTTGACGGGTTGTAATAGAAATATCAAGAGGTATTCTTCGAATCTTATTTTTGTATTGATGAAAATTATTGAGATCTTCAGAAACAATGACTCACTGTCTCTCAAGATACAGGTTGCCCTAGTTTGAGAGGCAGGATTCATTAACCAATGGTTACAAATATGGTTCCTACAATATAGCTGTATACTTATGTGACGACTTATTATTGTAACCTGTTTTTGTTAGGTAAACATTAAAAAAAAAAAATGCCTATTGGATTCAGAAGTAAGTAAATCAGTTGAGTAGGCTCTCAGAAGCATTCGATCACATTCCATAACATTCTTGTCATAATTTAACTAATATTATGAATAAATCAACTGTAAATACGTAGCAGGAGACCAGTTTAATTCATCACCCCACCAGTGCCCAACACTGCTCACAAAATGGTGAAGGAAAACATCGTGAGGAAACGTGCGATGTCCTAGAACCAAAAATTCGAAGACATGTGACATTCACCAACCCGCACTGGGCCCGCGTGGTGGATTACGCGGCCCATTCCCTCTCACAGAGAGGATGCCTGTGTGATGTGTCCCAGCAGTGGGAACATTAAACGGCTTATGATGATGATGATGACGTAGTTGATTTAGGTACCTATTCATAATTTTATATTTCCTTCCAAGATTTTAATAGGTTTTGAAAACCGGGACTAGGTTAGAAAATAACAATTAAAAATAAATGGTTATTTGAGCCTTCCATTACTCATAAAATGGTATAAAAGTAATTATAAAAACAATACAAAGGTGATAAAACGTAAGCTCGTTAGTGTGATGATTGGTTGTACGCGTTCGGGCATTCCACCAACAGGATTAATGTTCAGATTGACCTCCCGAGCAAGAGGCTTTGTTTTATTCTTTTATTATTGGCGAGAAATCTCGTTTTATGAACTGGATATATTTATTATATGCCTGTTATCTTAATGGGAGGAAAATGTTTAAAGATATCGCGATAAAACCAAACAATAATACCATTATTGGAACACCCACAGACTCGATTTCCAAGGAATGTTATTTTAGCATATTTAAGTGTCGTTCCATGGTCATTGTTTAGGTACGATTCTCAAAAATAAGTTATGCCATAGTGCAGAAATAGTACATACTACGCCTATTTTAGTACAATTCTAATTTTGAACACGTCAAACATGTCGTACGTATAAACGCAGTGAGGAGTTGCCAGCAATGAATATGAAATGAGGATGTGTGAACATGTGCAACATAATAAACATAAGCGTGATTTATTTATGTTGATTCCACTGGTGGGAATGTAGGAGAAATTATACGAGTAAGGCTTGTTTAAATTAATTCAAGTTACGAGTACTTACCAGATAAACATGTATAAAGTTTTCCACAAGTTTACGGCAAGATTTATCTATGAATGCATTGTTAGACTGAGTTTATTCTTGACATAACTTTCTTTGAAGTTTATTGATACAGGGCGAAATGTAAATGTGAGATTGTTAGCTAATACTTAAAGTAGGCAGTGGACAATGGGTATGGAAACTATTATTTCGTAACGGAAAAACACATGTAAGGATTAAATAAAAATGCAAAAAATGGTTTATTAATACAATTATATAATTTTTCTGTTTATTAATACAATTATAGGCATCTGTGATAATAATGCAAACAAAAATGTGTGTAATCCTGCATCTTTTTCTGTTTATTGATACAATTATAGGTAGAATCTGTGATAATGATACAAACAAAAATGTGTGTAATCCTGCATCTTTTTCTGTTTATTGATACAATTATAGGCAGAATCTGTGATAATGATACAAACAAAAATGTGTGTAATCCTGCATCTTTTTCTGTTTATTAATACAATTATAGGCAGAATCTGTGATAATGATACAAACAAAAATGTGTGTAATCCTGCATCTTTTTCTGTTTATTGATACAATTATAGGCAGAATCTGTGATAATGATACAAACAAAAATGTGTGTAATCCTGCGTCTTTTTCTGTTTATTAATACAATTATAGGCAGAATCTGTGATAATGATACAAACAAAAATGTGTGTAATCCTGCATCTTTTTCTGTTTATTAATACAATTATAGGTAGAGTCTGTGATAATGATACAAACAAAAATATCATATTATTTTTATTAAAATTATAATAAATTACTTAGATTAAGCATACAATTATCAACATGGCGCGATTGTGACGACATTTCCGTTTGAAATAACTCAACTTAACACATTGCTTGACGATAGCGAGTAGTCTTAAATTAGAAATTGAAAATTAACGTTGTTCCTATTTTTACCACCACTAAAGCATCTGTGTCGATCATCCACCTGTCGATCTCCATACAATAATTCACAAAAGTTGTTTACGAAGCGCGTGCGCATGGGAATTATATTGTAATTAAATGTCAGCCTCGTAATTAACATTTATAATGCGGTGCATAGAGCAAAGGTGTTTTCTCGTATGTAAAGATGAACAGTTATGGGAATTATGAACTTTCGATAGACTTTCGATATGTTTATAATTACTTTGTGATTTTCTAATCAGCATAGTAAAAAAAAGTTTATTTAAAGATTATAAACCCGACTGCTTAAGAAGCGAACTAAAAATATATAAACAAGTAGAAAATCATGCTGTGCAGTCGGAGGATACATTATTCGCGAGCTGGCTGACCACCTGATCCTTCGACTGCACAGCATGATTTGCTACTTCTTAACCTCTTTTTAGTTCGCTTCTTAAGCATTCGGGTTTTTGATTTATTAATGTACTTTTTTTATTTACATAATTTTAGTTAACTGTTTTTTTTTTCGATAACTTTAAACATATAAGTGATATGTATTTTTGTAAAACCACCTCTTAAAACCCTTCAATTTGATACCCCACTCGATGGGATTGGAAGAAAAAAGAAATTGAGGCCCCCACAATAGTTTTTTTTTAGCGTCACTTGTCTAAGAACACTTAGGCGGTGAAGACGTATCTAACGATGTCATAATTATATAAATCAGTCTAGCGGTTTCCAAGATATTAGGTAATAAAGAATATTAAATACAAGAAACGCGCGAAAAACATAACCCTTTCCTTGCAGTCGGGTTAAAATGCTAAGCACAAAAGTCTCCTCTCTATGAGAGGGACTGGCCATCCGCACTAGCCCACAATCCACCACTCAAGCCAGTGTGGATTGGTAGATGTCACTTGTTTTCGAATTTTTAGTTCAAAACATAATGAAATTAAAATAAATTGTGTTTGTGATTCGCGATTAGCTAAATGAAGCAATGCAATTGAAATTGTGACTGTTCTCTGTAAATGCGATCTCTTGAAAAAATACCCAATGACAAGAACACATCAAAAGCTTTCCATCTCAAACAATGGACCTTGGCCATTCTTCTTCAGAAGGGTCACCTTAAAGTTTTTTTCTCCAGCGCACCTGCGCTTGCGCCGACATTCCGTCGTGTGCCAAGACTCCCGGCGCTTCAGACATTTCCGTCACAACGCCCACTTTTTCATCGTTCCAGTAACAATTAATATTGATGGCGGATCATACAATACGAGAACTTAACCCGTTATTTGCTTTACTGTTATTTTTAATTCGCTCTTAGTTTTTTAACACGCTTTTTTAGCTTGGCGTGTATGTCTATGTAACGGAATCTTTGAACGTGATTTTCACCTCCTTCAAAACGTCGGATTAATTTGAAACTTTGCACACTTATCAAGGACCGATGACAATGCAATAATTTATATAGTTTGCCCCATCATCCTTACCAGGAGCTTCAGGATTATCGATTGAACTAAAAAGCAAAAATAAATAATAGTTAAAATACTCAAAAACACGCTTTAAAAGAAAACCTAACTAAAAAGCAGAAAATAATTTTCGATAAATAAATAAAGTGATTAACAAAAAAAATATTTAAAAAAGCGTGGGGAGCTTTAGAAGATGTTTCAAAATGAATAGAACAATTGACAGCAAGCACTCCACGCTTTTTTACAATTCTTTTTTTGTTAATCACACTGTTCTTAATTTAAATTTATTGAAAATTATTTTGTACTTTTTAGTTTGGTTTTCTTTTAAAGCTTGTTTTTCAGTTCTTTTAAACTATTATTTATTTTAACGAACAAACATAAACATTACGCCCGTATTCGCCGAAGGTTTAGGCAGAGGTTTTCCTATATTATCCCCTCATTTCGCTAGTAATGTTTAATTCCCATATAATAGGGGATGAGTCTAATATTGCCATCAACCCAGGTACAAGGACTCCAGACTGCTACTAAGAAATTCCAAACCCAATCTAATATTAATGCTCGGGCCGGGTATCTTGACTAGGACCACTTCTAACCACTATACCATCGAGGCAGTACCGGCATTGCTTCTCAGTCACGTTACATTATACGCCGAAATTTCTGGTTCGACCAAATCGAATATTAATGCTCGGGCCGGGTATCTTGACTAGGACCACTTCTAACCACTATACCATCGAGGCAGTACCGGCATTGCTTCTCAGTCACGTTACATTATACGCCGAAATTTCTGGTTCGACCAAATCGAGCTCCATAAACATAATTTGTACATTAGAAAATTGGCCCTTGTCGTGTTTAAGAGGTTTAGTAACTAGCGGTGAAACAATGAGAGGCACGATGTGGGCGCCAAGACAGTAGCGTCACGGGTCGCCGCCTCCGGAAGGAACCGAGCTCGTGGGAACCGGCCACAGCACACAGTCTGTACGCTCCCTTATTATTCACCTGCATAATGTTTTGATAATTAGAGCACAACTATGATGGGTGGATTCTGATGTGTTAAAACAATTAGGTTTTGTTACGTTTGATGATCGTATGGTTGGGTGGAATGATGTAAAAATAAAAATAACCCGCGAAATTGAGTGTGAAATGAACACATACCTACAACCGTCGCAACTATCATCGAAAATATAAACGAAAGTTGCCTTCGTTGGTATGGGCACGTCAAGCGACGTAGTGAGGACCTTATGGTACTAATCGCTTTACGCCTACCAGAATAAAATAGAAGTAGGCCGCCCGCCACTGACTTGGTTCAATATAGAAAGATACCCTCTAGCAATCTTAATTGCCAGAACAGAAAACCCAAGATCGAAAACCTTGGCACAGGAAAGTGAGGAGACCCGACCCCAAATAATACCAGAGAAGGAAGTAGATGTACAAAAAAAATAGTCTCAGCGTCGCAATTCACACCATAAATTTATTAATCTACGAATTCTTCGATAACGTAAGACTTAATCGAATGAAATGAGATGAAAAATTTTGCTAACAAAAATAAAATTTACTTAGTTTTTTCTTCTAAAGATTTGGATCTCGCTCTATAACTTAAAACAAGACCTATTGAAGCGATCGAAGCACTAGTATAAAATACGTAAGTTACACCTATATAATGATTAATAATACCGCCGATGATAGGCGTTATAATACCAGAAACTGAACTGACACTATTGAACGCACCTATGAGAGTTCCACGGTTACTAGTCACACTTCTATTAGATACTACAACTAATGCAACTACCCTCGCGTACGCAAAACATATCGCAGTAGGAATCAAGAGTGCGATGTAAAACGGTATAGCAGGCACCATCGCTAACCCTATCAAAGATAAAACCATGACTAGAAATACATGAAAGATGCGCTGAGTGTAATCAATATCATTAACATACCATTTGTTGAAAGAGGAAACTTTTTCATTTGTTATCGACGTAACAATTCCTTGAACAGTTGTCATGTAGCCTAGAACGGAGGGCGACACATCGTGTTCAGTATTCAAAAATAAACGGAAATTACTATAGTATAGACCCATAGACAGTGACATGAGAAATTTGAACAAAAATATATCCCCGTATATGGTCCAGTCTAGATCGTAAAAGTTATTAACTGTCTGATTGAACGTATTAACTATAGGACCAAATAATTTTCTTGTGTTAAGTTCTGCTTCTGTTTTGTCTTTTTTCTCTATTGGGATGTCTGGCAAAGAATTGATCAATCCTGTAACAATGAAAGAGGGGAATCATGTAGTTATCACATTTGTTGAAGCACGTTGTTATAATACATACATACAAATATTCACGTCTTTTTCCATGCTGCTATGATCCTTACATACTTATTTTGCTTCACTCACGTACATACATCTAGTTATACACGCACGCCGGTTATGAGTACTGCGCACCCGGCCTTTCTGAAGAACATCACCAATAGGGTCTATGTATGTCTTTCTAGGACGTGCCCTCCCGGCGTTTCCATTCACGTCTGCCTTGTAAATACCTTTCGTTAGTCGCCTTTCATTCATCCTCTCAACATAGCCAAAACATCTTAGCATACTCTTTTCAATTTTAATCACCATATCTTCTTTTAAACCACACCGTTGTCTTATTACATCATTCCTCAATCTATCATTTAAAGTTACACGACACATACTTCGCAAGAAACGCATTTCTACTGCATTAATCTTACTTTAATATCGTTGTTATAATAAAATAACTTAAAAGGTTCTTTACCTGCAATTACTATAATAACCCCTGATAAAATAGTACAAATGATGGCAAATCCGCTTTCAGGGAACGCTTCCATGATGTAACCGCTAAGTACGGGGCCTAGAGCTATGCCAAGTCCTCCTAATGATGTCAACTTGCCATAAAGAGCAGTGACGTCATTTTTATCTTCTAAGTAGTCTGGTGCTAAGGCCCTTGTTAACGTCTGAGTGTGCTTAAAAGTTCCTGAAACAAATCGGATGAGGGGTTTAAACCAGAAGCAAGTATTTTTAATTGCTGCAATTTTTTGCTTTGACGTCTTATTTAGTTTCGTAATCTGTTTTTTCTTTTACTTCGGTAGAGGTATCCTCCCAAAACTTTCTGTCCTTAAGCAGTTTATTTTTCATCAGACGTTTTTCCAGTTAGATTATAGGTCAACAAGTTTAGACAATAACATCGTTCTTCCTCTCGTAAAAAATAATGTTTCTCACCTATTACAGCTTGTATGCCTAAGAAAACAAGAAGAGATGAGGTCAGTCCCAACCAGAAGTAAGCACAAGAGCAGATAATTAAACATAACAAAAATATTGATCTTCTGCCTATGACGTCACTCAAGCTTCCCTGAAAAAACAAAAGACTGTTATTCCTTTGTGTCTGTTCTGTCTTTAAACATTATATATATAAGACTGTGTTATGATTTCCTTACCACAATGGGAGATGATATCATCTGGCATGCTGGAAATACAGCTCCTATTATTCCAATCTGAATGTGATTGAAGCCTAGTCGTTTCGCATGAATATCAAGATAAGGCAAAATAAAGTAAATTGACAGCAGATCCTGAAACAAGACGAATAAGTAAAATACATGTTCATCATTAGTATAATAGTAGTAGGTACATCATCATCTTCCTGCCCCAGTCCCATGTTACTTGGGGTCGGCGCAACACGTTTTCCTCTTGCATACCGTCCTGTCCCCCGTCACGCTATAACTGACTCCCTTTTCTTTCATATCACTCCTCACACAGTCTATCCATCTTCTATTCGGCCGTCCCTCTCCCTCTCCATCCATCCACTTTTATATTCATAACTCTTTTAGTAACATGCGTTACATCCCTCCTAATCACATGACCATATCAGGACAAACCGCTTCCTTTGAACTTTGAAGAAACACATGCATATTAAACTTCCAGGTATTTGTAAGTATCTTTTCATAAAGTTATAGTCTTGAAACTTTTCCCATTGTGAAGTGTAAAACTTGTTGAAACTCAAGAAGATGCTTGGGTTAGATTTATAAATAAACACAATATTTTATATCAATATTACATTTTGAAAACTTACCAAAAATCCGACGAGCAGAAATGTCCTATATGGCGAAATCATTTTTTTATTTGTACTAAAACACTTCGTTGTGATCCAACTTCACCAAAAGATGAAGTACACTAAAATGCACTAAAATTAACTCACATTTCACAACACTTCATTCATAGTCGGAACGCGATTCCGTATTGATTACACACATTTTCGATATCTGTAGTAGGTGTAAGTCATCGTGATAACTCATATCATTATGATGCTTGTCATCCAAATGTGTTTCCGTACCTAGGAAACAGCACAGATAAGGCCGTGCTCAGCCCTAGACAATTTATTTTGGACAAAGATACACTAAAAGGTTTTTTTCTAAGTCTGCGCATAGCCTTAGTGTTATGTTTTGTTCGAGAACTAAGCGAAAAAAAAACCTACTGATTGTTCAGTTCAATAGTGGCTAATTCATCGAAGCCATGCCATGCCAATCGTCGTCTTTTTTAATTGTCCTTATAATAACATCGTTTTTTTTACGATTTGCATACATATGGACATTCATTTAGTAGAAGCAATGGTATTTCAATAGTTTAGTTTCAAAGTGACATAAATTTTCATATCTCAGATTTTTTCATATTATCTATACTAATATTATATAGCTGAAGAGTTTGTTTGTTTGTTTAACGCGCTAATCTCAGGATCTACTGGTTGGAATTGAATAGTTATTTTTGTGTTGGATAGTCCATTTATCGTGGAAGTTTATATTTTGTGGTTAGGCGATATACATCACGCTACAACCAATAGGAGCGGAGCATACATGAAAAATGTTGCAAAAACGGTCAAAAATATTCCTTTTTGCGTTGCGTGCGCTGCGTAAACAAAGAGTTTTATCAACATCTATACTAATATTATAAAGTTGAAGAGTTTGTTTGTTTGTTTGTTTGTAGGGTAGGTAGCGCAGGTAGGTAGTGGTAGGTAGATAGGTCAACTGGCTATCTCTAGCCAGTTGGAGTGGGGGTCAGCTAGTTATAATATGTATATTCCAACCCCATTTTAGTATTTTTCTATTTAAATCCAACGTGTTGAACGAATTGCGTATATTGTGATGCAACCATATTCCTCATATTTTGTCCATATTTTCTTGCCGATCGAGTTCAATAGGTAAGTTTTTGTTGAAATCAATATGCGGTTTCTTACAGATCCCACGGTTGGGTGTTTGAATGGCTCCCATCCCATATTGTGGGTCATTTTTATTGCATTTCTAATAAGCTGTTACGAATGCAACCGTCACGGTTCACGATTTAATTGTTTTTGTAGCGTTGTCTTCAACTGTGGTTGAAATTTTCTCTAATTCTGTCTCACAGGTGGTTAATGTGGTCAGGGAACTTAGGAATGTATTGTATTTGTTTTTGTTATTGATGCAGTACATATATATTTGATGTTCCGATACTTACTTTTTAAAAATATTGGTTTCACTCAGACACAAAAAAAAAATTACAAAATTTCAAACAATCTTTACTCAATTACCTTTAAATGAAATAAAAATCACGTCATGAGGTCCAATTTCGAAGACAATTTTACTCAAAAACCATCTTCGTGTGTGTCCGGAAATGGTATCAAAACTAAAGTCAGTAATGCTCGACTTCCGATCATTTTGGAACGCTCCGTCTTGTACAAATAAAACGGAAATATACCTAATTTGAAAATAATTAGAAAATGATGCAACATCAGCAGTTTTGTCATTCCTATTATAATGAATTGTGAGAAAGATTTGTGTCAAATATAATGATAATATCGTTATGCTTTTGTTTATAGCTATGAATCCTTTTCATCTGATTGATAGGGGAATCTGATGTAAGTTTAGAAGTTTATGATGTAACTGAAATAAATTCATTCGTCATAATATTTTTACTTGGGAATTTCCTGAAAGATACGAGAAATGAAAGTCATTTTGTGTATTACTTTTCATATATACTATATATATTAACTAGCTTCTGCCAGCGCGTGTATTATACATATAAACCTCCCTCTTGAATCACTCTATCTATTAAAAAAAAACCGCATCAAAATCCGTTGCGTTTTTTAAAGATCTAAGCATACATAGGGACAGACAGCGGGAAATGACTTTGTTTTATACTATGTAAGGATCAAAATCCGTTGCGTTGTTTGAAAGATTTAAGCATACATTTTATACTATGTAAGGATATTATAAAGCTGAAGAGTTTGTTTGTTTGTTTGAACGCGCTAATCTCAGGAACAACTGGTTGGAATAGAAAAAATATTTTTGTGTTGGATAGTCCATTTATCTAGGAAGGTTATATAACATTACGCTACATCCAATAGGAGCGGAGCATAAATGAAAAATCAAACCGACTTCTAGAACAAAAAACTACAAAGCAAAAAATAAATTTCTTTTCCGAAGTCGGTGTCTTTTGTATCTACCCATTGTTTCCCGTTTTTCGACATCGACTTCGGAAAAGAAATTTATTTTTTGCTTTGTAGTTTTTTGTTCTGGAAGTCTGTTTGATTTTTTGTTAAAAAGTTTTTATTTTTCTCTTTTTAGTTTTGGTAGGTATGTACCTCCAATTAACATGATTATCATTTATAGCCAAAGTACATCTCACGGCGATTCCAATAAGCACAAACACGACTAGGATACATTGTATTGTTTTATATTAGAATTCCAGCGCCTACCTTCCGGTTTCATCATCAGATCAGTTCGATGGTGCCATTATCATCAGTACCATTTATTTATAAGTATTTGCTTCATTATAGTCGGTTAACTATTCGAGATATCTTATGCCCGGACATATTTAGCATTTAGGAGTTCCAGTGGCCATCTGTGGTCTTCTTCATCGGTTCCACTTCACCAAATGATACTTTCTGAGAGCAAATGATTGCAATGTTGATGAAAATACCAAAATCACTATATGTTTGCTCATAATATTTGAGGAGTTCCCTCGATTTCTCTAGGATTCCATCATCAGATCCTGAGCTGATGATTATGGAAAAACCCCCAAACAAAACAAAAGAAGAATATTTGAAATCAGTTTAGGCGTCTTTGAGTAATCAGGGAATATACATTAAAAAAAAAAAGATTCCGACGAATTGAGAACCTCCTCCATTTTTTGAAGTCGGTTAAAAATGTAGCATAAACGGGCATTAATATTCCTTTTTAGAACTTCCGTTGCGTGCGTTGCGTACAATCATGTATGTAGGGTAGAGTAAGTTGGTAGGTAGATAGGGTAGGGTATGTGGTAGGTAGGTAGATAGCCAGGTGACGGGAGCGAAGCCGCAGAGGTCAGCTAGTTCTTCATAAATCAAAAGAATTCCTTTAGCTAAACTAAAATCATTCTTATATTTTTTTTTATATATACTTAAGTAACTGGTGTCTAATTGTACCGGATAACCGGATCGACCTCATGGTTGGCCCCTGGTTAAAGCGCATTAGTCGGTCTGTTGATCGCTTGGACACACTTGCATCTCAATAGAGTTTGTCGTACGACACCATGCTTCATTGCCTACACTTTTTGCCATTGTCTATTTAGTTACTGTCGTTATGTAGAAATATATAAATAGTATATACGAGTACCTATGATATCGCGCCATAATATTATAGATGTGTAAGTCGCCTTACTTGTAAAATTATTAGTACACCCAAACACAAACTTCTACCCCCCTGTCCGTCCCCTAAAGGATGATTTCTGGGATACAAACTATCCTATGTCCTTCCCAGGTAGTTATGTATGTAAGTGTGTTCGGGTCAAATCTCGAATTCGAATCGAATTTTAAAGCAGTTATCGATTGAGATGAAATTTTGCATACACGTTTAGTTTGGATTACAATGCATGGTAAGCTAAGTGTCATTCTAAATCCAATATGGCGGACGGCCCAAGATGGCGGACTAGTTATTTCTTGTGCATTGCCATGTTATGGGTATCAAATGAAATTGTTTGCTGGAAAGAATACAAATAAAAGCTTGTTTCAAAAATAATAATTTTTAATTAATAAAATTTATTTTATGAAACAATTTACGTAACCCTTAAATGCTAGTCCTTTGTTACGAGTATCTCAAATTCGTGACAAAGCTGGTACGCTATATAACAGAATAAAGTGACGTAACTGCGCCAGCGCAGTACATAACATTGGCACAGTTCGGTTGTGACCGCCGAACCGCGACCCCTCGACCCGCGACTTTTGATGAGTCACCCTTCCTGACCGTCTTCAAGGATATGACTCCTGTGACTAATCTCAGTAAAAAAACCTCCATTGTTCGAATATAGACCATTGTAACGCAATGCCGTAACTCGTTCAGCGTTTCGCCTCTGCCGTGACGTTTACGACAACCGAAAATTTAAAGAACCCTTCGGTTTTATGGCGTTTAGTGCAGAAGTAAATTTTAAAACGTTATTGGTAAGTGTCGACTAATCTTGAACGTGTATAATAAACAGCAGGTGTGCCACCGTCAAACTGGCTTTTGAGTTCTTAGCATAACCTAAATGTGTTAAATATTCCGTTACTTGTTATTCGTAAAAAAAACCGGCCAAGTGCGAGTCGGACTCGCTCACCGAGGGTTCCAACTCAGGTACAAACCTCAGCTTAAAGGTATTAAAGACCTGAGTATTTGATATGAATTTCAATTTAATACCTCTACGCGTTCATGACGAAAGTAAGTTAAAATTATTAAAATATATTTATTATATGATATAATTAAAATTTACGATTTTCGCAATTATTCTTATCTATGCTATAAGACATTGCTTCGTACCAAATTTCAAGATTCTGAGTTCACGGTAGGTACCCTGTAGTTTTTGATTCCCTTGCGAGTGTCAAAAATTTGCTTTGATTTTGATTGCGTTGGCTTAGAAGTTTTCACAGCTTTAAGGGACATTAGACCTGAGTATTTGATGTAAATTTCAGCTTGATACCTCCACGCGTTCCTGAGAAAAAGGGTCTTGACAGACAGACAGACGGACGGAGAGACAACAAAGTGATGCTATAAGGGTTCCGTTTTTTTCCTTTCGAGGTATATGGAACCCTAATCACATCAATTTTATCTGCTAACACATGTAGGCAAAATACTTGTTCCATTCCTCCATCATTCATCCGTTATCAATTGAAGAAAAAAAATGCTATTATCGTAAAACAGTACCAAGTAGTCGCGTATCTGTATATCTGGAAGCGCTGGTTAATCTCATCATCAGAATAGCGAGGGTCCGCCTTAGTCGAGCCAAGACGTGTGGGAAACCCAGCCGAGCTTGACCGCCGGGCCATGCTTCGGGTAACGATCTAATTACAACACCTGACAGCCCCGGTCAAAGGTTGAACACACACAGGACCTTGAATTAAAGACAATTTCTCGCACTGCAATGAGGAAGCGAAGAAACCAGTGTTATCAGGAAGTCTATAATAGGATGTGACTCGAAAGGACATGGAATATGCAATTTTATTGTTCCACAAGCTGGAAATGGTCTGTTGTGTGAAAGTTAGCTGGTGCTTATTGAAGTTTAAATAGAAAAGGAATTAAAGGAATTGCTTTGTTCTCACGTTTTGTTGGGAGACATTTATTTTCTGCACTAATTAATTAATTGCCTTGATAGCATCGTTACCAAAGGCTGGTCCTGCTCCATACGAAAATCTTTAGTGCTGACAAAATCAAATTTGTTAATTTATATTCATAGTTATTGTCTTCATTTTTTTTTTACGAAATTCACTCACACACTTTTCCGTTGTTGTCGAATTAGGTATTTTACCTATGTTTACAATATTTGTAAGTATGTGAGAACCATGTTCCTATTTATCAAATTAATGAATTTACCTGTTAATGCTTTTTATACTTTATACCTGTACGTAGTAAACGTACGTGTGTAGTGCTGTTCTGGGTGCATGGTCCTAACATATATGAATTTATTAATATATATACTTATGTAACACCTATTTTTTTTAAAGATTAAATATGGATTTTCTTGTGCATTCTTTTCCATATCAAGCTACTTTGCCGAATGCACGGTAGAATCAACTTGTATTACTTGTAAATTTTAATTTGTGTTTGACGTTCAAAAGTGCCGCTTATCGGCCTAGCTGAATAAATATATTTGACTTTGAAAACCAAATCTCTTTACTCCTAGAGACAATCTATGCACACTAAAAATTCTGTTTACATCGCCACGCCACCGTTTTCCATGAGGAATTGGTCTTGGAAAAAGCAATTCATGCAAACTTAATTCAATAAATAAGATGTTCCGTCCTTTGTTCTATCCAGACTTAAATGGTAAAGTAGCAATTTATTTCCAATATACTCAGTTTGAAATTGAAAGTCTCGTGAAACAATTGTATCAATTTATGGTAGTGGGATAACTGTGGGACCGCGGTTGATTCAAGATTCCCGCTTGTTCTGAAATACATTTCCAATATTGTGGTTTCATTGTTTACAAACATTTGTCTAAATTCACTTACCTAAATTGAGTGAGAAAACGGCTTTATATAAATCAACATTAGTTATAACTACGTTTGCAGAAACGTACTTAATTAAGTGATTTCCAAATTGAAAACAAATCAAACTTCAATGATAACTTCATCAAGGCGTCAACGCATAACTCCTACGGATAGTTTGACTGCTTCGCCAACCTTACTATTTCCAGAGGTTTCTTGTGATTGAACTTCGTCGCCACCATATTGGTAACAGTTTCCTAACACGTAGCCTTACATAGTATCGGTTGAATCATTCGGACTCCCACGGGTAGGCGCCTGGCCAGCCACGCGCTGAATACGATGCGTGATCGCCGTGAGAAATTATATGCTAGTCTCGGTTCGTGGATTTCTTATGTATATTTTTATTGCTACATAAATGTAAAAAGCGTGTAATGGTAAACGCTTTGACGGCTAAATAATAAACATCTCCATCATCCGTATAGAAGAGTAGAGGTTTTAATGAAAGGGCTGTGTTAATTTGATGTATCAGTGTTAACTTGTGCTTTATTAATCATCTACAATATACTTTTATCTACATTTCGTTGACTGATTATGATCATTTTTTGTTGTTGGTCTTGTTAATCCAATTAACAGAGATTGCGTAGATGGACGCATCCGCAGCTTCCTATATTTTGATGTCATCAACATGTTGATTATAAGTTTGTAACTTATCTCCTTAGAAAAGCTATATGTTTTTCAAAACATCTATTTGTTGACAGAGGCAGTTTGCCCAAGGAGAGAGCCCATGTGGAGATAGGCCGTTGTTATGCTAATTCTTTAAGAGAGCATTCGCATAAGTAATTTATTCTGGCGAGAATTGATAGAGCTTTAAATACGTAAGTACTGTTAGGGCTTCAATACAGTTACTTTTGTTCTGATTGAATCTTTAACAATATTTTGTTCCAGTTAGGGAACAATGATGAAGAAGATAAGTATAAAACTTGTATTCAAACCTCGTGGATTCAATTCAGAACAAATCCTCAAGACAACTTTAAATAAAATAATCATTTAAGCACAGGCTGGTATTAAAATGCAAATGAGCTGTTTCAAAGACTATCATTTGGACGTTAACCTGTTCTCGCTTGGCTATAAAACTTAAGATTGGAAACTATAAAAATCGCTGAAGTTCGAAGAGCCATTTGTAAACCTCGGCTTGAGTGGTCATATAAAATTGCCGGTTTTCGTGCTAGAGTGGGCCATGTCTGTGGGTCGGTTACATTTTGAAATTTAGGGAAACATCTACAAGATACTTTGAGAAAACCGGTCTTAGATTAGAGAAACCTCGTGCGATATTGTATACGGTCCAGTTTCTTGCTCATCTCTCATGTAAATTGATACGACGGTGATAGGCGGCAATTTATGTGTCTGCGAGTGACAGCGAGCTCTTACTACATGCTTTTGTAGAGCATATCTGAAATTATATATGTATTTTTTTTTTCTGGCCACATTGTCGTGACTAGTGCTTTTTTGTCGTGTAGGTATTGTGAATAACAGACCTCCTACATGGATTAATAGACGTGGTCTTCACGACAGTCAATTTGTGTTTTCTAAGGCATTAAAGAAAAAATTAATCGTTTAACTTAACGGTTTCTCTTCGAAAAACACAATCAAGGCAATTGATTGATGAATCAAACGAAAGGGTTCACAGTTATGTATTTACCGTACGATTCGCGATATTGCAAAATGTAAAATTCTTTCTGAAGTGTTGAATAATAATTCTATTATCTAAATGAATGTCACATACATATGTATGAAGTTGAAGAAAAGCAAAGAATTTGGTAAATGTCGAGAAAGTTCTCTCCATTATCAAGAGTCACGTCACAAAGCCTAAAAGTAGGTAAGGTTTTTTGGTATTTAAGCAAAGTTTGTCATCTTACGACACCTTTCAGCCTTGTTGTAGATGACGACATTACTGACTTCCCACAATCTTGCAAGACGTAACGCGAAATCTGCGTATGTATTCAAATGTTTGACTACAAAGTTGTTCTGTGTCCCACCAGACAATGATAATAACATTCCTCATGCTGGACGCTTCCTTTTCAACAAAGGAACTTCATCCAGACAACTCTAACAAGTTAACAGTTCGTTCCACCCGTCTGAGTACTTATTGTACTTAACTACTCCAAGTCTTGCGGGTTTCGTGAATGGCGGCGTCGTGGGAATTGCGTGCAGTTTCAAACGTAGTAGCACCCGCATGTATCAATCTAGTGCTAGTGCTTGAAACGCTTCTCGAAAGTGTACTAATCTGGGAATATCTACCGCAAGAACAATGGCGAGGGCGAAGACTGTTTAATAGCAACTGATTGTCAACATCGTAATTGTGATCCATTGTGTTAGTGTCATATTATGAGCTATAACTAGTATCTTTCTTCTTTAATAGCTTGCTATACTAAGGTACTAATTTCAAACCGCCTGCCACACGCAAACTGCATCCACTTTGATACTGTATTTGTGTAGAAAGCGCCTGTTGAAAGTAGAATCCCATAGCGCTGCGGTAAAAAATATTGCTCTGAAATTGTACTAGGCGCTTAGTAAGTCGAGATGCGCTTGCGCAGTTTGGCAGATGCTTTCAGTTTTGATGTATATTATGTAGTTTTATCTGAATATTTATTAGTTGTTTTTACCCGGCTGCAAGGAAAGGGTTGTGTTTTTCGCGAGTATCTTGTATGTATGTAATATCCTGTATTTTTATAACCATTTTGTAATGAATACATCGTTAGACAGGTCTTGGCCGCCCAAGTGTTCTTAGATAAGTGACGTTAGTAAAAAAAAATAACATGGCGGATTTTTGCGCCGTATTGTAGGGGTTGCAATTTTTTTCTTCTAATCCATAGATATAATTTTATATTTCTATGTTCGAATCCCATCGAGTGAGGTATCAAAATGACGGGTTTTTAGAGGTGATTACAAAAATATATACTACTTAAATGTTTAAAACTCATTCGAAAAAAAATAAAGTATAACTAAAAAGTTGTACAAACACAACATATTCGCGAGCTGGCTCTGACCAAAATTATAAATATTATCTCAGTAGAAGAGTTTTTTTTTTGATTTTATTAACTTGTTATTTTCCAAATTATACGAAGTCTATCTAACACATTTTTCAAATACACATCAGGGTGGGTCTTTCAATTGTACAGAAGTACTCCTAAATGCTTTTTATGAAGTTCCTGTAGTAGAATAGAGGACACAATATCTATTATGTATGTCCTACTATATTTGGACGTTTCTTTAACGGTAAACAACATCTTTTTGAGCGAGGTGGTCATTTCCTCTTAACACAAAACTCGTTTCGTCTTACTACGACCTACTACAAGATCAACAGTCTACGTGCTACGATGTTTGTAGCAAAGAACTTTGAAGCTTTTCTTCATTGTGCTAGAGGCTAGTTTGCTGTGTGGTAAAACAGGCTCCATGTGAGTAAAAGAGACAGGTATATGTCTGTGTAGTACTACTACGAGATTGAAACCGGTTAGGGGTGTTGTAATTTTACTATATGGATATTAATAAACACACATACCTACCTATATGTAGTAAGATTCTTATTTTAATCGAAAAGCTAGTTTGAAAAAGAAACAATTTGATGCAGCAATGAGATGACTCGTGTTCCATATTCGGACCCTACCCTTTGTCCAATATGTGATCCATATTGGACAAAGGGTAGGTAGATATTAGGTACTACTTACAAAGATTTCGGCGCTGTAGTGGCCCAGTGGTAACGGGCTCGACTTACGTATCGTAGGTCATGAGTTCGAACCCAGGCAGGCGCATTAAAATGCTGATGATGATAATGATAAAGATTTAGATTTGGAGAGGATAACAGCTTTTGTAAGTTATTTTAAGTTTGGTTTTAAAGTCTGTAGAGTCTAGCTTACTTTAACCATATCAAACTGCAAAGGAATAGCTTCTATAATCAGTTTTGATTTTGAACTTCATCAATTATTCCAAACATTTTTAAATGTAAGAAACACTGAGTGTGTGTGAGGATTTGAACTTATAAACACTTCAGTAAATTATGCTAAAGTATATCTCCATAATAATATCATCATCATATCAGCCGAAAGACGTCCACTGGTGGACATAGGCCTCCCCCAAGCGTCGCCACTTTGACCGGTCCCGTGCGTCTCGCTACCAGCGTATCCCTGCAACCTTCACCAGGTCATCGGTCCACCTGGTGGGAGGCCTTCCAACGCAACGTCTTCCGATTCGCGGTCGCCACTCCAGAACCATTCTGCCCCATCGGCCATCCGTTCTGCGAGCAATGTGCCCTGCCCACTGCCACTTAAGTTTGGCAATTCTTCGGGCTATGTCGGTAACCCTGGTTCTCTTGCGGATCTCTACATTTCTGATTCGATCACGCAAGGATACTCCGAGCATAGCCCTCTCCATTGCCCTTTGAGTGAGTGTAAGCTTTCTGATGAGGCCCATTGTAAGCGACCACGCTTCAGAGCCATATGTCATCACTGGCAACACACACTGGTCATAGACTTTCGTCTTGAGACACTGGTAAGTTGGACGAGAAGATACCGCGCAACTAACCATAATAATATAACACAAAATATTTTACATTCTACCAAACTATGATAAAAAAAAGCCGTCTAACTAATTACAAAGAAGCTCACAAAGGATTAGATCCTTATCTCCATTTTTAAATAACCTCTCGAGCTCTCCAATTTCCATTAACTTTGTCGTGTTGTTCTTAAATAAGATTTAGATAGCTTTTAGTTTAAAAGGGTTGAAACGAGGAAGGGAATTCATTATTGTTCAGTGTATTGTTGTTAATTTTAAAGTAAATGCCGGGTCTGGAGTTGTAAAGGTTTTCCTAAAACAATCTAAATGATCAATGATCTAATCGATTTATTATGCTTCGTGCACAAACCTTACAAAAACCTGGAGCCTTTTTTCGTAATTGAATATGGCAACGCAAAGGGTTTGACTGCTATCAATCGACCAATCACACAGATAGAAACCCACGTCGCGTCTTTCATTTCGCATGTTATTGGCGGATTTGATAGCGGTACGAATCACCGAATTTACTTGCGCAATTCGGCTGCTGTTATTCCTTTGTTTCGCCAGGATGAACAAAATATTATCTTATTGTGACAATAGGATACAATTGCGAACATAATTTTCATGGAAACTCACAATCGTTTCAGTTCACATCTTAGAATATGGTTTTCCATGTCGATAAATTATTAAAAGAGGGGTCTATATTTTAAATGTTATGTTATTCCCGAAAGATGCGTTTCCTTCCTGAAGACCTGAAAGAATTCTTCTTCTTTTCGGGGCGATAACCGAAAATTTTGTCCGACCAGTATGTGGCAACTTGAAGAGCTCCGCCCTTCGCCACATTCAGATTCTGAAAGGTGCACTTGGTTGGGCAACAGTTTGACTCAATCTGAAAGATTCGCAATCGAAGTTTTCAAAGTAAGCTAGCCTATAAATCACAATCCCGTTACTCGTTAAGGTTTTTAATGAAAATAGCACCTACCGATTTCATTTACAGAATAGACAAATTGCATCCATCTGTTGAATTACAGTGTCGGAGGACGCTTGTTAAATGCCTCCATGTCATCATCTGGCCAGCAAGGATTTCTTATTAACGCAATCCCTTCTGCATTCCTTGCTGCAAGGAATTTGTGCGTCATGGGCATTATTATGGTTTAATAAACGTAAGGCTTCTTAGGACTGTTCAGGGATAATGTACTTATAGTTGCGAGATTTTGATCAAGATATTGTGACTGTCTAATTTTCAGGATTCAGCAACTTTCGGTTGTATAATTTTGTGCTACCAACGCTCTCCGATTGTCCAAAACCAGCATTGGAACGGAAAGTTAAAAGACTCTTTCCCAATCCTTCCAATCATCATCATTCTAATGGTAACTCTAAGAGGTAACCAATAAACAGTTCTCATCGCCTTACCTTTGAAACCGAACATGCTATTACACCTCAATTTTGTCAGTAAAAATAATAGTTTGGATCCGTCGTCATGCCAGCAATATTCTATTTCTCACCTAACTAGACGGGAGTGTATAATTGGGCCAAACTGCCCACTACGCAATTACTACGGAATGGAATAAGTAATACCCGTAGCGTAGAGCTTAAGACCAGTCGGGCCGCTTACCGTTTGAGTAGTGGAGCAATCTCTTTAAATGCTTCAGCTGCTTTTTTATTTTATTTTTATCGATTACCTTCTTAAGGTAAGATAATAAGATTACTGATATAAAAGGAGGTGTACTTTAGATTCGAAAACACTATCGAGTTTTCTCCTTTAAAAGGATTATTTATTGAAGTGTAGGTGCGTTGTTTTTTATTTGAAATCTGTTCAAATGTTTTGTTATTGAGATTGAGGCTATTTACAATATAATATGGACCCGTGGCCCGTGCATAAGTAACTGTGTCCGCACGTGCGCAAAGACAAAGGGAACTTGAAACCTTTATGCTTGGTAGAACAAGAGACATAGCGCCGTACTACCTAACTACTAAGTAGTTACTACAGAGGTGTTGTTGCGCCACTATCATTGAGCTCGGCGCTCTATGGTATAGAAACCACAATATACCTACTTACTAACAAATTGTATTGACAGTAGTTGATTGTCAACCGCGGGAATAGATTGAGCTCACGGACGAATAGGAACGTTTGTAAATATTTACTTAGGTACCACTTTAATTTGGTGAACATGATTTGTTTAATCTTGTATGGCCGAACAAATTTAAATAAATCTGATAAAAATTATATGAACGTATGTTTCGATTGCCAGCAGCCTAACTGCGTATGTGAATTCGGCAAGGCAAAGGGTTTTGGCCCATCAATCGATCAACCTCATAGGAAATGAAAAACGCGATGTGGATTTCCGTCTATGTGATTGGTCGATTGATGCGGTCAAACTCTTTTGCCTTGCTGAATTCCCTTACGCAATTAGGCTGCAGTTCATCCATTAGCTGTACAAATGCATGTACCTACTAATCTAGCCTAGCCATTGTACTTTTCTTGTTAATTCTCTCATTGTGTATTTGGCTTATGAATGAATAAATTATTGTAAATGCAATTCTAAAAACTTTCAAGATTGCGGTATACTATCGTATATACACATAACTTCATTAATATTTTTGGAATTTTACGAGATAGCATGATTAAGAGCGACATCATATACGTATCCTCACTACAAATAAATCCGTTTTACTTTCACACTTAACAAACAAAATCAGTTACGTCATTACTATATTTCTGCTATAATAGACAAGTTCTTACTACTTCTTACAGAATTTTTATGCGTTACGTTAGTCACGCACGCAATCAAGAGACAATGACTAGGAAAACCTATTTGAAATGTTCTCGGGAATTGATAAGGTATTACGAGCGATTACATATTGTACTCAGCAAGGTGTTCAGTATTAGCGATAAAGGTTTTTTTGGTCTTATAATCCCTCATCCCGCTGTGCAGTCGAAAACAGCTCCCTCGCACGTTCAAAACTTTTTTCTTCCGACCACCTGCTCTAAAGCGTATAAAAAAAACACAAGACAGAACAGGTAATTTTTATTTTCGTTTTTGAACTCAACACTGCTTGGCACGTTTTATTATTTATTATGGTTTCGAACTACGTATATCTTTTCTGAGGAAAATAAAATACAGGTTCGGCTTTGCAAGGATTAGTTTTCCACTTTTCCTAACCAAAACATTGCAGTAAGGTTCAAATTCCAAAAGATCAGAATCATCAGTATTTTTAATCAACACTATAATAGTTATAATTTATAAGGAATGTCACATTTTCTAAGATAGAACGTATTCCTTGACGTGTTTATAATAACAACAATTATTGCTCATGTCATCATTACTCTCGGGATCCCGCGGGCATTGCGCAGCGGTTCTATAGAACAAAATGGCCGCTTCGAAGCCTCAGAATCCTGGGCTTGTTTCCCGCCGTAGCCGCGCGAGGCGCTTTGCCTTTAGTTCGGGTTCTACGCCGCTACGAGCGATGGTGGCGCTGGCATCACGGGCGGCGTACCCGCAACTCTACACTCCCACGTACGGTCTCTCATTGTAAACACAGTCGCGAACGCCGCGTGCTAAGTTTTCGTATCCCTGTGGACTAAAAACGTTTGTAAACATGAAAACTTGTGAGGTGTTGTTATGAACTGTGCTCTGTGTGACCACTGGATTGATTGCAAGGATTTACGATGACTAAAGCCAAGATAACACGAAGCAGCGCTCTCTACCACAGCGCGAAGGTGAGCCCTTCTACTTTAATTTGTTATTATTTTCGGTTTTTATCAATCAAAGTGTTGTTCTTTAGTTTTCTACATAAATTATAAATAAGTATTACGGCCAAAAAGTGTTTGAAAGGGGTTATTTTGAAACTAATCAGTCAGCGTGTTATTTATGTAAATTAATCAACAATAATACTGACTTGCAAGTGCGAAACCTTCTCATTTATCCTATTACCTTTTAAAGAATGCATTCCATTTTCAAATGTTGTACTGCAATAGTTATTATATGGAGGGTAATTCATTCCAGTCCGGTTCTCTGGACGTTGGTCGTGAATCTCGATCCCTCCTCTCCCGCCCATGCCCTTCGAAGCCTCCGTGCTTCCAATTTAAAATAAGCGATCGCATCGCGCAGTATACACAAAAAAACAGGAATCTTTTCAGAAATTGGTTGTTCCTTACGTAAGAGTTGACTCAGTAAATAGAAAGCTACTTCCTCGTACCTGACAATGGTACTAAATAAACAGTGCAAAAATATGTGTATTAATAAAAGAAGCTGATTTAGAAAGCAATTCATTGCGTCTCCTATTTTATAATATTTGTGATAGTTTTCTAGGCGGGAAAACTATTATTTTGATGTACTATGTCGATCTTTTCCAATAGGTACGCATAATGTGTAGGTATTGTTTTCTTGTTCAATCTAATGACTTGCCTACGCTGTAGTATCGAAAAAGAAACGGATATGCATGAAAATTGGATGTGGTAATTTTACGCGCCTTTTTCATTGTTTTTACAACAAAACATTTGTAAAAAAAACTAATTGCATTCTTCTCAACTCTAGCCGTAAACAAACAAAAAGTATCTGATTTTTTGCCGTATACTGTGACCCTACGGGGCCTACGCTTGGAGTAAAAGACATCAACGCACACGAACAAAAGAGACAGCAATGCCTTAAAGGTGTTTTTATGTTTGTGCAAGCGAGACGGATGTCGCCTGTAGCTGAGCTTATACTTATTTTGTTGTATATAATTAAGGACTGGGATTTCGTATACAGGTACATTTATAGCTGCAGGTATAGTGGCCGTTGCACGGATGGCCGATCTCCCTATTTTTAAAAGGGATGCTCTATAATGGGGGCAGATTTTGACCGTATGTAATGTGCTGGCATTTAAACTTTGGGGCCTTTCGTTTCGGACAGTGAGTTCTAATGATGCGTGAATGGAACAATCCTTTTACTTATTCTTCGTTAGATTTTGGAATCAAGGTTTTCATTTACATACTATTTGATTGTCGGGTTCGATGTTGAAGCTTTTTTATGTGCTTTGTTTTAGCCACCACGTGGTATTTAACAAAAACAAAGTCGCTGCCCGCTATCTGTCCCTATATATGCTTAGATCTTTAAAACTACGTAACGGATTTTGATGCGGTTTTTGTTAATAGATAGAGTGATTCAAGAGGAAGGTTTATATGTATAACACACGCGGCTGAAGCCGCTGGCTGAAGCTAGTTCCTTATAATCTATGTATTTTCATATTTCTTATTATCAAATTATAACCCTCAAACGCTAACGCCTATGAAAATCTAATTTGTATTTAATGAGCACTTAACCCACGATTTCTGGCAGTATAAAAAAGTAAATTGGTCGAGATGTGGTTGGTTCTTCGAAATTGAGCACACGCTCCTCTCAATTCGCCGACCGGTTCCGCCTGGGCTGGGTTTACACCATATCACTTTGATTTTTTTACTGCTCAATCATCTTGCTATATTAATAGCAGTACCCTGGCAATCATTGCCAGTAAATTATAGAAGTACCGCAAATCAAACCACACTAAATAACAAGATAGATTAAGTATCAATTATTTCGATAGTATCCTGTCGGGTTTCTGATCTTTTAACACCACTTTCTTACCTGAGTATCTGACGTAAAACAATTCACAATCCACTTTATCTGTTTGTTAACTATGAAAAGAAATGAAATGACGATGAAAGGCAATCTCTCTTTGTAATGTTTTGAGCGTTAATTCAACATTCATATTTAAATTCGACAGCTGAGACTTCAATAGAAAGTATATTGTGTTATCGATGTTCAAATATAGTACCATAGGCCTAGCCTAGAGGCAGTTGTCATAATTCGTTTTCGACTTGTGACTGCAGTATCTAATTTTGTATTCATAAAACACACGTTACGTAATTTCTAATACTAGCGCTAGAATGGTCTTCAGTCTTGCTTAAAGATTTCAAGGAAGGATAGGATTTCAGGGATATTTACCGATACCTGAAAACTGTCCTTCAAGTTATAGGATTTACTTAGTTTGAAGGACATGGATCTTAATCATGTGTCCATGCCCATTATTGTAGTTACAACATTAATATATCATAGGCTAATCTTTTTGTAAAGATAAATACTATACTTATACTTAGGGGAGGGTCCAAAAGTTCACGGAATATTTTCCTTAAAAAGAAGATGTATTTTAAGGAAAATATTCCTTGAACTTTTTGACATCCTATGGTAAGTGTAGTGGAAAAAAAAGCAGCACAACTAACAAGAGGAAAAATAAAAAAACAGAGAGCTGGTGTAGCCTACTCATAGCCGATGTAAAAAGGCACAAGTAATTTATAAAACACTAGCTGTGGACGCGACGAAATTAAAATTGCGTTGATAGGCGATGTCGCGCACCTTTTTCCGTTCTACTCCACGTAGGCATTTTCCGAACGGATGGTAGAATCACTTTATAAAGATCCAGCCCTAGTTGTCCCCCCAGCGACGCCCGGAGCCGAGGTTCGACCCCACAGGGGGTAGCCCTCAGCGTGGACGCTTAGGTTTAGATTTTTGTGCCTGGCTGGAGGCTGTAGTTTAGTCTCCACAGGATCGCCAGGTTAAGCAGTAGCCAATCACTTGGATTGACCTGCGAGACGCCACACATACAAAAAAAAGGAGTCGCGCACGTATTTTTTATGAAAAATCTAAGTGCGTGTCGATCGAAGTGCATCGCATAGCGTCCATGTGAACATACATGCAATTTTGCTTAGTAAAAATCGAATAACGGTGTGATACAAATCGAATTGTATCGCACCATCAGGAAAGATTCTTAGTCACACAGCTCACACTTCATTTTATAAGCATCGATTGCGAGAGCATCACATTCGACCCACCGATACCATACCAATTGTATGACTAGCATCTTGTTTCAGCATTCCAACTCAACAATTGCGACAAGATCACGTTCTTATACTAATTGTTATGATATAACATACCTGATCAATGGCGCTATGTTATCATAATATCAGATAATCACATAGTGACAATCCGTGACTCAGCTCTATATGTCACGGTACAACACATAACATAACATCACACAAAGGTGCACATTAGTACAGCTACATTTAGCGAGTTATGTTTTAAGTTTCATGTACAATTAAGGGTCAAAAGTGCAGTCACACTCTACCAAAACAGGAGCGACAATTTTGTTTTTAGGCAGAACAATTTCAACTTTGCACGGTTAGTAGAAATAATCTAAACTTTAATTTCTTTACTACATATTAAATCAGTTGTGGATAATTTAATTTCTTCTACAAAAACTATCCATTTCAGTTTTGGGAGAGTAAGACTTTTTTTTTTAGCAATCCCACCGCATCATTCCCAAACTACTGCAACTCCTGAAAGCTAGAATCAACAGTGGCGACCACCAGAAAAGCGCCGAGGCAATGAAGCTCGACGAAGTCCCGTAGAATGAATTTAACTGTCTTGGATCCCGCAACGAAATTAATCAGAAAAGAATAACGGAGAAGTAGGAAAAAATATAAATTTCCACTTCCCTCCATACCAAGCAGTAGACAGGACAAACAAGGCCAAGAGGCACAAAGGGTCGTTTACAACTGGGATAAGCCCAGTTGCCTAGCACCACGGATAAAAACTATAATTAATATTAATGGGTCCGAACATTGTGCCCTATACAACAATATGTGATAGGTACGGCAAAAACGCTTGAACGCACGGAAATTTGTTCTAGTTTCTACAAGGTCCGTATAGTAAACAACTGCAGATGCACCCTGTACATTATCCAACATAATATTGCGTTCATTCTGCCAAAGAATACACTCCCATAAGATATAATGTGAGATGTAGAACACTGACATAAAGACGAGGTTGACCCTTGACTGTACATAATAGAGTGCGAGCTTTATATCATCAAAGGGTCAGAAGTCCGGACTCTGACCTTCTAATGAGCAATGGTAAATGAAAAAACCCAATATTCCTTTGCCCGACCCAGGAGTCGAACCGAAGACCTCACGCTCAGCAGTATCTCTTACGACCACTACACCAACATGGCAGAGATGTCACAGTACATTTACGTGAATCACCGACATGTTGGTCACATACGTGATTGTTGTTTCACCCAATTGGTTCTTAATTAGACCGTAACATGGTAATTTGTAGTTTACTTGGCAGAATAAGGTTGGCTTGAAACCGGTTTAACATTGTTTTACATAATTGTTCGAACTAGTATAAGCATTAGCTTAAATTGTCGTGGTTTACTTACAGATTGATAGTGATAATAAAACTAATGATACATGCATAAGTTGCATTCATTGTAGATATAAACTGTACCCTTGTTCTGGTATAGTTCTCGCCAAACTTCTTAACCACCCTGAAATTGGTGTGTTTACAACTGTGCAGCCATTTTAGCCATAGACATAATAAATAATATGGACTGGAAATACCTATAAAAAGAAAGTGCCTAACTAAAACTTTGAATGTCACTTAAAATGGCCGCCGATGCTGTGGTTGTGTCAATCAAGCATGTGTGTTGCTTGATTTACACAACCATAGCATCGGCGGCCATTTTAAGTGACATTCACAAATCTCAATAATACAAAAAGTAAACAATCATTTGACAGCAGGACTACCACGAACACAACCACAAAATTTGTCACCTAATATGGCGAAAATGGCACTTGCCTACAACTGTCACTACGTCACAACAAAATGTTGCCAATATGAGCAACAACTGAAATATTGTTGTCTCATTTATCAAATACGATTACTACATTACAAATAATGAAACAAAACGATGTTTCACATTCTGTATCGTATTTCACTCATATTTGTATAAGCTAATGAATGTATGGAACATCACGGCGCCTCCATGTATTTTCTATCTAATTCATTGTAGCCAGCTTCAGGGCGGCCAAGAAGTTTGGCGAGAACTATAGTGACTTACTAATTAGCAGATACAATTTATTAATCATGTTAATGAAGAAACATTATCTTCATGTTGATGCGAAATTCAGAAACAAAGCATACGAGTAACCCTACCTTACAACTGGATTCTAACGTTTGTTCAGTAGTCGCAGTAGATATTACGTAGCGTCATGTAGATATGTACAATTTTACGCACATATTTATTTACCTACCTACACAATAGAAGGTACGGAATGCATATTCTTAGAGGCATGTTATTGAATTCTAGACCTTGATCAGTAATTTCAAACAATATTTACTGGGTAATATTGTAATTACGTCTCAGCCAGATGACGTAATTGTTTATTATTTTACCATGTTTAATGATACCAAACTCATGTATTGATCACGTTGTAGCCTGAGGGAACTAATGAACGTGACCTGCTTAGACTGAAGATGATCATTAGAAAAACGAAACGAATTTTACTACAATATATTTTTTATAAAAAAAAACACTTCTATGAGGACCACATATGGTGTGGCGTGCACAATAAATGACCTATCTTAATTACATATTGATTTTTTTGACAGCTGTTTTAATACACACTTGCTAACAAACAAAGTAACCCATCAAATTCATTGGTTGAAATTATTAATACGTTCAAGTGTAGGTGAGGCGCAATCGTTTCCGTAGGGGAAGTGCACCGGCCATATTTTGATTCAAATGCTACTTCCGCTTACCGATACTGATTCTCTGATAAGACCACTTGATGCTCAATGTGCATATGGAAGATAAAAAGTATAATTAGGAAGCAGAATTGTATAATAACACACGCTGATTGGCTATATATGAATCAATGGGCATGGCTTGTACACTCAAAGCATTTATTTATTTATTTAGTTTTAAGTGACAAAAATAATTAATTTACGTTATAGCTTAGTTTTACTAAGTGAGCGATTGATTGCGAGTGACGAGAAAGCAACAGATCAGCAACATTAATTTGAGTTACTTAAAATACAAAAAGAGAAGTTTCATAATATTTGACTTGAAAATAAAAGTTTGTCAACGGAGCCCCGCTGCGTGGGCTTCCTTTTTCTGTCTTCAGGATCTACAGTAACCTAACATGAAGGAGATGACCTATCCGTGTCGGGGTGCCCTAAGTTCCCGAGTTGGTGTATCCGTCTTTTTAACGAATTCGTTAAAAAGACGGATACACCTGAACTCCTGCGCATTTCTAGTGCTCACTTAGTAATTTAGTCGCACGGCTAGAATTTTAATATCTGAAATGGTTTAATCATAACCCACTTTTTGTAAACTCGTTCAAGATTTATTATTAATCAATATTCGTCGTTAGTTTAGTAATTTTTTCACTTACTCAAATTCATACCGTCTCATCATCAGTCGCTAAGTTTTTTTTAATTCGATCGTTTTATAATTCCCCTTTTAGCAATGACTAATTCTAACATACGCAAATGAAACTAGAACTGTTAAACTTGTTCATGAGATGAATAAATCTAGATAAAGCACAGTGAGATAACAGATTATAAGTCGATTACAAGTTAAATGGTGCATTGGTGCGAGCTGTCGGCTTCCCACGCGACCCACGGGGCGTCAAATCGTGGTTTTTCCTCGTATATATTATTCAATACATGTCCAACGCATCACTGCTCCCCCTCTTCATTTAAAAACGTGTACTAATTGACCCTCTCCCCTTTCATATTTCTTAAAAAACTACACTTAGCACGTTGTTGAAGGAATAATAGTGCACTTACATCATAGCAGTGATGTAATTGAATGTTATTTCAATTAAGAAACGATTCAATCATAGTTTCATTAACTGGAATAGTTTTCTCTGGAAACTAAATAGTTCCGAGTAAATAAAGTTAATAGGAATAGTTCTTTTTGTGGAATTAAGTTTTTAGTTTTCATAGAATATAATGGAATTTCTCTTTATTCGAGTATCCATGACTCAAAAGATGGTTAGTAAAAACTTACAACTATTTTAGTAAGTCGGTGTCTTTGGTAGGTAGGTACCCATTTTTCCGTTTTGGACACCGACTTCCAAAAATAATATTATTTTTCACTTTGTAGTTTTTATTTGGAAGTCGGTAGATTTTTTTTGCAAAAAGGGGTTTTTATTTTACAGTACTACATACTTAGGATACTGTTGGAGCTGTCCCACACCCTGCGCACCATGGATGCGCACCTTTTGTCATAGAAAACTATGGCAGAATTTCGCTGCTCGTTTTCATCCCAATCTTTCAGATAAAATAGACGTGATATTATTTATATGTGTTCTAAAAAAACTCCTCCTTTGAAAGTTATAATACTTGCAGTACAAAAACAACAAAATACTCAGTACCGTATTAAATAAAATTATTTAGGTCAATCTGCTGCCGTAACACACACGCGCCAAACTGTAAACAAACATAAACAAAGTATATAAATAACAGTGATAAAATATGTGTACATAAACAGATTTTATTGTGATCGTAACAAACTCGGGTCAACGCCTCGGTACATTTCCCAGCATATAAAGTTCAGCAGAATATATTAATAACAGCTGTAAACAAATAATCATTTTTGTTCTGTTTAGTAATCTATTGACAGATTGTTTTTACATAATCTGTGTCAAATTACGCATAGTACGATTGATAGTAGTAGTATCAAACTACAACAAATAGTCGTCTATGATATTTTATTTTTTTATTTTGCTTCGGAAAACGATTCAGGTATCATTTCACGGTTCACTGCACTTTGATAAATGCTATCGGAAATCGAGTAAAGGTGAACACAGACTAGGAAAATAATATGTACGATGGAGCCAGTGTGAACACATTTTTTTTTGAAAATTTTCTTTATCAATAAAATTCGTCAAAGATAATTGCCTTAAATTACTGTCAATTGCGTAGGTACGTAATTAAAGTTATCGTGAATTTTAACTACGGGAAAAATAGAGTCAGTAACAAGGTAGCATTGCTTGTTCCCGTGGTATAAGTTTTCTAAATGCAACTTTTTAAAGCTTATTTATGACTAGCTGCTCGCGGCTATTTTGAAGTGCCAATACTACGCAGACGACTGCGTAGTATTGGCACTTCAAAATAGCCTATTTTTTATATCGCGCAGAATTATTAGTTTAGACCGCCATACTTGAGTAATTATTAGTTTACCATACATATATCCACTCCCGGATGATTTCCGGGATAAAAACTATCCTATGTCCTTCCCAAAATCTCAAACTAGCTCCATACCAAATTTCATCTAAATCGGTTTAGAGGTTTAAGCGTGAAAAGATAACATTCAGACAGAGATACTTTCGCATTTATAATATAAGTATGGATTTCGCGCAATTTTCCGTAAACATCTTTAATAAAAATCATCTCTCACCCACTTTTAACATCACTTATAAGACCATTAGTACTTTGACCTCATAGTGTACGTAAAAAAATGGTACAAACTATACATCCCGTTATTTGCCGTCGTATGTACCTTGTTAAGACCTCTTAGATTAAATAATGCGACAAGACTAATACGCCGTTCTGTGTATGTCTCTGTCTTTAAGTGATGAAAAACTTAGATATTCAAGTTATTCTAAAGGCATAAAGTTTAGAAAGTGTGGTTCAATTTTCGTATCATTGGCTTGGTTTTTAACCGACTTCCCAAAAAGGAGGAGGTTCTATGTTCGACTTTATATATGTTTTTTTTTTTTTTTGTTTTTATCTTCCCCGTTATCTCCGTCAATTGTGGACCGATTTTGAAAATTATTTTTTTGTTTGAAAAAGTATGTTCCGAAATTGGTCCCATTTTAATTTGGTGAAGATCTGGTGAAGAACTTCGGAGATATACAACAGAACTCTTCAATAAATAACGGCAATTCTCTCGGGTTTGCTGCAATCGCATGTCTGTTTGTTGTTTATAACATTTCATAACATAAAATCACGCCAGTTCGCTCTTAAGGTGTAAGCAGATCTCTCATTTCACCGTTTATGTTCAAGTTTCATGAAATCTATTCTGGCGAAATAGTTCCCTTACTAACTTGCCTATTAGGTACGTACCACTAAAAAGTGAAAAAAAAAATTGCAAAAAATACTACCGACTTCCAAATACAAAGCTACAAAGTGAAAAATAACTGAATTTTTATTTTTCACTTTGTAGTTTTGTATTTGGAAGTCGGTAGTATATTTTTGCAAAAAGTTTTTTTATCATATAATGTCTGCAATATATTGACGTGGCTACAAAAAGGTATTGAAAACTTTTGTAGTCTAAGCCCGATAGCAACTTTGTGCTAATATTATATTATCTGTGGCTATGTAGATTTTCAAATACAAAATTGCTAATTACTTTGTAAAGACTAATCACAGATTATTTTGGCACATATATTCGACATAAATTATTTTGTATTCTAATTGAAAGAGCTTCTTTCAGTTTACTTTTCGAAAGCTATAGGAAAAGCGGGACTGCGTTCTCTTGATCTACTTTTACCTTCCAAGGAATATTTTATCATTTATTTTTATACTCGAAACAACTTGAAGTCTTATCAGTGTAAACATTGACAAGAACCGTTGTTCCCGAAACCGTCTTGTTTCGAAATCGTTATCTGGCGACAATACGTCCCCGCTTCCATTAGCGAGAAATTTTATCTGTTTGTCACGAGCTCTTCTAAATGTAGGCTGGTTACACACGGACCCTCAGTCAATCACTTAACATAGACCTCAGAATCTATCGGTATTGTGGGCTAGTGTGAAGACGGCCTTAGTGCATTGTGTGTTCGAGGACAGTGCCTTTATTACGTCTGTTTGAGATGCTTTTATAAAAATACAACGAAATCTTCACGTTCGTCATAATTCGTTGTGCAAACAGGCACTTTTTCGTGACTTTGATATGGTGTAACTTTAGATAAGTTACATAAATAAGATAAAAAGCCACATAGAATTCATAAAATAAATCTAGAGCACATTTTATGTATTCGTAGCAAATATTTCTGCTCATTTGAAAACTAGACGCAGAAAGTATTTATCACATTTATGTATTCTGCGTCTGCGACTTCTAGAAACGAGTTCTAATGTAGTAGGTCTACTTATGTTGACTATAAACGCTGAATACGTCGCCAGTAACAGTACATCAGTTACGTGACTGAGAAAAATCAGCATTAATCTGCCGCTAGCCGCGTACTAAGCTCATTTCGCGGAACATTACGCTACCGGTGCGCAAGCGCATCAGCGCATGCGCCACTTATCCGGAGCATCTGTCATCCTGCCTCCACAATTTTTTTATGCCTTCCTGTATATTGTCCTGCAATAAAAACCGCACGTTTCAAGGCTTGCATTTAAAGCCATAAAATGAAAGTGTTAAATTTTACGAAATCAAAGCACGTGTAGATGATAAGAAAAGATAACGCAAAGTGTTTGTATGCCACTTATGAGCCAAGTGCAGCGTTGATACGAATATAAATAACACACGAAATCGGCTCGCGGACGATTCCAAGATACAAAATAAAACAGAAGTGTATTATGAGAGCATTCGACATCTGCTCGGTACGAGTTAGCATCCACCTGCCCGCCAAGCCCGAAAACAATCGCGAAAAACTGCGCAGCCGCAGCCGAGCCACGTATCGTTCTCATTACAATAACAGGTGAGGGATGATGTTATGGCGACCCTAGGGAGTCTGCTAACTGTATAAACACTATAATTGCCAACCTAATGTATTACTATAAATTCTGTAGTAAACAATTTTCTTATCAAGCGTGCATGTAATTGGAATAATGACACTTTTTGCATGGTTGAATTTTATAGGAATTTTTAAGTGCGCAAGGTGGTGATACAAATTGCTATTTGTATCTTCACATTATTGATACATCGATGGGCGGAAGGTGTTGAGTAAACCATAATGTTGAAGTGTAAAACGCAAATTTTTATATTTAGCTTTTAACTTTAAAAAAAAGTAATTTCGTATTTATTTTATAACGCAGTGTGGTAGCACTGCGTTCAGATTGACATTTACATTATTAAAACTGGAGTGAAATGTTAATTTGTACCTGTTCAACTTGATATTTTGGAATATTTACAAAAAAATATGGTAGCCAATCGATGACATATGTATTTATGTTTTAATATTATGTGATGTGGGCGGCAGGAAGTGTGTTGGCGTTGTGACCATTATAATGTAACAGATACGTGCCCAGCTTTTATCTTTAATATCTACGACGTTTTAAGTAGCTAATGACATGACAGATCCAGTTACTGCCGTTCCAAAAGTCGAACGCAAATTTCCAGGTTCAACTTCCAACAAACAATCCAATTAGTCTGAAAATCAATGTCCCCCAGAGCATCTTAAAAGTATTCTCTAGGCTTTTGAAACTTTGCAACTCGGCAGTGCTTCTGCATTCAAGTCGATTATTTAGTGATGTTAGCAAAGCCAGGTGCGCTAAGTTGAAAAGCTTGACAGTTTTCTTCACACATTGGGCCCGTTGACACGATATAATTGATGGATTAACCTAATGCTCCATAAATAAACCGTTGATTATCCAAAGCAGCGTCGTTTCGCGACACATGTCGCTTCCACCTGACGTTGCCACGTGCACCTACCTAACGTTAAACGTTTCTATATTATTAGCATGTGGTTCCTTTAAAGTTTAACCTACTGATGCCATCGGACTTTTTATTTAAAATTTTATTAATTTCTTTGACAGTCTTGCTTTGCTGTAAATTGTGTATCTTGTGTCTTTTGTTGCAGGGAAGATGCTTTAAGTTTTCTTTTATTGGAGCACTATTTAGATGATAGGAAAATCTTTGACTGCAAAGATTTAACTTATTTGAATGTCTATACACCTGCAACTAGTTGTCTCTCCAAAGACTGAAGTCCACACCTAGTGATCTAAACCAAGACGGGGTTATAGTTGCATGAACATTTTAATATCAATATGGAATTAATTAGAACTTACGTGCGCACCTGCTAAGCGCATGTGCCCAAGTTAACTATGAATTAATGTG
This sequence comes from Orthosia cruda, assembly GCA_964057195.1. NCBI lineage: Eukaryota > Metazoa > Arthropoda > Insecta > Lepidoptera > Noctuidae > Orthosia > Orthosia cruda. The sequence continues at coordinate 13,893,263 of OZ059830.1, read as the reverse complement.
AAGAATTTTAATGAAATTGATGCAACTACAGGTTATAGCTACTGTTAGTACAGATGCGTGATAAAGCTATTGAGAAGTTATGTTTACTGGCGTAATTATGAATAATAACGAAATAAATCATAATTGCTTTACGATGTAGATTGTACAAGTTATTATGTTAAAAAAAAACAATATAATAAACAAAGCTTATATCCCTTTGAAGGTATCAGGCAGTTTGTCAGGTGCCACTTATGAGTTGAAGTAGTGCTATATTTTAATATATTTGTCCTTTTGTATTGCAGGTGCTATGGCATCTGGATATATTCCGGCGCAGCTTCCGTGAGCTGACTGGCCACGCTTGCCTTGGACCGTCCTGTATTTTTTGTGCCCTGAAGGTAAGATAATTACTTCACTATTTAAAAGTAAGCAATCATCTGCCATAGTTGCAGATATTAAAGAGATTATTTGGACACACAAGCTAGCATGTTAGCTATTCACAGCAAAAGCTCGCGATAAGGCATTTTCCTGCAAAGTACACCTTTTGTTACGCTACTACAATGTACTTTGAAATTCTCCGCACTTGCACAATTCGTTACACACGCAATACATATCGCTGCTGAAAGTGCAAAAGCCTTTCTCGTTCTTAGATTTTAAACGGCTTGTTTTAATTGCACAACGACCACTAGACCAGCTAAAACAACTGGAAACATGATTCTTTGACCACTCCAAACGACACAAAGTATTTTTAACAAAGCGAAAGAACTGGTGTGACCTCGGCCGGTGCCCGACAGACAAACGTGACCTTTTGTGAACAATAGAATCTGTTCATAGCCTTATTCAAAACGAAATCTCCGAGCTTTCAACGCGTTCGTAAAAATGGAGTTATTATAACCAAGCCTCTCTGCGTTACTTTTTACGAAGTAATAAAAGTGCGAATAAATTGTATGATGACAGCAAATTAGTTGCAGTACCCATTTGAGAATGTATGAGCACGGGGTTTTTCATGTAAGTTGCAATTACTGGCAGCATGTTTCAGTCTTGAAATAGCTTCTGGTTTAAGAGCTCAAACGAGATTCAAGGGCAAGGAGGGTTAATCTACTAGAGCTAGACTGGCCGGACTGGTTTCGCAGAATGGGCCGCGCAGCCTCCAGCTTCACTGTGATTTAGCTACCCGCTTTATATTTGTTAACTGCAGATTGGCCCTCAGCTCTGGGATAGTTTTATAGCCCTTTGTCTTTTCTTCCAGCCCACTTATTGTTCTGTCAGCGTCAAATTATGCTGCAAGGAGACTTGCGACGTTATATTCGATGACGTATATAGGTAATTTTTGTGATACTTTTAGGTGGTGACAAGAAATAAGTGGGTTAATTATGGAAGTGTTAGCCAAATGGCCAATTAAATGGTAATGTTTATCAGAAGCATGTGCTGGTTGAAATTATTATGATATAAATGATAAAAGCAATGTAACTACCTGCGTAAAAAATCTAATTATATAGTTCTGCTGCAGTTACTCAGTTAGTGTACTCGTATGTAGGTAGATTCTGTGCCTATAGTCAAAGTTCTTCTCGTTGTTATCACAACAAAACTTTCTATTTCATATACGTATATATTTGATACCGGCAAAGGCAGCGCGTGCGCACACGCCGTTACATTTCCATTTTCAAACTCGTTTGAAGTTGGCGCGCTTTCTGACCAATGAGCTGAGCGCGTAAGTTCGTAGAACTTTTAGCCTCAGCCGTGATTGGTCGGCGAGTGTTGTGGCGCCAACTACACTCACTCCTTTCTTTTTATCAATACAACAAATGTTAATGAGAATACAACTTTTATGATTGGAATATTGCTGTTTCTTAGAATAGAATCAATAATAATAGAAATAGAATTAAGTTTCACAACAGGAAAATCATAAAGTTGCAGTTATTTCTTGCTGCGGATTAATAAAATAATATTTTCTAATAATAGCATCTAAACTATTAGAATGATTGGGCCTTTGCCCAGAAGTGGGACTGCGTAGTCTCGTGGAAAAAAAATAAGTTAAGAGAAATTTAATTTTTGAAAAAAATTACGTTACAAAAAGTGTTTTTCATCAATTCTTAATTGAGCGATTTTGATCGGGTAATTAAATCTACTTGCAATTATTTAATTAACCTTCTACAATAATTTTTACATCTTCTAACCACTGGTAATTAATTTGATTTCTACTGGCTACCTTTAGCGCCCACGGCAGTCTTGAACTGGTGTCGTGGGTGAAAATGAATATACTCCGGCTAATTATTTAAAAATTGATCAGTGAGTTGGTTATCAAGCTATAAGATGAAGAATAAAAATATAATAATAATCCGTCGATATTTATGGACTGTAGTGGGATGATAGAAAATATATTGACGTCACGTAATAAGTAGCTAACAGGCAGAGAGAGAGGAGAGGGAGGGGACGGCCCACGAAAAGACGGATAGACTGTGAGGATTGATATGAAAGAAACTGGAGTCAGTGATAGCGTGACGGTGGATAACGGTATGGAAGAAGAAAACGTATTGCGCCGACCCCAAGTAAAATGGGACAGGTGCAGGAAGATGATGATGATGAAGTAGCTAGTAGGTTTTGCTGTACAATATAGTACATATTACAAAGGCCGGGCAATATATAGGCAAATGCAGGTCGAGTATGATTTTGAAGGCCAAGCCGTAGACGAGGACTTCACTAATACGAGACAGGCAATTGCCATTTCCGCCGACGCATATATAGTGCTTTTCTCAAAAGAATGCAGGAAAATAAAACAAAATTATTATACATTGAATTTATTAAAAGTAACAACAACATTGCTGGAGCGTAGTAAAGTTCCAAATTCAAAAAACGCTCCTGCAATGGATTTGATCAACATTGCTGAAGCGTTGTAATGTTCCAAATTCAAAAAACGCTCCTGCAATGGATTTGATCAACATTGCTGGAGCGTTGTAATGTTCCAAATTCAAAAAACGCAATTCCTGCAATGGATTTGATTTTCTTTGTCTGTAAATTCGATTCATCGCGTGTTCTTTTTTCGAAAATAATGACTATATTTCCATGCATGTTTGAGAAAAATATTTGATCTTATATTTTCAGTACCTAATACTATTTTGAAGCTTGAGAAAGCTATATCATACGAATGTAGACTTCCTCTACATGCTAGTGTCTGTAGCTGTACTTCAACAGTCAACCTACTGCAGTTATCGAATAAGAACTTTTATCCTGATTTTCACTAGAAATAATAATATAAATAGCACAGTAGCTTCCTTTATCACTTAAGTAACAGTACTCATTGGATGCAATCTCACCCGTTCAAAATCGAATTTGCTTTACGGAACCACGAACGCGAATCCAACCTTAACATTCTCTATTCATAAACAACCAGATTATGTAGACCCTTGAATTAACAATAACTGGAGGCATTTCTAAGAAAATATTGCAGTGAAAGGCGGCGTGAAAGTTCTAGTGATTTTAGTCCTAACAATGAAGTTCCGGAAGATTGAAGCACAAATTGACTGCTCTATTATGAAGGTAGCTTGAGGAAATCAATCAACAGCTTATTGGTTATGATAGAGAATATCTATAATATTAAAGAATTTGAGTATCACACAGGGTGCTCAGAGATGAGCAGGGTTAGGCAAAAGATTAATAAATAAATTTCAAGTAAGCAATTCTTGCCACAAGGCCAATCTAGAATTTAGGTGCTTCAGACAAATCTAGATGCTGTATTTTTCTAAACTCAAGTTTTTTGTAAAACAAGACAGTGTCGTGAGAGCTGTGAATCAGAACAGTTGGTAATGGATATAGCAGACAATGATCAAGCATACTCTTAGCCTTATCTGTTATATCAACCGGCAATTAAAACTTTTACTTCGCCTTTCTTCTAACGGCATGGCGCCGGTAATTCACAGCGATACATTCTGCCTAGTAGCTGTTACACTTCAGCAATTAGCAATCGAGATTCCAAATTACCTTTGACCATGATCCGACCATATTAAAATTACAAGAAGTCATTTTTAGAAGCCAATTTAGACACAGAATATAAAAGTACAACAAAAACTTTAATAGGGGTCTCAAACACTGCTGTATCTAATCAGATACGTTTAGTTATGGTTTCTCTTAATAGGCACATGTAGGTATCTATTATAGCGAATTTATTTGCAATTTATAAAGGCTCAATGATGTTGCAATTGGACTGGAGAATGTCTTAGAAGTTATACAAGATATCTTAAGTAGGGTTTTCAGCAGCCTCTTTTGTTTCGAAAGTTCTCAACTCTCTATCCTATCTGTAAACCTCGGCAGTGCTGTCACATCCCATACAAAGAAACCGTGCCGTCGTACTGTACTGATTATTCTGATTATTTTTGTACATCTATCGCGTTCGGTTCCTTTCCAAGGATATTGACGGTGATCTATCTATCGCCGTGGAACGGAACCGAACGCAATCGATTTACAAAAAATAATCGGTAAAATCAGATGAAAAACACTAGTTACATCGGCACGGTTTCTTTGTATGGGATGAGGCGTCTGTATGCTAGTATTATATTATCTGTGACACCGGTGTTCATAGACGCCATTAGAACTTTTTGACACTTAAGGTCTTAAGCGCCCAACATTAAAAAAATAAATGTCCATGAATAGAGTCAGAACTATATAAACAAACAGAGCGAAAACATCATCAGACCAAAGGCTCGTTCCGCTTCAGAATCAAACCCAAAAGAGTATTCAATTCCAAGGCAAACTAAGCTTAATGTAACTTAAGTAGACCATAATTGAAATATCAATTTCCCCTGATCTAACTATATAAGTGAAACATTGGGGTAAATATTAGTGTGGTATGTAGCAACAACGCTAGACCATGATCTAGGCACGTTCCGTGGAATCGGGCCGTGGTAGTACGTGCCCCGAGCTGGACTCGAACTGGGCCAGCCAATTACTCAGATAATATTACACCACTGTGTTAAAATTGTATAGATATTTGTGTGTTTTATTCCATTGTAGAAGCATATAATTGTTGCATAGTTTGAATAGAAAACTAATTGTGACGATAACAGACTTTTGATGCCAGTCAGTGTCAAGAATGGTTTCATAAGCCGATGTAGGTAGACAATTTCAATATGCTGTAGTTTAAACAATAGTGCCAAGTCTACGTGATATACAAGGATATGCTTTATTACATAAGACCTAAGGTCTATTTAAATATTGGCAAAAAATTGGGACATGATAAATTAAGGCTTATCCAAAACCAAATTTAGATGTCGAATTTTCATTGAGCTCTTAAACGTAAAATATGGCATAAGATAGAGTTATCGTAGGAGGGGTCAATATGTCAACATTAGTGGGATTTAATAAGTCTGTTGCATCAGTAGCGATTATCGTCAGCGTTTTCCGCCCACATCAGGTCAGAGGCTCTTCCCCGCTCATTTTTCGTGCAGTATGATATTATATCCAACCCACACAGTTCTTCAACAGTATTGTTAGGTTGTAAAAACAATAATAATACTCGCTTTGAGCATAGATGTAGACATATTATGACTTTGTCTCGATCAGATCTGCAATTCAATGACTTTGTTGCGCTAAAGCAGATATTTACCATTATGGCGAACCTTACCGTTTATAGAGTTATTTCTTATATGTCTCGTTAAGGCAAAAACAGTGCTTTAACAATTCTCTCGTAATTTCCAGTACCTAGGCATTGACGCAATAAATCAGTGGCGCTACATTCTACAAGCACTCAAGTTTATGCTTAGCTGTATGAATGGTTTCATCACGATAGATTTTAATTGGCTGATTCGTTTTCAAGGAGACAGAGAATTCTCTTGTATATGAAGGATCCGTACACTTGCTACGCATATTCGCTACTGCCATTAACATTATCTGGAAGCAATTAAACGCGCAATAACAGAAGTAATATTTGGTAGAAACAACAGCTTAATTCATATTTTAATGCCACCACGTGTCAAAATCGTGCATTTAAATTCGTTCTCGGTATAAAAGGTCGTGAAAACCTTAAGATTGATAATGTGGTTCATGGGGGTAGATCATGCGAGAGCGTGCCGTGTTCACCGCGGATGCTGGGACCTTGCCACTGAATAGGTAGATACAGAAGGCCAGCTCCAAGCAACGAGCCAAAATAGGCATACGCACACAAAGGCGCTCATTTACGGCGATCTCAAACAAAAACCAATCGCTAGAGTGCTTGCACTCGCTCATGTCCGTTCTTCTAAACGTGGGCGTTTTCTGAACGAATGGTAGAATCACTTTATTAAGATCCAGCACTAGTTGTCCCCCCAGCGACGCCCTGAGCCGAGTTTCGACCCTACAGGAGTAAGCCCTCAGCGTGGTCGCTTAGGTTTAGCGTTTTGTTCCTGGCTGGAGGCTATAGTTTTGTCTCCGCAGGATCACCCGCTTTAGCAGTAGCCATTCACTTGGATTGACCTGCAAGACAAAACAAAAAAAAATATGCTTGCACTCGCTCTATGTAAACATATTGGCTGTAATGTGCGAGCGTATTCGCTTGTTACATTGAGCCGACCTTCTGTACCTATCTACTCTGTGACCCTGGTCCACAGTCCGTGGTACACGTAATATAATAGATCTACATTACACCATGTATCTATAGGAGCGTCGCACGCGCAGCTGCAGGACCGGTTTTGGCTTCTCGTTTACTCCAAGTTCTGCCATGTCATACTTTACTATGAATGTTTATAGCTATACAGTTAAGTGTTGGGATCGACGTAAAAGCCATCTTAGTTGTAGGATCCGGAGGCTGTGGTGTGGTGAAGGATTGATTTGATTGAATGGTGTTTTATGATTTATGTTTTAAACGTAAACGCTACGGGAATTTATTTGAAGTTTAGTTGACTGGATCTACAATTGGTTGGTGGGTGGATATAGTTCAGATACCAATACAGTTTTTATGGAAATAAATATAATATTCAATATATCACGAAAAATAGCTCAGTGGGGGATCCAAGCAATCAGAAGTGGAACTAACTTAGCATGTCATTGTTGTCAAATTAAGAGAAGAATGAGAGTGAGAATGTTTTTTTTTAAGCATTTCATACAAAATCTCGCGACGAATGAGGTAGGTACTTAAAGATCAGGTAGGTAAATAATAATTGGAAAAAACCAAAGACATTATTTAAAGACGAGTTTTTCTCAACCGAAATCTTTCGCAAAAAGTCAACTTCTTGACAAAAAGTAGCATTAATACTAAGAGCGTTAAATATTCCTCGTCACCTTTTTGTCCTTGATAGTCTAGGTAATTTTGTAAAAGACGACCGAATTATATTTATATAAATGACATAAAACTTTGATCCTGAGATCCTCTTGATCGTATAAAGCAGATTTATATGATGGACTAAATACGTAACAAACTGATAATAATAATGACGTAATAATATGCGCTTATTACATATGCTGCTCTCAAAACGGTGAAGGAAAACATCGTGAGGAAACCGGCATGTCCTAGAAACAAAAATGACATCCACCAACACGCACTGAGCCCGCGTGGCGGATTACAGCCCACTCCCTCTCACAGGCCTTTGTCCCAGCAGTGGGGACATTAAAAAGTCTGATGATGCGCTTATTAAAAGAGGAGATAGGAGTACTCATTGGAAATCCAAAAAATCTGCCAACATTCGGGCAAAGTGCCCAGAACAATTGACTTATTATTCAAAACTTATCGATATCCTCAAACATAGCTTCGTTTTTACCAACTCGTAACAATTCTAACACAACAACGTCCTCTATCGTTTTACTAGAAGAAAAACGAAGAGCTTCAATTTTAATTAAGAGCTTCAATTGTGTGTTATTATTGCGAAAAAACACGTTTACCTGTACCACGAGGTCTGCATCCTGTGCATTGTGCACCGGTATCAGTTACAACAATGGACGCACCATTTGTACTACACCAGCTCGACGGTTCCTCGAAACGAATCATATTATACCTCTTTCATGCACCTTACCTTATGGCAAGTGATTGCATTAATTTTTATTATGTATTCATTTAGTTTTTGCGTATTTTGGATACAGGAGATATCAATTGCCATATAATTGCAAATGTTTTTATTGACTTATAATTGTAGATCACACAAAGATATTTGAAGCCTTGACTTCTGAGCTAGGTAATGCCTGTCTTACATATTTAATTCATCCAACTTTGTCATGTTATGTGTATTTATGGTCAACTAAAAATAAGGAGGGAGAGGACGCAGTAACTCCAAGATCTGAACACAAATCGTAAGACAGTAACTCCATGAAATACAATGCTGAATCGCCAGATAAGCCGTACCAAGCCGGGAAAATTTATAAGCACAATAACACACACTTGATATAAAAGTTAAGCCCCACTGTCACTCCCACGTAATATTTAGTGACCAAGGCTTTCGCCCACCAGTTGGTGACGACTTGATTACTATCTTACCTGAAAAGCTAGTTGACCAAGAACCTTAATATGGATTGAACCATGTTCGAATTTAGGTCATCTCTTGATCGTCCTCCCCCGCCTATCTATAATTACTACAGGTTTGTTTTCTATAAACCAGTCTTGAAATTAACAGTGATAAATCATAACAAAAAATGTCTGAGAAAACTGACCGCCACTGACTTATGGCTAACTGGAAAGTGGTGAAAACATGCCTTTTAGGGCCTGTCCGAGTCGCCACGTGCGACAACGACCGGTCACGAAAGACACCGACTTGGCGGCGCCCGCGCAGTCGCCCTCCCTTCGCCCCAACTACTCTCCGATCTACAAATCACTTCGGATTACATCGTAAACTACATTTTATTTGATATATTATATAATTAAGCTTGTCGGGCTGTCCGCTGTCCTGTCAGAGTTCACGGTCTGCGGACGGTCGTGGGAGGTCGATTTATCATTTTAATGATAGAAAAAGTTTTATATATATTTGTCTAACAGGGTTAACGTGAACACCGGAATGAGTAACAACATTCTAATTACTACGTTGTTAACTGCAAGAGGGCCAATTAAAATGCACTGAATGTTCCTTTGTATCTTTACTTCTTTTATGACTAGTATGAGTAAGGTTCAAAGAACTCATGGCACTGTCAAAAGTAATCATCAACCGCAAAATGCCAATAGCATCTATTGTATGGTATTCATAATGATAAGTCCAGAACCTCGTCTACATTCAATTATGTCCCCTATTCCTGTCACACTAAGATACAAAATTATAAATAATTGTACAAATACGTGATGTACGTGGGGATGTAAGCGCAATGCCCAAACGTATGTCAATCATCGTACGCACATGTCCATAGCGAACTGTCACGCGTGTGTGGATACGATAACCGACCGTTGTCAATAATAAAGTATTGTTTAAAGACACGAATGTGTAGCGTTGCATTTTTTGTTGGATGCCTGTCAGTATGAACAAGTGTCCTCCCATCCAATTGAACCCTGCAAGACTCTTAGATACAGTTAAGGTTGCCCTAGTCGACGGCACGAACTATTTTGTGCGTGGGGTTAAAATGCATGCTATCTCATCCGACACGTGCGAAAGAGATAGATGCTGTGATGAGCAGTAAGAAGCTAGTTCGCGTACGAATTAGCACTTTTGCAAGTTTGTAGCGAAATGGATGATGATTTAGGACGAAAACGAGCGCGTGAAATTTTATAAACAGACCTTTGGGAGTCTAGATATCTTGAAAAAACGAGTAAATGTATATTTTCAAAATAAAACTATTTGCATTGTTGAACTACTAATCTATCCCTGTATGGTGGCCGTTTTGCAATTTTCCTTCTTCTTATGGTATTTATTTCAGCCCAAAGATGCATTAAAATTACTGTTGAAATATGGAACTTTCGACGCTCATAACTTCCAAATGTATTTTTTTTTACTTTTTGTTTCCATACAGGGCTAATTAATGATAAGACAAATTAATATAATTTTTAATTTTGAACGTAAATCGTCAAACAGTGGATTAATCTCCAGACTACGTTTGTATGGAAGAATGGTCGACTAGTGTAACCTTAACTGTTGGAGCTGTGTATTCTCAGAAACACTAACTTCTGAGGATTCAAACAAAATCTCCTTCAACCAAATTCAAAAACAAATCTAGTTTGTATAAGTGGGCAAGCTTTATGATTGCAACTAAGTACTAGAGACCACTGTACCTTCAACCTTCAACCGTCTTAGAGAGGCTAGGCACAACTAAGTAAGGAATGCCAATCGTTGTCTATTATTATCCAAGCTAGGTGTTATCTACTGTAATTACTAATAGGTTCAGATGTTGCGAAATCCATCTAGGATTGGATTGGAATCTATTGTATGTCATCTTGGTCAGTACCTTTAAAGTTACTGGTGATAAAACTTAAGTGCTTTGGTAGAAAATTGTAATAGGATACAACCATATTCTAAGTCATTTCCTGCACTCGACTCAGCCTCCCTAAATTAAATTGGCAGTTGTACGAATGGAGTGTTTAAAATTCCGGATGTAGTTTTGTATCATATCAGATTTTAGAGATTTAGAGAGCAGTTGTGGCCCAGTAATATCGGCCGCGACTTACAAGTTGTAGGTCGTGGGTTCGAGCCCAGGCAGGTACTTTACTTTGTGTAAATTATTTCATCACCACTGCTCACAAAACGGTGAAGGAAAACATCGTGAGGAAACCGGCATGTACTAGAACCAAAAATTTTAAGACATGTGACATCTACCAACCCGCACTGGGCCTGCGTGGTGGTTTACGGCCCATTCCGTCTCACAGAGAGAAGGCCTGTGTCCCAGCAGTTATGATGAAGTCAGATTTTTATCCTCTATCAGTATAATAGCTTTTAACAACGTTTTGAATTTTCTCAAGTGATTTAATATGAGCAATATTATGTTATAACGGACACACGATTACGCTTATCATCATTGAATACTGGTAACTTCAATCAGCTTCGCAATGGCTTAGCGGCACACTAAATAACTTGCAATTATTTACCACTTATTACCGATACGAAATTGCAGCTTAGGGCAAATATTTAATAAACCGGACGCTAAGTATTCATTTGAACGGCTAATTTGGCTTGCAAATATTTTAATAAAGTATCAAAATCACTTGGAATTTATAACGGAAATGAGACAATTACCTGTGGAAGTTGACACAAGAGCAGTAATTAAAATATTAAATTATTAAAGTTAAGCTGAGGAGACATGTTTGGTAGTCAAACAGGTTGTAAGTTGTAAGTGAAATGAACAAGTGTACAGAATCTAGGACAATGACACACATTTTGAATATAGTGAGAGTGGGCATCTCTCGAGCGTATTTAAAAACTTTTCTGACGAAATTACTGACGGAGATGTTTTCGAGAAATATATTCACTGAAAATTCAGGTGAATTTATAAAAAATCTTGGTACAAACATTGGAAATTTTGCATTGCATAATCAGGTTTCAGAGATCCTCCGTATCTGTGAGCAAGTTCTTTCGATTTCTCGTTTCAGATCTTAAACCTTTTTTGCAACGGTTAAGTCAATTATATCTGGAGTGTTTTTAATTTAAACAGTGGGTACGACAATTTCTGTTAAAACGGTATTCTTCAACCTGTATGGACCACCATCCGCCACCGCTCTTTAACTCATATTTTATTGCCGTGTGAACTTCTTCTGATGCTGGTGGCTCTATTGTTCAGGTGAATGCTCTTTTATTGAAAACATTATGTTCGGGACGAATAAAAGATTCAGCTCAGCGAACTAAGCACAAACGGCCATTTTCTACGCACGTATTTTGATTTGTGGTTATTCGTCTGTAGTTTCCCGGTCCATTTCATTTCTGATGCATGCTGTGCAGTTTCGGAATACTCTTACTGGTCTATTCTTATTTCCTTTGTTTTTTTAGTTTTTGTTTTTACTAATTACTCCTAACCCAGAACTTTTTCTACTTCAGTCATGACAGACAAATAATTGTTACTTTGTTAGTTGAAGTTGTAACAATTCAGTACCGAACGAGTTTACTTTTATTGTTCATTCACACGCTCGAAGTTAAAGACGCGTAAAACGTTCATTTTGAATTCCTAGAGAATGACGTGACTCAACTATACACGGTAGTTAAAAATTGCCATGTTAAATTTTATTCAGCTGTTGCTAACAATTGCTGAATTTTTAGAGGAGTACCGTCTATGTGTTTGGATGCAATGTTCGGTTTCTTATTACAATAACTGTAGACTTCACGATCTGTATCTAAAGAAACATTCCTCTTATTGTTTTCGGATCTCGTCGTTGTTGAGTCATCATTTTGGATCGGTGATCGTGTTTTTTAATGAAATAGTTTTTTTTAGCTATTGTATAAGAGCTTTCATAATCGTTTCTTTCCGTGCAGCTTTTCCTCAAGAGCTGTGCCTTGCGTCCTATTAACTTCCTAGAACTTCAATCAAACAAGTCCATTTTCTAAGATACATTAATGATTAATATTAATGAATTACAGCCGAGTTAGCTAGAACTCATATTCACGGTCACGGAAACCCGTTGTTGCGAGATTGCATTTCAATAGACTTTAATGCTACGTGCAACAAAACTTTTGACATTTAAAACCGATTGCGCCGGAGTCGATATAACGAACCTCTTGTGTCTGATAAAGACCAATTTATGAGTTCAATGAAATTATTGTGTGTTGCAAAATGTTTGGACTTAACAGATGTTAGGGTTCAGTGTGTGATTGGCTTTGTGTCTGTTCTTACCTAAGTCAATTTAAGAATAGCCTTTACAGACAGACAGGAACAAAATATTACAAAAATCATTAACGTCTTCATTAGTTTATCGCCAGGGTTCGTTGCACCAGTAGTCTCATCAGTAGCCACGATAAGAAAAGCATCACATTACGTTGGCTCGTCAAGTACTCAAGTATCAACGTTATCATTAGTACATGTATACATACAATGAGGTGTCGTTACTTCGTCGTATCGCGTTACAGAAACCGGTACTAGCAACCGCGGCTTGACCCCGCACTCACCAGATTTGTTTTGCATAAGCATGATATACTATATCTGCGATCAGATATTGTCTTATTACTGGATGTGAGCGTACACCAGTAATGAGCTTGCGAAACTAGCGGAATCCTTTGTCTATATCGGATGCAATACAATCGATATCCATAGAAACAGCAGATCTTTCTGCTATTATATTTGTTAATTGCAGTCTTGAAGCCTGAGCTGTCAAAATTAGAGTGTGGTCTGCGCAATTCTTTAGAAACAGTGAAGGGTGAGACGCACGCCGCGGTCGATGATCTAAGCAAGATAATGATACAGACTAGAGCAGTGTTTAACTCGCACTGGATTAATTACGAAGTCACGGAGAACCGTTCTGTGGTCGAGACGATGACGTCACCACTTTGTGCCATTTCTTGATTACAAAGACAATAATGCACGTAGTTTTAGTCCACGTTTCCTTGAATATAATTTGCTAAAGGTTGCAAAAGTGGGACGCGAGAAGACTGGCTTAAAAGTTTAGCAATATCTATCTGCCTAAATAAGAAATCAATTACTTTACGAACTAACCAGCTTTGTCGCAACTTCAGTCAGATTATAAATTTGATTATTCGGCGCAGTTTCTAAGTAAATTTATTGTTCTTAGCCATTTCGTAGCGCTTAAAGGAAAAGCTTTGTTCTGAGCTTTCAAATGTACTCGCAATTTTCAACTTAAATCATTAAGTAAATTTCTATCAAAACTCCATAAAATAAGGTATATTTTGGTTTACTTCTTTTATTTTTAACTTTTATTATTTTCCTGAAACTAGTCAGTCTGCTGTCGTGCTAAGTGCTAACCTACCCGTTCTTAATATTTATTTACAATACATATATGATTTTATACAATTACTTGTGACTTACTGTTCATGTGGAATTTTAATTATAATTGCAATGTAAATTGTAGTTTCCACATACTTTTAATCTCCTTGCTACAACAAGTAAGATACATACATAACCGGACTCCCGCGCAAGCCTCTCTTCTGTCCCGCTCGCACGTAGCGGACTACAGCTTGGCGCCAAAGCCTTCATGATCTGTTATCTTTGTCGCTCGCGTGCGCCCGCGCAGCCTGTCACTGCGCGGTTACTCCGCGTACAGTCGTACATGACGCCTCTCTACCGGAGCGCACGTCGCGTGTTTATTTTGTATTAAATCGAACTTAAAACTTATAACACACGTGGAATACAATCACAAACCTGGATTTTGACGTGAATGTGCCATATATTGACACAAATATAATAAAGTGAAAGTGCAGTACCCCAGTGCAATGTGTTAGTGTTAAAGGTCATTATCATATAAAATCGTGTCCTAATCAAGTGAACGGTATTGTATATATATTGGATGTGATTTTATACTGTGAATTGGTTACATGTTAGCCTTGTAAACGACAGCTCTTCGACGAACGCAAACTAAATATACAATTGTTAATTTATTTAAATGCGACAACCCTGTACTGCGATAAGTAAATTCGATTTTCAGGGTCGCGTTTTATTCGGTTATCGAAACGAAATTAATGAAGCAATCGCTAGGTTCGTTAAATTCGACGTATTGCCTCACACAGTGGGTAAACTTGCGCCACCATAGTATACTGGCTGTAATATACGACTGTTCGTGTCTAATCTATGTATTCCTAGCGCTACAAATGTTTTCTCAGAAAGTCAATAGAAAAACAATTTGCTAATATGTCTGAGAAATGAACAGTTGTACACCTTCCTTGTAATGTGACTAAGGATACTAAATTGCTCAACAAAATCCAGTTATCATCTGGCCACAGCCTTGAACTTTAATATCAGACATCAAACCGAGGTAGAGTTTCCAGTTTCTTCGTAAAAACGAACATGCCAGAAATGTTCCTACTTAATATCATGTAAATACAAATGAACACTTGTTATAATAATACGTCATTTCAGTAATTACAAACATTATAGTGTCGCCCATTGTCTTTCACCCACACCGTGTGACAAATTCGTACACTTGTATCGGTAAAGACATTTGCCAAACAAGTCGCCTGCGCAGGCAAACATTGTTATAAATGCTCTCGATGTCCTTGTTATTAATCGCACATTACTCCCACAAACACTCCTTTTGTCCTTTATGCAATTTACCTTTGATACCGGTCTCACAAATGCAAAAAGCTACCCGTATTCAGTGTCTTGCAAAAGGTGAAATCATCAAAATTTGCATAGAACTGCTCACGCTACGGATGTTGGCAGTTTTATTAATGGGCAGGTATCATATGTGAAGTTTCTTTGGCATTTTATGGACATGACAACTCCTAAGATACCCTTACAGGATGTACCCTTTCATTAGATTGTAGTATGCGATCAAATCTTCTGACGCAGTCAACTGCTGTAACCAGACCCATATTTCCCAACGATATTCTGCATGCTATGCGTACCACATCCAATTTATCCTAATTTCCGTCTTCAAGTCATGCATTTGACCAGCTCAGAAGAACCTCAAAATCCATGATGCAATTTTATATGATCACCTCAAAAAAAAAAACGATTAGTGATTGGTCAATGCGTAATATATTCGCAATGATCTTGAATACTGCACATTTTTTTAATAATTTAAATTAATGCATATAAATTTGTTTACCCTGTTCCACTAGTGCATTCATTGAGAGGCAATATGGCAGAGAGCACCGACTGAATTTCCTTAGTAAAAAGTCATAGTTCGAGGTTTGGCTCTCGCCTATTTCCTCCTCCAATACTGGCCCAATTTAAAAGATATTCTATAAACTAAAAATGAAAGATATACTATACCCCTATGTTTTCCTTTTTGAAGACAGATTATCTTTAGAACCACTAGAACCATCAAAAAATGTTCAAAATTGCGCTTTCAACAGAGGCTTGGTGTACAATTTTGACAAATATAAATGAAAACAAGGAATATCTACTATATATCTTACTTTACCTCTATATGGAATAGCTAAACCTCGAATTATGATTTTTTACTAAGGCAATTCAGTCGGTGCTCTCTGCCCATATTCCCTCTTAATCATCTTTGCAAACTTGATGCTATAGGGGTTCTGGTTGTGTTCCGATAAATCACACATCCAAGTTTATCGCGGAGCCCACTTGCACTATGGTTTATTGCAGCAGTAATTGAATTAGATGTTACGAGTTGAACGAATCGATTGTGGAGCCGATAACCAGACCGACTAATCAAAGAGAAACGTTTGAGTTCATCACACTTGCGTTATGATAAAGATTGATCTCATTTTCAGATAAATATGTTATCTCGTTACGAAATTCTTATATTCAAAGCATTGGATTCATCTTGTTTTGGAACGCTGCAATTTCTAAAATGACTAAGACCTGTTGATTTCTTTGCGAATCCTTGAATTATCCAAAACAAGCAACGCTATAATTTCAAATGAACGCATCATGAACCAAATTGCCAGTTGAATTGCCCAATCTAACCAAATCCTGTTTAGGAGTAAAACAATGATAACAACTACATACACGCATATATTTTGCGATACAATCTTATAAACCTTATGATGATAGATGTATCTCCTTGTAACAATTTCGAAGAAGAATTAGGATTGCATTACAATAGGTAATTGATACAATGCTGGATTATACAGAATTAAGGGTTCCGCTTAGTGTTTCAATGCCGATTGTTTTGTTTGTGGCTTCACACCTTGGCAACCGCAATTACAAATGAATTAGGTCGGATGAACACCATATGGGTTAATATGAAAGTACAATTAAGTAACCCCCAAAATCAACATATTTCTGGTGTTACTCCTGTGAGGGTTGAAACAAATGAAAATGATGCTTGCTTCACAGAGAGTTAAGTAGGGAGTACACAACAGCCGGGCGAGCAAGGCCTCTGTGTTAAGCTTGAATCACGCATTTTATCATAGTTTTTGCTCCCAAACTGTGATAAAAAGGTGTGACTCAAGCCTGTCACAGTAGGCCGTGCTCGCCCGCCTGGCTTATGATTCCTGTATAAACTAAAACATGCGTAATGAGTAATGAGATACTCAGAATAGCAATGACTGTACCTACTTGCACAGTTAACTCAAAATATTGACGTTCTTGCAAAGTAAATATTATGGGCAACATTGATATTATTTTACTAACAAAGTATGAGTAGGTAAGTTGTTATCACGAAAACTACTCGTTTCCAACTCTTAGTTAACATTTGACACATCCTTATAAAAAAAAGTCGTGTGGCACTCGGGGACTGCCGCGGTAAAGCTATTGCATAGCATTTATTCTAGATCCAGTCCTGGAAAATGCGTCAAAAAAATTAAAAACGTTAAAAACTCGAAAACGTAGCGAGCCAATCCCGCATTTATTTACGATTAATAAAACTCTAAAAAACAAAACAAAAATACCCTTATTTACATTGAAATAAGGTCGCTTTTCTTTGACAAGCAAAAGTGACCCTTATTCTTATTAGCATAAGGTCCACATTGATTACCATTGTCACAGAAACAGCTCAGAGAGACCGATAAAAGGCAAAAAAATTAAGACCCACAAAAATTTTAAAACCCTCATATCTCAGAAACGGTTGGAGTTAGCGCATTTCTGACAAAAAATTTGCCCCCCTGCCCCGGCTACTTTATCCAGGAGAACAAGATAGGATTTACCTCCCCCCCCTTAACCATTTACCTCCCCCCGCAAAAAAATTTTTCATTCTAAAAATACCAACACGGAAATCGAAAACACGTGCAACATACCTCCCCCCCCGCCCCCCTGCCTCTCACCACTCAGATTCCACAGAATTCAAAAACCTTATTAAAAGTCAAAGTATCACCGCCGTGCCCGTCGGAGGTGGGGAGCGTGAGGTTTTTTCGTTACGGAATTTCTGGATTCGGTCCCCGCGCTCAAGGCCCGCGATAGAAGCTATGCAATAGCTTAAAAACGATCTCTAGTGTTATTTCAAGGAAAAACTAGTACAAATTGTCAAGGTTCCTGTCGCAAGACTGTGAGTAACCGATGGTGTGATACGCCGAAAAGATCCGCCTCTTGAATAGCCTTATTCGGAGAAACCGTGGCGAAACAAGGCGCTGACATGACGCTATGACGAACTTACTTCAACTTTATAACAATAACATGTAATGAGGCCTAAACATCGCGTTTCATATGTAGGTAGGTGTTAAGAGTAGAGTAACCTTTGTATTGATTCGTTCAGAAATTGTATCAAGGTTTTCTCAAGTGTCTTTTATTTTTGTACCTGGGCGACTGAGCTCTGTTAGGATGAAAATAGAGAAAACGACGTTTTCTAAAAATGAAACCTAGCTAGATCGATTTATCGCCCCTGAAACCCTTTGCATACTAAATTTCACGAAAATAGTTGGAGCAGTTTCCGAGATTCAGATTATATTATACTAGCGGACGCCTCGCGGTTTCCCCCGCGTAGTTCCCGTTCCCGTGGGAATACAGGGATAAAAAGCAGCCTATGTCACCCGGGGATAGTGTAGCTTCCCAACGGTGAAAGATTTTTTGAAATCGCTCCAGTGGTTTTTAAGTTTATTCGTTACATACAAAAATATAAAAATACAAGTCTTTCCTCTTTATAATATTAGTATAGATATACATATACGAGTATAGAAGAATTGTTCATTTGTATTTTAGATAGATAGTTTTTTTTTTTAATGCCAATGTCGACAAGATTATGGTGTGATCGCAAATCTCGAATCTTAATTAAGCGGGAAGTCGTTAATTGATAAAAAGATGATAGTTTCTCACAGTCTACACGAGCTGTGAGTTCTGTGGGTAGTTGTAACTGGATCGCCGCCTCACATGTGAGAACCTCTCACGGTTCATGAACACCGACTTATTGAAGCCACATTTATTATTAAATATACACTTTTCCTATTCACAATGTTTTTATAAGTTATAGAAATTTCTACAAAAAAAAATTCATGTAAATTTTCTTCCCATTCTGATGGTGGTATTAGCTTTTCCAATTAAAATCTCTCTTATACTACGATGAATATTTTGGTTATCACAGTTATCAAAAATTGCCATATATACTTCATATAATCGAATAATTGCTTTTCGTTTGAGTCACGAAGTCGGTAGGTAGAGCCCATAAGAGATTCAATCTCAAATCGATAGGCATTTACCATCAAGTTACAAGCTTTTATTTAACTTGCAATGTATGTATGTACGTTTTACGTATGTAAGTGTGTTCGAGTCAAATCTTGCAACTGAATTATAAAGCAGCAGTAGCGATTAAAATGAAATTTTGCATTCGCGTTTAGTTCGGATGACAATGCATGATTAGCTATGTGACGTCATCCTAAATCCAATATGGTGGACGGCCCAAGATGGCGGACTAGTTATTTTTTGTGCACTGCCATGACATGGGTATCAAATGAAAGGGTTTGCTGAGAATACGAAAAAAAGTTTTAAAAAAGATCGTTTTTATGTATAATTTATTTTAATTTACTGTATGTAAAATGATACTATCAAATTAAATATACCAGCTTTATGTAAAACACAATATCAAGTTCAAATTAGTAAGCAGCTCAATCTATTATTAATATAGAATACTAAATAATATGTTATGTATATCAATGTCACTAATTTATTAGTAAAGTTCAACAAATTCACACGCCACTAATGGTATATCTAGAATACGACCAAATATTTGCTTGCGGGTTGCGTGGGCGCAGAATTTCGGTTTTCCTTATGAGGCGACCTTAACTCAGTTCTCAGAACCGAAGCTTTGAACTTTTATAGTATTCGCTGTTTTAACTATACGTAACATGAATGAATCACTTCGCCCTCGGAAATGCAAGTAATTTGGAAGTAATCAAATTATCATATATTATGTATATGTTCTAATTTAGAAATTGAAACACAAGTTACTGTAAAAGGGAAGCGGATGACATTATTTTTCTTTACGATACAACAACCTGTTATGAAAACCGATGCTCTAATAGTTAGACTTTGTAATATGTCGTCAAAATTGCCTTTATAGGAGATAGCTGTTTACTCTAGCAAGGTATTTTTATGGGTTGTTTTAAGAACTGCCCTGCTGACGTATGTATCGGCCGTCCGTCGAGGAAACTGACCACATATTTTACAACTTCGACATACTTACACACTGACTCACGTGGCGTGAAAGTTCATTCGTATTACGCATAGAACTTTTTAAGATGATGAACTACTTATATAATAACATTTATAACAAAAAATATATTATATTGTTTATTTTTTACCATCAGTCTAGGCGTCAAGGGCCAAGGGTCGTTTATCAATGAGATCAGTGGACCCTTACGAATTTTTGAGGCATGAATCATTGAAACGGATTTTTTGGTAGTGAGAATGTTCTTTCTTATTAAAATCCTGATTAATGATCAAAGTTTTAAGTGAGTTTGAATTGCGCAAACGCGGAGCATTTGAATATTTAAATCAAGTTTCCCATTAGGTCATTAAAACTCCACTTTTATTGGCACGTGTGATTTTTATAGAAATTTGAGTATTCTATGAATTACAGAGGTATCTTTATTTTTATACGTACATGTGCGCAGCACGTGGCAGATAGGGCATTTTCTTAAAATTTCGTAACTTTATGATCTTTTTGAGCTTATCGCTATAGAAATATAAACAAAGCTTCGCGTCTTCATAAAAGATTGAGACAGTCTTACAAAAAGTTCTGATAGAGAGACAGAGACAACGCAGGGCCCACGTGAGTTACGTTAACAATAGATTAGAAAAAAACGTGGTACCTGGAAGGTATCGGGGCCCGGAGCTCGCCCCCGCACACCTCCACCGCTTGTCTCTACTCAGTCTGCACGAAAGCCTTCGTAGAGTCGTGCGTTTGTTCCTATTTTACGATCTTGAAACCAGCTATTAAAAATCGTGAAACATAATTAATAACGACTAGTATCTGTGACTTTCTGAGTGCTTGCATTAACCGAGTGTTGAAACGCGACAGTTGTGCAGTTGTGCTTAATAACTTTTGTGACCACCTGTTGCTCAAGACATCTGACGTTTTCGCGCCGAAAACTTAAGGTTTCTTACTGCAAGCAGTTGTTTAATTTATAATAGTGAAGTGCAATATCGTGGATAAGCAACAAAAGACATATTTCAGCGTAGTTCACGTGCGGTGCGGAATTCAAATGAAAAGTTTCTCAATCCTACGTGTGTCGGATACTTATTGCCGTATAGAGTTGTTTGCGGACTCAGAACAAATGTATATTTAGTTTGCGGCCATTGTGTTTGCGATAGGTATGGAGATTGAATCAAAATGAGGAGCTGAATTGTGATTCTGTTCGGTTAATTGTGTGAGCGATGCGGACTACAGTGAGACGATGAGAAGATGATCAAGTTTCGGTACAAGCGTAAGGAGACGAGCGATGGCGGCAAGGGAGGTACTGCGGCGGCGATACAGAAGACGAAGATCGAAGGTCTTCGCGACCGGGAGCTGCTGCCCCCTAAGGATATGCTGCTGACTGGGTCGCTGGCCGGAGTGAGGAACAACACCCTCCCTCGTACGCGACCCTCCTCAGCAGCGAGGCGAGAGCCTCTACCTGAGTCTCCGCTCAGCCAAACTACTATTTTGCTGTTTAGAGTAAGTCTGACTTGCTGCCTCTTCATTCATGGGGTTATTTTCAGGTAACGCCGCGCATCTCGTTGCTTTGTATGCCACAAAAGCACTGAAATATATTCTTTCCAATTTTAATACAACAAAAACAATAAAATTAATTCTATTTATTTAGCAAGCAGACACTAATTTGCAATTGGTGCCTTATTTCAATTACAAAGCAAACTTTAAGCTTGACAGTCTACAGCGAACAAAAGACATCAACGATTTAGTTACAAATGTAATCTTGTCGTTACCTCATTGGCTGCTAATTGCTCATGTAATTATTTATTTAAACACGGCCCGTGGTGTTTGTGGAATCGATACGGTTCATGAATATTAATACAGAATTAAATCCTATTTAAATATCCAATCGAAATATCTGAATTGTAGATTGAATGGGTTCTGGATTATTAACAAGTTCGATTTAACGATTTTAATACAATTTGCCTAGATTATGGATGATAATAAATTTAAATAAAATTTAGAGTCCATGACCATTACGTTGAAAACCTGCTTTGCCTATGGACGGTGTTAACGAGTTCGGTCGGAAATCGTATGCAGATAAAACGCGCTACATACATTGCAAAACTTAACAGATACTTCATTTTCACTAGCCCTTTTATGAAGATTTATACGAGTCTTTGTTGGCGGGTAGAAAAATATGCATACTGCCGTCAAGTACAATACAGTTACTTAATAAACTGACAAAGAATAAGTTGTCGATGCGTTACTCGTCGCTGACCCCCCTAAAGGCTATTGTGTGGATGCCTCCAAAGGCAATTTGTCTCGGGAATACATAAAATGCCCACTTAAGTATGTATGCGCAACCGTCACCGTCCTCCGGCGTAACTCGCGCCTTGAATTGAGTATTGTCTCTTCGTGACATAAGTACAGTCACAGGCAAAAATATTTACACTTCAAGCAAAATCCAAAAAGTTTTGGAGCTGTACAAACCCCTACTCTGCTAGTATGCTATGTCGTTTTACTAGTGACCGACGGAAAGTTCGGTTTCGGCAGAGTTTCAGCAATAAAAACGAGTTTCGGTTTCGGCGGCAAACCTGCCGAAACTACGACCGAAACCGAAACTGCATTCGAGAGTTCTCGCGCTGTGATCGGTCTTGTCCGGCGCGTTAAATTCCATTCATACAAGCGAGTAGTCGAAGGCTAAGCATATCTATGTGATTTAAAAATAAAAAAATAAAGAATTACTGATTATAATAAGGTTTTCTTTATTTTTACTCACAAAAATGATCCTTGTAAGGAAGTTTCGGTTTCGGTTATGGCCGAAACTGAGACTGTTGCCGAAATTCGGTTTCGGTTTCGATCCGACACTACATCTTACTAAGCAAATTGCAAAACCGAGTTCCTCGTATTCAATTGCTGAAATGTTATATTAATGCCCAAAAGTATTATTTGCGAACATGCACAACAACACAGCATAATATCAGTCAATTCTTTAAGGAAATCGTTGTTGAATATCACAAAGTGTTATATTTTTGATCTTGACTGTACTTCAATATAATATTGGAACTTATTCTTTATTATTCATATTTTAAGCACGCGCATACTTCACGCTGCGGTACATATTAATATTCATCAGATAGATAAAGCTTGGCTTTATAGTGTCTTTGTTCAGGAAATTAACTTATTTGGAACCATCGAACTTGGATTTGAATAAAATATTCAGGTTATTATTATAACTTAAATGATGAAGGGAATATCAATTAAGTAACTTAAAACGTCGGTTAAAAGGTATTCGCTCAAGTTTGAGTGCTTTTAATGGGATAGATAAGTAGTTTTTAAATGAACTCTACCAATTTGAGTCATTTTCTATTCCAAAACCACATTTATTACAACCGAGTCAACTGTTAATAAATTTAAATGACTTTATTTTTGTTTCTGAGTACTCGCAGTGACGCATTTCATCTAGTAAACACAACCTTGCGTCAAGAAGCGCAATTTCCGTGCCAAGAAGCACTCACAAATAACTAAAAAGAAAACGTCACACGTATATTAAGACATAAATGGCACAATTTTCTTAGTTTTCTCGCCTCTTATTGAAACATTGTGTACCAGGCGATCATACAGTCACAAGAAGCAGGGTCAGGGATGGGTTCACCGCATCATTCTCACGTAACAAAGGCTGCACAGCTTGCTTACTTTAGCCGCGTTCTCACCAGCCACGCTGCTGTGCCACTAATGTCATGTGTATGATGCATTAGTTCCGGGTTTGTTCATTAAAACTGCTGAGTTTACGAGATAGTGACTTAACTTAATCAACGCGTTTGTATTCCTCGGAGTTGTCCCCGAGAACCATCTTTGGCAACAAGCTAGTGCAACTACAATCCGCAAGAACATTTATGGACTTTATTGTTTTATGTTTGTAACTCTAAACAAAAAATACCGGCCAAGTGCGAGTCGGACTCGCGCACGAAGGGTTCCGTACCATTAGCAAAAAACGGCAAAAATATCACGTTTGGTGCATGGGATCCCCACTTCAATATTTATTGTATTCTGTTTTTAGTAATTTTTGTTATAGTGGCAACAAAAATACATCATCTGTGAAAATATCAGCTGTCTAGCTATCACGGTTCATGAGATACAGCCTGGTGACAGACAGACTGACAGTGGAGTCTTAGTAATAGGGTCCCGTTTTTATCCTTTGGGTATAGACCCTAAAAACTACTTTTATACGCGCAAAAATTTTATTACACAACGTAAATACAACATCTTTTGGACGATTACCAGCAGAAATTGTGCTGGACTACTTAACAAGCTAAATTAGGCAACCAAAAAATAAAACAGTTTTTTCCAACAAATTCGTTTCACGTCTCATTTAGCTACCAACATAGAAACATCAATTAACCGCTATTTAACGCAACTCGGTACCTAAAAACAAACATAAAAACATCTCCGCAGCCGAACTATGGCAAGACCAACCTGCAAACTTTTGTTAATAATACAAATTGCAAGAAAATTAGCACTAACAAAAGTTGTATGCGTTTTACGTTATCGTAATCAGTTATCAATTAGCATGTCTGCTTATGCTATCGCGCGTATGTAAAAGTTTCCTGTGCAAGGAAATATAAGTTTTTGCAGCTTTTTTGTTGTACTAAAGGCGATGACCTGCAAACAGGTCTAGCTGTCTAAACCACGTTCTAGACTTTTGAATCCGTGGGTGAAATTACGTGTTGAAAATGATTTAATAGTTTAAACACTCGTGGGGTTTATATCTAACCACCTATTTCATAAAATAACCTTTAGAAGCGAAGGTCAATGTTTTCAATAAAAGCTCTTGAACGTAATTTTCTGTTATATCTGTGCCCTTCTAAGCACACAAGCGCTATTGTGAATTAAAAAGATAAACACGATCGCAGTATTTAGGTTGTTTAAATTAGACAGCGCGGTAACATCGTATCTGGTTTTCGCCATGTTTATAAAACCGTGTAACGGAAGGCGCGGGCGCAAGCTGCGTCCGCCGCGCACCGGATAATGCGCCATTTAATTGGTGCGCTCATCTTTAGCAAGGAATATAAACATGTTTGTGATAAACTTGCTTTCATTTCACACGATTCAAATATGTTTAATTGTGACACTTTTACTTCTGCTGTATTAACATTTCTTAGAAGAACTTAGAACACCTATTAAGCTATACACAATATACCTACAGTAAAATTGTCAATAGTTTCAACAACTGCTGCGTTTACGATCTACAAATGCATAAAACTTGCGTTCAACATTGATACAGCCATCCAAAGATGAATCTAAAAGTTGAATAACTTTTAGTATTCTAACGGTTACGAAATCGTAAAACAGCGAGAGATATATCTATCTACGTTTGTACGTCAAATCACCTCGGCCGGGTCACGCCATGTTTGTGACCTATACCTTAACTCGTATTCGTGCCATACTGGTTTTGTTCCAGTCAAGTATTAAAACTGCTACCTGTATATTCAATCTTATTGTATGGATATTAAAACCTAAATTTACATAGCGGGCAGTCGGTCACAACTTTCTTTATGCAGAGCCTGTAGTGGCCTCGTGTATTTTTACGAGAAATCGTTCGCTGGTTCAAAATATAAAGATTTAAGGTGGATATTGTTGGTTTATACAGTGTCTATTTTCCTAAATGAGGTGCATTAATTACCTAATAGTAGGTAAGGCTCTTAGAACAGACGGGCAGCTTTTGGACCAAAAGTATATTGTAGTCCTACTTACGGTTACCATAATTCCCAAAAACATGGAATATTTAACGTTGTCATTCTAACTTGAACGTTAACTTGTTCACAGGAACTATTCACTCAGCTACAATGGTCAGCGGAACGCGCCCCGGCTGCCGACAGTCTCCGTCGGGCCCTCGGCGGCGGCGGCGCCCGCTTCCAACTGGGCTGCATGGCCGACGCCAGCGAGTGCTTCGAGCACCTGCTGCTACGAGTGCACGCGCACGTGGCTGCTGGCTCCGACCGGCGCGACGACGACGCCTGCCGCGCACCGCACTGCGTACCCCACCGAAAGTTCGCCATGATGCTCGTCGAACAATCTGTATGCAGCGCCTGCCAAGCCACGTCGGAACCCTTGCCCTTCACTCAGGTAACATATTCATACAATGTTTTTTTGATGTTGCCCCTTGAGTACTTAGTTGTGAATGAGTTACTTAAAACTTAGACACTATGGACCTTATCTAGGGAGATTGATTGCTAGTTGTCTACTTCTTCTTGATCCAAATATCGATGGCAAAACATTAAGTTTATTAACATTGTTGCACTGCTTCTTCTTCATGGTGTTGATGATTTGATTTTCAATATTTTACCGTTACTTCAAAACATGATGATGACAATAATCATCATAATAATCGTCTCAGCCAAAAGACGTCCACTACTGGACAAAGGCCTCCATGATTCTCATGAAGAATAGTAATTGAGCAATTTTTTTTAATGCTTACAGATGGTTCATTACGTATCAGCGACCGCTCTAACAGCTCAAGCAGCTCTGGGTGAACATGGAGATAGTTTTGGGTTGCTGCTGAAGAAAGCAGGAGGAATGGGCGATATCAGAGACTGTCCGGTGAGTAGTCTTAACACTTTTGAGCTCACGCCAAGAACATTATAATTGGAGTTGGAAGTACTGACTTTATATGATTACAGTATTCAATGTTCTTTTCTCATATTTTCAGAATGCGTGTGGAGCGAAAATACAAATATGTAGAACGCTGATGAATCGTCCGGAAGTGGTATCTATCGGCATGGTGTGGGACTCCGAGCGGCCGTCGGCCGAGCACGTGTCGGCCGTGTACGCGGCGCTGGGCACGGCGCTGCGCCCCACCGACGCCTTCCACGCGTGTGTGGACCGCGCCTGGGCCGCGCGAGCCACGCACCGCCTGGTCGGACTCGTCACCTACTACGGCAAGCACTACTCCACCTTCTTCTACCACAGCAAGCTCCGCCTCTGGATATACTTCGACGACGCGGACGTCAAGGAAATAGGACCGGAGTGGTCACACGTCGTCGACAAATGTCAAAGGGGGCGATTCCAGCCGCTCCTGCTCTTGTACGCTGCGGTGGATGGAACGCCGTGTGACACTCGTCATGCTCCTAAAGATGTGGTTCCATTCCCGGCACCGGAACCTAGGCGAGCGGTTACGCCGGCGCCCGAGCGGCCGGCCAACGGGTTCGCTCGGCGCGCCGTCACACCGGGCCCAGACAACGAGAGCGACTACGTCAGCAGAAAAGCCGTGGAGAACATGCTGGAAGTGCAGGCGAGCCGGAGAGCTCAACTGAACCGCAGCTTGAGTACGGGTTCGGGCTCAGACACGGCGGAGCGGCCGCGTGCGCGCCGCGACTCGGGTAACTGGAGCGGTGACCGCAACAGTGCGTCGTCCACGTCGTCCACCAACGAGAGCCCATACCTGTACGCGCGCGCACGCCCGCCGCCCGGCAGCCCCACGCGCAAGGGCGAGCTGTCCAGTGGCGGCTCCTGCGACGCCGGCTACGACTCCTACTCGCTGTCCTCCACCGACAGCCTCCCGCTGCAGCAGGGCCTGCGCCACAACCTGCAGCTGGCGCAGATCCCTGAAATAACCGCACGTGGCGAGTGCGAGGCCCTCTGCTTAGAAGCTGACAGACTACTAGAGAAGTCCCGCAACGCAGAGGACTCGGCCGATTATGAAACAGCACTAGTACTCTGTGACGCCGCTGCGTCGAAAGCTCGAGCGGCTATGGACGCTCCTTACAACAACCGACACATGGTAACGTTCGCCCGCATGAAACACAACACGTGCGTGATGCGAACTCGCAGTCTTCAGAGACGAATGGCCGGCATGACCAGAGTGACAGAAATCCCTCAGGCTGCTCCGATCAGAAATACCAAAGGTGGTCTGGAAGCATCACCTATGACTATCGAAATCTATGCCACATTACCCAAAAAGAAGGGCTCTTCAAAGAAGTCTCCAAAGTGCATCGACGATGATATTGATACTGTAACACGCGAGCGTCCTCCGAGGCATAAGTCCAGGGATGATGACAAAGTAAGAGACAAGCGGTCGAGGAGTGAAGACCGGAGTCGCGCTCGAAAAGAAACTCCTGTTGTCAAACCTGCAGAGAAAAAAGAGGAATCGGCTGAAGACAAGAAAGCTAATAAAAAACAACATAAAATTCGAAGAAAGTTGCTGATGGGCGGACTGATACGGAGGAAGAATAGATCGATGCCAGACTTGACGGAGGGTGCGGACGGAAACAACGACACGGCGAACAAAGAGAAGCGCGTGTCTTCTGTCGACGACACCGACGTGGGCCGCACGATCGATGATAAAACAAATCTAAGCGGCTACCTATCTGAAGGCCACTTGGAGTATTCAGTTGCTAGCGGCACCAATCCGAACCTCGAGAGAAGCAAACTTATGAGAAAGAGCTTCCACGGCAGCGCCGGCAAGATGCTGACAGCCGCGAAGGTTCCACCTCCGCCACCCCTCCGCACTACTTCGCAACTCACCGGCTCCAAGTACGCTTACTCAGAACACGGGAAAGGTACATATCCGACGGAGATCGAGGAGGACGGCGGCTTCTCGGAACAGTACGGTGACGAGCCCCACTCGCTGCCCTTCCTACATCCTTACGATGACAAGTCTAGTCACTACGACCGGCTGGACACCTCGCCGGCACAGAACTTCCACACGGTGGTGACGAAAGCTATGATCCACCAGGAACAGAGTCCGGTGAAGAGAGAAACGTTGCAACCCATCCTGCCATCTCACAACACGATCCAGAACCTGTCGCACACGTTCGACGCCGGCGTGGACGTGGTGGACTGCGCGCCCACCATGCTGGAGCTGCCGCCCTACCCCAGCCCCATGAACTCCGTCAACCACTCGCGCCAGCCCAGCGAAGAATTCCCCCCGCCTCCCCCACCTATTGATCTCACACCGCTTCACGACGAACTCGAAAAGATCCAGACTATTAGCGAAATATCCACGGCCAATGATATGGACCATACAAAAGGAACCTTATTAGCGAGCCTTCAGGAGAAAAGAAATCAAATCCTTAGAAATGAATGCGCTCCACAAATGACTCAGATTGAAAAGTTAAACGTGCATCCTTCATTATTGAAAGAACTGCAAGCTAAACAGGCGACTTTCAAATTAAAGAGGTCTGGTTCTTTGGAAGGCCAGCTGTCGAGTCCTACGGATGTTCACAATATGTATGAGAGCAGCACCAACGTTAGAAATATCGCCTCCAGATTTGAAAACAACACACAAAATACATCACAAGATGGTGATAGAACGCATATAGGTTTTGTAGGCATGAGTGGCAATAGAGACGTGATTAACTGCTCCGACCAATCTAATGCTGGACTGAACCGCCGCGCTTCAGCGTCGTCTATTGATCCGAAACAAATTGAAGACGAACAATGTGACCAGAAATCTGTGAACAACGCATACGGCGACCGATCCAAACCTAAGAAAAAGTCGGTGTCCTTCTGTGACCAGGTGATCTTAGTGTCGACGGCCGAAGACCAAGAAGACGATAGTTATATTCCAAACCCTATATTGGAGCGAGTTTTGAAATCGGCTATGAACAAGCCTGAGCTGACGACCATGCCTCTCCAATCAGATAAGCCGTCGCTCCAGCGACAGGACTCGTTTGATAGTCAATCGTCTCGTTCGACGATATCTTCACTATCACAAAACTCTTTCGTCCCCAATGAGAATACGCACGCCGAGTACGTCCGACTGCCGAATAATTATCCAGCATATCAGATGCCGCCGAATCGTGTACAACAACAATACAACGCGCAGAAGAATAATAGTGTTTACGGAACGAACTCGCCGGTGCAAGCTACGCAAAATCAAAGTGTTAACAGTAACCAGATATACCAAACGTTGCCGACGAACACGCCACAGAACACGACCAGCCCGATACCGTACAACCAGCCTCCTGCAGTGTACTCCAGCCACAACAACGCTAGCACTAGCCCACCGAACTTCAGCCAAACGCCAGCCAACAGACTAACACCCACGCACAGCGCCTATCTGAACAAACTGCCCGCCACCGCCACCGCGCTGGCGCCGCACATCGGCCAGGCCTACTACCACCGCGTACCCCAGGGCAGCGCCGCCATGCCCCCCAACAACTACGCCACTAACCGCCAGTATCCACACAACATGCCAAACACTAATCATTCGCCTTATCAAAGCGTGCCCACCAATTCGCCGGCTTACCAGAGCTACCACAACCCACCGACAAGCTATGCGAGCTCCGAATATTCTAGTCGATACCCCCAGGCGAATAGTACAAACCACTACACCCAGTCGCCGTACCAGAGGGTTCCGCCGCCGCACGGTGACGTGCCCGTCGAGAACTACAATACTTTCCCACAGAAAATGGCCAACAATTACTACGTGGACAACCCGTCCGGCCAGCCGCGCGTGCAGGACACGAGGCACTACGCCAACACGCAGCATCAGCGGTCCATGTACAGTCAGAACGTTAACGTAGACAGTAATGTGAACAGCGAGCAAGTGGGGCAATACCAGTATGCTCAGAGCGGTTACAATCCGTATCAGCACATGCCGCCTCCGAAGCAGCTACAGAAGAAGTCGGTGTCCTTCGAGCCGGGCACGAAGGGAGGCACGGACTCGCCAGTGCCTCCGCAGATGAACGGCAACATCGCATACACCGGCGACGCACAGACCCTACAGAAGACCGTTTGCAACTTATGTCGCAAGAAATCTATCAACCCACCGGCGATGTATTGCCCCGATTGTGATTTTTACATGTCTAGATTCAAACCTCGCTCATAGCAATAATCTGATATTGCAAAATGTGACAAAGTATACTCAATAGTGTAACTATTACAACAGATTTTGTATTTTCGATTCAACCCATATGGGATGTTAGTTATTACATGTATGTAACTATGTATTAATATTGTTAAGTAATGAAACAGATTATAAATAGATTATTGTATTAAGGCTTGACTGATCTCATGTGGGAAATATTTTATAAACATTGCAAATTATAATTGTAAGATTTTTTTATGAATTTTAATCTATTTCTTTAAAGTGCCTTAAAGTGAAGATAAATAAATTATTTCAAATTAAATGTACCTGAGTTTTATTGTAAACTAGCTTCTGCCCGCGGCTTCACCCGCGTACAAAATTCAAAAAAAATGATCGCCACCAAACTTTATAGGATTAGCCGCTGGGTCAATCTAAAGATTGTCTGAATATTTCATAAAAAACGACCCAGCCGTTTCGGAGTATAAGGAACATACATATAGACATACTTTCTTTTTTATATATATAGATAGATAGATACACATATTTATGTTCATTGACATGGGCCGTACAATCATTTGCTTAGGGGGTCGAGCCTACTAAATTATGTTTTTTTAATATATAACACAAATTGACCCTATTTCTACACACCGTAATGCTCACATTTTCCACCGAGATAAAAAGACAATCGACCAATGAATGACGAATGTGATGGTTTTTCTAATTGGAATCAAAATGCCATCTCTGTGGTAGTGCGGAAGCTCTAGCGCCCACATGGGCGCTGCCAGTGCTGAGTAGATACCTCATGGATGGACGCTTTTTATATGCGGGCCTAGCTTTGGCGGCACAATCAACTATTTTCACGGAGGAAAATAAATTCACACAAGCACTTGAATCACGTTCTGTATAGTGCCGGAGTTAAAGAATTTCACCTTCCGTCCATGTCTTCCCGTGGGTGTCATAAGAAGTGACTACGGGATAAACCAGAGAATGGGCAGCAGCGCTCTCTGTACATTTATAACAACTATACTGCTATCGCCAACCCGCCTGCCAAGCGTGGCAATTATGGCAATACTCTCCTATGAATAGCACAAATAAAAAATGGCCCCTAGTACCCGGCAGCCTTCCTACCCTCGACTATGGTAGCGGTTGAGTTTACGGCATGGCAAGGGGTGCTAAGAATCTCCGGACGAGATCCTGCTGTCCCAACAAACACCGACGACTGGACCTAGCAACGTACAACACGCGCACACTTCGGACCGACGCCGACGAGAAGATCACTGAACTCAAAGAAGAATTAAACAGGTTACGATGGAGTATTGTAGGGTTATCTCAAGTCCGAGGCGAGGGGGAACTCTCTCTAGAGATACTCGAGTCCGGGACTCGATAATCCTCAAATCCGGTAGGTTGCTCTATTTCCGAGAGGGTGACCGGCAGTCCATGGGTGGTGTCCACAAGTCCCTTGTGAACACCACCTCTTGTCCACAACTTGGTGAAGATCGAGAGTGTGTCGATCAGGGTGGCGTACCTTATACTCAGAATATCCTCGAGGTATTCGCTGAAGGTCGTACAGGTCTACGCCCCGACCTCGGCCCACCCCGACGACGAGTTGGAGACTTGGAGACCATGTATGAGGATATTTCTAGAGCCATGCATGGTTTCAAAACTCACTTCACCGTTGTCATGGGGGATAACAACGCGAAACTGGGCAGACGAGATGATGAGTTGCAAGTGGGGCAATATGGAGTTGGACGACGAACCACCGGGGTCACCTACTGGCCAGTTTTATGAAGAAGAAGGGCCTCTATATGATGAACTCCTTCTTCAGAAAGCGTGAACACAGGTTGTGGACCTGACAGAACCCCGATGGTGCAACAAAAATGAGAAAGACTTCATCATGTCAACCAAGAAGCAAATTTTCAATGATGTCTCTGTGATCAATACCGTGTAAACCAAGATCGATCACCGCATGGTAAGAGGCACATTGAACAATAATATTAAGCTTGAAAGGTCTCGACTGATATTGTCCACGCTCCGTCCAGCACAGATCTATATCCAAAACCCCGAGAGCTTTCAGCTCGTTTCGAGTGCCTAAGGGAGCTACGTGGACGAATGCAGCGATGGGTTCGTGGAAGCTGTCCGTACGGTCGGGTCTTAGTTTTTCAAGACCCGTCGTACAGATAGAAACAAAAAGCTCTCTGATCCTACTCTCAAGCTTATGAAGGAGAGGCGTGAGATGATCCTGCAGTCTTCAGATGAGGCGTGCAAACACCGGCAGCTCAATAGAGAGATCTCTAAAGCCTTGAAAAGAGACCTCCGCCGCTTTAATACCGCGTATTAAAGAAGCGATTGAGCGAAATAAAGGCTCTAAGATGTTTTCAAGGGATCTGGCTATTGGACAGAGCCAGCTCACGAAACTGAAGATCGACAATATCTTCTGAGGGAGATCGAGACATTCTATGGGCAGTTGTACACACCAATCAGCAAGCCCGTTGCGAGTCTAGCAAACGACCCAAGAGCTAGATTGACACGACCCTATACCGAAGATATCCAGGACGTCAGCATGTACCAGATTAGGATGGCTCTGAAACAGCTTAAAAACAACAAGGCGCCGGGTAGTGACGGAATCATGGCCGAAGTCCTTAAGGCCCTTCAGAAGCTGTTTGATTCCGTCATACTCGAGGGCAAAACGCCACAGGCATGGCGCAGGGATGTGGTGTTACTCTTTTTTAAGAAGGGCGACAAAGCCTGGCTGAAAAACTATAGGCCCATCTCACTTCTTAGCCATGTCTACAAGTTGTTTTCAAGAGTCATCACGAATCGTCTCGCGCGCAGGTTTGACGATTTCCAGCCTCCCGAACGAGCCGGATTCCGAAAAGGCTTCAGCACCGTAGACCACATACTTACGCTGCGGCAGTTTAAACATAAGACCAAGAGTATAACCTGCCTCTCTGTTTAGCGTTTGTTGACTACGAGAAAGCCTTCGATTAGATCGAGACTTGGGCTGTACTGCAGTCTGTCCAACGGTGCCAGATCGACTACCTGTACATTGAGGTGTTGAAGTGTTTGTACAAAAACGGCACCATGTCAGTCCGTCTTCAGGATCAGTCCTTGAAACCAATTCTTCTCCAGCGTGGCGTGAGACAGGGAGACGTCATTTCTCCGAAAATTTTCATATGGGTTTTACAAATCTGCTACCCTATAATAAACCTCCTCTTACCTCTTACAATGTCATTTAAGGAGCACGAGGAAAAGAACGACTTTTTTTTAACCATTGCTCTGGCTGGTGTTACATAAGTAAATTAGTTCTACCAGGAACCAATACCTATAGTAGAATTTGCTATAGCTCCCCCACTGGCTTAAACTTAATACTTTATTTACTCTTGTGCTCCTCCTCCGTCCAGAAACGAATGCTGGATCCGCCCCTGTAGTAAGTAGTAACTTTTTTGTTGTTTATAGTATATTATATTCTAGTCATATGTGATTTTATGAATAATTGTAAGTCACATTGGTAGGTACTTGCCTGGATTTGCCTCAACGGTTGAGAAACTTGAATGAGATGTGAAGCAATAGAAATTCAATTGTTTCCTAATTACGACCGTTGAGCTCATAATAGCACAAAAACTGCAAAGACTGTAATCTTTATCAAGCAATAGATTAGTGGAATTATTAGTAGCTTTTGTACCTAGAGTCTAGAGTCGCGTATTGTATGTATCTTCATCGAGTTATAACGCGTCTAGTCCTGAGTAGCTAATTTTAAAATGAGAATGACGTCTAAACGGCTAGTCGTATTTTTTTGGCAAAATAATAAATTACATTAATAATTTTCTTAATAAAAATATCTAAGAAAAAATTGAGTTTTATCGTATATCATAGTGGCAACGGCCCCGATTTACTTATCGTGGGTTCGAACCCAGGCAGGTGCTTTAATTTGTGTAAATTATTTCATCACCAGTGCTCTAAAAACGAAGAAGGAAAACATCGTGAGGGAACCGGCATGTCCTAGAACCAACAATTCGAAGACATATGACATTATATTATTATATTATATTATATTATATTATATTATTATTATTATATATTATACATCGACCAACCCGCACTGGGCGCGCGTGGTGGATTAAGGCCCATTCCCTCTCTCAAAGAGAAGAGGCCTGTGTCCCAGCAGTGGGAACATTAATTGATGTGATGTGATGATAATATGTTATCTTATTAGCACAGATAATATAATATTACAGTAGTCATAGACTAATAGTGACCGGTACCATTAGGACTATACGATACATTTATTTCAAAGCAGTTTTTGATCAAATTTACTGTCAGGCACAAAAATGTTGTACAAATATAATAAATGTATATTGATTGTAAGTATATTTATAACAAAGAAATGCTTTTATATGGGTTGTATCTTTTGAAAAATGAAAGTCTTAGTTATTTTTCATTATTTATTTATTTATCTGAATAAGAAATCTAGTACAAAAATTGTATTTAGATCACAGTTTTCTTCACCTATGACCATAAGAGAATCATTTAACTTAATTATAATAATCAGTCCCAAATGTAATAAAATAAGATAGTGATTTTATATAGTCAGTCTTAAAAATTACTGCAGAGCAACTAACTTTTTACATAGTGAAATGTTCTTTTTATCTCTATAACACATGTGATATCTTTTAAAATTATCTAAGCATAAAAATAATCAAGTGTAAAAACTTTTTTACATAATAAATATGCTTTTAATGGGTAAAGAGGTGTGTAAGTATAAGGTTAGGTGGCGATCTATTCTCTCTTCTATTAGATAGACAACTTTTGTTTATCAAGGAAAAATACTTTATTATGGTGTAACACTTTTCTCATTTACTTTTCTCATGTACTAAGTGAAAAAACACAAAAAAAATATAAATATTTAATTTAGGGAATCGGGGGCGCCTGCCACAGGTGCCTCGCACACTGGGGGCCTAAGCCACGGACCCGTCGTTTATGCAAAAGGCTTACTTTTGTCACAGTTAATATAATACTAGCATACTTTTGTGATGCATCATTGCAGAACAAATATAAAACATCATGCTCCATTTTATAAAAAACATTCCAGCTGCAATGGTGTGAGACAGCATTTTGATATTTTCTCTGGGACCTTAGCATCAGCCAAAATAAAAAGTAAGATGAGCCTGTTCCTGCTTAGGTAATAATTGGTCTAATGGCTGCATAAGCCAAAGCTATAAGCTTTAAGCTTATTTATATTTTTAACTAGCTCATATATATTATTGTGCATGCTGTGTTCACTATTTTAGGATATGCAGTTTTTTTTATATATATTTTATGTTTACCTAGTACTTATGTAATATTGTATTGCCCGATTTGTGAACCAAGAATAAAAATAAAAAAGTTTTCAAACATGGCTTACAATTTTATCTCTTTAAGATATTATATATCTATATTTAAAATCGGCCAAGTGCGAGTCGGACTCGCGCACGAAGGGCTCCGTACCATTATCGCAAAAAACGGCAAAAAAAAACACGTTTGTTGTATGGGAAAATACTTATATATTTATTTTATTCTGTTTTTAGTAGTTCTTATAGCGGCAACAGAAATACATCATCTGTGAAAATTTCAACTGCCTAGCTATCACGGTCCATGAGATACAGCCTGGTGACTGACAGACAGACGGACCGCGGAGTCCTAGTAATAGGGTCCCGTTTTTACCCTTTGGTTACGGAACCCTAAAAATGCATCCCTATTTTCCTTGGTCACGGCATCACGGCTGGACCGATTTCGTTTATTCTTTTTTCTTGTGTTTGTTATTGTTAGGAGAAGGACCGTTAGAAAAAAAAATTGGTTGGTAGGTAGGTAGGGTAGGGTAGCTAGTGTGAGTCTATCTGGCAGGCCCCAACGAGATTTATCAACAGGTGATAGCTTTTCATAAAGACATCATTTTGTACCTGAAGAAAATAAATAAGATATTATTTTGTACCTCGACAGTTTTTGATTGAATGAAGTCTTTATGAAGTACCTAGCTAGCGGGCCCCTTAAGATTATTTTTATTATTACTTTATTTATCTTCTTTCTTATTTAGTACATTTTTAAATATTACAAAAAACTTAAAAACATTTAAAAATATAAAAAATAGAGGCCAACCGGTATCGGGAACAGGGTCCAAGCTACCGGTGGTTAGGGCTCCAGAGACAGGAACCTCCTCACAATGCGAGCCGTATCGGGGATTACTGCCTTCTGTATCAGACCCTTGATCCAACCGCCCAATGACAGCCTCGACAGATGGTCGTCGAGGCTCTTGGCCATCAGGCCCGTGGCCGTAACGACAATCGGTACAATGATCGCCGAGTCCACATTCCACATGTCGACAACCTCGTGTGCTAAGTCGAGATACTTGATTTGTTTCTCTTTCTCAGCTTTCACGAGGTTCTCGTCATGCGGGATGGTGACATCGATTATCATTGTGCGGCGCGCTAATCGGTCTATCACCACTATATCCGGCTTATTGGCAACAATAGTCCTATCAGTGATGATAGACCGATCCCAGTACAACGTGACATGGTCATTTTCGAGAACTGGGTCGGGCACATACTTGTAATACGGTACCTCCGATTCCACTAGATTGTACTTCAATGCAAGTTGCTGGTGAATAATCCTGGCCACTTGGTTATGCCTGTGCAAGTACTCGCCGTTAGCCAAACGAGAACAACCAGAGATAATATGTCTGATGGATTCACCCGGACGGTGGCATGCCCGACATATGTCAACCGTCCCGTCCTTCATTATATGTCTCCGGTAGTTATTCGTCAGGATAACTTCGTCCATAATTGCACAGACAAAGCCCTCAGTTTCCCCGAAAAGGTCGCCGAAACGTAGCCAGGATACGGACGCTGGGAAATCTACATCGGGCCCATGGAGAGCCCGATAGAAGCGCCCGTGTAGCTCCTTGCCTTGCCATACCTCTTTGCGTTGATCGGTCGATAGTATTACAGGCTTGCGCCAGTTCTCTTTAGCCATGGACAACGGGGTGAGGCCCTTGTCCACTGCGACCAAATCCCGGTGCATACCCACTTCAGCTTTTAAAAAGTATTCTCTGAGGCTGCACACCTCGCGGCCGTGAAGAGTCTTGGCGTTTAAAAAGCCGCGACCCCACACTTCCGCGGGATGTACAGTCTCATCACCGATGATCGTCGGTGATGCATCCGGTTTGCGGTCAGCAGTGTCCGGACCCTCCTATCGAGGGCGTCGAGCTCGGTCTGAGTCCATTTGAGTATGCCGTAAGAGTACATCAAAACCGGCATGACCCAACTGTTGAAGGCGCGCACCTTATTTCCGCCCGACAAAAGGCTATTTAATACCTTTTTCAGGCGGCCAAAGAAACACTCCTTCAGCAGTTGCTTCATGTCAGTACTGTTGATGCCCAACGCTTCCGACATACCCAAATACTTGTATGTTTCGGTCGAGGAGAGGTGTCTAAGGTGTATGGAATCAGAGAGTTGAATTCCCTCGGATTCCATAATCTCCCCTTGCTTTACATGCATGACTGCACATTTGTCCACACCAAATTCCATCCTGATGGATTTACTGAAGGTTTCAGTTACCTTCAGTAGCTCCGTCAGTTGGAATTTATTGGGGGTAAAGAGTTTCAGATCATCCATGCAAAGGAGGTGAGATATGACCTGACCACCTCTACTTAACCGATAGCCTAGTCCTGAATCCTCCAGAAGTGTACTTAGAGGATTCAGGACTAAGCAGAACCAAAGTGGACTCAAACTGTCGCCCTGAAAAATCCCCCACTTAATCCATACAGGCTCATCATCCCCCCGAATCGGTCGACATCCTGGATATCGAAGGACTGTCTTCCATTGCCCCATACATGACTCAAGGAAGGTGCATAGAGTTGCATCTATTTTGTACAACTCCAGCACGCTCATGAGCCATGTATGTGGCACAGAGTCGTAGGCATTCTTGTAGTCGATCCAGCATGTCGACAGATCCTTGCGGGAACGTCGAACCTGCTGGCTTATGGCCATGTCAATGAGGAGTAGCTCCTTAGTGCCGCGGGACCCATTCCTACATCCATTCTGAGAGGTAGACATTATTGAGTTACCTTCAATGTGTTTATCAATTTTTACTCTCAGGATGGATGTAAGAAGTTTATAAACCGTTGATAAGCAAGTAATTGGTCTATAATTCATGGGTTCCGCGGGACTACCTGTCTTATGGAGCAGGTGGGTAACGCTGTAGTTAAAAACTGCGGAAGCGACCCAGACTCTAAACATGACTGGAATTGAGATGCCAGAAACGCGTGTGAGTTGCTATACCATTTTAGCCAGAAGTTATGCAGTCCGTCCGGTCCCGGAGACCGGTAGCGGACGAACTGCTTTGGCTACATCCGATGGACTAATGATGACTTTTTCCATTTCTGGTATAGCTTCACACACGCGCTCGACATCACGCATCCAGCCACCCTCAGTGTGACAGACGGGTACCGACCAGATGCTTCGCCAGAATGTACTCGTGGCGACATCATCCGGGCGGCACACGTCAGTCACAATTTGTTCAGGTCGCTCCCAAGTTCTGTATACCCACCTCTCATCACTCTGGAACATGCGATTCTGCGAGTAGCGGTCAACCCGCCGCTCATACCGCCGAATACGGCTGGCCCATGCACAAACTTTCTGCTTCAGGAAGTCGATGCGCTCCGTGACATGTGACATATATTCTCGAGGGCTGATTCTAGTCCCCGAAAATGCCCGCCTCACGAAGCGCATCACACGTGGTCGTGTATTGCCCTCCCTGAAACAGCATAGTTTGCCGATGAGTGCCCCGGCCCCATCGATACGCCGTTCGATCCTGCACTGCCAGGCTGGCACGGCAGGCTTTGGCCGAATAGCCTCGTTTGGGAACTTAACATTGGCCAAACGACATGCCGCAACAGCCCCACAATACAGGATCGAGTGCGTATCAACAAGGTTTTCGCTGCTTTCAAGGATGTTCTTAAGCAGCGAGTCCAAGGCACACACCAGCGCCCTATTCTTCTTGTGCATAGGCAAGCGTGGTAATCGGGGCCCAAGATCAGTCGGTGTTGACCTATACTCGCGAAGCGCATCCTCCAGTGCGCTCCTCAATCTTTCGTTGCACTGGCTACTTACTGTGGCAACCCTATCATCTGCCACATCGTTAACAGGATTGGACCGCGGCGGGATCACAATTGTGCTCTTGGAGTATTAGTGTTCTGTGCAATAGTGGCTGGCGGTGCCGCGGTCAGTGTCGGGGTTGAGACGATTTGGTTGCTCAGCACTTCTGAGCGCAGCCTATCAAGTGCGGCGTCATCCAACCTGTGTTTTTTTTTTTTATTATTATTATACTTTCAGATCGCCCAATAGTGCTCGGAGTTCGAAACTATTATGTTCCTTACAAATCCAAAATTTCGACTTTCTGTCAGCTATATTGCAGAAGATATTCGTTACTTAAACAAACGTCCAGCCAGCGGGCCCTTTTTAAAATACTACTCTTTTATATCATACAATAGTGCGAGGAGCTGCCAGATAGACTCACACGGGGAGCTAGGGTAGGGTAGGTAGGATAGGTAGGGTAGGGTAGGTAGGTTAGGGTAGGTAGGTAGGGTAGATGAATGTTTGACGTTTTTATGGCAAAGATCCGTTGTGAGTATTATACATCATCCGTGAAAATTTCAACTGCCTAGCTATCACGGTCCATGAGATACAGCCTGGTGACAGACAGACAGACAGACGCACCGCGGAGTCTTAGTAATAGGGTCCCGTTTTTAGCCTTTGGTTACGGCACCCTAAAAATGCATTCCTATTTCCCTTGGTCACGGCATCACGCGAGTACGGCTGGACCGATTTCGCTTATTCTTTTTCCTGAAGGACCATTAGAAAAAAAAATTGGTTGGTAGGTAGGTAGGGTAGGGTAGGTAGGACAGGTAGGGTAGGGTAGGGTAGGTAGGGTAGGGTATGATAGGTAGGTAGGATAGATGAATGTTTGGTGTTTTATGGCAAAACAAAGTTTGCCGGGACAGCTAGTGTATTATATTAGTTATAATTTAAAAAATAAATTTCAGAAATTTAAGTAAATTTATTTATGCACGTACAAGTAATGTTACATGTTAGTGGTCTTGTGAGCGTTTTGCATCGCTCGAAATTCCATTATACACTGGGCTACCTTAACCTGCAAAGCAATTGCATCTTCAGGCGTGGCCTCAACTTCACCCGACTCGACTCTGGGCAGATAGGCCTCGGTTACATCCCGAAGATTTATCAATACTTTTAACAGTCTCAGCAAGTCTGCTTTATACGCGGCGTTAGGACTTTCATCTTCTGAAGGCTGGTTTGGAGGTGGCGTCTGAAAAATATAATACTACATTATGGTACAAGTGTGTAATGTTGGTGATTACCGCTGAGGCGCCATTGAGACCCGAGCCGTTAGGTGAGGGTCGTAAGAGAGCCGAGGACGGTAATCATCAATACACATGTGTATCATACGACGTTTTTCAACACACTTGTGAAGAAAATAATACCAAAAAATAATATCAACAGTGAAAAAGAGTTTTGAAAAATTTTCGCAATTGTGGGCAAAATTAATCAGTTTTCCTATGCGCGCGCATCTAACAATGGCGATCAGCCATAGACTAAAAGAATTAGGTTTCTTTTTTTTTGCTTTTCGTGGATAGCTTCTTAGCCACGTATAAAATGAGGAAAATTTAGGTTTTTTTATTAAAGAGAAAAACAAAAGTTTTATTTATTAAACACAAGTTGAAATTATCTATTTAAAAACGAAGTTGCATAAACTGAGCAAGCAATAGGTACGTTAATTTATTTGTATACTATTGAGCACGATCTTTTTTGTATCGAAACTTTTTTAAGAGCAAAGCAACTCAACCAATAAATTAAAAAATACTCTATAACTCACTTGTGAAAAATAGTAATGAAAAAGTCACAGTTTGATTACAGGTGTCATTATGCCTAATTGCGGTGAAATTAGAGTCACTTTATGAGCAAGCGTGTTGAAAAGATACTTAAACACAACATAACACAATTACACAACTGTGTTCCCTAAAGTCATAAGCACACACCACACCCACCTATATTGATACATCCCTTATAAGGAATATGGCAAAACGCAATTTAAGTTAAAAATACAGGACTATTGCAAAATATGGAGAAAAATGCTTTGGGCTATAGGTGTAGTTGGTTTAGTCTAGTCGATCGATTGCCTATAACGATAGGAGGACTATTGGCCCCTGCCTGACCACTTATTTTATTATTGTTTTGGTTCACAATATGTAAGACGTAGACATGGTGATGAATGAAAAATTCTAGATAAAATACTACAAAGTAAAAAATACTTCAATTTCGGAATTCGGTGTCAAAAAGCGAGGAAAAAAAACGAAGAAACACAGACATCCGAAATTAAAGTCATAAGCTAGTAGGTAAACCCACCTATATTGGTATATCACTACTTAGTATAAAACAAAGTCGCTGCTCGCTGTCTGTCTGTCCCTATGTAGTGAAGCTTAGATCATTAAAACTACGCAACGGATTTTGATACGGTTTTTTAATAGATAAAGTGATTCAAGAGGAAGGTTTATATGTTTAATACACGCGGGCGAAGCCGCTGGCAGAAGCTAGTTCCTTAATATAAGGAATATGGCAAAACGCAATTTTACCTCTTGACTGCCGGAAACCGGCTTTCAACCGGTTAACAGTTATTTAATTGATCTGATGAAGAACTTCGAAGATATACAACATAACTCTTCAATAAATTACGGCAAATCTCTCGGGATTGCTACCATTTCATAACATAACATCACGCCAGTACGCTCTAAAGGGGTACGCAGATCTCTTATTTCAC
The DNA here is from genome assembly GCA_964057195.1 of Orthosia cruda. NCBI lineage: Eukaryota > Metazoa > Arthropoda > Insecta > Lepidoptera > Noctuidae > Orthosia > Orthosia cruda. Next base: position 13,850,613 of record OZ059830.1, on the reverse strand, counting down.
CGGTTATCGCGTTATGTTTAAGTTTCATGATATTCGGGTAACCTATTCTGGTGTTAAGTTCTCTTACTAAACAACTTGCCTATTAGGTAGGTAAAACTAAAAAGTGAAAAATATAAAACTTTTTTAAAACTACAAAGTCTTAAATAATTTCATTTTTGGAAGTCGGTGCCCATAATGCAAAAAATTGCTTATTACTAGCAAATAAATATCACTTCTTTGAAATGAGTACACTAAGTAAGTGTATGGTTGATTTTCATGGCCACCGTTAAAAGGTTATATTTTCTGCGCAACGTATGTACCTTGCTCTTCTTGTCAACTTTTTTCAAAAACTATCTGTATTATTAAAATAGATGCGTTTTATCCTCTTTGCCTATTGCATATTCAAAGAAAATCTTACGGAGTAAACTCCAGTCTAAAGTCGAAGCTGAAACACACATATTTTTAAATTCGTTAAATGAGTTTTGAGATGTCTTTAATTTCCATAAGATATTATTTCACTTACATGAGAAATGTGTGAATACTAGTATATATTATAGTATTCACTAATTTAAATATACATTATTGATTTAGGTGTACAGTTTTGGCAAAAATAAATTACGATATACAAACATATTCTTAAAGTGAAGGGTAAAATACTACCTTTTTCACAAAGAAATACTACCGACTTCCAAATAAAAACTACAAAGTGAAAAATTACTTTATTTTTGGAAGTCGGGGTCTTTCGTAGGTACCATTTTTTTGCGTTATGGACACCGAAGTCGGTAGTACTTTTTTTGTAAATTATGTTAGTCAGATTGCGCAATAAAATTTCTCAAAAAAACGTTAACATCCCATAAATCTATTTGGGGGGTAGTTTTAAACAACTAATTATGTTACTTTTGATTATTTACTTTATCCCAAGGAATTGGAATTTTCATACAAACAAATTTCCTCCTTTTCACCCCCTTAAAGGTTGAATTTCCGAAAATTCCTTCTTATTGCTCTCCACACCAAAAAAGACCCCTACATTAAAAACGAAACCATAAGCAGTAAGATTCTTTTCAAACTAATACCTGCTAAATCTTATTTCGGGGCTAGTTTCCAAAAAAACATAATGACTACGTTTATTGTTTACTTAGGTTGGTATTTATACAAAGTTTTTAAATCTATACTAATATTATAAAGCTGAAGAGTTTGTTTGTTTGTTTGTTTGTTTGAACGCGCTAATCTCAGGAACTACTGGTTGGAATTGAAAAATTCTTTTTGTGTTGGGTAGTCCATTTATCGAGGAAGGTTATAGGCTATATAACATCACGCTACGACCAATAGGAGCGGAGCATCAATGAAAAATGTTCCAAAAACGGGGAAAATTTATTCTTTTTGAGACGCAACGTATTTAGAGTAGGTGGGCTAGCTTGGTAGGTAGCCAGTTGACGGGAGCGAAGCCGCGTGGGACAGCTAGTATTAGAATAAGATTCTAAGATTCTTCAAAAAAAACTATAACACTCGCTAAATTGTCTTTTGGGGGTAGTTTCGTAAAACTAATAATAGCAACCTTAATTATTTATTTAGTATTTATGCCAAGTTTCAAGCTTATTAACCCAAGAAATAAGATTCTTTATTACGTAATTATGTATTCAATACCCCCTAAATAGACTTCTGTGGGTACTTTCAAAAAACTAATAATGACAACCTTTATCATGTAATTAGTTTACTATATGTGCCAAGTTTCAAGAATATTAGCGAAAGGAATGAGATATTTCATACAAACTTTTAATCCCCTTTTTACCACCTTTGGGATGGCATTTCCATATTTTTTAGTGCTCACTTACGACACTTGAGGAACCTTTATGCCAAATTTTATGATTCTAGACCTAGCGGTTTTGGCTGTGCGTTGATCGATCAGCCAGTTGTTTCTATAGATATAGTACCTGGGCGACCGAGCTCTGCTCGGGTGAAAATTGAGAAAACGACGTTTTCTATAAATGAAACCTAGCTAGATCGATTTATCGCCCCCGAAACTCCAGCATACTAGATATATAGATAGATAATAAAAAAAAATGTGTGACGGCTGACGGACAGACGGACAGACAGACGGACACGTGAGTGACAACAATAGGGCTCTGTAAGGAGCCTTCGGGTAGGTACGGAACCCTAAACAGGAGTAGGTATGTAGGGATCGTAGCAGGTGGCGTTTTGTAGTTTCTGCCTACCTCCATAGGAAAAGCCAGGAGTTTATGTACTTATGTATTTAATCTATACTATCTATACTAATATTAAAAAGCTGAAGAGTTTGTTTGTTTGTTTGAACGCGCTAATCTCAGGAACTACTGGTTGGAATTGAAAAATATTTTTGTGTTAGATACTCCATTTATCGAGGAAAGTTATATGCTAAATAATATCACGCTACGACCAATAGGAGCGGAACATAAATTAAAAATGTTGCAAAAACGGGAAAAAAAAACCATGAGAGCTTCCGTTGCGTGCGCTGCGTAAACGGTCTAAGTTACGCAACAATCATGTATGTAGGGTAGGTAGGGTAGATGGGTAGTTAGGTAGCGAAGCCGCGTGGGACAGCTAGTGTATGTATAAAATTACGTAGGTACTTACTGATCTAGTCATGGTTTGGTTTATAATTATTTTTTCAGCTACAAAGTCGACTACCAAGTAACACCTGCAAAAAATTTGTTTGAGTTAATTTATGTAGAAGGAGGGTAGGTAGTCTGGCTTGCCTGGAAGAGATCGCAAAACGCGATATGGCCGCCTGTTGTATGTTGGTTTTTATTTTAAGGTTTCTGTATGTATTAATGTTTTTATCTTGGGGTACAATAAAGTATATATAAATAAATTAATAAATAGGTAAATACTTTTGAAAAACTGAAAACACGATAGACTTAGGTACGATAAGTTGTTCTGAAACTTCAATCCGTATTTTATTGTTAAACTGTACCTCCGTAAAAAAACTCGTTAACACAACTTTTTGCAATTTAAATAAATGTTATACTTACTAACTATGGCAATCAAAAACAAATTGAACTGAATTGACCGTCTGATCTGGTGGCGATGGAGACGAAAAAGGAAAAGAACTGCGCAAGCGCAACGTCTTCTTTTATAGAAGTCGTTGCGCCTCTAGTGTTACCCGCACCATCCAAATTTCTTAGTCTTTTTATGGTTCCGTACCCAAAGGGTAAAAACGGGACCCTATTACTGAGACTCCGCGGTCCCTCTGTCTGTCTGTCACCAGGCTGTATCTCATGAACCGTGATAGCTAGACAGTTGAAATTTTCACAGATGATGTATGTCTGTTGCCGCTATAACAACAAATACTAAAAATAGGATATATATATATATATTTAAGGCGGGCTCCCATACAAAAAACGTGTTATTTTTGCCGTTTTTTGCGATAATGGTACGGAACCCTTCGTGCGCGAGTCCGACTCGCACTTAGCCGGTTTTTTATTGAATAAGTATATTACGTACATATTGTCTTGTGTTTAACTGTTGTTAAAACACAAATACCATTTTAAATGTTTAAGTACATTACCTACCTACTACTACTAAGTCTTTTTGATTTTTGTCGATAGCTTTAGACTTTTTTTTAAGTTTTCAGGAGAACCGCCGGACATACCCAAGAATTTTTGCCCAAGCTGAAACGGAGACGCTTCGCTCGCGCTTCGCGCTCGCTCGGTCATAAATAAAGTAACGTTTTTTGTTTTAATCTTCATAATTCTTATAAAGCAAGAGGTCACGTCAAATTACTAAAGCACCGCTCATAACAGTCTGAAGTGAAGTCACGTAAACAAGCTCTCAAACACAATGTGTATTAGTGTAGTGCTGTAGTGTAGGTGCCTACCTAATAAATTTACTCGATATGTATTTACTTCCATGTGACATCATTTGGAATTATAAATAGAAAAAGAAACCTGAATACTTAACCACAATTACCCAAGCAGCTTTTAATATTTTTGTTTTATTATAACAATCTTTCAAATTATTTGCTTGTTTACCATTCAAGAGACCTAAGATAAGTATGTAATCATGTCTTGGAGGAACAGTTACTCTCTTAGTAGGTAACTGTGCACTTGTGTATTTATTCTATTTTTATCTTTATACAATTTATTAAATACACAAATGTACGTTTTTGTACCATCTGACAACACTGTCACCGTTTCCGTGATTTGCGGAAGTCAACAGTAGTGTTGCCACTATGCAATGTTATAATAAGTCTAAAATATGGTAGAAAGAAAACAAAGCAAAGATCTGAAATTAAAGCTAAACTATTATTTGACCCGTATCACAGATACAATTTTAATAATACTAGACTACAGATGGTTCATCTCATAGACGGGTATTACACTATCATAATATATTTAGGATCAAAGATCTATGAGTCATATTTATTTTGTGTGTAATATATACTTAAATTAATCATTTCGTATTTGTTAAAAGATTTTTGACATTTGTTGTTAGATAGGATCATAGAAACAGGAGTAGGATGCAGAAAGGAGTCCCTTTTTCTCTGTCGCACTATGTATGATAGTTTAAACACGTCATGGTATATGGCCCCTGGTCTTGCAACATCAGGGTTGCCAACCGTTAAAAAAAATCCCTCAAGCAGCTAAAATCTCGTATTTTGACTTTCAAACCTCGTACACACGTGCTAAAACCAAAATTAAGGCATATTGAACTACTGGATTTCGGACTTTTACTCAATGAAATAAACTATTGCATGTTTCCTCCTAAATAAAACATCACTTTGTGTTGTATTTCAAAACATCTTTATTATTACTCAAGTAAAATCACTTAAAACAAATCTATATATATAAAAGCGAAAGGTGACTGACTGACTTACTGACTGACTGACTGATCAATCAACGCACAGCCAAAACTGCTACGCCTAGAAGCATGAAATTTGGCAGAAAGGTTCCTCAAGTGACGTAAGTGTGCACTAAGAAAGGATTTTTCGAAATTCCCTCCCCAAGGGGGTAAAAACGGGGTTGAAAGTTTGTATGAAAAATCTAATTACATCGGTCAGAATTCTTGAAATTTAGCAAAAATAGTATTATTTGTAAATGATAAAGATTGACATTATTAGTATTTCGAAACTACCCCCAAATGATGATTTAGGGGGTGTTGAAGTTTGTATGAAAAAATCTGATTTCTTGGGTCAATAAACATGAAACTTGACATACATACCAAACTAAATAAACAATAAAGAATTTCATTGTTAGTTTTCGAAACTACCCCCAAAGCATGATTTAGGGGATGTTATTTTTTTGAAGAATCTTATATCTTGGATTAATAAACATGAAACTTGACATAAATACTAACCTCAATAAACAATAAAGGTTATCATTATTAGTCTTTTGAAACAACCCCCAAAGTCGATTTAGGGGGTGTTGAAGTTTGTATGGAAAAATCTGATTTCTTGGGCCAATAAACTTGAAACTTGCTACAAATACTAACCTATATGAATAATAAAGGTTGTTATTATTATTATTTGAAACTACCCCCAAAAGACGATTAAGGGGTGTTAAATCTTTTTTGAAGAATCTTATTACTTCAGTTAATAAACATGAAACTTGACATAAATAAACAATAAAGGCTTTCATTTTTAGTTTTTCGAAACTACTCCCAAAAGATGATTTAGGGGATGTTAATTGTTTTGCAGAATCTTATATCTTCGGTTAATAAGCTTGAAACTTGACATAAACACCAACCTCAATAAAAAATAAAGGTTTCGTTATTAGTTTTTTGCAACTACCCCCAAAAGACGATTCAGGGGGTATTACAGTGTTTTTAAAGAATCTTATTTATTGGGTTAATAAGCATGAAACTTGACATAAACACCAACCTCAGTAAACAATAAAGGTTGCCTTTATTAATTTTTCGAAATTATGCTCAAATGGTGATTTAGGGGATGTTGAGCTTTGTATGGAAGAATCTGATTTTTTGGGTAAATGAACATGACACTTGACATAAATACCAACCTAAATAAACAATAAAGGTTGTCATTATTCGATTAAGGGGTGTTAAATCTTTTTTGAAGAATCTTATTACTTCAGTTAATAAACATGAAACTTGACATAAACAATAAAAGCTTTCATTTTTAGTTTTTCGAAACTACCCCCAAAAGATGATTTAGGGGTTGTTAATTGTTTTGCAGAATCTTATATCTTCGGTTAATAAGCTTGAAACTTGACATAAACACCAACCTCAATAAACAATAAAGGTTTCGTTATTAGTTTTTTTGCAACTACCCCCAAAAGACGATTTAGGGGGTATTACAGTGTTTTTGAAGAATCTTATTTATTGGGTTAATAAGCATGAAACTTGACATAAACACCAACCTCAGTAAACAATAAAGGTTGCCTTTATGAATTTTACGAAATTATGCCCAAATGGTAATTTAGGGGGTGTTGAAGTTTGTATGGAAGAATCTGATATCTTGGGTAAATAAACATGAAACTTGACATAAATACCCACCTAAATAAACAATAAAGGTTGTCATTATTAGTTTTACTTATCTACTCTCAAAATACGGTTTAGGGGGTGTTAAAGTTTTTTTGAAGAATCTTATTTACTCAAAAAAAAAAAAAACAACATAAGGATACAATAAAGGTTGTCATTATAAGTTTTTCGAAACTAAATCAAGCTAAGAATCTTACTGGACAGGGTTTCGTTTTGACGTGGGGTTCTAGGAGAGCACTAAGGCGCAATTTTGCGGCCATTCAACCTTTAAGGAGCTGAAAAGGGTAAAATTAGTTGAGGTTGATACTCAAAATTTACATAAAACATTTTTAAAACTCTCTCCCAGATAGGGTCAGGGGTTTTAAAGTTATTTTTGAGGAATCTCACTGCGCTATCTGACTAACATAAACGATAAATAAAAAAGAGAAGAAAAGAGTGAATAGCATATTTAGGTTTTTTACAACTCGACCCCCAACGGGGCAAAAAGGGGTTGATAAGTTTTTAGGGGAGGATTTTACTTTGTGGCGGTAACCTAAAATTTATTATTATTTAAGTCAAATAACGAATCGTCCCAATCCAATAAACCATGTATATCTACGGTACCAATTTTTTATTGTTTTAATAATAGATAATTTTTGGTCGCCTTCACTAACTGCATATAAGAATATCATTTATAGCATAAACGAAATCACGCGAACGAAGTCGCGGGCAGAGTGCTAGTGTGTCTATATTATTACGAAAATATGCAAGGTAACTTAGTTAACATATCCTCTCCAAATATTATGTCAGGAACATCCTCACTGTCATCGTTTTTTACCCGACTGCCTAAAGAGGGTAATGTCTTTATCAGTATATGTATGTTTGTTCCTATGTGGCGTTCTAGAGACCAAACGCGTTGGCCGATTTTGATGATTCATACGTCAATCAATTCGTCTTAACCCTGCGAGTGTCACTGACGGCATCAAAATTGGAAAATAGAAAAATGGCGGATTTTGGGAGCCATATTATTGCGGAGGACAAAAATATTTTGTTTCTTCCAAATCCATCGTGTGGCGTATCAAAATAAAGGGTTTTAAAAGGTGATTTCAAAAATATATAACACATATATGTTTAAATGTACATAAATATAAAAATAAATCTTCTAAAAATACCCGAAAAAGCCGTAAAGAAGTAGAAAATCATGCTGTGCAGGCGGAGGATACATCTGGTTTTGGTCAGCCAGCTCGCAAGTACGTATCATCCGACTGCACAGCATGATTTTCTTCTTGTTTACGGCTTTTTAAGCAGTCGGGTTTTTTGATTTTTTGAATTAACTTTTTTTCTATATTTTATCTGTTGTCATGCGGCTTTATAGGTACATTTCTTTTGTGGGTTCAAAATTGACGCAGTTTCCTGCGTTCGTATGGCCATATTATCAATTTAGTGTCCTCGTACCTCGTACGGAAGACCACAAATCTCGTATTTGTACGAGGCACGTACGAGGACGGTCGTACGGTTGGCAACCCTGTGCCATATTTAATCTTGCTATATTCAAGTAAGCTAAGAATTCGCCATTGTTCTTTTGACGTAACTTCACAATATGCTTAGTGCATGTGGAATTCTGTTGCGATCGCTGCTGTACACACTGCCGAAGCCTGGTCGAAGCAATGGTGGTACCACAGATAATATAAAACTAGCATGCAGAGGCGAGGCCTCAGTGCGAGTTTTTACTCACGCTCAATCGCGTTAAATGTAAACGTCACTTTGTATTGAAGTGCCGGTGACGGTAACGAGAAAACTCTTTTTTTGTACCTATTCATTTTGACTTATGAGATCGTTTACGATATCACGAGTGAGTACGTTAAAAAACTTTTAATAAGCACACTGATTAAACCGATTATTTTTTGTAAATCGTTCGCGTTCGGTTCCGTCCCACCGTGGGACGTCACTGCTAACATCATCTATCGCCGTGGGACTCTCACGGCGATAGATGATGTTAGCAGTGACTTGCAAGTAAATTAATATTTTCTTCTTTAAATACAGTTACGATTTGTTTTATAGTATTGATTGCACGATTCTACAGTTTAATTGTACCAAAATATAATACAATACAAATTTAAACAATCTATTGGAATGGATATCAAATGATCCGTACAAATAATCTTTGTTATGTGTAATAAGATGAGCCGGCCCAATATTCCATAATTTCTGCATGAAAGTTGATTAAACAAGAACATACATTTTTCATGATCAATTCTAGTTAATATTACCTTCAAATATTACACAAAATTCAATAACAAATCGATGCATCGCCATTTAGTGCTTTTAACCCGACTGCCGAAGGAGGATAATGTGTTAATCAGTCTATGTATGTATGTTTGTTCCTATGTGGCGTTCCAGAGACCAAACGCGTTGGTCGATTTTGAATATCATACTTACTACTTTTAACTATTTTAAAATATATATTCTATTTTTAAATCTAGAACACTCGATGACTCTCAGTTCGTTCAGGTTCTTGAGCAAAATAAACTATTTTCTTTATATATTTTTCCTTTCAGGCAGTTATTAAAAAACCTTCAATAGAAACACTCCTACACTTAAAACACAGTTGTATTACCTGTTTGTACAATAGTATATATAAATACATAATGTAAATCGATAACATTTTTTAGAGCAGTGGTGGTCTAGTGGCAACGGCCCCGACTTACATGTCGTGGGTTCGAACTCAGGCAGGTGCTAGATTTGTGTAAATTATTTCATCACCACTGCTGTAAAAACGAAGAAGGAAAACATCGTGAGAAAACCGTGAATGGCCAACCAGGCATGTCCTAGAACCAACAATTCGAAGACATGTGACATCAACCATCCGCACTGGGCCCGCTCTCTCACAGAGAAGAAGCCTGTGTCCCAGCAGTGGGAACATTAGAAAAGGCTGATGATGATAATATGTTATCTTATTAGCACAGATAATATAACATTAGATTACAGTAGTCATAGACTAATAGTGACCGGTACCATTAGAGGACTCAGCTCAAAAAGTGCAATCACTTCTCACAAACACGAATTAATTCAACCCAATGACAGGTTAAATATTTTGAGAGCCGTTAAATTTTGTCTACCAGTAAAAGTAAAAGAAAAAAAAGCTGCGGATTTTGTTTACTTGTTGTGCTTGTGCTGATCTATGCCCATGTAGATTGTGAGGGTTTACTGGAGAGAATTCAACTTGCTGTTCCACGCCAGAGCAGTTGTTTAGGCCCCCAGTGGCCGACGCCCCCACGCTACATTTATTTCAAAGCAGTTTTTGATCAAATTTACTGTCAGGCACAAAAATGTTGTACAAATATAATAAATGTATATTGATTGTAAGTATATTTATAACAAAGAAATGCTTTTATATGGGTTGTATCTTTTGAAAAAGGAAAGTCTTAGTTATTTTTCATTATTTATTTATTTTCAAAATCAAAATCATTTTTTTTATTTCACATAGGCATACATGGGCACTTATAAAACGTCGACAAAAGGTGCACGGTTCGGGTTGGTCGTTTCCTATGGAGAAGATCCGGCAAGAAACTCCATGGTTACTCTTTTAAAAATGGTTTGGTTTTACAATATTTCCATGTTACAGCATTAGTACTTAGATATGGGGGGACAACGCAGGCCCGACTTATGACAATAAGTCGTAAGAAAATAAAAAAAATAAAATAAAAAGATTATATATTAAATAAAAAAGTTAACAAATGTTAACTAGCATCAAGAAGGCCTACAATGTTCACACATTCACAAAACAATCGGTAAAAGAATCTATACAGAGGTAAAAAAAAAAAAAAAAAAAAGTATAACAAGACTAAATTATAACGTGTGGCACAAATGTTGTTATCAGTGCTGTAACTATTCTTAGCAAAGGGCTATAAAGATGATTGAAAACCATTGTAAAAAGTCTAATTAAAAGAAGGAAAGAAAAATGATATTGAGAATAGTTAGAGGCATCCACTTATTTGTGCCGTTTACAAGTTACCAGGGAAGCTGCATGCGCAGAAGGAGCTAAGGCCAAATGTTTATAATTATATATAATTTTATCTTCAACGTAGTCCTAGATTTTATAATATGCTTTGTTAATAAGGATACGTTTGATGTAGTTTTTGAACCTTCCATCGGTCAGTTCTATAACTGACTTTGGCAACTTGTTATAAAAGCGTATACTGTTTATAAGAAAAGACTTGCTAGTTTTCGTTAATCTGAATTTGGGTATTACAATTTCGTGCTTACTGCGTGTATTTAAATTATGGAAGTCGCTTCTAGTTTTGAAAAGCCCCCGATTTTTACGGACATACAAAATACATTCCAAAATATAAAGTGAAGGTAGAGTCAGTATATCGATCTCTTTAAATTTTTCTCTGAGGGACTCGCGAGGACCCATTTTATAGATTGCGCGGATTGCCCTCTTTTGTAGGATGAAAATTGAGTCAACGTCTGCTGCTGATCCCCACAGCAGAATGCCATAAGACATAATTTACTGTGGAAATAAGCATAGTATACTAACCTAGCTGTAGCTACATCGGTTAGCTGCCTTATTTTTCTTACTGCATATGCAGCCGAACTTAACCTACCCGAAAGAGTTCTAATGTGCGCGCCCCACTGCAATTTTGAATCGATAGTAATCCCTAAGAATACAGTTTCCGTTATAACTTCAAGATTTTTGCCGTCAAGATTTAGGTTTAGGTCATGTTGTGGTACATTTGGTAAAGAGAACTTTCGACATTTTGTTTTTTTCGCATTCAGTAAAAGATTGTTAGCTGCGAACCATTTTGAGAGAACAATCAGACTTTCGTTGACATTTAAGACATCCGTATCTTGCCTATCTATTTTAAAAATTTGCGAAGTATCATCAGCAAATAGAATTATATCCGATAATTTGGCCATTTATTTATCTGAATAAGAAATCTAGTACAAAAATTGCATTTAGATCACAGTTTTCATCACCTATGACCATAAGAGAATCATTTAACTTAATTATAATAATCAGTCTCAAATGTAATAATAGTATATTATGGTACAAGTGTGTAATGTTGGTGATTACCGCTGAGTCGCCATTGAGACCCGAGCCGTTAGGTGAGGGTCTTAAGAGAGCCGAGGACGGTAATCATCAATACACACGTGTATCATACGACGTTTTTCAACACACTTGTGAAGAAAATACTACAAAAAATCATTTCCAATAGTGAAAACGAATTGTGACCATTTTTTCGCAATGGCGGGCAAAATTAATCAATTTTCCTATGCGCGCGCATCTAACAATGGCGATCGGCCAGAGACTAAAAAGAATGAGTTTTCTTTTTCTTGGCTTTTCGCGGATAGCGTTTTAGCCACGTGCAAAATGGGGAATTCCAAGTTTTCTTTATTACAGACCAAAACAAAAGTTATAATTATTTGAGTGAAAGTTTTATTTATTAAACACGTACAAGTTGAAATTATCTATTTTAATTTAAAGTTGCATGAAATGTGTTGCATTTGTACTATTGAGCACGATCTTTTTTGTATCGAAACTTTTTTAAGAACAAAGCAACTCATCCAATAAATTAAAAAAAAAACTATAACTCACTTGTGAATAATAGCAATGAAAAAGTCACAGTTTGATAACAGGTGTCATTATGTGCCTAATTGCGGTGAAATTAGAGCCACTTTATGAGTAAGTGTGTTGAAAAAGCATACGGCCACAGGTGCCTCGCAAACTGGGGGCCTAAGCCACGGACCCGTCGTTTATGCAAAAGGCTTACTTTTGTCACAGTTAATATAATACTAGCATACTTTTGTGATGCATCATTGCAGAAAAAATATAAAACATCATGCTCCATTTTATAGAATTTTTCCAGCTGCAACGGTGTGAGACAGCATTTTGATATTTTCTCTGGGACCTTAGCATCAGCCAAAATAAAAAGTAAGATGAGCCTGTTCCTGCTTAGGTAATAATTGGTCTAATGGCTGCATAAGCCAAAGCTAAAAACAAAAAGCTATAAACTTTAAGCTTATTTATATTTTTAACTAGCTCATATATATTATTGTGCATGCTGTGTTCACTATTTTAGGGTATGCAGTTTTTTTTAAATATATTTTTTATGTTTACCTAGTACTTATGTAATATTGTATTGCCCGATTTGTGAACCAAGAATAAAAATAAAAAAGATTTCAAACATGGATTACAATTTTATCTCTTTAAGATATTATATAATCTATCTATATGTAAAACCAGCCAAGTGCGAGTCGGACTCGCGCACGAAGGGCTCCGTACCATTATCGCAAAAAAATCACGTTTGTTGTAGGTATGGGAAAATACTTAAATATTTATTTCATTCTGTTTTTAGTAGTTGTTATAGCGGCAACAGAAATACATCATCTGTGAAAATTTCAACTGCCTAGCTATCACGGTCCATGAGATACAGCCTGGTGACAGAAAGACGGACCGCGGAGTCTTAGTAATAGGGTCCCGTTTTTACCCTTTGGTTACGGAACCCTATAAATGGTGTGCGTCAGAATGGCTGGTTGTCTGTAACGGTTCGCGTCACGCTGGTGACCAAAAATTGCTACCTATTTGCTACTTTTTACCACCTATAGTCAATTAATTGGTACCTAACTTTGAAAGAAAATAAAGGGACTTCTTCAAAATGACCAGCCATTCTGACATCAGGATAGCTGGTCAACTCTCCGTTTTTGTAAACTATTCAAATATGTGTTATTATTTTTACTTGAGTAATTACTACCTGATTGCTACCCTCACGTCTTTCAATGTCTACCTTGTAGTTTTAACAAGTAAAAAGTTATGATCATTTGAAATTTTTACGGGGAATGGATTACGATTATTGAAACAAAGCAATTTAAAACGATTACTACAATATTTATTTTTATTGGAATACACCTATCCATTATGTTAATTGAACATACTCGTATATATGTTAATGTAAAAGCCCGAACTACGGTAAAATCTAAGATTTACCCGTTGAGGCTCAGAATGTCAACTTCCCAAAATGTCTCCTGGTACCAAAATGTCAACTTCCCATAATGCCCCTTTCCCAAAATGTCCCTTTCCCAAAATGTCTCTTTCCCAAAATGTCTTTTTCCCAAAATGTCCCTTTCCAACCCAACTAAAAAATAAAAAACAATATAATAATCAATTTTTTTATTTTAATTACTTTGTGGTATCAACTCTTTCGTCAATTTTTTATAAGAAAAGGAATTTGAAATGAAATATAGTTATATATTATCAAAATATTATAAAAAACAATAAAAAATAACTTTAATTAGAACTATCACCGTTAATATTAAGCTGCGCTGGCCAACGCCATAGAACCACCAATGCTCTAGAAGGATGGCACCGACGACGTGTAAATAGCCTTATACCAAAGAATCCAAATTTGTATTTTTTTTTATATAAGATAAAAAAAGAAAGCAAATACTGGGATGGCCGTATACAGGATTCACTATTTAAGCAGACCAACCGCAGAAGAAGGCTCAGAGATATTGAGTTCAATAGAAAATATGCAAGATATTTAAAACATTTTCACAATTCAACAATTTTTAAAGAAATTGATATTTTTGAGACTTGCTTTATTTAATTGAATTTCTTTCTAAATTTGATAATAGTTTAACGATTAATTATCAATCTGTATCTGACTATTGAAATCCTATTGAATTACTGTGTACTTGAACGTATTAGTTCTAATTAAAGTTATTTTTTATTGTTTTTTATAATATGTTGATAATATATAACTATATTTCATTTCAAATTCCTTTTCTAATAAAAAATTGACGAAAGAGTTGATACCACAAAGAAATTAAAATAAAAAATTTGATTATTATATTGTTTTTTATTTTTTAATTGGTTTATAACGCTTAATTCTAAGAATGGGGGACATTTTGGGAAAGCGGCATTTTGGGAAAGGGACATTTTGGGAAAAAGACATTTTGGGAAAGAGACATTTTGGGAAAGGGACATTTTGGGAAAGGGACATTATGGGAAGTTGACATTCTGAGCCTCAACGGATTTACCCAGTCTTACTGGTAATCAAAAATAAAAGGATGAACGTTTTCAAACAATAAAACAAACAAACACCTCAGCTTTATTATTTAGTATAGATGGAACAGTTTTGATGAAGTAAGTAATGATTAATAATTTTGCTTTTACGATAATATTACAAAAAAAATGTTTGTTATTGTAGATGTTTAATCAGCATGTTACCTAACAAATAAATAATATATATAAAGGTATCAGTATAATCAGTCAGATTTTTTTTGCGTATAATAACTGTATAATGTACGCAAAAAAAAACTCACTGATTATGAAATATATTTTCTAAAACTTTTTGTTATTTTTGTTAATGGCCATTTTAACACTCCCACACCGAACCTCGTTTACAGTGAGCTTTTAGATATAATGGCCAAAGTGTATGTATAATTTATAACACTACGTTTATAATGGTCCATTCCCTGTAAAAAAATTAAATGATCATAACTTTTTACTTGTTAAAGCTACAAGATGGACATTAAAAGACATGAGGGTAGCAATCAGGTAGTAATTACTCAAGTAAAAATAATAACACAAATTTGAATAGATTACAACGGAGAGTTGACCAGCTATCCTGATGTCAGAATGGCTGGTCATTTTGAAGTCCCTTTATTTTGTTTCAAAGTTAGGTAGCAATTAATTGACTATAGGTAGTAAAAAGTAGCAAGTAGGTAGCAATTTTTGGTCACCAGCCTGACGCGAACCGTTACAGACAACCAGCTATTCTGACGCACACTATAAATGCATTCCAATTTCACTTATTCTTTTTTTTTGTGTTTGTTATTGTTAGGAGAAGGACCGTTAGAAAAAAAAATTGGTTGGTAGGTAGGGTAGGGTAGCTAGGGTAGGGTAGGTAGGATAGGTAGGGTAGGGTATGATAGGTAGGTAGGGTATGATAGGTAGGTAGGGTATGATAGGTAGGTAGGGTAGATGAATGTTTGGTGTTTTTATGGCAAAACAAAGTTTGCCGGGTCAGCTAGTGTATTATATTAGTTATAATTTACGAAAATGAAAAATGAATTTCAGAAATTTAAGTAAATTTATTTATGCACGTACAAGTAATGTTACATGTTAGTGGTCTTGTGAGCGTTTTGCATCGCTCGAAATTCCATTATACATTGGGCTACCTTAACCTGCAAAGCAATTGCATCTTCAGGCGTGGCCTCAACTTCACCCGACTCGACTCTGGGCAGATAGGCCTCGGTTACATCCCGAAGATTTAACAATACTTTTAACAGTCTCAGCAAGTCTGCTTTATACGCGGCGTTAGGACTTTCATCTTCTGAAGGCAGGTTTGGAGGTGGCGTCTGAAAAATATAATACTACATTATGGTACAAGTGTGTAATGTTGGTGATTACCGCTGAGGCGCCATTGAGACAGTAATAATAGGTTGCCGTTTTTACCCTTTGGGTACGAAACCCTAAAAAACACTTTCCGACTGCCGGAAACGTGGATTCACGCGAGACAATGGGTTTTTAATTGTTTCGGTAATTATGGCTTTCAACCGGTTAAAAGTCATTTATTTTATTGACTCTGGCAATCTCGGGACCCTGGGGTCCCGGTCCTTTGAAAAGCGTGCGAGGGGCCGAAGCCAACTCGCAGTCTTTATTAGGCATGTATCAAAAAATGTGACAGCAACCGACTATTATCCCCAAGTATAAGAACTGCGCAAGTGCACCCAAGGGCAATCAATCCCCTTGGTGCAGGACTATTACAAAATATGGAGAAAAATGCCTTGGGCTATGGGTGTGGTAGGTTTGCTCTAGTGGTTCGATTGCCTATAACGATAGGAGGACTACTGGCCCCCGCCTGACCACTTATTTTATTATTATTTTGGTTCACAATATGTAAGACGTTTAAATATACTTGAATTTCGGTATTCGGTGTCAAAAAGCGAGGAAAAAATACCAAGAAACACAGACATCCGAAATTAAAGTCAAAAGCTAGTAGGTACACCCACCTATATTGGTATATCACTACATAGTATAAAACAAAGTCGCTGCCCGCTGTCTGTCTGTCCCTATATATTTAAGCTTAGATCGTTAAAACTACGCAACGGATTTTGATACGGTTTTTTAATAGATAGAGTGATTCGAGAGGAAGGTTTATATGTTTAATACACGCGGGCGAAGCCGCTGGCAGAAGCTAGTTCCTTAATATAAGGAATATGGCAAAACGCAATTTTACCTCTTGACTGCCGGAAACCGCGGATCCATGCAAGACATAATGGCTTTCAACCGGTTAACAGTTATTTAATCTATTAATATGGTTCATATTATGTAAGATATAGACATGGTGAGTGATGAATAAAACATTCAAGATAAAAAAACTACAAAGTGAAAAATAACTTCAATTCGGCAGTCGGTGTCAAAAACGAAGAAAAGCTCACAGATCAAATAATAAAGCTCAACTGACAAGCTAAGGGGTAGTTTCGTTGTACGTGTGCGCGTGTAATTGTGTATTTATACGGCAAGGCATAGTTTGAACCGGCTTCACTTTGTTGTTTGCAATGTTCCATCTTGACTTTTTATTTGATCTGATGTGGTACCTCTAGGTAGGTAAAGGTAGTGGGCAAGTTTTCTTGTAATGTATTTATAAAATTAAACAAGAAATATTGATTTGTGTTATCACGTTTTTGAATACGATTTCGATAAATTTTGCAATATAGGGGTTTTCGGTGGCGAAAAATCAGCTAAGTCTCATATCTGGGCAAATTCGAATTTTTGAAAAAAAAAATGGTGAAATTAAGTTAAAAAAATACATAGGTACAGTCGAACATAGAACCTCCTCCTTTTTGGGAAGTCGGTTAATTAGTGAATCATTTCTCATAATGACTTCATTGCGACGCACGTTATTTCGAAAAATATTACGAGTGGTACGCCAGTTCGAAAACACATTGAGTCGAAAACCGCTATATCGAATGACGTTACGCGACCACGCTGTTTCGAAAATTTGTTTGAATGGTACTCTAGTATGAAAGTCTTGGTATCGAAATCCACGAACTGGCGTACCACTCGTAATATTTTTCGAATAAACGTGCGTCGCAATGAAGTCATTCGAAACTTCATATCACTCCCCCTTTTAACGGTGTCCATTTCCATTGTCCGGTTGTCCATTTTTTTTTTTATGTATGTTCACCGATATCTCCGTCAATTGTGGACCGATTTTGAAAATTCTTTTTTTTTGTTTGAAAACGTATGTTCCGAAATTGGTCCCATTTTTTTTTGGTGGAGATCTGATGATGAGCTTTGGAGATATACAACAGAACTCTTCAATAAACAACGGCAAATCTCTCGGGATTGCTGCAATTGCATGTCTGTTTATTGTTTATACCATTTCATAACATAACATCACGCCAGTACGCTCTTAAGGGGTACGCAGATCTCTCATTTCACCGGTTAAGTTCAAGTTTCATGAAATCAATTTTGGCGTTATAGTTACCTTACTAACTTGCCTATTAGGTAGGTACAACTAAAAAGTGAAAAATAAAAAAACATTTGCAAAAAAATACTACCGACTTCCAAATACAAAACTACAAAGTGAAAAATAACTTTATTTTTTGAAGTCTGTGTCCATAACGCAAAAAATTGGTACCTACGAAAGGCACCGACTTCAAAAAATGAAGTTATTTTTCACTTTGTAGTTTTGTATTTGGAAGTCGGTAGTATTTTTTTGCAAAAAACTTTTTTTTTAAATATACATTATTGATTTAGGTGTACAGTTTTGGCAAAAATAAATTACGATATACAAAAATATTCTTAAAGTGAAGGGTAAAATACTACCTTTTTCACAAAGAAATACTACCGACTTCCAAATAAAAAACTACAAAGTGAAAAATAACTTTATTTTTGGAAGTCGGGGTCTTTCGTAGGTACCATTTTTTTGCGTTATGGACACCGAAGTCGGTAGTACTTTTTTGTAAATTATGTTAGTCAGATTGCGCAATAAAATTTCTCAAAAAAACGTTAACATCCTATAAATCTATTTGGGGGGTAGTTTTAAAAAACCAATTATGTTACTTTTGATTATTTACTTTATCCCCAAGGAATTAGAATTTAAATACAAACAAATTTTCTCCTTTTCACCCCCTTATAGGATGAATTTCCGAAAATTCCTTCTTATTGCTCTCCACACCAAAAAAAGACCACTACATTATAAACGAAACATTAACATTCTTTGCAAACTAATACCTGCTAAATCTTATTTCGGGGCTAGTTTAGAAAAAAACAATGACAACGTTTATTGTTTACTTAGGTTGGTATTTATGCCTAGTTTCTATATATAAGAATAAGATTCTAAGATTCTTCAAATAAAACTTTAACACTCGCTAAATTGTCTTTTGGGGGTAGTTTCGAAAAACTAACAATTGCAACCTTAATTATTTATTTATTATTTATGCCAAGTTTCAAGTTTATTAACCCAAGAAATAAGATTCTTTATTACGTAATTATATAATCAATACCCCCTAAATCGACTTCTGTGTGTACTTTCAAAAACCTAATAATGACAACCTTTATCATGTAATTAGTTTACTATTTGTGCCAAGTTTCAAGAATTTAGCGAAAGGAATGAGATTTTTCATACAAACTTTTAATCCATATTTTTTTTTAGTGCTCACTTACGATGCCAAATTTTATAAATAGAGAAAACGACGTTTTCTATAAATGAAAGCCAGCTAGATCGATTTATCGCCCCGAAACCCCAGCATACTAGATATATAGATAGATAATAAACAAAATGTGTGACATCTGACGGACAGACAGACGGACAGACAGACGGATACGTGAGTGACAACAATAGGGCTCCGGTTGGACCCTTCGGATAGGTACGGAACCCTAAACAGGAGTAGGTATATAGGGATCGTAGCAGGTGGCGTTTTGCAGTTTCTGCCTACCTCCATAGGAAAAGCCAGGAGTTTATGTACTTACTAGCTGTCCCACGCGGCTTCGCTCCCGTCAACTGGCTACCTACCAAGCTAGCCCACCTACTCTAAATACGTTGCATCTCAAAAAGAATAAATTTTCCCCGTTTTTGGAACATTTTTCATTGATGCTCCGCTCCTATTGGTCGTAGCGTGATGTTATATAGCCTATAACCTTCCTCGATAAATGGACTACCCAACACAAAAAGAATTTTTCAATTCCAACCAGTAGTTCCTGAGATTAGCGCGTTCAAACAAACAAACAAACAAACTCTTCAGCTTTATAATATTAGTATAGACTAGCTGTCCCACGCGGCTTCGCTCCCGTCAACTGGCTACCTACCAAGCTAGCCCACCTACTCTAAATACGTTGCGTCTCAAAAAGAATAAATTTTCCCCGTTTTTGGAACATTTTTCATTGATGCTCCGCTCCTATTGGTCGTAGCGTGATGTTATATAGCCTATAACCTTCCTCGATAAATGGACTACCCAACACAAAAAGAATTTTTCAATTCCAACCAGTAGTTCCTGAGATTAGCGCGTTCAAACAAACAAACAAACAAACAAACAAACTCTTCAGCTTTATAATATTAGTATAGATGTATTTAATCTATACTAATATTATAAAGCTGAAGAGTTTGTTTGTTTGTTTGAACGCGCTAATCTCAGGAACTACTGTTGGAATTGAAAAATTATTTTCGTGTTGGAAACTCCATTTATCGAGGAAGGTTATATGCTAAATAACATCACGCTACGACCAATAGGAGCGGAGCATAAATGAAAAATATTACAAAAACGGGCAAAAAAAACCTTGAGAACTTCCGTTGCGTGCGCTGCGTAAACTAAGTCTAAGTTACGCAACAATCATGTATGTAGGGTAGGTAGGGTAGATGGGTAGGTAGGTAGCGAAGCCGCGTGGGACAGCTTGTGTATGTATAAAATTACGTAGGTACTTACTGTTCTAGTCATATTTGAATTTTAGTTATTAGTTATTTTTTCAGCTACAAAGTCGACTACCAAGTAACACCTGCAAAAAAATAGTTAGAGTTAATTTATGTAGAAAGAGGGTAGGTAGTCTGGGTTGCCTGGAAGAGATCGCAAAACGCGATATGGCCGCCTGTTGTATGCTGGTTTTTATTTTAACGTTTCCGTATGTATTAATGTTTTTATCTTGGTGTACAATGAAGTATAAATAAATAAATTAATAAATAGGTAAATACTTTTGAAAAACTGAAAATACGATAGACGAGAAGCTGTTCTGAAACTTTAACCCGTTTTTTATTGTTGTACTGTAGATCCGTAAAAACACTCGTTAACACAACTTTTTGCAATTTAAATAAATGTTATACTTACTATGGCAATCAAAAATAAATTGAACTGAACTGACCGTCTGATCTGGTGGAGATGGAGACGAAAAAGGAAAAGAACCGCGCAAGCGCAACGTCTTCTTTTATAGAAGTCGTTGCGTCTCTAGTGTTACCCGCACCATCCAAATTTCTTAGTTTTTTTTTTATGAGTAAGGATATTACGTACATGTTGTCTTGTGTTTAAGTGTTTTTAAAACACAAATACCATTTTAAATGTTTTAGTACATTACCTACCTACTAGTAGCTCTGTGAGCTGTGGACCTCGCGAGTATCTACGTCTTTTTGATTTTTGTCGATAGCTTTAGACATTTTTTTAAGTTTTCTGGAGAGCCACCGGACATACCCACCAAAGAATTTTTGCCCAAGCTGAAACGGAGACGCATCGCTCGCGCTTCGCGCTCGCTCCGTCATAAATAAAGTAACGTTTTTTGTTTTAATCTCTATCATTCTTATAAAGCAACAGGTCACGTCAAATTACTACAGCACCGCTAATAACAGTCTGAAGTGAAGTCACGTAAACAAGCTGTCAAACACAATGTGTATTAGTGTAGTGCCGTAGTGTAGGTACCTACCTAGTAAATATACTCGATATGTATTTACTCCCTTGTGACATCATTTGGAATTATAAATAAAAAAAAAGAAACCTGAATACTTAACCACAATTCCCCAAGCTTTTAATATTTTTGTTTTATTATAACAATCTTTCAAATTATTTGCTTGTTTACCATTCAAGAGACCTAAGATAAGTATGTAACCATGTCTTGGAGGAACAGTTACTCTCTTAGTAGGTAACTGTGCACTTGTGTATTTATTCTATTTTATCTTTATACAATATAATAAATACACAAATGTACGTTTTTGTACCACCTGACAACACTGTCACCGTTTCCGTGATTTGCGGAAGTCAACAATAGTGTTGCCACTATACAATGTTAAGACGTAAATATAGTAGAAAGAAAACAAAGCTATGATCAGGAATTAAAGTTAAACTATTAAGGTCTATCCACACATATCGGGGCCGTGCCTGCGACGTGGACGGAACGTGCCCCGTCAGGGGCTCAAAAAATATCGTTGTGTACATTTTATATGAACTCGTTCACACACGTCCGTGCACGGGCCGTGCACGTGCCTGTGCCGAAGCTTCAATGATTGGGCCCGGCCCTGTCACGTCCCGGGCACGGCCGTGATATGCGTGGATAGACCAGACCTTTGTTTGATCTGTATCACAGATAAAATTTTAACAATGCTAGACTACAGATTACAGATGGTTCATCTCATAGACGGGTATTACACTATCATATATCTAGATAAATGATTGTGTATGAGTCATCTATATCTATAAAAGCGAAAGGTGACTGACTGAATGATCAATCAACGCGCAGCCAAAACTGCTAAGCCTAGAAGCATGAAATTTGGCAGAAAGGTTCCTCAAGTGTCGTATGAAAAATCTAATTCCTTCGGCCAAAATTCTTGAAACTTAGCACAAATAGTATTCTAAGTAAATGATAAATTAAGACATTATTATTTTTTCGAAACTTCCCCCAACGGATGATTTAGGGGGTGTTAAAAGTGTTTTTGAAAAATCTTATTTCGTGGGTTAATAAATTTGAAAGTTGACATAAATACCACCCTTAGTAAACAATAAAGGTTGTCATTATTAGTTTTTCGAAACTATCGCCAAATGATGATTTAGGGGGTGTTGAACTTTGTATGGAAGAAACTGATTTCTTGGGTCAATAAACATGAAACTTAACATAAATACCAACCTAAATAAACAATAAAGGTTTTCATTAAACGTTTTTCGAAACTACCCCCAAAAGATGATTTAGGAGGTGTTAAAGGGTTTTTGAAAAATCTTATTTCTTGGGTTAATAAACATAAAACTTGACATAAATACCAACCTAAATAAACAATAAAGGTTTTCATTATAAGTTTTTCGAAACTACCCCCAAAAGATGATTTAGGGGGTGTTAAAGAGTTTTTGAAAAATCTTATTTCTTGGGTTAATAAATTTGAAATTTGACATAAATACCATCCTAAATAAACAATAAAGGTTGTCATTATTAGTTTTTCGAAACTATCCCCAAATGATGATTTAGGGGGTGTTGAAGTTTGTATGGAAGAATCTGATTTCTTGAGTCAATAAACATGAAACTAGACATAAATAGCAAACTAAATAAACAATAAAGGTTTTCATTATTACTTTTTCGAAACTACCCCCAAAAGATGATTTAGGGTTGTTAAAGTATTATTGAAATATCTCATTTCTTGGGTTAATAAATTTGTAAATTGACATAAATACCCATCGTAAGTGATCAATAAAGGTTGTCATTATTAGTTTTACTCATCTACTCCCAAAATACGTTTTAGGGGGTGTTAAAGTGTTTTTCAAAACACTCTTATTTCTGGGGTTAATAAATTTTAAACTTGGTACAAAAGCACCTAAGGAAACGTAAGGTAGCTTGGCACCCAAGGAAACAATAAAGGTTGTCATTATAAGTTTTTCGAAACTAATTCTAGCTAAGAATCTTACTGCACTGGGTTTCGTTTTTGACGCAGGGTTCTAGGGGAGCACTAAGTCGTGATTTTGCGGCCGTTCAACCTTTAAGAAGGTGAAAAGGGTAAAAATTAGTTTGTATGTAAAACCAAATTCCTTGGGGATAAGATTGATACTCAAAATTTACATAAAACATTTTTAAAACTCTTTCCCAGATAAGGTTAGGGGTGTAAAAGTTTTTTTTGAGGAATCTCACTGCGTTCAATTTATCGTTTATGATAAACGATAAATAAAAAAGAGAAGAAAAGAGTGAATAGCATATTTAGGTTGTTCAAAACTGACCCCCAACGGGGCAAAAAGGGGTTGATAAGTTTTTAGGAGAGGATTTTACCTATTTTGTGGCGGTAACCTAAAATTTATTATTCTTTAAGTCAAATAAAGAATCGTCCCAAACCAATAAACCCTGTATATCTTCGATACCCATTTTTTTATTGTTTTAATAATAGCTTATTTTTGGACGCCTTTATTTTTGGACGCGCATATAAGAAAATCATTTATAGGATAAACGAAATCACGCGAACGAAGTCGCGGGCGGAGTGCTAGTATTAATATAAACATTATCATTTTGTCTTTGATAAAAGATTTTTGACATTTGTTGTTTGATAGGGTCATAGAAACAGGAGTAGGATGCAGAACGGAGCTTTATAAGACAACTAGCACTCCGCCCGCGACTTCGTTCGCATGATTTCGTATTTTATTCAACTAAATTATGTGCAGTTAGTGAAGGCGATCAAAAATAAGCTATTGTTAAATCAATAATAAATAGGATATCGTAGAAAATAAATTGCCATCATTAGTTTTTCAGAATTACCCCCAGAAGATGTTTTAGGTGTGTCAACGGTTTTTTGAATAATCTTACGGCACTAAGATGACCTCTTCCTCGATTTGGAACTACCGAACTGGACCGTTTGTCCAGTTTTGTTCAAACAAAACTGGACAAACGGTCGGAGATATCGGTGACAATACACAAAAAAAAAGTACCTTACTAAAGGCAAATTGCCTATTAGGTACACCTAAAAAGTGAAAGGAAAAAAACTTTTACAAAAAAATACTACCGACATCCAACTAAAAACACTAAAAATTGAAAAATAACTTTCTTTTCCGAAGTCGGTGTCCATAACGAAAAAAATTGGTACGTACCAAAGACACCGACTTCGAAAAAAAAAATTATTTTTCACTTTGAAGTGTTTTTAGTTGGATGTCGGTAGTATTTTTTTGTAAAAAAGTTTTTTTATTTTTCACTTTTTCAGTGTAGTTACCTAATAGGCAATTGCCTTTAGTAAAACATTTTTAGAATTTCCAAAAATCCCTCCTTAGTGCTCCCCTACATTATAAAAAGAAGCTATGTGCAATAAAATACTTCAAAAATCTTGATCAACCCCTAAATAGTATTTTGGGGATAGTTTCTAAAAACGAATAACTAATAACCTACATTATTTATTAAGGTTAGTATTTGTGCCTAATTTCAAGTTTATTAAACCAAGATCTTCAATGCCCCCCTAATCATCTTTTAGGGGTAGTTTCGAAAAACTAATAATGATATCCTTTATTATTTACTTAGGTTAGTATTTGTCCCAAGTATGAAGTTTAATAATCCAAGAAATGAGATTTTCCATAAAAATTTTAACATCACTTAAATAGTATTTTAGGAGTAGTTTTGAAAAACTTGTAATGACAACCTTGACTTTAAAAACAAAAATATTGTTAATATTTATGCCAAGTTTCAAATATATAAGCCCAACAAATTGCCACCAATTACCGGCAATCAATAACGTCATTACTTTTTTTATTAATCAAGAGCGTAAACCTACTATTTTAGATATTTTACCTTCCAAACCGAAGATATTTCATATAAAGTTTCAACACCTACTTTATTCCCCGTAGGAGTAGAATTTCTAAAACCTTATTTTTTTTATTTTTTTTTATTCGTTATAGGCTCGCGTTTGACCACTATCTCGCCTGATGTTAAGCGATGATATGGTCGAAGGTGGAGCACGCTTGCCTAGAAGTAACCTATTCACTCTTGACTTGAAGACCCCTAGGTTGTAGCTATTAGGAAACAAGGACGCCGGCAGGGAGTTCCACTCTTTAGCTGTACGCACAATGAAAGTATTTTCAAAACGCTTTGTGCGTATGGGTGGGATATCCACCATGTACCGATGGCACATTGCCGTACGTCTTGTAGTCCGATGATGGAAAGGGCTTGGCGGAATCAAATTGTGCAGTTCCGTCGCGCACTCCCCGAAATGTAACCGATAAAAAACCGACAGGCTGGCAACTCGGCGTCGATGTTCGAGGCTCTGGAACTTTGAGGCGACCAGTGCATCGTTGCCAATAAGCCTTTTGGCCCGTCTGTCAATTGACTCAAGTGCATCAAGCTGGTATTTGGCAGATCCATCCCAGAGGTGAGAGCAGTACTCCATGCATGACCGAACTTGCGCTTTATACAAGTTGAGCAGCTGTTCAGGCGTAAAGTACCGTCTCACCTTCGCAAGGATCCCCAACTTTTTTGCAGCCAATTGAGCCTTTGACTCATTGAATGGACCAAAATTGAGGGTCGATGTTAACGTAACACCAAGAAGTTCGAGATGGTCCGTTATCGGCACGGTTACACCACGGAAGGATGGAGCCGGGTGGAATTGGCTCTTTTTTGCGGAAAAAAGACACGCATGGGTCTTAGCAGCATTGAAACTGACTAGATTGGCATTGCGCCATTCGGAGACTGCCTCCAAAGACAGGTTCAAGCGCTCAACCATAGCCTCCCGAAGAGACCGGACTTGAGGCCCAGTAGCCCGTGCGCCAGATACGTATCTCTCAGCAACAGTGCTGTCGTCTGCATACCCAAAGGTTCCGGGTTTTAGCAGGTCATTAATGTGCAGCAAGAACAATGTTGCCGAGAGCACTGACCCCTGAGCAGCCATCAGCGAGCAACCATCGATAACCACTCGGATGGACCGATCCCTCAGGAAGTCTGCAATCCAGTCACATAGACCACTAGGCAGACCGAAGGAAGTAAGCTTACCTATATGGCTCTCGTGCCAGACCCTGTCAAAGGCCTTCGATATGTCAAGGGAGACAGCAAGCGCCTCCCCGTGCTTCTCGATGGCCTCACTCCAGATGTGAATGGCATACGCTAGAAGATCCCCAGTTGACCGGTTCCGGCGGCAGCCGTATTGTCGGTCACTAAGGAGGTCGTTGTCTTCTAGGTATGCCAGGAGCTTTTTATTCAATACACGTTCCATACTCTTACAGAGGATGGACGTTACTGATATGGGCCTGTAGTTGGCCGGGTCCGCTCGACTACCCTTCTTGGGCACGGGTTGAACGTTAGCTTGCTTCCAAGCCTTCGGCACTTTTCCAGTCGCCATCGAAAGGCGATAAAGGCGTGTCAAGATCGGAGACAATTCAGGCGCACAAGCTTTAAGTACAATTGCCGGTATCCCGTCCGGGCCACTAGCCTTGTTCACGTCAAGGTTTCGCAGCACCTCTCTCTGATGGATGCGAATTTCCGACATACTCGTCTTACATCGAACAGCAGAAGGGAGGGCCGCGTGCCATCAGTATTCAGACGCGAAGATTCCGCAAAGAGGGAGGCAAACAAGTTAGCCTTGTCCTCAGCGGAGTGGGCCAGCGAACCGTCGGACCTCAGCATTGGTGGTAGTGAGGGGCGACAGAAGTTTGATTCAACCGATTTAGCCAGGGACCAAAACGCCTTGCTACCTGCAGGGTGTGAAGCAAGTTTGTCCCCGATTCTGCTAATATGGTCAAATCGTGCCCTTCGCATCGCTGTTTTGCAGGACTTGGCAGCCCTGTTGAAGGCTCTCTTCTTCTGACTCACGTCACTTGCCTTGCGCACACGAGCGTCGACCCATGCTAGGTATGCCTTGTGTTTAACCACGTTTGCGCGGTCACACTCAGCACCAAACCACGGACGGTCAACGCTGGACACCGTTACGTCAGAGAACGGAATGTAGTACTCCATCCCCTGACGCAACACATCTGTCACTGCGTCAGCGCATGACGATGGGTCATGCACCTAATAAATACATGAATTCTTTTTATCAACTCCAACTCCAAAACTGTAGAAATTACATAAAAACTTTCAACCCCCTTTTTACCCCCGTTAGGGGTGGCATTTCAGGAAATAATTAAACTCATTGTTTTTTTATTAATCAGGAGCGTAAACCTACAATTTTAGATGTTTTACCTTCCAAACCGAAGAAATTTCATAAAAAGTTTCAACCCCTATTTTATCCCCATAGGGGTAGAAGTTCCAAGAACTAATAAATACATGTTTTTTTTTTATCTACCTAGAGATTAAATCTAAAATTTCACGTATTAATTTTTTTTCAAACTGTAGAAATTACATATAAACTTTGAACCCCCTTTTTACCTCCTTAGGGGTCGAATTTCAAAAGCGTAAATCTAAAATTTCACGTGCCCAACTCACAAACTGTAGAAATTACATAGAAACTTTCAAGCCCCCTTTGGGGTGGAATTTCCAAAAATCCTTTCTTAGTGCTCACTTACGCCACTTGAGGAAAATTTCTGCCAAATTTAAGGTTCTAGGCCTAGCGGTTTAGGCTGTGCGTTGATCGATCAGTCCGACAGTTTCTTCTTTTATATATATAGATTAGTTCTGTCCCTTTTTCACTGTCGCACTATGTATGATAGTTTTAACACGTCATGGTATATGGCCCCTGGTCTGGCCATATCAGGGTTGCCGACCGTAAAAAAGACTCCCTCGTACATATGCAGCTAAAAATCTCTTATTTTGACTTTCAAACCTAGATTAGATAGATTAAGACGGGCTGGTGTCCGCAACTCCACGTCTAAGCGCGTATTTTGCGTACGTACCTTTCAAACCTAGTACATTTATTATGCATCGAAAACTCGCTAAAACCTTTTTACTCAATTAAATAAACTATTGCAAGTTTCCTACTAAATAAAACATCACTTTGTGTTGTATTTCAAAAATCTATAATACTAATCAAGTAAAATCACAAAAAATTAAATGTGTCTATATTGTTATGAAAATTGCAAGGTAACTTAGTTTACATCTCCTCTCCAAATATTATGTCAGAAACATCCTCACTGTCATTGTTTTTTTTATATTTTATCTGTTGTCATGCGGCTATACATGTTTTTTGTGGGTTCAAAATTGACGCAGTTTCCTGCGTTCGTATGGCCATATTATCAAAATCTCGTACGCTCATACGTAATTGTACTAGGTTGATAGAGTCCTCGTACCTCGTACGGAAGACCACAAATCTCGTATTTGTACGTACGAGGAACCTCGTATGGTTGGCAACCCTCTGCCATATTGAATCTTGCTATATTCAAGTTAGCTAAGAATTCGCCATTGTTCTTTTGGCGTAACTTCGCAATATGCTTAGTGCATGTGGAATTCTTAAGTTATTATTGTTGCGATCGCTGCTGTACACACTGCCGAAGCAATAGTAGTACCACAGAAAATATAAAACTAGCATACCTTGCCCTTAGTGCGAGTTTATACTCACGCTCAATCGCGTTAAACGTAAACGCCAATTTGTATTGAAGCTGGTTAAGCGCCGTCTGGTGACGTTAACGAGAAAACTCTTTTTTTTGTATTCATTTTGACATATGAGATCGTTTACGTTATCACGAGTGAGTACGTTAAAAAACTCGGAATAAGCACACTGATTAAACAGATTATTTTTTGTACATCGTTCGCGTTCGATTCCGTGATTCCGTCCCACAGCGGTAGATGATGTTAGCAGTGACTTGCAAGTAAATTAATAGAGTCTGACAAAGAAAGTAGACACTCGAATTATTTGCAAACTTTTTATATGGCAATGCTAGTCATTTCAACATCAATTTTTGGTGATTTGTTGTGGTCTTGATAAAGCGTTTAGTATGCGAAAAATTAATAAAACAATTAAAAGTGGATTACGGGAGATGTCATTTCGCATGATGTCTAAATATCAAGAAACGCGTGCTTGAAAATTTGTCACATTAATTCTGCGATAATTTAGAGGTGAGAAACTGGGCCCTAGTCTAATAATATTTGTGAACGTGCAAGAGTGTGGGCAAATAAAACACAGCGGTACGGTAGAACATGAGTTGGTTCATGTTGTCGACAAAACGCCTTGGAAGCTTCCAAATACAGTTACTGCCATTTTACTGGTGCCTAACTAGGACATTGGACTAAAAATTAAAGGAACTAGAACTTCTAGACGTGACACTGCTAGATACATGCACAAACCGTGCGAAGCCAAAAAAAAAGAATGGTAACCCCAACACTAATTTAATGTTACCAGGTTCTATATGAACTCCCCTTGAATGAGGTATTTCCAATTATTATAATATTTTTGTGAATTAAGAAGCCTGCCATGTTACTATGGATATGACTTGTGTGTTGGGTTATGAGTTTGGCCCATTATACGAGTTTCGCTCCTTTAATAATGGACTGTGTTATCCTACAGAGTATTATATGTTATAGAGAATTGTCGAATATATTGTTAGAAGTGATGACTTTTAATTGGCTGTCAGACTCACAATATAATTTTGAAGCTATTGCATAGCTTCTATCGTGGGCCTTGAGCGTGGAGACCGAATCCAGAAATTCCGTAACGAAAATAACAATGGTGATCAATGTGGACCTTATGTTAATGAGAATAAGGGTCACTTTTACTTGTGAAAGAAAAGCGACCATATTTCAATGTGAATAAGGGTCACTATATATATATTTTTTGCGGGGGAGGTAAACGGTTAAGGGGGGGGGGGGTTTATCCTATCTTGTTCTCCTGGATGAAGGAGTGGCGACCAGGGGGGCAAATTTTTTGTCAGAAATGCGCTAACTCCAACCGTTTCTGAGATATGAGGGTTTTAAAAATTTTTGGTGGTCGTAAAAAAAAATCCTTTTATCGGTCGTGTTTTAGCTGTAAGTCATCCATAATTGATAAATAAATAAATATTATTATAAATGTGAAAGTTTGTGATTGCTGTTTGTAACTTTTTCATACAAAACTACACAATTAATTTTGATGAAACTGTACAGTAAAATTACTTAATAGATCGCGCCCGCGACTTTTTCTGTGTGAACTTCAATTGGATCCAGTGAGAAATCAAATTTTGAGAAGGCAAATCAAATCTATAAATAAATTGCATCCATAATGTACATTCAGGTTGTAAATATAAATAAAAACAAAACTCAAGCATCCTATAGGGCACACCAAAATTTAAATATATAGGAGAGAGGTCGTATGCCACTTGCGGGCTGTTTACACAAAAATAAATCAATATAACAGTAGATAAGTAAGCAATCGTTATAGCAAGCTATACGGTATTACGACACGACAATCCTGTAATATTTTTTTCTTGTTACATTCTTTTCTGAATGCAATGTTTTTTTGTTCGGGTTTTGGTTTTTAAATACTAACAACAGTGACAGTGTTTATTCTTTACTTATGTTTTTTATCCACCTGGGTGACTGGGTGGGAGTTTGGTTTGTCATAGCTGGTAACACTAGCTGTAGGAACTTCAACTTCATCAAGTTGGCAGTTCTTAAATGGCGACCACGGGTGACGGGTCGTTTGTCTGGAAACTGTCACTATTTATTATTTTAGATATTTAAGTGTGGATTCCGTGTTTACGTAAACATGACGGGAATTTTGCCTACATACCAGCGATTTGTGAATGGAGTTCCTGTGCCGTCCATTTCTCGGCGTTCCTTCCGCCTACGGGAAAAATATTTGATTGTTTCTGTACTTTTGACATTCGGGATCGTGTGGTTAGGGGCACTGTTCTACTTGCCAGAGTTTAAAAGTTCCAATAGTGTGAACGATAGTGTTTACAATGTTTACAAACGTATTCAAAAAGCTGGCCCCGAGCTGCTCATGCCGCCTCCGCTGGCACAAAACGACGTCGGAGACTTTCCCGTGGTGGGGATCGTTCATCACGGTGAAGAGGGTGATGATCCTCACATAGTGCAGGACAGGAACCGTCTGCGAGCGAAGATAGAGGAGGATATGGGCATGAAAGTGTTAGAGAGGCCGCAGTATGATGTAGCACCATCTGTGTCGTCTTCGCGGGGGCCGAGCAAGGCGCCAGTAGACGCGATCGAGGAGCCGGCGGCAGGTAACAACGCAGCGAGCAAGAACGTGTCACCGGCGGGCCCGAAGGCGGACAGCTCCGACAAGTTCGTGGCTGTGGCACTGGCGCCAGGAGCCGACCCAGAGCTCAAACACAAACTGGAAACTGTCAAAAAGGTTAGTCACCTCTAAACTTAGACTAAGACAAGTCTCATTCAAAGTAATATCTGTGATAATCAACAAAGTAGCCAGGTATTTTCACTTTCTAATGCTTTTGTTTGAGGTAGATATTGTAATTTTTAGGTAAAAGTGTTAGAAACCACGAACCATGAATGAGGAAGTAAAATGTGAATAATGAATTAACACAGCATAACAAAACAAAGTAATGTTTGCATTATTTGGTTTAATTACACAACAGTTTAATTATTCTCTGTGATGAATGTGATGATACAAGTAGTAATACCTATTGAAATGTAAATTCTGTTTAATCAAATGGAATGGCATTTTAATAATCACTTTTAAAGAATCGTTTAAAAGCTGTGAATTATATTGTAGTATTGACTACCTCCGCAAAGCTTACTCAGAAGGCTGACTCGATACAATTTGCTGCCAAATACACCAAAAAACATTAGATTCTGTTACATCCGCATTCTAATGCATATTAAATAATTAAAGAAGATAAAATACTATACTTTCCTAAAAGGACCACCACAAAAAAAAAAATACCCAGCTATGGTTATTTTTTAGCCTATTTTACCCGGGCCATAATAACGTATCGATTGACACCTTATTCATCAAAATAGGATGAATAGTTTAGGAGCTGTGGAGGAACATATGAAGGGTACAGGGAATGTCGTAATTATTAGATTTTTTGAGAAAAATGCAGTTAAAAGTTTCGAAGTATGTAATTTTATCCTTATACCGGTATGTCATGGACATTCCCGGTTCTTTTCGCTTCAGCCATAAACAAAAACGTCTTTCTGGTGCCTTATGTTTCCTTTTTTTTTAAAGTTAGTGTTTAAGAAAAAAACTACCATAGATAATGATTTGCTAGCCAATAAAAAAAGAAAATATAAATTTGTGACATTCCCTGTTCTTTGCCTGTACCCTTCATATGTAA
Organism: Orthosia cruda; assembly: GCA_964057195.1. Lineage (NCBI taxonomy): Eukaryota > Metazoa > Arthropoda > Insecta > Lepidoptera > Noctuidae > Orthosia > Orthosia cruda. Next base: position 13,818,090 of record OZ059830.1, on the reverse strand, counting down.
ATACATACATAGGCTGCTAAAATTTTAACACACAGATATTGATACCTACTATCATTAAGTAGAAGCCAAAAGAAAGGCTCCTTTTTACCATAGTCGGGTATAAAGAGAATTATTTGCAACTTTCTCATAAAAAAGTGCAGTCTAAAGTAAATAGAAGTTGTGTCTACTTCTTATCAGTTGTATTGGCTGTTAATACTTTTATCAGTTTAAATATTGGTCATAGATAAACACCATTATCTAAATTGTTGTCTACTGATTGATAGAAACAGATTAATAGTGTTTAATAAGTAATCTGACTTTTCTTGTATTAAACTTAATGAAAGTAGATATCAATACCTGTTTGTCTTTTGAGATTATTTTCTTGTCGTCTTGCATTCTTTTCAAAAAATGTTCTTCTACAATTTGAGAATGCACCCTTCTGCACCCCATATGAGTTGACTTGTTCAACTTTGGTACTTACTAAATATCAAACATCAGAATGTTGTCTTCTATAGGTACAAAAAAAATAAAATAAAAAAGTCTGTTGATCGAAATAACATTTTTTTATTGAATGCTGTGAAAGTATATACGGTACTAATTACAAATACGCACATATTAATTATTTTTTTGGTTGGACCGATTGTGACGAGACTTTTACTTGTAGATAGCTGATGTTATAAGGAGACATATTACTTTTTATCCCAGAAAATTTCTATGAGTTTGTTGCGGGCAGCAACAAGTTTTAAATAAGTTTAGCATTAAACACATTTAGTGATGTGTGGAGCTAGTAGAGCAAAATAATTACAACACACCAGGATTCCGTGAAGAGTCAGGCAGACACACTTATCGTACATCCATGTTACACCAGTTATGTTTATGACCGGAGCGAACCTATTACCATTAACCGGGCAAGAGTCCAAACACTGAAAATTCTGGAATAACCCAGTAATACTGCTTGATCCGTGCATTGAAACCTCATGGTTAGCAGTAGTGCTTGCAACTACTAGACCAACAAGGGATATAGTTAAGTTTTTAAGAACAAACATTTTATGCTTGACATAAAACCTAATACTGGCCTGACCTTTCTACCTAATATTTTTGTAAAAGAGATGTGTAACTTAATTTTTTGGCGCACAATAAAGTATATTCTATTCTAATGCGAGCTACCACATGGAAAAATAAAAACAAAAGATATAGTACTCATTTACATGATCATCCTAGCCCAGGGGTCACCAAACGGTGAACTGCGGTCCGGTTCCGGACCACCAACCTATTTTTTATAGACCTTAAGTAAACAGTACAGTATAATTTACTTGAGTATGTAGGTAATTTATCCCGCACTTTGTCTTGTGATGATGTAAAGGCCGGGGGGATTGGTTGGGACTGTAACAGTCATATTATAAAAAAAAACTGACCCTAAATAATAGTAATTGGTGACCCCTGTCCTAGCCTAATCTGTTCTAGCAACGTTGGTTACCATCCACTTTTACACGATGAAGCTGAATCCCAGTATTTACATGTAGTTACTGTTTCTCTGACCTCCACAGGCCAGTTCTGGGTGCCACAATACTCTTTGAGCTTTGATAATACTGGTTGTCAGACTATAGGCCTGTCACTACCCGTAACTATGTCAACAATGTAAATACATTGAATTAAAGACACCGTTATTTACTACCCTAGTTAACTGTTAGCCTTGACTCCAAAGAAGCTCTACAAGTGAGAAAGTGTAATCAATCCAGTTTATCTACTTGTTAGATAAAATCTTATGCCATTATGAAATAACTTTGCTTTATATTTTAATGTAAATAATGTGTAGGGGTTAACCTTATTATAATTTTTTGTGTTTTTTTGGGGGTATAATCATTGGAAGTATAGATCCTATTTAAAAAAATATTTCACTAACTGATAAGATGGTCCCATATAAGTGAATGTTTCCTGTGAGATATTCTATGGGAGTGTGAAGCTGCGGGAAAAGCTAGCTGTTAAATATAAAAATCTATCTTTTGTTTTTTTGGCCAATTTTCTAAGGCGCTGTTTTGAAAATCTGTTAAACTTACTTAAAACAGATTAATAAGTAATAGTTTAAAAAACTCAAAAACATGCTTTAAAAGAAAACCAGACTTAAAACTAGGGGATGTAACGATATATGAATTTGCCGATACGATACCGATACCGATTATCGAGGAAAATAATCGGCGATATCGATACCGATATCGATGGCTTAGTAGTAAATAAGGAATGATGTACTTTATATGCATAAAACTTACTTATGTTACACAGAATAAATAGGTACTCCATTCTGTAAAGTGTGGTAAAAATGGCAATTAAAAATAATGAAAAAAAAAGGTAAAGTAAGCCCTTCGATGAAACTGCTTTGCTACCACGAGAAACGCTGACATTGCAATATAAACAAGTCGCTTTTGTGTCATCATCCTGTTTTATTTGAAAATGATTCCATATACTACTTCTATGTTTTAAAGGAGTCGCCATTTTATTTATCGTACGTAACTGTATTACAGTCCTCACTTCACCCAAAAACAGACAAAATCACGAATAGCGGTGACGAGACAAGGTAAATTCGCCGAAAAACAATGCAAGTATTATTACATTATTATATTACAACGCTGTGCCAAAACTAAGTAAACACTGACGAGCGACGACCGTTAACCGCGTGCGTTGACATTTCACTGGCGGGCGCGTCCTTCGCCCCACCGCCCTCTAAGACGGGGTGGCAACATGGCCGCGAGCGCGTCGCGCGTCGCCTTCGTTCTTTTCGCGCGCTTTTCAAACTGTATCGGCTGTATTTAAATCGGCGATGCCGATGTATCGGCCTGCCGATTATATCGGCCGATATATCGGTATCGGTATCGGTATCGTTACATCGCTACTTAAAACTAAAAAATAAATTTAAATAAGAATAGGGTGATAAACAAAAAAATAAAATTTTATTGTAATAAAGAAATTAAATTCTTAATTTAGGTAATTTTATTGAAAATTAGCTGTTCCCCGCGGCTTCGCTCTCGTGGACCACACCACAGGACCCGGTTTCGGGATTTAAAATAGCCTATGTCACTCAAGAATAATGTTGCTTTCTATTGGTGAAAGAATGTTTTTAAATCGGTACAGTAGTTTCGGAGCCTATTCGCGGTGCAAACAAACAAAAATATCTTTCCTCTTAAAAATATTAGATCTACAACTTTTTAGTTTGATTTCCTTTTAAAGCGTGTTTTTGAGTTTTTTAAAACTATTATTTATTATTCTGTTTTAAGTATATTTAACAGATTTTCAAAACAGCAGATTTTTTAAATAATCCTGATGATCCTGGTAAGGATAATGGGACAAACTATTTAAATTATTGTATTGTCATCCGTCCTTGATAAGTGTGCAAATTTTCAAATTAATCCGACGTTTTGAAGGGGGTGAAAATCACGTTCAAAGATTTCGTTACATACATATACCAAACTAATAAAAACGTGTTAAAAATGGTTCAAATGATTGACGCATCATTGGGAACAATAACTAGCTTTCCGCTTAAGAAGAAGTTATTATTCCAGGGATCCATGGTCTGGTTTCTGAATATCTTGTTTATTCAATACTAAACATTCGCTATTAGTCGTTAAATAAACAAATCTAATGCGTAATAAACAAGTTTCACTCCCTATTGGCGCCGCAGACTATAAAATAATAAACTTTATCCATTACATTCATGGATTGCTGGTACGGAGAAAAAGCACTTCCACTCCATATAAAAAGATTTACTGACGTCATTCCCTTCTTAATTATTTTTGTTATCAGGACGCCAACAGTCTGCCACGACAATTGCCCGTGATTGATATGCTTGTATTATTTATCCGCCAGCCGTGTTGGCGGATAAATCTATTCCGCGGAACACATGTTATGTACCTTACCTTAACTCTCTACAACCATTATTCTGCATTCCATTGTTAAAGGATTGCTGGCTGGTAATCACAAAAAAAAAAACAAAAAAAAATCTCAAGAAAAAACAACTAAAGAAAAACCAACCCAAAAAAAAACATCTAAAGAAAAACAACTCAAGAAAAAAGCAACTAAATGAAAAAAAAACAAGAAAAATGCACTGGAGGAGGCTTATACCCGAATAGGGGTTCCTATCCAAGAAAATGAAAATTGTAAAAGTGTATAGTGCAAAAACAAAAGTGAAAAATGCACCTAATATACTAAATATAATATATATACACATATTCTGTAATAGTCTAAGGATGGGAAATAATAAAGGCTTTTTTATTTATTATTTATTTATTATAATCTCAGCTTAAAATCCTTGGTCTAATTCATTGTGATCTATTGGTCTGGGGTTGCCATAGCCTTTTGTCCTTGCCTTCTTCTCATGCGCTTGCCCCTTATTTAACTTTAATCTCCAAAGCGTTTCGCGGGTAATATAACTAAGATTTTTTTTTCCCAAAGTTATAAAAATATTTTTCATCGAACAATAATCTTGCAAGGCCATAATCAATGTGTTTGTTGCAGAAAAATAGTTATCAGCGATCTTATAAAATAGTATTTAATGCTGTAGCATAGTGCTCAGGGTCGTATGATAATTTGCTGTGCCTAATCATACAGTCGGCACTGCGCGACGCTCGAACATGTTAATCAAATGCTCCGGACCATGACGGTATCAAACCAAATGGTTTGAAAGTTGATTCGTATGTGCCAGTCGTCACCATGGCAAATATTTATTGATTCGACGTGATAACTACGGTTACCCTAATCCCTACTCTACGCTCATCTGCCTTTTCGGTTTTTCCCAATCAAGATGTTTTTTGAATTTGAAATTCTTATCGTGGACTACCTAACGTCAATGTACATTTGAGGTCATTCGGTTTTAGTTTTGGCAACTTGTCTGAGATGTCGCAATTTGTCATATTCTTGTCTAGCAGCTGGGAACAGCAAGATTTTAGAAAATTAGAATTCTGCTAAGCTTGGGTTTTGGTTGGACATGTCTGTCTGTAAGATGAGCTGTGTTGGCAAGTAAAACACGAGTAGGTCCCGCAGACTCCCGCTTAACGCTAAGCTAATTTGCGGCAGACCTAAGAGTAGAGAAGGATCTGAAGAAAGTCTTTAACGAAAGTCGACAAGACGACAGGCCGTGACGTCTGCAATTCTGCAGAGCGTGAACAGAAAACTAGTGTTAAAGATAAAGGAGGTTTCAGCAAAACAGCTGCTCAACTTATATCAAGCGCAAGTTTGATCGTACATGGAATACTGTTCTCGTCTCTGGGACGGATCTGCCAAATACCAGCTAGATGCACTAAAGTCGACCGAAAAGTGGACCAAGAAACTCATCGGCAATGGGGCACAGTTCAAGTCAAAGCTCCAGAGCCTTTAACATCGTCGCCGAGTTGCCAGCTGGTCGGTTTTTTATCGGTTGCATTTCGGGGAGTGTGCGATGGAATTGCATGATATAATTCCGCCCAGCCCGTTCCATCATCGGACTACCAGACGTACGGCGATGCGTCATCGGTACATCGTGGACATCCCACCCATACGCACAAAACGTTTTGGGGACACTTTGATTATACGTACAGCTAAGGAGTGGAATTCCCTGCCGGAATCTGTGTTTCCCGATAGCTACAATCTAGGGGTCTTTAAGTCAAGAGTTAATGGGTTTTTTTCTAGGCAAGCGTGCTTCACCGTCGACCACATTATCGCTTACATAGGTGAGATAGTGGTCAAGCTCAAACCTATAAACAAAAATAAAAACAGGATTCACAAATACCTGCAATCTGTCTAAGGATCTGTATGTGCATCTTTTCATACAATTATTTACTAGACATTTTGAGAACTGCGGCAAAACCTCTTGATTGGAAGTCAAGTCAATGCACCTAAATCACGCATGATGAGAACGGCAGTTTTCCATTATGGTCGTCATCATCGCCGACTATTACGAGGCCACTATTTAGTAGAAGAATTTCAAGGTCTAATAACATGAAGAGCGGTTTATCTTTATTACTTTCATGAGTGGAATGAAACCACCATGCCCAGTGTTGGCTTTGTTGGCGACACGGCTTCATGAACTTTTATTCTAAGATAGTCAAAACCACCTGCGGCAATAAAACGGCTTAAATAAATTATCTAGGTAGCAATCGTAAAATGTTTCAGGACTTAGAATATTGTTGCAGCAGATTTTTATGCTGCACGAATGGTAAAATATAAACGATTAAACCAATTACCGTAACAAAATCACGCTAAAATATGGTTGTAATACTTCGTATGTAAGTAATTGGTTGCTATATCAACAATGCACATAACATTATTTAGCAACTAGCATCATATTTTTATCTTTAATGTTCTAGGAGCTGTTTAATTACTCGATAAGAACGGTAAAAGGATTAAACAGAGCGATACAAAATGATAATTAATCCTAAGGCTGTGACATCAACGTTAATCACAGACGATAAATGTTAAAAAGCGAATGCAAATAAGATTTCGTATTGAAGTATAAACGTTCCGTTCGGAATTTAAGATGTGTTATGCACGCCTTTACGATCCAGATAAGATCGTGCTGAAAACTGTAAAATGAAAATCAATTTCTGTTTGGGGATGGTAGAAAATATTATATTCTTTGTCCTAAAATCATCCTTCATACTCCTGCAGAAGTTTTGTTTTAAAGAGGCGCTAAAGTTTTGTTTTGTGCAAAGCGATTGCTTTCCAATTTTCTGTTTGATTTGCAAAGACTGCAGCTGCTACTGAACATTAAAGTCTCTTCTTCGGCAAACTCATGGTGTAACAAGACATTTTTTTTTTGTTTTTCATCGAAAATAGAGTCATGTGAAAGTAACAAAAGTCGGCTACAAGAAATGCACGATCTCACGAAGAGTCGACAGTCTTAGGTAATGGTTTAACCTGGTAATTTCTTAATACTTGTGCGCTAGTTATTACAATCTGCAAATCCAACGCATTGCGATTGCAGGCATCAAGTATCACGCGACAGCTATTAAAGTACATAGTGTTGATAACGCTTGGAGTTGTGTCCACTTAGGTACTCAGCCATACTGTGCTGGATTGCAGAAACTATGTTGATAGCGGAGAACAACAGCTGAGTATTTGTAAAGTACGTGCAAGTAGAGGTCTAGGCTTTCTCGCAAACTTTCATGGTGGGCCGTTTGGCACTATTTCGTATTGGTCGATGACCGGAGGCGCCGGCTGCGCAGCGCGCAACTTGTTACGTGCCTCAAGCCACCATGCGCAGTGCGCACGCATGCATGCATCATAAGTGAAATCATTTGTTTATACTCGCCTGTATTACTCTTACTACTCATCTGTCTTGAATTACTACTACAGAATGCGAATACAACGTTCATTGAAACAAAAGTCTTGCTTCACTTCAATTGCAGACAAAATTAATTCCTTCCCATTGAATTATTCAACAAAATTCTAAATTATGGAAATCAAGGTAAGAAGATTTCTTGTTTAACGATTAAATAATATAGTGGATACTTGTATTTTTTCATTCGATTGATCGCTAAGTAGAAGAGGCAGCCGGTTTGAGTCGTGCCCGGTTTCTGGTTCCGCAAATATTATCTCCGCCATCAACGCTCAGCTAAGGCCACAAAAATTCCCAGTCCTTTTTCGGCTATCGGTTTGATTGCATCACTCGAATCAATGTATATTTTCATGGCTTTGTACAAAACTACAATCGCTCAAACAGTATTATTTCAGCCTGCGTCGCTGTTGTGATTGTGATAATATTTGAACAGCCACGGAGTCAACTAACACAAAGTTAATTCTATTCATTTTAGTGCTTTGTTCTTTGATAACATATTGTTTACAGGCCACGTCACTCTGCTAATAAAATTAACGACTATTTTATCGATGAATTTCATGGCTTTTTTTTTTCAAGGTTCAAGTTGTTTCTACGTAATTATAAGTACCTACTACTACTAGAACCAGTACTAGCAACAAATAGGTATACACTTATACAGTATCTAAACCTAATCATACGCTCACGACACTACCGAAGGGAAAGTGAAGCCCACTTGTAATTACAGCATTAGAATGCTTCAAACAACTTACTGTATGTAACAACTTTTTTTTTTGTGGAATATCGTCCAATGTGTTCTCCCGCTCTGGTTGAAGCGGGAGGGTGTGTCAGACTTTTACTGACTAAAACCCACCCGTGTTCCTTCAGTTGCTTGTGCCAGGGCCGCGGTAACCCTCTTTCAAAGAACAATGGCGAAATCTTAGCTGACTTAAATTTGAGCGTCTGAAAGTGAGCTATATACGAAAGACATTCTATTAATTGTCTACGTTTTTTAAAGTCTAATTGGGCTGGTTCAAAACGGATAAAAAAATCATAATAAATAAAAAGTTATTTAGCTTAGTGTTGCCATTGTATATTTTATCTACTAAGTGATAAGTAGTAACTATATTAAGTAATAATATCATTATTGTATTTATTGCAGTAAATGAGTTAACAATACAGTTTATGTCTAAGTGTAGATGTTCCTTGCAGGTAGGTAAGAATATTGTGGTGTTGTAGAAATAAATGAAATACTTTCAAGTAATGATTGGCAAAAAGACTAGTATCTATGTCTTAAAAAAAATATAGCTTGTTTGTACGACGACCTTTTGATACACCTCAAACGTCAAAGTCGCTTAGTTTAAATAAATTTACTCTTTCCAAAGAGTTTATGATGTTTATGTTTTTCCATTTCATGCTGAAATAACTAGGTATGGAAAACACTAATAAACTACTAATAACTAAACGATATTGCCCTTTTACTTCTACGAAATTGAATAATATTACCTATTAAACAAATTATTAAAAGTTACCCAGACATAACCAACAAAAGTGTATGACTCAATATATATTATTCTCTACATTCTCGAACAAAAATTATTGCACAAACTAATTCAGAACATCACATCACATCATCAGCCTATTAATGTTCCCACTGCTGGGACACAGGCCTCCTCTCTGTGAGAGGGGATGGGCCATAATCCACCACGCGGGCCCAGTGCGGGTTGGTGAACGTCACATGCCTTCGAATTTTTGGTTCTAGGACATGCCGGTTTCCTCACGATGTTTTCCTTCACCGTTTTTGAGAGCAATGGTGATGAAATAATTTACACAAAGTAAAGCGCCTGCCTGGGTTCGAACCCACGACCTACAAATTGTAAGTCGCGGCCGATACCACTGGGCCAACTCAGAACATCACCCTGCGTTAAACCAGATATTTTTCAGTTAATGACGTAGGAATTTAATCTCAACTAAAACAATGTATGGGCACCTGTCATTGTTCTTTATCCGCGACCCAGACACTGTATTTACACCAAGTTTTCTTTTAATACGAGTCCAATACTCATCTGATAATAGACGAGAAATTAAACGAACAGCATTTTTTTAAGTGGAGACTTCGCATAAATATTTTGATGTAAAAATATACTCTACTAATAAACGCCGGTGCATTGCCTAGCGCACAAAATGGTAAAAATAGCTATGTAGAACGTGAACGAGTAGAGCACGGCATGACACGCGGAGTGCTGATCTAAAAAGCACATTCCGCAAATGCCGTGCAGACCCAGTTTACTTGTATCGGCGCCGGAGTGCCGTGTTAAGTACGTATATAACGGCACTCCGAATCGGTCGCGGCGAGACATCGCCGTCGCCGGTGACCCCACGACACACATTTCCCACAAAAGCAGTAAGACATCACCGTTCACTGCACACTAAAACTAACGACACTTTCTCGCAAATATACATCTACCGTATCGCCGACGAATCCGTTTTAAAAATATTCGCTTCCACGCTCAAATATTTGGGTTGGTACATTGTACACGCGTAATGTCTATAGAAATTGCTGGAGAGAATTGCCCCGGAGATGCAAATTCCACATAAATTACTACAAATTGCGTCATTATAGCATCATTTTGACTCGTCCGACCTACCTACCGTACTTCCGGGGTCTAAATAGTATATTATTGAAGACTGACTCAGCGCGTGTCGCACCTCATTCCAATTTCCATTTTAAACAGAGGATGAGAGTTTTTAAACTGGTTTCCTCTCCGTTGCAACTTGTAACAGCTATTGCGATCTGCGCTTCAAAGATGCAATTGATAAAGATCTACAGAGATTTTGTTTATATTTTATTTCTGGTCTCTCATAGATTATTATAATACCGACACGATCTGTCTTGCCCGTAATTCCAAGAACCGCATACTAAACCATATAAAGCTATCATTCGTTACAAAGAAATAATCCAGCAATTGGATGTAAACATTGCTTTAATTCGGATGATAATCCAAATGGCGGGCGTCGGCGTCGGCAAAGCGTCCGCGTCGATAAGTTACCGACAAGACAAACAAAACCTTGTTGACGACGGAGTTAGGCTTGTTGAGAGCAAACCGGGGCAATTAGCTGTCCCCCAGTACCGCGTCGAGGGATGTGATAAAAAAATCTCGGTCAAGAGCGAAACTCTCCTTGCTGATTTAGGGCCCTCTCCTGTGTGTTTAGGGTAACGCTGAAACTCCAAACTGTGTCCTGAACTGCGGTGACAAAATTAGAGGAATTTAAACACCATAGTTGTCTTTGAAGGACAAGTCCGTGAAAAAGTTTTGAGGATTAATGTGGGTGACATTATAGAGTATGGAAGAATCGATTAACAGATTATTTCAAAGGTATCTGGCGAGGAAAGAGGGCGGATACCGCTGATTAGAAATGTATGGATGAAAAAAACATGCAGCATGTGCGCAGGATTCAAGTATATTGGATTATCGTGGGTGATATTATAGAGTGTGGAAGAAACGATTAACTGATTATTTCTAAGGAATCTGGTGAGGAAAGAGGGCGGATACCGCTGATTAGAAATGTATGGAGAAAGAATACATGCTACATGTGCGCAGACTTCAAGTAGATTGGATTATTGTGGGTGATATTATAGAGTGTGGAAGAAACAATTAACTGATTATTTCAAAGGAATCTGGTGAGGAATGAGGGCGGATACCGCTGATTAGACTTATGGAAGAAGATAACAAGCTACATGTGCGCAGAATTCAAGTAAATTGGATTATCGTGGGTGACATTATAGAGTGTGGAAGAAACGATTAACTGATTATTTCAAAGGAATCTGGTGAGGAAAGAGGGCGGATACCGCTGATTAGAAATGTATGGAGGAAGAATACATGCTACATGTGTGCAGAATTCAAGTAGATTGGATTATTGTGGGTGATATTATAGAGTGTGGAAGAAACAATTAACTGTTTATTTCAAAGGAATCTGGTGAGGAATGAGGGCGGATACCGCTGATTAGACTTATGGAAGAAGATAACATGCTACATGTGCGCAGAATTCAAGTAAATTGGATTATCGTGGGTGACATTATAGAGTATGGAAGAAACGATTAACTGATACAACATAACAGCCCTTTTTAATGTTCCCACTGCTGGGACTCAGGCTTCCTCTTATAGAGGGAGTGTGCTATAATCCACCACGCGGTCCAAATGCGTGTTGGTGGATGTCATATGTCTTCGAATTTATGGTTCAATGACATGCCGGTTTCCTCACGATGTTTTTCTTCACCGTTTCAACTGATTAACTGATTATTTTAAAGATATCTGGTGAGGCAAGAGGGCGGATACCGCTGATGAGAGATATATTGAAGAAGAAAACATGCTACAATTGCGCAGACTTCAAATAAATTCCTTTATCTACTCCGGTTTCGTTATATTCGAATTATAAAATTGACAGCGGTTTCATTATGATACCCATAACGACATCGGGTTGCATTATGTGAATCGTCATAAATTCTTAAACACAAGCAAAGAAATTCTGAACATACAGCCAGGTACCTATAATATTACTTCGAAATCGAGACAATGTAAATGATGTTTTTAAAAATGGAACAAGAATAGAAAAAAATATCGTATACTATTTGGCTGTTGCGGCTACAAGATCTTTGCCTTATACCTAATAATGACTAAATAAAAAATAAAATAAAAAATGGACGCGAGAAAATAATTCTGAGTGAAATTTTGTTCCAAATTTTATTAAAAATGTCTTCAACATCAAGTGATATTAAAAATACACCACCAGATATAACAAATAGAGCAGTTGCGGCTACAAATAATTTACTACCAGAAAAATCAAGACATGTATATGCTTCCTGAAATACTTATTTGTCTATATCTGTGTTTTATTCCTTCCTTCGTAGATAAAATCTTGTATGCAACTGTACGTTATTGGTCTTTTAATAACTCGTGCCCACCTATTTCGGTACGCGCTACGCTTGTACCGAAAAATGGCACTCGTATTAAAAGACCGTCCATAACGTAACAGTTGCATAAATAGCTATTATGGGCACGAAATTTATAGTAGTTTTGCCTCATTTACTCTGTGTAAAAAAAAAAATGTGAGCTAATGTATAACAGATACAGTAACCATCAATATTTCTTCATGAGCAAACTGGAAGGAAATTCGTTCAGCCATGTTGCATTAAGATATAATGTGGATGCTGCTTCTCAATTTTCTGTGACAAAACACCGGCGTCATATTGCGACATCCATTCTGAAAGACAATCCGTTTATTGTTCGGCGAATTTCAAAAACATAAAGAAGCAATATATTTCGAATGAATTGTCCGGTTACTCAATTTGGGTATAGTTTACAAATAAGTTTTAAATAACAATTACAATATTGCCATTCGGCAATCGGATCTATAATAGTAACAAGATAATAAAATAACATTCTCCTGCCATTGATGACGTTGACGTGCCTAAGGTCGTCTACAGCCAAAAACATTCTCTACTTGCAATAAAAAATGAAATGTTACGGACCGGAGAAGCGGAGCACCGGACCAATCGCAGCTGCAATAAAAGAGTCCCGTTTTAATATTTTTGAAAAAGGAACCACGGTAATATCGGCTTATCTGAGAGCTTAACATAATTTTATCAAAACATGACATATTGTAATTGTAACGGTATCTTTGTTATCTTAAGCCCAGTTTTTTAATCAGTAGTTAACTCGACCAATGGTTTATGCTAACCAATGATTTAAAATTTCGGTAAAACGCGTTTATTCCTAACTAGCTGACCGCCGCGGCTTCGCTCCCGTCAACTGGCTACCTACCTACCCTATCTACTTACCCTACCTAGCCTAAACCTACTTAATACTTTGGGTTTCATTATGGCAATTTTCATAAGGATCTCATTTTTTTTTAATAAATTTTAGCCTATGCCACTAATGTAGCTTTCTACTGGTAAAAGACTTTTCAAAATCTGTTCCAGATCGGTAGATCCAAAAATTACCCCCTTACAACCTCAAAAACTTTACCTCTTTATAATATTAGTATAGATAATAATAATTAACTATCCAACTTATTTGACTATATGTGAGGCTAACAACAATTGAAGAAAACGATTGGTTAACTACGGATAAAAAAACTGGGCCTTAATAATAAATGTTGTTGTTAAACGTTGCAGGTGATTCCGAACGGCATCTCCACTTTTGTAATCGAACTGGGTAGTTTTTAGATTATATCGCTTTTTCCTTGCAGTAAAACTCCAAACGTTACAAAATTTTCTTCGTCTAACAAAACAACTGCTTCGCCGCTTTCTGTAACGTAATGCATTTACTTGTTTGACTTAAATATTACAATAAACCTACTGAAAGTGAAAGGCTTATGTGCATTTCATTTTCTATTTCCAACCTTGATTTAAATAACAATTTATCTATTAATCCAAACTAATATTATAAATGCGAAAGTAACTCTGTCTGTCTGTCTGTCTTTGCTTCACGCCTAAACTACTGAACCGATTTGTGTGAAATTTGTTATAGACATAGTTTGGAACTTGAGAATGGACATAGGATAGTTTTTATTACAAAAAATAAAATATAAAATAAAATTTATTCCGGACATACAGCGCCATCTATTGGTCAAGAGTCGGCATCAATTCATGTGGGTAAAACCAAAAATCTGCCAGAAGTCACTATTCCACGCGAACGAAGTCGCGGGCAAAAGCTAGTTATCTTATAAATTTTAAACTAGTGTTTATTTTGAATTGACAAGAGAATCAATTTTTGTCGCAGATGAAGGGTATAGGCTTCTGTCAGGGGATGCCCTTGAAAGACATACATATACCTTATTGGTGATGTTCTTCAGAAAGGCCAGGTGCGCAGTACTCATAACCGGCGTGTGTGTATGACTAGATGTACGAATGTGAGTGAGGCAAAAGAAGTATGTAAGGATCGTAGCAGGTGCCGTTCTGTAGTTTCTGCCTACCCCCATGGAAAAAAGGCGTGAGTTTATGTATGTATGTATGAAGGTAAATAATGTAGCGATATTTTATTTTTAACACAGTTCTACAGTTAGATAGCCTTTATCAGCCATCTTTGAAAAAAGCCATCAATTTGATTGAACCGCTATACGATCTTTATGTATTTCGCTCTTGACCGGACAACATCGATAAAAAACTTGAAAACTACAAATTATATTTTTACGATCGAGATAAAAACTGATGCATTATTTAAGACGACGACTAACGCCAACGACCTTAAGAGAACAATATGTCATATTAGAATGTCATACGCACTCGTTTCACTTGTTTCTATGATCTGTGTGTGCGACCCAAAATTTAGTAGATTTTTGAAATTTCCTTATTATTCTATGACTTTAAAAGAAAAGCCTTAGATCAAAATGTAGATAATTAAATTGTCTTTGAGATGGTGTCGATATCATTAAAATACGCCCAGCGATTTTGGTGCGATTGTCGTGTTTTTGTCCGTAAAATTTACAAATTAATATCACTATGTTATACAAATAAACCTCAAAATTTTCTTAGATCAAATTATTAAGAAAATGCTCTAATAAAACATATATTTTTTCCAAAAAATTACGATTAGCCGTTTAGAAGTGATTCTCATTTTAAAATCAGCTACTCAGGGGTATCTGCGCCTTAAGTCGTGACTACGTACCATAACAACACTTCGTTCAAACAATACTCCGTCTAAAGACTTTCGCAGACATTAAGCTTTATCATCTTAGTAGTTAATAAATTACGCATACTAATGATGTCATATTGTTTCCGGTGGCTTAAATCGTGTGACCGCTTAAATTAGTTGCAACTAATCGTATGAAAGGAGCCGGTCCGGCCTAATGCCTGCCGCAATTAGCACAGAGGACGTCACGGCGAACTTTTATTGCTTTTAATGTCCGCTCAAACTATCGCCGCCGGGACCTCATCACACTACGCAGTACTGGTGGTACTACGAACTCGATATTGCCTCATAAAAATGTTAATTAGATGCCAAGTGACACAGCTCTCTTTTCGACACACGTTATTACTCACCGCACCATTGTCATTGTTTAAGCCTCCGCCGCGCACTGCCGTTTTTGTGTTCCGTCTGTTGAGTTGAGTATGATGTACGTTTACAAAACGGAGGCACATCGCATCCAGTGCAGACCGATTGTATTTTTTGTCTGTTGCCGATTATGAACGTGGGCTGGAGATCTACAGATGAAAAAGTCTAACATGTCGGCGCCCACATAACTAAATGAACGCTACCGAAATGCTTAACCAAATGGACAGACGACATTGTGGTTAAAATGTTTGTTGGTTATCCCGACTCCCAAGTCAAGATTCCTGAGTGACATTTTCATCTTTAAGGGCCTACATACCCTTTAGTGCCGTAAAACGGTAACTTTCTAAAGCATACCCCTTAGTAACGGCTAGGTTAAAAGGTTTGAAAAAAAATTTGTTGATTTATGTACATAATTTTGAACACAAGGTTTTTTCGTGTAATTAATAGTTTTGCTTTAAAAAAAAAATAACAATACGATATTTTTTCGCAACTTTTAGAAACCCTTCCAAAACGATTTGGATGTTTAAAAATATTTTTACACAGAAAAATTGATGGCTGGAATTTCTTCATAACTAAGATAGCATATGTATATCAAATAATATTTTGTAAACAAAACTGTTCATAAGGATGTTCAATACTGATATTTTGGCATCGAGCGGGCGCACGGCCAGTACTGCGTTAACATTGGGGCGTATACAGCGCCTTAATTTCTTTAGATGCTACTGCTCTCTGTCTTGTTCAATTGTACAATGCAAACTCTTCCTTTTGTTTATTCAATTCACCGGTCACAGATCCAATATCTAAAGTGGTTACTTAGCAGTGGCCGGTAGGATATATCGTAATGAGTATCTTCCGTTCCTACCACAACAACTTGGACCCTCCTCCGTCCATTGGCTGTCTCGTTCTTCATCCGTGTCAATGAACTGCAACAAGACAGTACCAAAGCGAAAAGCCCCTATTAGCTAGATTACGGTTTTATCTAGATAAATATTCATGATTGTTTCAGATAAAAGTGCTGAACTGTTTGATTAAATTATATTAGTTAAATGAATTTTCGTAAATATCAATGATGGCTCTGGCTGTCCTTTAAGTGTGTGTTATGCAAATATTTGAAGTAACTTGCTAAACAAGTTTTCCATAATGCCCGGACATATACGTTATGTACATTTTGAGTCATTCAATACACATTCCTCGTCCGTTCAGTTGGTCTCAAAAGTTATCGTCCAATTGTGCGAGGCCCAAAAATATCCGAGTGTAAGGTTTGAGCACTTTTATGTTCCATTACAGTTTTTCTGCAACGGTTACGTACGACAACGTTCATTGATGTTCGGGAAGAAAGAGCGCGGACTAATGGACTATGAAAGAAACCGGACACTTCGTTTTTCTTAGGACCTTAGTTGGCCCTCTGGGGATAGTACTCGTTACATAATAAATCCAAACGAGTATATTTAGCTTACGTTATGCTGTGCTTGAAACAATAGGCGTTGGCAGCTGCTATCTTTTTTCTGATGATGACTTGCAATTTTGTGTTTATTATTTGTTTAGCATAGGTTCTTAGGCATAGCACGCACAGCGATTTTCATTCGCGCGATTTTTTTTCCGCGCGAATTTTTTAGTACTATTTGGGCGCGATTTTTTTTCCGCAGTGCGTGCAACTTCATACATTCCCATAGGACACAGAATGCGCGGAAAAAAATTCGCGCGAATAAAAATCGCAGTGCGTGCCATGCCTTACATAAACAAGCTATATAGCATAGAAGAATGGCCATTATGGGCACGCATGTAGAATAAAAACAATATGCCCGTTTATAATTTCGACGAAAAGCACGGCAGAACTGAGAAGCCAAAGCTCTTTTTAAAAAAATAACAGTCCTTTTTAAACGGCGAAAAAAAAGGAGTAGGTTCGACATGTATATTTTTATGTATGACTGACTACGCATAACTTTTTATAGAGTAGTCCGATTTCAAAAATATTTTTTTATTTTAAAGATTGTACCTCAAAGTTAAATTACTACTTAATTTTTAAAATAAAATCTACCTCTAAAGGTACAAAAAAAGATTTATTGATAATTCTTCCACCCAATTTTTTATTGTGAACTGATTCTTTTGAAATTAGGTAAACTGAAAAGTGAAGAAAAAAACTTTTGAACAAAAAAAATTACGACGAAATAAGGCACAGCAAAATCAAGAAAAAAATACTTTTAGTCTTTTTGAGGCGGCGCCAAACAAACCAAAGAAAATCAACCTATCTAGCTACAATCATTCTACGATTTAGTTAATTAATTTGCATGTTTGTTTGTTTGGCGCCAACTCAAAATGCTAGACTAAAAGTTTTTGCTTTTCAGTTCCTTATTTCGTCGGTATTTTTTTTTGTTAAAATGGTTTTTTGGCAAAAATATACCTAGCTCAAAACAGGTGTCGAAAAACAATATCAATACTACTAAATCTAATCTCAGTTGCAGCCGGTAATCTGAATTTGTGCCCGTTTGATGGCAATAATATGTCCGCCTACTATACCATGGGACTTTATCATAACTCTGCCTAACTCTTCGAGGAATAGAGGTGTGAAGTTATGTGTACCCGACTGCCGAAGGAGGGTAATGTGTTTATCAGTCTTATGTATGTATGTGGCGTTCCAGAGACCAAATGCGTTGGCCGATTTTGATGATTCTTTCGTCAATCGACTCGTCTTAACCTTGCGAGTGTCACTGGCTACATTAAAATGTGAAAATAGATAAATGGCGGATTTTGGGCGCCATATGGTGGGGGCCCATATTTTTTCTTCCAATTCCGTCCTGTGGTAACCCACAACAGGATGGTTTTAAGAGGTGATTTCAAAAATATAAAACACTTATATGTTTAAATGTAGGTACATAATTCGAATAAAAAAATATTTACTAAAAAGTTAAACTTTGGTAACTTTTTTTCTTACAATGTTCCCCAAAACCACAAAAACGCTTAGTAGCACAGAAAACGGCGTTTTTAACAACACACTTAACGCCATCTTAGAGACCGGAGCTAAATGTCTCTAACATAAGCTAAATATGTTTGCTCCTAATACGCTTGTTGTTCCCGCTTGATGTTCGGCTAATGTGCGATAATGGGGGGTAGGGGTGGGGGGTAACGAGTCTCAATCACTCGCCTGACACGACCACCCGCCTGATTATACTGCTTATGAAATCATTAGACTTCATTACTTATTGTACATGGCTTTCTATTGAACATGACACCTCATTTTCTTAATGGAATACCATGACCTATTAGGTATTGAACTTGATAGTCTAGGTTATACATAATTGAAGTATTTGCTAGGCAAAACTAAACCCAAATTGTCTTCGGCCAGATTTTCACGTAAATTTTATCTATTTAAGGCACAGATACCCCTGAGTAGCTGATTTTAAAATGAGAAACACGTCTAAAGGGCTAGTCGTAATTTTTGGAAAAAATATGTTACACTAGCTTCTGCTAGCGGCATCGCCCGCGTGAAAGTCGAAAATTATCTCAAGGGAACATATTCCCGGGATAAATAGTATCCTATGTGCTATTCCAGAAAATAATCTATCTCTGCGCCAAATTTCATCCAGATCCGTTCAGCCGTTTGAGCGTGAAGAAGAAACAAACAAACAAATACACTCACAGACTTTCGCCTTTAAAATATTAGTTTGATTAGACCATTTTCTTAATATTTTGATCTAAGAAAAATTTGAGTTTTATTCGTATAATATAGTGTAATGTAAAGTTAGTTATGTCTAAAACGGACAAAAACACGAAAATCGCACCAAAACCGCTGGGCGTATTTTAATGAAATCGACGCCATCTCAAAGACAATTTAATTATCTACATTTTGATCTGAGGTTTTTTTATGTCATATAATAATAAAGAAAGTACAAAAATCTACTAAATTATGGGTCGCGCGGGTGTGAAACGTGTGCGCGTTTTTAACCGACTTCAAAAAAGGAGGAGGTTCTCAATTCGACTGTATTTTTTTTTTTTTTTATGTGTTACCTCAGAACTTGTGACTGGGTGAACCGATTTTGATGATTATTTTTTTATTTGAAATACTGGTGTGTGTCATGTGGTCCCTTTTTTTAATTTTCATCAAGATCTGGTAAAGAACTTCGGAGATACACATCAGAACTCTTCAATAAATGACGGCAAATCACTCGGGATTGCTGCAATCGGATGTCTGTTTATTGTTTACATCATTTCATAACATAACATCACACTATCACGGTCTAAAGGGGTACGCAGGTTGAACAGTTCACCCTGGTATACTATAATTCCACTGTTTTTGTCTAAGTTGCATGTTTCTGGGTAAATCTATTCTGGCTTCACTTTGGAGAATTGGTCCATTATGAACCACAACTAAAAAGTGAAAAATAAAAAAAAACTCTTTAACAAAAATACAACCGACTTACAAATAAAAACACTACAAAGTGAAAAATAACTTCAATTTCGGCAGTCGGTGTCAGAAAACGAAGAAACCAAAACAAGAACACCGACTTCCGAAATTGAAGTTATTTTTCACTTTGTAGTGTTTTTATTTGTAAGTCGGTTGAATTTTTGTTAAAAAGTTTTTTTTGTTCCCTCAAGGGCGTTGGCGACATTCGTCTTCTTAAAGCACAAATGAAAAGGCGTTGAGTTATCCAGTATTGCAATTTTCGTTGTTGGGTTGTTGGTCATGGAATTTCTATTCACTGCATACGGATTTTTTTTCTTAATTCTGCTCTGTCACTTGGTCTCTGTACGGTGGTCTGGTCTCCTAGTTTAGCACTGTGTTTAGCAGTCTCGTATACAAGTGTTAAATTAAAGGGCATGTGTGATATTGTCTGCTATTTCACATCTTGTGTGATCGATAATTCTGAAGTGCTTAGATATTGAACAAACAATTTTTCCTTTTTAAAATTCTAGGACGCATATTTGGCAAATTCTTATATCGTATCGTAAATAAAGCCTTTAGGAACTGAATCATTATTAACATCATAAGTTGAAGTAAGTTTCTTTCTAAATACCAGCAATCGCTTTGAAGTATTTGCTATTGACATTGATTTAATATTGGGATGATTATATTTGATTGCCGTCCGATAAAAAGGGTTATTTGCTGTGTCCATACAAATTACTTGAAGGTAATCTTACTATCTACGAGTTAGTGATAAAGGCAGAGTGATTACGTAATCTTGTTAGCGATAGATAGCGTTCAATAATTGACCCACAATCGTAACTACTTGAAACACGCAATATTGTGTAGCATGCAGTTATCCTTATCATAATGTATATCATCTAGATTTCCCTTCCTTTTATTTGCTATCTGATCTACTACTTGTCTGCTAACCGTGTTTCTACGTGTGTGCCATGGAATGAAATCATAATTATTTATTTACTCAAGGCACGTACGCCAACCTTACCATGCCAACCCAAAAATTATTCGTATCTCGGTTCAAAGAACTAGAAAGGTCGTGAACTTTCACAATAAATGCAAGACAGTAATTTTACATTGAAGCTAAACAATTGGGACTATGAGAATATGTGTGTGGGAGGCGATTGAGCTAGCTAGGTGAATCAGAACCCTGGATTTTCTGGTCTTATTGGAGAAATTGAAGAGTTAATACTCTTCAATTTCTCTCTTCAACTTTTTATACAAAAAAATACTACCGACTTCCAAATAAAAAACTGCAAAGAGAAAAATAACTTTATTTTTGGAAGACGGTGTCTTTCGTAGCTACCTATTTTTTGCGTTATGGACATTGACTGCCAAAAAGAAAGTTATTTTTCACTATGTAGTTTTTTTATTTGGAAGTCGGTAGTATTTTTTGGTAAAAAGTATTTTTATTTTTCGCTTTTTTGTTGTACCTACATATAACGCCAGAATAAATTACCCGAATATCATTAAACTTGAACATAAACGGTGAAATGAGAAATCTGCGTAACCCTTAAGAGCCTACCGGCGTGATGTTATGTTATGAAATGGTATAAAAAATAAACAGACATGCGATTGCAGCAATCCCGAGAGATTGCCCGTTATTTATTGAAGGTTTCTGTTGTATATCTTCGAAGTTCTTCAGCAGATCTTCACCAAATTAACATGGGACCAATTTCGCAACATACTTTTTCAAACAAAAAAAGAATTTTCAAAACGGTCCACAAATAACCTGAGATACCGGTGAAAAAAAAAAACATAAAGTCGAACATAGAACCTTCTCCTTTATGGAAAATCTGTTAAAAATTGAACATTCTATATTGATCATATCAATCAATCAAATCAGTTTACGACAGAACACTGCTGCCAGAAATAGCCCCTTCATATTTATTTACATTAATCTTTCAATACACTCCTTTTAGCCCATCACATGCCGCTGCCTCTTAGATATTCTAAAATTCAAATCCAATATTATGGTTCGTGAATGTAAAACGCGAGCGATGCTTAGCGAGTACGGTGCCTTATCTGGCTCGTTTGTCCTCCGGGAAGCTCTTTAGCCCGATACGGAGGCTTCTAGCCCTCAACGGTTCAGCCACGTAACGCCAACTTTATGAGAAAATCATGCTTCGCATATCATAAACTATAGCCAAGAAATTTTAAGGCCAAACACTCATATTTCACACGCATAAAGATCAACGTACCTGAGTTCGTTGTACTTAAACAATGTTTTGTTCTGTAATACGTTTTGTCTGTTTACATTATGTTTCATATTTACACTTTCTGTTATTATCGCAAGTATAAAGCGTACGAAATTAGGCTGCAATTTGTTCCAGCGTTCACGGTCTCTTTATGAGCGGAGTTTCCGTAGTTCTCGAGTCGTGAGCAATCTTGAAGCAATGTCTGCTCCAAATGTTATCAAGTGTCTTAACAGAGTTGCTTTTAAAGTACTGCATTATGTATGCAAACTGCTACAGGAAATAGTCTGTATTATTTTAACTTTTTTTTCACGACAGTTATTTTTTTTATGGGACTAAATCCAGGTCCCAGCGCTAACAAAGAAAATTTAGTTCAAATACATGTCACTAGATGGCGCGATATACATGGATTTTTTATTGAATTGTGTGTAAAATTAGCATTTTCTAGAATTAATCATAAAAATTGTATATTCTTTTTCAGCACAAAATTGTGGAATATTGGTCTCTTAATTCACATATCAAAGATTATTTGAACGGATCATTTAAAATTGAAGCCAATAGATGGCGCGGTTTTAAATTTCTGAGGCATGTCGCTGGATTCAAAAATGTTGTACTGTAACACATTTTGGTACAATGAAATGTGGGTGTATTATATAAAGATGCAATCTGTCTAACCTTTCGGAGAAAGATTGGCGTGATGTTACATATTTTATTAGTGTTATTTTTCATTACATTTATGAAAAAAATCTATACCAGTACGTTTATGTAATACATTATGCAATTATTTATTCAAAGAATGTATCATTATATTTTAAGATAGTATAGCTATTGCAATAAAAACAACATTAAAATGTAGCTCGTTAATGTAAATTGGTGCTATATCGTTTTATGTACACACGAAAGATAATAATTTAGATGACTATCGCTGAATAGTACTCCAGTGTTTTTAGGTGCAAATAAATCCCACTAGATGGCGCGATATGCACCTATTTGTTATTGAATTGTGAATAAAATTAACATTTTCTGTACTTGAACATATAAATTTGCATGTTCTTGTTTAATCAACTCTCCTCAGTACAAAATTATGAAATATTGGGCTCTTAATTCACATATCTAAGATAATTTAAACGAATCATTTAAAATTGATGCCAATAGATGATAGAGAGAGGTTTTAAATTTCTGAGGCATTCCACTCGATTGTTTTAATTTACATTGTAACACATTTTGGTACAAGGAATCTAAAATTGTGCATAAAATACTATTAAACAAATCGCCACTATATCTAATGGAAAAATAGTCAAGAACCGAGAAAAGTCTTTTACTTGCAAGTCACTGCTAACGCCATCTATAGCCGTGGAACGGAACCGAACGCGATCGAAGTGCTTACAGAAACAATCATCTTAATCTGACCAAAAACGCAGACCAAAAAAGTTACATCGGCACGGTTTCTTTGTGTGGGATAAGGCATCTGTATGCTAGTATTAACTGTGGTGCAGAATTTCACACGTTTACTGTTCCTAGAACCTGATACCAATGGTAGTGGCAGTTGCGTGCCTAATTGGTTCGTTACACAGCCAGTCGAACCATTTCAGTGAGAATTATAAGCACAAATATAGGATGCTGACTATTATGTACCCTGTATCTAACAGCATCTACCTACTTTTGAAACAGTTACGGTGAGGAAAATATATGTATAATCATTATATTTAAGCACTAGCGGACGCCTCACGGTTTCACCCGCGTAGTTCGCGTTCCCGTGGGAATACAGGGATAAAAAGTAGCCTATTTCACCCGGGGATAGTGTGGCTTCCCAACGGTGAAAGAATTTTTGAAATCGGTCCAGTAGTTTTTAAGTTTATTCGTTACATACAAATCTTTCCTCTTTATAATATTATATAGTGTATAGTATAGATGAGATTTTTTTATTTTTTTTGCAATTATCTAATAAAACCTTTCTTGTTTCAGGTAATTCATGAAACACTTACTCGACTGCAGATCTCTCAAGAACAACATTTGAAAAAGCTTACTGCGCAGTTAATTCATTTTTATATTTTTACCCTCTCACAACTGCGTTATTGTGGCAATTCCCGATTTCCGTTGTTCCGGCAATATTTTCGTATGTTCCTTTTTACGAGGAACATAAAAAACGACTCTGGGTTCGCTTGTACTTGTGTTTGCCTCTTGGCCCAGGCCGAGGGTGCGAAGGGCGCGCGCAGTCCTCCTTGGAATTTGAAACATAGATGCCTAATTCCTTCGACCATTTTCCGAATGGAAAAATTCACTTAGCCAGCAGCCGCAAGCGATTACTTCTCTTTAGGTAGTGATACGCGCAGGGTGGCGGCAGTGGCGGCTCCGCAGCTTGTCCACATAAATAATCGGGCGCTTACGAAAGACACCCGCCCCAGCTTCATTCCACAATATCATGGAAACTTTCTACCAAATTGATCGCCAAACGTAACTCTCTAATGGCCTGTAGAGACGATTATAATGGACAGATTTAATGCCACCCACCAATCCCGAGGGATCCTTTAGTATTTAAGAAAGTTTCTAAATTAATTTGGTCGTTACATTCTCGTGAAGGGCCGCCTGGAAGTGTTCACGATTGTTCTGATGGAGACTGTTATATTTTATTATAATGGAGTGCGGGGTTGATGTAAACGCTACGTGCGAGTTCGCAATTGATTTGGTGAACTAACCGGGCGGTGACTGTGGTCGTAAATTGGGCTGTGCGGATCCCTGAAGCATAAATCGACAATTGTCCTGTCAACGTGGGCGCCCGCCGCTGCCACCACTACGCTCCGCCCGCCGGCACCTCGCCTTACACACAATGTCCACTACATATTTTTATCAGTCAGTGCAATCTCTCTTTCAAGATCACTGTATGAATTAAGCATTTAAATGCTGATGATTTTACTTATGAATTCTTTTGAATCTCAACGGGATTTATTGCCCAGTTTTAAATTATGCTGGCTAGTGCATGGTCACTTTATTCTGAAGAGGTTCTATTTATTCCATGAGTGGACTCCAGGCTATTCATTAATAAATAATAGTTTACAAAAACAAAAAAAAAACACGTTTTAATAGAAAACCAAACTAAAAAGAAGAAAATGATTTTCAATAAATTTTAATAAGAACACAGACACAAACAAAAAAAAAAATGTTAAAAAGCGTGGGGTGATTTTCAAGATATTTTTAAAATGACTCTACTTTTACCAATATCTGTCAATAAAATAATATAACAATTGACGTTTTTGTTTATCACACTGTTCTTAATTGAAATTAATTGAAAATTATTTTCTACGTTTTAGTTTGGTTTTCTGTTAAAGCGTGTTTTTATTTTTGTAAACTATTATTATTTTTTTTACTTTTTAGTCCTATCTCTAATCCTGAAGATCCTGGTATGGATAATGGGACAAACTATTTAAATTATTGTATTGTCATCGGTCCTTGATAAGTATGCAAAGTTTCAAATTAATCCGACGTTTTGAAGGGAGTGAAAATCACGTTCAAAGATTCCGTTACATAGATACATACATACCAAGTTAATAAAAGCGTGTTAAAAATAAGTTTAGCGAGCAGAAGAGTTTACAAGGTAAGTCTTAATTTCTGTCAAAAAGCCGCGAACTTATGCCGTGAGATACCTACGCCATCGTGAATGAATCGTCTGTTGGTTAGGTACGAATATTTTCATATAGGCACGAGAAAAGTCTGTACAATATTCTTCGGGTTTTTATTTGCTTTCAGCAACAGTAAATAAGAATATGCGAGAGCAAACAAGTGCCGGCCGACTGGCAGGCAAACACATTAAGATCCTTCCTAGCAGACTTTTATCGAGAAACTCCACTAAGTTATTACATTGGATATACATTTTAATCTAACTAGTAGGAATATACGTATTGTTGTGTAGGGTCTATTCTATTTGAGGAAACTTAATAAGCTAATAACCTTGCGTGTAATTATTATTGAGTCTTAGAAGTAATTGAGATTCGTTTTTAGTTGTCTAGTGCAGATTGTATTGTATTATTCTTCTCGTACAGTTCGCAGAGGCTTTCTCGTGTTCACATTTATGCGCTTCGTGAAGGTCAGGCGTTCAGGACACATTCGCATTTCGTTTCATATTCATGCCCCGCGCCCGTCACCGTCTCCGTCACCTAAGCATTGTCCTTAAGGTTACACTAGTCGGTCATTCTTCCATACAAACGTAGTCTGGCGATTACTCCACTGTTTGACGATGTACGTTCAAATTAAAAAAAAAATATCAATTTGTCTCATCATTATCTAGCCCTGTATGGAAAAAAGTAAAAAAAAATGAAAGTTATGATCGTTGAAAGTTCCATATTTCAACACTAATTTTAACGCATCTTTGGGTGGAAATAAATACCATAAGAAGAAGGAAAATCGCAAATCAGCCACCATACAGGTATAGATTAGTAGTTCAACAATGCAAATAATTTATTTTGAAAATATACATTTAGTCGTTTTTTCATGATATCTAGATTCCCAAAGGTCTGTTTATAAAATTTCGCGCGCTCGTTTTCGTCCTAAATCATTATCCATTTTACTACAAACTTGATAAAGTGCTAATTCGTACGCGAACTAGCTTCTTACTGCTCATCACACCATCTGTCTCTTTCGCACGTGTTGTCGGATGAGATAGCATGCATTTTAACCCCGCGCACAAAATAGTTCGTGCCGTCGACTAGGGGAACCTTAAGTTACTACTCCTTACAGAGTTTTGTCGGCAGATCGATTGCCCGTACTTCGCAAGTTTTTAAAACGTTAACATGTTCCTGGGACCCTTTTTATCATATTTGCTCTATCTCAATCTTCATACAGCCTCAAACTTTCATTTGGGCTCGTAAATGATGTAGCGAAAATCGTGATAAGAACACGAGCGCGTACGTCGATCTCGGTGGTAACGATTCCAGCATTCAACGTAACGTTCTGAGAAATCCCGATCTCGTTACGATAGTTGGTGCTCAGTGCTGAGCACCCCGGGGCCGTCCGAAACTTATCGTGGGAGATACCGGGACCATGCTGCCGTCGTGCGATGAATTAATTTGCCAGCCGCTATTATATAAACTACCTAGATTGCAATAAAGATACACTCGGGTTTTGCTTCTCACTGTAACGTCTCCTTATTATCTCGTACCCGAAAATGTACCCTAATTTACTGTACATTTATTATTATTCAATAAAGCCGCGTTAACGTGAACGGCAGTTTATGTAAGCGTTTCAATATTGCCAGTAATGATATCCATGATTAATGCTTTCTGTCCTTGATTTGCATGAAATGTGGTGCTATTCCCCAAATTTATGACGTCATAACAACAAAGAGAAACTCGCCTGGGATTCGATAGACAGCGATATCGGCTAAACGCTAACGATAACGGCTAACTACATTCGAATTGAATCAAAGGCAAATTGAGGCAAAGGCTCAGCTGGCAGCCAAAAACTTGGGGATCCTTGCAAAGGTGAGAGGGAACTTCACGCCGGAACAGTTCCTCAATTTGTATCAAGCGCAAGTTCGATCATGCATGGAGTACTGTTCTCATCTGCTAAATACCAGCTTGATGCAATAGAGTCGATCGAAAAGCGGGCCAAGAGGCTCATCGGCGATGAGGCGCTGGTCAAGTCAAAGTTCCAGACCCATGAAAATCGTCGCCGAGTTGCCAGCTACTCGGTTTTTATCGGTTACATTTCGGGGAGTGTGTGATGGAATTGCAAGATCTATCATCATCATCGGAGTCAACTGAATTTTAAAACAGTTGTCCCCACCCAATTGAGCTGAAGTTTTACACATTTGGTTTGTATGAAAATGCACGTTAAGTTAAAAAAAATGATTTTTTTATTTGACTTGTTATCGGTTGACATTTCGGGGAGTGTGCAATGGAATTGCATGATCTATAATTATTAAAATTAATTAAATAATTATAATTATTATTATTTATCTTATTCAATTTTATTGCTTTAAATATTGTATGTTCCGTTTCCGTGAATGTGTCCGTGGCATCAACAGTGGGCCCTATCAGAATATCAGCGCAGCGTTATTTTCTTTTTAATATCGTTGCACATGCTGAGATAGGAGCCTTTTTGGTCTCGCACGGGGTTATTTTTTTTTTTTTTTTGTTATTGTTTGTGTTGCTTATCTCGTGTCTCCTGTGCGGGTCACAAATAAATATTTTTCTTTCTTTCTTTTCTTTCTTATCTAATGCCACTTAGCCCGTTTCATCATCGGACTACCAGGTGTACGGCGATACGCCATCGATACATGGTGGACATCCCACCCATACGCACAAAACGTTTCGGGAAAACTTTTATTATGCGTACAGCTAAGGAGTGGAATTCCCTGCCGGATTCTGTGTTTACCGACAAAGTCAAATTAAGTCAAGAGTGAATATGTTATTTCTAGGCAAGCTTGTTTCACCGTCGACCACATCATCGCTTACCATCAGGTGAGAGAGTGATCAAGCTCGAGCCTATAGAATATAAAAAAAAGGAATCCAATGTCTCTTTAATGGCTGCAACCTCTTTTTAAACGAGTAGACACACTAAAAAGATTAAAACAAAGTTGGGTAGCGGTAGCGGTGAAATTGAAAAGACATGCAAATGTGAAAATTGTTGTTGTAACATCCAAGGAAAGTTCTCAAAAGTGGAAAACGTTTGTAAATGGAAAGTATGCGGAAAATGCGAAGTGAAAGTTTGCGGTAATGATTCAGGCCATACGTTATTGTAACTAATCCTTGTGTAGTGTGGAACGGCTACATGCTTCGAGTGTTTAGCGGTGTTGCGGCAACTGTTACATCATGTTGTGTGGTTTCATGTTCACTGTTTAGTCATTTAGTTCGCTTTTATTTTACGACTGTTATTATATTATACTAGCTGTGCCCGCGGCTTCGCTCCCGTCAACTGCCTACACTAGTCAATCTACCCTACTTACATACCTACCTACCAATTTTTTTCTAGGGTCATTCTTCCGCGGTGAATCTTAACACCGCCATTCAGACAATGATGTCAAATTCACAACGCCATCTATCAAATATGGCGTTCAACTGTCCGAGTATCTGAATTGCGTGTGTTGTGATATTTTAATTCTTGAATACTTTAAATTCATTTATTTTTCGATAGAGTCACATATAATATAATACTAGCATAGAGATGCATACAAAGAAACCGTGCCGACGTAACTAGCGCTTTTTTTTTCTGATTATACTGATTATTTTTGTAAATCGATCGCGTTCGGTTCCGTTCCACGTCGATAGATATATCACCATCTAAATCCGTGGAACGGAACCGAACGCGATCGATGTACAAAAATAATCAGTTTAATCAGTACAGTACGTCGGGACAGTTTCTTTGTATCGGATGAGAAACCACTGGTAACGAATAAACTTAATAACTACTGGACCGATTTCAAAAATTCATTCACCGTTGGGAAACTACACTATCTACGGGTGACATAGGCTACTTTTTATCCCTGTATACCCACGGGAACGAGAACTACGCGGGAGAAACCGCGAGCCCTCCGCTAGTTAAGTTATATTGCGCATGATTTGTGTGTGTGTGTGTGTGGGTTGTAAGTCGAGATTGAGTGGTTGTTACATGAGCCCGGTGGGTCCAGTCGGGGTGATGGATGCGGCGCGCTGGTTGCGATCCGTCATCGAAGCGGATGCCGCGTCCGACGGATGCTTGCCGAGCTTTTTGCGGATGACAAGCTGTGCATTAGACCGGCGGAGGATATAAATCCACTTGCACTTGACAACATATTTTTTTAAAAGACTGAAAAAGAATGGTTTCCTTGAATGTGCCAGACTTTACGCGGGTTTCGGATTTCACAAAAAAATAACGTGATTATCAGCTGTCATGTCGCATAATTATGAATGACTAGCGGACGCCTCGCGGTTTCATCCGCATAGTGACCGTTCCCGTGGGAATACAGGGATAAAAAGTAGCATATGTCACCCGGGGATAGTGTAGCTTCCCAACGGTGAAAGAGTTTTTGAAATCGGTCCAGTAGTTTTCAAGTTTATTCGTTACATACAAAAATACAAACCTTTCCTCTTTATAACATTAGATTCGTTCTTATTATTCGATACGTTTTGGATAACTCCCGTTTATGTATGGAAATGTATGGACTCATCAATTCCCTGACTGTCATCAGCTACACTCTATCAATAAGGAAATCTCACATTGCAATGCGCTACTTGTTGCGATCTTACATAAAACATTAACCCCCCGCGGTGATCTGCCTTGGTTCGTATATCGTATTATCTTCTTTATCGAGCAAACCTTCAACTCTGCATTTCTAATTAAGTTTTATCTTTTTGGTATTCATTGTATTAAAAGGGCTTCCATCGCTCTCGTTAATGGCTTGCCTGGATTAAAGTCGTCGCTGTTTTTGGGCTGGTTTTTAAACGGTACGGGTTTTCGTCGTGTAGTTAAATAAATCTAATTTGAAGTCCCTTGGAGCATTAATCATGTTGCATGTTCGCCGTGTTTGATGATTCTGTCGGTGCCCGTCGAGATGAAGGACGTGCGTGAGTGCCAGTCCGCGGTGAAGTTTTTGCCCGTCGGAGTTCGGACGTTTCGTCTCATTGTCTCACCAGGCGGCATATTGGATCTTGTCATTCGACACACGAACTAATACAATAATTAAAGCTTAATTTGGACTTGTAAAATTATGTCCTCGAAATGGGTAGAAGTCAATTTATAAATGCAGTTTTTAGGGTTCCGCACCCAAAGGGTAAAAACGGGACCCTATTACTGAGACTCCGCGGTCCGTCTGTCTGTCTGTCACCAGGCTGTATCTCGTGATCCGTGATAGCTAGAAAGCTGAAATTTTCACAGATGGTGTATTTCTGTTGCCGCTATAACAACAAATACTAAAAACAGAATAAAATACATATTTGAGTGGGGCTCCCATACAACAAACGTGATTGTTCGACATGTAAAAGTGTTTGTATAAACCAACTTACAGAAATAAAATCATTTATCATTTATTGTTTTGCCGTTTTCTGTGATAATGGTACGGAACCCTTCGTGCGCGAGTCCGACTCGCACTTGGCCGGTTTTTTTTTTTAAATAGTTTTAATAGTAGAGTCGTACCTGCTTCAGCTATACTTTCAATAAACAAAACATTATCTTCGTTTAATGAATATGCAACGAAGTATTATATCATTGAATGCCCATTCAATGTGAACACAAAAGACATGTCTCTACCGCTGAGCGTAGTGTATATGAGCTTCCATACAGGTGAGGCCATTCAATACAGATTGCTTCAATGCTGTAATGAAATCGAACCATTGGCTGTGATTCAGTGAAACAGATCATGATATTAATGTACACTAAGCACGTTGTTCTAGGTTAAAGTCTCCGCCAGATAATAAAAAAATAAAAGTCATTGATCCGACATCCAAACAGTATAATTACGTATAAACTTGAAAACATGTTTTGTTTATGGAGATATTTTGCTAATTTCGGTCTCAAATGAAATGTATAGGCTTAGAAAGAACCATTTTAATAGTCTGATAACTTTTAACTGAGGAATAAAAACAAATTATTATTTAAAAAAAACTCGACTGTTAAAAAATAATTAACTGAGAAGCACTTGTTTTTCTCTTTTCAGTTAATTATTTTTAACAGTCGGGTTTTTTTGTTTTTATTATAATTTGTTTATTTCAGACTTTTTAGTTGTATTAATGAAAGTTCTCCAAATAATTTATGTGGTAAAACATTATTTATTTTGCTATAAAAGTTACGCTTATTTTGCTTTTGTGCCAAAATAGTAACTTATAAGTGTTACGATATATATATTTCTGGAATGGTCTATTTAA
This sequence comes from Orthosia cruda, assembly GCA_964057195.1. Classification (NCBI taxonomy): domain Eukaryota; kingdom Metazoa; phylum Arthropoda; class Insecta; order Lepidoptera; family Noctuidae; genus Orthosia; species Orthosia cruda. The sequence continues at coordinate 13,786,333 of OZ059830.1, read as the reverse complement.
TAGCTTTCATTTGATAACCATATTGTTGTGATAAGGAAAAAAAATATTGTGTCACCCCCTTTTTATAGGGGCGGGGCAACATATTTAAAAATTATAGCCTATTTCACTCCCACAACTGAGACGAATCCAACGACACCTCAATTGTCATAATCAAATCGGTCCAGCCGTTTCGGAGTCTATTAGGAACATACATACATACTTTCTCTTTTATATATATAGATTAACTCATTATTAAATGCCAAGTGAAAGGGTGCCAAGAATACGTCTGTTTGATCGTTTTAGGGACTTTTAATTTTTTTTCGTATCGTTTTAAAATATTGAAATACATTGGTAGAGACATTTTTTTTGTTACCTGGTGGTGACTTTAGTTCGCAATACTGATTGATTACTCCCAAGACTCGCAACTACTAGCGTTCAGAGGTGATGGTCGTAAAGGAGCGCTCGTTACGTCCCAGGTACCAGCTATCCTAGAAAATTGGATTTTACATTGTTTCTGTGACACCCGAGATTTCTGCACGAGAGCTAGTCGCAAAAATTTTATTCCACCACCCTCAGACATTTACGAACCGTCGTAAAACTGATGTTCCAAAACACTGAAGGTAGAAGTAAGTCGGTTTTATATGATGCCTCTCTTTACTGGCGTTATTTTAGTAATAAGGCAACTTCGTTTTATTTCTTTTTTACTTGAAAATGCCCATCCATTTAATGAACTGTAAATCATATTTTCAATTCAGGATAAGTGTTTCAACTTAAAAAGTTGAATATGGAATCTGTCCCGGGTCAATTTCAAGCAATGTACACCAAAATACTTCTGTCGTATAACCAAGCATGCATCGCATTGTTTCAATCAAAAAGCACTTACAGTGGTAAATATGTTGTTCTTGGTTTCTCAATTAATGAGCGGGTGGCGCCGTCAGCCCCCGGGACGAGTGCATATTGCCTGCCTACTCCGCTCCGTATAGCTTTCTCGATTGAATTCTTGACAAACAGACTGTACAATATGTACATCATATCTTATGGGAGTGTATTTTTTGGCAGAATGAACGCAATACTATTTTTAATAATGTTTAGGCTGCATCAGGAGTTGTTTACTATACGGACTTTGTGGAAACTAGAACAAGTTTCCGTGCGTTCAAGCGTTTTTGCCATACCTATTATTGGAATCAAATATAACAGCTCACAATGTTAGGAATATTAATTTTTATCCGTGGTGCTAGGCAACTGGGCTTATCCCAGTTGTAAACGACCCTTTGTGCCTATTGGCCTTGTTTGTTCTGTCTCCTGCTTGATATGGAGGGAAGTGGAAATTTGTATTATTTCCTACTCCTGCAAAATTATTTTCTAATTAATTTCGTTGCGGGATCCAAGGCAGATAAATTCATTCTCCGTCACTTCGTCAAGGTTCATTGCCTCGGCTACTGTTGATTCTGGCTTTCAGGAGCTGCAGTGGTTTGGGAATAGTTCGGTGGGTCTGTCCCAAAAAAAATACAGACCTACTGCTTTTACTGAACCCCGACGCCGAACAAATTTTTACTATGAACGTGAACATTAATCGTTCCTTTATACTCTCCGTTCTACGTCTTCTAAGCACCTTTCAACTTTGAAGATTAATATTAAAAGTTGTTTTTTATAAGATTTTCATGAGATAAACTGTTGCGGAAGTTCCGCTTTATTGTTGTGCGAGTCGGCCAGACGTGGTGGCAGCCAAGTTTATTGACCATCGCCAAGTTAGCCTCCGCCAAAGTACGCCACTTTGAGTAACTTTAACTCGGTAAAAGCTATGGCCCGGAAAGCCCCTTTTTCTCCTTTTATTGCTAAAGTTCTTTCATACGTGTCTTGAGAACTTGAAAATTCTCTTTTCAATGTTTACTTAGCGCCTCTGTACGTCAGTACGTTTTTCCAATTCTGCAGTGTCTGGATTCGCATTTTAAGTATATATGTGCTTTGGAGCACTTAAATGTTTCCGGTTGTGTCTGCATTCGTTGGCAGAGTGCCTGTGTTCACGAATTGTTGCTCTCAGAGCGACCTCCAGCCTGCGACAGCATCTGTACCCACCTCGGCATTTCGCTTCGCCCGTCCTGTGCACCAACTGGGGATTATTTATCTAAATTTAGAACAGTTAACGTCACGAGCAAGCGCTACTTCACAAGCTGTACCTTTTGTGCTACTTTTTCTATTGTTTTTATTGTTGTGGCCTACTCTGATTGCTCCTCTGGTTTATGCAACATACAATATTCACATTCTTATTGTCACTTTGTCTGCGCACCTGCTTCACGTACTAATAATAATACAATAACTTCAACAATAAACATTCGTTTTCTTTAATTGTTAGACGACCATTGATTTAGCATTATGCACTTATACGCTTCAGTAACACGACCTCTAATTTTTAATAATCTGAATTGTTTTACTTCTATAAGCAATTAAAATTTCTTCTGAATACGTTCTTGCATATATTTTCTTGAGTTTTAAATGGAAATCTTACAATATCATTAAAAAGATACAAATCCAAAACTATATTCGCACAAAATATCGATAGCTATTAGTGTCGTCCTTTACTTGGCCGAAAATACTCCAGTATGCGCCGCACCAACTCAAATACAGCCTCGCCAATATCGATTTCGTCTACATCCTTTCTATCGCGTATTAAATTTAAATGAGAGAGAACCACGAGACGGCGGAGTCTGGTATTATGCACTACTGCCTTTCGACCACGACTTACTTGCATTCACAAAACTTCAACATTGGTATGCTTTAAGTCCTTGCCAACGCCTGACTTCTCTCTACAGTTTAAAACATTCCTCTCGACTTTAAATGAATTCTCTCGCCGCACTTATAAGTCCAGCTTGAAGACAGGATTCCTTGTCATAAAAATGTTTTCCAAAGTGTTATTAAGATTGTGATTGTTGCAACTAGCGCCCCGTTATTTTATGACAATCTACATTCTTGATCGGTATATCCGGGCGAGCACGGTCTCTGTGATAGGCTCGAGGCACGCATTTTATCATGATTTTTGCTCCTAAACTGTGATAAAAACTGTGTGCCTCAAGCCTGTCACAGTAGGCCGTGCTCGCCCAACAGATTGTTTATTCGTTTCCACAGAAAGCGTCTTGTATTATGAGCACCTGAAGATATTTCTGTGCAAAGTTACTAGTGATGCCTTCGTGCATTTGACGAATGTTATTTGGTTTGCAATGTCAGTAATTATCATTGGTTCCTTGACCACTCATTGCGGCTTGGTCCGACAAACAATTTTATTCTGCGTCGTGTACTTGTAATTATCCTCTATATGTACCCACATTGTTTACTAGAAACGAGCCTCTTGAAACAAGCTCAAGTATGATTAATATTAAAGTTAAGTGCGTAACCAAGGTTCGTAGAATTCAAAACCATAGCTTTCTACAACTTTAGGATGGAAGGTTCTTAACCTTATCCTGGTATCCAAAACTGATATTTGATACAAAAGTTTGTAAAAAAAAACTATCCTATTTTTCTGACGTCTTTGTCATAGTCCATTATGTCATCAATTGGCTTTAACAAACTTTCTTTATATAGTTCTAGCGGACGCCTCGCGGTTTCACCCGCGTTCTTCCCGTTCCCGTGGGAATACATGGATAAAAAGTAGCCTATGTCACCCGGGGATAGCGTAGCTTCCCAACGTTGAAAGAATTTTTGAAATCGGTCCAGAGCCCCTAGCACAAGTTTCTAACGTTTTCGTATCGTCATCGTGACATTTTACCAGACGAAAACGTAGTCGATGCTGCGACAAGTTATTTTGGCAGCACGAGTTCAAAAAAACGTCTTGCGACAACTCGGAAGCAGTAATTGAACTATGGTTAATTAAGGCCGAGAATCCAATAGCGTTTGGATTGGTTTGTAGTGAATGGTGCGTTCTGAAAATCGAAGACAAAAACGGGTAACATTGTCTTAAATAATTTAGGGACTAAAACTGAACAAATATTTGTTATAAACACACTTTAAAACATATTTAACATTTTTATTAATTCTTTTTTTAACAAATCATTGAAAATTTCAGTTTATTGGAGTTTTAATTTATGATAAATTGTTCGGTTTCGAACGGTCCCATGACGTTTGACAATTGTCACTTAATGTTTGACGGTTTCCTTCAAATTACAAAAATATAAAACCGTTAGCACACTGATGCAAACGCGTGTAGAAGCGAAATTCTTCCGACGAACTTTCCGAACTCAGTAATTTGTTCCAATAGGTATTTTGCACGTCCACACCGAAACGTTAAATATCTTATTATACTTAATTATTAATTAATTTATTAAAGGCAATAGAGCCTACAGAATAACATAACCTAAATACATATTATATACATAGTATTAGTAACAATATAAACTTATCAATATACTTTATTTCAACTAAACCATTTAAAGGCATTTTTGAATAGACAAACAAAAGATGAAACTAGTTGCACATTAACAAGCGTCAGTAAGTCTCTATGGAGAAGAACGTGCAAGAAACTCCACGAACCATCTTTTCCATCAACACAGTACAATTACAAGTATTTGGTTACAGGAAAATTACAAATATATGTGAGAACTATGAAAAAAGACTTATACACCTATTTTAGTAACACAATAACAACAAACGACATTTATACACACAAACATTTAACACTTACACACAGGTAACATCATTGCTTCAATATTCCAGCTGAAATACTGAAGCAACGATTCTATACAACTCAGACTGTCAGCAATCATGCCCAGAATGCTAGACATAAGTATACCTCCACTATTACTCACCAGGATTGTCCACATAATCATTCACATTTTACGTATAATAATATTGTGTATATAAATATATGAATAAATAGATTTCATCAGCAAAGTTATGACTGAGCAAGCTGAAGTTAACAACGCCACTTACAAGCCTAAATACAAACGCTAGAAAGCATCTGTACCTCCAAAAGAAAAACATAAAACAGAAATAAGAGAGGATGGACACTTTGATCACTTTTTTAATTTTAAATGCCGTGCGGTTTATATGGTATATCGCATTGCGTCTCGGTGTGAGCAGACCCTAAGATGTAAAAGTCTATTGTTGTTTGTTGTCATTTCAAATAATTATTTAAATTTACCAATTTCATACGTAAATCTGTTATGTACGATGGTTCTGTGATTTTAGAATTAACGAATCCAAAAAGAACTTGTGTCACTCAGGTCATCATCATGGTGAACTTCATAAAGAAGCAAAGTAAGTTTATTGCACAGATTCATACAATTATGCAAAATGTGCTTCATGTGCTTCATCTGCTTAATCCTATGAGGTCTCATGTATTAAGAGGCGGGCCTATTGCCGTGCACAGCACTTAGAGTGAGACTCCGGGTTGCCACTAAGAAATGTGTAAATTTCCAAATGGAAAAGTGCAATAACACTGCACGACCGACAATGTTGTATTTAGTTACAGAATCTTTGTATTTTGTTCTATATTAACTTCTTTTGCCAACAGGTGATGATGAATAAAATATTCCCGGTACTAGCCAAAAGCCTTTGTCGACACCGGAACAATATAAGCCAGCATTGCCACTTAAAGACAACAAGACTGCAGCCATGTTTTTTTCAAAGCCCACGGCAAGCTATACGTCTCTTCGTGCAATAGTGACATCCAACGAAGGAATTGGGGGAATATTTTGTAACTTACGACCTCAGATCAAATAAAAAGTCAAGATGGAACGTTGCAAACAACAAAGTGAAGCCGGTTCAAAGTAAGCCTTGCCGTATAAATACACAATTATATGCGCACACGTATAACGAAACTACCACTTAGCTTGTCAGTTGAGCTTTATTATTTGATCTGTAAGCTCGAAGGACAAGCTAAGGCGTAATTTCGTTGTACGTGACTGCGTGTAATTGTGTATTTGTACGGCAAGGCTTAGTTTGAACCGGCTACACTTTGTTGTTTGCAACGTTCCATCTTGACTTTTTATTTGATCTGAGCTTACGACGACGCCGACGTTAAAAGTATCTACTATTTCACAACCGTTTTGGTACAAATGCTCTTCATGCTATTTCAAGCGTTTGGAACAGCTACGAGCTATGGTTGGAATCTTAGAAGCTCTGTCAATTCATTATGATGCGAATATGAAAGAACATTATGTAATACAAAGTTTTGTTCATTAAATCTGCATTTTATTTCATCAATGCATTATATAGATTAGTACCACCTACAACAGCTATATGTTCTATTACTTATTCTTGACGCATTAGCAGCCCATGAAGTTCTTACTGCTACACTAAGCGGTAGGAACGGCAGGCGTTTCCTTCCAGAGATTACCTTGTACAAATGTAGTTAAAACAATTTTACAATATTAGTTTAGAATAGGAAGTACCTATGTTTGGTGTAATTTTGAATGATAGATTGAAAAACGATGATGAGAAAAATGTATAATTATTATTGTCGTATGCCAACCCCTTGTTGGCATACGACAATAATAATTACCCGTGAGTAAAAAATCAAAAATTGTAATGATTATACACATACATACATAAGCTCACGCCTTTTTTCCCATGGGGGTAGGCAGAAACTACAGAACGCCACCTGCTACGATCCTTACATACTTCTTTTGCTTCACTCACATTCATACATCTAGTCATACACACACGCCGGTTATTAGTACTGTAATGATTATATTTATGTATAAAGGTTTATAAATAATGTTCTTAAGATTTCGGCTAAGTAAAGATGAACGCAAAAATGGCAAACACATGCAACAATATTTTTCATAAAAAAGCCCGCTTTTTATTTTTGTGGTCAAAACTTGGTTCTTGTATGTGGGTCTTCCTAGTACCTACCACCCTACATACGCATTCAGGGGTGCGTGGTGGCGAGTGCCACCAGCAGAGTCGCTTGACTCAGAGCGTATGGAAAGCACGTCAAACAACAGTGGGATACTGTCCCAGGGCGACCGCGGGTACTTACACCACCAGGGTGCCGTCCGCAACAGATCTTATTGTGATGTTCTTCAGAAAGGCCAGCGTGCGTGCATGTCATAACCCGCGTGCGTGTAGAAGTATGAACGTGAATATAACGTAGCAGGTGGCATTCTGTAGTTTCTACCTACTTAACCCCATCCGACAATAGCGTAAGTTTATGTATGTATGTTTAGATTAGGAAAAACATATAGTTTCTGTTTATTTAGGGTTTTATTATCACATTAATAGCTTAGTTAGTTACTTATTTAATTCACGGATACTTAAGTACATGTTAGAAATATAATAAATTCAATAAACATCAACAACAAGTAGGAATTTTAAATAATAATAGGCTGAGTCAACAAGGCTTTCCATGTACGAAGGAACGATATGACTTAGGATTCGATTAGTTTTGAAGGAGAGTCCTATCACAGTCCACTCTCTGCATCGATTTCTCGTCTCATAAAGATTACTCTGGATTCTGGAACATTGGCTGTCAGGTGGCAATAACGATGGAAGGTCTTTATAATAGACCGTTCGTCACGCTGCGAAGGGATTCTGTTTCATTTTTGTCCTAGTTCTCTTTCGTTGTACATCTGTCTCTGTTTATCATCGACAGACTAGTTAGACTTGTAGAACGGCTTACGGTTTTTGCTACTTAAAATACCGCAACCATTGCCATAAGACCTGCTGAAGAATATGTATATTAATACGTTTTAGATTTGTATTGTTGTTAATAGGGCACCTACTCAAGAACATTTTAGCTGCCGATAAACGCTTCAGTTGCCTTGAAGCAACTGCCAATGTTGTTTATCCCAAATTCTAACCCATATTCCCAAACTAACTGTAAATACCGGTATAAACCGGGTGCAAAATATATAGGCATACTAGTATTATAATCTCTAATTTATAAGGCATATCGCCGTTTTCTTCAATTCTTGAATCTTCAAATGAGTCATGATAATTATGGAGAACCGCAAGTAAAACTTAGAGTTGCGGCGAATAACGCGCTAGAGACCGTACTCCACCACGGCAGGAAGACAGCGCGGGCGATGCGCGGGCCTGCCGCGCCGCTCTATGTGTGGTTAGTACCAATAACTTATAGAAATGGTTTATTAAAAGAAACTACTACTACATTTGTTTACAAAGAAAATGAAAATGTTGTCTACCTCGTTTAACATCTTCTCCTAGCCTCTTTATGAAATTAGGAGGTAAGATAATCAATAGACAGCATGCCTGCCCCTTTTATTGATGATTCAATAGCATTTTTTTGCAAAAATACCCAAATAAATACGGAAAATTGTTTGACGTGAAATGTCTCACCGAGAAAATGTCAGTGAGATAGTTTTCGACGTGCTTACGTCACACCAAGCGTAAAATTCGATACTACATGTCAAAATGAAAACTCGTGCTACCGATTCCCATACATTTGGAGCGTTAACGCAACGTAAATACGTGAACTCGATACGAAGGCAATTGTCAAAAACTTGTGCTACCGATTTGTTAGTTCCAAATACGGACACATGGCGCTGATTAATTTTGCATACAAAAATTGTCGGAGGCGATACGTTAACGTAGTCGATCCAATTACGCAGAAACTCGTGCTAGGGGCTCAGTAGTTTTTAAGTTTATTCGTTACATACAATAAAAAAACTTTTTGCAAAAAAATACTACCGACTTCCAAATACAAAACTACAAAGTGAAAAATAACTTAATTTTTTGAAGTCGGTGTCTTTCGTAGGTACCATTTTTTTGCGTTATGGACACCGACTTCAAAAAATTAATTTATTTTTCACTTTGTAGTTTTGTATTTGGAAGTCGGTAGTATTTTTTTGCAAAAAGTTTTTTTATTTTTCACTTTTTAGTTGTACGTACCTAATAGGCAAGTTAGTAAGGGAACTATTTCGCCAGAATAGATTTCATGAAACTTGAACATAACCGGTGAAATGAGAGATCTGTTTACCCCTTAAGAGCGAACTGGCGTGATGTTATGTTATGAAATGTTATAAACAACAAACAGACACGCGATTGCAGCAAACCCGAGAGATTTGCCGTTATTTATTGAAGAGTTCTGTTGTATATCTCCGAAGTTCTTCATCAGACCTTCACCAAATTAAAATGGGACCAATTTCGGAGCATACTTTTTCAAACAAAAAAAGAATTTTCAAAATCGGTCCACAACTGACGGAGTAATCGGTGAACATACACAAAAAAAAAAAAACAAACATGAAGTCGAACATAGAACCTCCTCCTTTTTGGAAAGTCGGTTAAAAATACAAATCTTTCCTCTTTATAATCTTAGTATAGAATACAAGGATTGTGATCTACCAGTGTCTACCATCAATATAAGAGCAAATATAAAAATGCTTACAACAACATATTATTATACCACTGTGCTCTACAGTCACGCGCATTTTTTTGCCTAGTTCGTTTCTTTGAAAATCATTTAAAACAATATTCAGTATATTATTCTGCTGTAGTGTCGAATATACAATTCCAAAAAGTACCTAATTGAGTGCTGTTTTCATATATTATTTCTTGTAACTTTTTACTAAAATACTTGCTCAGTTATTTAGCAATAGCAGTTTATGTAAACACGGAGAACGAGAGAACTTAAGTTTAAGTGCCCAGAAGGATTTAATAATATATCTACGGTCTACATTTTAAAGGCAATAGGCTTAATACGTTTTCTCTACCTCGAAGTTTGAAACTGGCGCGTCGTGTATCCGCTAACTTTAAAGATATTCAGCGAATGTCGCAGTCCTGAGTCCTGGGGGAGTAGTTACGTGCCCGTATGCAGCGCCCCAGGCCTCATGTGCGCGTTCACAAACACAGCTCCGCCCGTTTAAGGCATAAACTCGTGAGTCCTCCACTACCAACTTGTTATGTGCATCATTATACTCCGATTAAATTTTATCCGTCTAATCTATACCAAGGGAAAAGATTTTTTTGTTTGTTTGTACCAAATAAACTCCAAAACTACTGGACCGATTTTAATAATTCTTTCACCTATGGTAAGTTAGATTATTTCCGAGTTACATAGGCTATAATTTATTTAAAAAAAATATAGAGATCATCATGAAAATTGCAATAATGTAACCCAAAGTAGCAAAATAAAATTCATTATTTTGCGTGCGCTGAGAAAACTTTTGAATGGGTAGGTAGGGTAGGTAGGTGGTATTTAAGTAGGTAACCAGTTGACAGGAGCGAAGCCGCGGGGGTCAGCTAGTTTTCTATAAATGATCCTCTTGGTACAATAACCTTGGAGCTAATAACCCACGTCGCTAATTGGCCGCAGAAACATGACGCACAATCACATCTTCAATTACTTCAAACCAGTAATGTCTCATCCCATACAAAGAAACGGTCCTGACGTACTGTACTGATTATACTGATTATTTTTAGTACATCGATCGCGTTCGGTTCCGTTCCACTGATCTAGATGGTGATATATCTATCGAATCATTATAATCAGACGAAAAACGCTAGTTACGTCGGCACGGTTTCTTTGTATGGGATGAGGCATCTGTATTTTAGTATTATATTATCTGTGCTTCAAACACATTTAGACGATAAAATTTGTTCTTGGTAGGTATTTCGAAGAAGTTGCACTTATTTTCTGCAAGCATGCAAGCGCTGCACAAAGTTACAGCAGGGTGATTTTTTATTCAATTTGCATTTACGTTGCAAACTGCTGAACGGCGGAAAATCTTTGAAAAAGAAGGCATCGTTCTCAGTACATCAAGGGAACGCTGACAACGACACGTTCTAATAGAAAATTTTCATATTCATAAGGACGTTGAAAATTTACATATAAAACGAGCAACTTCGCCTCCCCCGACCCGCGGCGCAGGGTCGAGCACCCTGTTTTCCATTCTCTCTCTCCTTGTAAGAAGTCAGGAAGATTTTAGTTTACATTTAACAACTCTCCGAGAGTTTCTATTATGTAAGCTCGAATTTACACGTGATTTGTTCAAGTGGAAGTGCTTGTTATAGTTTCTGCAAACTGCTTGGCAAAATCTTTGAAGAACGTCGCAGTCTTGCCTGATGTTGGCGTAGGGTTGCGCCGGGGTTTTTGTTTCCTTCGATTTATGAGCACAATTTTAAACAAACTCTAAAAACTAAAAATAAAAATTAACCGACTTATAAAGCAACAATCTACAAAGCGAAAAATAACTTTGTTCCGAAGTCGATGTCTTTGGTACCAATTGTTTTTCGTTTTTCGACACCTCTTCCTTGCACCCTTTCGGAGTTTTGGCACCTCATAAATACCATGAAAATCGTTTATCACCAAAGTAAAACGCATGACGATTCCAATATGCCGGAAAATTACAAGGATATAGTCCTCGGCATGTAACTTGTGCGTGAACTTACTAACCACCATATGTAGTGAACGGCACGTGGACGCGACACGATTGGTCAGTCGAACATAGTGTCAACTGACCAACCAATCGCGAGCTCAGAATGGTTCTAAACGTTCCCCGCGTCCCGCTTGGTAACCAAAGAGACCTAAAAAATGACTTGGGACGACATCTAATGACGTTTGCCAACTTACGTGCCGAAAATTATACATTGTTTTATTTCGGAGATCCAGTGCCTGCAGTGGCTTCACCATTAGATTAGTTCGGTGGTACCATTTTCATCAGTACGATTTATATATTATTCAAGTTGAGCAGCTCAGACTTTACGCTTAGGGGAGTCCCTTGGAATTGCATGGGATTTCATCAACAAATTCTGACTTGGTGACAATTGGACCATACTTTCAAACAAAAAAGGAGTTATACCCGAACATACATAAAAAAAAAATACAAACATCCGAATTGAGAAGCTCCTCCTTTTTGGGAAGTCGGTTAAAAATACCGGTGTAATCTAGAATCTAGAAATTCACTGGCTGGATGAAAAGTAATAAAAATGCGTATCGTTCATGCGCAGCACATAAATCTTTCTATAGTGATTTGTGATTTGCCTGTTGTAGACTTTTGATAGCATTTTTGAATGAATATATTTACCGAGTTTGAACTACAATTCATCCGGAGTTGGATTATCCATAATTATATATTTTCCCAAGGATTTTGCGATGAGCAGAGTCAACTTTGATTGCTTAATTCAAACTTTGATTTCGTTTCAAAGGAAGCCGTCAAATGAAATCTCGAAACAAAAAAATTATGTTGGAAGTGGATTCCCCCAACTTCCACAAGTCAATAGGTAGGTAGTTACTAAATATATATTTGAGCAGTTCAGCATTTTCCGAAAACATCCATGAATTCGAAGATGGTTAAATTATTTAATGTTCGTGTGCAATCAATGCAAACGGAATCTGAATATCCGATAGATATTGTTCGAAACAAGGGTAAAATATTTGATTTTACTGGGCGGCATTTCAATTATGGCGTCGTCAGTTTCGAAGGCATCATATTGTAGGAACAGTTTACACGGATGAAATAGTGAGCTGTGACCGCGGACAGTGGCTCTGGCGTCTGGCATACACTTGGATTGAAATTGAAATGAATTGTTTGCCGAGTCAACTCCGGAACTGGATTATATGCGGTTTGCTCCCGCTCCCGGCGTAAATTGGATCTCGAATGAGATGTCTTTTTCCGAATCGGCTTCAATGCTTGTTCATTTTTAACAGACTGTGACGAACCAATGAATCGGTGCCTTTGAATACCGATTGCTTTATGCTGTACCTTCCATAAATCGATCATTGCAGGAATATTCAAATTAACTTTTATTGTGGTCAGAACAGAAATAAAAACAGCACTGTTAATTTTCTGTTAATTGTTGTTAGGTATTGTCCAAGTGTGATACTTGTTATGGTCTCTTTTAAGATCGCAAATATATAAAGTTCATAAAAAAAACTTTTTGTAAAAAAAAATACTACCGACTTCCAAATACAAAACTACAAAGTGAAAAATAACTTTATTTTTTGAAGTCGGTGTCTTTCGTAGGTACCATTTTTTGCGTTATGGACACCGACTTCATTTAGTAGGCGAAGCAGAGGTGCGGCGACCCATCACGACAGCTTTATCTACTCGTCTGTCATAATAATTAATATGTCTTGAGCATCGAGGTCTTATGTAATAGTGTAGCATACAGATCCATCATTTTATAGGTCACTATGTGCACAAACGTAATATAAATACTACTTACCTATCCTACCGTACCTACATAACTACCCTACCTATCAACCAATAATTGTTTTTCTTATTTTTCTTTGCATATGAACCTGAGAAGGTCAATATGGTCCTAAGCATAACAAACATAACAAAAAAGAATTAGCGAAATCAGTCCAGCCGTTCACGCGTGATGCCGTGACCAAGGGAAATACGGATTCATTTTTATATATAGTGACTAGCGGATGCCTCTCAGTTTCACCCACGTAGTTCCCGTTCCCGTGGGAACACAGGGGTAAAAAGTAGCCTATGTCAACCGGGGATAGTGTAGCTTCCCAACGGTGAAAGAATTTTTGAAATCGGTGCAATAGTTTTTAAGTTTATTCGTTACATAAAAAAATACAAACATACATAAATACAAATCTTTCCTCATTATAATATTACTAGCTTCTGCCAGCGGCTTCGCCCGCGAGTATTATACATATAAACCTTCCTCTTGAATCACTCTATCTATTAAAAAAAAACGTATCAAAATCCGTTGCGTAGTTTTAGAGATTTAAGCATATATAGGGACAGACAGAGGAAAGCGACTTTGTTTTATACTATGTAAGGATAAGTATAAAAAAACTGTTTTGCAAAAAAATACTACCGACTTCCAAATACAAAACTACAAAGTTAAAAATAACTTTATTTTTTGAAGTCGGTGTCTTTCGTAGGTACCAATTTTTTTGCGTTATGGACACCGACTTCAAAAAATAAAGTTATTTTTCACTTTGTAGTTTTGTATTTGGAAGTCGGTAGTATTTTTTTTGCAAAATATTTTTTTATTTTTCACATTTTAGTTGTACCTATCTAATAGGCAAGTCAGTAAGGTAACTATAACGCCAGAATAGATTTCATGAAACTTGAACATAACCGGTGAAATGAGAGATCTGCGTAACTCTTATGAGTGTACTGGCGTGATGTTGTGTTATGAAATACCATTTAAACAATAAACAGACATGCGATTGCAGCAATCCCGAGAGATTTGTTGTTATTTATTGAAGAGTTCTGTTGTGTATCTTCGAAGTTCTTCATCAGATCTTCACCAAATTAAAATTGACCAATTTCGAAACATACTTTTTCAAACAAAAAAAGAATTTTCAAAATCGGTCCACAATTGACGGAGATATCGGTGAACATACACAAAGAAAAAAAAACAAACATAATGTCGAACATAGAACCTCCTCCTTTTTGGGAAGTCGGTTAATAAAAATGGACTCTCCTGAAGCGACTATTTCTTAGTTTAACATGATACATATTAGAAATTTTATCTTCTCATATTCAATTAAACATATCCTCCATCAAGATGAAATTATTGAAATATACGAACATTATTTGTGATATTGGTAGCGAAGCGAGCACGCGCGCGAGGGTCGTGTGAAAACCTTATTGCCCAACAACAATGCGCCTCGTGACTGCCAATGCGATTTTGTCTTCAGATTAAACGCTGACATAAATTCCCTTGTATTTATTATATCGATACGAAAGTGGAATCTAGCCGCTGAACCGTAATTTATGTAAGTTCAACCAAGAAATACAATGTTTGATCATCGCCAAGTTGGGAATCAAACAGTTGTGTTTACGGCTCCTTCCGCAATAATTGATCCGCCGTGTATAAATAGCATCTGTTTGCAAATTAAGCAATTAGTGACTCTTAGTAAGTAAACAAAGCTGGCTTTATTTTAATTGCATTCAAGGAGAAATTCCAGCGACTACTTGTCGCTGAATGGCGGGCACTCGAGCGCGCCGTCCTTCCTCGTCGTCGCTCAATGGATAATGTACGTGCCGAATGCTAACTTAGCCAATCGCTGCCGACTCATTTGTGGCTCATCATTAGCTAGCTGTCTGCGACATCTGAATCAAATAATTATCTAATATGACATCGAAGCCAAACTCGCTCAGCTGTACAGTGAGACATAAAAACTCGATGTCCATGAAGCTGTCTGCAATGCCGTATATTTGATCTTTCAATCTTTTCTTAAGGTTACACTAGTCGATCATTCTTCCATACAAACATAGTCTGGCTATTACTCCACTGTTTGACGATGTACGTTCAAAATAAAAAAATATATTAATTTGTCTCATCATTATCTAGCCCTGTATGGAAAGAAAAAAGTTGAAAATAAAATATTTGAAAGTTATAAGCGTCCAAAGTTCCATATTTCAACACTAATTTTAACGCATCTTTGGGCGGAAATAAATACCATAAGAAGAAGAAAATTGCAAAGCAGCCACCAACAGGGATAGATTAGTAATTCAACAATGCAAATAATTTTATTTTGAAGATATTCATTTAGTTGTTTTTCCATGATATCTAGGCAGAGTTTCTCACCTCTTAAATTATTGTTGTTGAAAATTCATTCAACAAATCATAGCAATAACGCGTGCTTGACAATTTGTCACATTAATTCTGCGATAATTTAGAGGTGAGAAAATCGGCCCTAGACTCCCAAAGATCTGTTTATAAAATTTCGCGCGCTCGTTTTCGTCCTAAATCATCATCCATGTCGGTACAAATTTGCAAAACTGCTAATTCGTACGCGAACTAGCTTCTTTATGCTCATCACAGTATCTATCTCATTCGCACGTGTTGTCGAAAGAGATGGCATGCATTTTAACCTCGCGCACAAAATAGTTCGTGCCGTCGACTAGTTGAACCTTAAGTAGTTGTTATGGCTACATTAAATATGTTCTGGAGTAAAAACCGCTCGTGCAAGTAAAAAAATCATCTGGGCATTATGTCTGTTAATAATGCGCATCTGAAGTGCCGGAACCTTTGCTGCATTCTGTACGTACAATTAGTTTCTTATGCAAGCGCCTCTAAAAGAACTGTGGAATCGTGTCTTTCTAGATTCTGTATCACGTCTCGGTGAGTAAGTTAAGCTTCGTCCCTGGATGTCATTGAATTTTTAAAACTGTTGTCTAAATAAATGATCGTGTCAAAGGAAAGAGTCTCTACATGACTTAAATCAGCAATTTCGTTGAGTATAGCACAGCCGGCGTTAACTTAGCTCCACCGACTTTGAAATTACATTTCGTCTGGAGAAAAGCTTGTAACTTTGTGGTCTTTTTCTCTTAAGGCTTTGTCTCGGAGAAACATTAATACAAGTTTCAAAAGCTCGTGCTTTTAACCAGATTTGATAGGTTTTTGTACGTGGTTTTTGTAACTTTAACCGTTGTACTTCCCAACTGTTTTTTACAGGTTTTGGTAAGACTATATTTTAGTTTTTAATTTAATTTGGTTTCTCAATTGACTGATAGAGGGTAGTAATTGTGTCCAACGCCGAAGTTGTACAAACAGTAGACTTCTATCTTGGCCCGCATGACGCGATACACCCGACTGACTTTCTGCTTATATTCTGTGTTTACTTTGTAATGTGTATTGTTGTTTTGTAATCCACGAGTCCACTTGTTTAAATATTACCTGATGTGTTATTGTGTATATTATTTAACTAGCTGACCTCCGCGGCTTCGCTCCCGTCAACTGGCTACCTATCTACCTACCACTGCCTACCTACCCTATTTACCCTACCTACCCTACAAACAAACTCTTCAGCTTTATAATATTAAGTACAGTTGTTGATAAAACTCCTTCGCAAATGAATAAATTTGATTACCATAAAAAAGGTTATAGTGAGTCAACCTTAATAGATAGACATATGCTTTCCCGGACTTTTTTTAGAACTTTTAAAGAGGAACAATTCCATCATACATGATATTTGCTTAACTTAAACCGTTTACGCAGTGCACCCAACGAAGGCTCTCAAAAAGGAGTAATTTTGCCCGTTTTTGCAACATTTTTCATTTCTGCTCCGCTCCTATTGGTTGTAGCGTGATGTTATATAGCATATAATTTTTCAATTCTAACTAGTAGTTATTGAGATTAGAGCGTTCAAACAAACTTCAGCTTTATAATATTAGTATAGATATGTTAAGCCATGCAAATAGGGTATTTGACTGAAAATAGGTTTTTGTCCGTCAGGTAGATTAATAGAAAATATTTGGATACGTATTTTTTCTTTTGCCACGAAAACAAAAAAAAACTTTTTGCAAAAAAATACTACCGACTTCCAAATACAAAACTACAAAGTGAAAAATAACTTAATTTTTTGAAGTCGGTGTCTTTCGTAGGTACCATTTTTTTGCGTTATGGACACCGACTTCAAAAAATTAAGTTATTTTTCACTTTGTAGTTTTGTATTTGGAAGTCGGTAGTATTTTTTTGCAAAAAGTTTTTTTATTTTTCACTTTTTAGTTGTACGTACCTAATAGGCAAGTTAGTAAGGGAACTATTTCGCCAGAATAGATTTCATGAAACTTGAACATAACCGGTGAAATGAGAGATCTGCTTACCCCTTAAGAGCGAACTGGCGTGATGTTATGTTATGAAATGTTATAAACAACAAACAGACACGCGATTGCAGCAGACCCGAGAGATTTGCCGTTATTTATTGAAGAGTTCTGTTGTATATCTCCGAAGTTCTTCATCAGATCTTCACCAAATTAAAATGGGACCAATTTCGGAGCATACTTTTTCAAACAAAAAAAGAATTTTCAAAATCGGTCCACAATTGACGGAGTAATCGGTGAACATACACAAAAAAAAAAAAAAAAAAAAAAAAAAACAAACATGAAGTCGAACATAGAACCTCCTCCTTTTTGGAAAGTCGGTTAAAAATGACGACGAAACAGCGCGTTGAAATATCGTGTGACGTCACGACGATAGTACACTTTATTAGTACTGACATAGTGACGTCACAAGCCCCCACTCCTGAATTTTGATGCGTTTTATCTTTGTAAATTTTTATTTATTTGATAAAGCAAAAAATACGGGTTCAATATTATTTTATAATCTCACTGACGGACTAAATCGAATTATCATTTTTAGGGTTCCGTACCCAAAGGGTAAAAACGGGACCCTATTACTAAGACTCCGCGGTCCGTCTGTCTGTCTGTCTGTCACCATATCTCGTGATCCGTGATAGCTAGAAAGCTGAAATTGTGACACAGATGGTGTATTTCTGTTGCCGCTATAACAACAAATACTATAAACAGAATAAAATAAATATTTGAGTGGGGCTCCCATACAACAAACGTGATTTTTTTGCCGTTTTTTTTGTGATAATAGTACGGAACCCTTCGTGCGCGAGTCCGACTCGCACTTGGCCGGTTTTTGTACCCCGGAAACATCCCTATTGCTAGGTGAGCAAAACGTCTTAACAAATAATAAGTGTAAAAGACACAATAATATTGCGAGTTTTAAATTTAAACATTTACAGATCGCTTGGTCTGAAAAGTTGGCAAGCGTTTAGAAACTTGGTGGATAGGTGCCGCTTAGTATTCGTATAAAGAGATTTCTTTAAAGTTCCTCGATTCAGAGCACGGGTGGTGGCGGTTTCTGGGAGGCAGTGTGGTGTGGTGGTGTGCCCGCAGCCCGCAGCCGCCATCACAGGGAATATTAAGGAGAGACGTGCTAGCTAGACTGTTCACCGTTTCCTTTCATGCATAATCGACTTATCTTGTCGCGTTTCGATACAATTTCGATTGCTACACACGTGATTTGAAAACGTTTTGGCATTAAAACTTATTCTAGTCACAGAAGTTATCGTAAGATAAACTATAAGAATTGATAAGGAATCTTGTAGGCTCAGTTGGTAACTGATTTTGCATCTTGATAATGTTGAAGTCAAGGTCTAATATAAAATTGTTGGGAGAGTAACGGAGTGAGTTCGCATTTTACTGGGCTTTCTTGATTTAAGCATCAGATGCTTATATGCTGTGAAATGAATAGATTTCTGATGAATGAGTACCTTTTAACGAGCAATTCTTATATATATATAATCTGAATCTCGGAAACGGCTCCAACGATTTTCGTGAAATTTTGTATGCAGGGCCTTTCGGGGGCGTTTCATCATTTCATTTTTAGAAAACGTCGTGTTCTCTATTTTCAACCGAGCAGGGCTCGGTCGCCCAGGTACTCTTTAATGAAAGGAGACACAATAAAGATCGATGTCCATCACATGCTTAGCCTTTGCTTAACTATGTTTTGGTCGGCTGCTAGTCTGGACGCTGCTGAACCCAGTGATACCAGTTTTATAACCGACTGCCCGAAAAGGAGAAGGTTCTATGTTCGACTTAGTTCGTTTTATAGGGTTCCGTACCCAAAGGGTAAAAACGGATTCCTCGGTCCGTCTGTCTGTCACCAGGCTGTATCTCACGAACCGTGATAGCTAGACAGTTGAAACTTTCACAGATGATGTATTTCTATTGCCGCTATAACAACAAATTATTACGCTATAACGCAAAAAAACTAAAAACATAATAATATTAATATTTAAGTGGGGCTCCCATACAACAAACATGATATTTGTGCCGTTTTTTGCGATAATGGTACGGAACCCTTCGTGAGCGAGTCCGACTCGCACTTGACCGGTTTTTTTTTTCTATTTGACGATTTCTCCGTCAAATGTGGACCGATTTTGAAAACGATTTTTTTGTTTGAAGGAGTATTCTCCCATATTGGTTCCATTTTAATTTGGTGGAGATCTGATGAACAGGATGTCTGCGACCGCATACCACACTCGAAAGCTACAGTGACATTAAAACAAATGCCTGAGTTTCGATTCAACCTTTGTTTTTTAAACATCCTACTTACATGAGTTGTGGGAATGCAAGCCGGTATACAACCAGAATTTAGTTGGTTCGATTAACTAGTATTTTTTTACGTGACTTTGCTTTTGTGGTCTATCTCACTGTCTTACAGGAACCGATCATTTTTTCCGGATAAAATATCGCCTATTTTGACCCTCCGCGATATTGTAGCTATCAGTATTGTATTAATCAGTGAATCACTAAATGTTATTCGAATAAACCAATTTCAGGGAAATTATAAATATATTATAAACAGTCTGTTTTCCATTTTATTTTGCTCTTGTGGGACAGAACAGCTAGTCTATTCTGGACAAAAGCCTCCCTCCACTCCCTCCACTTTTCACGATTCCATAATATTATTTGAGTAGTTAAGGTTCAGTCATTGATGGCACCTAGTAATGCAAATGATTGCCAATGCAATCAGTAGGGTACTAAAGTGGTACAAAATAATGTTATTTTAAATAATTACGCTCGAAATGTGAATTTATGCTGATAAGTATGATTGTCTATCATTACCATAAATGCTGGTTGTATGACGCAACATGAATTTCTAGTTCAGGAAGTATTTACATGCAGTCTGGGGACATAAACAATGGTTTCCTGTGAATTATCGCCGTTTGGCACAAAAGAGTGCGCACGCGCAAGTATGACCAAGGTGCCTTTGGTCAAAATTACACTAGTAATTTTCAAGGTTAAACGGGGTTAAACAAAAATAAACTAGAACCTCTTCTGATGAAGAATGACAATGACAGGAAACTAAAGAAAAAAATGTTTCTATTTTTATAGACAAGTCATTAACGATCAATCAACTGCAATTCATGTTTACAGTACGAAACAACTTATAAGTAGCATTGACAAATTTCGTAAAACCGATCACTTCCGATTTACACAACTAATAGAAACCGCTTTTTTATTTTTTTATTTGATGTTACCAATTTTTAAGATACTCGAAACCAACTCGCAGAAGCCTTGTTAGACATGTAGGATGAAATGTGACACCAACCGGCAATTATACCTGTATACTCAAGAACACCCAAAGGACAATCCCCGGCTGGTGCAGTAATATTGCAGAATATGGAGACAAAACACATTGGGTTTGGGATCGATTACCTAAAACTATAGAAGGACTATTGGCCCCTGACTGACCACTGTTGATCTACACGGCTATAAAAGGGCAGGGAATGACTTGCTCACTCAATTAATGGGCCGCCCCATGAAAAGATGATGAGTTCGGATATGATCGGTTTTACGGATTTTGCCGATGCTACATCTAAGTTGTGTCGAAGTGTACCGTAACATTTTTTGACACTGAATCTAACGCCATCCTCGTTCTCTTAACCGGACTGTATCTATTAATTAGATCGGTTTTAAAAGTACGATAAGCTTATAAAATACTCCGCATTGCGTCAAAATCCAACTAATAAATTTTACGATTTCTTTTTCACTAGAAGAACGTAATATACGTATATAACAGGTACTTTTAGGGATAACTATACGTTTAAAAGCATTTAATGCTATCAAACACGGTACATGAGCAAAAAGGGAAGATTTTTGCGACCAGTCGCGGTCCCATCCCGCCTTTTCCATGTCACTCTGGTATTGCGCCAGTCGTAGCACAGGGGACCGCTCGTTAGGGACTGTCCACTAGGATAAATTGAGTTTTCTCTATCGCCTACTGTAACTGCCGTTCGGTTTAACTCAGCCACGTACTACGTAATAATACCCTTTTATACGTTTACTTCGTAGCTGTGATAAAAGTTTTCCATTGCCAATGATTCAGTCTTGTGTTATATTTATAAAAATCTTATCCTTGAGCTTGATTCTTATTTTGAAACAATAACATCGCCATCGTGTGTATTCTTGATTGACTGCAGAGTCTTGTTCAATGGAACAGTTCAATGATTTAATCTTAAGTAATTTGGACGCGACTCTCAGGGACTATCGGGATTTACTTAAAATCCCTAGGATAATTAGTCCTAGTGAATTAATTTTTGATGTCCGAGATGGCCGTGTACGGCGAAATGTCAACACCATACGACACGGTACATACGGTGAAATACCCGTGTTGCATTTCACACACGTGCCAATATTACCTATTAGATTCATTGATTGAAAAAAAAAACATACGCGTGACATTTTATTTCATCCCATAATAACATCACTGTAAAGTAACTTATAATATTTTTTACGGCTGTCAATATCGAACAGTAAGCGACGCGTGACGACGTGCCATAAGGAGTACCACGGTCCCTATAACCGGACAACGTACTCTCTTCACTTACCAATTGCAGTAAAACGGCTATAACAATAAAACAGTGAGATAAAACTGTTGATATAGAGCAGCGATCGTGAAAGCCGAACCATGCTCGGGCTCTCGAAACTTTGCCAATATCTAGTGTTTCAGTCTCTCCGTGATTTTCGCCCGTACCCAACGGATACGTATCAGGACATTCGTAGTTTATCTTTCCATCGATGGCTATGGGTGGGTGTTTGTCGGGTTATGTTATGACTGGGCTTTTTGAAATGTTATTTGTGATTCGCTGAATTTTCTTATTTCGTCTGTGTTATTACACTTCCCGTCTTTCGTAACGTATGAGTTATAACTCCTATGCTGTTTAACAGCAATATCCAAGGAACGCTTATGAAAAATGCAAACGGATTTTATCTCCACTGTTATTTTTGTCCTATGTATTACGTTATTTGTTAGTATAGAAATCATTGTTCGTCTGTCTACCACTACTTCGCTGTTTCTCATACAAAATTAATCGTAATGTTTCTTTTCAAAATTCCTCATTCCTTTTCCCCGAGTTGCAACCAAATCAAAACAAACTTCAGGTTCGCAATTGTAATTTTCTTCAGCTTCATTCATTTGGTGGCCGTAGTGCACAATCGTGTACGCCTTGCCGTAGGCTGCCTTAATTAGTACGGTCTACAAAAACAATACAAATAACTCATTACATTTTTGACTTGGCCATGATTAAAATTGTGGGGAGCGTGTGTGCGGGACTGCGGGTAGTATGCAAATATTCTGTGCAGCGCTCTGGCGTACCGCACGGGCACCGCTGTCAGCACTCGTAAATTTCGAGATTACCCGCGGAGTGTGTTCCCGCTGTAAATTAATGCATCCCACAATAAAAACGTTGTCGTAAACAGTTTAATTGAATACGTTAATTATGATAACGTACCCTGCGATGCTTTATTTTGCTTTCTTGCTGGGATGAGAGCTTTGAATGTGGTATACACTTAAAATATACGTAGCAGAGCACTTGAATGTTTATGTCTATTCATTATTAGATCGCACCAGCGGTGCTCAGACGTCCCATTCAGTGCTGTCTACTTACTAATAAATCTGGTTGTTTTGTTATAAAACCCAAACCTTAACTAGTGTTACTAGTGAACATTACTTTGGCGAGGGATAATGCTATGCTAATGCCAATCAATAATTATGTTTATTACTGGTTGTTGGAAGGTAAGATTTGTATTAGGTAAGGGACATAACTCTCTCTAGCAGAAAATGTACAAGAAACGGCTTGAAATATAGAAATGAAAGTTCCGATTTCAAAAAAGCTATTTCAAACGATACTTAACTGAACGGAACCTTTCATCGCTAAAGTATAAAAGCCAGTTATTTCCCACTTTAATTTCTAAGAAGAAAATGTGCAGTGTAAAGATTTCTTAGAGCGCATTCTTCGAAAATGCGCAGCTACCTTACAGTTTAAGGCTTAAACTGGGCGGCTTAGCGGCGCCGAATGAAAGTTTACACAAAAGATAAAGTCGCCTCACTCACTCACTTCGACGCCAACTACTCCACAGATTAGCTTTTCTATTTCACGCTGTGTAACACCCTGATATTTCATCACGGGGAATTTACGAGCGATGCGTTTAAAGCACGCCCAAAGGAATATCTTCCGCCTAAAAATAATCTTAAAGCAAGCTCTCTGGTTTGTTTAGTTTACCTCTTGGAGTTTTTCTTTTTGGACCATGATGCCGAAGCGTCTTTAAGCGGCACAGTAAAGAACAATGGCAGGTGCCCATACATTGTTTTAGCTGAGATTAAATTCCTACGTCATTAAATGAAAAATATCTGGTTTAACTCAGGGTGATGTTCTGAATTAGTTTGTGCAAGAATTTTTGTTCGAGAATGCTGAGAATAATAGATATTCACTCATGAACTTTTGTAGGTTATGTCTGGGTAACTTTGAATAATGTGTTTAATAGGTAATATTATTATATTTTGTGGCAGTAAAAGGGCAATATCGCATTAGTATTTCCCTTACCTAGTTATTTCAGCATGAAATATAACATAATAAACTCTTTGGGAAGAGTATATTTATTTAAACTAAGCGACTTTGACGTTTATCAAAAGGTCGTCGTCAACACCCAAGCTATATTTTTAGGGTTCCGTACCCAAAGGGTAAAAACGGGAACCTATTACTAAGACTCCGCGGTCCGTCTGTCTGTCTGTCACCAGGCTGTATCTCAAGAACCGTGATAGCTAGAGAGTTGAAATTTACACGCCGCTATAACAACAAATACTAAAAACAGAATAAAATAAATATTTAAGAGGGGCCCATACAAAAAACGTGATTTTTATGTCGTTTTTTGCTATAATGGTACGGAACCCTTGGTGCGCGAGTCCGACTCGCACTTGGCCGGTTTCTTTTTAGACTTGTATACAAGTCTTTAATAATCTCTATTCTCTTTGACAATCATTAATTGAATGTAATTCATTTATTTCTACTACACTACAGTATTCTTACCTACCTGCAAGGAACATCTACACTAAGACAAACTGTATTGTTAACTCATTTACTGCAATAAATACAATAATGATATTATTACTTAATATAGTTACTACTTGTCACTTAGCAGATACAATATATAATGGCAGCACCAAGCTAAAGAAATTAACAAAAAAATCATATATAACACTTTTTATTTATTATGATTTGTTTTATCCGTTTAGAACCAGCCCAATTATACTTAAAAAAAACGTAGACAATTAATAAAATTTCTTTCGTATATAACTCACTTTCAGACGCTCAAATTTAAGTCAGCTAAGTTTAAGTTAAGTTCTTTGTCATTCTTTGTTAAAAATGTTAATACGTTGATAACAAAACATATTTCCCTAAGTATGTTTTGCGCGTCAATGGCGTCTTCCTTTCATGTCTTTTAAATTATTGAGGAATGGCCTCAAGCATCTCAATAAAATAATAAATACCATCAAATTACATCCCAAAATGTTACTCCGAGTCTAATAAGCTGTTTCGTCATCCAAAACAAAACAAATGACGTTGAGGAAAATTGTTCCAAAAATCAATAAACAGACACGGCTACAATCTTATTTGTGTGTGGATATATTGAGATAGAAATTAAATAAGGGGATTTGGATCACGCCAACGTTTGACAGATTATAAACCGGAATGCCTGCCTTATTTTTCAGTATTTTCACTTTCTTTCCCATGCAATCATTCTTACTAAAGCTATGATAAGTCCGATTTGAAATTATTGGGACTTCTTTTTACTAAAACCATCCTATTGCTGTGCAAGGCCGGCCACCTCCAAATCTTACCAGGCTTTCTTGAAAGATTTGGCGAGCTTCTCTCTTCTCTCTCTTCCGAGCCACCTCGAATTACCAATTTCGCTAATTCTTTTTTGTTACTGTTAGGAGAAAGTTCTAAGATATAAAAAAATAGTAGGTAGGTAGGGTAGGTATGTAGGTTGGGTAGGGTAGGCAGTTGACGGGAGCGAAGCCGCGGGCACAGCTAGTATATCACACTAATATTATAAAGGTGAAAGTTTGTGAGTGTGTTTGTGTTTTTGTTACTTCTTCACGCTCATACGTCTGGACGGATCTGGATGACATTTGGCAGAGAGATTATAGTCAGGAATAGGACATAGGATACTTATTACCCCGGGCATATGTTCTCTCGGGATAATTTTCAACCTTCACGCGGGCGAAGCCGCTGGCAGGAGCTATTATAATATCTATTTTAACCCCCGACGGAAAAAGAGGTGTGTTATAAGTTTGAGGTATGTTGCTGTTTATCTGTGTATCTGTGTGTCTGTCTGTGGCATCATAGCGCATCAACGGATGAACCGATTTTGATTTAGTTTTTTTTGTTTGAAAGGTGTTTATGTCGAAAGTGATCTTAGCTATGTTGTAAAATCGTTATATAATACTTATCCTTACATAGTATACAAGTAAAATTTCAAAATTTAGAAAACCCCCGACACATTTATCTTGCGAAAACATCTCGATTCAAACAGTAAAACGCCCATAACTTTTGAACGGCTGAACCGATTTTATTCAAACATAGCTAAGAACACTCGACACAATCACCTTTCAAACAAAAAAAAAAACATAATCAAAATCGGTTCATCCGTTGAGTCGCTATGATGCCACAGACAGACACACAGATACACAGACACACAGATACACAGACACACAGATACACAGACACACATATACACAGCAACACACGTCAAACTTATAACACCCCTCTTTTTCCGTCGGGGGTTAAAAACAAAGTAGCTTCCCTCTGTCTGTCCCTATGTATGCTTCAATCTCTAAAACTACGCAACGGATTTTGATGTTTTTTTTTTTAAGATAGATGATTCAAGAGGAAGGTTTATATGTATAATACACGCGGGCGAAGCCGCTGCTGGCAGAAGCTAGTAATATTATAAAGAGCATAGATTTCTATTTATGTATGTTTGTATTTTTGTATGTAACGAATAAACTTAAAAACTACTAGACTGATTTTTTAAATTCTTTCACCGTTGGGAAGCTACACTATCCCCGGTTGACATAGGCTACTTTTATCCCGGTATTCCTACGGGAACTGGAACTACGCGGGTGAAACCGCGATGCGTCCGCTAGTAATTTATATTACGTTTGTGCACATAGTGACCTATAAAATGATGGATCTGTATGCTACACTATTACATAAGACCTCGATGCTCAAGACATATTAATTATTATGACAGACGAGTAGATAAAGCTGACGTGATGGGTCGCCGCACCTCTGCTTCGCCTACTAAATCATAAACTTGCAAGTTGGATATAATATATAACCGTTTATATATATAGTTGCGTCGCTTGCCTAATATGAATGATGTCCAATTTACTAATGGAAGATTATTTGATGAGGAATTGAATGACGAAATCTTCTAAAAACTTTCTGTAGTGGATGAACCCTACATTATAGTCGTCACAATCTAAGAAGTCTGTTGACATTTCTCATTTTACATGCCACGATAACTTTGTACGTAAGAAATTGAAAAAAGAAATTCATAATCCTAATTAATTACTATGTTCCCCATACACTATAACAAAGAGTATCATTCGCAAGCATCAAGTTTAATTATTATTAAGTATTTTTATAGCTGTCAAAACGGGCCTTTTATTTTTTAGCAAATTTAAGAGTATAATTTATTTGATTCTTAGGTATTGACTTCAGAAAAACTTAAAAAAATCTTCAACATATGACCACTATTTCAGTCAGACTAAATAGCTTTCATCTAGAGTCAGCAGTCTAGTTGGTATAATTATTATTAGGTTTCTCGTTGTTTTTTTTTATTGGTATTTATTAGTCTATTTTATTTGTATATGTGTATTATTAATATATATGTAAGTATATACATTTTCGTATACAATTTGTTTAAATATTATTTTGTACCCGTTCACAACGATGTCCTTTTTAACCGAAAGGTTGACTGGTAGAGAATGCCTTGTGGCATTAAGTCCGCCTATGTACCACTATTGTACATGAAGTTTAAATAAATAAATAAATAAACATATAAAGCAATAGTAACTGGGCGACCGAGCTTTGCTCGTGTGTAAATAGAGAAAACGACGTTTTCTAAAAACGAAACCTAGCTAGATCGATTTATCGCCCCCAAACCCCCCTGCATACTAAATTTCATGAAAATCGTTGGAGCCGTTTCCGAGATTCAGATTATATATACAAGAATTATCGTTTGAAGGTATTATATATATTATAATATAGATAGATAAGTGGGTGGCTATTTCTGTTTAAGGCGTATATATTCCCCAATGTTAACGCAGTACTGGCTGTGCGCCCGCTCGGATTTTGTTAGCAAAATATTCTTTGATTTACTTATGCTACTTCAGTTATGAAGAAATTATAGCCATAAATTTTTTGATAAATGATTTTATTTCTGTAAGTTACAAACACTTTTATATGTCGATTATATTTTTTAAAACTAGATGAGGTCGGCGTTTTTTATCTGACTAATCTGAGAAGAAAGGCCGAAACAAACTCAGAGGTCACAGTCTCTTGGTCAAAGAAGAAAATCTTGGACCATGTGAAGACCAAATGAGTAAAAATATTTTTAAACATCCAAGTCGTTTTGGAGCCGTATCCAAAATTTGCGAAAAAATATAGTGTTGTCAATTATTTTTTAATGCAAAATTATTAGGTACATGAAAATACCATGTTTTACAAAATTAAAATAATGTACATGAAACGTTTTTTTTTTCCAACTTTGAACCTAGCTGTTACTAAGGAGTATTATTTAGAAAGTAAACGTATTACGGCACTAAAGCGGTGGAAGGCCCGTAACCTTGAACTATGAATAATTTGACAGAACTACTTTCTGTATTATATCAATCAAGTTACAGTTTTGTGCAGCGCATTTGAAAGTCGCAAAACCGTCCAGCTTCATGCAATTTAGTGAAATATACAAGTGAAGTTTTTGTTGAATACCAATTTAAGAGTGTTTTATCGTGTTTCTTTAGCCCGACAGTTCAGCAATAAAGCCTAGGTTAAGAATTTCTGCCGTAATTTACGAATTGCGCAGGTGTTGCAGTAAAACTAACAGCTCCGAGGAAAGTGTTCCTACGACCCATTCGTTCGTAATAGGACACTCGTAACTTGCCTTAGAAATGTCGGAGGTCTCTGTATAGCCACCTTTTATTGAATTGAGTGGAAATGATCGTCTCAAAACGCAAAATTTTGCTACCAACGTATAAAGGGGCGCCCTCACCTGGAGCGTTCGCCTGTAATGTAACATTTCAGCTTCGATTGTGAGCATTACATTACAGTAAACAGTACTGCTTTTCTGACTTGACGAGATTCGCCTGTAATGTAACATTTGATTTTGAGAAGACGAAGCGGTCGTTGATGTTACAAGTTGTATCAAAATATTAGGTACTCATTGTATCATCATGTTGCGCACTGTAATGCTCGGTTCTCTTCCCTCAACAATGTAATGCTCGAATCTGTAACATTACAGGTTGCGCACTTTAATGCTCGGTTCTCTTCGCTCACTGATATTACATCGACTCTGTAATGAAAAATTACAGGCGAATGCTCCAAGTGAGGGAGCAAATTCGTTCGCCTGTAATGTAACATTTTAGCTTCGATTTTGAGCATTACGTTACAGTACTGCCTTCCTAACTTGACAAGCATTCCCCTGTAATGTAACATTAGATTCGATTTTGAGCATTTAGTTAGTTGGTTCTACAATGTCAGACGAAGTGGTCTTTGATGTTACAAGTTGTATCAAAATATTGCTCACTAGCGGACGCGTCGCGGTTTCACTTGCGTACTTCCCGTTCCCGTGGGAATATAGGGATAAAAAGTAGCCTATGTCACCCGGGGATAGTGTAGCTTCGGAAAGATTTTTCGAAATCGGTCCAGTAGATTTTAAGTTTATTCGTTACCTACAAAAATACAAATCTTTCCTCTTTATAATATTAAATATAGATAATATAGAAGTATAGATGTAGATTGTATCATCAAGTTGCACTGTAATGCTTGGTTCTCTTCCCTCACCAATGTAATACTCGAATCTGTAACATTACAGGTTGCGCACTGTAATGCTCGGTTCTCCTCCCTCACTGATGTAATGCTAGACTCTGTTAATCTGTAATGTTACATTACAGGCGAATGCTCCAAGTGAGAGAGCACCTTAAAACGGTAATAAACGAAACTTGTTTTTTGACGAAAACTGTATTTTGGCCATGAACCGTCACGAACGTTGCTTTATCGAGTTTCATATTATGTAAACGGGGTATTGTATTCTGCATTGAAGTAAGCCAGTATTGCTTTATTGAAGCAGTGCACCGCAAAAGCGGAAACGCGGCCGGTGTTTGCGATCCGCGCCTACACGAACTTCCGTCTTGCTGTCCTGAAC
Source organism: Orthosia cruda (assembly GCA_964057195.1). Lineage (NCBI taxonomy): Eukaryota > Metazoa > Arthropoda > Insecta > Lepidoptera > Noctuidae > Orthosia > Orthosia cruda. The sequence goes on along the minus strand of OZ059830.1, from coordinate 13,756,418 downwards.
AAATAGAGCGGTACCATTGCAGCCCTGCGAATGGGCGTTACATTGGCCGCGCTTACATGCAACCATTTATAAATTCAAATGAACTCGCCGAACACAATATACGCAAGTGCGGCTCGTGGGTATCAGGTCTCACCGGTCGATATTTGATTACTGCTAACCCAATAAAAGCACGTGTTGGATTTCCGTTTTGTTGTTCCCAATTTAGAAACACCTTCCTACCATTACGATTCTAATAAATTTAGCACGTGTTTTCTACGTTATCTTTTATGAAATGAAATAGTTTTGGTTAAGTGGCACTTGAATTATTTTCGGTAAAGAATTCCATTACTCAGCGGGTACACCATCCCAGTGAATTCATTTTGTTTATCTGATGTTGTTTCAGCTTCGACAGAAGTTGATTAACGATGTCAAGTCATCCAACTGTTTATCCTTTAAAAGGATTCAGCGCGTCTAGTTGTCTTTTTTTGTCTTATTTATGTGTATCCTTTTTCTGCCGAAGCGTGTGAACTGTCGGATGAACTAAGAGCAGTGTGAAAATATTTCTGCCCGCACCTGTCTACTCACACGTTAACTACTCACGTATATAAATGCCCTCCAGTTACATTTTCTTTTTCTACATGCCTGTAACATTTTCTTTATATTGTTCTTTTATTTTCCTTCTAGTTACGAATTCATTTACTTAGAAATACAGCTTTCTTTTTATCATATTCATTAACCCCCGACGGAAAAAGAGGGGTGTTATAAGTTTGTCGTGTGTTGCTGTGTATCTGTGTGTCTGTCTGTGGCATCATACCTCAACGGATGAACCGATTTTGATTTAGTTTTTTTGTTTGAAAGGTGATTGTGTCGAGAGTGTTCTTAGCTATGTTTGAATAAAATCGGTTCAGCCGTTCAAAAGTTATGGGCGTTTTACTGTTTGAATCGGGATGTTTTCGCAAGATAAATGTGTCGGGGGTTTATGAAATTTTGAAATTTAACTTGTCTATAGTAAAGAAATAGGTACTAGTTAATCAACATTAGGATTATTAAAAAGTGTCCTGTTGGTACATGTACACCGTTATTATAGCTTGTTAGATATTATTAAGTAGTAGTTTATACGCCATGATTGCTCAACAGTTAGTGTTCCGTTGCGTGAAGGACTCGTGTAATAATTTATCATTACATGATGGATGTTGTTCTGAAGTCTTCGTGAGCACTATACACACTTGTGTATGGTGGGGTAAAATATGATTCCGACTTGCAACTTTTATGATTTAGTAGGCACAGCAAAGGTGCGGTGACCTGCCACGTCGACGACGTGATAATGATAAATGTGGGCCTCAGCTAACCCCTATCAAAAATATTTTCCGATGCCGACCCTTTCCTGCTCGTGAATCTAAATAAAAAAGGATTTTATTGTTTCAGTAATAATACAAATCCGCTACCTATATGATTCCAACATTTTTCAGGAATCCTTTAGCGCTCGCTTACAATATTAATTGCTTGTGCTTCGTCATATTTTATAATATTTCTGTCTGGCTGGTGATTTATTTGGCCGCTGTCAGTCTCGGGTCAGCGTGAAGCTTGCAAATCTTTCGGCTAAGCGTGCCCTTATAATGGACATAAAACACGAGTAAGCTCAAGGGCCCGGCATTATTGGATATCGCTTACAAGGGTTGCCATGTTTGTCGGTGAGACAGGCGCCGTCGATCGCTCGTTTTATCCTCGTGAAAGGCAGTTAAGTCACAAAGCCGGCCCACTTACAAGTTAACTTTGCAAAAGGAGATGTACAAAAACTGTCGTGTTCCGTCGTCGAGTAAATAGCAGTGGTCCATTAGAGGAGGCGCGGGTGACGGCGCGCGCGCTTCCTCTCAAACGTGTTCCGTGCAAATCGAATCACGGGGGAGCGAGCCATTATGCAGATTTTCCATTAGAGAAAAACTCAAACAGTGGCTCCGTCCTTCAGTTACGTCATTCTGCGCGTTATCGTGACGAAGAGCATTCAATCCATCTTTCTGGGCGGTGGTTTGAGGTAGTCACTACTGCTGAATATGTAAAAAAAAACATGTTTTATTGAATGTTATAATATTTTCCTGTTCTCCTTCTCCATTTACCAACGCATCTAGTCTATCGTCTCCCAAAATTTAAACCTTACAGGTATTTAAATTAAATCCCCTCGACAAATTAAACCATTTAAGAGTTTTAATTTTACGGGTTGCTGGCTCACGTTTTGTGCCTGTCAACGTCACGCTAACCCGACTATGTATGTGTCTGTTGGTGACTGAAAGCGAAATAGACAAACGTGTTTTGGGACAAGACAATCGATCAATGACAGGGCGTCAATTTGACACCTCGAACAGTGGCGAGGGTCGGGAGGCCTCTCGTTAAACACGCTAGTCCGCTCGTTTTAGTCGAATTTAACACGATAAAGCGACCCGAATATGATGCGTCATCTTTTCGTGATTTTTTAGGCGTAGTTGTAATAAATTGCTTTAATAACTATTTTATATAATGGGGTATGATTTTTGATATTAGATTTTTCATGCTAAAATTTTATCAGACATACCTACGCTTGTTCAACATCATATAATTGGTCAGTACAAATTAAGCTTGTTTAATTCTCAAAAGACATTGTCACCAGAGGACTGATTTTGTCACTTCCTCTTTCGACACATTTTCACCTAATCGAAGACAGCTGTAAATCAAAACCTTTCTCTTCAAGTATCGGAAGGGACAATGCACAAGTTGTCACAATAAACGACATTGTTCTTTATCATTTTAAATCGCTTGTTTTTGCCGCAATTTCTATAATGCTTGTTCCATTTCACTGGCAACCAACGAGATAACTTTCCTTTCTAATTCTTTCCTGTTTTTTGTTTGTATTCGTTGTTTTTGTTTACCTAATGTCTTGTTTTCTTAGTAACGAAAGACGTCACAAGCAGAACTGGCCTAATTGCATTAAAGCGTTTATTTAGCTTTACTTCATCTCGAATTTATTTAATTTTTGCTAAATAATAACAGCCGCATGGAACGATTTTCAAGGTTAAGCAACGCTTGACAAGGTCGGTCGGTGGATGGGTGACCCTTTCAACATACCGAGTTTCCTCCGTGCCTCGGAAAGCACGTTAAGCTGTTGGTCCCGGCTGTCAATTGAAGATGTTTGACAGTCGTTACGAGTAGTCAGAAGCCTGAGATCTGACACCAGTCTTGCCAAGGGGTACCGTGTTACCCAGTTATTGGGTTGTGGAGGTCAGATAGGCAGTCGCTCCATGTAAAACACTGGTACTCAGGTGAATCCGGTAAGACTGGAAACAGACCCCAACATAATTGGGAAAAGGCTAGGCAGATTGACTTTTTAACCGACTTCCCAAAAAGGAGGAGGTTCTATGTTCGACTTTATGTTTTTTTTTTTTTTTTTTGTGTATGTTCACCGATATCTCCGTCAATTGTGGACTGATTTTGAAAATCCTTTTTTTGTTTAAAGAAGTATGTTCCGAAATTGGTCCCATTTTAATTTGGTGAAGATCTGATGAAGAACTTCGGAGATATACAACAGAAGTCTTCAATAAATAACGGCAAATCTCTCGGGATTGCTGCAATCGCATGTCTGTTTGTTGTTTATAACAGTTCATAACATAACATCACGCCAGTTCGCTCTTAAGGGGTAAGCAGATCTCTCATTTCACCGGTTATGTTCAAGTTTCATGAAATCTATTCTGGCGAAATAGTTCCCTTACTAACTTGCCTATTAGGTACGTACAACTAAAAAGTGAAAAATAAAAAAAACTTTTACAACAAACGTAGTTATGTATTTGGAAGTCGGTAGTATTTTTTTGCAAAAAGTTTTTTTTTTCGAATTTTGAGAACGATTCTTGCTAGCCGATTTCCTACAACTTCCTAGATAATCGTTGCTGAATAAATTTGCCCAGAACCGGTACGTCGAATAGTGCTACATCTAAGTAGGTATCGTTTGACATTGTTAAGATGGAGGCACGACCCAAAGTAAAGGTCAAAGCAACAAATCAGCAATTCAGTGTAAAGCTCGACAACTATATACAATCTCTTTGATAACTTGTACGAAAGAGCCTCTTGTCCGTCGGTCGGCGGCATGTAAATAAGTTCTCAACAATATACATTTTGTAAGCTGAACAGTTTCGTGAAAATAGTGTAAGAGATTGATTCACGTTTTTTTTGATTTTTTATTTGTGAGAGCAAACCCCTCTTGACTCTAGTCTAGGTCAGAGGTGACAGAGACAAAGCCGACGATGGAGTGAGCTTACCCAGAAGAAGCCTGTTCACTCTAACTTTGAAGAGATTCGGGTTGTATGCGTTCGTAAACACAGACGCATGCAGTGAGTTCCACTCTTTTGCTGTGCGCATGATGAAGGATGTTTGGAAGTACGTGTAAGTACGTCATATTGAAGGATAGACAACTGCTTGTAAGCATGTCCAACATGACTAATCTATACTTAATATTATAAAGCTGAAGAGTTTGTTTGTTTGTTTGAACGCGCTAATATCAGGAACTACTGGTTGGAATTGAAAAAAAACAATTGTGTTGGATAGTCCATTTATTGAGGAAGGTTATAGGCTATACAACATCACGCTACGACCATTAGAAGCAAAGCATAAATGTTTTTTTTTCAAAAACGGGCAAATATATTCCTTTTTGAGACCTTCCGTTGCGTGCGCTGCGTAAACGGTTTACGTTACGCAAATATCATGTATGATAGAATTGTTCCTGTTTAAAAGTTCTAAAAAAGAGTCCGCGACAGCATATGTATATCTTTTAAGATTGACTCACTAATAACCTTCTTTATGGTAATCAAATTTGCGAATGAGTTTTATCAACATCTATTCTAATATTATAAAGCTGAAGAGTTTGTTTGTAGGGTAGGACGATAGATAGCCAGTTGACGAAAGCGAAGCCGCGGGGGTCAGCTAGTCTCTTCATAAGTGCGAAATAATGTCGTGCCAATAACATTTCTTTCCCATAAAGGTACAAAGTATTGACAAATAAACTGCGCTGCGTAGTGGATTTCCGGGGATAAAGGTTTAGTGGCGTCGCGGTCGGCAGTTTAAGTGATAGTTGGGCGAGCCGCAGCGGCAATAAGTCAGCGTGAAGACGTGTGCGGAGGAAGAGGTCTTATGGTGTCTGCGCGGGCTATAACAGTAAATCTGGAGGAGGCTCGGATTTACTGAGCGCAGTGCACTGGAGGCCACACTTAATTACCGCCCGCCGAGATTAGTTCCCCAGCGGTGGCGTCGGCACATATACCTCGCGAGCCCCGCCTCCTTCCTCCCTGTGACTACTTTTCACTAGGATCAACTGTTTACCCCCGGTTTCCTCAATGCTACTGATTAACTGGCGGTTTTGTTTTTTACGCAGCCATAAGGTTAGTTAGATTAGCAGCCTAGTTTGTTTTTCAAATAATATTTGAGAAAATCAACATATATTATGTTCGGGTTGGCCTAATCGTGTGCAGCACAGCTGAATACCAGTGTGTGATATAACGCATCTAATGCAATTTGTGCAAGTTATCAAAAAGCTTAGCTTTTTAGCTATATAGCTTAAGAAGCAAACTAAACTGACGTAAATAGAAGCTCGCTCCATCGTCGCCTCTGTCTCTGTCTTACCTAGACTCGAGTTAAGAGCAAACCCATCTCAAATAATAAAAAAAATAGTTAAAAAAATCAAAAAACCCGGCTGCTTAAGAAGCGAACGAAAAAGACGTAAACAAGAAGAAAATTATGTTGTGCAGTCGACGGATACATATTTGCGAGCTGAACTAAAAAAAAATGGCCCCATAATATGGCGCCCGAAAATCCGCCATTATCCGCCGTTAAGGTTACACTAGTCGATTATTCTTCCATACAAACGTAGTCTGGCGATTACTCCACTGTTTGACGATGTACGTTCAAAATAAAAAAAAAATGATATCAATTTGTCTCATCATTATCTAGCGCTGTATGGAAACAAAAGAGTAAAAAAAAATGACGTTATGAGCGTTCAGAATCAGAATCAGAATCAGAATGCTTTATTTGTAAACATAGGTCAAATTACAACAGAGTGCGAGATGTTACAGATAGGTAGATCCTCTATGTTTTGCACAGAGGCGTACAAATATATTTTAATACAATCGATTTCAGATTAAATTTTATATAAATGTCAAATAGATTATTGTACATGTCATATTAATGCTATTGTCAAACAAAATTCTAAATCAATCAGGGCGTACAGATATCTTTAATTAACATTGTCGAGTTTAAAATACAATCAATTTCAAATAAAATTATATATAGATGTCAAATAGATTACGTTACATGTCATATTAATGCTATTGTCAAACAAAATTCAAAATCAATCAAAGTGTACAAAAATATTTTAATTAACATTGTCGAGTTTAAGAATACAGTCAATTGCGAATAAAATTATATATAAATGTCAAATATATTACGTTACATGTCATATTAATGCTATTGTCAAACAAAATTCAAAATCGTCAAAATAGGTGAGGTGATGCACAATTGTCTGAAGCAGTAATTATAGAATTGTCGTCCAAATATTCCTGTAGTGAGTAATAACATTTATTTATCAAAATTCTCAATAGTTCTGTTTTGAAATTGTCCCGATTTAACGTTTTTATTCTTTCAGGTAGTTTGTTGAATATTTTTGTGGCCATACAGAAAGTACTTTTATTCATTAGTGCAGTTTTTCCATAAGTCACTTCAAGTTCTGACTTATTTTTATCGCGTAATTTTCTGTAGTTACTTTTAGTAGCAATTTTGTATAATGAAATGTTAGATTTGACAAACATACTTGTTTCGTATATGTAAAGCGATGGCAAGGTAAGAATCTTTAGACGTATAAAGAAAGGTTGACAACTGTCTGTGCTTTTAAGGCCACACATAGCTCTGACACATCTTTTTTGGGCTCTAAATACGAGTTGTCTATCTACTGAATTGCCCCAGTATATTACGCCATATCTAAGTGTTGATGCAACATAGCCGTGATAGGCTGTAAGTACGGATTCTAGGCTCACTATTTTTGATAGCTTATAGAGAGCATAGGCAAATTTATTAAGTTTTTTACATATTTCGTCTGTCTGGGGTCTCCATGTCAAATTGTTGTCTATATTAATACCAAGAAATTTAGTAGCAGTAGTTGATTCTATTTTTGTCCCTAAGTAGCTAATGTCAAGGATTTTATTTGGGATCCTTTGATAAAAATGCATGATTTTAGTCTTTTCCAAGTTAATAATTAGATTATTGTTGTCAAACCATGATATAATTCTATTTAATGTCATATTTATTTCATTTTCATAATTATTGGGATCATCACACTTAATGATTACGGTGCTATCATCGGCAAACAGTACCATGGGGTGGTTTATTTGCCTCGGAAGGTCATTTATGTAGAGCAAAAAAAAGGGGGGTCCTAGCACGCTACCCTGAGGAACGCCGTATTTAATTACCTCACTTTCGGAACGATATTTTTCCTCATAACTGGTAATTGAGGATATTTGTGCGATTTCTACAAATTGCTTTCTGTCCGTTAAGTAAGATCGAATGAGATCAAGTATATTTCCCCTGATACCATATTTTTCAAGTTTATGTATTAGTATAGGATAATCCACATAATCAAAAGCCTTAGTTAGATCCATATAGATAGCGCATACAGGATTTCTCTTATCTACATTTGACAAAATGGGGAGAAGCAGGTCATGTATAGCCATGTTAATTGTCTTCTGTTTACGAAATCCCTTTTGCTCATTTACTAATATGTTTGATTTCTCAAGGTAGTTGTACAAGGACTTATAAATGACTTTCTCAAATATTTTTGAAAAGACAGGTATTAACGCGATAGGCCTATAATTTGACATAATTTGCCTATCGTTTTTTTTGTGCAATGGTACAATTATTGACGTTTTTAATTTCTCAGGGAAGATTCCGCTGGAAATACTCATATTAATTATGTGACTGAGATGTGGAGCTATGTAATAAGACACTTCTTTGATAACTTTAGTGCATACTCCGTCATAACCAACACTATTTGTATTTCGAAGTGAGTTAATATGATTATTTATATCTTGAGGTATGGCGTTGAAACTTACATATTGCATCATTAATTTTAACGCATCTTTGGGCTCGGAAATAAATACCATAAGAAGGAAAATTGCAAAACGCCCACCATACAAACAAGGATAGATTAGTAGTTCAACAATGCAAATAATTTTATTATGCGTATATACATTTAGTCGTTTCTTCATGATATCTAGACTCCCAAAGGTCTGTTTCCAAAAATTCGCGCGATCGTTTTCGTCCTAAAGCATCATCCATTTCGCTACAAACTTGCAAAAGTGCTAATTCGTACGCGAACTAGCTTCTTACTGCTCATCACAGCATCTATATCATTCGCACGTGTAGTCGGATGAGATAGCATGCATTACAACCCCGCGCACAAAATAGTTCGTGGCGTCGACTAGGTGAACCTTAAGAGGAGTCTATTGACGTAAGAATCATCAAAATCGGCCAATACGTTTGGTTTCTAGAACGCCACATAGGAACAAACATACATACATAGACTGATGAATACTTTACACTCATTCGACAGTCTTACCCGACTGCCGAAGCAGGCGAACATTAGCGATATTGAATTAAGTCTCGATGGGTCACAAGAAAGCTGTAATTAAGCAAATAGATAAGGATGAAAGAAATATTACTTCGCTCTATATAATGTTATCTTTGCGCAAGTCTTTTGTCACCATCATTTCTTATTGCGCTGACACAAAATGTATTCGGCACCATTAATATCTCTCTTTATCTCGAGTTCTCGACCGCCTCTTAAAGCAGTACGTCTTTCTCTAATCTGAAGATGTTAAATTATTTATTCCTGCTTTACTTACAAACGGTTCTCCTGAATGATATATTTTTGTGTTGCTGTGTGTGAAACAGTTTCCGAAATCGGTGTTAACTGTGCTAAGTTATATTGAAGGTACTGTTCTGAAGAGAGATATTGTTTTGCTAAAATTATCAGCTATTAACCTAAATTGTCTGGTAACCTTAGGTTATCGTTTAATTAGTTGAATTATTTGGAAACGAATTTATTAAGTACTAGAGGACGCCTCGCGGTTTCACCCGCGTAGTTCCCGTTCCCGTGGGAATACAGGGATTAAAAGTAGCCTATGTCACCCGGGGATAGAGTAGCTTCCCAACGGTGAAAGAATTTTTGAAATCGGTCCAGTAGTTTTGGAGCCTATTTGGTACAAACAAAAAAATCTTTCCTCTTTATAATATTGGTATAGAAATACATATTTCATATAGGAATTCAGTCGATAGCAGGGAAAATCCAAAATAGCAAAATGTTAATCAAATATATTTTTTTTCCTTGTGGATTTGCCGACAACGACGCTTGCGGAGAACAATCTGTGTTTGGGTGACCATCCAGTTAGTACATACCGAGAGTCCTCCGTGCCTCAGAGAGTGCGGTAAACACACACAAATTATAAATTACACATTTAAAATAACAAAACACAAATTATTATAAAAACAAAAACCTAACTGCTAAAAATTAGATAACTGAAAAGAGAAAAACAAGTATAAGATAAAATTTATACATTAAATATTATGAGGTGTTGCCAGCGCAGACAAACGGAGTTTTGGTAATTTTTCTATAATATTTGTTTGTCCCCGTCTAAGCCTGTCACTCCCGCAATTGAGATGAATCCAACGACACCTTATAATGTCATAATCCGTCAAGCCGTTTGGGATGTAGAGCGTGCTATAGAAATGAACATACTTAACATACGGTCGAAAAACATTACCCTCCCGCAGTCGGGTAAAAGATTAAATACACTATAATTATGATTTATCTTGGTCTAAATTTAGTTTTAGATCCGGAGTGCTCAATATGCAGACTCGTCACGTACCGCATTATAAGGTCGCGGATAAATTCGAAAGATAATTACCGCGGCCCTGGCTCAAGCAACTGAAGGAACACGGGTGGGTTTTGAAGGAAGCTGGGAGAACCCAGAGCGGGAAAAGTCATTGGATGATAAACCATCCCAAAAAGAAAACACCGCGTTATAGGATCATCCAGATCCACCCTCCATGCGAACAACTGCAGGTAGCTGTTAGAACGGCCTCGTATGCGGTGCATCAGGGACACAACACCCTTGCGAATAATCGCCGCAAAACCATGTATCCGCAATTATACCCGACGCGCTACAGGAACGAGGCGCCTTCATCAGCGCCCTGAAGGAATTATTGTAGAGAACGCGCATGGTGCCGCTGGTGTCAGCTCCCAGCTGTCATGTGTGCCAGAAGCCAGATAATCTGAAACCAGAATTGACAATGGGTATCGTGTTACCCATGTAATGAATTGTGGAGGTCAGATAAGTAGGACTAAAAAGGTGAGTTGGATCCAGTTAGACTGGAAGCTAACTCCAAAATAATTGGGAAAAGGCTAGGCATCTGCCTAGGCAGATTCATCAAGCCATTTGTTACACATAGGTCGTAAGTCACACGATATCATATATTTGTAAAACTGTGGTATGTGTTACGATAACAATTTGTATTGGTGTATTCTTACTGATATCTGAGAGATCTCTAAACATCAACATCGTGATTGACTGAGAGGCGACAGATCATCAATAAGTCGCGCGACGCCGGCGCACTCGCTTGTGTTTTTGTATACTTCAGTCTTGTTACAATATATTTGTTTAACATTCCTACATTTAGTGGATCATTACTTATAAACGCGTGTCACTGGTTCACGACCTGAACACAGAAGTTTTGCGGCATTCAGTGTATTGGAGTCGTTATCAGCAGTTGTGTATAAATTCACCCGCGTCGTGTACAAAATCGGTAACAATGCGTATAGTCTTGCGTTTGCTGATCATCGGGATAGTATTTACTATCGCCACGATAATGATGGTTCACTTCTCCGATGTCGACTCCAAAGCTACCTGGCACCCAAGAAGCAGACCAGGTCGCATGTTGCGAGATGTCATCACTGAAATTGAACTAGATAGCATCACAGGACCCGACAGCGTGGAAACGTTAAGCAAAAAACGGCAGTATGTCATTCAGGTGTGAGGTTATTTCTGTCTAATTTACTGTCAAAAAGCCAATCCTGAGTCATTTAATGAGGATATTGGCGGTACACGTTATCTTTTTAATGGTGTTGACTTTCCTTAAGTTAAATGTTTGCAGAATATTTGTTTAGGCAATCTATTTTAATGTCTAAAGACCGTTATTACTGCTCTGCAGTAGGATTCAAAAAGTGCCACTATCAATTATTTTTTTAAACCTTACTACGCTCAATTTAAAGTGTAATTGGTTAAGTCTCTCAGTTTTTCCGAGTCACTGGGGACTAGAAAGTTTCCCGGTACCTAATAATAATTAATGGGCCCGAGGAAAGTCCGATATCCTTTCATTAGTGTCCCGTCTCCGCACGGAGCGGTCGAGATTAAAACTTGTTCAGAATAAGAGCTTTGCGAGCACACTTTTTGAAAAGAGCTCGTTCACGGCACGCCTTTGAAATGTGAAATGTGGTCGTACTTTATGAAAAAATATTTGTTCACATGATCCGGAAAACATTTTCAGTTTCCCATGGCGGTCGTTGCAGGCTAACTTTTTAATCTTGCAAGTCTTGCAACTGACGTTCAAGTTATGATAAAGTTATTTTCATCACACCTATTCGAAAAACGACAATTGTCTATAGATGAGAGGATAGCGGGAGCCAAATCCAATTTTGCGCCCGTAGGAGTTTGAGCTTTCTCTCTTCTGATTGGTCCGCTTCGTGCTTCTGATAGATTTGCGTAGTTGGGTTGGAGGCGCTCGCATTAAGGTTTAATTTTAAAAAAAATATATCCCTAACTAACATTCAATTCTCTATGGTGATAAACTCATTTTTGTGATTGGTTAGTAAGGAGTTAGTATTATACTCACTCTTTGTTGATAAGTATGTGAAGTTAACCAAATAGCTCGGACGCATATGTTTGAATAAGTTACTGGCTGGTTCTAAGTTATGGCGGCAATGTGCTTTAAAAAAACTGTAGTTCTTTCTGTAAATTTATTTTCTAGTTTCGAGTAGGTAGGTACTCGTAGCTTTTTATTTTTCTCTTAGGTAGTGATGAAAAAAAGTGTGTATGACTCGGGGACAAAATATTTTGTTCCTGGGCGGCGTATATTGAATTTATTTAAACGTAGAATCCTTCGCTTAGCTCTGAATTCAAAATAACGCCCTGGAAGAACAAAATATTACTTTGTCCCCTTGTAACACAAATAACTATTTGACCTCTTTGAATTTCAAAAACATCATTTAGTTCTTTTACGTGGTGTTGGCAAATGATGTTGTCGAAAAATCTCCATCGATTCAAGCGTCACGGGGTTTCTTTTAAATGTTCTGTTTAGTGACCTATTAAACAAATTCTTGAATGCGAAAATAACAACAAATACTCTTCCTCAGATGATGCTGCACGCGTGGAACAACTACAAACTGTACGCTTGGGGCAAGAACGAGCTGAAGCCGATGTCTAAGCGCGCTCACCTCTCCAGCGTGTTCGGTGCCGGCGAGCTCGGCGCCACCATCGTCGACGGCCTCGACACCCTCTACCTCATGGGGCTCAACGACGAGTTCCGGGAAGGCCGCGACTGGGTCGCTGAACACTTGCATATTAATGAAATCGTAAGTCAAACAAAGCCTGTCACTCGTTGGATGCCAGGCCCACTGAACTATTCATGGAATTAGCAAAGATTTTCATTTACGTCACTTCGACTTGAGACGTTGCATTGTCCTTCTTTGAATATTTAGTAGGGATTGTATTGGGTAAGTCTGTGTGGGATGGCAATGGCACAGTTTGAGAATGATTATTCTTTAGAGAAGGTATAATGCGCAGAATAAATCCTATGGTATAGTTGACCATATTATCCAACCTAAGGTTGAATGTCACTTGCCAACGATAAAACGGTTTTACCCAAAAAATCATATCAGTGACGGACACCAGATTAAAAAAGTTGTATTTTAAATTATTACCTAGGTATTAGGCAGAATGCTGATAAATAATATATTTTATAATTTTCCTTAAGGGACTGTCCATTAATCACGTGATGTTTTTAGCATTTTTAACCCCACTCCTAGCCATTGCTGATATCTGGTGAGTTTTTAGACTAAACCCTCCCGCCCTCACTCAAAATCACGTGTATTTTTAGTACCTAAAAATAATTTAAATTTTTTTAGAATATTATCTTTAAATACAGGTATAAAGTATAATCTAATTTTATTCTGAAATTAAGGACAATGGCAAAAATGTCTAGACAGAAAGGTTGCTGCTTGTTTTTGACTTGCATAAAAATAATATTACACGCGCAATAACACTACAAGCCGCTTTTCAGTTTAGAATTCACGCGTTTAACGAAAAAATAAATACACGTGATATCTTAAACATAAATAACATGCTGATTCTTTTAACACAAATCGAAAAATGTTAACACAAATAAAAAATATCAACAATGCATTTCATCAATATGTTTCTGCCAGGCAAGCTTGACTCAAACGAAACGCCCCCACTTTTTATTCACTCTCGAAGTCCCGAAGTAGCATTATCTACTTTTTCTAGAGTATATAACAGCTAACTTAACAATTCTGTATATTTCTACACCCCCTCTCTTTTTTTTGCTAAACCCCTTTCAAGCCTCACGTGGTTAATGGACGGTCCCTAATACGCCTTGCCCGTTCCTCAAACAAAAATAACTAGCTCAAAAGGCTTTTAACTATATTATGACTTAACTCCTGACTCCTTCTCCACCTCTTGACTGAACTCCTTAAATTCTGAGTTGAGCTGCTCGGTTATTGACAAATGCGTGCACTGACTGGACAGGTCCACTCAATCTGGCTGGTTCTTTCCTCAAAAGACTATTTCAGACATCAGTCTACATGGTCTTCACATGATCTAACCTAGATTTTGTCTGGACTTTAAAAGAGACGGCATTTCTTCTCAGAGTAGTCAGATAGGAAACGCCGACCTCATCTAATCAGTGTTTGTACAAACCAACTTACAGAAATAAAATAAAATCATTTATCAATTAACTGGCCAGTTTCAGTCAAGTAGATCGAATTTTAAATTAACCGTAGCCTCGGATAACGATTCTATTAATGGTCACCTCACTTGCGTTTTAGTCAGAGCTGAGACTTGCGTATGTTCAGATAACAAAGGTCAAGGGATCTAGATTGCCACATTTCAGTGGAATGTAGGGCACATCTAATAATTAGGAATCCGTGTCAATGAGGAAATTATAATGAAATATACCTAATTGTTTAGTTAGCTGTTTTATACTCTAGAAACAGTAGATAATGCAACTTCGGGATTTCGAGAGTGAATCAGACTTACGTTTGAGTCATGCTTGCCTGGCAGAAACATATTGATGAAATGCATTGTTGATATTTTTTTTTATTTTAGCTAACATTTTTCGATTTGTGTTAGAAGAATCAGCATGTTATTTATGCTTATTGATGTGATTGCACAATTTACAAGAAGTTACAGCCTCATACTGACCGAAGCTAATGATCCTGATATGATCCTGCTAGGGTACAGCAAATTTACTGAGCAAAATTTGAAAGGAAAAAAAATACCCCCGTCACAAAAACCTCTAAAAAGCAAAAATTTGCCTCGTACTCGTGTCGGGGAACCGCGAATTAAATAAAATAAACTTTTAATTTATTTTTTAATTCATGCTTTTTAAACTACATAATATAGTATACCTAGCAACGCAACGCAACGATTGACGAGGTCGGTCCGTGGATGGGTGACCATTTTCAACATACGGAGTTTCCTCCGTGCCTCGGAAAGCACGTTAAGCCGTTGGTCCCGGCTGTCATTTGAAGATCTTTGACAGTCTTTACGAGTAGTCAGAAGCTTGAGATCTGACACCAGTCTAGCCAAGGGGTACCGCGTTACCCAGTTAATGGGATGTAGAGGTCAGATAGGCAGTCGCTCCATGTAAAACACTGGTACTTAGCTGAAACTGGTTAGACTGGAAGCCGACCCCAACATAGTTGGGTAAAGGCTAGGATATTGATTGAATATAGTATACCTAGAAGTAGGCACGGTTCAATCGACAATCTATCGAAGCAAGTATTTATGATATCTTGCAAAAAACCCAGATTCAAAGAGTAAAATGTGGATAACTTTTGAATGGTTGAACCGATTTTAATCAGACATAGCTAAGAACATTCTCGACAAAGTCACCTTTCAAACAAAAAAAAGTAAATCAAGATCGATTTATCCGTTTAGAAGCTATGATGCCACAGACAGATACACAGCAACACACGTCAAACTTATAACACCCCTATTTTCGGTCGTGGGTTAAAAATAAGAGCAGTTTTCCTATTAGTCAACTTGATTTTTAAAAGTGAATGAGTTAGTGTTGGGTTTTGACAATAACTATTGTTGATCTAATACTGGGAACGGAACGGTAAATTTGACCGTAAGAACAATTGATATAAGTAAGAAATGTACAGTAAAAACTATACTTCTATACTATATAATATTATAAAGAGGAAAGATTTGTATTTTTGTATGTAACGAATAAACTTAAAAACTACTGGAGCGATTTCAAAAATTCTTTCACCGTTGGGTAGCTACACTATCCCCGGGTGACATAGGCTACTTTTTATCCGTGTATTCCCACGGGAACGGGAGCTACGCGGGTGTAACCGCGAGGCGTCCGCTAGTTTACAATATAATAGGCTTATTAATTAATGTTGATACTTTGATAGCTCTAAACTTTAAAAGGTTTCATTTGAAGTTTGTCCCTAAATAAAGGCTACACTGTCCCAATACCCTATTAAAACTTGAGTGTGAGTTAGTGGCAAAAGGCACCTTTCGCTTGACAACCAAACTTTTTGCCTAAAATCAAACTTAACGACCCCCATGGGCATGTATGGTCTTATTTGTGACCGAAACCCAATCAGGAAAGTTAAAATAAGATGGATTATAATACTGCTGGCTTTTTTGAAACGATGTGTGTGAATGTAGTGAGTATATTATCGTCAAGCGCTGATCGCCATACTTGTTTACATCATGTGTTAGTTTAGTTAAATAAGACTTGAAGAAGAAAGAAAAAGATAATCTGCTGTATTTTTTTGTGTTTCCAGAAATCAAGTTGCATAATTTTGCTTTTTTTTGCCAGGATTCCGACCTGTCAGTGTTCGAGACGACCATCCGGTTCATTGGTGGTTTGCTGTCATGTTTTGCGCTGACTGGAGATTCCATGTTCAGAGACAAGGCCGTGGAAGTCGCCGATGCCTTACTGCCAGCCTTCGACACTCCTACAGGACTGCCGTATGCACTCATCAACCCGTCCACTAAGGTAACTTAAGAAGAAGAATGAGCTTCGATTGTTTAAGTAGCTGTGCGATTTTACGCCGCAACATGGCAACGAATGAATCTTTTGTTAAAAGGAATTATACAAATCGCCTTTCACATTTAAAGGCGAACAGGAAACTGCTGTCTTGTGTATTTCTTGGCAAAATGCGATTAAGTCAATTGCGCGACCATCTGCGCACCACAGATATAAATCAAAGAAAAAATAATAAGTTATAGATGACGCGATTGTATGTACTTCTTGTAAAAAAAAAACGGAGTAAAATTGATCAATCTATGATCGTAATTTAAGCTTTCATTTAGCATTGTCGGCATCGGAAAACCACCGAAATATATTTCGCCGTATTGAGCTATAAATATTGTATAGCAAAAGTTGACCGAGGCATTGATTGATTGAGGATTGGGTAGTTGTAAGTTTTACTAACCATCTTTTGAGTCATGGTTACTCGAATAAAGAGAAATTCTATTCTATTCTATTCTATTGAACATGTTTTCTTTCATTGGCAAGTAAATTTGTTTTTAAATCGTGTTGTGAAACAGTGGCACGCTTTGTTTTCATACAGATGGAGGGACTTGCGTTATCTAGTTAGATTTATGTCTTTGATCTACACCGACCTAAAATATTTTAACTTTGTAAAGCATGCTCCTTAGTAACGGTTTGAAAAATATGTATATTTATTATTGATTCATGTATATAATTTTGAACACAATGTTTTTTCTTGTAGCTAATAGTTATGCTTTAAAATAGTAGATCATTGCATCGAGCACAAAGTAATTTATTATTGCACCGAGTGCCTGATTTAGAGCCCGAGCGTTAGCGAGGGCTCTAATCTAACAGGCACGAGGGCAATACAAATTACTTAAGGCGAGGTGCATAATCTGCTTTTCTTTCAACGATTACCTATAGGAATAGTAGATAAAAGAAATTCATATCAAACAGTTAAAATAGAAGTTTCTATAACACTGTCGGCTTCATTTAGAATGTTTTCCGGAGTTAATGTGTCGCTAGATGATTCCATTTTAATTCGAAGCCGAAGCACTCAAAATTAGATAGTATCACACTTTATCGTTTCCAAAAATATTGTAAAGCAAAATTAACAATGTTCCCGCCAAATTACTTTTTTAAATTTCTTTCATTTTTAAATCAGAATTAGCAGCAATCATTTTTTAAATTTGGAACAAGTAGGATAGAAACGAATAATACGTACGTAAAAAAAAAAAGTGTTGATATCGGCTGGCTGAATAGAGCTAATCTATTGAGATTGGCACCTTTTGGTGCGATTAAAAAATAAACTGTGCAATAATGAAATTTCATACATTTTTATTGCTCTAGAGCATTAAAGACTCGCTTTGTACTGAGTTTTTAGTGTGATTGTGATGAAATTAAAGCATAGTTGGAAGAAAAAATAATTAACAACACGATATTTTTTCGCAACTTTTGGAAACTCCTCCAAAACGACTTGGATGTTTAAAAATATTTTTACACAGAAAAATTGATGGCTGGAATTTCTTCATAACTAGCATTGCATATGTAAATCAAGTAATATTTGCAAACAAAACTGTTCAAAAGGAGGTTCAATTTTGATATTTTGGCATCGAGCGGGCGCACGGCCAGTACTGCGTTAACATTGGGGCGTATATAGCGCCTTAAGTGCGCGAATCCCGTGCCCCAGTCATTCTCGCTCATTTGTCTTTTCGAATTAATTTATTATTGTGCATTATTCAAACTGCTTATTAAAAGCTACGCGTACTTAAATGACAAGCAATTAAAGACCTTTATCGGTAATTAGACGTATTTATGATGAATAGTGTCGTAGAATGTTAAATAGCGATTCAAGTTGACACATTTAACGCGTGGAATAAATGTCTATAACATAATTATCGTAGAGTCGGCCGTCTTTCATGGAACCTGCTTATTTATGGATTAAATTCAAATTTGGTCTACTGGAGGAGCTCGTGGCTAAATAATAACAGCCGCACGGGTCGATCTTCAAGGTTAAGCAACGCTTGACGAGGTCGGTCCGTGGATGGGTGACCATTTCAACATACCAAGTTTCCTCCGTGCCTCGGAAAGTACGCTAAGCCGTTGGTCCCGGCTGTCATTTGAAGATCTTTGACAGTCGTTACGAGTAGTCAGAAGCTTGAGATCTGACACCAGTCTAGCCAAGAGGTACCGTGTTACCCAGTTACTGGGTTGTGGAGGGTCAGGCAGTCGCTCCATGTAAAACACTGGTACTCAGCTGAATCCGGTAAGACTGGAAGCCGACCCCAACATAGTTGGGAAAAGGATAGGCAGATTGATTCATATTTGGTCTACCTAATTGTCAAAATAAAAGGAGATTGGCTACGATCATTTTACACACGCGTACGCAAAATAGGTGTCCAAAAAGATGCATAGATCATTTGAGAGATTTACTTCAATATTATTTTAATAATTCATCTATACCCGATAAAATTGGCAGGTTATGAAGCAAATGACTAAATTCCAACTGAAACAGAATGGTACAATAAATGCAATATCCTGAAAACTTAGTTGGAAGGTTCCGCTTATTAAAAGGAAATGCGTGCAAACATCCGACTGAATTTCCAAAGTAAAAAGTCATAATTCGAGGTTTGGCTCTCGTCTAATTCCTCGTCCAATATTGGACCAATATAAAAGATATTCCATAAACTGGAAAAGAAATATATATACTGTGCCCCTATGTTTTCCTTTATTTTAATTTATAGTTGACAAATTTGTACACTAGGCGTCAGTTGACAGCGAAAGTTTGATCATATTTTTAGGGTTCTAGTGCTTCTAAAGATAATGTATCATCAAAAAGGAATAAATAAAGGCACAGTATATATCTTTATTTTTCAGTTTATGGAATATCTTTTATATTGGTCTAATATTTTAAGGACGAAATAGGCGAGAGCCAAACCTCGAATTATGAGATTTTACTTAGGCAATTCAGTCGGATGTCTGCGACCGCATTTCGTCTTAATCATTTCTACGATAAATGATTTATGCTCTCAAATTATATCTAAATAGGTGTGGAACTTAATTTAATATAAAACGGCTCTTTTTGTTCCACGTATCAACGTTATTAAAGATAAATATAAATACATATTAGAAGTGGATTCGTCACAAAGCTGAATCCAATATCATTTGGACACGCGACGTTATCTTTCATGTTCGTGTGATATTAAAAATATGTAGAAGCATGCATTAATTTATGTATAGCTATGAACGTAGAAATATTGCATTTTTTATTGTAAACAGCAGATTAGTTGCTCACGTACAAATTGCATCCTGTTCAGAACATTAAACAGGATGTCTTTTTACCCGACTGCTGAAGGAGGGTAATGTGTTTATCAGTCTATGTATGTATGTGTGTTTGTTCCTATGTAGCGTTCCAGAGACCAAACGAGATGGCTGATTTTGATGATTCGTTCGTCAATCGATTCGTCTTAACCTTGCGATTGTCATTGGCTACATTAAATTGCGGATTTTGGCCGCTATATTGTGGAGGCTGAATTTTATTTTCTTCGAATGCCATCGTGTGGGGTATCAAAATAAAGGGTTTTAAGAGTTGATTTCAAAAATATATTACACTTATAATTATGTTTATTGCTGTCGGAGGATACATCTGGTTTGGGTTAGCCAGCTCGCGAATATGTATCCTCCGACTGCACAGCATGATTTTCTTCTTGTACGTCTTTTAGTTCGCTTTTTAAGCAGTCGAGCTTTTTGATTTTTTTAATTAACTTTTTTTTATTTAACATTTGTTATATTTACACCCGATTTCTGAATTAAGTATTTGAAGTTGAGTATTTTACAAACTGTACTGCCTGAAAACCTGTACAAATTTGGCACTAAGGTAGGTTTTGACACGTTCTTAACTCCAAATACTCAATTCAGAAATCGGCTCTTAATCTCTGAATCAGTATTTTCGATATAATTACTATGCACCCTTTTTACAACCGAAAATTCTATGCCAACTCAATTAAAACATTTGGTACGTTTCACAGGCAAGCCGTCAGTACCACTGGGCGGGACCCAACAGCATCCTCTCCGAACTGGGGACTCTCCATCTCGAGTTCACCTACCTCAGTGACGTCACGGGCCGTGATAGTAAGCACATTTGTCATACTCCAATATTATTAACAGCAATTCATCATTCCCTCTTGATGCGGCCGACGCGACGCTCTTTGCGCTTTAGTCTTTTTCTTTTGTAAAAGATATTTTTAAAAGATACTCTGGAGCGTGGTCGTGATTTTGTAATGGATTATGTGTACTTGTGGCACTTTGTGAATGGTTATTGTGGGTTGTATTGAGAATTTGTGTACTTAGACTATTGAGAGTTCCTTCCCACGAACTGTAGGCTTTTAGAGAAAGTATACATACACTACGCAACAATGAGGTATGTCCAGAAAATAGGTGTACTACACGGGTAAAAAGATTTTTTTTCACACTGCCACGTAGCTAAGCTCCTCCACTTCTAACGAGCCCAAGAACGCTTAAGTTTGACTAAAATTGTGGTCAAAGCAACGTGAACCATTGCGATTGAATCTGCCTTCAAGTGCGAAATACGCAGCTTTATACTTTAATTTTTAGGGCAGTGTGATCTTGAAAAAGATGAATTTCTGCACTTTATTGTCACAGGGGACGAAACTTGGATTGTCCAGTCCACTATACCCCTGAAACCAAAAGACAATCCCATACGTGTTTTGGTACCACAAAAGGGAACATTTTGATCGAATTTTTATTTCAGGGTTATAAAATCAAACCTCCTGGGTATTGTGAGACCTTAAAATAATTATAAGGGCAAATCAGCTCAAGAGAACGGGCCTCCTGCAGAAGGAAGTATGCCGTCTGCATGACAATACTAGACCACACGGCCAACGCAATAAAGCAGCTTTTGGAATCGTTCGGATGGGATGTTTTAAACAACCTTATTCCCCTGATCTGGCGCCTTCAGATTATCTTAATTATGTTCATCTCCCTGAAGATGTACATGTGTTGGAAAAAAATATCTGAAGGTGAACAAGTGGTCAAAGGTGTTGGCGGCAGAGTATTTTGACCAATGTATACAAAAATTGATCCCTGGTCTCACTACGTGCAGCAAGAGGGATGGCGATTACGTGGCAAAATAGTTAAAATTGTGTGATGTGTAGTATTTTCTGATTTCAATAATTTTACATATTAATGTTTGTTTCTTTTTCCAGTCTACAGACAGAAGGTGAACCGCATCCGCGAGGTGTTAAACAACATCGACAAACCTGGCGATCTGTACCCGAACTTCATCAACCCACGCACCGGACAGTGGGGACAAAGTGAGTTCTTTGCTACTAACTACGCATTTGGGCTCCTTCATCTGTGCTCTTCAGTTTTCATGGACCCCTGGTACAATTTCCGCCCGTCCAAGCATGATTGAGTACAACAATAGTACATTATGGTACAAGTGTGTAACGTTGGTGATTACCGCTGAGGCGCCATTGAGACCCGAGCCGTCAGGCGAGGGTCTTAAGAGAGCCGAGGACGGTAATCATCAATACACACGTGTATCATACGACGTTTTTCAACACACTTGAGAAGAAAAAAATACTAAATAATCATTTCCAACAGTCAAAACGAGTTGTGAAATTTTTTCGCAATGGCGGGCAAAATTAATCAGTTTTCCTATGCGCGCGCATCTATCAATGGCGTTTGGCCACCACAGAACATTTTTACTCTAGCGATCGGCCACAGACTAAAAAGAATGAGTTTTCTTTTTTTGGCTTTTCGCGGATAGCGTTTTAGCCACGTACAAAATGGCGAATTTCAAGTTTTCTTTATTACAGATAAAAACAAAAGTTATATTTGAGTGAAAGTTTTATTTATTAAACACGTACAAGTTGAAATTATCTATTTAAATACGAAGTTGCATGAAATGTGTTGCATTTGTACTATTGAGAATTTTCTTTTTTGTATCGAAACTTTTTTTAAGAACAAAGCAACTCAACCAATAAATAAAAAAAAAACTCTATAACTCACTTGTGAATAATAGCAATGAAAAAGTCACAGTTTGATAACAGGTGTCATTATGTGCCTAATTGCGGTGAAATTAGAGCCACTTTATGAGCAAGTGTGTTGAAAAAAATATTATATGCTACACAGTTCTGTTGCATATTCATGTTTTATATTTTAACTGGTTGAATTTTAACGTTTCTTGTGTTACAAAGTAGGTAAGGCATCGTTCACACTAGTTCGAGACTAGCTCGTGTGATGCCACGTTTCAGTGCAAGATCGAGGGACACCACAGTTCTTGCCGGGGCTCTGGAGCTCAATATGTATACCACGCATGATTTTGGGATATTATAAATTGCATATCAAATAAATAATCGCCTATCAATACATACTCATCATTTATATTCTTATTTACATCTAATAACTTACTTCACTACAAATAAACTAAATGTTTAACAAAACTCAAACTGCAGATAAAACGAAATTATACATCAATATAACATTACTTTTTTCCTCATAATGCAATACTGTTAAATTTATTTTTGTACAAAAATACTACATACATAGCATAAATACTGACTGCACAGCAAATTTTCCATATTCCAACAGTCCAAGAGCGAGCGAAGCGAGCTCGGGAGCCTAGGGCACCCCGACACGGACAGGTTAGGTTCGAACGAGATGACGGGAGCTGTTTGCTGTGTCCGTAGGTGTTAGGGAGTAGGAAACGCCCGTAACTAAGGTCGAAACTACGGACTTAGAGCTTCGGGAGTAGGCCCCCTGAAGTGAGCAAGCAAAGCGAGCCAACTCAGCTCCCGTCATCTCGTTCGTGTTAGGTTACTTTAGACCCTGCGTACAGAAATAGGAGCCCCGCGCAGCGGGGCTCCGTCGACATTGATACATAATATAAAAATAGAAGCTATATTTAAAAGAAAAAGAATTAACATGTATAATGTGCATTAAGATTATTAGCTGTGCATTGATGAAAAAGCTTTTGCTTTAGGAAAAATCGCTGTACGCTGCGAAAATAAATTGTAGTGTGTTTAGTGATATTTTGAGTTGAATATTTTGCTGTGCAATCAGTAATTTTGATGGGAATTCGGAATCTTATTGCGTAGAAAAAGGATATTTTTTGATTTGCGTTTAAATACTACCCCATGTTTTTCAGACAAATTAGGCAACTTACATGCAAAGCTAAATACGAACGGGGCACTGTAAACAATGCCTTAGCCCCTTTTCACTCGCTCCGGTTGTCTGGTAGCCGGTGCCGGGTAACCGGCGTAAAGACCTATACATTTGCCACCGGCTATCCGGCACCGGCTACCCGGTTACCGGAACGTGTGAAAAGGCACTTAGCGCCTTTTCACACACCCCGGTTTCAGGTTAGCCGCTACCGAGTAACCGGCGGTGAAGTGTATAGCCATGTACGCTAGCTTTCACACGTAGTACGCGTAGCCAAGCATAGCCAAGTACTTGGCTATATATTTGCCGCCGGTTACCCGGCAACCGGAGCGTGTGAAAGAGCACTAAGTGTAGGGATTATTATAATGCGTGATTGCGTGCTCTATTCACAACTTTAGTTGCTTACCAAATCTAATATCCGCGCGGGTTTGTATGAACAACATGTAATTAACGCAAAAATTCTGATTCCGTGGCTGGCAATTGTTATCTCTTTACCGCCATTGATAATGCCTACTCTAAACTTGTTTATTAATCAACTAACTAAACGGTTTAAATTGACACAGTTCAACGTGAAACACAAGTTTATTATCAGTTCACTTCAGTCACAAGAGAATATTGATGTCATCATTAAACTCTTAACTGTAAACAAGTTTTGCAAGCAGGATAAGGAAAATACGAAATAATTAACGCTTAGTACATGAAAACAGGATTTACAATCATTAAATAAAACATGAACGTTCAGGAAATGTTTTAATAGGCACAATGCAGTGTTCCTTGCTTTATCATACTGATGTTATGATGGTGACGTCACAGAAATGCAGCAATGGACATTGAACTTGCGTACGTTACTAGCTTAAACTCCGGTTTCTGTAAGAAAAAGAATTGACGCGTCACAAATTAACCGCAAGTTAGTAATACGATTCGGAGAGAGATTGATATCATCAGCTTTTTTAATGTGCCCACTACTGGGACTACAGAGATCCTCTCTGTGAGAGGATATGGGCCGTGATCCGCCATACGGGCCCAGTGCGGGTTGGTGGATGTCACAGGTCTTCGACATTTTTGTTCAAGACATGCCGGATACCTCACGATGTTTTTCCTTCACCGTTTTGAGAGCAGTGGTGATGAAATAATTTACACAAAGTAAAGCGCCTGCTCGGGTTCGAACCCATGACCTGCAACTTGTAAGTCGCAGCCGATACCACTGGGTCACCACTGCTCTGCTTCGATTGGTTATTGAAAATTCATTCAACCAATCAAAGCAGCTTAATTGCATATGAAACAATATCTCGATAACTTTCGACCGGGCCCAAATCTTCACCTTTCTGAAGACCACCTGAATGTAAGATGGAAGTCCCTGATAGAGTTTGACCGACCATCATTTAGTTGGTCGCCTTGTTCCGCTGACGAAACCCATTCCTTAGTTTAGATCACATAGAATTGTATCAAGGTCAGATGGATTTTACCAGATCCATTGATTCGTGAATTGATTTCGATTTCACAACTGACCCTTTAACCTTTATGTGACCGTATGGATACATGGTGGGCATCCAAACCATACGCACTAAACGAATAGGTTACTTGTAGGCAATCGTACTTCACCGTCGACCACATCATCGCTTACCATCTCGTTATTACAAAAAACAAAGTCGGGTTTTTGTTTTTATAATGTTTTATTTTATTTAAGACTATTTAGTTTTATTAATGAACAAGATCTCCAAAAAAGTTATGTGGTTAAAGATTTTGAATACTTAATAATATGGTTTTAGTGAATAAAACGAAGCCAACGAATCCTCATAATGTCATAATCCGTCAAGCCGTTTGGGCTGTAGAGCGTGCCATAGAAATGGAATACATACATACAAACGCTTGAAAAACATTACCCTCCCGCAGTCGAGTAAAAATGGAATCTATGCTTACCGCTAGACGGAGGTAGAAGTCAAAGTCAAATATATTTGTTCAACTAGGCCAATAAGCGGCACTTTTGAACGTCAAAAACAAATTAAAATTTACAAGTTATAAAAGTTGATTCTACCGTGCATTCGGAAAAGTAGCTTGTTATAGAGAGCACAAGAAACTCCCTACTTACTCTTTTTTTTTAAATAGGTGTCTCACAATATTTACATAAGTATATACATTAATAAATTCATATATGTGAGGAACATGCACCCAGAATAGCACTACACACTATATAAAGTATTAAAAGCATTAACAGGTAAATTCATTAATTTGATAAATAGGAACATGGTTCTCACATACTTACAAATATTGCAAACATATGTAAAATACCTAATTCAGTAGAAGATAACAGATACAGATAGAAGCAATACATTAATTGGAAATCAACTTAAAACAAACAAATAACTAATTTAAACTGTAGTTATTTATCGAGGTGGTGTTTTCCTTGCGTAGTACTACGCCAGACCGGTTCAATCTATTGAATTAATTAATAGACGTAACTAGGCTATTTAAAAACAGTTCCATTGAACAAAACAACATTTGAGTACCTACCATTTGGTGATACCTTTTAAATGGTTTGTTGGCGTATTGCCAAATGGTTGTAAGCGCGTTTGTTGAGCAAGGGATCGTGTTATTAGGTTCTGCCATTAGAAATCCGTTAGAAGCGCGGTCTCTATGGATTTGTAACCAGTTACTGGCGTATGTATGTTTGTTTTTATGTATGTAATATTCTTTATTACCTCGTATCTTTCAAACCGCTAGACGGATTTATATAACTAAGACATCGTTAGATACGTCTTGACCACCCAAGTGTTCTTAGATAGGTGAAGTTAAAAAAACAAATATGGCGGCTATTGGGCGCCATATAGTGCGAATCCAAATAATTTTTTTCTTCCTTCCCCATCGAGTGGTGTATCAAAATGAAGGGTTTTAAGAGGTGATTACAAACATATATACCAATTATATGTTTAAATTTTTAAATGCAACTAATTCGAAAAAAAAAGTTAGAAGTTATAAATAAAAAAAGTTAATTCAAAAACCCGACTGCTTAAAAAGCGAACTAAAAAGACGTAAACAAGAAGAAAATCATGCTGTGCAGTCGGTGGATAAATCTCGTTTTGGTCATTCAGCTCGCGAATATGTATCGCCCGACTGCAAAGCATGATTTTCTTTTTGTTTGTATTTTTGGTTTTGTATTGTACTGCGCCCCTATTACATGGGCCTTAAATATAACTGGCGAATGTAGGTCGCACTGTAAGTACATGTAGGTGCACTGTAGGTGTGTGGTCGCACTGTGGGGTGCATCTCTGCCTAACCTTTTGAGGAAAACAGGCGTTATGTTATATTATTCTGCCGCCAGCGGCTTCGCCCACGTGAAAGCTATTTTATTATACCAAGGGAACATTATACCGGGATAAAAAGTATTCTATGTGCTATTCCACACTATAATCTATCTCTGTGCCAAATTTCATCCAGATCCGGTCCGGCCGTTTGAGCGTGAAGAAGTAACAAACATACAAACAGTCACAAACTTTCGCCTTTATGATGATGGTTTTGTGTTCGTTTGATGTAAATAATGTTTATTTTTCACCTTTCCTCAGGGCACATGTCTCTGGGCGCTCTGGGCGACTCTTTCTACGAGTACCTCTTGAAGGCGTGGATCGCATCAGGCGGGTCGGACGAGCAGGCTCGCATCATGTTCGACACCGCTATGCAGGCTGCTCTCGATAAAATGCTGCGCGTCTCACCTTCGGGACTCTCGTATCTCGCTGAGCTGAAGTACGGCAGGATTATTGAGGAGAAGATGGACCATTTGTCTTGTTTTGCTGGTAAGTAGTCAATTAGTTAATGGAGATTTTGCTGCAAATTATTTGATAACCCGGGCAAAACATAGATTTCTTTTTTTTATTTGAAAATTATCCAATGAAAAACCGTGATTAAGCACGATTAAGTACAATCATTTATTTTCTAATTAAACTATACTCCATTTGAGATAACATTCGACATTTGAATAATCTCATTTTACAGCCCATTCAACCAATTTTGACTTATATTGCGTTGGTGATATGACAAATGGCAACTGTATTTAACAGTTAGTTTTGGTAACAGGGTTATAAATATAAATGTAGACAATAAAATAAATGTAGCACAATATAATTATTAGGGTGTGTGTAAATAGTTGTAAGATTTTAGGTAGGTTTTTTTTTTTTTTTTTCATTTTATATAGGTTCTGAGCTAAGGCTTGGCTTGGCTTGGCTTGGCTTAAGGTAAATGGATATTCTATTTACCTACCTAAAATCTTACAACATTTATTTTCCAGTGTGACACATTTTCGGTTGTGCGATTACGTCAAAAATTTGGTCCTGACCCATGTACGGCAAACAATTTGGGTAGTCATATTTTTATAGCTATACTCCATTTGAAATAACATTAGAATTTTATACAGCCCTTTTTTACATTCCGTTCAACCGATTGTGATTTCTATCCCGTAAATATAAGGATAACATTTTCTTTGCAGCTTTTTTTGTATAAATCGCATTTTGTAAAAAGCTGTCATTACAGACAGATACTTCATTTATTTATTTGTACAGCTACAATATTATAAATTCTTAAAAATTGATTTTTTTACCGTGTAAACATTTCTATGCATTTAGTAAAAAGCTGTCATTACAGACAGATACTTCATTTATTTATTTGTACAGCTACAATATTATCAATTCTTAAAATCGTTATTTACTCGTATGTATTCCAGGTGGCATGTTCGCGTTGGCATCGACGACCTTGGACAACTCGATGTCGGAGCGCTACATGGACGTGGCTCACAAACTGACCAATACTTGCCATGAGAGCTACGCGCGGTCAGACACCAAGCTTGGACCTGAGGCCTTCAGGTATTACACTTATTCATCATCATATCAGCCGAAAGATGTCCACTGCTGGACATAGGCCTCCCCCAGGCGTCGCCACATTGACCAGTCCCGTGCGTCTCGCATCTAGCAGATCCCCGCAGCCTTCACCAAGTAATCGGTCCACCTGCTGGGAGGCCTTCCGTCTTCCGGTTCGCGGTCGACACTCCAGATCTTTTCTGCCCCATCGGCCATACGTTCTGCGAGCAATGTGCCCTGACCACTGCCACCTAAGTTTGGCGATTATTCGTGCTATGTCGGTAACCCTGTTTCTCTTGCGGATCTCTACACTATTCATACTTAAAATATTTTCTTATAGTTATTCATTTTTCGTCTCTCGTTTGCTAACACGAGGTTAAATTGACGATATTGTATGACAAACTGTCAATGTAACTTCATGTTAGCAATTAACACTCAGTTAAGTTTTTTGTGCACGTGGGCCTAAGAACGCACTTCATCTGATCTGAATCCGAGAAATTTCGAACCGAAGTAGTCATAGTACTATTTGTGGGGTTACGCACTAGATCCGAAGACCTCCCGTCCGAATTAAGAACATTTTCAATTCGGATAGAACTTTGTACTCGGATCTGTGTCCGTATTCAGATCAGATGCAATGCGGTAACGCTATAAGACATCCAATAATTACTTAAATGTGAATAGACAAGTGGCGTGTCGATATATTTTTCTGAAGGTTGCCCTAGGCGACGGCACAAACTATTTTGTGTGCGGGGTTAAAATGCATGCTATCTCATCCGACAACACGTGCGAAAGAGATAGATGCTGTGATGAGCAATAAGAAGCTAGTTCGCGTACGTATACGTATGTGTATTACATTTTTGCAAATTTGTAGCGAAATGGATAATGATTTAGGACAAAACGAGCGCGCGAAATTTTATAAACAGACCTTTGGGAATATGGATATCATTAAAAAAACGACTAAATGTATCTGTTCAAAATAGTATTATTTGCATTGTTGAACTACTAATCTATCCCTGTATGGTGACTGTTTTGCAATTTTCCTTATTCGTATGGTATTTATTTCCGCCCAAAGATGCGTTAAAATTAGTGTTGAAATATGGAACTTTGGACGCTCATAACTTTAAAATATATATTTTTTTTACCTGTTTTGTTTCCATACAGGACTAGATAATGATGAGACAAATTGATCTAATTTTTATTTTAAACGTACATCGTCAAACAGTGGAGTATTCGTCAGACTACGTTTGTATGGAAGAATGATCGACTAGGGAAGTTTTTACAATCAAAGGAGTCAGATGAGGTATTTCAATTAAATATATTGCAAAAAAATATGCGTGAAATAGTAACATACCTACCTTATATAATAATGTGAATGCATTTGCGTATGGATAAATTTAATTAAACCGAAGATAACATAATACTATTATTATTTTCTCGACCGACTGAGACCAATGAATTTTATGTGTGACTATACATAATATGTATTTACTTAACTTGTCGCAATTTATTATTATTTTCTATTTTAATCGTGGTATATTATTTCCTTAAGTACATCAAACAATACTCTTTATTTTATCCTCAAACGAGAAACAACGCAAGTATTTTTGTATGTAATTCAATTCTATATTGTACGCGATAAGGATAAAATAGAACTAGCCGCCTTTATGCATTGTTTTCACGGGTTGCCAACTATACGTAATAAATAAAATAACCGTTTATTTTGACAAGTCATCATAGATAGTCCTCGCCAAACTTCTAGGCCGCCCTGAAGTTGGTTCTTTCGCGCAAGGCACGAAACGGTGCTGTTTTTTTTTTGTATGAGATTTACTACTGCGCAGCCATTGTAGCCAACTTCAGGGCGGCCAAGAAGTTTGGCGAGAACTATACACAAATAAATACAAAAAATGTACACAGAACACGGTAGATATTAAATAAAAACCAGCCAAGTACGAGGCGGACTCGCGCACGAAGGGTTTCGTACCATTGACGCAAAAAACGGCAAAAATAATTACGTTTTTTGTAGGGGAGCCCCACTTAAATATTTATTTTATTCTGTTTTTAGTATTTGTTGTTAAAGCGGCAACAGAAATACATCATCTGTGAAAATTTCATCTGTTTAGCTATCACGGCTCATGAGATACAGCCTGGTGACAGACGGACAGACAGACGGATCCTGGAGTCTTAGTAATAGGGTCCCGTTTTTACCCCTTGGGTACGGAATCCCAAAAAGGTAAAAAATAAGGATTCCTATAAAAATAATTGTTCTTATTTCAGATTTTCGGGCGCGGTAGAAGCGCGCGCACAGAAGAGCAATGAGAAGGTATTCCTGCTGCGACCTGAGACCTTCGAGAGCTACTTCATCATGTGGAGACTCACCAAGCAGCAGCGATACCGCGACTGGGGATGGGAGGCTGTTCAGGTAAGACCCAACAACATTTGCAAAGACGTCCATTGCTGAACATTGCCCTAAGTATGTCCACAAGTACCCAGCCTGTACCTTCCAAGACTTGAACGAGGTCATCTGCAAAGCTTCGCATAGCTCTTATATGCGAATCTCTGAATCACTTCAATATTGAAATCGAGTTGCAGAAGCCGATACCAGAAATGCTAAAACGAATACACAAAAGCTTCGACATAGAAATAGATACTTATTTGCTTGTCCTCATCTGGGTCCGTGTTGAAACAATACGGGTACCAAGACAAAAACACTTGAAGAGAACTCGAGATGCTTGATGTATGATGATGTATATTATTTAAAAAAATCTCTCTCCATCATTCTCGACAATTTTATTTAATTTATGCCACCTATTATACCCGACCTTTCAACTATGTTTTTCTTCTTCTAGGCATTGGAGAAACATTGTCGCGTGGAAGGCGGATACACAGGACTGGTGAACGTGTACCACCAGAACCCGCAGGGCGACGACGTGCAGCAGAGCTTCTTCCTGGCTGAGACACTTAAGGTATTCTTTTTATTCAATCTACATTGTCCCACTGCTGGGCAAAGATCTTGCCCAAAATCTTGAAAGGTGTTTTGCCTTCAACCGCCATATCCCTTACAGATACGAAAAACACAATATCACTTAAAAGGAATTGCGGTCGCAGACATCCGACTTAATTTCCTAAGTAAAAAGTCATTATTCTAGATTTGGCTCTCGCCTATTTCCTCCAGTATTGGATCAATTTAAAATATATTCCAGAAACTGAAAAATATTTCTATGTTTTCTGTTATGACGATACATTATCTATAGAAGCATTGGAGGGTTCTACCTCAAAAAATTCTCAAAATTGACCTGTCAACAGAGGCCTAGTGTACAAATTTGACAAATATAAATGGAAAAAGGAAAACATAGAAGCAAATTTTTTTCTTTCTTTCTTTCTTACTGGAGGAGGAAATAGGCGAGTGCCAAACCTTGAATTATGGATTTTCACAAAGGAAATTCAGTCGGAGCTCTCTGCCCGCATTTCTTCATAAGGTATAGAGAGGAATCACCATCGAATTCATTTTGTGTTTAAAAAAAAGGAACATTTGCCCCAAGAGAAGCCAAACAAAAAGTTTTTACCCAAAGTATTTAGGTTTTTATAATATTTGAAAGTCGAAAATAGACGCCAAAATTGTCAAATTATGTACCAACCGAACCAACCACTAACAACTTCTACATAAATATGATGACTCCTTTTGCAACAATAGGAACTTTTCAATAAAACCCATTCTCTAAAATGCATGACCTATTAAAACGGAACAAAAATACTATTCCCCTTCATAGCCTTGGTCCATTTTCCTGGATCAGTAATTTAGTTCCAGTCCATCAATTGTCCTGACCCTAATAAAGTTTCTGGGTCATACGTCATACCACTGTCCTCTGCCATAAATAGTGCGTTGTACCAGTTCCTACATCCGTGCAATACATAGATGCAAACACTGTACTATATCACGAAAATTTAACTTAAGGCGTATATATTTCCCAATGTTAACACAGTACTGGCCGTGCGCCCGCTCGGACCCAGAATATCAATATTGAACCTCCTTTTGGGGCGTTCTGTTTACAAAATATTCTTATATTTACATAATGCTATTTCAGTTACGAAGAAATTCCAGCCATCTTTTCTGTGTACAAAGATTTTTAAACATTTAAGTCGTTTTGGATTATCGAAAAGTAGCGAAAAAATATCGTGTTGTTATTATTTTTTAGAGCAAAACTATTTCTTATACCTAAAAACCATGTTTCACAAATAATGTACATGAAACAATATTTTTTTTTTCATACCTTTTTACCTAGCCGTAACTAAGGAGAAAGCTAAGCTCTAGAAAGTTACCGTTTTACGGCACTAAAGCGGTTGTAGGCTCTTAATGGTCTATGCAAACCAAATCGCAGTTGCGACGAAGATTTTTGAAGTGAAACTTCATAGGCGGTGATTCGATAGTTGAAAAGGGTTGGGGGGGTTCGTTGTTTCAATTTTGAGTGAAATTTTATGATAGACGAGAAAGGTATAACTTCTTACTACTCTTACGGCGGTAACGCACTACATGCAATGCGTGTCGGTGATTAGAGTGTCCGAATTCTATCCGAATTGAAAATGTTCGGAATTATGACGCATAGAGTTAAGCTTCCCTACAAGGAGTACTTCGGTCGAAATTTCTCGGATTCGGATCGTATGTAGTGCGTAACCGCCTTTACAATAAATCTTCCTTAATGTTTATTTTTAAGAAGTTTCAGTTCCATCATGTGTACGATGGTGCACGCGTTTTTTCTTATTTATTTCTGTACTCCAATAGGCAATATGCATGTAATTTTTTTATTTGCTAAATGAATTACTTATTATGGTGTAGTCTAGCAAATAATTTTATTTTGAAAATATACATTTAATGGTTTTTATATGATATCCATACTCCCAAAGGTCTGTTTATATTTCATGCGCTCGTTTTTGTTCTAAATCATCATCCATTTCACAAAAAAATTGCAAAAGTGCTAATTCGTACGCGAACTACGTTCTTACTGCTCAGCACAGCAACTATCTCTTCCGCACGTGTTATCGGATGAGATAGCATGCATTTTAACCCCGCGCACAAAATAGTTCGTGCTGTCGACTAGTGCAACCTTAACTCTAGTAAACAAATATGAAAGAATTTTTAATATATCTTGATCAGAGACGAAGTTACAAAGCTGAAAATTAGAAAGAGATGTTCGTCATGCCATCTGACGTCAGATAGCACGACGCCCATACAATTGCCTTAGAAAACTGTGTTTTCGTAGAGAGGAACAGATACATTTCTTTAAATTGTTATATCTCGGTCGTTTTTCGATCTATTTTTCACTATTAGTATTCTATTTTATGGATAAACTGGTAAAAAAAACATACGTGTTCCCTATTCTAGACCATATTTTAAGGTGTCTAAAGCTTTATTTAAATTGTTATATTCTTTCTCTTTACTCCCACTAACCAAATTCTCTTTTTTCCAGTACCTCTACCTGCTATTCGCCGACGACTCGTTCCTGCCACTAGACGAGTGGGTATTCAACACGGAAGCACATCCCTTACCCATCAAGGGCAAGAACCCCCTGTACCGCGAGATACCCAAGCTGCCAGTACCTATCGAAGAAGCATTGGAGCAGCAAAACAGACTATAGACAAGCTCACAAATACTATGATTTACAAATGTTTTATTTCGTTAGACCTGCAGTCAAAAGACTGTTTAACAACTGGGTTTAGTGCGATCACCAGGTCGGCTGTGGCTACAGTCCGCATTACCTACTAATAATTCGTGCCCTCGCAATCTGCGCTGAGCACAAGTACCGGCAGTCATTGCCGTAGTTAGAATTTCCACGGACCGTAAGCCCGGTTACGTACTAAATCCGATCCGAATCCGTGAAAATGTTCTGAATTATGACGGATAGTGTTCGGATGTTATGCGTAAGTTTCCCTACAAGAACTACTACGGCTACTTCGGAACCGAAATTTCTAGGATTCGGATCGGTTGCAGTGCGTAACCGCCTTTAATGTCATTTATAAACGGTGACCACAGATAATATAATACTAGCATACAGATGCCTCATCCCATACAAAAGAAACCGTGCCACGTAACTAGCGTTTTTCATCTGATTACACCGATTATTTTTTGTTTGTCGATCGCGTTCGGTTCCGTTCCACGGCGATTGATAGATCACCATCCATATCCTGGACTTTGTATGGCATGAGACACCACTGACGGTGACGTACGCTGACATGCTTGGTTTGCTTCTTGGAAAGTTTTGACAATGCCGTGTCTAGCAGTAGCTGACTAGGCTTGTCGGTGCTCTATGGTCGAATAATACAATCAACGGCAGTCCATGGTAACTTCGAATTTTACAGAGTCGTTATTTCATAGAGATGGTTTATAAAAACGCAGATCGGTAGTAACACTTGACCTGCGCCAAGTGTTACTACTGGCGTTTGACTGTACTAAACTCCATTTGAAATAACATTAGACATGTTTCCAAATATTTTTACAATCCGTTCAACCGATTTTGAGTTCTATCCCCTAAAAATAAGGATGACATAAAAAGCATAAACCTTTTACCAAAAACCACTGTTTACTACAGCTACCATTTGTCGTATCATCAACGCAATAGAAGTCAAAATTTTAACGTCTAATGTTATCGCAAATGGAATATAGGTAAGTTTATTTGTGGAGTTGATTCCGATTCATCAGTCGAAAAGGATATGTACTAGCTGAACGAATTAACAAGATAACTGCCAGTAGTGATGTCATTTGCAAAATTTTACCCGATTTTATCGGTTAATCGTGCAAGCGAAAGCGATAAACGGGACAGGCTTGTAGTAAGCATTTATTGTGCATATTACGATTAGATAGATCAATTCCTGTTTACGTCTGATGAATCGGATTTTTTTCGCGATACGAAGCTTGTTTTGAATTTTAAGCTGTACCATGGTTCATAATAATAGTGATAGCTTATTAAAAACGTGAAGCTATAATTGGCTGGCTTCTCAGCCTCGCCAAACTTGTGGAGTAAGATTGAATGGGTTTGTGAATCACAAGTAATAGTCTAATATGCGGGTTACTATAATGTTGGCATTTAATTCAAATGATTTTTAACGACCAAAAATTGGTAAATCCACTTTTAATTATTTGAAGATGAATATGATTTTGACACAGATCTACAAAGAATTGTTTACCCTTTGTTATTGATTTGTAAGTCCCCTAAAATTATTACCGTTATTTTTGGGAGATTAAAATTTACAGGTAAAGTTTTTACTGTATACAAAGTATCTATTAATTATCTCTTTTCAATCTTCGTAATAATATATCCTTAATATCTATATGATTTGTTACGACTACATACTCTTATCACAGTATAAATATACAAACAGTATGGAAACTACTTACAAACACTCAAAACGGCACACTCATACAAACATGCGCACCGACGAGACCCCTAAGAAGCATTCGCAGACCTGTCAGTAGTGGTGGTAGTTTCAGTACTGTTTGTCCATATTTATACTGTGGTCTTATGATATCCAACGTATATTCGTCTCAGATTTGTGGTACGTAGATATAAAATTAGAATTAAGGCGTAGTTGATTCATTAAAATTCTTCAAATGCGCATGTAACATTAATAAACGGCTGTTAGAACATTTTGGGAGCCAACCGTAGGTGTAAAATTAACCTATAAAGTTATCCATATCGATATAATTAGCATTTAAATAATAAATCCGCAAGAAATAATTACTCCCACGATTGCAAGGATCGCCGCGTCCATTACTACGCTATACAGAGTAGAGTGATAATGTTGCTCAAGTCAATTACTGAGGATTTCGACACATTCGTAGTGTAAATATAAACGGTATGATATAACCCGCAGTTCAAATGTCCGTGATCTCAATCGCCAGGAAAAAATTAAATAAAGAACACTATTGTCTATGACTCGATAGTTTTGCGAGGAGTATCGATATTTCTCACGTGTCTATGGTTTCTTGCAAACGTATTGTGTCGCATTTTTTCGTCTGAAATCTATGGCTACGTTCTATTTATAAAATTGTATGTATATTATGATGAATGTTGTTTATTTATTAGCTATGAATACTCAGTTTATAGTGAATTCATGTATAGGTTTAAATGTTATACTTATTAACCAAAATTAATTTTAATTATTGTAATACTGCTTTTTTTTTATCACCATCCAAAATTTTCCAGAGAGAAATAAAAACACAATATATGCAAATATCAAATCTGAAAAAAAAAATGCTGATCCTTGTTGGGAACAGCGAATTTTTTTTAGCCGACTGCGGCTAAGTCCAAAAGAGAGTGAGTGTGTTGAAAAATTTTGGCTGATAATAAAAATTCTCGTAGTATTTTCTACAATAATATTCGATTGAGATTAGATATGAAATGTATAATTAATAAAGATCTGATTGTAGATGAAATGGCTCAGTAAGAACGACCAATGTTAACTTATTGCGGGCATTACAAGTAATATTACAACACAAACATAACTATTGGTTACATTTTTTGCAGTTGTGGCTTCGAGCACATCTAGGTGCTAATTAGATTTAATTGTGATTATTATATTTTCTATGTATTCTGCTGTGTGGACTGTTTCTCCAGTGGTTTGTCTGTCCGTGTTTATAATAAACTAGCTGTCTCACGCGGCTTCGCTCCCGTCAATTCGCTACCTACCTACCCATCTAACCTACCTTTCCTATATACTTGATTGTTGCGTAACTTAACCGTTTACGCAGCGCACGCAACGAAAACTCTCAAAAAGGATTTTTATTACCCGCTCCTATTGGTCGTAGCGTGATGTTATATAGCCTATAACCTTCCTCGATATATAGACTATCCAACACAAAAATAACTTTTCAATTCCAACCAGTATTTCCTGAGATAAGCGCGTTCAAACAAACTATACAGCTTTATAATATACTAGTTATGGTTATAATAGTTATAGATAACAGACTAGTTACGGACCCAACTGTATCTATGGCAGTGCTTTTCGAAACAAATCTCATATTATTAGCTGCAAATCCCTTATATTACAAAAAAAAAAACATTTTCAATGAGAGTTGCCACAGTTGTACTGCAGTCTTATTGTATAAATGAATTCGTCAAGGCCAAAATTATTGGCCTCTTTCGAAAATATAATCTTCACCAATAAAAGAGTCCAATTTTTTTTGGCAATGCCAATGTCATCTTTTATGGGGTCAAACCCTTTGCCTTGCCGACTTCACTTACTCATTTAGGCAGCTGGTCTTGACGTACTTGTATGAAGGCAGTAAAGGTCAGATCTACATAGGCTTACGTTTAGACCAGATGAGGCTCGAAGCTGCAACCGTATACTTTCTATATACTAAGCTTACCTAATGTTATCACTGTCAAGGCTTATCCGTGTCGTGCGAACAGCAGCTGCCCTATTGCGCGTTGAATTCGTCAAGGCAAAATCGACCAATCACAAGACGCGATGTGGATTTTCGCCTATGTGATTGGTCGAATTCATTACGGAATAAGGCAGCAGCTGTGGCACTCCAACATTTTAGTATAAAAACGCACGTCACGGGTGACTTTTAAACTAGATATGTCTATTGATATGTAATTTATCTGATATCTTAAATAGGAAAATAAAATATTATTTATTTATTGAAACTTATTATTTACTTTTCTATCTTTGATAACAAGAGTTTGATTTGTGTCGGATCTCGTATTTATAAACATGAAATATATTTTCTACTTCTTTTTTTTAACTTTATTATGTAATTCGGTTTATAACAAACTAACATATCTGCAAATAACATTTTAGTATGTAATACATTATGAATTAAAGGCATGAAAGGCACACCTCTTAGAATCTTCACCGGCTTAGAATTTTATTTGTTCAGTTCAAACTTTATAGTGATTTAGCTGATATTATTGTAAATCATTTTAAAAGCATTGTATAATGTATGTACAGCTGAGTAAATAAACAATAAAAATGTACATGGACACCTGTTTTAATGTAAACACAAACACGTTTTCAATGGATTATTATGTTTGTCTGTTCATTTAACAAAGAGAAGCGACTTGCTTTGTCATTTGTGATTTAATATACAAAGTTACATAATATATTTTTTATTATAATTTTCTGCACCTGTTAATAAAGCATTAAAATAAATAATCGTTCTTTGTAATTATTTGTTAAGTAAATTTCGTTTGTTCTTAATAAATTCAAAAGCGAACTCTCCACTAACAATTGGATCACTCACTGA
This sequence comes from Orthosia cruda, assembly GCA_964057195.1. Taxonomy (NCBI): domain Eukaryota; kingdom Metazoa; phylum Arthropoda; class Insecta; order Lepidoptera; family Noctuidae; genus Orthosia; species Orthosia cruda. Next base: position 13,717,799 of record OZ059830.1, on the reverse strand, counting down.
TATTAGACGAAGTAGTTTGAATAACTGTAAATTGTGTATATAATAGTCATAGACGTTAAAATATTTTAGTTTTAGGTTTCTGTGTGTAGACTTATATTGTTATTTTTTAAATTAAGAGTTGTGGGTGTGCGTCTGTTGATGTACATATTTACTTTTATAATATTTATGTAATTTATATTATGTACTGCTATGTTACGCGGCCGCAGTCCACATTAAGGTTGCCCTAGACGATCTTTTTTCCATACAAATGTAGTATGGCGATTACCCCACTATTTGACGGTGTATGTTTAAAATATAGCAATTTGTCTCATCATTATCTAAGCCTGTATGGAAACAAAATAGTAAAAAAAAATATATATTTGAAAGTTATGAGCGTCGAAAGTTCCATATTTCAACACAAATTTTAACACATCTCTCTCAAATAAATACCATAAGTAGAAGGAAAATAGCAAAACAGTCGCCATACAGGGATAGATTAGTAGTTCAACAATGCAAATAATTTTATTTTGAACAGATACATTTAGTCGTTTTGTCATGATATCCATATTCCCAAAGGTCTGTTTATAAAATTTCATCTTGCACTCGTTTTCGTCGTAAATAATCATCCATTTCGCTACAAATTTGCAAAAGTGGATATTTCTACGCGAACTAAATTCTTACTGCTCACCGCAGAATCTATCTCTTTCGCACGCGTTGTTGGATGAGATAGCATGCATTTTAACCGCACGCACAAAATAGATCGTGCCGTCGACTAGGGCAACCTTAACGCACCATCTTAGACGCAGTTGACGTCTATTGCGCTGAGCTGCGTGGATATCGACAAAAAAAGATTTTCTACCACAATCATTTTACTTGATATGGTATTGCCACTTGCGGCAAATATAGACCTGTAACTGACTCGCAAGTATTTCGATTATTATTCCCTCATATCCTGTGCTCAATGTGCTGTAAGTGTTGAGATCCTCCGTGAAGTTATGTCAGTAGTGATTGTACCTCGCATCACGATGTTGAGTACTCTTCGCTCTTAGTAGAAAATTCTTAAACTCTGATTTTTAATTTCGTAGTTAAACTGACATTTGGGGGCTTGCCACTTTATCTTTATATAAAAATAGTCTCGTACGTAGCCTGACGTTGATCGAAAATCGAAGTCGATCGAAAATGTAACTATTTCACGTCAAAAATATTATACATTTTAAGAAACTAGCGGCTTTTATTTAGTTTCAATTCATTTATGTTAGGCCTAACTTTATCGATCGCATTTATTTTATTGTTGATTTTATATTTAACACAATAAAAGTTTATATTCATAAAAAAAATATACACCAATAAGTAAAATAAAATTGAGGAGACATGTCAAATCAATTCGATGAATCACTTATGATTGAGCCTTACCTACAACACTGCTCTGCGCTTGCAACATTAAAAAATAAGGTCATTGGCAGCTGTTAGTTTAGTCTTCGAAATTAAAAATCACAGTATAGAAAGATTTTCAAGTTAACATTGTTTCTATTTGTCTCAGCTTAGCTCCAAAACTAAGCAGTGATCTGTAAAAATAAATAAAACTTGCTGAGTTTCGAGTTCTGAAATAGAAAATTAAACATCACTCTAATTTTATCTATTGGAGATGTTTTTTCTAAATAAATACTGAATGAATCGAAATGATTGCTTGATGTTCTATTTTGGGTCACAGTTATATTTTTTGTGTTAACGATTCCAATGCACTAATCGTAAAATGGCATAATAATAATGTATTATACTTGACTGTTTGACGTGAGTAATTTTAATTTAGAGCTGGTTTCTTAAATCTACCTTTTATGTTATGAAGGTAGCCATGATCATATACCTTTTATTGTTATAGAAAACTTTTTAAGTGAAAGAATTGTATCAAAATGTATTGCCTCTTCTGTATGTTGTCTCAACCGAGTAAAAAAAGGTGATACATGTTTGTAACCTCACCTATAAGATAGTTGTTCTATATGTACTGCCTGTTATGGTTATGTATGTATGAAGTTGTAGTATTTAAATTAATAATGTACATTTTCGGTTATTAATAAAACATGTTTATAAACATTATCACATTGTTTTGATATTTTTCCTGTTGTGTCCAATCGACATTGTTTTAACAAGAACAGTACAAACAACAAGTGCATTCAACTTCATTTAATTAATAAACGTCCGATTGTTGTTTCAACAATAAACAGAAAAACAAGGTTTTCCTTGTAGTGAGTACAAATAGAGAATCGAATGAAATCACTTAACATCACGCGTGTATTCACTGAAGGGTAGGACAGAGGTGCACCTAGTAAGTACAGTACAATTATTTTCTTTACGTCACTCGGCAAACTTCGTGTTTCGTCAGTCGTCGGCTTTCTATCAGTTGCCCTTTGCACTTGGTGCAAACCGGTCGCTCTTAATCAACTTGGAAGTATATAGATTTAGATTTGTTAAACACTTTTAATATAATATAATTTATTTAAAACATGGCCGGAATGCTGCTATTATTACAGCTTTATATATTTCACACGGAAATCAAAACAAAACAACAATAAAGTACTTAGTTCTGAATTCAAATGATTATACACGATAAATCTAATAATTGATAGACATGGAAATTAGCATTCGTTTGTATTCTGAAATGCGATGATTGCCGAGCGAAATTAAGAAAATAGTTATACTGTACCTACATCCACTTACTCAGGAAAATCTCATACAAAACTTGATTAATAAGAAAAGTAATCAATACATACTTTTAATCCAGTTGTAAAAACTAAACACTGTTATGCTAGTATTATATTATCTGTGACACTGCGTAAAGACACGGTAAAGAGGAGTCCAAGAAAAAAAAATGCACAGACCGAATAGTAATTAGGAACATCAATTTCTGGGTGATTAAACTCGATTAACTCCGACAAAATTGCGGTCTTATTGCGATCACCTAGATTGATGCCTTACAAAGCAGTCCTTAAATATGGTAACTTACTGGCAAACTCAATGGTTCATGCGAAGTATGATTCAACACACAACTTGATGAACAAAGTTTTAGATGATTTTGGAAGTATTTAGATCTTGCGGTCGAACTCAAACAGGCACTGCTCTTTGTGTAAATTATTTTATCATAATAACTGCACCTGGCGTTGGGAATGACACATCTGAGGCCTTAGTGCGAGTTTTTACTCACGCTCACTCGTGATACGTAAACATCATTTTGTATTGAAACTGAATAAGCGCCGTCTGGCGACGGTAAGGAGAAACCACTTTTTTTGTATACATTTTGATATAAGAGATGGTTTACGTATCACGAGTGCGCGTGAGTAAAAACTCGCACTAAGGCCTCTGAACGTTAAGTCACCTGGACCATACAAATAGAAGGCGTTAACGATTGTAGAAAGAGATTCGATACGATACGTTAGTAACTTGGCTAGGGCACAGATAATATAATACTAGCATAATAGCTAGGGGGGCTGCTCCCAAAACGATGAAGGAAAAATCGTGGTGATACATGTCTTAAAACTGAATATTCGGATTATTCCGAACCTGACACAAAATCCTAACCCGGTCGCGGGTTACTTTAGGAACTTGAAAACAATTATAATATTCGTTCCGAACGTAACCCCCCTACTAACCTGACCCGATGTATCGTTCCTACCCGAATTGCAATATGGAAGGTTTCCCTCTCCTCTTTCTCAGAATAAAAGGAACCTATTTGTCAAATCAGAGTTTAATATTTACAATATGTTATCCATAGATCACACTAACAATGAACGAAATTAAGGAAAAATAATTATAATATCACAGAATCATCATTAATAATAAACAATATAATTTTCTTGAATGTAAAAATCACTTCTAAGCCGTGCCCTACAGTAATCTTTCCTTTCTTAACTTGACTAACAGCATACGAAATCCATAAAATTCCCTGTTTTTTTAACGCCGAATCATATATCAGAGCATTTAAAAATGACATTAAATTGCAGTTTCCTCCAATTTTTTTGTTAATCCTATTGTGCCACCCTTCCAAGTCAATTTGTTGTCCTGTGTCGTTCATTGCTTACACACCAGATGTCAACAAACTTCTCATCTTTTAGCCACTGCTTAAACATATAATCAGTGAATAAGTTTAACTTTTCATAACGTCCAGAATGTAATTCCAACCATCATTTATTACATTTCGGGGTAGAAGAGGCAAAGCAGTGCAACAAGGTTACGGTTCGGTATTGGAGCTTGGTTTTGTGTGATATATGGATAACGTATGTAAATATTAAACTCTAATTTGAACATAGATACCTTTTATTCTGAGAATGAGGAGAGGAAAACCTACCATATCGCAATTCGGGTTATGATAGGAACGATACATCGGGTCAGGTTAGTAGGGGGGTTACGTTCGGAACGAATATTATAATTGTTTTCAAGTTCCTAAAGTAACCCGCGACCGGGTTAGGATTTTGGGTCAGATTCGGAATAATCCGAATATTCGGATGTATGTGACATTGCCAATGCTCACTCACTGAGTCCATGTAGTGTACCTACCTACACCGTAAGTATCAAATCTGATCTAAATGCCAAAGGAAAACGGCTGCATTTTTCAGTTGCCCGGCACTTATGCTTTTGTAATGTAGATATGTACCCACTTCCTATTAAGTACCTATCACAAAATCGTTAACTCAGATTGACGTCTTGTCTCGAATTTGCACGAACTTAGATACAGGTTGATTGAAGAGACCCCATTTCCCGAAAGGGAGAGCCTTGGCCCCACTAGAACCAATTTGTAATAATCTTGTAAGTTGTAACTCAATCTGCCTAGCCTTTTCCCATCTATATTGGGGTAGGCTTCCAGTCTTACCGGAATCAACTGAGTACCAGTGTTTTACATGGAGCGACTGCCTATCTGACCTCCACAACCCAGTATCTGGATAACACGGTACCCCTTGGCTAGACTGGTGTCAGATCTCAAGCTTCTGAATACCCGTAACGACTGTCAAAGGTCTTCAAATGACAGCCGGGACCAACAGCTTAACGTGCTTTCCGAGGCACGGAGGAAACTCGGTGTGTTGAAATGGTCACTCATCCACGGACCGACCTCGACCAGTGTGGCTATTAGTATTTAGCCACGAGCTCCTTGTAAGTCTTGTAACTTTAATCATAATAACTTCAAATCCCAATGTCTCAACATGAATGCAATTACCACGTTATCAACATTATCTACAGAATTTCCACTATAGCATAAAACATGACCTTTGAATGTAGTCGGCCGCCACTGCAAGGTTATGTCGCCAACTATACAAGCACGTCCCCTAATTGGATGTCTGCATAAATGTTAGCCCATAGACAATCATGCCGCGGCATTTACGGGGCTTATGGCTTCGTTACCTTTCGGCTCCCCCTTTATAGGCCGGGGGTAGGTTGGAACAGGCGAGAAGCGATAATGTGTTTGTGTATATTTGCACATTACCATTTTACTAGTGGATAGATCATTTGTTTTTGCTTATATATCAAAAACATGTTATCATAAATTGTACAAAAGACACATTCCCTTTAGTAGCTACTTATAAATCTTTCAAATAAGATGTTTTCGATACAAAATGGGTATGGCGATCGTAATTACATGAATCAATCAACTCACCTCCTGTCCATATCTCGACACGATACGATAGCATCAGCACGCCTAATAGACCAGTTACATATATTTTTATTAACCTGGGGGTTTACCATAAGCTCTTAGAGTAAGGTTATTTTACGTGTGTGTTAGAGACAGATGTATATGACTTGTATACCTACATCTCTTTTTTTGCCAGTCGCACTATGATAGTTTTGACACGTCATGGTACGGGGGCAGGTCGTTTTTTAATCCGTAGTTAACTCAACCAATGGTTAAATATGCTAACCAATGGTTTAAATTTGCGGTAAAACGCGTTTATTCATTAACCAGCTTCTGCCAGCGGCTTCGCCTGCGTGAAAGTCGAAAGTTATCCCGAGGGAACATATTCCCGGGATAAAAAATCCTATCTGCTATTCCAGACTTTAATCTATCTCTGAGTCAAATTTCATCCAGATCCGTCCAGTCTTTTGAGGGTAAAGAAGTAACAAACACACATACACACTCACAAACTTTCGCCTTTATAATATTAGTGTGATTGTTAGTTCAACACATGTTCAACAAATGGTCAAATAATTAATTCTTCAACTTATTTGTGAGGTTTAAAATTGATAAAAACGCTTGTAATTGTAACCAAAATTTTTGGTTAGCATATTTGACCATTGGTTGTTAACTAACTACGGATCAAAAAACTGTGCCCCAGTAGACCAATTTGCTGGACAGTATCTAGCCGCTTATGGCTTAGTTATAATAATATAACATCACTCGTATTTTTACCCGACTGCCGAAGGAGGGTAATGTCTATGTATGTATGTATGTTTGTTTCTAGGTGGCCTTCTAGAGACCAAACGCGTTGGCCGATTTTGATGATTCTTACGTCAATCGATTCATCTTAATAATATTATAAAAATTGGAAAAGAAAACAATGGCGGAATTTGGGCGCCATTTTGTGTAGGTAATTTTTTTTTTTCTTCCAAACCCTTCGTGTGGGGTATCAAAATAAAGGGTTTTAAGAGGTGATTTTAAAAATATATAACACTTACCTATATGTTTAAATGTAGGCACCTTATTTTAAAAAAATACTAAAAAGATGTAAATAAAAAAAAGTTAATTAGAAAAATCAAAAAACCCGACTGCTTAAAAAGCGAACCAAAAAGACGTAAACAAAACGATTTTTTTCCCCCAAGGATTAGTCAGAGTGCACCTATATAGTACTCTCCCACATTTCTCTCCCATGTAATATGCTGGCTATTGCCTTGAATCGGGCACAAGCCCAGTCCAGACCAGTCCGTAGTTAATTAAAATAAAAAAACGATGTAAAGACTTGCGAACATTGCACATGTTTTTAAGTTCTTCAGTTTCAGTAACGTATTATCTAGGGGCCTATTGCCAAGAGGGACAGACTGCCAGATACGGTGGCGGCTGTGACCTGGCGTATTTCTTGAGACAAGCATTAGTACTCTCGTACAGACATTAAGCGAAAAAAAGGAAAAGAAAGCTCGAAGGATGTGCTAACATTTTTGTTGTAAGTTTCGCTCGCTCTTGCACCCTTACTATATAAGTTTACGTATAAGTCAATAATTTAACTGTGCATGCTGCGGAAGTGCTATCATTTTAGACCTCGTTACACTTCTCTTGTATCTTTAGTTCTCAATAAATCGACTAAGATAGTTCTTAACTCTATGAATGGTAAAAGAAAATCTAACCATTCCGAGGTCGGTTAAGTACATAAAATTTCGAACTTCAATCGAGAGCAAGAGTGCTCTTTTTAACCGACATCCCAAAAAGGAGGAGGTTATCAATTCAACTGTATTTTTTTTTTATGTGTGTTACCTCAGAACTTGTTACTGGGTGAACCGATTTTGATGATTCTTTTTTTATTTGAAAGCTGGTACTTGTCATGTGGTCCCATTTAATTCATCAAGATCTGATAAAGAACTTCAGAGATATACATCAGAACTCTTCAAAAAGTGACGGCATGTCACTCGGGATAGCTGCAATCGCATGTCTGTTTATTGTTTACATCATTTCATAACATAACATCAAACTAGCACGCTCTAAAGGGGTACGCAGGTGTGAACAGTTCACCCTGGTATAATCTAATTTCACCGTTTTTTTTTAAGTGTCATGTTTCTGAGTTAAGCTATTATGGCTTCACTTTGGAGAATTGGTCCATTGTGTAGGTACCACAACTAAAAAGTGAAAAATAAAAATACTTAACAAAAAATACAACCGACTTCCAAATAAAAACAGTACAAAGTGAAAAAAAACTTCAATTTTGGAAGTCGGTGTCAAAAAACGAAAACTGAAACACCGCCCGAGTTTGTGGGGTCGACTTTTTTCCCATTACTTCTAAAGCATATATCTACATAATACGTCTTCCTCTTTAGAAAATGAGATCAGCCATTACCACATTTAAAGACAATGAGTCACATACCAGCGCAGACTTAACGAGGAGCCATGAAACCTGCACGACACCTTTCAAGCCAACAAATATTGTTTCAATCAGCGCAGTGAAGACAATTTTCTTTATAGCCCGTGGGACGCTCCCTGTCCCCATTCTGCACCACCACGTAAAGGGTGGTGGGGTTGCGAGGGGCGCAGCAAGCTTCAGGACTGCTGAAATAGTTGAGCCACTGACAAAGTGACGAGCGTGCCCGCGAAACAGACCGACTGCCTATTTATTCCAAACTGAATTTCGAAGACTTATTTTTCACAATCCATCTCTTTTTTTTAAACCTCTTTTATCAATAATGGGATTGGCGTTAATTAATGTTTAGATAGTTTTTTATTTGTCCTGACTTTTTTAAATTTTTGTCGTATAAATGCGCCGTTTGATAAAGTTTCTACTTTTTTTACTATGATTTGCGTATGAGTTTTATTCAAGTTGGTGGTTTATTAACAATCAACTGAAAGAATGTTGCGGCTGAAAATTTTGCAGTTGGCGGCAGTGGCTGCTGTAGTTTCAGGTAAGGTAATTTTTGATGATCCTTCAACTGTGTAAACTTTCATAATTCTTCCTTTACCAGTTTTAGCAGCTCCGTTTGTGTTGCTTTTGCTAAAAACTTTTTGGAACTTTTAAAATTTCAATTTCGATGATCTTTTTGACCATCTGACTAAGCAATCAATTGCTACCTTTTCTAATGCTGTGTGTTAATTCACATGTGTTAGGAAATAAAAAGTTTTTATTTTATAGCTTAATAAAATGCATGATTACATAGTTTATAAAATTGGCAGAATGCCCGATTTCAAGAAATAATACTAATATAGAGTTCAGGGGCGTTACTAAAAGATAGCACACCTACTTATCACCATAAATCAATCTTAATAAGCATCTGTCGAGAGTCTATAGTGTTTATTTGGATTAATTCAACATCATCTAGAGATGACGTCACAAGTAATAAAGCCGGGAGCATGCTTTTTATTTCGTTTAATTACTGTTTGTCTGTTGTGCTGTGGATCAAATGATCTGCAAGGTCGGAAACGATAAAAAGGACGGATATGAAATAATATCTATTTTTACCACAATTATCACGCAAATCCTCATTTTCATATTTTTGTTTGTCGTTTCGAATCCGAAATATATGACAATACTGTAAATTAGTCGGCAGACTGTAAATTACAGACGACTGTAGAATTTTAGATTTTTAGAATTTTAGATTTTTTCCTAGTTGGTTGTGAAGGGTAATGGTAGGTGGTAGAAAAGAATAAAGTTTATAATAAATAACTTAGGTTGATATAAAATATAGGTCTATGTATAATAAATATAGGTCTATGTATAATAAATCTTTTTTAACAAGCTTTTTTCGGCTTCTTCTCAGAAATCCCTTTCATTTGATACCCGCATATCATGACAGTGCACAAAAAATAATTAGTCTGCCATCTCGAGCCGTCCGCCATATTGGATTGAGAATGACGTCACTTAGCTAACCATGCATTTTCATCCAAACTAAACGTGTATGCAAAATTTCATCTTAATCGGTGGAGGATAACTGCTTTAAAATTCAGTTGCAAGATTTGACCCGAACACACTTGCATACATACACTGAAATTGAGAAATATGTTTGATTTTACACTATCAACCGTTAGAGCATTTGCAGCTACTCATTTATTTACCTATAGACAGGCAGTCAGTCACCATTTCAGAAAGATTCATACAATAAACCCCTTCAAAGTTTTGTAGTATTCGCCCCGCTAGTTCTGTTCTATTCATTTTCCTACACGTTTTCAATATTTGTACAAAATGTATGGATGAGAACTCGTAGTTAAAGTTTCAGAAAGGTATCCGATATCTACAGTGACGCGCGCAACCTTTTGGGTCACTTCCGGTGACAAGTTCCGGTTTACGTCAGGCTTTACTGGCAGCCTAAATTATGGGCTTTCAGAGTCTAAAATGACGTTTAGACTTGTAATATTTTCTTAGGGCGGTTACGCACTATATCCGATCCATGTCGAAATTTCGTTACCGAAGTATAGTTCTCAACAAACTTATTGGCCGCCCTGAAGTTGGCTACAATGGCTGCGCAGTAGAAAATCTCATACAAAACAGCACCGTTTCATGCCTCGCGCATCCGGTAAACCAACTTCAGGGCGGCCAATATGTTTGGCGAGGGCTATAGCTGTCGCACTTCTTGTAGGGAAGCTTAAGCACTAAATTTGAACTCTATCCGTCATAATATGTCGAAATTCAGAACAGAACTCTAAACTCAAATAACGGACACAGTCGTGTAATACGTATCCGCCCGTGGGTATATTTCTCGCCAAACTTCTTGGCCGCCCTTAAGTTGGCTACAATGGCTGCGCAGTAGTAAATCTCATACAAAAACAGCACCGATTCGTGCCTTGCGCATCGGAAAGCCAAGACTTCAAGGTGGCCCAGAAATTTGGTGATAACTATAACATGGATTTGAAACAAACGAGTAGACATAATATTACATAATATCACCTCTGTTATCTGTAAAAGGTTAGGTAGAAGTGCAGGTATAGTAGTAAAGTAATTAATATTATTAAAGTATGTAATTTTATACACAGCCCTAAATTCATCTCTCTTGTGCAGTCCATCCAAAGTTTGTCTGTAAGAGATTGCCGTGTGCGATAAGACCGCTCATTGATCACTTGTTTTTGTGAATGTTTGTCCTGTACATATTTTGTGGTGTACAATAAAGTATATAAAAAATAAATAAAGTGTAGGTACACCAACATTTAGCCATATTATTAAGTCCCATGTAAGAGGGGGTGGGTTCATAATTTTCGCCAATAGATCACACTAATCACAAAAGTATTATAAAGGCGAAAGTTTGTGAGTGTGTTTGTATGTTTGTTAATTCTTCACGATGAAACGGCTAGACGGATCTGGATGAAATTTGTCAAGATTATAGTCAGAAATAGCACATTATAGTCGTGATTATTTTCGACTTTCACGCGGGCGAAGCCGCTGGCAGAAGCTAGTATAATATTATAAAGGCGAAAGTTTGTGAGTGTGTTTGTATGTTTGTTACTTCTTCACGCTCAAAAGGCTGGACGGACCTGGATGAAATTTGGGACAGAAATAGATTATAGTCTGGAATAGCACATTGGCTACTTTTTATCCCGGTATACTGATCCCTTGGGCTGATAAAACACTTTTAATGCGGGCGAAGCCGCTTGCAGAAGCTAGTTAGTAGTTAGTACATATATAATTTGCAATTTTTCAGTAAGGTTTAATGTAACAATATTCGTGCCTAGAATATATTCAGCAAAGGTAATTAGATTAAAAATTATTCAAAACAATGGTTTCTAACATAAGTAGGTATGACCTAAAAGTTATTTTCAGCTTTGTGAAGGTCACAGGTCGTTCCTGTAAATGTCACATAAATAAAATGGTATCGCTCGCAAGCTCGACTGGCTGTCTGCTGACGGTGAGAAATTGAAAGGTACTAATGGTCCCAGAATAGCTTTTTAGCGAGTAGTTTCTCAAATCTTTAATTAATTTACTTAATTGTATTTAGTTAATTGTTACAATAGTGCCAGTATTTGTATAAATGTTTGTATCTCTACTACGCCAAAATAAAAACACGTAAAAACTAACAAGTGCGTGTCGGACTTCGCACATTTAAGGTTCCGTACCAATTTATCAATATATTGTTAAGTGTTAGTAAAATATACGTAACTAGCTTTTGCCCGCGATTTCGTCTGCGTAGCATTAGTAGGTACTTCACACAGCATATTTTTTTTATATCGCGCAATAATATATTGTAGTTGTGTGGGCCGCCTTACTTTAGTTCACCATACAAAATTCCACACCCATGAATGATTTCCGGGATAAAAACTATCTTATGTCATTTCCAGGACCTCAAACTATCTCCATGCGAAATCGCATCAAAAGCTGTAAAGGAAACAGACAGACAGAGTTACATTTGCATTTATAATAGATAATAAACATTTTCAGCAAATTTCAAGTTCATAGGTAAATGGGAGATAAAAAATTATTCGAGACAAAACGTGTGACAGATGACAGACAGACGGACTTGTGAGTGACAGCAATAGGGCTCCGTTTGGACAACCGTTCCCAAAGGTTACGGAACCCTTAAATTAACTGCTTTTCATACTACAGAAGTAATCAACATAATGCCTCGTCGTGGTCTAGTAGTCGCAAGAGCTTCCGCTGAGCTAGCATGCGGTCCTGAGTTCGATTCCCGGGTCGGTTGTTGTTTTAAACATAACTGGAGAAATGTTGGTAGTTTGGTAATACAGGTAAAGTAGATTCGTCTGCCAGCTTATCCTCCGGGTATTACAATTAAAAAATATAAGCCTTATGTTACTTTTACAATGTAGTGGACACGTTATTTACGACGCTGGTTAGGGTGTGATCTAATTTTAAAGTACATTTTTAGGCCAAAAAACAAGCACACCTAAATTAAGATTGTTTACAGATTATCACTCAACGGAGAAATAAATGGTGCACTTAAATTAAAGTATGATGCCTACACTGTACTCCACACTATAATAGGTCCTTATATAAAAATAGTTCGTATACTTCGATCGAAAGGGATGCCCATCTCGCCGTCTCTATCTGTCCTTTTCCGCTCAGAAAAAAGCAAAACAAAAAGTTATCCAATGCTCCTTTTTACAACTTTTAAAAGGTATCTTATTATTGTATGTTACACTGCTAGTTTACTATGCCACTAACAGAACTATCACGTAAAAAACTGCCTTTGTATACCAATCACAAAAGGAATAGTGTCGTTATTTCTCACGATACGGTAATGCCGTAACGTGTGTGAGTGGTGCGTCCCAGGGAATAAAAAGAGATAAAACTGGGAGGCTGGAGGCTGTTCGGGTGCGAGCGTGAGAAATACGGGATGCTGACGTGTCCTTTTCATTAGGAGAACATGACATTGTAGGATATTCAAGAATCCGTGAGGCATCTCGCGGGAATAGTCGAGTCCTTAGCGACCACACACAGCCAGTGGCAGTGGCCGCTGCATCGTCGTCCGGATGACAGGATTCTTTCCGAATGTTAGATTCTATGTTCTGTGATGGATTTAGATGCGATCTAAGTAAGTTATTTCCTCGGATTTCACAGGTTTTATTCAAAGGAAAGTTACGGCAATTTCTTAGTCGAGACATAATTAATGTCAAAGGTCAGACGCGTTATAAACTTGTTATAAAACGTTTCCACGGTCATAGACAGTCTGTTACCATTGGAATATGTGCCTCTTTCTTTTTATAGCTGTCGCGTAAAGCTGAAAGTCATAACGCACGGGGTTCTTTCTAGGCGCGCCGGGCACTCCCCTGACATTTATCCGTAGACCATAAAAAGAAATATCTACCAGGGTAGCATCGCACGCGGAGGCTCGCTTCGAAAGGCCTCGCCGCGCCCCATAAACTCGTTCCGCTCTAACAACGCCCCACTAACCTGTTTTGTTCTACCTCTTCGGCTGGATTTAATTCGAACTTGTAATAAATGCAAATTAATTAATTTTTGATGAATACCAAGGGCTTTAGAATAAATTGAACTTATAATGACTACCTATGTGACCTATGTCTCGGAAAAGTTGCCCACATTTTATGTGAACACTTTTCAAAGTCGGAAAAATTTGAGCAAAACTTTTCTAAAATGACTGAAACAACTGCAAACTTTAATCAACTCTTTCAGAACATGCGAAAGTTATGAATTGAAAAATCAATATTTTATCGATAGACCATCAAAGACTTGACGATTGTTCTTCAAACTTGTCTGAAGAAGTCCTGTGAAACCGATCCACTTAAAATTTTCAGGCATTTAATAGTGACATGAATAAAAATTTTGAATGCTCATTTTTTTAAGTCGTTTGTTATCTAAATGCAGACGACATTTATAGTGAAGATGCCTTAGATACATTTTATGATGTCTGGAAATTAAAGTTTTTGCGTCCTTTATCGTGTTTTTCAAGTCCTAGAGAACTTTTTTAAAGGTAAAAGTATTCCTGCTTCTAGGGTGTAAAAGCTGGTATTTTTATGGGGAAGCTGTGGCCTCAGGGCGGTTTGTCACTTAATCCGATCCGTATCCGTGAAATTTCGTTGCCGAAGTACTTCTTGTAAGGAAGCTTACGCACTACATCCGAACTCTATTCGTCATAATCTATCATAATTCGGCACATTTTTGAGGTCGGACTCAAACCACGGCCACGGACGTGCAGTGCGTAACCGCCCTTAGTGTTTTTTCTTCGTCTGATTGTTTTCAAGAAAAAAACCGTGGCGTTTGTCAATCAGATTTCATAGCTAAACATATATATAGGGCAAGGTTCACGTTGGAAGACAGTGAAATGGGTCTTTATGGCCCATTTTGTACCGTGTAAATCTGAATTAAGTTACTTAATTATCGCCTCAATTAACCACAAATTGTGTAATTTATCCAAATAATAGTTTTTGGGCAAATAAAGGTGAGAATTAACGACCTAACAAAGGTAATTAAGTCGGCAGGGATTAGGGAATCAGGCTAAATCGGAGTATAGCGGTGAGTGGGTGCACATATTGAGGTCGCGGTCGGTCCTTCGGTTCGCCGGCCCAAGGGGGCGGGTTGCGGGGTGCGGGGCGGTGACAAATGATGCCCATTGTCTTTCTTTATTACCGAAGGGTTGCGCGCCTCAATTCTGATGACCCATAAAATCGTAGCGAGATTGCTCGTAATTAAATTTTGTTGTCTTTGGGACAGCGATTTTGTAAAATGGGTTTTTCTGGTTTGGTCTTTCGTTAGGTTAATTCAAAGTCAAAGTCAAATATATTTATTCAACTAGGCCAATAAGCGGCACTTTTGAACGTCATAAAACTTTTGTTGTAAAACATCTTTTTTTATAAGAAAGTATCTATTTTTGCAGTGTTGAAAGGCAAATTATCCTCATGACATTGATAAATTGTAATGTTTAAATTTTGATACAGCAGTTTCTCATTAGAAAATGCATACCTATATTTTTCATTGGATTTATTCACCTGCCTCTGTTTTACAAAATAACATGAATTTGCACAAAAGCTGAACCTATTACCTAACTAATAGGAGGTAAACATCGGGTTCATCCCCTCATCAAAATGCCAGCCGCGCCCGCTGCGGTAAATTGACCGGACAACACTGTTATGGTAATATTCATCATTATGGCGAGTTTATTATATTATAGAGCAGACAATTTAACCTTTATGGGTTAAGCTTTTATTTTGAACCAGTCATGCTGATTTTTATCTTCCATTTCAAAGTGAAAAAAATAAATGTTTTTTGCTATATTTTTATTGAATGCACCTTGCGCTGCAAGCAGGCGCGCGTTCGACAGCTGGTCCGCGCTGTCTGTGATGTCAGTAAACTTTACGAACTTACGTGCAGCCCACGCGGTGAATGCAATTGTGCAGTTGCAGCGCACACCGCCTCGGCTGCCTGCGCGCCTGGTCGCGTGGCCGCGCGGCGCAACCCACAACGCCGGCCACTTGGCAACCAGACAGACAAACAGACACGACCGTGGCACACATACCACGCTGACCACTCCGCCTGCCTCTGCCTCCGTCCCTCTTGCAATAATTAGCTACTCATTACGCGACTAATGACCTCGATAAGGTACTTACCTTATCTTCAAGATTTACAGCGCTGTCCCAACCCAAGACGAGACTTAGTTTGATTCAATTTCAAGCGTTGAAATAAAATGTCACGTGACCAAGTTATTAATGAGGGTATTAAGATACCTTGGCAGGTAGAATGAATACATTATTATAATGATGCAACGTAATTTGTCATCAATCAATTCAATCATATTTTTTTTATCTTCTTTTAATATTAAACACATCGTCATCCTTTATTTGGTTGTTGGTTTTTTTTGCAGTGCAATTAACTGTTAGTGTTTTTGATTCCAGATACCGTAAATAAAGAGTAGTGTACAAATTATACAGTCAATGGCAATCCTTACATTTGGACAATCCATCAAATTCATTTCTTTCTTTACTTTTTGAAGCAAACGAATTTCCTTGCATGAAAAAGTCTACCAAATCTATAAGTATTAATGGAGCCGTACTCTTTACAGTGTATCTATTACAAATTATAGGAAAATAAAGTTGATACAATGTGCAATAAACGCACTAAAACATGCAATACAATTTCAAAGAAAATTATCTTTAACATTTTTTTAATCAAAAAGAAATAAATACATATCAAAATCAAAAATCAAAATCAATCAATATATGTATGGTCCTTGAACTCGTTGAGGCAAGTTTAACAAAAGTTCACTGATCTCAATCTGAACTTTGTGTAAACCCCCCAAGTTGAAAGTTCGAACTTTCCTCTTAGACTACACCTCCTACAGTTTATAAGTTACCAGTAGGTGGGCAACACCGTTTCCATAACAACACCCACGCGCGCGCATTTCTCCGCCTACCTTGGGGGATGAAACCATTCACGATTTCGAACACCCGCTATCGCTTTTGCGGCCCTGGTAGGAGTAGATTGCGAGCTTTCAGGAAGGGTAATGACGTGTCGGTCGGTGGCGTTGTGCGCATACTTGCCATAGCAACGAACGAGGCCCTTCGCACTCGAGCCGAGTATGACGACGAAGTCCTTCGTGCCCTTTTGGTCCTTTTGTTGGCAACGCTTCTACCTACAGAATATGTTGTCCTGATACTTCTTTGATCTAATTACGCATATCATTATGTCACTCCCCCGTTTATTTTGTGTTGTAACAAGTGTAAGCACATTATTTATTTTTTTTGGAGGCGTGGTGTTTTTATTTCTTGTTTATATTAACCGTACTTTGTGTTACATCCGTTGGAACAGATGCGTGTCTTGGATTGTAAATAGTCTTGATAAATCAACACAGAGTATTATTACGAGAGCACACAATCAAAAGATATTTCTATACGATTAACTAACTTAAATAAAACTTATGTGCACTTTAAAAAAAAGTACATTAATAATTTGAAGTTGAAACTTTACACGATCAGTTTGCCTGAATTTGACAATCTCTTAGAGACCATTTTCAGAATCGCGCAGGCGTACTTTCATTGCCCTAAGTCCCGCCTCTCCCTAAATGCATCCATCCCTCACGTTCTCTTTCACCTGCTCCCGAACCAATATACCGTGCTCTATAGCTTCGAACACGTATTAATGGGGTATCGATTCCTGGTCAGCTTCACTTCTCGACGCCTATGAAGCCTTGGTGCTTTCCGAACGGTTCGACATTATCGGCAATCGCCGATACATTTCCAATAACCGATGGCCGTAGGAAATATCGACAATCGTAGAGCTGAAGGAACACCCCTTTACTAACAGAGTAGTAGGTATGTAAGTAATAAAAATATTTTGTTGTTACATTTTCAACTGATTCAGAAAACATATTGATTTTTTTATACTTTTATGATATTTGTGGCTAAATTTTTCGAACTTTGATTAAATTGGTTTTTATTTTTGTTCCTCAAACTGTCTATAAGAAGCTTTGCAGGTATTTGTAGATGTTCACCCCATTCCAGCCACCCGGATATTGATTTTCAGCACTTGACAACGCAACCGCTTTAACTTCCTGTTATCCTAGCAACTCCTGAAGGAATTTCCGGTTTAAATCCGTCCCACTTCCGGATTTCATCCCGGAAACGCAGAAGTTGCGAAAAATCATTCTTATAGCACATAACTTGGTTAACGTAAAATAATAGTAGGGCATGAACTTAAAGTGTGATAATGAGTAAGTTTGCGTGATATTATTTTTTATATAATTATAAAAATAATATTAACAACACTTATAATTTTATTAGTATATTACACTGAATCTGAATCGAGCAGCAAATGCCGCCCGGTCCGCCCCGTTAGCATCCATCTTGGTTGTCGGGAAACGGATCCGCAGCAATAACGCCACGGGCGTACTAGGCTTGCAGAACCATACAAGAGTTCGCTCGGATTTAGGTAGGTAACGTTTGGAGCGGTGAAAATACCTACAGTCCCTTTAGGGCTTTGGGTATCTTGGACACAAAATGGCGCTACATTTCGTCTAAAAACACAAATGTTGGCAAACTAGTAAGTGCAATAGGAGTAGAAACTTTCAAATAAATCTTATCATTGTATATGAAAAAATAATATCCATCTTTATTTAGTTGATTTGAAATACTATTATTTCAAATCAACTAAATAAAGATGGCGATGGGCCAACTACGGGTTTCACCGATCTTTTATTAACTACCTACTGAAATAGTGTTATTTATAGAGTGTGGTTATATTTGACGGAGTTTTTGTATAACTGGGAACGTCAATAGATTGGTATACGAAGTTTAAATTATTTTCGTGTTCCACTTTGTGTATTCACATATAAAATTAACGTGAATACACAAAGTGGAACACTACCATGGCATGGTGTACATTTAATATAGCTAAGAACCTATATTTTATTAAATTATATTCATGGTTAGCCAGCCCATGAAGATCGTGAAAATTCAACCCCATAGGCACTAATAAACGGCGATGAAGTTCCAGTTTCCCATTTATAAAAAATAGTAGGCAAGTAAGTACTTAAAAAGTTGATACCAACTTACAAAACTTTCAATATCTCACTACCACGTGCGAAACGTATCTAAACAACTTTACTAGTAATAGAGAGAGCTAGTATCAGGGGGTTGAAACACCTCTCTATACTGCTGGTGTCCTTGTACAGTGCACCCCTTGCAACCCTGTCATGGCTGCCGTCGCTAAACTAGGGGTGTAACGTGTAGGGTTGTAGGCACACTACATAGATATATTATAGGTTTGATATTCTATACAGACACACAGATACGAAGGTACTTTATATGTGTGTTAAAAAAGTGCATTATAATTACAACTTTCATCTACCATAGAGCAGCTGTATATACTTACTACCTACATCTAACTACACTCGATGTCGGCTTGTCGGAACTTACGTATCAGAGTTATTTTTATACTGAATTCATGTAAGTATTTTCAAGTTTGAATAAAAAATAACTCCATTCTTTGAGCTCTACCTGGATTGCCAAGATAATCATAGCAACGTAGAGAAAATCACCTTTGACGCATAATGTAGTTCAATAGCTATTCCTTAATTCCCTTAATTCTTTATTGTACACCAAAAACAATATTTAATACAATGTGATAATAAAGTACATGTACAAAGGCGAGCTTAACTCAATGTTGAGTTCTCTTACAGCAAACCCTAGAGTGACAGAGAATGATGACAAAAGAGGGTAGGATCCATTGTACAATTTTAAAATAACAAAGTTATAATCATAAATATATACATACATACATAAATACAAAATATATATAATATATATATCTACTAACATTGCGTTAAAAGGAAATGCCCTTTAATTTTCCTCTTGAAGACATCGAGAGAAGGGCTATCGCGTAGGGAGTGTGGGAGAGAGTTCCAGAGGTGCACTGCAGTTACAGAGAAGGAGCCATCATAACGGCTGGAAGTGTGACGTGGAGTACGTAGGAGAAGCGAAGTAGCCGTGCGACAAAGTTTGCCCCTCGGGACGAGGTACTCAAACCGTTCGCGAA
Organism: Orthosia cruda; assembly: GCA_964057195.1. NCBI lineage: Eukaryota > Metazoa > Arthropoda > Insecta > Lepidoptera > Noctuidae > Orthosia > Orthosia cruda. Next base: position 13,698,216 of record OZ059830.1, on the reverse strand, counting down.
GGTATTGGGGTGAAGTAGGATTGTGCAGGATATTATAGAGAAGGGATAGGATATGGGTATCTCACCGACGCCGAATCGGCAGCCACTTCAATCTGGTCCGAAATTCCGACACATGGTCGTACTTGCGGAGGCCGAAAATAAAGCGGATGCACAAGTTCTGCAATCGCTCGAGTTTGTTTAGGAGTACCTCCGTTGCATCTAGAAAACAGACATCCGCATAGTCTATGAGCGGTAAAAGAAGAGATTGAGCAAGAGTGACCTTAGTGTGAAATGGTAAGAATTTTTGGAGACGTTTAAGAGACTGAAAAGAGTAGAAGACCTTCTTATTCACATCAGCAATATGAACCTCCCAAGAGAGGTTAGTGTCTATATGGACACCCAAGTTTTTTGCGCTTTTGGAGTAGTATATCGGCACTGAGTTATACATTACTGGCGGAAGAGACTGGGGATCCAAAAGATTGAGCATGTATCTGCCACCAATAATGAGCGCTTGAGATTTAGTTGGGTTCAGGAGGAGTCCAAAGGATTTAGTCCACTTGTTGATATTTTCAAGGTTATCATTGATGGCAGCCACAGACTCGGCGAGTTCACCCACCTTAAAATGTCGATATAACTGCAAGTCAGACGACTTGCATGCAGACGCATAGAGATGAAAGTTAGAAGTTAGGACCTTAGTGATAGCATTTATAAAAATTGAGAAGAGAAGAGGAGAGAGAACACCACCTTGAGGAACGCCCGCAGCCAAGTCACACCATTCAGAGGAATCCTCATCAGATCGAACAGACAGCGAGCGACCCCGGAGATAAGATTTTAACCATTCAATTACCGGAGCAGAGACATTAAGGGAGGAAAGGATGCCTAAAAGAATGTCAAAGTCAACTGTCATTTATTGTCCATAGCCAGTCGTATGTCATCGGAAATTTTGACTAGAGTCGTAACGGTGCTATGGCCAGGTCTGAAACCAGATTGGTAAGGACTTAGCAGGCTATTAGAGGATAAGTAACAGGATAGTTGCTTCTGAACAATACTCTCGAGGACTTTGGAGAGGATTGGGAGGATGGATATTGGACGGAATTGGGATGGTGAGGAGGGATTTGAAACTTATTCATGTTAGCCTGGTTAATTGGTTCCGAACAAAATAAACTATTTTTGATCCTCGGGTACGAATGTCCTGTGAATGAAGTAGCACCGCACTTATAATTAATTTTATTACACCTATTATAGTAAATAAATGTCTCAGTGCAGTGTATTTTGTGGAGTCAGCATATATCGTCAAGCTATCCTGCAAATATCAATAATACATACATAAACTCACGCCATTTTCCCATGGGGGTCATGGAGTTTCTGCCTGAAACTATACAACGCCACCTGCTACGATCCTAGCATACTTCTTTTGCTTCACTCACTTTCATACATCTAGTCATACACACACGCCGGTTATGAGTACTGCGCACCTGCCCTTTCTGAAGAACATCACCAATAAGGTCTAAGTATGTCTTTCTAGGGCGTCTTCTCGGCATTTCCATTCACCTTTGCCTTGTAAATACCTTTCGTTAGTCGCCTTTCATTCATCCTCTCAACATGGCCAAACCATCTTAACATACTCTTTTCAATTTTAGTCACTGCATCTTCTTTTAAACCACAACGTTGTCTTATTACATCATTCCTCAATCTATCCTTTAAAGTATCACCACACATACTTTGCAAGGAACGCATTTCTACTGCATTAACCACACTTCCATACATAAGTGTCATAAGTGGCATATCAGCATGCTGTTGTGAACGGCGAGTCGAACTATCTATCAATATTAAGCTGGCCTTAAAATCGATCACCATCTCTTAAAGTTAATACCTTAACTGCCAGGTAACCAACAAACAATACAATTTCTATATTTCTATTGTGTCTCATGGTCTGGCAGTTAAGATGTTAAATGGGGAAACATCCCTAACTACGATTCTCGAGAGCGTGTAGCGTAGATTCAATTACTCGGTCATAATTTTCATAAAAGTATTAGTGGTTAAAGATAATAATTAATAGGGTTCTCTTATAGTGTTGGCGGGATTCACCATTCCAGCATTTAGACAGAAATATTAAAGGGATAACAAACGGAACCTCATCCCTTGCAACTCAGGCAACTTCCCTTTTTAGGAACATCGTTGCAGCGTAGAATTAATATTTTAGCATTTAAACGAATATCACAAGATAACAGGTGTATAAAGATTATGTTGAATCTTTCATAGTCGTCATTTTTCAGAAAAAGGATTCAACCATTAACTTTGCATACAAACAGTTTGCAATTTCTTAAACCTCAATCATCCCAGGCTATAATATTCTCAGTGGATCTTTGTGTCTCTGATGTTGGTTCTGTCAATTAATGCGCAAGAAACAGTTTAACTGCATAGAGTGAGCGAGATAGGATGATGTGACAAACTTAAGCAAGTGAAAGAGACAGCAATGATAACTTCACTTTCAATATTGAAACAAAAATAGCTACTGCGCAGGCTCTTGCAGCCAATTCAGAGACACTAAGATCCGTTGTGAGTATTAAACAAATGACGTAGCAACACAGAATAAATTATGGTATAATAACATTAAACTTAAAACTAAAATGTATGAGGTGCAGCTGATTTATGTAAACTCATATAGAATCGCCAGTCATCAATAACAGATGTAAATGTTAAATTCGCTAAAAAAAACAACCCCATCTCTTGGACCTCATAAGCAATATTAAATGCAAAATAACACCACAAATGCAATGTGCGTGTGTGTGTGCAATGTTTTAATGTAATAGTACACCACAGACTACCCCCCTTTTCATTCCAAGTTCTTTCAGTCCATCCAAAGGTTGTCTCGTAGATATCGCTGTCAGCGATAAGACCGCCTTTGTACCCGTATAATTAAGTTTTTCTTATAAAATAGATGTGTAACTTTTATATGTTCTATTCTATCCCTTGCTTCGAATGGCGCAGCAACGTAATAGTACATTATGGTACAAGTGTGTTATGTTGGTGATTACCGCTGAGGCGCCATTGAGACCCGAGCCGTTAGGTGAGGGTCTTAAGAGAGCCGAGGACGGTAATCATCAATACACACGTGTATCATACGACGTTTTTCAACACACTTGAGAAGAAAATAATACAAAAAAATCATTTCCAACAGTGAAAACGAGTTGTGAAAATTTTTTCGCAATGGCGGGCAAAATTAATCAGTTTTCCTATGCGCGCGCATCTAACAATGGCGATCGGCCACAGACTAAAAATAATGAGTTATCTTTTTTTTGGCTTTTCGCGGATAGCGTTTTAGCCACGTACAAAATGGGGAATTTCAAGTTTTTTTTATTACAGACAAAAACAAAAGTTATATTTAAGTGAAAGTTTAATTTATTAAACACGTACAAGTTTAAATTATCTATTTAAATACGAAGTTGCATGAAATGTGTTGCATTTGTACTATTTAGCACGATATTTTTTGTATCGAAACTTTTTTAAGAACAAAGCAACTCAACCAATAAATAAAAAAAATAAACTCTTTATCTCACTTGTGAATAATAGTAATGAAAAAGTCACAGTTTGATAACAGGTGTCATTATGTGCCTAATTGTGGTGAAATTAGAGCCACTTTATGAGCAAGTGTGTTGAAAAAAAAAAAACTTTTTTTTTACCTGTATTTAGTGAATCAAAGTTCTGGGTATCCTAACACACAATACCTACTTAGATTAAAATATGCTTAATATTAGGACACTTTTCCTTAAACCTTAAAGGGAAAACATACATTGCTACGATCTTCGTACCAGAATGTAACATTTTTTTTTTTTTAAATCCAATTGGCTCGCGCTTGACCACTATCTCACCTGATGGTAAGCGATGATGTGGTCGACGATGAAACACGCTTGCCTAGAAATAACCTATTCACTCTTGACTTCACATTTTTTATAATTATATAGTAACTATTACTATTCAATACAGTACAGTACAGTAACAAAATCAATTTTTTTATTTCACTTAGGCCTACATGGGCACTTATAAAACGTCGACAAAATGTGCACGGTTCGGGTTGGTCGTTTCCTATGGAGAAGAACCGGCAAGAAACTCCATGGTTACTCTTTTAAAAATGGTTTGGTTTTACAATATTTCCATGTTACAGCATTAGTACTTAGATATGGGGGGACAACGTAGGCCCGAATTATGACAATAAGTCGTAAGAAACTAAAAAAAAAAGAAAAAGATTATATAAAAAAGTTAACAAATGTTAACTAGCATCTAGAAGGCCTACAATGTTCACACATTCACAAAACAATCGGTAAAAGAATCTATACAAAGGTTAAAAATAATAAAAATAAGTATAACAAGACTAAATTTAACATGTTGCACAAATTTTGTTATCAGTGCTGTAACTATTCTTAGCAAAGGGCTTTAAAGATGATTGAAAACCATTGTAAAAAGTCTAATTAAAAGAAGGAAAGTAAAAATGAGATTGAGAATAGTTAGAGACATCCACATATTTGTGCCGTTTACAAGTTACCAGGGAAGCTGCATGCACAGAAGGAGCTAAGGCCAAATGTTTTTATCTTCAACGTAGTCCTTGATTTTATAATATGCTTTTTTAACAAGGATACGTTTGATGTAGTTTTTGAACCTTCCATCGGTCAGTTCTATAACTGACTTTGGCAACTTGTTATAAAAGCGTATACTGTTTATAAGAAAAGACTTGCTAGTTTTCGTTAATCTGAATTTGGGCATTACAATTTCGTGCTTACTGCGTGTATTTAAATTATGGAAGTCGCTTCTAGTTTTGAAAAGCCCCCGATTTTTACGGACATACAAAATACATTCCAAAATATAAAGTGAAGGTAGAGTCAGTATATCGATCTCTTTAAATTTTTCTCTGAGGGACTCGCGAGGACCCATTTTATAGATTGCGCGGATTGCCCTCTTTTGTAGGATGAAAATTGAGTCAACGTCTGCTGCTCATCCCCACAGCAGAATGCCATAAGACATAATACTGTGGAAATAAGCATAGTATACTAACCTAGCTGTAGCTACATCGGTTAGCTGCCTTATTTTCCTTACTGCATATGCAGCCGAACTTAACCTACCCAAAAGAGTTCTAATGTGCGCGCCCCACTGCAATTTTGAATCGATAGTAATGCCCAAGAATACAGTTTCCGTTATAACTTCAAGATTTTTGCCGTCAAGATTTAAGTTTAGGTCATATTGTGGTACATTTTGTAAAGAGAACTTTAGACATTTTGTCTTTTTCGCATTCAGTAAAAGATTGTTAGCTGCGAACCATTTTGAGAGAACAATTAGACTTTCGTTGACATTTATGACATCCGTATCTTGCCTATCTATTTTAAAAATTAGCGAAGTATCATCAGCAAATAGAATTATATCCGATAATTTGGCCATCATAAAAGGGAAATCATTAATGTAAACAAGAAAAAGGAAAGGGCCGAGAATTGAACCTTGGGGCACGCCCATCTTGACCCGGAGGACGTCGCCCCATTAACATTTACTTTTTGCTGTCTGTTTGATAAATAGGAAAGCACGAGATCAGCAGATTTTCCACGAATTCCGTAGTGGTGTAATTTACAGATCAGTGTGTTGTGGTCGACGCAGTCGAAAGCTTTTGAGAGATCACAGAAAATGCCAATGGCATCCTGGGACCTCTCCCAAGCCTCCAAGATGTGGCTGATGAGTTTTACTCCCGCGTCCGTTGTCGACCTACCTTTCGTAAAACCAAACTGTTGACTATGCAGTATCCCATTTGAATTGACGTGAGACAACATCTGTTCCAGCATGATTTTTTCAAAGATTTTACTCAATGCTGGAAGCACGGATATAGGTCTATAATTAGAAGGATCACTCTTACAGCCTGATTTGAAAATTGGTACTACTTTACTGTGTTTCATTAAGTCAGGAAAAGTTCCGCTGTCCAAACATTGATTGAATATGCCTGTTAGGACAGGAGCAATTGAGTCAATAATATCTCCAAGAACCCTAACGGATATCCCCCACAAGTCTTCAGTATTTTTTTTATTGAGACTTTTGAACGCGTTTTTAATTGAATCAATACATATTGGTTTAAATTTAAATATTGGTATGTCTTTAGTAAAGTTTTCTTTAAGAAGAGCTTCAGCTAATTTAGAAGAGGAAGGAAGAGACTTCGTAACCTCTAACGGAATGTTGGTAAAGAAATTTTCTAATGTCTCAGCGAACTTTTTGCCTATCAGAAATGGTTTGATTAGTTATTTTCAAAGACAACTCATTCTGATCGCGTTGTTGTATCTTTCCAGTTTCTTTATTAATTAATTGCCACACAGTTTTTATTTTATTATTAGAAACACCAATTTTGTTAATTATTATTAGAGATTTTGCTTGAGCGCAGACTCTTTTGAATATTTTGGAATAGTTTCTAACATAAGTGTGAAAAAATTGATCGGAAGTCAAAGATTTTTCGTAATATAAATTATATAAGATGTCTCGGCTTTTTCTTATGCCCACAGTGGCCCATTCACTAAATTTCGATTTGGAATTGTTGACTTTCACTGTTTTTACAGGACACGTTTTATTGAATTCTTGGCAAACTGTTGAAAACAACGTGCTGTAATTTATATTGGGGTCGTTTGAATCAAAACTGGCGTTACAAAGGTTGCTTAAAACATTATTATTAAAAGAGATTAATTTATTTTTAGTAAGTGGTCTTAATCGAATTGATTTAGCTAGGTTATTTTTTTTATCTGACTCAAAAGATACTAGTTGACCAGTATGGTCTGACTTAACGCCAATAATTAAAAACGAATCTTTTACTTTACAATTAGTGAATACATTATCTATGCAAGAAGCTGAAGTTGCTGTTATTCTTGTTGGTTCATTAAATAAATATGTTAGGTTAAATGATTTAAATAATGAAATGAGCTTACATTTTTCAGGCGAGTTGACTAACAGATCTATATTTAAGTCACCACAAACTCTCTATCTATTCCTAAACCACTGCAACTCCTGGAAGCCAGAATCAACAGTGGCGACCACCAGAAAAGCGCCGAGGCAATGAAGCTCGACGAAGTCCCGTAGAATGAATTGAACTGTCTTGGATCCTGCAACGAAATTAATCAGAAAAGAATAACGGAGGAGTAGGAAAAATAACGTAATTTCCACTTCACTCCATATGAAGCAGGAGACAGAAAAAACAAGGCCAATAGGCACAAAGGGTCTTTTACAACTGGGATAAACCCACTTGCCAAGCACCACGGATAAAAATTATCACTAATATTTATGGATCTTATTACTATTAATAGTGAGTAATAAATACTAGTAATCGGTAGATCCTGACCGAACTTATAGATATAAAATAATTAGTCTGATTTACTAAAATAAACATCCCCTGGAACCATCCTGGAACACATCCCTTGCTACGAATTTCATAGCAGTAATAATTATTATTAAATTATTTAAATAGAATATAATTTATTGTACACCAAAAAAAAGTTACACATCTCTTTTACAAGATAACTTATTTCTAAGTTATAAAAAACTAGCCAAGTGCGAGTCGAACTCGCACACGAATGGCTCCGTACCATTATCGCAAAAACGGAAAAAAAAACAAATATTCTGTTTTTAGTATTTGTTGTTATAGCGGCAACAAAAATACATCATCTGTGAAAATTTCAACTGTCTAGCTATCACGGTTCATGAGATTCAGCCTGGTGACAGACGGGCAGACAGACGGATCGTGGAGTCTTAAGGTCTATCCCCACATATCAGGGACGTGACAGGGCCGGGCCCAATCATTAAAGATTCGTCACTGGCCCGTGCACGGCCCGGGCACGGACGTGTGTGAACGAGTTCATATAAAATGTACACAACGATATTTTTTTGAGACCCTGACGGGGCACGATCCGTCCACGTCCCGGGCACGGCCCTGATATGTGTGGATAGACCTTTAGTAATAGGTTTTTACCCTTTGGGTGAGTGGGCTGATCCTGTTATGCTCTTACTTTGAGGCCAATATTAGGCTTTCCTGCAAAGGGAACCCCATCCCTTGGACCCCTGGGCCCCAAAGGGAACATCCCTTTCTACGAATAATAGCAATATGTAATTAATTTTCAATGAAAATCATTTTGATGAAAATTTTATAGCTAAGCTGGTCTCTGCACCCTTTCATATGGTCTACAGTTGTAAATACCAACCGGATTTATAAACAAAACCTTGAACCTTCACAAAACATCCCTTGCTACGAATTTCGTAGCCGCATAGAAATAACTATTTTATAATAAAAATCTAAATGGTGCTTTTGCTGTGACTCTAATGCAATCTACAAGGCTCAGAGCATTATAAAATATAACCCTTCTTTACATAAAATTGTCATCCCTTAAAAATAAAAGGGTTCACATCCCTTGCTACGAGTGTCGTAGCAGCGTAGAATAAATTATTTTATCCTCATAAAAAAATCCCTTAACCCGCTTCTTGTAACTAACCTTACATGTAGTTTTGTTCAGATACGAGTAAGTATTTAAATTACAAACAAACAAAACTACTATTCCTGGATTTTGAGATCTCAGCCCTTGCTACGAACTTCGTAGACGCGAAATATTTATTATATCTCAAACATACTTCGATGGTTTTAGACTTATGTAAAACTTTAGACCCGTTAGGGCTAGTAGCAGGTCTCGGTATCTCAACAAGTAGATAAGCCTGAAAAACATGCAACCCGTTTCTTGGACCTCATAGACCCATTGCTACGGATTTCGTAGCACCGTAGAGGCATTGAATCGGGATTTATTGTATTTTTTTAACGGCAACATTTTTAGTTAGGTAGCTAATTTAGATATTCAGACTTCAAGCGGTTATTCTATTGTAGTTATATCATGGAAAGACAACATTTTCAAATTTAGAATTTCGTAGCACCAAAATCACACTAATAATATTATAAAGGTGAAAGTTTGTGAGTGTGTGTGTGTGTGGGCGTGTGTTTATATGTTTCTTACTTCTTCACGCTCAAACGGCTGGACGGATCTGGATGCAATTTGGCACAGAGATAGATTATAGTCAGGCATAGCTCATAGGATACCTTTATCACGAGAATGTGTTCCTTCGAGATAATTTTCGAATTTCAATAGAAATTTTTATTTTGGGCGTCGTTCTAATACAACGCGAATAAGTGATCATCGCAAGTTCGCGCGAATTTTGGTCGTACGAAACCGCGATCAAACATACTAATTTCGAACAGGTTTCATAATTGAAATTCGCGCGATGCGGTCGCGCGACTAAAATGTTTGATAATCTATTCGAGCGAACTAAGTAAGTACGAACGCGCGATCAAACACATTGATGTCGAAAAGGTGTCCTAATTGACATTCGCGCGATGCGGTCGCGCGATTAAAATGTTTGATAATTTATTCGCGCAAACTAAGTATGTACGAACGCGCGATCGAACACATTGATGTCGAATAGGTGTCCTAATTGACATTCGCGCGATGCGGTCGCGTGACTAGAATGTTTCATAATTTATTCGCGCGATTTAAGTATGTACAAGTACGAACGAACGCGCGATCAAACACATTGTCATATCAAAACATTATGGAAAATCTGTGCGTTTTCGACGTCCATGGTTAGCGCCAATGCCACACAAATTACGAACTTCGGTCCGCGGTCGTTCAAGTCCTATCCCGCGATGATCGCGTATTCGCGTTCTTTTAGGACACCCAGTTAATGTTACGGCGCGACCACGCGATGGTAGCGTCGCTTACTCGCGCGATAGCCGCATAGTCGCGTTGTATTAGGACGACGCCTTAGACAAAGCTTCCATCCTTGCTTAACTTTAGCCGGCGGCAATTTTCATCTTTAAGAGTTGTTTTAATTTTACAATCTTCTAAAGCTAATGTAGAGACCAGGTTTATGAGTATATTCGTACTTGTTTCAGCAATTGTACTATTGTTGATTGTTGCAAGTCTTTCAAGTACACTTGTACAAATTATCTTGCCTCTCTTTCTTTCGAAAAAAATAAAGAGAGACACGAAATTCTGTAGGTACAAAAGGGTCTTAGCCAACGTGCGTAGCTTCTTGCGTAAGTCGCTACGTTCTGATTGGTAGTCAAAGCCACGCCCAATGCGTAAACCGAACCGTGAAATTCGACAGGCCCTTAGACGGCCCTTTCAAACTTCTTATACTCTTTGCGTTCCTAGTAATCTGTGTTATATTATAAATAATTTAAAGGGCTCCGCAATAATATTATAATTTGACAACAAACAACTGAATTACAATATTATTATGTAACCGAAAAGATGCACATTTAATATTATTGTAAGTTTCAATAGTATTTTCATCAATTACGAAGATCCACATCAATCTCACCGTTTTACAAACACCCAGCTCCTTCCCACTCATAGAAATTGTCAGAGACAAAAGCATAATTAACAGTAATTAAATATGCAAATTATTAAAAAGGGACGCCGAGAGCCCTTGAAGAAGGTGTAAATGACAAAAGGGATTTCTTTGTAGTAAGAAATAATGGGCATGTCACTCCCAATGACTTTGTGTACCAGGCTCACATAACTCTGTAAGAGTTGTACTCAGAAAGGGCTTTCGCTAACCTTCGAGGGCCGATCGGACCGAACCACTGTTGTTCTGTGTCGAACACGAAGTTTTTTTAGGTTATGGAATGAATGACTAACGCTACCAATCTATTTTTTATCTGGATGTATCTATGTATGATGATGGGTTCGGTCAATAATTTTTCTTTAATTTGCGCAGTTTTAAAATGGATTTATTCGTTTTATAAACCAGTAATAGTGTTTTAGTAGTATTAATTACTGAATATAAAATATTAAGAAACTTCATCACCTTTTTGCCTTTTTATATTTTTTTAAACTTTATTTTTATAAAACATTTTTTTTTACCTACCTTCCACTTCTCGTTTTCAACCTTTGAATTTTTAATGAATTTACCCAATTTTGATTACCTTGTCTTTTAATCTATCAATGTTGTTTATCGTTCATGTTTCGTGAATAAATAAATAGTTTCAGAAGCAAATAGTACACCCTATGTGAGACCGATGAAATAATAGAATTTTAATTAGATTACATAATTTATTTCAGTTGTTGGGAAAGGAAAGTTTAAAATTACTCAAAAAAAAACTGGCTGGTTTTTTTAAATAATTTTTCACTTTTTTTTACAGAACCACAATTTATACAAATAATAACCAAGGTTTTATCACAAAAAGAATTATACAATTACTTGTTGAAATAATTATACACAAAAATAGCTGACATACCACGAATTCTTGGGAGTCAAGTTATTTTTCTTCGGTAAGAATTCCGGCAAAGATGGCCTCACTTGAATCCCATACACCAGGCGAACATGAAGCGATAGCAGCTGTTGGAATGTCGGCGAAAACGCGCGCAGTTGGAAAATTGTTAGGAGAAAAGTTTACAACGTAAAGAAGATTAGATATTATAGATAATAATGAATTATTAGTAAAAGAATTTGAATTAGTGACTTGTACTTTAACTTTCACTATAAATTGAAAGGTTTTTGTTAAAAAAAGGCCAAAGCAAAACAGGCACTTAGGTAACTTTATTACTTGTAAAACGTCCTTCGGATACAATATTGAACGTTCATAAAAGATCAAAATTTATCCGAATAAGTAAAAGTCTCAATAGGACATAAGTAAATGACTACCATCTAGAAAACGAAGTATTTAAAAGGACTCTCTGAGTATTTTATTATAATATTATGAAACTTATACAATTAATTAAAAAAACATTTCTAAAATAATTTTAGATAATATACGAATATTTATGAACAATATTATATGAACCGCCTACAAAAGACACCATCCTAAGGATGCTACGAACTTAGCTAAAATTCGTAGCAGCTGCTACGAATATTTTTTGTCCTTGATGACGTCATCCTAGATCTAACCGCTACAGCGTAGAGCCAAGGCTTACGTACTACACGTGCACGTATTTCGTCATGTAGGATTTGCACACACGCCCTTACCCACGCACATTTCCACACCCCTCGCGAACAGCTGATCGTGATCACACACTGACGAAGCACATGTGATTTCAACCTCCACCCTTAATCTGCTACCCTGGTACTTATAGCCCACATGTGCAACCCTTTCCGACACGTGGTCAAACCGTACGTGACCCACACACTACCGACAGTCTATTTATTTTATTTGGCGTGTCATGTCTGTACATAATTAGTAGAATATGTATGGGAGCAGCAGTCACAGTGAATTATAATAGTATTTTTACTAATTAAGTAGCGTGAGCTTTTTATTTGTGTTGTTTAAACAATATTATGTAAAAGCATGAGCCCACATTAAAATAATGTTTATAGAGGACAAAGTCTTCAAATAATTATCTAAGTGAAATTAAGCGCAAGTACACACATGTACAACACGCATGTATGATGTAATCGACAACAGACATGATTATTGTTTGTCATGTCGGTGTACACCGTACGAACAGCAAGCATAATGCAAAAATGTGCTGTCTTCGCTACCACAACACAGAAGCGAAGCGGGCTATCCGCGCCGTCGCACACGCCCCGTGACGCAGTGACATGCGTCAACAGCGACTATTGCACCAGGCAAGCAGCCGGCCACAGAGGTGCATTGCCCTTCATTGCACCACCAGCCAGTTTAGCCAGACCTACAGCTGACTGCACGTGCACCTCCCTCCGTTTCTCTCCAACCAACGTTTGTCACATTTGCTGGGATACGCGTTGGGCGAAAGATACCACTATGGAGGGCTCATAGTATGATTTACAAATATTATCTCTGTCTTTCATGTTGTTGCTGTATGCATTGGCATGCGCCTGTGTGTTACAAACACACAGATAGTATTTTTGCTCTTGTAATCTCTCTCACACAAGTTGTACTAATAGAGAAATGTTTACTCATGTATGTTGTTGTGAACTGTCTGTCTGATTCACATGTTATGTTCTAACAAATAGTTAGCATTACTGATAATATATAGATAATAAATAGTAAACCACAGTATACAGCTACTGTGGTTTACTAAAATGATACTAAATAATGATACTAAAATAATTGGTTTGACTACCCACATTTTCACGAAATCTTTACTATGTTTAGCTACGAAATCATAAGTCTAAGATAGACAATAAATTAAGCTCGTACCCTTTGTAGGTCAGTCTATGCCGAACAGCAGAATTTTATCTGTGCTGAGCATTTATTTTATTAAATAAAAGTTCTATGAAGCTTCTTAGAACTTCCTAGAGCTTAGTCTTTAATGATTTGTTTGCAGGATATTATATTAAAAGTTAGGTACATAAAATACTTGTGTAAAAAGTATTATGTAATATTTTCATTCATGTAATAAAAAAGATGGAAAACACTTTAAATCTTCTTGTTTTCATGACAACCTGCTACAATGGATCTGGTATCTACGCATTTTTATGTCACAGCTGTTTACAAAAACATCCTCTGAACATTTCTGAAACTATCAACATAAATGTGTAATCTACTATCAAAAATAATTAAACCATTGTTATGGGTACATAGTATGTTCAGTCTGAATTTTAAATATTCGCAACAAAGTTGGTATATTATTTAGAAAGCTGTAATTGAAACTACTAAATGACTAGCAATGCTCACTTTTTTGATAAACATCACTGCTTTCATTTTTCAAAATGTAAGTTACTTATGTCTATCGAAATGCGGAGCATTTTACTTCACAAGCTCATTCTCAAGTAATAAATCAAATAGATAAATTTTGTGAATTTTATGAAGTCGACAAACGAAAAAGTTCAATGTCTTCATAGAAATGTAGCCCTGTGTAGACGTTTTTCCTAACCCAGATTTTCCTTCCCGGATGCAACAACTTTGGCTTGAAGCTACACGGAAAACATAACAAATGTCAAGTATTAGATACCTACGCAAAATCTGACGTTTCATTAATACCTTCTCGTATGCAATAAGCACCTATTACTCAGGCGGAATAGCAGCCACCTTCTGACGAGTTAGGTGCTCCTAGTAAACCATCCACCTAAAACGCGAACGGGTTACGTCGTAGTACTCGTCTCATCAACAGCTTCGTTGCTTTTTGCAAAATTGACAGGCGATCAAGTAAATTTATCTGTTATAATAACTTTCTGTTTCGTGAGTACGTAACAGATTTTTTGTCAGTTTTCTTGTTATTATTTATGTAATGTTTTTGTCTTACGAGTATTAAGTGATTGATAGAAAATGCATTAAGTATAATACCTAGAATATTAAATCATTTAAAAAAATATTCAAATTCCAATTTCAAGGTTTAAAAAAAGGAATTTAATCTGCTACGACGTCACGCCACGAGAATTTGACGTAGCGTGACGTAGCAGGGTAGCTGTACGTCACACTCGTCCCGCCACATAGTTTCATTACCCTTCGGAATTTGGAACTTAACTCCAACCGAATTATGAGAACCTAGTGAGAGTTGACGTCATAAGACGTGTTAATAAAAATACTTTTACTGAACCCACATCCGTCTTAAGTTTTTTGTTACGTTAACGTTTCTTGAGCTTTTAGATAAAATTCAGTAGCTACGAAAATACCGGTTTTTTAGATATTATTATAATTGAAGCTAGAGATGACAATCATGTGGTCTGATACTGATCAGGACTAATAAACCAAATACAACAATAATTTTTAATAGTGCAGCATCTTATCATCGAGAAAATACCAGAAAAAGTATTAAAAACATCTAGTTGAAAAAGAGTTGAAACAAAAATAGTTCTTTTTTTTTGTGTTCGTTCTTTTATCATCAACGTCTTGCCCGAACTAAATAAATTTTAGTCCTTCCTTTTTTTGTGAGTGAGCGGCACACGCACACCCTGTGATGCCCCGTCCTTGTAAAAGTCCGTCGGTTCCCGCCTACACAACACCCCCACACGATGTCATGGCCCATGGCGGTCCTTTCGGAAACTGACATCTCTCTGCGACCCATATTATCCTGGTATAAAAAGGGGGCAAACCATTGTTCTTACGCACACGCATTTTTTTGGAATTCCGTTAATCACTTTTGGTGGAAATAGATGATCCTGTTCATTACAATGACATACTTGAAGTAAATAAATAAAAGATTTGCAAGTTAAGTTTTATAGAAATTCATGAATTATTTGATTAACTAGGTATTTTAATTTTATTGGACTAGAATTAATGTAAAATATATTGTGTATCGAGGAAAAAGTTTCTCGGAGTCCTTTCAATTTTACATGACGTTTTACCTTTGCAAACGTCATGTAAAATTACATCTTCGTGATCATGCTACCTTGGTAGAAAAGATGGGAAATTCGTTCGTATTAACTCGTTTGTTTTCGTTACCTCGTAGATTCGGCCCGAAGCAAGAGAGAGGGACATACACTATCGGAACAAGGGACTGAATGAAAAATACCTTGTTCTAAGAATATAACATTCTTTGCTCTATATTTAACAACATTGTATGTAAATAATGTAGAGATAGAGTTCAGCGCGATCTGGAACGATATTCTAGCTGGTTCTTTTTAATTAAAATAAATTACCTATTAATTGTACTGTTAATGAATGGGAGAAAACTCGCGTTACAATGCGCAAGAATATAAAATACTCTTTAGTGTTATTAATTTGTAGACATCATTAAAAGTAATCACCACCAATTAAAAAACAGTTTTGGCCATTGTTTTGGCTCTAACATAGAGTTTTCAGAGATATGCTAATGTATCAGACTGGTTATTTTTATTCTTGATGGTTAATTTGTTTGTATTTGAAAATTAAGTAGTTATCTGTGTGTTATTTCTTGACAAAACAATAAATAAGTATCTATAAATTCGTACATTGAGGATTTGACAGTCGACACTTCGAAACAATCATTTATTACTGAAAAGATTTTGTTTAACATTAAAATTAGTTTTGACTTTATAGAAATTATACAAAGTTATGTCTGTAGTAGTGCAATTTATCGCCCATTGACGTACATTATAACCAATGTAGTAACTACGTACGTAGCCGAGTGAATGGCCGCTGCAGTCACTTGCACTGCGGTCGACAACGGTCGTTGCCTTTTATCCTTGAGTATCCTTGAACAGGACGACGCTTAACACAAACCTCTTATATCTTATGCCAGCCTAGTACTTCGCAGGATATTTCGTCCCTTTGGGAATTACGACAGACATCCTTAAGGGACTTACGTCACGTTAGTAGAGTTTTCAGTACAACAAACCGCACAAAAGGCGACTATTGTACAGAGTCGAATGCATTTATTTAGCAATATGTTGGTCTTCTTGATATCTTAGTTTATTTTTAATTAAAAATTATTAATTTGTTTAATAAAATACATTGTTATTGTAAAAAAGCTATATGATTCGTGTACAACAGGCAGATTAAAAATAAAACAAATGAACTATTTAGGTACGAAAATTCGGTATTTTTGAGTTTTGTTTTTAATTTTCTTTCATTAAAAATGGACAGACTAAAATGTAACATGACGTATTTTTTCTTCTTACTTATGTTACTCCAAATTTTGAAAACAAGTCTGTCAAGTTATTATGGTATCCTTTTCGGCCTCTTCAAAAACATGCGTCCCTGGCTTTTACAGACGTCATTTCAGCCATTTCGGCGTAACAAATTACATACTTCATTTTATCACTCGAAGAGATCTCCACCCCCAAACGTTGAATGAAAGGGAAAGGACAAAGTACATCCTCGCACCTTCTGAAGTCCTGCTAGTTGTTGACGTCATTCCAATGGAATCCTCATCCCTTGGGTACCTCTCGAACATTGACCTTAAACTTGAGTACCTGTGCAGCGGATTCTCACACTAACGTCCTCATCCTCACAGAAATAAGTACAAATTATTTTGTGTAATTTATTGGAATATATTAAAGGAAGGATAATAAAAGGTGGGCAACATCAGAATCGCGGTCATTTCGCGCGAGTAGGTATCAACTTTTTACTATCGTTAGTTCAAACTCCAAGTAACATCACTCACAAAAATGTTACTTAGAAATATTCTTTTTAATAAATGTATTCGCTGATCCAAAATAACTCTTGCTTTATGATGCTGACGATTCATTCAAACGGGGCATCGTATTGTCATATCATATACTACAGTCGTAGCTGTAGAATGACGGTTGGATAAGACACGCCTCCAACAATAATGGGACCCCGCGGTCGGGGAACAAAGCTAAAACGGGATGGGGTGTCCCCTTGCTGTCCTTGTCGCACCCGTGAGCTTTCGAAAGCTTTCTGTCTCTTCAATCTCCTTGGTCCCCATGATGCCTTGGTACAATCCCGCGCTACAAACGCCACTGTCGCTAGCCGCTTTCTCCTTCTGATGAACTTTTTTAGTTATCGCCAGTCGAGAAAGGGACAGCAAAATGTGATAGTAGTCATATCTCGTTCTGTCGCTAGCAAGGTTCAAGCTGAATGCATTATTATAATGAAATTCTACAGAGAGATTCCAAGCGCGACTAATTCATGCTGTTTTTATAAAGAGGTGACAATAATTAACTCGGCAATCGTAATTAATTAAAAAACAACTTTGTTTATGAAGCAGTAAATTAATGTGGCCGTTTCTTTCTAGTATGTCGGGGCGTGCGTATGACACCGCAGTCGCAGCAGACAACGACGTCGACGCTCCCGCCAACCACGTCGATGCCGCCCGTGCCACTGACCATCCTCCAAGAACAACAGACACCGCCAACGCCACCCGTTTGTGCCGACGCCACTGACGTCAATATCCCTCTCGGGAGACTCCGCAGCGCTATGAGAAACTCCGCTTACACGCAAATGAACACCATGTTTGATGCCTTCCTTATTTTCTATAGTGATGAGCATTTGGTAAGATCATTTTCAAAGATAGATAAAACATTAACTATTAACTACATACGTCTGAAAGGAAATAATCCCGACCATCCCGACCATTTACAGTGGATATTCATTGCCTAAAATTCAATGAACAAACCAATCATAGTTTGTAAAAACATTTTTCTTCGCAACTGTACCAAATTTTATTGAATGTCGTAGTACCTACTCGTCATTAGTGAGTCTACAAAAATGTTTTGAACTGAGTAGTGTCAAATCCTTTAAATGCCGAAGTTTGACAGGTTTTCAGGAAAACACTCTACTTTAAATTCATAATTCAGAAAACATAAGGTAAAGACTTTTAATTAAGTAGATCTTTGCAGAAACAATGATACCTGTGAATATGCATCATAATAGTAAATTATACACCAAGGGGATAAAGCAGTGTCTTATGTCACGGGCGGCATATTAAACCCTGAACGAAACGTCGCGAAGGAGTTATGTAGAGTCCTGAGTAAAGCGAGAGGATCAAGGCTTCAAGCTGCCCCAGTTGAAGACAGCTTTATCCCAGAGGAGCATACTCTACTTTTCACAACTTCTGCGAGACAATAAAATGCCAGCACCATAAATTAAGTATTTATTTTGACACATTAATCCAGTTAAGGAAGGATAGAGTAATATCTTTGTTCGGTATCTGTATGGAAATTGTGTTGGCATTTGTATCAGTACTCAAAGGTGTAGAAACTTGATTCTTTGAAATCGCGCCTTTACCTTTTTTATTTGAGTTCTGCTATTGGTGGCCAGTTCGATTTTCGAACAAACCTCTTTACAACGCCATTATAATATGGACATTTTTTACATAGAGTTGCCACACGAATTTGACGTTACAAATTCAAATCACTTTTTTCCCTAGGGAGTTTCATACAACTTTACTTCTCTTTAAGAGGTAATGCTTTACGTTGAGATTGCATGATATGTAATTGGAGATTGTCGAGCAGGGGTGGTGTGAAAATTAATTAACATCTATCTAATAATTCATAAAATAAAATTGTCTTAATCTACCGACCTTATCTCAACCAGAGTGAGGAGCCTCTGCCTTCAGAGCGGCGCCTACAATACATCAGCGGCTGGGACGGCGCCGGCACGGGCGCCGTGCTGGCGGACGGCGGCGCCGCCGTGTGGGTGCCGTCCGGCGACGTGCGGCGCGCACGCTCCGTGCTCACGTGCGCTTGGCTTGTCATCGACGCTGATGACCCTAGCCAGCCCACCATTACTGAATGGATTTCGGTTAGTTTCATATGCGGCAGTACAACTTGCAAAAAGATGAATGGTAAAGAGGCTCCAGGGGGTTAACGTTCACTCTTGTAGCAGGTCGAAAATTTGTTTTATTTTTCAGATATTAATACTTAATAGGTTCGCGTTTGACCACTATAATATCATCTGACGGTAAACGAAGATGTGGTCTATCGATCGACGGTGAAACATAGAAGTAACCCTTTCACTCTTGACTTTAAGAGTCCCAAGTTGTAGCTATCAGGAAGCACAGTCTCCAGCAGGGGATTACACTCTTTAGCTGTAGGTACGCACAATGAAAGTATTCCCATATCCCCTTATTAATAAACTCAAAATAAAGTTATACCAAGTATAAACCTATGAAAATGTATGGTTATTTCTGGTTTAACTTTATTCCGTGTTTATTAATAAGGGGGATAATGTTTAGTGCCTAGGTTTATTCCTTACACGATTTTGTACCATATGCACACCACTATATTCCGGTTATGATATAATGTTTGATTTACCTACTCATTTGTTTTTATTTTACCTTCTGTTCACTCCTCAAAACTTGATTTATCATTATGATGGACTTCTCTTAGGAGCGGCTAGCTCGCAGCGGTCGAGTAGGCGGCGACGCTCGCCTGACTTCAGTAGGCGAGTGGCAGGTGCTGTCCACCGCCCTGCAGCGCGAGGGGCTGCAGCTGGTGCACATACCCACGCTTCTGGACCAGCTCTGGAACGAAGAGCCCGACCCAGAACTCAGGAGGCCCGACTTCCCTAAAACTGTCGCCAAGAATTATGGAATTGAATTTGCTGGTACCACCTAATTGAGTTTTACTTAGCTATTATGTATTAATTTGTATTTAAGTTCCAAGAAAGTTAATCATTACTCTATATTTAACTCGTAACTTTGGTTTGATTATAAGGTACTCACTACCTGCGTCTGTGTTTCCGAACGCATTCAACCCGAATCTCTTCAAAGTTAGAGTAAACAGGCTTCTTCTGGGTAAGCTCACTCCATCGTCAACTCTGTCTCTGTCACCTATGACTTAGACTAGAGTCAAGAGCAAACCCATCTCAAATAAAAAAAAAGGTAGACAACGTAGGTAACCACACTTACTCAGTGTTCGTTGTCACTCTGGGCAAAAAATGTATACAAACGAAATCCTTGATAGATATTAGTGGAACTGGGATCATTTTAAAAGCTGATAGGCCACAATAGGAGGGTCAGAGTTAGGTTAACCAATAAAGGCGAACAAACTACAACCACTACCATTTCAGGTGTAAGCTGGCGCGACAAGGTTGCTTTAGTCCGAAACGAGTTACGCGCCGTCGGAGCCGATGCCATAATAGTCACAGCCTTGGACGAAGTGGCCTGGTTGCTGAACGTGCGAGGGAGGGACCTGCCGTACGCCAGGCTGTTGAAGGCCTTCGTGGTGGTCAGTCTGCGGGAGGTGAAGGTCTACGTCCCGCCGGGGAAGCTGTCTGTCCACGTGCGGGATGCGCTCGCGGTGTATAACTGTGTTACTAACAACTGTACAAGGTGAGGCATTTCCTTATTGTTGGCTTCTTCTTCTTTTCTTGTCAGCTGGCTACTGCTTATCCGACCAGTAAGTATGTCGCCACAAGCACATAAGCATAAGCAAATGCTTATGTGCCTGAGTTGTAATTGCTCACAATGTTAGGACCCATTAATATTAATTCTAATTTTTATCCATGGTGCTAGGCAACTGGGCTTATCCCAGTTGTAAACGATCCTTTGTGCATTGTGCCTATTGGTCTTGTTTGTTCTGTCTCCTGCTTGATATGGAGGGAAGTGGAAATATGTATTTTCTTACTCCTCCATTATTCTTTTCTGATTAATTTCGTTGCGGGATCCAAGACAGTTAAATTCATTCTCCGGGACTTCGTCGAGCTTCATCGCCTCAGCGATTTTCTGGTGGTCGCCACTGTTGATTCTGGCTTTCAGGAGTTGCAGTAGTTTGGAAATAGTGCGGTGGGATTGATCAAAGACCATTGACAAATGAACTGCATATTTCTCTCTGCATTTCTAGAGTAAGTGAGTACGTGAATATCTACTCCGAGATACGTCGGATAGCAGAGTCCAAGGTCCTGATCCCTGCGGCCGGCACCTTCCAGCGAGGCGCTTCAGCAGCCATCGCGCAGAGCGTCCCACCTGCCAAGAGAATGTTCCTGCTGTCTCCCATCATCTACCTGAAGGCGCAAAAGAACGAGGCAGAGGTTAAGGGCATGAAGAAGGCGCATCTAAGGGATGCTGTTGCTATGTGCACCTTGCTGAGTTATCTTGAGGTGATTCGTCTAATATTTTTTCTTGTGTGTAACAAACTTACAACTGCCTGCCGACCCGACTGATATTTTTTTTATTAGCTATTTCAAAATTTTGTCTCTTTATAGGTATATAAATTTCAATATTAAACTATAATAAACATCTACCAACTTGATGTAGAATCTTAGGTGCCTCCATCTCATTTATTAAGTCTCAAAAGCTGGCTCTATTTTGATACGAGTCTTATTTTATAGAGATAGAGAACAGACATTTTTGTAATCTCTAAAATATAGTATACTAGCGGACGCCTCGCGGTTTCACCCGCGTATTTACCGTTACCGTGAGATATTCCCAGGGATAAAAATTAGCCTATGTCACCCGGCGATAGTGTAGCTTCCCAACGGTGAAAGGATTTTTAAATTTTAAGTAATCCGTCCTGTAGTTTTTAAGTTTATTATTTATATACAAAAATACAAACATACAATACATTTTTATTTCATGCTACATAATTTATCTAGTACATAGTAGATACGCTTCGATCGGCAATCTATTGTACACGTAATCATGACACGATATCTTGCGAAAACAACCCGAATCAAACAGTAAAACGCCCATAACTTTTCAACGGCTGAACCGATTTTATTCAAACATAGCTAAGAACACTCTCGACAAAATCACCTTACAAACAAAAAAAAAAAAACTAAGTAAAAACAAAGTCGCTGTGCGCGTCTGTCGCATTTATTTCTGTTTCTCCGCTAACTTTTTCTAAACCACGCAACAGAGGTTGATGCGATTTTCGATGAACGATGCTGGTTTATGTTTATAACTAGCGACCTGCCTCGGCTTCACCCGTGACGAATTAAATTATACACAAAAACCTCCTCGTTTCTAAATATTTCTATTGGTGAAAACCGTATGCAAATCCGTTCAGTAAATTTGAGTTTATCGCGTACAGTCGCGGCGGGCAACTTTATTTTATAATTATGTAGTGATTTGTCCCTTGCGAAGCCAGGGCGGGTCGCTACTAGTAGCCTAATAAATCATTGCCTATGTGTTGGCATCTATAATGCCTTAACCAAAGATTTCCTTTGCCACCTCCAGAGTAAGTCAGCACAGAGCGAGATGTCGGTGGAGCGCACAACGGACCTGACCCGCGGCTCGCAGGCGGGGTACATCGGACCTTCAATGCAGACGCGTGTGGCGTACGCTGCCAACGCCGCAGAGCCCGACTATCGCGCCACCAACGCCTCCAACAAGCGTATCTTCAAGAACGCCACACTGGTTATCCAATCTGGAGGACAGTATGATGGTGATGTATTCTGTGAATTGAGATAATGTGTTACTTTTAAAGTTTAAGCCTGCAGTTGCAGCAGAACAAAACCTAAGCTAAGTTAGTTCATGCTTAGTTCGCATAGCTAAGGTAGTTTTTCATACTTGTGTGCAAACCGCAAACTAGTAAAACATAAAAAAACATCACGCCTGTATTCGCCGATGGGTTGTGCAGAGGTGCTTCTGAAGTTCCTACACACATCTCGTCAGTTATGATTTTAAGTCCCACGTAGGAGGCGAGCTTGTTGCCATCAACTATGTAACAAGTATATAGATACTTAGGGGAGAGTGGGTAACAGTGGATCACTTTTTTTAATGTAACTACTCCGAAGTTTATGGCTAAATGATTCATCTCTAATATTTAATCATAATTTGAGTATCTAATCTTTAAAGAAAAAGGCATTTAATGGCGTATATTATATACAATTACAAGATATAGCCACTTTAAAATAAAATGGGCAATAATTCAGTTTGACCCGGGCATGGGTCACTTGGATCAATGCATGGGTGACAGTGAATCAGAGGCCTTAGTGCGAGTTTTTACTCACGCTCACTCGTGATAAGTAAACATCATTTTGTATTGAAACTGGATAAGCGCCGTCTGGTGACGGTAAGAAGAAACCACTTTTTTTGTATACATTTTGACATAAGAGATCGTTTACGTATCACGAGTGAGCGGGAGTAAAAACTCGCACTAAGGCCTCTGGGAACTGGGGCAGACTGGATCTATTTAATTGGAATCAGTAAAAGACAGCAATTGCCATATTATTACTTTACTTTATATATTTGTACTATTAGACAGTCTTTTACAATAAAATAGTCTTACAAAAATTAACAATCACGCTTTATTGAACATAAATATAGGTTGCTCTTAGACCAACGATTAGGTATCCATATTATTAATTATTCATTTGTACTATTTATTTTTACTATTACTGCCAGCGTTTGGGCACGTTTCCCATTGGCATTGATGTGGACGAAGTTTGATGCACAATGAGGCGATTTCCCTCTCCCCTTTGTATTTGTATTTAGGCTTGTTTTTTGTTTTAGAATCTTCAATTGTTTAAAATTAATATTTATAAAATTGTGTGAGTAATAATCTATTAAGGCAGTCTTTTACATCAAAATAGTCGTAGAAAAATTTACAATCACAGTTTAATTAACATAGGTTTAATAATATAGCATTTTAGCCTCTATCTCGTTTTTCCGTTCTCCTATAAATTTGGCAATAGGTATAATATTTTATTTCCCTTTAACTTGTAATTCGACCATAATAAATTAACCTTCATTTGGCAAACTTTGGACTGCATGTAATTTTTTGGAATCCACCGTCTCATCGTCATCTTCAAATATCGGTTCCTTCCGAACTTTGCAGCTTCACGGGTCAAATCACAATGGATCAGCAGTCCACTGTGACCCAATACCAAATGATTCAATGTGACCCATTGGCCGTTCGGGAAAAAGAAAATTAACAAAAAAAAACTATCTATCTCAAGGACAAAACAACGTAGTTTACAAAAGATTTAGGATATAATAAGCGTACAACAAAACAAAAACATCTACATTTCTTATTCATTTAGAAATAAAACAAATTAAAAAAAAAGCGTTTCGTTACCTACCTACTGAACGGAGTGTGCAATTGCATCTTCCCGCTTCTATACCGCGTCGGTGACTAGTTCGTAGGAGAGGGGTATGGACGAACGGCAATAACACGTTTGTATGTGTACGTCGTGAGTGTAACACATACTGAGTTATAGTGAATTATCCACTGTACCCCGCGATTCACTGTTGCCCAATCTCCCCTACCTCAGTTATGCGAACTAAGATAAACTAGCTTAGCTTAGCTCATGGTCTGCAACCAAGATCAGGGTCTTTCATTCTACTCCAATGATAGATACAAACTGTTCCGCTGGATTCTTCAGTTTAACCAACGTTTTGAAATAACTATTGATTTCTGCAGCCTTATTGCGTAAGTGAATTCGGCAAGGCAAAGGGCGAAGAGTATGAGCAATCGACCAATCACATAGACGGCAATCCACATTGCGTCTAATCTCGCATATTGTGATTAGACGATTGATGGAATCAAACCCTTTGCCTTGCTGAATTCACTTACGCAATTGATCTACTGCTACTCGCAGACGAAAAATTTATAACGACAACATCATATTCACAGAGGGAACAACCGTCGTAACACGCACAGTGCACTACGGTTCTCCATCAAAAGACGAACGGAAAGCATACACCACTGTGTTGCGCTCGCTGGCAGCACTGGCAGGGTTGCGAGCACCAGCTGCCTTGCCCGCAGCGCATATTGATCCGGTCGCGCGGGCTCCTCTGTGGGCCGCCAAGCAGGACTACCCGCATCCTACGGGTCATGGGGTTGGCGCTGCATTGGGCCGTAAGGAAGGTAAGCGATAATTGCGGGTGTTGGCCAGCTACACAGATTACCCGATCTGTGCCCAGTAGGTACCTATAACCACAAATTCGGAACACAGAAATAAATATCTGATGCAGATGTCGAATTGACTCTCACGATCGCTAGTTGCATAGTTATTAAAATTGAAAACCGCCCAAGTGCGAGTCGGACTCGCGCACGAAGGGTTCCGTACCATTATCGCAAAAAACGGCAAAAAAAAATACGTTTGTTGTATAGGAGGCCCCCCTCAAATATTTATTTTATTTTGTTTTTAGTTGTTGTTATAGCGGCATCATCTGTGAAAATTTCAACTGTCTAGCTATCACGGTTCATGATATACAGCCTGGTGACAGACAGACAGACGGACCGCGGAGTCTTAGTAATAGGGTCCCGTTTTTACCCTTCAGGTACCTACGGAACCCTAAAAAGGACTGTGTTGCTATTAGCTACAGTGACCAGAGCTATGCGATGATTAATTATAACGTTTTAGGGTCAATCTATAAAAATTTCGCGCGAATTCCGAAGAATGCGCGCGTCTTTTTAAAATCTCAGAAGTAATGTGTGCGTTACGCTGTGGAGTTAAGGTTGAATTTGTCATGTCTAGATTTGGATAGACGCTTCGATGCGTTTCGACTCTGCGCTAGTATAAATTGACCCTTACGAAACCATATAACGCCTCTCTCATATTCCCATATGCTTTTCGCGTTTTCGTGAGACTAACATGCATTTTTTTTTTCAGATCCAGTTGTAATTGATTACAGACAAGACACCAATCTGCATACCCTGAGAGAAGGATATTTTATCACAGCCGGTACGTTCTTCTTCTGTTCGAGTCCAAGATTAACTTCTTTAGTAGATATCTTGAGCTCAGTAGATGGGTCACGATAATTGCAGTGTCCGTGGCATTCATTAAGTCCTTTTAAGTGTTTTATGGGCCTTCCACCGCTTTAGTGCCGTAAAACGGTTACTTTCTAAAGCATAGGTACTTCTTAGAAAAGGCTAGGTTAAAAGGTTTGAAAAAAGAAATGTTTTATGTACCTACCTACATTATTTGTGAAACATGGTTTTTTCGTGTAACTAATAGTTTTGCTTTAAAAAAATGATTAACAACACGATATATATTCGCTACTTTTGGATACGCCCCCAAAACGGCTTGGATGTTTAAAAATATTTTTACATAGAAAAAATGATGGCTAGAATTTCTTCTTAACTGGAATAGCATTGGTAAATCTAACAATATTTTGCAAACAAAACTGTCCAAAAGAAGATTCAATATTGATATTCTGGCTCCGAGCGGGCGTACGGCAAACTGCGTTTATATTGAGGTATTTATACGCCTTAAGAAGGTGGTATGTATGGGCACATTTATTTATTCGGTTTCTGATGGGTCCATATAACCCTACTTTGCCATGTTCTTTAATACAAAAATCCCATTTCGTCCATAGAACCCGGATGGTACGAGACCGGAAAATATGGCGTGCGTCTTGGGAATATTCTTGAAGTGGTGTCTAGACCGAACGGCTTCCTGGGATTCTATGAGGCCACTTTAATACCTTTCGATCCAAAGCTGATTGATAGGAGTATGCTGACTGAGTATGAGGTGAGTTAAACACTTCGTAGTATGTACCTAGAACCTAGAGCTCCTTTCGAAGGGTTTCTTCAAGGTATCTACTTAGGCAATAAATTTGGAACGTCAACCGCGAAGGTTGCTGACAGTACATACTACATTATATACTCAAATAAACATTGCTTCCAGATCCAGTGGTTGAACGGCTACAACGACAGAATAAGGAAGGAAGTAGGACCCGAGTTGAAGTCTCAAGAGCAAACAGACGTCTACTACTGGATGATGAACAAGACTGTTCCCCTGGAACTGCCTTCCAAAGCCAAGAAGCTTGTCAGCAACTCTGCAGCTGACCCTTGTGTGAACCTGGCAGTCGTTCTTTTGGCCATAGCGGTGTTCCATGCTGTTGTGTAAAATTAATCACTATTGTATTGGAAAATCTTCTACGAAGTGGACAATGTAATCTTACCTATATTTAATCAGACTAAGGACCTGTTTTACTGTAACCGGAATCTATCAGATAAATATAAAATAGTAGGAATAAAAATGGCGGTTTGACAGGTTTTGTATAGAAAATATGTCAAATGGCCATTTTTATTCCTCAGACAAGATAACAGATTATTGAAAAATCGGCCCATAATGTTTTAAGAAAAAAAATACCAAAGATAACCGGGACTTGTCTGAAGATTTTTTATCTAAGCATTTTTATCTCTTAATTAATGATTATTAAATAAAAATATTTTAGGTACATGTTATTATATTTAATACTTAGCGAGTATCGTCGGGTAGATAGCAATTCCTAGTTATATTGTAGAATTTATTAATATTGTTACATAGAGTGCCTTTGTGAGTACGAATGTTTTATCCGAGATGGTGCCTTAAACTTACGCAATACTAGATTTTCTGTATGCTTGTGAATTTTGCTCTTGATGGGGATGTGTTTACTTATTATTTCTGCATTTATTCTGTATGTGCTTATAGTTCTTTTGTCTGATGCGTTGTCAGAAACAATGTTTAATCTGGGGGCCAAGACGGGCCAAAGAAAACAGCACCCGTATAATACTCACAACGGATCTTTGTGTCTCTGAATTGGCCATAGACTTAATAAATAGTATGGACTCGAAATACCTACAAAAAAAACGTGCCTACCTAAACCTTAAAATGGCACTTAAAATGGCTGCCGATGCTATGGTTGTGTTAATCACGGAACACACACACATTAATAATACACAAAGTAAACAACCATTTGACAGCAGGACTACCACGAACACAACCACAAATTTCGGCAATTAATATGGCGAATATGGCACGTACTGACAGCTGTCACTACGTCATAACAAAATGTTTCCTTATTGAGCAACAACTGAAATATTGTTGTCTCTTTTGTCGAATACGATTACTACATTAGAAGAAATGAGACAAAATGATGTTTCACATTCTGTATCGTATTTCACTCATATTTGTATAAGCTAATGTATGTATAGAATAATAGGGCGCCTCCATATTTTTCCTAGCTCAATGGAATTGGCTGCAAGAGCCTGCGCAGTAGCAATTTTTTTGTCAATATTGAAAGTGAAGTTATCATTGTATAACTGTCTCTTTCCCTCGCTTACGTTTGTCGCATCATCCTGTCTCGCTTACTCTATGCAGTTAAATTGTCAACCGGCGCATTAATTGACAGAACCAACTTCAGACACACAAAGATCCACTGTGAATATTATACACTGAAGTGTCAAAACTATCACAGTTCGACTGTAAAAAAGGGACAGATGTATAAGTCATATACATCTGTACCTTACGCACACTCAAAATAACCTTGCTCTAAGAGCTTATGGTCACCGCCCAGGACTTCGGTAGATATTACATGAAACGCTTGGGGCTCCAATGAGGCCGGATTGCCACATCCTTGAAGATATGCTTTAGTAATTATAAAATTATAAGTGTTGTATGAGTACCTATCTTATGTGGTAATTATTTCCAAATTCTATAAAAGAATTTTATGAAAGCAAATCAAGCACCGAGTGCCTTATTGAAATGTAGTCTGTAAAAATGCTTAGTAGTAATATCAGTAGTTTAATATTTTAAGTACATATAAATGTAAATAAGTTTCATTGTAAGCATAATCACTAACTGTTTTGTTGTAAATTAATATGAGGAAAAAATATTATGATTATTAATTATATTATTAACTAAGATGTATTAAAAATAAGCAATGTTATTACTTATCGTATGCACTTTGTATAAGTACCTACTTATAAAGTAACACTAATTTACTCTTTGTTATGGTAGTTGTTAATTAAATATGTCTGTGTAAGCCGTGTATTTATTAGGTGACAAAATATTACCATCGCAAGCGTTGCAGAACGTTTTGGGCTGCTATGATATAACCACTGCTCAATGTGATCTGAAGCAAGAGACACTGATTTTTGTTTAATAGACGTGTTCCGATTATCCTCTAGATATATTACATAACAAGACTTGTCTTGGACGAAATGTAAGGACGTAAATACAACGTAACTAGTGATGTGTGCAAGTAGCTTGTCTGCCGTAGTGACATTCACCCATAGGCTACTATTATAATTATACTAAATCAAAAGTTAGCATGGGCACGGGGTCCCATCGCTAACCAAGAAAATTTGGTTCAGATAAATGTCAATAGATGGCGCGATATGATATGCATCGATTCATTATTGAATTGTTTGTAAAATTAACATTTTCTAGAATTGATCATAAATATTGTGTTATTTTTTAATCAACTTTCCTAAGCACAAGATTATGGAATATTAGGCTCTTAATTCACAGTACCTAGGCAACCGAGCTCTGCTCGGGTGAAAATAGAGAAAATCCCGTTTTCTAAAAATTTAACTTAGCTAGATCGATTTATCGCCCCCGAAACCCCGTGCATACTATATATCATTGTAATCGTTGGAGCCGTTTCCGAGATTCAGATTATATATATACATACATATACAAGAATTGCTTGTTTGAAGGTTTTAGATAGATTTCAAAGATTATTTGAACGGATCTTTTAAAATTTATTGCAATAGATGGCGCAGTTTTAAATTTCAGAGGCATAACACTCAATTTTTTTTTTCTTTTAACATCTTTTGGTACAATGAAACTGTAAAAACTTTTTTGATGATGCTAAAACATATAGTCACTGTATTTAAAGAAAAAAAGTCACGAACAGAGAAAACCCTTTGCAAGTCGCTGCTAACTCTAAAGCCGTGGAACGGAACGGAACGCAATCGAAGCACTTATAAAAATAATTATCAGTCAGACGAAAATTGCTAGTTACGTCGGCATGGTTTCTTTGTATGGGATGAGGCATCTGTATGCTAGTAACTGTGGCATGGGGAAATGGAATGCAAGCTACTTGTACAATTTTGCATGTTACAGGCATGTGTCTTTTCGCCCTAAATAGTAGAGATCGGATGTTATATTTTGCAGACGCAGTGCCACTATCTCTTAATAAATACCACGGCATTAATATTATGTAGGTGTGTGTGAAGTAAAATGTACGTATAGTCTCGCTTCACTGCCAACAATGCATATCATAACCATAGAATATCGTGCAATAAATAAAACTTTTAATGAATTTATTAAACTTTTTATTCACATTGGTCCGTGTTAGTTGAATCAAACATACATAAGACTGCTCTTACACTAGATGAAAATAATTGCATATTTATATCTAACATTGCAGTAGCTGGGAATTGACTTTTAACAATACATATTCATCCCCGCATTCAATAAGCCAGTACAGACAGAATATATTCTAACTTGAATCATCAACAACACCACAGCCTTTTAATGCTCCCAGTGCTGATGGAGAGTGCGGGCCGTAATCCACCACGCGGGCCCAGTGCGGTTTGGTGGACGCCTCATGTCTTCGAATTATTGGTTTTAGGACATGCCGGTTTCCTCACGATGTTTTCCTTCACCGTTTTAAGAGCAGTGGTGATAAAATAAATTAAAGTCAAGCCTGCCTGTGTTCGAACCCACGACCTACGATATGTAAGTCGCGTCTGATACCATTGGGCCACCACTGCTTTCCTAACTTAAATATATAAATTAAATGGAATACACAAGTAGTGTATCAGTCTGAGTCCAGATTCTCGAACGAAAATGATCACAAAACTTATGTGACATATTGTCACGAGCGCGTAGACTGCTACTAAGCCTACTAGCCAATTACAGCAGTGAACATGCTCTTGACAATTTGTTACGTTCACCCCCGGTTTCTCAACACTCGATTATCGGGCTGTTAACGTAATCGACGAGTAATTGCCGGTTATCTGCTGTGATTGGCTGATGAAAATTCATTCGACCAATCACAGCAGATAACGTGTCTTTGACAATTTGTCACATCAATTTTGCTATAATTTAGCGTTGAGAAATCCGGCCTAATTTTTGTCCGATAAACTGTGATTAGAAACTGAAATACCATAGTTGCCATAGACAAGTATATGACGCCTGTGCGGTTTTTAGTATTTTAAATATTATAACGAATCGTAATTAATTTGCAGTTCAAATGAAGCTTTACCGACTGCATTCTAAATGTGTATTGAATATACTTATCTCAATATATCAACAAATATCTCACCGTACCTCGTAGCTAGAATATAATCTATCTGTACTTACACCCATATACGAAAATTCATTATCATTTATACCAATATTCATTTAGTCTAAAATATAATTAAAGTCAGTCTGAGTTTAAATATACACAAAGATTATCATTATTGGTACAAATAATATCATTTTCAGTATCTTTACTCTTCCCATCTCGAATGAGATGACATCTTTACTATACAATTGTATACATGTTTTTATTCGCAATGTGTTACCCACCTTGTATGCAATGATTAATAGTTTCATTATACAGAATGGCACGTATAACATCACCAGAAACATTGACACGAAAGTGCAAAAAATAATAAATGGTGCAGTCAAACAATCGCGTGTGAGAAGTGATAATAAATATGATAAAATTTATATTAATATACAAACAAAATGCGTAACTGCCGCTTAACCTAACGTAACACAAAAATATTTACATACTTCAAGAAACAACAATATTTTTATAGGACTAGTCTTATAAATGTTTTAATAAGGCTTCAAAATCTTTTTAAAATTTTGAATGATTAACAAAATAAACCGATGATATTTCAATATAAAACAAGTGTTTTTTTAAACCAAGTCGAAGCTGATACTTACAAGTCGAGAAATATATAAATATATTAAATCTATTTCGTATAAACTTTAAGCTTCAGTCTTCAGGCTGCTATATATATATATTATACAATATAAATATTATAGTTTTATATTTTATCAATCATAATAGCTCAAGTTAGATAGTATAATCGGCGAATAGAAATTAATAAAATATATGGAAATCTAGACCCTTATATATAATTGAATTTTTATTCTTTCAGTTTACTTCAATGTATAATTCTATTCTGCTCGTATTCGCTGATGTTAAAGTAAAAACTTCTCTTATGTATAAAATATATAATTATTCTGCAGTCTCGCTATTTTGAACACAAAATGTCGATTACAGCCGGTCAATTCTGAAAGCTAACTCACCGTGGTAATCGCGGGCGTGAAGTGAGTTTTCAGTTCAATATTACTGCTTGGAATTGACAGCCGGACAGAGATCACTTAAATCTCTCTTCACTCATATTATCGCGGTGAAATTGCTACAGAATAGCAATACTGTTGTATTTTTAATCGCTGAATTCATTTACACAAGTAAAATGAGAATTAAATCCAATCCAACCTATAGAAATTAAGTCAGTGCTGAGAAAGTTAAATTTTAATTTTACTACAATATCTACAAAACAGTTATAAATCAAGCAGACATTTATAAGCATTTATTCTTCACTCTTAAAAATAACGAAGTTATTTGTTCTACAAATAAAAAATATTGAACTTCTTTCGTCCATGTAATCATTAAAAAAAATACTATTAAATACAATCATTAAAACTTTAAAGCATCAAAGATGTTTTTTTTAATAATATATCACATTGCCCACTAATAAAAATAAAATTATTTATCCACACAGTGTTTAGTAACGCAAAACTAAGTGATGCGTGAGGATAATGCAATAAATAAATATTTTTTCCTAACTTATATAAATGTCACTCTTGTTATACAAAAGTTAATAATGGCTTGATTATGCATACTGAACACATGCTTGCTAAGAGTCAGCTACGAACCACGGAGTAGGAAATGAATGGAGTGCTAATCTGGATATTTGACTTCTTACATATAAAAAAGGCGGCAAGTATTAGCGGTATCTTTATTAAAGAAAGAAAGAAAAATATTTATTTGTGACCCGCACAGGAGACACGAGATAAGCAACACAATAATAAAAAATTGAAATAAATAACCCCGTGCGAGACCAAAAAGGCTCCTATCTCAGCATGTGCAACGATATTAAAAAGAAAATAACGCTGCGCTGATATTCTGATAGGGCCCACTGTTGATGCCACGGACACATTCATTCATTCATTAGGCAAAACTTAATACACTGAAAGCCATACTTTCGACTTTTTTTTGGGATTTCGGGAGTTTTAACGGCGAGATATGGGCCACACAATTATCGGTTTGATAAAATCTTACCTTTACTAATATTATAAATGTGAAAGTTTGGTTGCTCAATCACGCCAGAACAGCTGAACAGATCTGGATGAAATTTGGCACAGAGATAGATTATAGCCTGGAATAGCACATAAGCTACTTTTAATCCCGGTATAATACTCCCTTGGGATGGTAAAACACTATTCACGCGGGCGAAGCCGCTGGCAGAAGCTAGTATACATAAATGGCCCACTTGAGCCACCCTTGTTTATCTGACAAACTCCGAGTTAGTAGCTAACAGGGTAAATTTTATATGAAATATTTGTTATTTAACCCCGTGTTATCAATTAACTCTGAGTTAATTTTTTGGCGCAATTGAACCTTAGCCATTATTCAGTACACAGTGATACTGAGAATCTCTGCGATCGTGCACCAATGAACACTCCATTTACTTACTACTCCGTGCTAAAAACAAGAAACTTTAACCTCTATAATTACAATACAATACACTATCGACTATTCCGAATAATACTTGGTATTGAACAGTATTGGATATGATCCGTAGGCGACAAAGCGAGCTAGTATATGCCAAAGTTCATGGCAGCCGTGGTCACAGAACGAGGGAGCGAAATAACACGAGATATTCCCTGTCTTACTTGCACGTCATAAGACCGCGAATGCCACAAGTCTTGGCCATTATTATAATAAATGCACTACGAGTGAACGCAAGCTTGTGGTGGAGAAGTGAACGATTTTGCTGAAGGTTCATCTTCTAAGGTCTACTATCTGTACTGGCGCTGCGTCGTCCACTTTTATGTGTGTTACAGTCTGGAAAGGAAATATTGAAATGAAGCACCTATTTTTAATATCACTGCCCAAGAAAAGGAGTGTTGTTTTCTTCATACAACTGGTGAAAGCATATCACAGACATCTTTGAATAAATTTTAAGTCTATTTATTAAGAATTACAGGCGCATAAAAGATTGTTCAGTTAAGGTTGCCCTAGTCGACGGCACGAACTATTTTGTGCGCGGGGTTAAAATGCATGATATCTCATCCGACAACACGTACGAAATAGATAGATGCTGTGATGAGCAGTAAGAAGCTAGTTCGCGTACGAATACACACTTTTGCAAATTTGTTGCGAAATGGATGATGATTTAGGACGAAAAAGAACGCGCGAAATTTTATAAACAGACCTTTAGGAGTATGGATATCATGGAAAACGACTAAATGTATATGTTCAAAATAAAATTATTTGCATTGTTGAACTATTTATCTATCCCTGTATGGTGACTGTTTTGCAATTTTCCTTCTTCTTATGGTAGGTATTTATTTGCGCCCAAAGATGCGTTAAAATGACGTTGAAATATGGAACTTTCGACGCTCATAACTTTCAAATATATATTGTTTTACTTTTGTATTTCCATACAGGGCTAGATAAAGATGAGACAAATTAATACCATTTTATATTTTGAATGTACACTGTACACTGTCAAACAGTGGAGTAATCGCCAGGCTACGTTTGTATGGAAGAATAATCGACTAGGGCAACCTAAACAGATCTTTATCATAAGTTTTACTTACGTGAAACAATGGAGGATCATCCGGATGCGGATGGAACCCGGTTTGTCTGCAATTCGTGATGAACTGCATTCCATAGTCAGGAGTCAAAGCGAAGTAACCAGTTCTGTAAAAATACCAAAATAAAATGAGATCCGAAGTAATATGCATCAGCTTGGTATTGTTTACAGCCTGATATTATCAGATTCTAAGCTCTACCTTTCCGTTTTTTTTATACTCTTATAGGAACGTCCTCACTGAGAGAATTCCGCAGCGTTGCCAGAACGTAACTTTTGTTACATTTTACGTAACTTTTGACCGTCTCATGTAACCTCCATGTAACACGACTCAAAATGTAACTTTTACGTAACTTTTAGGTCTTACTAAAAATATTAAAATTTTTGCCCGCAAACAAAAAATAATCGTTAAACGGTACGCATCTAAAAAAGCTTTTGTTCGTCATGTTGTCGCACCTAACTTACTCACTTGTATTTCTAAATCATCCATCCCGCTTACTCCGGCGAGCGAGTGAGCATCGTCTTTTCTTTGCTAAAGTTTTAATATCTCTAAAGAAGAGTAAATAAATACGAAAGTTAATATCTGTGGATGTAATTTTATTTATTAAATTTATTTCGTCAATAATGTTATGATTGGTTTGTTTTCGACTTGTTTGTGCTAACAATACTTGGTTAATAAATTTTATATTTATAATAGTTTTAATTTATTAAGTAATTATTTAGGGAATCAGTAAATCCACAAAGTCATATTTGCAACTGAAGTAAGTTTATTTTTGTATCAATGGTCAACTAAATATCAAGATTATCAAGTCAAATAGCATAATATATGTATGCCATGCACTGCACATAGCTTCCAGAAGTTCGTGTAGCTATTAATTACTCATTGTTAAGTAACTTTGGTTTCGTTTACAAGAACTAGAGTGGGCTGAGTACCTACCGGCCGGCGTAACCTGGATTTGATTTTGTTTATCGATCTTTTCGCTAATGCAACCAAGTAGGTACTTAATAGTTGTTTTTCGTCGTAATTTGAATTTTATAAACTAAACGCAACGGATTTACCCGTGGTAGTCGCGGGGGCGGGCCAAAAAATCGAATAGTGGACTTGTTCCGCTACCTACATAGCAGAAAAAAAAATGGTATTTTATTATTTTACTGTCGTTTTCCCTATAAAATAAGGTAATGTAACTTTTCTCTTGAAAATGTAACTTTTTAGGATGTCTCATGTAACATTTGACTGTCTGCCACTGGCAACACTGGAATTCCGGTGTAATGAGCATTCGACGTCGAATATTCGAGTGGTGTGTACGTTGAGCCGATCGGTACAAAGCTTACACGCAAGCGCGAACGTCGCAACGATTTTCGCGGATAAGGCTCGCATTCGAATGTTCACGCAAAAAAAAACGCTCGAAAACGAGTACTCAGATAATGAAATGAACAAGTATGTAGGAATATTACTGGCCACTTGTAAAGTTAAAAAGTTCCTCGATCTGAAGTGTTTGTGACCTTGGTCAACGAATGAATGACATTTAACGAGATCGTATTCGAATGCTCAAACGCTCGAAAACGAGTACTCAGATAATGAAATGAACAAGTATGTAGGAATATTACAGGCCACTTGTAAAGTTAAAAAGTTCCTCGATATGAAGTGTTTGTGACCTTGGTCAACGAATGAATGACATTTAACGAGATCGTATTCGAATGCTCCAAGCTCGCAAGGGAATGTTCGACTCGAACGTTCATAGTATTGCTTGAAAGTGAATGCTGGGCTCGCTGGGAAGCATTTGTAGCTCGTCTACAATTGCTTGTTTACAAATGCTCACGAAAGAATGCTCCCAGTGAGTACGCTCCGTCAAGGTTACTTTGATAACAAAAAGGCTTGGGATTTAATGCCTTCTTATTTCATAGACGTGAGATTGACAAGAACATTACAAAACACTGCACTTACTCGTTGTATTTGGGCGCGCACACAATCGCGATCGCTTCTGGCATCATCAGCTGATACGAACATTGTGTGTGCAGGTCCACAGATGACAGGAAAGCCGTCTGGGTTGGATGAGTCTGAAATCATTAAAATTAATATATTATTTACTTAGCAGTTCCCGATGCGAGCACGAGGCTTATTTTTAGCATTTTCGAGGTTTTTATGCCGGGCTTTTTTATATTTGTATTTTATGCTTTTTAACTATATATAACATACCTAGTAGTAGATATGCTTCAGTCGGCAATCTATCGAAACACGTAATTATGACATGATATCTTGCGACAAAACCCAGATTAAAAGAGTAAAGTGCGAATTACTTTTGAACGGTTGAACCGATTTCAATCAAACATAGCCAAGAACACTCTCGACAAAATAACCTTTCAAACAAAAAAAACTTAATCAAAATCGGTTCATCCGTTTAGGAGTTATGTTGCCACAGACAGACACACAGCACCACACGTCAAACTTATAACATCTCTCTTTCTCCGTCGGAGGTTAAAAATACCGCATTTCACATCAATAGTGTACAAGTTCTATAATGCAACAAATATTAGCAATTTGCGCCAATATTATAACAGTAGTGATCATGAAATGTGCAAGCGAGATGAAACGAGACATAGTTTAGACTTCGGAGGTTTTAGAAATTTAAATATTTGCCATCTTGCTCGTACGTTTCCTTAACTGATGACGTGTCCAATGGAACATAAAAAACGTGGGTTTAATATCACATTGTTTTGACATACTAGGGATGATGACGGGGTTATATTTAGTCCGCGCGTTAAATTATCAAAAAATATTGGACACGTATTTTTTTCTTATTCAAATCAATAAAAAATCATCAAGATAAAGCGCATCATAGTTCGGGAGTGGGGCTTGTGACGTACTTTCTATGTAAAAAGTGTACCAAAGCATGACGTCATGCGATATTTTAACGCACTGTACCGTCTTTTTTTCACGTGACAAAAGAAAATCACGTGTTCAATATTTTTTGGATATCTAACTGACGGGCTCAAAATATTGTATAAACACGTACTTTATATTCGTGGATAGGAAAAATTGAAAAAAAGAAACCATTTAGTGCAACATTTTCCTTCGATTTTCAAACAAGTGCATCATAAAATAACTTTTTTAATTTTTATAGCACACTAACTTTTTAATTTACTGGCGCGTATGGGCTCATTGACCTACCCCCAGTTTCCCAGCTCTAAATTATCGGAGAATTAATGTGACAAATTGTCAAGCACGCGTTATCTGCTGTGATTGGTTGAATCAATTTTCAACAGCCAATCACAACAGATAACGCGTGCTTGACAATTTGTCACATTAATTCTCCGATAATTTAGAGCTGGGAAACTGGGGGTTAATGTAGAAAAGTAGTGTCATTGTCAATGTGCGCGCGCTGCGCCGTCATTCGCAATGCCCGCCATACCACATATTTTTCCGTCTCCACTTTTGTTTTATTTCAACTGTATGAGTGAAGATAAATTAGTTCATGCAACGGCATATAATTAGGTATTAAAACACTCGCGTGATATTATTATCACATTCGTCTTCGCCTCATGTGATAAACCCACGCTCGTGTTTTAATAACCCCTATTATATGACCATTGCATAAACTACTATTTTAGTCATCATACCTATTATGGCATATGAAATTATCAGTCTGATGTGATACTTAGCCAGTCAGCTGATTCAGTTTTATCTATTCTAATCCGCCAATAAACACTCACAATCAATATGGTAAGTACTATAGGAGGTAGATGTAGATATGATAGAGTGATTCATGTAGGAATAGTGAACTTTAATCAACACATTGGTTGAAGGTATTGTTTAATTTGTAATAATAGTGACTCAATGTAAACAAACTTCTTTGCATTCAAATATACCCATTTCGATAATATTTATTATCTTCTAAGAAAGATTGGAATATTTTAGCCCATATTTATACTGTGATTGTAGTGTTAGGTTTAGTTACTTGAGTTGTCATGTTTTTTTTTTCTTTATCGATAGGCTCGCGTTTGACCACTATCTCCCTGATGGTAAGCGATGTCTCAAAAGAAAGTTTATATTTATTTTGCTTACTGCGTGAACGCAACGAATCCAAGAGCGCGGTGGTTATGTCAATCGATAGCCTGGCTCTTGGGAATTGAGTCGCTATGAAGGGTTTCTCAGGAGCAGGCCGCGCTTTGTGCGTGCGAGAGTTTTACAAAAACGGTGATTCGGCGACTACAGCCGCTTAAATAATGCGCCAAGCATTCCTCTTATTCGAAAAAGGGTCAAAAAGTTTGAACGACAAAGGTCATCAAGAACGGTAGAAAACGTGGAGAGCGTTAATCAGTCTGTTCGTGACGACCCGAACCTTTCAATTCGGAGCCGTCATAAGTAATTTTACTGTTCGATTAAATGAGTGCCACGAATGCGAGGGTTTTATTTTAACATAGCTAAGAACACTCTCGACACAATCACCTTTTAAACAAAAAAAACTAAATCAAAATCGGTTCATCCGTTGAGCCGCTATGATGCTACAGACAGACACACAGGTACACAGCAACAAACGTCAAACTTATAACACCCCTCTTTTTCCGTCGGGGGTAAAAAACCACTTCAATTGTAAACTGACAATGGCAAGTGAAGATGGACCATATCAATTTTCTATACAAAATGGTGTTATTACAATAAGAGTGTTAATCTCACATGAATCCATCCCAAAGTGATGAGATTATGTTGGTCCTGGTAGTGGAAGATCTCCTCCTCATTGTTGGTGCTGCAAGAGTCCGGGGTGCCCGTCTGCTTGGGCACTATGACGTGGGTGATCTTCAACTGGTCGCGCTCCTGTAATGTGACGTCATAAGTTATGTTTATTGTAATAAATAAAATAGGGAAGTTTTCTGGGTAGAAAAATGATAATTCTATTTAGTCCGACAGTGAGATTATCAAATAATATTGCACACGTATTTTTTGCTTTACCAAATCAATAAAAAATTACAAAGTTAAAGCGCATCAAAGTTCAGGAGTGGGGGCTTGTGACGTCACTAAGGCAGTATAAAGTGTAATAGCGGCGTGACGTTTCACGATATTTCAACGCTTTATCTTCACAGATTACCTCCCAATAGATACCGCATGCCTACTGTTTTGTTTGATTCCGAGATCACCAAATTTGGAGGAAGGCACGGGTTGCGCGGGGAGTGACAAGTGCGCCGTGATTGGCTATTCAATGTCACGGTACCTGCCGTAGTGACGGGACATGCGCATTAAATGTCGATAAAAATATCGATATTTTTCAAACATAATGGTATTTTATTTAAAATTTCTTAGCCGGCGATTTTATAATTACTTTAATAATGATAAAGAAAGACATCGATCGAGAAAAGATTTTGATTTCGGCCAAAAGTGATTTAATTTATTTGTAATCCTATTTAAACAGGGCCACTCTGAGCTCGTTATGAGTAGAGCACAATTAGTTCAAAGTAAAAATAAAGTAATTTGTTAATTTTGAAATAATCAATTTTAATAATATTATTTTATTCTCCTATATACCTACTTAAACATCGATCATCGATACTTTTCGATAAGCTAAATACGTATTTGTCTCAACATTTTTACTTCTGTGGGAAAAAGATAGCAATATAATAATTCTTTATGAGTGAAAGGGACTTTCAAAAAAGACATCAACGAGCGCTACTGTAAAGTGTGCAATTTTGATTTGATAACCATTATAACTTGACCTTTTTTAGATTGCTCAATATTTATTACTTTGCCTACTGGTGGAAAATATAAACCCATCTTTTTTGTACTTGAAGGGCTGGTTCATTTTCCACACCGTTTTACTGCACAATTCGTCATTTTTTTAAGACAAAATGTTGATAACTATTTTTTAAACAGAATTAAAACTAGAAATCGCTTGCGTCTCCACAGCTCTAATGTATGGTCGACACTAAAGAGATCATACCGTGCGCTGTGTTATATCAGCCTAAATAGGCTGATGTGTGGTGCGCGTAAGTTGCCTTCTATGCGGAATCTATTGGGAGGTAATCTGTGTTTATCTTCGTCACTTTATGTTTACGTGTCAAGAGAAATAAATATTTGTCCAATATTTTTTATTAATCTACCTGACGGACGAAAAACGAATTTTCAGTAAACTACCCTATTGCAGTGGGGATTTTTTATTAAGAAATGATGACATGCATGTTTTTTACTTTATAGTGGAATTTAATGGACTTATTCTCAAATTTTGTTATTTAAAAAGTAAAAGATTTTGAGACAATTCCAGAAAAATATACTGGGCCAAGTACAAACACTACTGGCAAGAAATATATGAATATGAACATTATCAATCTAGAAACAAGGTTCATACTCGTATAAATGCGAGTAAACTCTTATTATTATAAATAAAATAAATAAATAAAAATAAAAACTATTTATTTCAGATTTTTGGAATCCATAGAATGTTAGTACAGTAAACAAAACAAACAAACAGGGTTAGTAACTAAAATTAAAGAAAACAAAAAGACATTTATTTTATCATGTGGGCCCTGACCCAGTGTTGGACGTACCGCGTGTCCAGCCTATCCGCTATAACGGCCAGGATGCTGTTGGTGCTGGCGCGCAGTCTACAGAGCGC
The DNA here is from genome assembly GCA_964057195.1 of Orthosia cruda. NCBI lineage: Eukaryota > Metazoa > Arthropoda > Insecta > Lepidoptera > Noctuidae > Orthosia > Orthosia cruda. The sequence continues at coordinate 13,656,784 of OZ059830.1, read as the reverse complement.
CGCGGCGTATCGTTTGCGGAGCACGGCGTGAAAGCCGTCTACGTGCGCGTCCGCGAACATGCCCGACGCACTGCACCAGCGCGGCAACCCCAACAACACCCTGAACGCGTTGTTGTACTGGACGCGCAGAGCGCTGAACGATCGTAGCGTATAACGAGCCCACAGGCTGCACGTGTAAAGCGATGTACAGTGCGCTCTAAAGAGTGTTATTTTAACACTCGCAGCACAACGCTTGAACCTGTGAGCTATCATATTAGCCCTGGTCGATAGCGCCCTACGCTCCCTGTCCATGTCCTCGTCATCACGTAGGTGTTCAGTGACCATGTGTCCAAGATATTTAAAGCGGGTGACTACCTTCATAGGTATTCCGTTTAAAGTAACGGGAGGGACCTGCTCCGGTGACTTTGTACCCGCCTTAAATATCATGAGCTCACTTTTTAAAACATTATATTTGAGGCCATGCCTAGCCGCGTACATTTCACACACATTGACCAATTTCCTAAGGCCGCCGATCGTTGGGCTCAGCAAAACCATGTCGTCCGCGTAACTAAGATTGTTTACACATATGTTGTCGACATGGCAGCCGACATGAATGCTGCTGAGCTCAACGATCAGTGCATTAATATACAAATTAAACAAAAGTGGGGATGACAATCCACCCTGTCTCACTCCACATCGTAATCTATACGGATCTGATAACATGCCAGCCCACTTGACATAATTAACTTGACTGAGGTACCAAAACTTTAGGATAGCAATAATCTCACGAGGTAAATTGGTGTCTTTAAGCTTATCCCAGAGTTTGTCATAATTGACAAGGTCAAACGCTTTTGACAGGTCTAAAAAACAGGCATAAATAGGCGTTTTTCTACTGGTGTAATACTCAACAGTATGCTTTAGGCCCAGTATAGCGCTCTCCGTAGAAAGTCCGGCGCGGAAACCAAACTGCGCATCGTGTAGGTGGATACATTTCGCCAACTGGGCCTCAAGCACGCTGTCTAGTATCTTCGCAACGACTGTAGCAAGCGAAATCGGCCTGTAATTCGATTTCAGCGAACTATCTCCCGTCTTGTTCTTCAAAATGGGAGTAACAATTGTTTTTGTTAGCTCACTGGGTAGGTAGGAGTGTCCAATGCACAAATTAAAAAACATCGACAAAAGCCTAGCAATGTGTGGCCCTGCATTATGCAAATGCTCGACGCTGAGCCCGTCATGCCCTGGTGACTTTCCACCTTTCATATTTCTAATATTTTTTCTTATGTCCTGAGCACTAATTTTAGACAGTACGTTTTCACTAACGGGGTCCACGTCCATCTTTGCATCACAAACTCCTAATGGGGATTCTACAGTGAAGTGATCTTTGAACATGTTTGCGATCATCTTCTTGTCCGTGACACCCTCGATGCTCAGAGGAAGGCCAGGCCTCAAATTCAGTTTATTGGTATGTTTCCAAAATTCACGAAACTTATTATTTGAATGCAGTGTCGCTAGGCGGTCCATTTTTATTCGTTCCTGATTTTGTTGGCACCATTTAAGTTTAGTTTTGAAAACCTTTCTGCTACGACACATTGCTTCATGAATGAATCCCACTTTAGGTTTACCCCACTGTAACCAACCCTGAAAATCAAGCCTGGCCACCCTATGAGCTTCTGCAACATATTTATTCCACCCCATAATTTGCCTATTCTTACCACGCGTATCTACCCTATAGCTAGACTCAGAAGCCTCACTAAGTGATAAGACAATGTCATTGTATAACTTATCCAATATTTGCCTGTGTTCCACAACATTACATCGTTTATCCCCACATTCTCGTAATTCAATAGGAAAGTCAATTTGTCTCAACAAGTTATTACAGAGGTTTGTATACATACCAATTTGTTCTGGCTTCCTTTCACCCCATGTCACTTTACTTTTAGGGACTGCATGACTCACATTTTTAGATTCAATTATCCCCAGATTACATTTAACAGACACAGGATAGTGGTCAGACCAGTAAACATTATAATCAACCCAGATATCCAAAACAGAGGGCCATGCTGCACCAGTTACAATGATGTGGTCTAACCAACGCTGACAACCATGCGCTTCGCTAACAAAAGTATGCGTATCAGAGTCCACCCCACACTTGACAATGTCAGCACATACCCAGTCCATATCCTCACAAAAACTAATTAGTTCCCTATAAAAAATTTCATTTGGGTGAGCGTTGAAATCACCAAGAACATAGATACAGTCTATACCACTCTCTTCAATTATAGCGTTAATAGCACCCATACACTGCGTAAAGTCAGTCATATTTTCCGCACAGTCTGTAGGCATGTACACCGACACACACATAATGGGCCGATCACTTATCACTATTTTGATTGCACTAATTCGAGGGTTGTTGCAATCAATCACTGTCACCGACGGGTAAACACTTTTACGCCACAAAATTGCCGTTCCTCCATGAGGTCTGCCACGCACGATTCCTGAAGACGTGTCCACAGCCGACGTTCCCGTATAGCCAAAGTCGGGATTTATGGTACTAAGCCAAGGTAAGTCATATGGTAGTAGCCACGTTTCCTGAAGGGCAACTAAGTCAGACCTCTGCATTAGATACCGAATATCTTCAAGTGAACGCTTAACATTTTTACAGTTGAACGTTGTAAAAGTAAAATTGGTATTGTGATCATGCATTGATAATAAATTTAAGTACTTGGCGGCAAAACGCTTTCAAAGCAGGTATTAGATATCATCTGCCCAGCATTGTCACGATGACTAAATTCTACAAATCGTCGATACCGAATACCATCTGGCCAAAAATTCTCATCCATGAACATGCTTAGTCGGTGTCTTGGTATGGAAATCTTGAAAGCATTGTAACCTCTCTGAGACTTCATATTAATTTTTGTTATGGGAACACGCAACCTTGTCTTGCTAAATATGTGCTCAGAGATGTCATCTTCGGCAGTACTTTTATCCACGTTATATATAAACAAAGGTACCTTATTATCTGCTGCCTTGAATTTGGCTTCAGGTTCATAGATTGCTTTACCTTTCTGTCCAATAAACTTATTTTTCAAACGACTTTTCTGAACAAGTGTCCATTCTTCTGTTGGTTTCTCTTTCTCCGTGTGACTGGGCACATTCACAATCTCAGAAAATGTCTTAGTTATAGGTGAACAATCAATATTAAGCGTCGTCGGGCAACTTTCTTGTAAAACAGCTGATTTGCTTCCGTTGTTTACGCGCGGACTCGTCGTAGAATTCAAAGGCGAAGCCACATCAGTAGTTTTGCGCGCACTCAATGACGCGCAAGAAATACTTGCTACCTGCGCCTGCGATAAGGTATCGACATTCGTTGCTTTAGACGCGCACTCGTTATTAACAAATTCCACTGAGTGCGGGTTGGAAGCGACAGAACCGATTTCTTTACGCTCAGGCAAACCAACATTTTTATTTGAAAATTCGTTGACACTTGCCATTTGAAATCCTCGTTCTTGTGGGGATTGAGTTGACGTTTTCATGGATACATATTCCAGCCCCATTGGTCCACTGTCATAGGAATGACTGTTAATTAGATGCGCACCTCTTTTCATGTTCACATTGCTTTCAAAGTAATTAACAATAGACGCCTGTTTTAGGTTATCCACTTCACTTTTCAGCGAGTTGAACATTTTTAAAGGCACATATCCCTCTTGCATGCTCTTTAGATCACTACGCAAACGCACTAGATCTTTTAGAAGCCGCGTTACATCGACGTGATCAAATGTAACCGGGGGTAGTTTTTGTAAGTCACGGGCCACAAATATCGGGATTTTTTCAGGGTCGGTGTTCTTGAGTAACGTTATCACGTCTTCCAGATCCCTATGAGACCTCCCTTCACGTTTGCGACTTTTCATACGCTGCGATGTTGGCAAGGAATTAAAAAGAAGTTTCTTTGCTCCCAGTATTTCTTTTGCTGAGAAAGCACTGTCACAAATTTTCACAAGACTTTCTTCGTCCATAACGTCTATTTTATTGTTCACAAAAGCTAAAACTTCGTTAATAACGATGTTACATTTATCACATTTTACAATATTCGATTCCATGGTTCTAGTGCACAGTAGCACATCCGTACTTAACGGCGCGTCGTGCGAGACTGATTATGCTCTATATTTCTCATACTGAGGTTGAGTGTGCAGGAGTAAAGTACACTTATTAACTCACGAGTATCCCGGCGAGTATGCCACAGGTCTCGACGTTGCGCCCGGTGTTGGTGGCGGCGAGGCGCAGGAATTTGGCCAGCAGGGCGGCCGGGACCACAACCGTGCGCAAACGCGATGCCCCGTACAGGGATTCCACGCTCGAGTTCCCACTGTACAATGTTAGATCACTGTTAAATTATATTCTATCAGGCTGGCCGCTTTTTGTTTGACCCCGATTCCATCCGATGGAAAGCGACCAAAGGTCATGGTCCGAACAGGCCTAAAAAATATTTTTAGGGTTCCGTACCCAAAGAGTAAAAACTAGACCCTATTACTAAGACTCCACTGTCCGTCTGTCACCAGGCTGTATCTCATGAACTGTGATAGATAGACAGTTGAAATTTTCATAGATGATGTATTTCTGTTAACTAATACTAAAAACAGAATAAAATAAATATTTAAGTGGGGCTTCCATTCAAAAACTGTGATTTTTTTGCCGTCTTTTGCGATAATGGTCCGGAACTCATCGTGCACGAGTCCGACTCGCACTTGGCCGGTTTGTTTATGTTCACACTTGCTTTTAAAGCTTGCAGATGTACGAATCTCATAATTATATCTTAGTCTAGAATCATATACTTCTATGTACCCCGTCGGAGGTTACAGGAGTGAAGTTTTATTAGAAAACTATAGTTAAAAAAAACCGGACAAGCTATCACGGTTCATGAGATACAGCCTGGTGACAGACAGACGGGTCGTGGTGTCTTAGTTAGTAATAGGGTCCCGTTTTCACCCTTTGGGTACGGAACCCTAAAAACGCCACTTGCTGCATTTGTACAAGGTAAATAAACTACATAGTATGAAACAACAAACAACAGAACCATTATCCTGCATTATCTGAACCATCTTCTGCTCTTCATTAATTTTTAAGATAATTAAAAAGATAATTTAATGAATGAATAATAATAATTTAATTTAATGCACTGACTGACTTCAGTAGTTTAGAACTACTAGATAGATTTTGATGCATTTGTGGGATACGATGATTGAGAGAATAACTTGAGGAAGCTTTTCGTTCCGTACAATACCATGGTAATGATATCTAACAGTATTGAGACTCGGCCCTTTCCTTGAAATAAGTGCCTACAAACGCGCGTCACGTAAAAACGCGTTAGGCTGCCCGCCTCTACCTACTTGAGTTTCTTTCTAGTTTTGTGATTGTAAATATCTCAGATTCTTTTCTCTAATCCGAGGTAAATATTATATTTTTTATTACACTTATTTTAAATCTTACTAGGTAAAGTACCTACCATTTATTACTCTCATAGGTCATAATAATGACCTATATGATGATGTGATATTTCATAATGATATTTCGTCTAATTCAATAATATATGTAAGTAGCTAAGTACATAAGTAAGTAGATAGCGTAACTTAGGAAACTAACTACTACGTGTTTTTAACGCGAGCGTAGGTAGGTCACTCGTGTGTCACTTTATCACCCTATCCACTTATTTATTTATTAAATCCAGGTATTTTACTAGGTGGAAAAAGCGAAATACCTACCCATTAAAAAAGAAACAAATTACGTACTAGTAGGTTAGTTTTTTTTTTGTAATCTTTTGTTTCAGAGGTTACAGGTAATTTAAAAAGTTTATCTCTGGGTGCGTTATAGAAGAATTCTTGCAACCAAAAACAACACAATATAATCTATAATAAATATTGCTCTCTGCCATATTAAATTGAACTTATTTCAATCAAATATTCACAAATCGCACGCTTACTACTTACAAAAACAATCACACCGTTCGTGATTGTTTGCGACTGTAGTGTATCGAGTGTTGGCTGAACTCGAGGCGCGTAGTTATGACTCGCGTTCCGACCGTTTGTATGAAGATAGACTACTGTTAGACATCATTACCGTGACTATACTGGGGCGATCGGTATTTTAGTACCTACTTAAAACATAAAAAGAGTGTCACTCACACTTGCGGCCTCGAAGGTGGTATGAGCGGCGGCACCGGCTGGTAGTGATGCGAGGGTGCGCGCGGGGGCTCATTTGCGAAGTCGTCAGGGTACAGCACTCCATCCATCGCCGGGGCAGACGGCGACACAGCCCACTGGTCCTGAAGCACCATGGTTACACACACACATACAAGACTGCACTTCTCAAGATGCATCACTGCTAGGTCTTTGGTACTCATTGGTACACGCATTTTCAAAAATATGACACAGAAAAAGTAGGTATGAAGCGGTAAGAACGAATGCTGTCCCAACACTGATGGTGCAAAGCCGTTTACTCACGAAGCGACTACCAAATCTATCCGTATATCTAATCTCAATTGTTGCTGATTTCGAATGTGTTGTTGTATTTTCCAACTAATGACTGTTATGGTTATGACGCATAGCGATAGACGTCTAACTAAAACATGCCGCGCATTTTTTTTTTAAACCTTGCCCCACACGATTTATCCCTGTATCGTGGGTGCGTTTCCGAACATATAAACTCACATACACAACACACAGAGCCGGAACAACTATCTGTAGGTCATACAAATATTTTTTCCGTGCGGGAATCGAACCCGCGACACGCAGCGCAGCAGTCAATCGCTCAACCACTGCACCAACCGTGCACCATTATTGTTGCCTTGTCAATCAGTTGTTTATTTTTTTAACGACAGGCTCGCGTTTCACCACTATCTCACCTGAGTAAGCGATGATGTGGTCGACAGTGAATCATGCTTGCCTAAAAGTAACCTGTTTAATGCCATAAGGCAAATATCTATGTTACCTAAGTAATTTAAGTAAAGATTATATTATGGTGGTTCTATCGATTTTCAAGGCATATGAGGGGTATGAGAATGTTTGCTACGTTTAGATTCTGCTGGAGCATATCGCTTTTGTGTTCTGGTGACGTTATTCAGAACTGGCTCATGGCTTATTTATATTGAAATCTACGATTATTCACAATGCGAGGTTTGCATGACCAACATAAATAAAAATAAAACCAATAAGAAACAAATGTTTGAAATGATTGTATGGAATATGGAATGCAACAATAGGTGACGAAAGGTCAATGAAAAAACCTGATTAATTATTGGGTTTATCATCTGAATCAGTGTGTTATTGTTTACACTTTAGTTTCAGAACATTTTCGCTAACCCTATAAATGAGTCATTGACCAAAATTAAACGTTTCTATTCTGATAAGTAGTACAATAAGCAATAAAATAAACTCACAGCATGTAACAGGTGTGGTGTGGCCGTGTTTGCATCTTTCTTATTCTCATCAGCTTGGAGGCGTTCAGCCAGTTTAGCATCTTCTCGCTCTTGCTTTCTCCTTTCCTCTTCCGCTGCACGTCTTTTCTTTTCCTAATCAAACCAAATGCGTTAGAGAACACCACTTTCTAATGCTACTTTGACAGTGATCAGGGTAAATTATCATATTTTACAAAATAATGTCACAAATAATCTGTACATTTACCTGTTCCTGATAGACAACATGTTCTTTGGCGTACTGGTCAATAAGCTTTTGTTTCAGTTTCTCTGCTTTGGGCATCACCTCCTTCAGCTTAGCCTGGTTGACAGCCTTCACTGATGGTGGGACTGATGCATACTCCGGATGCTTGCGAATCTTTTCCAAGAATAATGTCATGAACTTAATGTATAGGATGTATGCGTTCTCGAGGCTACCCTCTGCTAGGTATACGTTAGCCATCCTGACCATCTCCAGACCTGACCTATAATACCTGAAATTGTTTACATTTACTTTAACCTATAGTGTGTTTAAGATGTGATACTGACTTTTCTATTGTTTCTATCATTACGGGTACACAACCGGTTTATACCACAGAACGGTGTTTGTGACTTGTTGTGGCTGCATAGTTAACCAACAGACAAACGTGACATTGAGGTTGTAGCATTTGAAACCTAACACACAAAAATGTATAAATTCTAAAATTTGACAACAGTATTCAATACAGTATAACAAATTGATTATATACCTTGAATTTCTTAAAAAAATAACTAGGTAAGTAGACATCAATGACAGATATATTATATGTATATTTATCAAAAGTAATAAGCTGTGCAAATGACATAATTTGCAATGATTGGACATTCACATGATCAACTCGGCTATCATTGACAGTGGCCATTTAGGAGGGTTATTAGTACATATTATATCATTATTATATTGACAAATCTTTTACAGTTCAAGCAGCTCGTTTGTGGAATGCATTAATTACCTATTGAAGTGAGGCATGCTCAATCCTTACCAACATAAAAAAAATGGTGAATAAGCATTTCCTTTCACTATAATTAGTCTTCTCCTTTCTCAGTGATATTTTTGTTATTTATTAGTATATTATGTACTATTGTATGTATGTATTCTATGTTGTTATGTCTAAGTATTATTATTTAATATATGTTGTACACTGGCAACCCTAAATTCCTCTCCTCTCGTTCAGTCCATCCAAAGGTTGTCTGTAAGAGATTGCCCTGTGCGATAAGACCGCCCATTGTAAACTTGCTTTTCTGATTTTTTGTCCTGTTTATATATTTTTCTGGTGTATAATAAAGAATATAATAAATATATTTATTTAATAGTTTATGCACACAAACATGCAGAGGCGGGCTTAATGCCTTAGGCATTTTCTACAAGTCAACCTTTGGGTTATGCAGAGACAAATAGTGGTAGAATCAATATTGATATTAAAACACTGTACTATAGAAATAGGCAATTATAAAAAATAATTATGAAGGTTAATCGAATGGTTGCCATACTGATATACTGGGTGAGCACATTCCACAGACTATATGAAAAAAGAAAAGTGAATGAAGACAGTGGTAAGTGGGTCATTGAAGAAGCGGTTATATGATGACCGTATATTTCTATTGTGGTTGACACAAATGTATTGAAAGTGAGAAGCCAGATACCTGGGTGAATCGGGATGGTCAAGGAATAAGAACAGGGTTGTTAGTGCCCTTTATCAAGGAACTAGCTTCTCCCAGCGGCTTCGTCCGCATGGATGTCGAAAATTGTTCCCTTCCCGAGATAAAAGGTATCTTAAGTGCTATTCCAGACTATTATCTATCTCTGTGCCAAATTTCATCTAGATACTTAAGTAGTTTTTGTGTAAGCGTGAAAGAGTAAAAAAACACACAAACACACTCACAAACTTTCACCTTTATATTATTATTGTGATGCAATTGAAATAGCGTGCTTATCTAAGGCGGTATCAAATATTGACGCCGGTCTATTATTTTCCTAATAAACACAGATGAAGGGATATGCAACTCTACAGTATCTATCACTTGATGTACTTAATGGGATTTAAAGTACGTATTTATCCTGATTTTTTAGGTTTTTATTCCCGAAATGCGTCATCACTTTACCTTGAACATGCACGAGCTCAATTATTTAGTATTGTGTTTAATATATTTACCTCCTTGGTGGAACATTTGGATCTACGTCTACCACTGCACCATAGTTGGCTAATTGTTTGACCCTCGCAGTAGGTTCTAAAGAAGCCAAATCAACTGTTGGTTTCGATCGTTTTTCTTCTGCTTGCATTGTATTGGTATCCCAGTATTTACTTGTATAACAAATTAAATTTGTTTCATGCAAACGTGTACTATTAAAAATTCAGATAAGCTAAAACGAAACTTAATTAAATAACAAAGAAAACTGATGAGAAACAAAGACTGAAAACCCAACCAACAATATATTTTATAATGAAACATGAACCGCGCAGAACAGTGATGAACAGAAAAGTCCAACTAAAACGCCATCAAAAATTTGACAGAACAGACAATGTCAATGTCACTATATAGACAGATCTAGACAGCAACCAACGGCAACGTCTATTAAGTCTTTAACTCTTTATCTATGGTTTGTAAAGCTCAGATTTTTAAGGTGGAAACATACTATTAAAACCCCACGCGACGTGACGTGTCGACACCCGATGCGTACCGTGCACATAATCATACAACGCAGTATATAATAGTAATCTTTGTATACAACACGCTTCGCTTTAGCGATGGGCGTTGAATGAACGAACTAGTTAATTCGACCGTCGACGTACAATGAACGATTCGACGGTTCACCGATAATCAACGAACTAGTTTTTTTTTTTAATTATTAGTAATAGGCTTGCGCTTGACCACTATCAGTTGAATTCGTAGACGGCTAAACTGAGACTCTACTATGTTCATGTCGACTTGTAACGCGACGACCGACGCACATAGGAGTATTTCCAGGTCAAATCCGGTCAAAATTATTTAGTGGCATATTTAATAATAAAACATGGTAATATGATTTAATGTAATCTTTAATGACAATAAAAGGTACATTCACAGCAAAAAAACACGTTTCATTAATACAACGTTAACGTTAACTTAAGTACTTAAAATTATCTTAATTGTCCTCTTCCTCTTCATCGTCTTCATCTATATTTTCGCAACTGGTGTTGTCTTTTAGTCTTTTTGTATTTGCTCTTTCGTTTCTAAAGCCTCGATGACACTGGGCTAGTTTTCAAGCTGCTAGTCGGCAAGTTCGCGAGTAGCTTGTAAACTTGCTCCGTGTCATTGAGCTTACACGGAGCAAGTTTACAAGCTACTCGCGAACTCGCCGACTAGCAGCTTGAAAACTAGCCCAGTGTCATCGAGGCTTAACTAATAGTCGATTCTACATTATCCGAAATAAAAAAATAGAACAACATAAAGTCAAATATACCCACATTTTACACTATCATCTTTAAATAATTGAAAATAAAAATGGCGCGCGTAGGCGCGGCAAATTTTCTCGTATTTACTCAAATATATACCAGACAACATACTAATCGTAAAATAAACGGTTGACAAGCCTTGACAAATAAACAAATTGGTTTTTATTAAACTTCGTAAATTTGACTTTTGACCGGCTTTTAGATGGAATTAATCCGATGTGCGACGAGAGAACTCAGTTGGGTAGAACAAGTTCATAGGTCCGAAAAAATTACAACAACGGACGAACATCGAGCAAATTAATTTGAACTCTAACTCTAGATCCAAAGAGTTGATATTTCTATGGGCCGAATGCCATCTTGGAGTAAAAATGCATTGTGTTAAGAAGAAAAGGACGCCAATAGTTTCACGTGTGCAAAAGAGTAAAGCGATTGACCCATCGAACGATGCGAGGTAAACCGGTTTGTATTTGTTTACATTCAATCGGCAAGTTAAAAGTTGTTGTCGAGCCGTAGACGCCGCGCGTCGCGTCATCGCAAAGTTTACTTAACATAGTTTACGTTATGAACTAGTCGATAAATTCAACTAGTTGTCGACTCGTCGATCAACGGAAACGGACGGTCTAGTTTCGTTAACGAAAAATACGTCGACGACCCATCTTTTCTTCGCTAGTATCATAGCCAGTATATCCAGGTCTCGTTTTTGTTTTAACCGAAGTCTGATCTCAATGCACCCTAGATTATAAGATAAATTAAAAAATACTCTATTTTTTTAATTTGCTTTCCCTCTCCGTACTATATATATTTGATACATTTCATGCAAGATCATACATAAGACGAGACATAACAATCTATAATATAATTACAGACCAGTTTTACTATAAAATATTTGAAACCATTAAAAAAAATCTGGTGGTTTGGGGATTTGTACCTTAACAAGTGCTCGACTACTTCATTGAGACTATGATAGGCGTTTGAAAACTAAGTTTTAAGAAATTGCGGGTTCAAGGGAAATATTTTAACTTAAGTCCATTTCATTATAAAGGACAATGGCAGGGCAGAAGCCCACTGCCCATACTGTTAGTATTGTATCAAAATAAGACTAGTAACGCCACCTACTACGTGTTTGAACAGTTCCTACTGAATGTGAAATATATATTGTTCGTTCAATTAGTCTCACTAAAAACGTTGTTTGATTTATAGGTTATGGGCCCAGCGCTCTTAGATTTTTTTTTTGTATTAGTAGTTAATCCTTGAGTAAAAGTAGTGAAACATAGTTAGGGCCGTGTTATTCAGTGTGTGCAATAAAAGTTTGCAAGAATGGCGGCGAACTATCTAGTAAATGTTCCTAAACTAAAAGGCCGGGAGAACTACAGTGAATGGATCTTCGCCGCGGAGAATTTTCTAATCCTAGAAAATATGGTGCACTGCATTAAACCAGTTGCCGGTAAGATGATAGAAGCCGCAGACGATGCGAGAACAAAAGCTAAGTTAATTATGACTATAGATAGTGCGTTGTATGTACATATCAAAGAAGTGAAAACTTCGTTGGAGCTATGGAACAAGTTAAAGGCATTATTTGACGATTCAGGTTTTACACGAAGAATATCCCTGTTACGTAATTTGATATCAATTCGCCTGGAAAATTTTATTGTGTTTCTATGCAGTCGTACGTAACGCAAATAGTCGAAAATGGACAAAAGTTAAGTGGGACAGGATTTAATATCAGTGATGAGTGGATTGGTTGCTTGTTGTTGGCGGGTTTGTCAGAAAAGTTCATGCCGATGATAATGGCGATCGAGCATTCTGGCATACAAATTACAACCGACGCCATTAGAATTTAGAACCAAACTCATGGATATGGAAACGGAAGTGAGCGGAAATAATCAATCTCAATCTAATGAAGCTAGTGCATTTAGCAGCACGCAGAAATGGCAACACAAGAAAAATAAATTGTCTATGGGCAACGCGCAGAGCAGAAACCAAAAGATGACAAATGTCAATGGCGGCGATAAAAGTCACGTCAAATGTTACCGGTGTAAACAAACGGGTCACTACAAGAATCAATGCACAAATAGTGATAATACAAATTTAAACTCGAAAGATAGTCAACGTAAACAGAGTAACGCATTTAGTGCTGTGTTTTTAAGTGGTCAATTTAATAAATACGACTGGTACATTGACTCAGGCGCGAGCATACACCTAACAGCTAATGAGCAGTGGATTGAGAATGCTACCTATACCAATATGAAAGATATATGTGTTGCTAATAGTGAGAGGTTGCAAGTATTATGTTCCGGCGACGTAACCATTATAACTAAAACTGATCAATGTGAATTTGAAATTCCAGTCAAGGATGTTTTATGTGCTCCAGGATTGACTACCAACTTACTGTCTGTGAGCCAGTTAATAAAATCCGGTAATAAAGTTCAGTTTACGATAAATGGCTGTAAAGTATTCAACAAAAACAGTGAACTGGTGGCCACAGCTGTTTTGAATAATGGAGTGTACAAGTTGATAATACCAGACAGTGTTGTTGCTAATTTAGCTACATCAGGTGTCACATGGCATCGTCGTTTGGGTCATGTTAATAGCAAATACCTGAATAAAATGACCAGTGCTGTTGAAGGTATGAATCTTCAAGAAAAAGTTGATCTTGCCAAGACATCATGTACAGTTTGCTGTGAAGGCAAGCAGTGTCGATTGCCATTCACAACTGAAGGTTCAAGAAGCAAAGAATTACTTCAATTAGTTCACACAGATATTTGTGGACCTATGGAACATGAATCATTGGCCGGTTCCAGGTACTTTATCTTATTTATTGATGACTATAGTCGTATGATACATGTGTATTTTATTAAACATAAAAGTGAAGCATTGAGATGTTTTGCAGAATTTAAAACAAAAGTCGAGAAACAAACTAATAAGAAAATAAAGATCTTGAGGAGCGACAATGGGTGTGAATACTGTAATAAAGAATTTGACTCATATCTCAAGAATGAAGGTATCATTCACCAAAGGAGTAACCCATATACTCCGGAACAAAATGGCCTGTCAGAGAGGAATAATCGTACAATTGTTGAAAAGGCCAGATGCTTATTATTTGATGCCAATATGGGGAAGGAGTTCTGGGCAGAGGCTACCAATACTGCCGTTTATTTACAAAATCGTATAGTTCTACCTGCTCTAAATGAAAAAACTCCTTATGAAATCTGGACTGGGTGCAAACCAGACATAAGTCACTTGCGTATATTTGGTAGCAAGGTAATGGCACATGTGGCTAAAGAGAAGCGCCAAAAGTGGGACCGTAAGTCTGAAGAGCATATACTTGTGGGTTATCCAGATAACATAAAGGGTTACAGATTATATAATCCTAGAACAAAACGGATGACAACAAGTAGAGATGTTATTGTCATGGAGGATGAAAAAAATCTTGAGATGAGTATACCAATTATTGAGAAACACCAAGACACATTTTCAGTGGGGGACACAGTTGTCAAGGATTCACCAATTTCAAATGAAGTAACCACAGATGAAGATACATTGCTTGAAACTTCAAATAGTTCAGACGATACTTATGTTCCTAGTGAGTATGAGGATGCTTATGACTCACCTGAGCAGCGTGAAAGACCTAGCAGAATTAGAAAGAAACCAGAAAGGTATGGAATGTCAAATATGTGTATTCCTGAAGAAGTGTTTGATGATGCTAGTGGACTAAGTCTTGAAGAAGCACTACAAGGAGCAGAAAAGGAACAGTGGTTACAGGCAGTGATAGAAGAATTTAAGTGTTTTGAGGACAATAAAGCATGGGAGTTAGTAGATATGCCAAAAAATGGAGAAACTGTAGTGAAGTGTAAATGGGTGTTGCGTAAAAAACTGGACAGTGATAACAGTGTTCGTTACCGTGCTCGTTTAGTAGCCAAGGGCTTTATGCAGAAGCAAAATGTGGACTATTCAGAAATTTTTTCGCCTGTGGTTAGGCATTCAACATTGAGATTACTGTTTGCATTATCTGTTAAACTAGGCTTAGATATTACACATCTTGACGTCACCACAGCTTTTTTGAATGGGGACCTTGAGGAAACAATTTACATGCAAATACCAGAGTGCTTACCAGATTCTCAAAATCATTATAATAAAGTACTTAAATTGAATAGAGCTATCTATGGTCTGAAGCAGTCCTCAAGGGCCTGGTATAAGAAAGTTGATGAATGTCTTATTGGCAATGGATATACGCGCTCCAAATTAGAACCATGTTTGTACACTAAGATTAAGGATAGAAAGAGAACAATAATAACATTGTATGTCGATGATTTCTTTGTGTTTACTAATGATAACATTGAATGTGATAATTTAAAAAAGGTATTGTCATCAAAGTTCAAACTAAAGGATTTAGGACAGGTTAAAAATTGTTTAGGGATGTCTGTTAATATTGATAAAGTTAATGGCACAATTACATTAAGTCAAGAAAATTATGTTGATCAGTTATTAAATAGATTCAACATGACAGATTGTAAGTCAGCTGATACACCTTTAGAGTCTAAATTGAATATTAACTTAGAAAATAAAAATAGTGACAGCCAAATTCCTTATCAGCAACTGATTGGTGGGCTTATGTATTTAGCAGTTCTAACTAGACCTGATATTGCATATTCAGTAAGCTTCCTAAGTCAGTTCAATAATAGTTATAATAATGAAATTTGGGCATATGCTAAACGAATTTTGAGATACCTTAAGAAAACTAAATATTTTGGGTTAAAATATACTGTAAATGGTAATTCTAAATTAGAAGGGTTTGTTGATGCAGATTGGGGAAATAATATTATAGACAGAAGGTCTTACACAGGTCTATGTTTTATGTTAGCTGGAAGTGTAGTTTCATGGGAGGCAAAAAAGCAAAAAACAGTTGCCCTCTCAAGCACAGAAGCAGAATATATGGGTATGGCTGATGCTTGTAGGGAAGCTATTTATTTGCATAATTTGTCAAAAGAAATTATTAATGAATCATATACTATTGTGTTATGTAATGATAACCAGGGTGCACTTAAGCTGTCTTCAAATAATAGTTTTAATAAGCGGACCAAACATATTGATATACGTTACCATTTGTGTAAAGAATGTATTGTTGATAAAATTATTAAACTGAAATATTTGGATACAGCTGAAATGCCTGCAGACTTACTTACAAAAGGTTTGGGTAATACCAAGCATTATTATTTTATGCAGTTGTTAGGAATACAAGATATAAGAGTTGTATAATTATTTAGTTTGATTTAGAGGGGTAAATTGTTAAGTGTACCTATATTATTTTGATAAGTGGGGGTGTTAGTATTGTATCAAAATAAGACTAGTAACGCCACCTACTACGTGTTTGAACAGTTCCTGTACTGAATGTGAAATATATATTGTTCGTTCAATTAGTCTCACTAAAAACGTTGTTTGATTTATACATACAGTGTTTTAGCTGAGATTAAATTTAATTCAGGATCATGTTCTGAATTAGTTTGTTCAAGAATGTCGAGTTTAATAGATATTCAGTCATAAACTTTTGTAGGTTATGTCTGGGTAACTTTTAATAATGTGTTTAATAGGTAATATTATTCAATTTTGTGGAAGTAAAAGGTAAATATCGCATTAGTGTTTCCCTTTCCTAGTTATTTCAGCATGAAATGTAAAATACTTATCGAGTCTATTTACTAAGTAGGTACACTACAGCACTACACTAATACACATTATGTTTGAGAGCTTGTATAACGTAAATAAGTACCCTTCGGAGTTCAAGTTTCAACATACAAACCCCCAGACTATTTTAAAAGCTTTTAAAGATCTAAACATTAAATCAACAGAAGATCTTTGGGGACTTTCTATAAAAGTGTGTAAACCAATCATTGAAACTATTTCACCCTATTCAGCTTTCATATTTAACACTAGTGTCGATCAAGGAATTTCCGGACCTCATGAAACACAGTAAAGTAGTTCCATTGTTTAAATCCGGGGATAGCTAAGAAGCCACTGTCAATTCTGCCAGTTCTCAGTAAGGTCTTCGAAAAGTTAATGCTCAACCAATTGTTGCGTCATTTTAACAAGCATTCCATCTTTTATGATCAACAGTACGGATTTACCAAAAAAGCGTTGCACAACTGACGCCGGTGTCACCCTAATAAAGAACATCTTTAACGCCTGGGAGGAAGCACAAGACGCCATTGAAATCTTTTGCGACCTCTCGAAGGGGTTCGATTGCGTTAACCATGAGACACTATTGTTGAAGCTCGAGCACTATGGAATTAGACATACAGCCCTCGAGTTACTTAGATCATATTTAACGGCCAGACGAGTTAAAGTTCAGGTTAACGGCGTAAACTCACTAGGGTCTGAAATGGCAATGGGTGTTCTTCAAGGCTCGATATTGGGTCCATTTCTCTTTTTAGTTTAAATGAACAACGATTTATCCCAATTACTACAAAATCAACCGAAGATGGTGTTGTTTGCTGATGACCACAGATAATATAATACTAGCATACAGATGCCTCATCCCTTACAAAGAAACCGTGCCGACGTAACTAGCGTTTTTCATCTGATTAATCTTGTTATTTTTGTAAGTACATCAATCGCGTTCGATCCCGTTTCACGGCCATAGATGATGTTAGCAGCGACATGCAAGTAAAAGGATTTACTAGGCTCGTGAATTATTTTTTCTTTAAATACAGTGAAAGTTCGTTTTATAGTATTTTTTTGCACGTTTTTACAGATTTTTTGCACCAAAATGTGTTACAATGCAAATATTAACAATCGAGTGGAATGCCTCAGAAATTTAAAAATGCGCCATCTATTGGCATCCATTTTAAATGATACGTTCAAATAATCTTTGAAATGTGAATTAAGAGCCCAATATTCAATAATTTTGTACTTAGGAGAGTTGATTAAACAAGAACATAAAATTTTTATATTCAATTTCAGTAAATGTTAATTTTACATACAATTCTATTGAATTGTGTGTACATGTCGCGCCATCTAGGGAGATTTATTTGAACCAAATTTTCTTTCTTAGCAATGAGACCCCGTGCTGATCAGCACTGATCTTTGATATTTATAAAAAAAACTTTTTGCGAAAAAATACCACCGCCTTACAAATAAAAAACTACAAAGTGAAAAATAACTCTAATTTTGGAAGTCGGTGTCTTTCGTAGGTACACATTTTTTTGCGTTATGGACACCGACTTCCAAAATTAGAGTTATTTTTCACTTTGTAGTTTTTTATTTGTAAGGCGGTGGTATTTTTTTGCAAAAAGTTTTTTTTTATTTTTCACTTTTTAGTTTTAACTACCTAATAAGCAAGTTTTTTAATAAGGTAACTATAATGCCAGAATATATTACCCGAATATCATGAAACTTGAACATAACCGGTGAATTGAGAGATCTGCGTACCCCTTAAGAGCGTTCTGGCGTGAAGTTGTGCTATGAAATGGTATAAACAATAAACAGACATGCGATTGCAGCAATCCCGAGAGATTTGCCATTATTTATTGAAAAGTTCTGCTGTATATCTTCGAAGTTCTTCATCAGATCTTCACCAAATTAAAATGGGACCAATTTCGGAACATACTCTTTCAAATAAAAAAAGAATTAAAAATCGGTCCACAATTGAAAAAAAGACATACCCGTCGAACATAGAACCTCCTCCTTTTTGATAAGTCGGTAAAAAATAGTTCGGCGGTCACTTTGGTACTACATGGAAAAAAAAACCAAATGTATTAGATTCACATTGCCGAATCTTAGAGGTACCGAATGCGACATCATATTGCATGGCGAAAAGCTGGACTTTGTAAATCAAACAGTTTTCCTGGGTATCACTCTAAACGACAAATTGCAATGGGGTCCTCACATAACATCTCGCGGGTCGGCTAAGCTCAGCCGCATATGCTGTTAGAAAGATAAGACAGTAAATGGATGTAGAAACCGCGCGTTTGGTCTATTTTAGTTACTTTTATAGTATTATGTCATTCGGTATTTTACTGTGGGGTCGAGCGGCTGACATTAAATCCATATTTATATCATTGAGGTAATAATGTACTACGCACTATCTCAATGTATTTATATCATTGGGGTAATAATGTAATATTGCAAAAGAGAGCTGTCAGAGCCGCATTTATAAGTTAAGTCACCAGGATTCTCACAAGGAACTCAACTATTTAAAAATATTAATATTATGACAGTTTCTTGCCAATTCATTTATGAAAATATTATGTTAAAAACAAATTGAACTGAATTGACCGTCTGACCTGGTGGAGATGGAGACGAAAAAGGAAAAGAACTGCACAAGCGCAACCTCTTCTTTTATAGAAGACGTTGCGTCTCTGGTGTTACCCGCACCATTCAAATTTCTTAGTCTTTTATTAATGAGTAAATTTAATACTAAGTATATTACTTACATGTTATATTGTGTTTAACTGTTTTTAAAACATCAATATCATTTTAAATGTTTAAGTCTGTGGTTTATGTACATTACCTACCTACTAGTAGCTCTGTGAGCTGTAGACCTCGCGAGTACCTATGTCTTTTTGATTTTTGTCGATAGTTTTTAGTTTTTTTTTTCAAGTTTTTAGTAGACCCGGACTTCCGCCTGACATACGAAAGAACGGTTTATTCCCATTGGCCACCCTCGATTGGCCACCCCGGTGGCCGATGGGAATTATTTAGTGAATTTTGCCACCTTCATTTATTCCCATCTGCCACCGGGGTGGCGGTTGGTACTAACTAGTGGCGTTGCCCGGTTTATTCCCATCTGCCACCTTCATTAGTTTAGTTGGGTGGTCGATTCTCATGACCGTAAAACGGTGTGAATAGAAAAAATATCAAAAAAAAGTTTTGAAGGTTCATATTTGACTATTTTTCATTGACGGATTTTGGTAGAATTTTGAACCATTACACATCAACATTTTTTCTTTGCGTTGGTAACAATTTCATGTCATTTTTTTCTGCGTTCTTTTAAAAACCTCCTCTTGCTCTGTCCTTCTCTTACTACTGATTTTGTTCACTCTTCCTTCCATATTAACTAGTCCATTCTTCCTTTTATATTCAGTCCATTCTTCTCTGGAACGTGCTTCCTTTCGTGATCAGGACGGTTACAAGTCGGTTTGCATCCAAGCGGAAATTACGGATTTATTTTCACAACTAAGGTACTTGTCCCATCGCCGACGATCAGCCAGCAGCGAGTAGAGTTAGAACCTAGATACGAGATGGCAAGAAGCGGCTAGGCTAGCGCTCGGCTATGAGCTAGTGTTTTTGTACGACGGGCGATTACTCGCACCACTCGCTCGAGTGGTCAGTCCTGCACGCGCTTTCTTCTTTTCTGTTACTTCATAAATGTATTTTCTGTTTTTTAACTATATCTCGCGTTTGACCAACATCTCGCCTGATGGTAAGCGATTATGTGGTCTACAATGAAGCACGCTTGCTAGAAGTAACCCATTTACTCTCGACTTAACTTAACCCAAAGGTTGTAGCTATCAGGGAATAAGACTCCGGCAGGAAATTCCACTCGTTAGCAGTGCGCACAATGAAAGTATTAAAATCGCTTTGTGTGCGTATGAGTGGGATGTCCACCATGTACCGATGGTGCATAGCCGTGCGTCTTGTTAGTATATTACCTTATTAGTATCTTTGTGCATGAAGCCTAAATATATAAATATCAAAATTGACATTGACCACATCGACCTGCGTAACATTATCAATAGCATCCGTAATAAAATCATTAAATAAAATCAAACTAGAAGTGGTAGACCGTCCTTTTAAAAATCCGTGCTGAAAGAGCTAGCAAGGGCGGGTATAACCTAGTTATAAACAATCTTCTCAATTTTTTTGCTATAATGCACAGCTTGGATATAGGTCCATGATTAGTAATCTCTTTTTTAGACCCCTTCTTATGTACGGGCGAAATAAAAACAGATTTCTATAATTTGGGGACAACACTTTGAGTCAGACTTCCAAAAAATAAAATTGAAATAGGTAGAGCAATGCAAGGCGCGCATTTAATTAGAAATTTAGATGATATTATTATGTTATCAGGGACAGCACCTTTAGTTGGATCCAAGTAACAAAGTAAACCGGTCACAGCATCAACATTCACTTTTATGTGACAAATGTCATGAGAATCGACCACCACCCCGGTGGCAGATGGAATAAAAGATGGTGGCAGATTTCACTAAATAAGTCCCATCGACCACCGGGGTGACAAACGCCACTAGTTAGTGCCATCCGCCACCCCGGTGGCAGATGGGAATAAAGGAAGGTGGCAAATTTCACTAATTAATTCCCATCGGCCACCGGGGTGGCCAGTCGAGGGTGGCCGATGGGAATAAACCGAAAGAACTTTTGCCCAATCTGAAACGGAGACGCTTCGCTCGCACTACGCGTTCGCACGGTCATAAATAAAGTAACGTTTTTGTTTTCATCTTCATAATTCTTAAAAGCAAAAAGTCACGTCACATAACTAAAGCACCGCTTATAACAGTCTGAAGTGAAGTCAAGTAATCTAAGTAAGGCAGCAGAGAGTACGGGTGAGGAGTTTAAGGCTGCTGTTGTTTTAAGAGAAATATAAACAAAAATGTTCTGGAATTCCTGAGCTACCTCTATATTTGGTTTATTCCCATCGGCCACTCTCGAGTTGCCACCACAGAGGCAGATGGGAATTATTTAGTGAAATCTAAAGAATAAAGGAAGGTGGCAGATTTCACAAAATAAGTCCCATCTGCCACCGGGGTGGTGGATGGCACTAACTAGTTGTGTGTGCCACCCCGGTGGTCGATGGGACTTATTTAGTGAAATCTGCCACCTTTCTTTATTCCCATCTGCCACCGGGGTGGTGGTCGATTCTCATGACATTTGTCACATAAAAGTGAATGTTGATCCTGTGACCAGTTTACTTTGTTACTTGGATCCAACTAAAGGTGCTGGCCTTGTTAACATAATAATATCATCTAAATTTCTAATTAAATGCGCACCTTGCAATGCCCTATTTCAATTTTGTTTTTTGGAATTCATAAAATGAACAGCCTTTTTTCAATGTTCCCACTTCTGGAACTCAAACCTTCTCTCATAGAGGGAGTGGGCTATAATCCACCACGCGGGCCCATTGCGGATTGGTAGATGTCACATGTCTTCGAATATTTGGTTCTAGGACATGCCGTTTTCCTCACGATGTTTTCCTTCACCGTTTTGAGAGCTATGTAGCCGGCTGCAAACACAACTTAAACGGTAAAATCGCCAAAGTGCCCATCATACACATAAACCTTTGGAAGACTTAATTAATGAAGACTTACTGAATGCCACCGACGGCGACGCTGCATATAACGTGGCTTCCTACTGGGACCAAAATATCTAAGGAGTGGTTAAAGAGGAGACAAGGACCTTATCACAATCGTAGAGCTTCGAGTAAAAAAAAGGTGTTCCAAACTCAAAATTAGCTGTTTCCATATAATTTACAGTAAGTGCCTGCCTAGATTCGAACTTACGACCTCTCGTAAGTCGCGGCTATTTCCACCTTCACTACTCTCCGACACTAGTAATGACTCTCCGCACGCGGCTCGTGAATGAGTTTCGAACTCACGGTTCAGTTTACGCATAAAAATATAATCACATTCACAATCAGCTGACGACATGGTTGGCGTAGTCCAGTCGTTGAACGATCGGCTTCTTCGCTGCGTGTCGCGGGATCGATTCCCGCGTAAATATTTGTAAGGCCTACAGATATTTGTTTCGGTCTGTTTGTTTGTGTTTTTGAGTTTATATGTCTGTAAGGCACCCACGATACAAAAGAACCTCTCCTAGTTTGGGACAACGTTTAAAAAAGAAAACAAAAACAAAGTTTCAAACTTTACTGAACAGATGAAAGCCATTGTTATTTATGTAAATTTAATGTAACTACATAATATTTTGTTTTAAAATAAAGAGTAACGAGTTTCTTACATTTTTTTATGAACCGCATTGGCATATAGAGCAGCACATATAAAAACACAAAAGAAGTGGACTCCAAAAACATAACGTAAGAAAATAAACTAACATTTGACATATGTATTGTTGGGCTTTATAAAAATTTAAGAATGCCGGGTACACTCGTGGCCATATCTTGTAAATAAAGAAACAAGGCTTATGCTTCAAAGTGTTTATCCACATAGGATGACATGTAACTTCATTTGGCCAATATTGCCGCTCAGTCTCTTTGGTTACGCGTCGTAAACACTGAAAAATGTTTGGTTTCCTCTTTTTTTTTCTCTTTGTTTCGGCAGCTCTCTTTCTATCTTCTAGTAGTTTCTTCTTCATGACAACCGTTGGTAACTGTTGACTAGGTGGAGTGTATCGTAACGGTCGACGTTTATAAGCACGCCTAAGAGCGGACTCATCAAAAGACGACTGCGGTACACATTTACTGTGTGGATTAGTAAAACAAGGATCGCAGGTATAATTTCGAGGCGGTGTAGCTCCAGGTGCTGGTGGGTAATTATTGGTAGGAGGTCGTAAGTGTTGAGGTCGAGATGTATGACCAGGATAGCGCATTGATACACGGTTAAAGTCAGGATATGGTTGTCGTACTCCACCCTTAGCTGTAATTTTTCTTTTTCGTCTGTATCCAGGTGAGTCTGAGTTTGGCTGTAACAATCCAGGGGGAGGGTTGTCTAAATTTATGGGGATTTGCGACAATCGTTTTTGGTCTGGTAAGTTTTGCTGATATACAGATATTCTCGAAAATTGCTGAATATCCGTACTTGGTGATATTTCGGAGGACCGTTGTACTATTTTATGTTCTTTTCCCGAAGGCTGAGTTTTGCCTGCGTGATGCGATGCTGAAGGAGATTGGAATCGTTGATTATAATTATCAAATGGTAAACTGTGTGAATTAGATAAATTTGTTTTATTTATAGGTCGAAACATTGAAAGTTTCTGTAAATCTGAATTAAGCTGCAATTTATTGTTTGATAAATGTTTTGTTGTAATATTTTTTTGATCATCTGCACAAGTACGCCTTACGGAAACGTTTGGTATTTCTTTTTTAGCTTCAGGTTGCTGAGGAATTGTTTGAAACTGGTTCTTTATTTTTACCGTTAACTGTTTTGGCGGCGAACTACCATGAACGGAATCCATTTTTTCTTCTAGTATATTTTTATGTGAGGTTTTATGTAAATCACCGTCTGCACCATCACCTGATCCTGATAGTGTAGCTGTAGACGGCGATATGTTTTCTAAGGATTTACGAGAATGTTGTGATATTTTATTTGAAAGTTGATCTAGTTTGTTGGGCCAACAAGTACAATTATTTAGATATATGAGTGGCGTTGGAACGCTTAGGGTAGATGATGATTTTTCTTCTTTGTATTTACGTGAATTTGTCGATATTTTACCAGTTATAGATCTTATTCTTTCGATCAATGGTTTCGGACTCGACGGGAGTTGCGACGGCACCGTTTGTTTCGCCATGGGCTTTGTTTGATGTTTAATTAAAGACGAGGAATATTGCGGAGCAAACTTTTTAGACGGTTTTTTTTGTGCCGAATTTGAATGTGACTTTCTCGTAAATAGCGATATAATCGATGAATGCTCAGAAGTTTTAGACTGCTGACGTATACTTTTAGAACGAACCTCGTATTTACTTGAAAGTGATAGAAAAGATTTTGCTACATTATGTAAACATGAGTATGATTTATCTACAATCCAAGGTTTGTGTATATCTCGCTTATCTAATGATTTAGGTTTCATAGTGGGATTATCAGATATTTTTGTTTGTTTACTTTTCTTACGGCTAAATAACTTCGAACGTAAACCCATAACTAAACTACTAACTTTACTTGAACATTGCGATACTTTACTACATTGAAACCGAGAAGAAGTTTCATTTACCGAACCGGAGGTCTCGGTTCTTCCACATGACCGAATAAAAGACTGTTTTGTAGTATTCCAATTGACTGATACATCTGATTTGAAACATATTTTGTTGCGATCATTTTGCAAGGCAGAGCAAGGACACTCGTGTGGAACATCAATAAAGTCGCGTTTTGATTTGCGACTGAAAAAGGATTTTCGAGAACTTTGAAAAGATTTTCTGCCTGCAGGATCATGCAGACTTCCAACCGGACACGCACAATTCAAATGTTCCTGGGGTGGTGTACGTTCCGATAGTTTTAAAAACTTTGACGAAGTCTTATCTACTTTTGTACTATTTCTCTTGAAGATCGTTTTGTTTGCTTTGGTGCGAGCAGGTTTTTTACGTACAAGATCATGCAGACTTCCAACCGGACACGCACAATTCAAATGTTCCTGGGGTGGTGTACGTTCCGACAGTTTTGAAAACTTTGACGAAGTCTTATCTACTTTTGTACTATTTCTCTTGAAGATCGTTTTGTTTGCTTTGGTGCGAGTAGGTTTTTTACGTACAAGATCATGCAGACTTCCAACCGGACACGCACAATTCAAATGTTCCTGGGGTGGTGTACGTTCCGACAGTTTTGAAAACTTTGACGAAGTCTTATCTACTTTTGTACTATTTCTCTTGGAGATCGTTTTGTTTGCTTTGGTGCGAGCAGGTTTTTTACGTAAGGGATCATGCAGACTTCCAACCGGACACGCACAATTCAAATGTTCCTGGGGTGGTGTACGTTCCGATAGTTTTAAAAACTTTGACGAAGTCTTATCTACTTTTGTACTATTTCTCTTGAAGATCGTTTTGTTTGCTTTGGTGCGAGCAGGTTTTTTACGTACAAGATCTTGCAGACTTTCGACTAAACACGAACACTTATGAAGCAACGACTGCGGGAGTGGTGATTCGGGATACTTTGACCTAGTCTTACCTATTTTTACATTATGTTTTCTACTGGAAGAACTTGTAATTACTTCGGTGCCATGGGATTGCTTGCCAGCATGATTCTGTAGACTCCCAATTGGACATGGACACTCGCGAGGCAAAGACTTCGGGGGTGGTGAACGTTCAGATGATTTTGAAAATTTTGACCGAGGCTTCACTTTTACAATATTTCTACGGGAGGAACTTGTTCTTAATTCGGTGCCATGGGATAATTGCTGCCCAGCAAGATTCTGCAGACTCCCAACGGAACATGTACATTCATGAGGCAGAGACTTCGGGGGTGGTGAACGTTCAGATGATTTTGAAAATTTTGACCGAGGCTTCACTTTTACAATATTTCTACGGGAGGAACTTGTTCTTAATTCGGTGCCATGGGATTGCTGCCCAGCAAGATTCTGCAGACTCCCAACGGAACATGTACATTCATGAGGCAGAGACTTCGGGGGTGGTGAACGTTCAGATGATTTTGAAAATTTTGACCGAGGCTTCACTTTTACAATATTTCTACGGGAGGAACTTGTTCTTAATTCGGTGCCATGGGATTGCTGCCCAGCAAGATTCTGCAGACTCCCAATTGGACATGTACATTCGTGAGGCAAAGTCTTCGGGGGTGGTGAACGTACAGATGATTTTGAAAATTTTGACCGAGACTTCACTTTTACAATATCTTTCTCGGAGGAAGTTGTACTTACTTTGTTTCCATAAGGTTGTTCATTTACAGAATTCTGAAGACTTTCAATCGAACACCGACATTTGCAAGGTAAAGATTTCGAGATTGGTGAATTATCAGGTGATTCGGGATACTTTGACCGAGTCTTATCTACTTTTACTATATATTTTCTCCTGGAGGGAATTAAACTTACTTTGGTGCCATAAGGTTGTTCATCTACAGAGTGCTGAAAACTTTCAATCGAATGCCGACATTTGCGAGGTCTAGACTTCGAAATTGGTGAATTAATATCTGGTGATTTGGGATACTTTGACCGAGTTTTATTTATTTTTACAATATATTTTCTGCTGGAGGAAATTATACTTACTTTGGTGCCATAAGGTTGTTTACCCATGGAATCCTGCAGAACCGGACACCGACCTTTGCGGGGCAAAGACTTCGGGAGTGTGGAATGTTCGGTTTCTTTTGCTGTGGTGGATTTGGATCCCGTAACTTGTGAACCAGTATTATGAGTGTTTATATTTTTACTACCAGCCTCTTTTTGCATTAGTTCCTTAACATGATAATTTTGTTGGGGAGTTTCACCGCAACGATAGTATTGGACCGCTTCTAATGCAGTTTGGCCTGTTTGTTTATTTGGAAGTTGACCAGTTTGGGAGAGCACACCGCAACGACAGTCTGTTGCTATTCCAAATAGCGTATTAGTTTTTTGGGACATTTTGGATGGCAAACGTCCTTGTGGTTTAGGAAACTTTAATAAAGTCTTCTCTACTTCAGGTTTATCTGGTTCCAAGCTAGAAAGATGCTGTGATAATTTAGGGTGCCCGTCAGCTTCTAATGCAGTTTCGCCTGTTTGTTTATTTGGAATTTGACCAGTTCGGGAGGGCACACCGCAACTGCAGTCCGTTGCTATTCCAAATAGCGTACTAGTTTTTTGGGACATTTTGGATGGCAAACGTTCTTTTGGTTTAGGAAAATTTAATTGAGTCTTCTCTACTTCAGGTTTATCTGGTTCCAAGCTAGAAAGATGCTGTGATAATTTAGGGTGCCCGTCAGCTTCTAATGCAGTTTCGCCTGTTTGTTTATTTGGAATTTGACCAGTTCGGGAGGGCACACCGCAACTGCAGTCCGTTGCTATTCCAAATAGCGTACTAGTTTTTTGGGACATTTTGGATGGCAAACGTTCTTTTGGTTTAGGAAACTTTAATTGAGTCTTCTCTACTTCAGGTTTATCTGGTTCCAAGCTAGAAAGATGCTGTGATAATTTAGGGTGCCCGTCAGCTTCTAATGCAGTTTGGCCTGTTTGTTTATTTGAAACTTGACCAGTTTGGGAGGGCAAACCGCAACGACAGTCCGTTGCTATTCCAAATAGCGTACTAGTTTTTTGGGACATTTTGGATGGCAAACGTTCTTGTGGTTTAGGAAACTTTAATAGAGTCTTCTCTACTTCAGGTTTATCTGGTTCTAAGCTAGAAAGATGCTGTGATAATTTAGGGTGCCCGTCGGCTTCTAATGCAGTTTGACCTGCTTGTTTATTTGAAACTTGACCAGTTTGGGAGTGCACACCGCAACGACAGTCCGTTGCTATTCCAAATAGCGTACTAGTTTTTTGGGACATTTTGGATGGCAAACGTTCTTGTGTTTTAGGAAACTTTAATAGAGTCTTCTCCACTTCAGGTTTATCTGGTTTCAAGCTTGAAAGATGCTGTGATAATTTAGGGTGCCCGTCAGCTTCTAATGCAGTCTGGCCTGTTTGTTTATTTGAAACTTGACCAGTTTGGGAGTGCACACCGCAACGACAGTCCGTTGCTATTCCAAATAGCGTACTAGTTTTTTGGGACATTTTGGATGGCAAACATTCTTGTGGTTTAAGAAACTTTAATAGAGTCTTCTCTAATTCAGGTTTATCTGGTTCCAAGCTAGAAAGATGCTGTGATAATTTAGGGTGTCCGTCAGCTTCTAATGCAGTTTGGCTTGTCTGTTTATTTGGAACTCGACCAGTTCGGGAGGGCACACCGCAACTGCAGTCCGTTCCTATTCCAAATAGCGTACTAGTTTTTTGGGACATTTTGGATAGCAAACGTTCTTTTGGTTTAGGAAACTTTAATAGAGTCTTCTCTACATCAGGTTTATCTGGTTCCAAGCTAGAAAGATGCTGTGATAATTTAGTGTGTCCGTCAGATTCTAATGCAGTTTGGCTTGTTTGTTTATTTGGAAGTTGACCAGTTTGGGAGGGCACATCGCAACGACAGTCCGTTGCTATTCCAAATAGCGTACTAGTTTTTTGGGACATTTTGGATGGCAAACGTTCTTGTGGTTTAGGAAACTTTAATAGAGTCTTCTCTACTTCAGGTTCATCTGGTTCCAAGCTTGAAAGATGCTGTGATAATTTAGGGTGCCCGTCAGCTTCTAATGCAGTCTGGCCTGTTTGTTTATTTGAAACTTGACCAGTTTGGGAGTGCACACCGCAACGACAGTCCGTTGCTATTCCAAATAGCGTACTAGTTTTTTGGGACATTTTGGATGGCAAACGTTCTTGTGGTTTAGGAAACTTTAATAGAGTCTTCGCTGCTTCAGGTTTATCTGGTTCCAAGCTAGATAGATGCTGTGATAATTTAGGGTGCCTGTCAGCTTCTAATGCAGTTTGGACTGTTTGTTTATTTGAGACTTGACCAGTTTGGGCGGGCACACCGCAACGACAGTCCGTTGCTATTCCATATAGCGTACTAGTTTTTTGGGACATTTTGGATGGCAAAAGTTCTTGTGGTTTAGGAAACTTTAATAGAGTCTTATCTACTTCAGGTTTATCTGGTTCTAAGCTAGAAAGATGCTGTGATAATTTAGGGTGTCCGTCAGCTTCTAATGCAGTTTGGCTTGTCTGTTTATTTGGAACTCGACCTGTTCGGGAGGGCACACCGCAACTGCAGTCCGTTGCTATTCCAAATAGCGTACTAGTTTTTTGGGACATTTTGGATGGCAAACGTTCTTGTGCTTTAGGAAACTTTAATAGATTCTTCTCTATTTCAGGGTTATATGGTTCCAAGCTAGAAAGATGCTGTGATAATTTAGGGTGTCCGTCAGCTTCTAATGCAGTTTGGCTTGTCTGTTTATTTGGAACTCGACCAGTTCGGGAGGGCACACCGCAACTGCAGTCCGTTGCTATTCCAAATAGAGTACTAGTTTTTTGGGACATTTTGGATAGCAAACGTTCTTTTGGTTTAGGAAACTTTAATAGAGTCTTCTCTAATTCAGGTTTATCTGGTTCCAAGCTAGAAAGATGCTGTGATAATTTAGGGTGTCCGTCAGCTTCTAATGCAGTTTGGCTTGTTTGTTTACTTGGAAGTTGACCAGTTTGGGAGGGCACACCGCAACGACAGTCCGTTGCTATTCCATATAGCGTACTAGTTTTTTGGGACATTTTGGATGGCAAACTTTCTTTTGGTTTAGGAAACTTTAATAGAGTCTTCTCTACTTCAGGTTTATCTGGTTCCAAGCTAGAAAGATGCTGTGATAATTTAGGGTGTCCGTCAGCTTCTAATGCAGTTTGGCTTGTTTGTTTATTTGGAAGTTGACCAGTTTGGGAGAGCACACCGCAACGACAGTCCGTTGCTATTCCAAATAGCGTACTAGTTTTTTGGGACATTTTGGATGGCAAACGTTCTTGTTGTTTAGGAAACTTTAATAGAGTCTTCTCTACTTCAGGTTTATCTGGTTCCAAGCTTGAAAGATGCTGTGATAATTTAGGGTGCCCGTCAGCTTCTAATGCAGTCTGGCCTGTTTGTTTATTTGAAACTTGACCAGTTTGGGAGGGCACACCGCAACGACAGTCCGTTGCTATACCAAATAGCTGACTAGTTTTTTGAGACATTTTGGATGGCAAACGTTCTTGTGGTTTAGGAAACTTTAATAGATTCTTCTCCACTTCAGGGTTATATGGTTCCAAGCTAGAAAGATGCCGTGATAATTTAGGGTGCCCGTCAGCTTCTAATGCAGTCTGGCCTGTTTGTCTATTTGAAACTTGACCAGTTTGGGAGGGCACACCGCAACGACAGTCCGTTGCTATTCCAAATAGCGTACTAGTTTTTTGGGACATTTTGGATGGCAAACGTTCTTGTGGTTGTGGGAACTTTAATAGAGTCTTGTCTACTTTAGGTTTAACAGATTCCACGCTAGAAAGATGCTGTGGTAATTTAGTGTGCCCGTCAGCTTCAACTGCAATTTGGCCTTTTTGCTTATGTGAAACTTGACCAGTTTGGGAGGATACACCGCAATCGCAATCTGATGCAATTTTTAACCGCTGACTATTTGCTTGTACATTTGAAACTTGTTTTACTTGCTTGGTGAACTCTTCCGTTTGAAGTTGTTTTGTGGATAAGGGTTGTGTAGTTGAAGAACTTCCCGTTTCTAACGTACTCACAACACGAGACGAATTTTGGCTGGGAGGTTGTTTGACAGGCTTGGTTTCAGTACTGTTTGCTAAAATAACCCGACTAGTAGAAAATGTTTCCCTAAGAAATGTGTTTAAATTTTGTTCAAAGTCTTGTGACTTAGACGCATATTGTGCAAATATATTTTGACCGGCTTGGTCAATTATAATATCTTTTGGTGAAACAGTTTGTTTTGAACGGAAATTCACTTTAGTTTTACTTCTTTCGTAATCACTAACACAATTCACAGATGCATCGATCTTATTAGACTGTTTCTGTATGGATATATTATCTTGCTTTCTAGAGAAAAAATCTCGTGCACTCGTTTTTTGAGTGCTTACCATATCCTTGTTAGCTTTACTTGGAATGCCTTTTTTAGCAGGGCTCGGCTTGATACTGTGAGGGTAATTCAAAGCTACATCCCGATTGGTATCTGTCGTGTTGTCAGCGGTTTGGGATTGCATTTGAGTTGCAACAGGGATTTCATGTGGTTTATGCTTGTAACCAAGCTTAGACGATCGGCGATTCTGTTTACAAGGACAATTCAAAGCTACATTGCGATTGGTACCTGTCGTGTTAGCTGTGCTCAGTTGTTTTTGAGTTGCCACAGGGATTCCATGAGGCTTATGTCCGTAACAATGTTTGAATTGTTCTTGTTTCTCTTCACAAAGGCATTTCGAACATACATTCCGATTGGTCATCGTCGTGATGTCAGCTGTGTTCGATAGCATTTGAGTTGCCACGGGGATTCGATGTGATTTATGCTTGTAACCTTGTTGTGATAGTTCGTGTTTCTCTTTAAAAGAGCGATTCAAAGCTACATTTCGTTTGGTAACTGTCGCGTTGTCAGCTGTTCTGGATTGCATTTGAGTTGCCATGGCGATTCGATGTTGTTTACGGTGGAAACCATGTTGAGATAGTTCGTGATCCTCTTTAAAAGGGCGAATCAAAGCTACGTCCCGATTGGTATCTGTCACATTGTCAGCTGTTCTGGATTGCTTTTGAGTTGCAACAGGGATTTGATGTGGTTTATGCTTGTAACCAAGTTTAGACAGTCCGCGATTCTGTTTACAAGGGCAATTCAAAGCTACATTGCGATTGGTACCCGTCGTGATGTTAGCTGTGCTCAGTTGCTTTTGAATTGCCACAGAGATTTGATGAGGCTTATGTCCGTAACAATTTTTAGATTGTTTGTGTTTCTCTCTACAAGGGTAATTCAAACGTACAACCCGATTCGTCACCGTCATTTTGTCAAATATTTTCGATAGCATTTGAGTTGCCACAGGGATTTGATGTGGTTTATGCTTGTAACCATGTTTAGACAGACCGCGATTCTGTTTACAAGGGCAATTCAAAGCTACATTGCGGTTGGTATCTGTCGTGGTGTTAGCTGTACTCAGTTGCTTTTGAGTTGCTACAGTGATTTGATGAGGCTTATTTCCGTAACAACAATGTTTAGATTGTTCGTGTTTCTCTCCACGAGGGTAATTCAAATTCAAACCTACATCCCGATTGGTCATCGTCGTTGTGTCAGTTATTTTCGTAAGCATTTGAGTTGCCACAGGGATTTGATGTGGTTTAAATTGTTTTAGGTTATTTCCTAAGGAGTAATTTAAGATAATATCGTGTTTAATATATTTTTTTATTTTAGCTGGCGTAAGATGTTTACGTGTCTGAGCACGGGTTTTATTTTTATACTCTTGTTTAGGTGGAAGTAGTTTAGCTTCACAAACGCATTTTGAGGCTTTCTTGGGTTTAGCTTTTCCTGTTTTATTACATTTATTTGTAACCTTATGATAAAGAATGTGTTTTGACGTATTTTGTGTCTTATGTGGATAATTTACGTTGTATGTCGTATTAGCTTGATTTGTCAACGCAGATTGAGATTTATCTGTTAAAACATATTTATTACAGAAGTGCATTTTATTTAGGAGAGGACTTGATTTATTATTTGTTAATGGCAACTTTTGGTTTCTGACAGAAGGGCAGTTTAGAGGTATTTGACACTTAATGATCTGTTCTCTTCTGTTTATTTTACTATTGGCCATGCTGTTTGTACTGTCTGTCAAACTAGTAATTTTATGAACACGAGCGAGTGCTTTGCTAAGAGCACTTGCTACATCGTGCTTAGTGGAACATTTTGTTGTAATATTAAGAGTTTTATCTGCTAAACCAAACTTATGAGCTCTAAATGTTCCTAATTTAGTTGTCTGGGGCGGTTTTATCCAACAAGGGTAATTAAAAATCACCTGAGTCCCAATTTTTCGTTGGCCGAGATGTTCCTTAGCATCTTTATGTGCGATATTATCTACTGTTTCATTTGAATTTAAAAAAAAATGTTTTGTTCTAACTGGTTTAACACCTGAAAAGGATGCAACACCAGATGTTGGGCAAAACAAATTCGATGGCATATTTACCTGTTGTCGTCGACGATGACTTGATTCTAGTGGCACAGGCCTTGAAGAATATGTATGTGCATATTTATTCCAAAAAGTACAGC
Organism: Orthosia cruda; assembly: GCA_964057195.1. NCBI lineage: Eukaryota > Metazoa > Arthropoda > Insecta > Lepidoptera > Noctuidae > Orthosia > Orthosia cruda. The sequence continues at coordinate 13,623,443 of OZ059830.1, read as the reverse complement.
CGGGCCATACTGGGTGTGTGCTTTGCAATAGACATGATTTCTGCAGCAAATTTAGATCTCTTGATTTGCGACAACGTTTTGGTCTAAATTCACAACGCATACTTTGCATTACATGATTGCTCTTACTAGATCGTGTTCTACGCCGTGATGGTTTCATTACCCATCCTCTATGGTCCGCATGGAACAACGTATATCTCTCTCTCGGGTTTGGATGAGGTATAAAATACGACGAACAGGGTCTGGTCGGCGGTTCCTTCTTAACTTTAAGCAAAGATATCGCTGCACTAAAAGATTTGGCAATAGCGCCAACTGTACGTGAGTACCAATTCGCCGCCGTCGTCATAAAACTCTTTTTTTTTTTAGGCAAATAATCTTCAAAACACATTTGCTCATATTCACGACGTAGGTTCTTTTTACGAATTTTTTTCTTGATAGAATTATTAATCGAAAATGATCTTTTTGATACATCAGTTTTCAAAATATTTGTTAATTTCCAAGGAAACATGACTATCCATGCCAGAATTACCGCCAGCAAACATGGAGACCACACCACAATAAGTAGTCCAAAAAATATATATTTTATACAGCTTTTTCCTGAGAGATGGTGTTTTGTATGTAAATCAGTAACGTGCTTTACAATTCTTGAAATAAATCCTTTATATATTGTGTTGATTAAAACTAGAATAGTTTTGTATCCCTTCTTTTTACACTTATTTTTCGCAGGGGCATTGCTTCCTCCACATAGAGTACATGGAATAGATGTACTGGGTACCGGGCTTAGCTTCTGTTTATACTCGCTTGCAATTCCATCGTTCTGAAGTGATGAGGTTTGTTTAAGTATACTAGGTGGGTGATGTGCAGAGGTCGAGGCAGCACAAGGGTTAGGTGTACTGAGTAGCGAGCACGAGCACAGCTTTTGGTTACACTCGTTTGCACTTGAAACGTTCTGGAGCGTTGTGGACTTTTCGAGCACACGTGGTGGGGAATGATGAGATGAGCCTACAAAAGCTTTGACTTTGCTCGGGCCTGTACCGGCATCACGAAAACTCGCAGAATTTAGTGATGAAGATGAAACTTTTACTGTTACATCTTTGGCAATACGTGATCGTTCTACTCTTACTGTTTTTGACCGAGATATTCGGGGGTGACGATGAGTACCTAGGTTATAGAAAATTGGTCCGTTTAGTCCAAATCCGTAAGTAGATTTTAGTACTCTCATCGCGTGATGTTTACAAAAACAATTTGTAAGTGGCGGCGGTGGTTTAGGTTTACGATGAAATCCTCTTCTCAATTTGACTAACGGCAACTTATCTATGTCTAAGAAATTGAAAGAAGACATGTGATATTGAAATTGATCCAATGATCGATTACTTTTTTGAAAACCGTAGATGTCGTTCGGCAATTTGACATCGTGTTTCTTTTCCGTTTTCTCTTTCTCTGTACGTTTTCTACGATATCGTAAGAAACTAGGTGTTTCTCGCGCAAACAGAAATTTTACTTCTTCACTCTTTTCTTCCTTTTCCGTAACATTTTCTTCGTTATGATTAACTCTGGCGTTTCTGTTTCTATTGCGTTTTAACGTTCGTTTCTTTTTATTTGAATATGCACAGTCCTGAAATAGTTTTTTAAGACCTATATCACTCGAATTGATCTTAAGGGCACGACTTCTCGGGTTTTCTGAAAAATAAACAATATATTTTTTATCATTAAGGCCAATAAGTATGTAGATACCTGGGACGCCTACATTAACATTAGTTGTGTGATGACAAGCTGTACCTACGTCTTCTTTCAGTTTTTGATACGTTGGCAATTTTTTTGATATTTTCTACCCAGTACCCACTAGTTGCCCTTTGCACTTGGTGCAGATCGGACGCTCTCAATGAACTTAGAAGTCGGATAGAAATACGATAAGAGACATTAAGAAAATACTGTGCGTTACCTAATAACGGCGTCATTAGCGTTCATTGGGCCCTCGAAAGTGCATGTAGTATCTTTTTAGAGGTAAGCTAGGTACCTATTACTTTATTTTATTACTTTATATTATTACTGAACCGTAGCTTAGAGTCGTCACTTATTTATGCAGAACAAATTCTTGTTTTGCATAAATAAGTGTGCGATCTTTGGTGAAACGAACATCCATTCGCTAAACGGCTAGCCTAGCGCTATCATCGCCTTTAGTGAAGTAGGTATTATTATATTGCTTTAATAAGTTTGCTTGCCCAGCTGTGGGACATATAGGCTAAATAAACAAAACTAAATAGTTTAACTATAATTATGCATAGTACCTATAATCTTGAGAGAGGTACTTTGAGACTCAACAAACCCGGTATCGAACTTACTTTTAGGTGGAATTTTAAATATTTCGCTCTTCGATCTTTGATTTTTCGATGATTCTGGATGCCTTGCGGACGTGGTGTCATTCAAGTACTTTTCTGATGTCCTCGGTGGAGTTATTTCATCATCTACACATATTTTTTTCGATGTTCCAGGTGGACTTGAGGTGTCATCTAGATATTTCTTCGATGTTCCCGGAGGACTTATTTTTTCATCAGGGCATTTTTGCAACAGTCCTGGAAGACTTTTATTGTCATTTAGATGATTTTCGTCTTCAATTTGATTCTTATTTCCAGCAGTGCTGGACTTCCCGTCTTCTTCAATACACGCTTCAAGTTCTGCAATATATTTCTTCTCACGTTCTCTTTCTCTTAATGACGTATCAAATTCCACAACACGCAATCTATGCAAATCCATGCCTTATTAAATGACAAATATTTGTTTAGGCATTTCATGGACATACATTATTTTTCATCACGAGAACACTACATTAATAATTAGTCACATTAAATACAGACTTAACTATATAATAAAATAATATAAAATTGTAAATAAATCTTAAAAACTTATAAATATAGCTTGCTATCAAAATTGACAGGACAAAAGATAAAGCCTATTTCTTTTTTTGTTCGTAATCGACCAAGAGGGTCACTAAAAAGCTTGGCCTGAACGTAATTAAAGGTTTTATTGTAACATAACCCCGTTGTATCTGTCCCCCTGTAACGGGTCAGGTCAGAGGCCTCGCCACCTACCACTTTTCGGCCGCAGGGATAGCGGCCAATGCTATACCGACACTCCTCCTCCCCTGTGGTCCCACCGCGTCCACCATCAGACGGTGGCGACCCCGTCCAGGCCACGCAATGTAGGGAGAGTGGCGCACCGCAAAGCCGGGAATCCAATCCCGCCGCGGCCTTCAATCCTAAGCCGCGATGCCTCAAATACGACATCGCGGCTCGCCTCAGTTGCGATGTTGCCCAAGCGGCACCGCCTCGAGACTAGCGACTCCGACTAGCGGCCCCTCCTTGGGTTGCTCTTCGCTTCACCGTGGGTGACTAAGCCACGGCTACTGAGCCCCCCGCATAGACAATGCGGGAACCCACCGGGGGGCCACCAACCAGTTATTCAACAACCGAGGATTACGTAGTGCAAACAGGGAAATTATCGACTGCAGTGTTAGCTCTGGACGCTCTGCTGGGATAGCACAGCACGCCAGCATTAATGACATCATACGTTAAGCTCTTCTCACCGGTGCCAGTTGTTTTAGAACGCAATGGTTAGACGATGGGAAGAGGCTAGACGGGATGACCATAATGCCTTGGAAATTGGGTAGGTCTTTTTTTGCCCAGAGAATCAAGCTTTGCCTTTCAACGTGGCAATTCTGTCTGCGTTCTGGGCACTTTTCCCATTGACATCGATGTGGACGATGTTTTTGATGGACGAGCCCTTTTACCTGACCCTGAAACCTGTACCCTTTGTATATAGGTTTGTTTTGTTATTAGAATAGAATAGAATATAATACTTTATTGTACACCAAAAAGAGAAATTACACATATATTTTATAGCAACTTAATACTATGGGTACAATGGCGGTCTTATCGCTGACAGCGATATCTACCAGACAACCTTTGGGTGGCCTAAAGAACTAAACATAAAACAGGGGTAGCCTATGGTGTACTGCTACATAAAAAAAATATTAATACATAAACATTATATAGCTATATAAAATACTATACACAAACTTACAAATAAACATACATACATAATATTACATGCAACAAAATTACAAAGAAGGGGTGAACAATGAAAGAAGAAATTAGATAGAAACAGAAAAATATTAAAGAGAAAGGAAATGGTTCTTAACAAGGTTTTTAAAAGATGCTAGTGACTGGGCTTGTCTTATTGACATCGGCAACTCATTCCACAATCGCACAGCCTGGACCGTGAACGATTTATGGTAAAACTTAGTAGAATGAGCAGGCATCAAAAGTCTCAAATTCTCCGATGATCTCAAGTGTCTAGAATGTGTGTCATGAAGGAACATTATTCATCATTATTCATCATCATCATCATCATAAGCCTATTAATGTTCCTACTGCTGGGACACACCCCTCCTCTCTGTGAGAGGGAATGGTCCGTAATCCACCACGCGGGCCCAGTGCGGATTGGTGGATGTCGCATGTCTTCGAATTTTTGGTTCTAGTATATGCGGGTTTTGTCACGATGTTTGGCTTCACCGTTTTGAGAGCAATGCCGTTACCACTGGGCCACCACTGCTCTTATTATTAGTTTGCTATTTTAGTTTTGTTATTAGTCTTATGTTTTATTCCATTGAATCTAGGTATTACAGTAGATTTGAACAATAAAATATTTAAGGTAATTGCGGCTATATATTTCCCGGCAACACTGCAGCAATCTATTTTACCATTCATGAAAATTAAGTTTAATCAAAAACAAATACCTGCAGATTTTTGCATTTGGGTCTTAGGCTACATGATGTGCCCGATCGAGTTTCGATTATGACTATATCACGTTGTACTGGGATCGGTCTAACATCAAAGATAGGTAGGAATATTGGTCTAAAATCAAAGATAGGTAGCAATAAGCCGGATATAGTGGTGACTGGTAAGGTGATAGACCGAATAGCGCGCCGAACATTGATAATATTTATTTTATTTATTTATTTCTCCATAAAATAGTACAATTTGAACAATATAATTATTTTCAAAGCTATCAAGAATATGCACAAGAATGAAATATGAGCAACTGCGCCTGAGCTAGGCCGAGCCTGTATTTCAGGACGCAGTTCACTTTACAGAAATTTTGAACAACAGTAATTTCGTTTAACATATTATTATATCACTTTAAAGCAAAATAAGGTTTTACAATAAACAGAGTGAGCGTTGAGCGATTGTGTGTGTTGTATGCTTGTGTTGAGTGTGTTTGAGTGAGTGTTGTGTGCTTGTGTTAGGTGTGTTTATGAGTTTATCTTTATCTTAAGATTTTAAGAAGATCTTCTGTAGTTTCGTAATCACAAGTAATTAGGAAGTTCAATAGTTTGAATTTGCATTCTCGTTTACTTAATGTATAGATGTTAAGAATAGTATTTAATTTATTGTACAGAAAGGGACCGTTGAAGCAGAAAAACCTATTTGTGAATGAGTGTTTGTGATGAATATAACCGATGTTACCATCCCGCAAGGCGAAGAACCTCGTGAAAGCTGAGAAAGAGTATCAGATACAGTATCTCGACTTAGAACAAGAGGTTTTCGTTAAATGGAATATGGACTCGGAAATCTTTGTGCCGAATGTCGTTATGGTCTACGGCCTCATGGCCAATAGCTTTGACCACCATCCGTCGAAGCTGTCGTTGCGCGATTGAATCATGGGCCTGATACAGAGGCAGTACTCCTCGATACGGTTCGCATTGTGAGGAGGTTCCTGTATCTGGAGCCGCTTAACCCACCGGTAGCTTAGACACCGGCGGACATTTTTTTATAACTATTTTCTTTTGTAGATTTTCTTTTTATATTTAAAATGTAATTGACCGAGCCAGCGCGAAGCGTCTCCTTTTCAGCTTGGGCTAAAATACGGCGGACGACCGGCTGTTCTCCTCTACAGGAGGCACTTGTCAACCGATTCTCGTGAAATTTTGTTAGCAGGTTCGTTAAATAAATGAATAAAAATTAATATTTTGTCGATTTATTTTTTGAAAATTGTAAAACTGATTCGAAAAAGATAGATTCGCGAGGTCTACAGCTCACAGAGCCAGAAGTTATAATACCACCTGTTACTGTCCCACTGCAGAGCAAAGACGAGCATAAGCACGATTTTTTTCTTCACCACTATTAAACAGGGCTTATTCCTGACTGATTCGTCAAGTATTTAACCTGTAGGTATATCTAGATAAATAAAAATCAATTGCAGAATGTATGTAAGCGCATACTTCAGATCGGCTGCATGCTAAATGGCCACATGTTTTTGGTTGTGTTTGTTATTTTCAGGACAACCCTTTTGCATGAAAGAAAAAATAACATTTTCTTCATTAGTATGCCTGTGCGAAGCCAGGGAGGGCAGCTAGTAGAATATAAATTGACACCACAAACATTTATTAAGTTAAGTAGGTACATATTATTTTATATTTAGAATCATTTTATATTTATATCAATGATAATTTATTGATCAGCACTCATTACAGCAACAAGAAAAGCACGAGCAAAGCAACAAAAGACACAACAAGCACGGCAACCAAAAAATTAACCCAGCTATTAACGCACAACAATACCACATACTTCCACATCCCATACTGCGAGGCTGTACAGAGCGTGGGTGTGACCAGAAGGTAGGACCCGTTGCCATGCCATAACAATCTCCAGCAGGAGATTGTACACGGCGTCTGTATACGTAAGGCATACAGAAGCTGTAGTCTAAATGAGTACTCCTGGAACATTTTGGGCAAACTACTTCACTGGGACGAGATGCTCCTTTCATTTGTTCAATATATAATGCACATGATTCGCTAAATCCTCGCCTCCTTTTAAAGAAATATGAATAAACACTGTCGTGAAGTTTTTTAAACACTGACTGAATTTTGTCAAGCCACTTCCATTGTGCATCCATAATATTGTCAACTGATAAGGTTTGTTTTTTCTCAGTCTTCCGATGTCCTCCACAGCTAGTCGCACTAACAGCTAGACGTAGTTGTTTTCGAGCTTGATTTAGTTTATTTGCTGCTTTCAAATCTGCTTTTGCTTTAGTATCAAAATTCTTTTTTAATCGACTTTGTTGTTTTTCTAACTTTTCCTGCAATTGTATTAATTCTTTTGCTAGTTGATTTAAATATTGTTCTTTCTTCATAAGCTCCTCTGCGCAAGGCGCCGATGGACTTATATTTAAATATTTTTCTTTCTTAATGAGAACCCCTGGACTCGTGCACGGCGGACTTTTGCTTTTAATCAAATTAATTTTCGTCTTCTTATAATAATCTGGGCATAGGCACAACGGACTCTTACGTACATTCAAACTAGAGCATTGTACTTTCTTATTGAGATTCTCTGGGCACGGGCCCTTATCTACTGTGAAACTGTGTTCCCTCTCATGGAGAAGCTCTGGGCACGGGCTGGGCGGACTCTTACGACCATTGAAACTAGGACATTGTACTTTCTTATTGAGATCCCTTGGGCAAGGGCATGGCGGAGACGTGTCTACAGTGACATTTATTTCTCTCTTATGGAGAAGCTCCGAACACTGGCACAGCGGACTCGTGCCTACAGTAAAACTTTTTGATTTCTTCTTATGGCACCCTGCGCAAGGCAAACGGTTACTCACAGTGAAACTATAAGTACGTTGAACATTCTTATTGAGATCTTTTAGGCATGGACAGCCGTCCATTTTGCTTCTCCTTTGTGTGTGTCTGTATTGTTTTGGACGCACCGGGTCTAGGCAATGCAACTGTTTATTTTTAAAGACATTGAAGAACTTATTCGTGTCGGTTAAGTTGTTTGTCGATCTAGGTAACAGCGATTTTAAATAATTGAGGACCGTTTGTGTTTTTATTTACACCTTATCTATATTATACGTTTCTGCTTTTACATTTTTTTTTACTGTTTTGTTTTATTTAAAAATATCCCGTTTTAACTTCTGCCCATTTTATTGCTGATATAGGTTGCCTCACAGAGAATATAACCATTTTAGGTTGCCATCCAGCTGTCTCTTTGACAAAGCAAGTTTTTAAGGTTCTTTTTTTTACTTCTGTGACTCGCACAGACCCTGTTGTACGAACTGCCTAATAATCCAAGATTGCAGAGCCCCCAGACATTATTGAAATCTTTTTACACAAAATATTGGGGATACCTAGTGTTGTACTACATATTTTATGTACTGTCACGAGCTGGGGTTCAGCGATAAATTATTTAAACACCAGACTTCAATTAATCACACTTTATTGCGAAAACACTTCATAAACAATTTTATTACTTCGCACTATTTTCCTTTTTCGATCGCTCTGTGAGTGTGTACCACTATGGTGTCGGATGTAAAGAATTTCACCATCCCATATCTTCCCGTGGGTGTCGTAAGGCGACTAAGGGACACACCAGAAAATGGGCAGCAGCGTTCTTTGTGCACTTTAACAACAAACTACGATCGCGAACCAGCCTGCCAAGCGTGGCGATTACGGCAAACCCCCCCAAATCAAAATGAATAGCACAACAGAAAAACGGCCCCGAGTGCCCGGCAGCACGTCTACCCTCGACTACGGTAGCCACCGAGGCGATGGCGTGGCAAGGGGTGCGAAGAATCCTCGGAGTAAACCCGGCTACCCCAATAAAAAACAACAACTGTACCTGATAACATACAACACGCGAACACTCCGGACCGATGAGAAACTCGAGGCGAACTCGAGCAAGGGTTGAGCAGGTTACGGAGTATTATATGGTTATCTGAAGTCCGAAGAGAGGGGGAGGACTTGATAATCCTCAAATCCGGTAGCCTAGCTGCTCTATTTTAGAGAGAGTGCCCGGCAGTCCCAGGGTGGTGTCGGGTTTATCGTCCACAAGTCCCTTGTGAACAACTTGGTGAAGATCGAGACTGTGTCGACCAGGGTGGCGTACCTTATACTTAGAATATCCTCAAGATATTCGCTGAAGGTCGTACAGGTCTACGCCCCGACCTCGGCACACGACGAGGAGGTAGAGACCATGTACCTATAAGGATATCTGTAAAACCATGCATAGTTGCAAAACTCATCGTTGTAATGGGGGACTTCAACGCGAAACTGGGCAAACGAGACGAGGATGAGCTGCAAGTGGGGCAATTTGGAGTTGGATGTCGGAACCACCGGGGTCACCATCTGGCCAGTTTTATGGAGAAGAAGGGCCTCAATATGATGAACTCCTTCTTCAGAAAGCGTGAGCACAGGAAGTGGACCTGGCAGAGCCCTGACCTGAACTAAAAACGAGATCGACTTCATCATGTCAACCAAGAAGCAAATGATGTCTCCGTGATCAATTCTGTGAAAACCGGGCGCGATCAGCGCTTGGTAAGAGGCACCATTGAACATTAATATCAAGCTTGAAAGGTCTCGACTGATGAGAATCCAGTCGATCAGCACAGATGAAGACTTGTAAGACTTCCGAACCAGCCTTTTCCACCTCCAGAGCCCACTGCTGTAAAGTTTCACCAACACGTTGCGATCGGTCCATAAGCTGGGCGAGAAACACATGTTCCAGGTGCGCTTCGACTTATCTAGCTTCCAATGCTTCCAGAAGCTGCCCGAAGTAACGTCCTGTCCAAGTGCCTCTAACACAGGCAAGGCCTGGTCGCGAAGACCCAAGGTTAGAACACTCAAGGCCTGTTCTTTGGTCCACCTATTCGATTTCATGACGGCCTCGAACTGTATCTTGTAGGCAGACCATGACGAAGAGCTGTGGAATGGTGGCACTTTAAAACCACCCGGCGAGGGCGCATCTACCGCAGCTGCCACGGCCCGTCCTCCAGATTCGTGCCCGGATGCTAGGAAGTTTTCTGCCATAGTCACATATATAAATAATGTCTTACTGCCTAAGCACGTAAATGACGAAACTGAATTCATCGAGCTGCAGACAATAATTTATTGTGCAGCGAGGACGACAGCTAAATACAACGGAGCCAAAATATCAGTATCTACTCAAAATGATCGCGGCACATATAAACCGAGACAACCAAAGTGGCTAATTAGATTACAAAATAAAATAAAAAGTTTAAGAGCAAACATAGGTAGACTGACCCAATACATTAATGGCAGCAGAATTAAAAGTTAATAGCTGCAGTAGAACAAATAATAATAAAATACCAACTACACGCGCAACACGAGAACGCCAATACACTATTAGAACACTTTTTGGACACCTTAAAACAAAAGCTAAGCGCAGCATCTAGTAGACTTAAAAGATATATTACTTGCACGAACCGCAAAGTTCAAAATTTATAAACAACGAAAGAATATTTTAAATTTAATTTAAAGCGAATCGCTAGAAACACTCTCATTCGATTCAGTCCCGCATAGCTGGTTGTTGCATGTCCTACATATCTATAAAATCCACCCCACACTCAGATCGTTCTTAGAATCTACCATGCAAAATTGGCAAACTGTACTCAAAATAAATCAAGCCTCCATAGCTTTAGCAACTGAACCTATTCAAATAAAACGCGGTATCTTTCAAGGCGATGCCCTAAGTCCTTTATGGTTTTGCATGGCTCTCAATCCTCTCTCACACCTCTTAGATAAAACTAAAACAGGATTTACCTTGACAAGCGGTAACACCCAATTCACCTTATTTTGTAATCACTTAAAATTGGAGGTGTGAACCTCATGATGACATAAAATTGTACGCAGCAGATAAAAACGCCCCTTTTCATTTAGCAGATACAACACAAGAATTTTCAAACGGAGGTCTGCTTACCCCTTAAGAGCGAACTGGCGTGATGTTATGTTATGAAATGTTATAAACAACAAACAGACATGCGATTGCTGCAATCCCGAGAGATTTGCCGTTATTTATTGAAGAGTTCTGTTGTATATCTCCGAAGTTCTTCATCAGATCTTCACCAAATTTAAATGGGACCAATTTCGGAACATACTTTATCAAACAAAAAAAGAATTTTCAAAATCGGTCCACAATTGACGGAGTAATCGGTGAACATACAAAAAAAAAAGAAACAAACATGAAGTCGAACATAGAACCTCCTCCTTTTTGGGAAGTCGGTTAAAAAAAAGAACTGCTGAAAAAGTTTACACATCGTCTTAACCTAGTCTTACCTCCAGAAACACAATTAAAGCTACTCGTATCAACATATTCGCAATACCCATCCTTACATACTCTTTCGGAATTATACGATGGTCAAAAACCGATGTAAAAAACTACAACGAACTATCAATACTCTCCTTACCAAACATAGGAAACACCACCCGAAATTATGCATACAGCGACTTACTCTACCACGCCAAGACGGAGGAAGAGGATTGATTGACATACACATTAATTTAGACAACAAAGAGATACTTTCGCTCAGATCTTACTTCCATAAAAATCAGAACATTCGCCACTACATAAAAATGTAACAGAAGCAGATAAAAAACTTACACCACTAAACTTGCAAAATAAAAACACTAAGCACACAGCACAAAATTGCAGCATGGGCTGGAAAAGCTTTAAACGGAAGACATCGTGCTACCCTGAGCCAGCCACACGTCGATAAATTAAAGTCGAACGTATGGCACAAACGAGGTGAATTGTTTCCCGAAACTGAAGGTTTCATGCTTGCGATCCAGGATCAAATAATTGCAACACGTAATTAAACAAAGAACTAAAGACTCTAATCAACCGACTGACACATGCAGACATTGCAACAGTGCCTCTGAGACCATACAACACATAACAGGGGCCTGTAAATCTCCCGCACAAACAGATTATAAACACAGACATGACTAAGTTGCCACCATTATACACCAACACCTAGCACACAAATATAATCTTATAGATGAGATGATTTCATATTATTATAAATATAACCTGAAATAATTTTAGAGAACAGAAATCAGAAAATTAATTGGGACAGAACAATAATTATAGACAAAACTATACATTATAATACACCTGACATCACTTTGCACGACAAAGGTGATAAAACAGTGTACCTAATCAATATAGCTATACCTAATTCACACAACATCCAATCAATAATATCCGAAAAACTCAGTAAGTACCAAGAACTCGCCATTGAAAATAAAACCCAGTGGAAAGTACAAACCGTCCACATAGTCCCTATAGTACTTTCATCTACCGGTGTAGATACAAAAGATCTCACGCAAAGTCTTGACACTCTACACATGCCTTCTCACACACTATACATGCTCCAAAAAGCCACCATCCTCAATACTTGTCGCATAACCCGGAAGTTCCTGACTTCCTTTTCATTATCATCCACCTTTTCAATTTAATTTTCCCCTCACACACTTGGTCCTGGCCCGTGTGTAATGTCGTATGCTCTCTTAAAAGAGAAGAAAAGTAAAGAACTACACTAACACTAAGAATAATAATAATATGGGGGCCCAAGTCACCTCCCTGCCATTTTATAGCCGTTTAGTTCAACAGTGGTTGGGCAGGGGCCGGTAGCCCTCCTATAGTTTTGGGCAATCGATCCACTAAACCTACAAAATCTATAGCCCAAAACATTTTTTCTCCATAATTTGCAATAGTCCTGCACCGACCGGGGATTGTCCTTGGGTGCAGTTGCGTAATGCATACAGGGATACATGCCTAACGGGGCCTCTACGAGTTGGCTACAGCTCTTCGCACGCCTTTCAAAGGACCGGGACCCTAAGGAGCCGAGAAACAAAACAAAAATTCGTACAACAAAAAGGTCCACACTGACAAAATAAAATACTTAAAGGGTGTTAGTAACAATATAAAATCTTATAACATTTGTTAGTGCTTACATAGTAAGATGTTAGTGACTTACTGACAATTTATTTATGACCTACGTTAGTACTTTTATACTAGGATTTTAGTAACAATGTGGCTTATAATCTCTCGACCACAGAACAGAAAAAAAACGCCTTCTACCTCTGTGTTGTGACTACGACAGACAGTGTTGATGATGTAGGTATGATTAATAGATATTGAAAATTAATTAAATAATATTTAATTCATACTCCATACCAATATTACAAATGCAAAAGTAACTCTGGCTGTCTATCTGTTACTTTTTCACGCTTTAACCGCTGAACCGCTATATATGAAATTTTGAAATGATTTCGTTTAAGGGCCTTCCACCGCTTAAGTGCCGTAAAACGGTTACTTTCTAACTAAAGCATACTCGTAGTACAAAGATTGAAAAAAAAATTGATACATGTAGATACTCCTGCAAACTTAGATGTTTATGAATATACAGAATAAATGATGGCTAGAATTTCTTCATACCTGAATATGTAAATCAAAGAATATTTTGCAAACAAAACTGACCAAAAGGAGGTTCAATATTGATATTGTGGCTCCGAGCGGGCGCACGGCCACATCGGCCACTACTGCGTTAACATTGGGGAATATAAATAAGTAAATATTTATTTCTCCGTTTATGGTACATTGAGATCTTACATTTAACATTGTTTCACACATACTACCACTGCTGGTGTAGAAATATCAAATAATAAGCTAGGTACATGCAAATCAAAACTAGAAATTTTGTATAATGTCAAAAATATAAATCATAATATCAAAAATTAAAATAAAATGTCAAAAAAATACTTTTCAACACACTTGCTCATAAAGTGGCTCTAATTTCACCGCAATTAGGCACATAATGACACCTGTTATCAAACTGTGACTTTTTCATTACTATTATTCACAAGTGAGATAAAGAGTTTTTTTTTAATTTATTGGTTGCAACAAAGCAACTCTTTGTTCTTAAAAAAGTTTCGATACAAAAAAGATCGTGCTAAATAGTACAAATGCAACACATTTCATGCAACTTCGTATTTAAATAGATAATTTCAACTTGTACGTGTTTAATAAATAAAACTTTCACTTAAATATAACTTTTGTTTTTGTCTGTAATAAAGAAAACTTGAAATTCCCCATTTTGTACGTGGCTAAAACGCTATCCGCGAAAAGCCAAAAAAAAGATAACTCATTATTTTTTGTCTATGGCCGATCGCCATTGTTAGATGCGCGCGCATAGGCAACTGATTAATTTTGCCCGCCGTTGCGAAAAAAAATTCACAACCCGTTTTCACTGTTGGAAATGATTTTTTAGTATTATTTTCTTCACAAGTGTGTTGAAAAACGTCGTATGATACACGTGTGTATTGATGATTACCGTCCTCGGCTCTCTTAAGACCCTCACCTAACGGCTCGGGTCTCAATGGCGCCTCAGCGGTAATCACCAACTTTACACACTTGTACCATAATGTACTATTATGTCAAAAAGTTTATCAAAATTTCAGAAAATAAATCATCATGTCAAGTGATGAAGGACATCGGATAATTTTTATCCCAGCAATCAAGGGGTTGGAAGTTTGTTTAGAAGCTAGTTAGTAAATATAACAGTCTAAGAGCGGGTCGTCACCTCCACCACTCCTACTCCACCCTGGTGGTAGGCATTAAAGTCCCCCAGTATCACCAGTTGGGCGGAAGGGTACCGTTGCTGTGTCTCATCCTGATCTCCGCTATGCCTATGCGACCGGTAAACACAAGCATAGATAATCTTATCCAGACCTGTGTCCACTAGGGCCAGGGGCGTAGCTACCGCGGTATCAGCCGTATCAATGGGCCTCCAGACTGGGCCCCCGAGCCACAGGGGCCCCGACGTTAAAATGTTGTCCAAAACCCATAATTTCAATAGATTAGAGGGCTGTAATGGATTAATTAAGACCATGAAACCTGTTTGTTACGATGACATTTTAATCCATGCGCATGCGCACATATCGTCGCTCATCTTACTAACTGACGGAACTAACTTTGAGGTGACTTTTCAGGACAAGCTTTTTGCGGTTTCACACTATGTTTGTTGAATTGTAACTCTCAAAATAAGCGACTGATAAAAATAAAATTACATGAATTATATTATTATTTGGTTATTCTTCCTATATATAAATATGAATTGTAAATATTACTGTTAGATAAAAACATATAAGCATTTAAAACAGATACGCCACTTTTGTTAGATCTTTGTAAAAAAATGTTTTCATATAATTTTCAGATACGTCTGTATCAAAAAGGATAGCAAAATAACACACAAACCTCAGAATCAACTTTTATTTATACAAAATAAAAAACAAAATACAAAACAAC
This sequence comes from Orthosia cruda, assembly GCA_964057195.1. Lineage (NCBI taxonomy): Eukaryota > Metazoa > Arthropoda > Insecta > Lepidoptera > Noctuidae > Orthosia > Orthosia cruda. The sequence continues at coordinate 13,608,282 of OZ059830.1, read as the reverse complement.
ACAAACAAAAAACAAAATGTGAAATGAGATCCTAAAGTTTCGTAAAAACAGTCTCTTCTAATTTAAATTCTCATTATTATTTAGGTTTAATGTTAACCCCAACCTATTAAAACTAATCAGTCATAGAAATAAAGCAATTCTTAATAGCTTAATCAAATCACAGTCAACGTTATTTACCTAATTAAGATAAAAATGGGCTTGGGCTCTTACTAATACTAAATAGGAACTTAATATTTTAAACATATCAAAAACAAATAAAGTATTTCTTATCTCACCATCAAAACTGTACCATAATATTGAGTCTTTGGTAGGAGAAATATAAATAAATCAATGAGGAAGCGATTTGTAGAATTCAACATAATCGGGATGTCTGATAACAGCTGTATCACCTTTTGTTAGAGACATTAAGTCTTCATATTTTTCAGTCGCTATTTTGGGTGGATATTCATTAAGTGGACGGATTTCAGCGTATAAAAGAAACATCTTTTGTCTTTTTAAAGTCAAACTGCGGTACGATTCCTGATCATGAGAAGTTTTGAAGAAAAAATTTATTTGATCAGACTTTTGAACGCGAAATTCGGTCATTTCGGTCCAATTCACATGAGCTCCTGTGTCGTCTTTTCTCAGGGAGAGTAATTGAATGTCTGTAGACAGTTTTTTAAAATCAAGAAAGTCAGTATGTAATAAGGAAAATACTCGGTAAGGCTGTTCTATTCGAGCTAATCTCATTATCGGGATAAGCTGAGCTGGTATAAAAACATCTCCAGCTTTTTTGACAGCATAGCTGATTGCACTGTGAGCAGAATCACCGGCACTTTGACCATGGTTTGGAATTGAAAATCGCAAAGTGATTTCTTCAATATTTAAAGAATTAGTCAGGATATAAATCAATGCAGCAGCCACAATCGAATTGCGATTTTGGCCTCCGCAACCATCTGCAAAGAGATAAATTCGCTTGAACCCTTTTCTGTCGCTTTCTTTGAGAAAAATGTTTAAGGCAGTCGATATTTCTGATGCTCCTCTTTTACTTACAGCTTCATACCATGTAAAACAGCAACAATCACGAGTACCTAAGTCATAGACAGTTAAATTAAACGTCGATAAACGCCTCTTGTAAAATACTGCGTTTTCATTTGTTATAGGTATTTGAATTACCTGTTGAAGATCAAAAGTAACGCATTGTACCACGCCAGGATTTTCTTTCGCCTCGTTTAAACACATTTTTCTCGTATTGCGAAAAGTAAGCTTATCAAATTGGTGCTTTTGAAATTTTTCTTGCAGTTTAGCTTTCACCTCTTCGGTACCATTATAATATGTCAGACATAGGCTGCACTGGTCTTTTTTCGGGCGGTGGAAAGACAAATTTTTCCCTTTAAAAACTCTTTTGTATGTGGAAAAGCTGGGTTTCAATGGATTTCCTTCCAGAGACCTGATAAACATTCTGTACATTTTTTTAACGGTCAAATCTGAGTGAAGGTATTCTCTAGTACTACCTTCACGACAATAATGTGACTCGACCCTAGGATAGCGATCTATATGTTTAACACATAGATCTCGAGATCGTGCGTCGAGTTCTTGCTTGCTCTGAGGACGGCCTCCACGTTTATCTTTCATGACAACTCCAGACTCTGACACTTTTTGGACTGCAGTTCTAAGAACGCGTTCAGTTATACTCAAAGTGTTCAAAAATAAATAGCGACAAACATTGACTCTTACTCCATTAAGTGTTAAATAATATTTAAACGTTAATTTTCTTCTCGAATTTACTCCAGCTGTTTTTCGGAGAGTTTCAGATTTTTCGACATGTCTGGCTACAAATTCACGCTGACGTTGTATATTGCCTTGTGACCAATAGTCTTCAAATATAATATGACGACTTTCCTCATCAAATTTGTAACAGTCTCGCTTTAGATGTTGGCAATAACTGAGATTGCATAGAGGTCCTAGTTTTTTTGCTGGCATTTTAGTTTTTTTTACTTGAGTAGCATATTCTTTGCCTTGGTCTTTCTGAAGCTTATTTTGTTTTTTCTGATTTATTTTCTTAGTATATGTAAATTCTAATTCTCTAGGATCGCCTTCCATTTCATAGTCCTCTGGAGCTTTGCTCGTAATAGTCGTAGTAATATTAGGAGATTGTATATCGCGTCGAACGTGTAGTTCACATGAAACGTCGTCCTTTACAAAATGATCCCAACATTGAAGAATTAGACATCTAAAGCAGGAACTAAAAACTTCTTTTTGGCATCCAACAACTTCACATGTTTGTTTTTGATGATTTTCACTAGACGCTGTCATCGGACTAAGCTGATCTATCTGCATGTGCTGTAATATAGCTGTATCCGAACATTCATTTCTGGTTTCTGGCTCTCTTAGATAGATTTGATCATTGTCTATTCTTATGTTTAGGCTTTTTGTAATATCATTTTGGGTAGTTAAAATACTGGGAGATGTTGGTGCGCATTGAAAATGTTGTTCACAAGAAGCATCGTTTTCAAAATGATTCCAACATTGCAGAACTAAGCACCTAGAGCAGGCACTAAAAACTTCTTCGGTACACCCAACAACTTCGCATGTTTGGTTTTGGTAGCTACCAAGCGTTGCTTCTATACCTTCATTGTACAGCTGCAAAGTATTATGATACAAATCTATAGATTTGTTGAGAACAAGACTTTCATTGAACATGACATCATCTGCGCAAACCGTAGCATCGCTAGACACAGATAGCTTCCTCTTCCTTGGCTGGTTCGACGGAAAAACGAAATCTGGATCACGTGAGTCCTCATCATCACAAAATGGGTCTTCTTTATTTGAAGCTGTTTCTACTAGGTTTGTGTTTAAATTAATTAATGGTTGGTCATGCAAAGTATTATGATGCAAATCTATAGATTTGTTGAGAACAAGACTTTCATTGAACATGACATCATCTGCGCAAACCGTAGCATCGCTAGACACAGATAGCTTCCTCTTCCTTGGCTGGTTCGACGGCAAAACGAAATCTGGATCACGTGAGTCCTCATCATCACAAAATGGGTCTTCTTTATTTGAAGCTGTTTCGACTAGGTTTGTGTTTAAATTAATTAATGGTTGGTCATCATCCGACGAAAACTCTGAGTTAGCAGTATTTGATGATTGCTGTGTCTGTTTTGGTACTTGATTAGGTTGGCTATCAACTTCCGTTACCACTACAGTTCCGTAATACCATTTCCTTTTATAAAGCATCTTTATTTTTGCACCAACACGGTTGACATTGTTTTGCCCTTTCTTTGCACTCTTTATATCTTTGGTTGAAACACAGTTTTCAGAGCCATCCTGCCATTTTACTATTACATCTGGGGCTACGTCCATTTCTGCCAGTCTAGAATTATAAAAATACAGATATTTGACGAAAATAAATATTATTCCTGAGTATTACGTAAGTACAAATACGTACATACCTACTTACCTTAAAATAACCAGTAACCGAAACTAAACTTGGTGAGTGTTTGATCAGCTAGCCCGTACCTATAGCAAGAGTGAATAGTTAGTATAAATATAATGATATTACTACGTAACTAAAATAAAACGACTTTTTACATGTCTGATATATCTAAGTATCCATCACACGTTACATTTACTAAGTAAAATACAACAGTCGGTATCTACCTACTTATTTTATTATTAACCTAATCGGCTTTCGTAATGCCAAAACAAGATAGACATACGACTTATCGAATCGAAATCGAAACCGAGCGTTTGTGAATATGGGGGCTGATCAGCTAACTTATGTCACAAGAATAAGTATCACAGTGGCAAAAAATCGACAGTACCTAGTAACTGTCGTAAATTTACTTTTTTAGGTAGGGTGCGTCAGTAAGCGAGTGACGACGTATGCAGTACCTACTCGTATTCGAGCATCCAGTAACTGGTGTGTCGTCAGTCGCTTATTGGCGCATGTAAGACTGGTCATCTTACAAAATATAGATTGACCAGCAAAACTTGAACTCCACGCGCCATGCTTTGCAACTGCAAGTCAAGTATTACTCGATATACGATAACGACCAGTCGTTAAAGTTTGTTCGGTGACCAGTCGACAGTCTAAACAAGCGCCAGCATGCGCGAGTAGAGCTATGAACCACGCGGGTCTCAGCACTACCTACCGATCTGTTGCATTGCACCTATTATATTATCTACTAAGTATTTATAGAATATTTTAACATTCGGACACAATACACAAATCTTAATTAAAATAACACCACCATAAAAATACAAATAGGTAAGTACCTACTTACAATAACACGATCCGTATTTACGTGCACTCCCTGCGGCCAGCAAACGCGTCATTTCACCACACAATTAGTCGGCTACTGATTTTTGAATCGAACGAGGTGGCGTGATCTGTAAACCCCGCACCCCGCACTCCTGTTTCATCTTCAAAGTGTTCGGTTAAATTTAGGCGTAAGTGAAAAAATATAGTAATTTATTCGATATTTTAGTTCACACTAAAAGACGTATTTAGATAGGGCTCTTTTTGCTTAAAATATTGATTCCGAAAAATTCAAACTAAATAACGTATGTACTTACGTCGGTTAGCAGAAATCATATTTGTATAAAAAGCTACTTACGTCTACCTGCCAAAATGTGTTTTCTCGGTAACGCTTGAAGATACAGATACGTCTATTAGACCGATCGTTTCGTCTTCAAAATTGTTTTAACTAGTATGAATAACTAATTTTTGACGAAAATACAGATACGTCTGTTAGAAAGATGAGCGACGATATGGTTCCTGATTCAAAAATTCTGGCTTGGATAGCTTTCATTGTGCATTTTTTTATTTTGTAAAAAGAACTTTCCTTTCGAGTTTTGCTGTATTTATGTAATTTTGATACAGGGGCTTTATGACTAGCTAGGCCACTGACCTGGGCCCAGAGCGCTGAGTTTCGAGACTCTTCAAGGTTTCGGAGACGCATCAAATTATCCGACTTCTATGACACCTACCTATACTACTTCATCAATGCAGTGCGCTAGCAACTGTTTATCAACTTAATTTGTTGCTCGTTTACACGCACGAGTCGAGGGCAGAGTTCGACTGACGTCTGAGAACAATACTTATTTGAGAGTGTAGATAAGTGTCTAAATAGGCAAAGATATTATAAGTAGTCTTAGAACAAAATCCGTTTATTTTTGTCCGTTTATTAATTCCGAACCTAACCCGAAATCCTAACCCGGTCGCGCGGGTTAGATTACGTTAGGTTATATTTTTTTATTTGACTACGAAAGTCGACAGAGGTGGCGGCTCTTATTTCTGTCTGCAGGATCTAAAGTAACCTAACATGAAGGAGATGAGGGGAGCTGAGTTCACTCGCTCACTTCAGCTCCCGTCATCCCCTTCGAACCTAACCTATCCGTGTCTGGAGTAAACTCCCGAGCTCGCTTCGCTCGCTCATGGACTAATTCGACGACCGGCAAGCTTATTACGTATCTTTTGCAAGAGCAAAACGATAGCGATTTTTGCGCAATAATTGCCCTTCAATACAGAAGTTTTAGAGTACCGTTATTTTTTAAATAAGTGCATTTGACAAACATCGAGCGATTAGGAAACGATTGTGTAGGACTTACCATACCTACACTGCAGGTAATGCCAACTTTTATGACATAAAGCGTTTGATCGCTATCGTTTTGCTCTTGCAAAAGAACGTAATAATTAATCAGCCCTAAGATAACTTAAAATATATTTTCTTCAGTCAGACAACATTTATCCGACAAATAATTATGACTATCAACCGACAATTTTATTCCACGGATAAAAATATATCTAGGAATACTTACCTGCCGTGGAACCGGGCAGTATGGCAGAAGAAAAGGGAGGCCTATACCCAGTACTGCCCAGCAGTGGGGAATTCCGGGCTGAAAATGATGACGATCTGAGGGTTCCGGCGAGTGATCCCGCAATTAACTGATCCCGCGGGACGAGTTGCCGGATACATTTATTTTAATATTTTTCTTCCAGCGACTCGAATCGACAGTCGTTGAAAGAATTAGTCTAAGGAATTCGGACCAAGGAATGCATCTAATTTATGTGCAGCGGAGTAATACTTTGCAACATTGCAACATTTTTTTATGGCATTCTAGCTTCTGCCCGCGGCATCGCTTGAAAAGTGTTTTATCATCTCAAGGGGATCTAATCCTATGCCCTTCCCAGGGTCTTAAACTATCTCCATGCCAAATTTCATCTAAATCGGTTCAGGAGATCCAGAGATTACTCCCCTACAACCCCACAAACTTTATCTCTTTATAATAAGTACTAGCTGACCCCCGGGGCTTCGCTCCTGTCAACTGGCTACCTACCTACCTACCCTGCCTGCCCTGCTTGCTCTACCTGCCCAGGTTGTCAGCCTAGGGTAGGCTACCTACCTACCTACTATTTTTTATCTATCATCAATAGTTTTCTCAGCGCCAAAGACTGAATTTTATAGGCAACATTTTGCTACCTTGGGTTACATTATTGCAATTTTCATAAGGATCTCTATTTTTTTTGAAAATATATTATAGCCACACTCAGGAATAATGTAGCTTTCTACTGGTGAAAGAATTTTCCAAATCGGCTCAGTAGATCCAGAGATTACCCCTTACAACGTCACAAACTTTACCTCTTTATAATATTAGTATAGATTTTACGTTACTTACTAGGTAAGTATTTCGTTTCTCGTTCTCGTTGCACGAGAAAAGAAGACGTGATTTTGAGCAGATCTATCAGTCGGTTTCTCAAGCTTAAGTTGTTAAAAAAGGTCAATTAAAACGAAGACAGTAACACATGTACGGGGTCAGCGGCCATCGCCCCGCCAACTGGGATCGCATGCCCGGCCGGGCGCGAATTCCCAGCGAGTGTCTCATGCACCCGCACGTTTGACGAACAAAGAGGTTTTATCTCAATCCGTACAAAACAGGCTCCTGTTTATGTAATACTGGAACAATGATGTGACGGTATCAATGCCTTTGCACGTGTAGCCTCTGTTTGGCGAGAGATTTTGTCTTTCCATGTAGAGTGCAATAATTAAGTAGGTATGATATATAGACACAGATTGATTAAATAACAGGCAACGCAAACGGTTAACCACTATAGATAGAAACATTGATGTTTCGAAGAGGTAGAGGTTCATTATATGAGCCCTGTCATCTGGAGCCCGGATGAGCAAGTTGTACGGGAGTTGATAATTTTGTGTTGGGCTGAGGAAGAAGCTGTAGAATCTTGCTCTTTTGGCATGATCGAGTCTCGTACTACTGACACTGTCCGAAACCTATTTACCATAAGAAATAAACACCAAGAAAACCAATCAGTATTCAAACGACAGCCTCAGATAAATGGAAACACGTAACTAATTTGAATGCCCTTAACCGTGAGACTGATGAAGACAAACGTTGCTCCTAAAGGTAAAGCCAGGTAAACTATCTCTTCACCTTTGCCATATCCAAGCGATTTGCGAGTTTAGTGTATTTCCTGCATCAGTGAGGTCAGCGTCTCAGGCTCCCGGCACGTTGCGAGCGGCACCGCGGAGCGGACACAGTCGCGACTCTTGCGCAGCGCAGAATACCGCACGGCTCGCGCACAGGCGAACGTCTGAACGGCCACCGGCGCCCGCGCACCAATCACATCGAAATAGTGACAAAAACTTGTGAACATTAATTTGAGTTGATCGTGCAAAGTTTTACTTCCCATCAAAGGCCGGATCCCTCACGACGACTCCCAGGTATTTTTAGAGCAGTCGTGCTCTCATCCAGAACTGGTTTTCTAGTTTAACATCGCGAAAGTGACTCGAATATCTTGTTAATTCAGACCGGTATATGTTATATGTTTTTAAAATATTCCAGTTTATATTTTATCATTTCTGTAAATAAATATTATGAATAGTGTGGAGTTAAAACAGTGGAGGACATGGGCATGGGTACTTGAGGCAGTACCTATGAGATAAACAACATTCTATTATTAGCAAAACGTGTCGGCTTTATTTACGCTTCCAACCAAGTAGCTACAAACATTCTTACATATAACATTCAAAATATAAATAGCCATCTGCGTATCATAAAGGTTGATTCCTATATCGCGAACTGTTCAATAAATAAATAAAAATTTAGGTCTTATTGTCATTGTCCACTTATCACTATCCGTATCCTTATCACCTACGTAATTAGGTATGTGTGAAGTGTGACCGGTGCAGATAAGCGCATACAGTAGCGCTATTAACATTCATGTAACAAATGGTTATCTGTTTGCAGGGCAACTAATGAAATGGCGCGCTACCAGCTCTTTTGTTTAATCATCGTCGCCACGATGGGTATGTAATCATTAGCAACTACTTAAATAGAATATAAACAAGCCACCATTCCAACGAATATGAAAAGATTCTTAATATTTTCAATGATCAGGAACTTGGCACAGATATCATCACATTCAGCCTCGTCTTGTGGCACATTGGCATGAATACATAATAACAGCTTAACGATATTCAGGATATCTCTACTTAACTGATGCAGTTTGTTGAGACCAATCCCTGAGTGCGTGCGGTTTAAGTATCCTTCTCGTTTGATGTTCATACGTAAAGTTGCAGAGGAAGTAAATCAACTTTTCATTACTTACAAAAACTTTCTATGTACTGGTTTGGAGCTGCAGAACAAGTTCTGGCTAATTGATAAGCAGACACTAAGCAAACCTTATACCCAGTTTTGAATCTCGTAATTATTACGACGTGCTACACCAGAAATAGGACTATCTACCCTATTTGATACAATCCCTTATATGGATTCCAGATGAAAAAAAAAAAACGAAAGGCTATATGCCCTGAATTTCGACAGATAATTCTACACTATTGTGTGAATCTCTCTACATATAAATAAGACATACTTATATCAATATTCTAACGAGGTCTACAGCAGATAGAGCTCTTCTCTGGTCTATCTACCCGGCTATCATGAATGAAGCATCTAGCACTAGAAGCACTTTGATAAACTGCTAAGAAATTTTCAAGTGCGAGCTCGATAATTCAATATCTCAAGAAGCACTTAACTTCCGACCACAGACTCATTACAGCGGAATTAATGGCGCTTTAATTGTATACAATTTGTTACGCCCAAATACTGAGAATAATATCTTTTACGTGGGAGTGATTCATGATTTCGATGATTAGTTTAAGAGCAATGGAAGCGACTCATCAGTCATAAGGAAACCCATCTTTTTGTTATGTAAATATACCTTATATGTGAGATCAGAGATACAAAAAACATGAGTGTCGTCTGTAGTAAGTAGCGTAAAATTATTTACATAGTGATTCATAGCTGGGTATTGGCATCTCAGGTGGCCGTGAATGAATGAAGTTTATGTTTGCACCGTTTAAACATTTACCTCATCGTGGCCTTTCTACATCAACTGCTTGGTCTCTCACGATATTTCAAACGAAATATTTTTTTAATTAAATGGCACCACATGTCGCAAAGCTTGATAGCAATAAATTTTTAGACTACATAAAATAACGTGAACAGATGTGAGCTTGAATGATGAGGGCAAAATTTTAGATACGATGTGTGCAATATACATAAGATAGTACACAGCGACATGCGTGTGCTGATATAAATAATAGAAGTTTAGCTAAGATACTAACTACGTATATATAGAGTAGACAAAACGTGACCAAGCTCAGTTAGAGAAGGGACCCGAGCCCAAGTCGATTATTCCCTTTCCCGGCGCAGGTCACCGGTTCAATGTACATGCATACAGATTTTATAGTCGAATGGAAGTTTCTGCTTTGTTTATAAATTTATAACTGACCTTTACCGCCATATATGTAAAAATAAACGTACTGACCTGAACAAGAAACTTACCTGTGGAATATATGGTGCTTATCACGCCTTCTATCGTTGAATTTAATCAAAGCTAGTATAATAATTTTTCTATAACAGTAACAGACATTGATCGTCTATTGTCGTAAGGTTAAGCACCTTTTGATGTAGCTACACCCACACTTAATATGAAAAAACTTTTAGCGTCTCGCAGGTCACCCACCGGTGGCATATTGGGTCTCCAGTATTAGTTAAATTAATTTGTTTTGTCAATTGGTCAGCGTTCGGGAGCCCATTAGTCCAAAGTACTTAACATCAGTAAATGTTTACACACTCACGAGAACTTAAGTGGAGCCCATAGAGTTCTCAGGGACTACTCGACTACCAAAAGAAATATTGGAATAAGTAAAGAAAATTCAAAATATGGAACTCGTTGGTAAGACCAATCAAAAATCTGCAGCTCTCTACGATTTCTAGTCTCAAATGGTAGCGAAGAAGTTCAATTTAAAAAAAAAGCTAAACAAATAAAACTATCAGTGACAACGAAGCGTCACCATATGATAAATATATTATTTCAAGAAAAATACGACCTACCAAGATACTGAAACAAAAAGTAGGTGAAACCTAGAGACATATAAACCTACATAAGATCATGCAAGGTTCCAAATATTCTTGTTTGTTTAGCTTGTTGATCTGTGGGCAGGCAGTGGTATGCCACGAAGATAACAGAACGCTTAACCAATTTACTGTCTAAAAGGAAGACTCGAATTTTATCTATGTTGATGACTCAATTGAGTAACAGGCTTGGCAAAGAGAATTCTTCTAGAATCTCGACTCTGTCTACTTACATATATAACCGGCTCATTAATGCGTGTTTGGATATCGATTCTAATATTATTATAGGAATACACGTGAGTTTGTTTTAGAGTAGAAGCCTATTTGCTAATTTGCTCAGCCTCATTTTTTATGTTGTTTTCTGAATAAACAGAAGCACATCTAGCACTTCTACACTATTTATTTCCATCAACTGGATTATGCAGCAGTAGCCGTATAAATTAATAGTTTACACTAAGCATGGTTTTGAATCAATTAGTAGTTTTCATGTGAAGTCTTCGTGAGGCTCAGTGATTATACGCGGAAGCGTTTACCATTCTTCCGGCAAGGGCCGTGAGAATGGCGGCAATAATACCATTTAAGTCTTGTTGAAACACTATGGAATCAATGTCTAAATAATTGTTGAGCAGGGTAATCTATTGCTGACGGAAACAACCACAATGGACTCGACCATTACTGATCAAGATTACTTAATTGCTGGTCCCCAATTAGTTACAGTGACGTGCTGCACAGACAAAGACTTTACTAAGAAAATGTAAAATATGCATCCGGGGAACATCAGTGCGGCCACAGAATACACGGAATTGAGGAAATACCTAATTGCAAACTGCATTAATATAATAATGATTGATTACAGTCTTTGTCGGTGATAAAGAAGAAAATACACGAACGGAAATCCCCGTTCGAAATGATTTATTATTCGTTGTTTGCAACTAACAATAAAATATAATAATATTGCGACCCACTACGGCGCGAGAAAAGTCTTTACTTTCAATGCTATGTATCGCCAGCAACGCCTCCGGCTAATATTCTACGTACTAATAAGATCTAGACGATTTGCTCCGATAAATACTTTCACTTGGAGATACGAGGTTACTCTGAACAATGAGACGGCTATGACTGGTTATGAGTCATCTCATCAATTGCTGTATCATTCGAAAATAACATACTAAATATGAGCTCAGACGTTGGTAACCCAGGAAACCGGATTTTAACACCGTTAAATACACATTAAGTTAAACCTGCGCCTGACCCACTAATTGAAGTGTTGGTTGGCTGGCGACAAGAATGTTTGCATTTAGATAAGTTTAGAGTCCACTGCAGTTCATTCTTTGTTAGCTAACAACTTAACACTGGTTATAAATGCACACTTTGAACATGGCGATAACGGTTTTTCGACATTTCCAAATAACTTTCACGTCGGTCGTGATAATTGATTTGTGTTACTTAGCACTTTGTATTAATCTAGTAGTCAAAATCTGTGTACAGAACTGATTATCGTATTCCAGATATAAGAACGTGTTACGGCGAGAACTCGGCCACATTGAAGGAACAAGAAAGTACTCTGCCTGAACTCGCTAAGGAGGTGGAGGACAACAGTCGTTACAAAACACTAGAAGCTAACGCAACCGTTTTGAAGCTTTTAGTGGATGACAAAAATGGTGTCAGCAGGTGAGATAAATGATTGGATTTAACGAAAAATTCTGGTAATGGAGTGGAATCAGTAGTGAGACAGTATTCTAAAAGCAGATCTGAGACAGGAGTCGTGTTGTCAAGTACTCGCCAATCTTCTTGGCCGCCCTGAAATGTCTAAAATGGCTATGCAGTTATAAATGTACAAAAACAGAAGCGCGCCGTGCCTTGCGCATCGGAAAGCAAACTTCAGCGTGGCCAAGACGGTTGGCGAGTACTAAGCTGTAACACTAATAATAATGCACAGTTGGATCCTGTAAAGAGCTCATAACAACTCACCATTACTTTTAGACAGCGTGCAATGTTTTGCAACGGATTTTATTCTACTTCAACAAACGACCTCTGGATCTGAGACTCTTGAAAAAGCACTTCCTTTTAGCGGATGTGGAAATAATTAAAACAACACTGTCTACAGGTCGGAAGTGTTCGATATGCTTCACTCTAGAGATGACAATGACAAACATGTGGACTTGCCCACTTTCCCTGAAGACGCGGAAGATGCCCGCGCAGAGGTGCCTTCAATACCCGACTCCCAGGCAGAGTTCTTACAAGGTAAAACTAACAATCTTTTGCATTTTATTTCAAATTTATCACCGAGATACACGTTTACGATTCTCCTACTTTTGTGTCATGGACTCTTGTTAAAGCAATGGAATAATTATTTGAGTCACGATTTAATTGCTATAGGTTTAAGTAGGTAACAAGAATCTACGAGATCAGTAGGTACCTAATTCAGAAGTGAATCAGTTTACCACCTTTACTTAACCTTGACCTTTAGGTCAAGCTTTTCGAAATTAAGAAGACAGTTTACTTTAATATATTTTCTTCTTTTTCCAGCACCCGGCGAAGAGGTTCGCAAAGATTCACAAAATATACGATACTCAACTGTCCGAGGAGAACCGATAGGTGCCGCCGCTGGCATCATGGTCGTGGTGACCTGCAGCATCGTGTGCCTCGCCTACACAGCGCTCATAGTGTGGAGGAGAATATACTTGTAAATATACCAGACTCTCTTCGATAAATCCGAATTAGCTTTAAGTAAACGACCAACCGCGCTTAACATAATATTTGTTTGTACTTTCCAACTTTATATAAAGCGCCTATTGTGTGGTGTAACACGATATGCGCCTTCCCGAGACCCGGTGCGTAGGAAGCGGTCAACTGGGACGGAAACCGCGTTATGCCAAGTGAATATAACCCTCTCACGACATAAACGCCAAACAAAGACTTCTCAGCAGTTTATTGTTCGTTTTATTGCATTTCGATACAAACTTCTAAACCCCTTTTATACGCGTTGGTAATTTAAACTAAAATAGAATTTATGCTCTTTCCAGAAAACGTAATGGACTCAAGCATGAGCTTCTACGGAATGAAGAAAATATTGCCGAGACTAGGATAGAGGTAAGTGATATCATAGAATAACCAATAATAGCTAATTATGCAACTGTTACGTTATGGACGGTCTTTTAATACGAGTGCAATTTTTCGGTACAAGCGTAGCGCGTACCGAAATAGGTGGGCACGAGTTATTAAAAGACCAATAACGTACAGTTGCATACAAGATTTTATCTACGAAGGAAGGAATAAAACACAGTTATAGACAAATACGTATTTCAGGAAGTGTGTTTAATATTTCATTTCTCATATACATGTCTTGATTTTTCTGGTGGTAAATTATTCGTAGCCGCAACTGCTCTATTTGTTATATCTGGTGGTGTATTTTCAATATCACTTGATGTTGAAAAAGTTTTCAATAAAATTTGGAATAAAATTTCACTCAGAAATTTTTTCACGTGTCCACTTTTTATTTCATTTTTTTATTTAGTCTTTATTAGGTATAAGGCAAAGATCTTGTAGCCGCAGCAGCCAAATAGTATACGATACGATAGTTCTAAACTTGTTCCATTTTAAAAACATCATTTACATTGTCTCGATTTCGAAGTAATATTATAGGTACCTGGCTGTATGTTCAGAATGTCTTTGCTTGTGTTTTAGAATTTATGACGATTCGCATAATGCAACCCGATGTCGTTATGGGTATCATAATGAAACCGCTGTCAATTTTATAATCCGAATATAACGAAACCGAAGTAGATAAACTATTTTATCATATTGCCGCCGTATATTGCCGGTGAGCGTAACTATACTCATTCTCGCCGACTTAGAATCGTATATTTATAGTCATCAGTCATCACTATGATAATATTCCGTTTTTTTTTCATATACGTATCTGCAACTAATATTCGTTTTGTATTTAGTTTTGTTTTAGACTTTGTCTATATTTACATTTTTTTATTGTTTGCTAGAAATTAAGAGTAAGAGCGGACCCAACACGCTCCCTTGTGGAACGCATTATTATTATTTTTTAATCGTTGTAATTGCCTTTTCAATGCTACCTGGTACTTGTTTCCTGATAATTGCTATATATTTCAATTCAATGCCTATCCTGAAAACTGAGAGAAACTGCTGCTGTATTTAATTTTTAGTTATCAACATTATCGTTTGCCTTGAAAGAGCTCTGAAGGATAGACTTCTGGGAATTATTATAATATTTTTTATTTATTTTAATAAATGCTTATTTATTTTATTTCAGCTGTGAACATTTTCATTGAACAAGCCTCCTGAACGCGTTACTCGATTCTCCAGACTGTCCGTTCCGGTGGCACTATCTGAGAAGCTTCAAGACTGAATTACACAAAATTCTGTAGAATTAAACATCATTAGCAACTAAGTAGCCCTTAGAATATGACTAATTTTACATCCATACGTGAAACACTTGTGAAGCTAGTAGAACTGCTAATATTACATAATTTGCCATTATGATTATAATGTCATTTATCAATTTCCAATTGGATATAATAAAACATGACTTGGTACATTTCCATCAGTAAGATAAATTGGTTCTTGTCACTGAAAATGTGTTGCACTATCTATATTGATTTCATAATCTTGTAATCAGGCTCTACTGATTCTAGTCAAGGTAAAAGTTTTTCTGCTAGAAATATATTGTAATAATTGCAGTAACTCTTCTAAAGATTCATTACATTTCCTTATATACTTATCTCAAATCCAAACAAAAGATTCATAGTTATTTTAAGTACAATACTTGTGTTAATAATATATTTTTAATATTTTTTTATTATACTTTGAAAGCTTCTTGCCTTCAAAATATTTACTTTCAAAATAATACAATTTTTGCTGGTTGCAAATAAATCTATTGAATAGTGCCATAACACTACTTTCTTCGAACAGTGTTAAATTGTAGTCATTTTCAAAAAACATGATTTTGTATGTAAACTATTGGCATGTTTATTAAATATTTATTTATAATTTAAAGTCAGAACATGTCTGTGATGTTTTTAATTAAGGCAATTTGGTAATTAAATTTTTAAGAAGATATTTATTTTATTTCCCATTATCTATTTTTATTCAAATTATAAAAGGTCTCAACTGATAATCTCAGTAACTATGTTAAGCTTAATAAATAAACTTAATAAAAATACAGTTTCCGTAACAATCCAAAATTTTATTAATTTCATTTTATTCAAAATCTAAATATACTAAGTAAAATTGTTGATTAATACACGGGCTATAGCCAAAAAAAACATAAAAACAGTAACGGAGGTAAACTTAAAATTATTATTTGTTCTTACGTTCTACTGAATTATGAGCATCTTTTATAACTGGGAAGTACATAATACATATTTTGAATAGGGTAACAATTTCTGTAAGTAATAAATATGATCACAATTTGTTTATCACCTTGCTAGGTATGTTGTGGTTGTTCACTTCTTCTCCTTGTGCTTGACTACAACGGGGCCGACGTTATCACCGGTCGCCTTGTTGTGGGCGCCATGGGCTCCATCACAATAAGGCCACTAGAAACAATAATATATAAAAATTAAATAAAACATTTAACTAAGTAACACAAAAGATCACAATGGGCTAGTTACTTGGTACAAAATTGGATTATAACATAGATAAAAGTTGATACATTATTATTTATTTACACCCACTCCTAATCTGATATCATCATCAAAGTCAATATGAATACTGATAATGAACTATGTAGGCCATATCTGACAAATAAAACTCACAACAGTTAGCTATTTATCTTCACTAATTAATAACACATTTAATTCATTAATTACACAGTATGTTGATAACAACTGAAACATATAGAGTAAATAAATAAGGAAACCTGACATTTAATAAAGTTGTACTGAGTTGAAGCAATTTCAAACCCACAATTACAAGTCTCTCGGAATGATTCATACCAATCACAAATGTTTTTATCAACGCAATTTAGAAAAATAAAAATCTCGACTATCAAGTGGGTATTTAGAAAAATAACATAATAAGCATTTAATAATAATCAATTATGTTACTTCAAAAATGGAATAGGTACTTACATTTTTGCTCCTCCAACAACGACACAGGGACGCCTTCTCGGTGATGTCTTCAATGTCAATGAAATCCACTACTTTGTTGATATCTTTCCTGATAGATGGATTAGCTTGTCCTTTGCCCGCAGCACGAGCCTTCTTAATAGTGTCATAAGAGTAATAAGAAATGCCTCCCACCACTACTGCAGGTGGGATGAGGGCAAGCCAGTCCTTGACTGAAAAATAAGTTAGAATATTACTACAGCTGTTACAATTTTGAAGGACTCAATTAAATTCAACAAACAATAAATTAATGAATTTGTTACAGTTGCATGCTATCTATAATTTGTCATGTCATTTTGCAAAGCTAAGGCAATTCATTGGATTTGAAAGTATGTCATTGAAAATTGTATGGGAATGTCACAAAAACAACCTTAACAAAATTTTAGGCTAATAAGGATTTTATTACAAGTAGATAAAGTTCATTATCTAATGCGTTACATTTTATAACTGTATACTTTTTGTAAGAAACAAGTAAAGTATAATTGTAGCACTTTCAAGAATCTAAGGTAACTGGAGGTAGATAATAAGTAGCATATTTTAATTATAGCTAGATCTGGAGCATCTATCTCAACACATCATTGATGCTTTTGTCTAGATTTACTTTAATGTACACATGGTTTAAAGTTTTTTTCTTACCTCCAAGGCGAAACCAACCCCCGATAGAGTCTGGAATGGGCAGTCCAGCCAAGTAATTGGGTATGGTAACTTTCACTAAGTTCGAGACAATGTACATTTTGATGATTTTCTAATTACTTTGATTAAAATTTTGATAGCAACCTATGTGCCGCCGCTGTATGTACTAATTTACTAATTTTGTTACACAACCGTAGCTGAAAGAAATAAATTGTTACGATGTGCAGCATAAATTCTCCGTCGACACTTCAATCTTTAGCATAAAAAGCGGCGGCAGTTTTGAAAATATCCTAACTTTAAAACCTATTAATGCAAAATTATGCAAGATGAATAGGAATTAAGTTCATTTATATTATTGGATCATTTTAGTGACAATTGATGCAAAAAAAAACCCACCTTCAATAGAACACCATCAAAAAAAATCGACTTTTTGTTTTTGACATAGCCTCAAGCAAGTCTGCTGCTTTGCTCAAGTTGTAGGTCTCTTTCTCAGACTTTCTCTGTGAAGTCCTGTGAAGTTTGTTACACTGACAGTGACAGATGACACTGATGACAGTTAGATTTTAGTGCTGCCAGCCTTCGTTCCTAAATTGTGTTTAAAATGCGTCTATTTTAAATATATGTACCAACGCACGTCGAAATGATTACATCATGGGGCCCGAGTGTACGTCTCCTTGTCAAGCAGATCTCTCGCTTACTGATCGACACTGTGCATGACCAGAAGGCTGGCTCGTTCTTTACGCAAAGAATCAGCATTGCCATTCAAACTGGCAATTCATGCTGCCAGTCTTCTGGACACGTTCCTACTTCGACGCCTAGGTGTACCTTTCTTTTGTATAATAATAGGTTTAATAAAAGTTACAAGACAAATAGTTTAGGTTTTGTTAATGTTTGTACTTTGTACATATTTGGTAATTTGTTTTTTTTTTTTTTAATTTTCTTCAAGGTGCCTGGCTTTAGTCTGGTCTAGAAGAAAACTTACGTAAATTAAAGTAAGCAAGCTTGATTGACTGTCTGAGATTTCCTTAGTGTACCAATGGATGTTTATTGTTTATCCCATAGGGCTTTGTAAGGAAATGGCCTGATAGCCTGGGAAAAGAAATCAAATTATACCTTTGGGTTCAGGTGTTACGGTTTTCTACTTGCCAGTAACCCCTATTTTTTAATTCTTTACCGGATAGTCTTCTTTCAGAAACGTTCGCAGTGTCTTGCCGGTTCCTGGAAAAGCAATAGTGTCCACCTAGACCAAGAAGAGAATACCACCCCAACAAATCAAACTTCAAAATAATTTTGCATCTGTGTATACCTGTCTTCGCTTTGGTTGGGTGCGCTTGCTTTTTATCGTGTGTTGTAAATTTTATGAATATTTTTCGTTTTATAATAGAATAATATCCATTTTAAATAGTCCCTCATGTAGTTTTACTAAAGTGTTAATAGTGAAATCCTTCGGTGGATGCTAATCAATGCTGCTGTACACTGAATATGGCTGACGAAAGACTAGTGGTTCTGAATCGTAGTGACAATTTGGGATTCGGATTCTCTTTGCTTGGCGAAGCCGGTTTGCCACATATTATATACGAGATCGAAGAAAATTCCGCTGCTGCTCGAAGTGGTGAAGTAAGATTATAATTATTATTTTTAACACAAACAAAATACATTACAATAATACCTACCTACTTTTAGCTATAAATTCTTTAGCTTTTCGTAGTACCAAACAAAAATCAAAGTCGGGTCAGAATTGCATTACAGCTATAATCATTTAAAAGTTCTATAATATTTCTTTGTTCTGATACAGTTTCACAACTTGGTCTTCAATATCTAATTCTATGTACCCATCCTGTTTTTTAGATTGTTTACTAATCACAGTTTAATTAGTTTTTTTGTGGACATAAGCCTTTAAAAGTAACTTTATTAGGTATGTTTTGTATAATCCAGTTCAATGGTGAGTAATGGTATAGATAATATTAGTAGTAAACACCCAAAACCATTGTGCTTACAATCTGTTAGTCCAGTATGAATCATAGGCATCTCTCAATGTTGCTAAAAACAATTAATATAAAGATCAATTGAAATTCTGTATGTTGTCTGCATAAAATTTACATTTACCTAACTTGATTTAGTGGTAAATAGTTGTTTTTTTTTACATAAACAATGATGACATAATGTTATCATATCAAAACACCTTGTTATTGATCAAGAGCAGTCAGAGTAGATAAAGATAGTGTTGACTTCTTTTTATTTATTTATTATTGTTTTTACAAAGACAGACCACAGTTTTTATGCATTTAATTATAATAAAATTTAGTCACAATTGTTTAGATTTACTAGCCTTCACTCTTCTCTTATTACATGGTATTTAACCATAACAGATAAATAATGAAAAAAATAAAATAAAAATGTAGGTGTTTTATAGTGCACTTCTACCTAACCATTTTGTCCTGTATTCTTTACTCTAATGGTAGGCTTTAGGTTATTTTTTTCTTTTGAAATACAGGTGTGATAAAATGTAGCCTTACAGTAAATCAACTATTAAAACTTAATTAAATTACTAGCTTCTGCCAGCGGCTTAACCTGTGTGAAAAGTGTTTTTTTGTCCCAAGGGAACATTATACTGGGATGAAAAGTATTCTACGTACTATTCCAGACTATAATCTATGTCTGTGACAAATTTTATCTAGATCCGTTCAGCTGTTCTGGTTTGATTGAGTAACAAACATACATCTACGCTTCACACATTCATCAAAACATTCACATTTATAATATTAGTAAGTGTCATGACTCAGTTCTCAATGCTTTGAGTTGAGTTAGGATACTTTATTAAATATTAAATAATTTCAGAATTTGTAGCTTTGGTATTAATATTTTAGGTATAATGTTAAATTTAATAGTTTCAAACAGGAAACAATTATATAAATTAGGAAGTTTAGTAACATTCCTATACTTATATCACTTTTAAAAATATATTTTGTCATCATATCCTTGAATATTCACTATTGAATAAAACCTCATCAACATGGGCTTTCTCTTTTAAAACTCTTTAGGGGAAGAATTTTCAGCAATTCTTCCTTCATCTATATAAAAATGAATCCCTATTTCCCTTGGTCATGGCAACGGCTGGGCTGATTTCACTTATTCTTTTTTTGTTGTGTTTGTTATTGTTAGGAGAAGGTTCTTATGAAAAAACAATTATGAAATAAAAATTGGCACCATACCTACCCTACCCTACCTACTTACCTAAGTATGTAGGTAGGGTAGGGTAGGTATGTAGGTTCCCTTTTTCATATATAAAAAAAAAAAAAAACTAGGTTTGCCGGGTCAGCTAGTTTGTTATAAAAGTAACTTTTGTGCTAAATCCCAAGCTTCACAGAAGAATAGAATATACTTTACTGTACAATACTCATTTTTTTTACAATCCATACCAATATAATAAATGCGAAAGTAACTCTGTCTGTCAGTCTGTCCGTTACCTTTTCGCACTTGAACCGCTTGATCGTTTTAGATGAAATTTAGTATGGAGGTAGTTTGAGACCCCGGGAAGGATATAAGATAGTTATTATCCTGAAAATCACAATTAAGGGGGTGCAAAGGCAGGTGGAAGTTTGTATGGTGAACTAATAATTTCTCAAGTAAGGCGGCCCACAATATTATTGCGCGATATAAAAAATTGGCTATTCAAAGTACTAACTTGAAAAGCATTAATGCTAATTTTATCATACCATCATTCATATTGACTATCCTTCCCTTCTCTTTATCTTTAATCTTAGTTTTGACTTAAGCGCCATGTCAAAGTGAAGTTGATTTTATACATCCCATTTAGCATTTTGAAATTAATAGTATGTTTCTGCCACCTGCATCTGTGAGGCATACAATATCATCCAATTATTACTTAGTAACTATCAGTATCATGTCAAGGTGACCATGTTTAGGTCATTTGCTTATACTAAATTGTCTACCTGCATAACTTTAATTACTTAAACAGTGCTCGATCTAAGTTTATGTACATTTTAACACGTTTTTATTCAACATAATGACCATATTTGTTTATATATGCCTTTTTTGGCAACTTGCTGTTGTTTACCCTGAAGGAAAACCTTTAAATGCTGTGTGCTACGAACTTAATAAGATTATCAAGCTCCAATAAGTCCTTCTAATACCTGACTTCAAACATGTTATTGATGAATGATAACCTTCCTGTGTCAACTGCTAAGTGATTGTAGGATAAAATGGTAATTAATTTCATACTATCATGCTTTAACTTGCATTTTAATATTAATATCTAAAGACTAGACAGGTTCTTCTTAAATTCTCCATGTAGTAGTAGTAGTAGGGACCCCCGTTTCCGCACATAGTCGCCCATTTGGTGCATAGGGGTACTGGCTAACATAGCCAGCCTAGCTCCATCTAAAAGCACAGAAACTTCCTGGGGGCTTCACAGGCTTCACGGAGCGCTCACTGTTCCGAGGATTTCTTCACGTTTAGATGCCACGGCCTCGCATTCCAGGATTACGAGGGTGGCTGATTCTTTGGCATTAAAACAGCCCCTGTTGGTGAGCTGTCTGTGGCGCTTATGTTGAAAAGATGTTTGTTATGTCTCGATGTGGTATTATTAAGGCTGTTAATGTCATGGGCTGCACCTTACTTGCAGACTGGCTGCTACCAGTGTAACATGGACATAATAGTGAAGTATTCAGTGGCCACTGTAATAGGTACCTGACTCTGAATGTAACAGGTAAAATCAAGCTAGGTACTACCCAGTTGTTTACTTGTACTGTACTGCCCCACCTCTTATTGAAACTTGTAATTTTACGACTGGCTTTTGTAACAACTTGTACAATAAATAGAAGGACCAGAATATGTAAATTTCATGTATTGCCAAATGACATCATAGATTGAAGTCATTGAATTTCAGTGTACCAAATAACTAATAACTCTTTATTAAACGCGATGAAGCGTCACTGCATTCGAGTGCGCGATACTGCCATGACACGCTGGGTCATACAGACGACGACCGACGTTAGAATTTAATTCACTCACAAATTATATCAAGGCCATTTTAAACATATCTTCATGACTGTACCACTAAATATTTGCATGTATACGATGCGAGAAAACCTACTAAAAACAAGGCAAGGCACCTCAATAGAAGAAATAGGAAGAGCATTATTTCCTATTGTTTTTACTGAACTAGAGTTACCGTTAAACGTGACTGCAAAGAGATTTTTTATCGACGTGAAGGTCATGCGAGAGTGAAGCTACGAGCTACGACCAAAACTCATGAAACCTGTTACTCACGATTACATACTACTATGTTATTACGAAATGATTAAACAACCAGAGATGATAATGTTGAGATGTATGCGGAGAGACGAGAATGGATAAAGTAAGAATTAAGTATACTATAGGTAGGAAGTTTGAACGTAGCGCCAGTGACAGAAACGTTGAAAGGAAACCGTTTGTCCTGGTATGGTCATGTGATGAGGAGGGATGAGACGCATGTTACTAAAAGAGTTATGCATATAAATGTGGATGGATGGAGAGGGAGGTGAAGGCTAAAGAAAAGATGGTTAGACTGTGTGAGGAGTGACATGAAAGAAAAGAGAATCAGTGACGGGGGCAGGACGGTATGGAAAAAGAAAACATGGGCAGGAATTAGAAGTTAAACAACCAGAGTATCAGGATAAAGATTATGAATAGACTAGTATGTTCAACACATCATGTGGCTCTTGCTGTGTTGAAGGTAATAAAATAATCAACGTGATAGGTGTCGCCGTTTACCGCAGCGATCAGCCCGCCACACGTGTTTTGAATTACAACTTTTCACAATGTAAATGTACGCAAATTCAACGTTATTTGTTTTCCTTAACAGTTGACCTAGTCTTTCAGTTTTAGTGCTCGTCACGTGAGCTGGTAGACCTTCCAATTCAATGTCTTTAATTTAGACAGCTGCTAACTTCATAAATTAGATCAGGAGACTTGTAGATGTGTAATAAAATTCTCAGAAGGCGAGTCACTCGTGTAGTAGAAGGTAGTTGTATCATTCCATACAAGTCTACTAGTTTTCACTACTTAAACGGCATGTAGGTACTCATGGACACGACCCGTAATCCCACGCAGGCGTGGCAGTCTGCTTAATAGTCGTTGTATAGTATTTTTTTTATTATTCCATTTTAATTTATTCCAAGTGTCGTATTGTTCATAATAATGATTCTATCCGGAAATTGCAGAACCGTTACTTACTAGTAGCCCCCACAGACATATCTAACTCCTTAATCTCCATCTGTATGAAAACCAAGCGTGTCGCTTTTTCGCACACAATTTAAAAACAAGTTTACTTACTAATGAAAGAAAACATTTCCAATGCCTCGGCCAACTTTTCTATACAGTTTTTACAGCTTAAAATGGCGTAATTTGCCATTTTACTAGTTTTAGTTGGATTTCCGGTGCCGATAATGCTAAATGAAAATCTCGTTTTTAGGGTTCCGTACCCAAAGGGTAAAATCGGGACCCTATTACTAAGATTCCGCGGTCCGTCTGTCCGTCTGTCTGGCTGTATCTCATGAACCGTGGTAGCATGACAATTAAAATTTTCACAGATGATGTATTTCTGTTGGCGCTATAATAACAAATACTTAAAACAGAATAAAATAAATATTTAAGTAGGGCTCCCATACAACAAACGTGCTTTTTTTGCCGTATTTTTTCGATAATGGTACGGAACCATTCGTGCGCGAGTCCGACTCGCACTTGGCCGGTTTTTTATTTGAATCGCGTCATATAGTAAGATTTATATCTGTGATAGCCCCACATGATGAACAAATCAAGTAGTGCCAGATGTATAATATAGATGCGTCGAAACGGCTGACATTGTTGTTCCCCAACCGGAATGATTTATTAAATCTTTCAGCAGTTTCCTCATACGCGTTTGATCATAATATTCCAGAGATTTCGCACATACATTTTCTGTGCTATTGGGATCAGATTGACAACGCAAAACTACCCAAAGAGAAGATAATATTACAATATTGCACTTCTCAATCATCACGCTATCGATTTTCCAATTATCGAGTGAATTATTTGCGTCGCTCATGCGTGTAAAGTACGCACAGTAAAGTATTATATTCCGAAGGTTCGTAATAGTCTCGTCATACGACAGCACAGACACAGTATACATATGGACGAACAGTACGGAAACTACCTACCTACAGACGCTCGAAACGGCACACTCACACAAACATGCGCACCGACGAGACCCCTAAGCAGCGTCCGCGGTGCTGTCAGTAGTGCGAGCCGCTTAGGTTTGTAGGTAGTTTCCATACTGTTTGTATATTTATACTGTAGCGCAGATCACTATGCACCCACCACAAACAACTAGTAAACGTGTTTGTTTTGCGATTAGGATCAAATGTCATTTGTTAATTTAATACCTTTGATTGGACACGATAATGCGAAAGCCAACCGATTAACGTTCTTTCACTTCTAATTATTACCCAGTATGATCCAATGATATTCAAATAAACAGATGTGTTATGAGCGCGCGCATTTTGAAGACTCGAATGGGTCACAATTGTGACCTTTAGTCATTAGTCTATGTCACGCATGGCGAAGAGCGTTAGGCTTTGTTGAAACAAAAACAAAATAAAATAAATGCCATCGTGTGTATTTGTAATTTATTTATTTATTGATTAAAATAAATATTTTTTAATGTTAGATGAATGAAAAGTGTGTATGTGTGCTGCCGCTGCTGCGCGGAACACTTTTTTCAATTGTTTTGTGAGTGTATAACGTATCTGTTTATTTGAATATCATTGGTATAATCGATCAATTTCTACATGATAAGCGTTGGCAAAATAAATCTTAACACTTGGTATCTTCGCACTGATTACGATGTTTTTGTTACCAACCAAGGTTGATTGGATGCAATGGAACTTGTTTTTCTCAAATCTTCACTCGAAGTTTTCATAAAATATTTCGAACGAAACAATATCTGCAACGTCTCGGTATATCTTTAATACTTAATTAAGAAAGTAAGGATACTCTGATATTACCCTTCGCACCAGAACACCGTTTTTATTAACTTCAGACCAGACGTCATTTAAAACGGCCATTGTTTTTGATCGCGGTTTAGTCTCTGGTTTTCATCTCCACTTTACGTAAGTTTTTCGTATTGTATACCTTTCGAATTATTTTATCCCCTCGTTTTTGAATCGTTCGTACTTTTCAAGCATTTCAAATAACTTAATCAAATAGTCGATTTGTATCTCAGATTGGACGAAATAAAAACCCTTGTTATTGAAATTTTTCATATTGTTTCCCGTAATGCAGTTTTCGAGAATATTATTGTACCTATTTCAGCTATGTAGTGTCTAGTTCAGTCACGAACACAGGTCACGAACAATTATTATTACAGGCGGATCCCCCCTTGCATCGCATAAATCATTAGAAACCTTTTTCCGCTATAAACAGACCGAGGAAACTTAAGTCACAGCTTATTATTGGCTTCCTTCGTTATGAACAACTGAATTTCATTTAAAGTAATTATTATAGTTACTTACTGGTAAACGAGGCGGTACTGAAGAATTTATGTTCTAATAAATTTGTTTGAATACAATGCGTACTTTTGACTTTGAACGTCTATATATCCTTTCTACCCTAGACATTTTTTTTTTATTGAACAACGCTCATGCATACTGCGCCACGACGGGGAGAGAGTACAGTTATGTGGGACTCCAACGCACTAAAACTGCACGGTGTCGTCCTGTGCCGCTTATAGCGGGAACACGGGCATGCGTAAGCACCCACACTCACGAGATAGGGGGATCGGCCAATGCTATACCGACACTCCTCCTCCCCTGCGGCCCCACCGCGTCTGGCATCTGACGAAGGCGACCCCGTCCAGGTCGCGGAAAATAGGGACAGCGGCGCACCGTAATACCGGCACTGCTCTCCCGCCGCGGCCTCCAACCCTCAGCCGTGATGCCTCCCATTCGACATCGCGGCCCGCCTCAGTTCAGTTGCGATGGTGCCCTTGCGGTGCTGCCGCAACCTACTTGTTGGCCGCTACGTCGTTGGCTTATCAGTAAAAGCCCTGACGAGCGGCCCCTCCTCGGGTTCCTCTTCCACGGCACTAAGCCTCCCCCGCCACGACTATGCTGGCACCCACCGGGTTGATTCTACCTTAGCCCTGTGCTTTGTCTGCTGCTTTGTTCCTATACTCAGGTTCGTCGCAAAACATTATTTATCCATTTTCCCCTATGGAGCGCCATAATCTAGTTCACTGCCTTTTCTTCCATATCATTCTCTCCCCACTCTCCCTCCTCTCCCACCACATGCATGAAAGTTCAAAAAATTATAAATAACTAGAACTAATAAAAGTGTATCTTCAATACCTAATGAACAGCACCCATGTCATACATTATACTGTGTTTTATTACAATTAACTTGCTAGCTCTAATAATTACCTATTTGTCATAAGTTGACGTCATAACAGAGCTGTACACCCATTTTGGTGGTTGGGGTTATGTGTCTATTTTCAGCCGCCGTTCGGTATATTTTGTAGCCAAAGTCCAAACTCAAACTTGCTAGAAATAACTTAAATAAGGAAATAAACAGTATGATTTTCATCAATATTATATGGTCACTTTTGGTGCAGCGTTTTTCCTTCTTCCACACTTCTCTACCAACCTTTATCTCAGTATTAATTTAAGTTTTTTTTTTTTGCCAAATGCAATCGTATATGGGGTATTCTCGTACTCTAATAGCCATTAAAATTCCTATTTATCTCACGGCTTTTATATTATTCTTCCTTACCATGAAAACCTCCACTTTCCCTTGCATACTCATTTCTAATTCTATCAGTAGGTACGTTACTGTGTATATAAACGTGAACACCCACAAAAATGCAAAAAACTTCCTAGGAGTAAGATCTATCAAATGGCATTCGCTTGTATGTAAAACAGCTGTTTGCCGTTTACTCTCTTCCGCATACTTTCGCCTTTCGCATTGATAGACCTTTCACATTTGATGAGACTTGTGCGTAACAACGTTACTATGATTTAGATGACGTATCAATCTGCCTAGTCTTTTTCCAACTATATTGGGGTCGGCTTCCAGTCTAACCGGTTTCAGCTGAGTACCTGTGTTTTACATGGAGCGACTGCCTATCTGACCTCCACAATTCAGTAACTGGGTAACACGGTACCCCTTGGCTAGAATGGTGTCAGATCTCTAGCTTCTGTCTAACCGTAACGACTGTCAAAGATCTTCAAATGACAGCCAGGACCAACGGCTTAACTTGCTTTCCGAGGCACGGAGGAAACTCGGTATGTTGAAGATCGACCCGTACGGCTGTTATTATTTAGCCACAAGCTCCTCCAAGATTTAGATGACGTATGCGTCCGAATAATTTATACATTAGGCCATAAACATTGCTGGTTCTATAATAAAAGGTTATACTGGGGAGTATTGTCTCATTCACCACACCTAAAAAGCTATATAGCGACTTTAAGCTTGACTAATTGATCATGTTTTGGTTTTAACTTATGTTTGTGGTTATCTAAGGCATTGACGCTTACGGCAGAAAGTAGTTGGTTGCATTAAAAATGATAAGCCCATTGTTGTTTGATTTTCTGTTCCCTCTATCGAAGCCTATCTGGCTTTTCCAGGATACTTTAATAACATTCATATTGTACAAAAGATAACATATCGGTATAATTGTAGTTCAAAATATATCTTCACGGTTAATTTGAAGTATCTGACAGAGAAAAGTTTAGTGTCCATTCCAGACTGCAGCCAGACTGACGAAGAGCGCACTTTATTTGAAAAAAGAACATTCCATTTTCAGTCTAGCTGAAGACTGTCCGACACTTAAAAAAGACTATCAATATCCTCGAAATAACTGCATAACGTCATGGAAGTTATGGCAACATCCATTACCTAAGTATTAATTAATTGATCGAGCAATTACGTCGCGATGTTGTTTAAAGAAGCAACACCCTGTTTACACAACTTTGCATAAAATTATACAGTAGAAAAACACTAGTTTTATCCTACAATCGCGCTGGTCCGTAACATTATACAAATGACGTTGTTTGCCCGTAAAATGTTAATGACGGACGTCTGTAACAGCTCATTCAATGATTCCGCGTTATAAATATAGTTTACACCTCGGTATAATTGGTCCAGGATGACGTGGGATACGAGTATCCCGGTGCAGGAAACATCTTAGCAAGAATATTAAAACAAGTTCCATTGAGTTTATGTTAGGCACTTCTGGATTTCTGAATGACGTGGTCCAAGGTGTTGAGATAAAACAGGTCTTTAGAACGTGACTAATTACCAAACAACCTTAGGTTGTCAAGTTTAATCTTAGCTCGATATTGACAGCCGGTGGAAATGACCCTCTTTGTGAACAGTGTAGGGTAGCATGGGCAACTCGATACACTTAGCACGCTAACTTGTCGCGGTACGTTTGAGCTCATTTCACTCTCACAAGCTAGTATAATGTGTATCGTTGAATCGCTTGGATGAGTAACATAGATACGAACAACAAAAACTAGGTGGACAAGTACTAAAAGCATGTAGGTGGTACATAAAAGAAGAGTCCGCGAGTGGGCGTAGTGGCTGCGGTCGGAGTTACTGGCCGCCCCAAGCGCGCCGCTAGACGACTGCAATAAATTCCTGTCTGCAACAAACACATGCCACATTTTACGTAAGTGTAGCATAACACAAATAAACAAACACTAAAGTTGATTGGAAGTTGGAAGACATTGCCGCAGTTATGCTACGTCAGTATGTCTTGTGATATCATGTATCAAACAAACTAGCTTAGATGCCTTTCATTCAACACTTGTCTAACCGCGTTCATTACTCCTATGCTATCAGATATCAAAAGAAAGGCTATCAGACAAAGAAAAATGCGTCACTTTTTAACCTTCCTTTCATCTGTCAATAAATGTCATTCGTTTGTAGAAACTGGCAAAATGTTAGTATCCCTTGTCCTCATTGGAAGATTCCTATCCTATTCTAGGACAAACTCGTTTCATTAAGCACGCCACAGCACATTTAATGACCCCGATCTGTTTACTAACAAATTAAAAAACGAACTGTTTATCACTAATGGTCTAAAAAAGAAACAGATGATATACTATGTAAACAAGATGCCAATGGTCTATTCCCAAAGAGAGCACTGTTACGTCTTATCGAATTAGGTGGCGGATCTTCAAAGTTAGCTGTAGCGTCCATCACTGGAGCTCAGCTGCCACATAATTCATATTTCCGCTACGCACTTCTGTAGGAGTTGATCAAATTTATCTGTAAGCTCAATCCATTAGCGGACCCTCGGGTCTCGTGTGATAACGACAAGTTGTCAGTGGGACGGCGGGCGCGGCGGACGCTCGCACAGCCGCTGATACTCCCCATTAGATAAACTTATTAATTCCAACGTAATGTGCTTGTACCCGGGAAATCCTGTGACCACGAACAGCACTGGAATATAAATACGACCTTAATCAATAGAAAAAAGGGACCGTGTAGTGTGATTGTTTGTGTTGCAAGTTACGAAGCGTTTTTAACAAACCGGTCATGATTAATAGACTGCGCTTCAGTGAATCATTGATATCTCCGCAAGGATGCGGAGATACCGACTGCTAATCGTCAATAAAGTATTGTTTAACTATAGTTTCTGTGTTAATAATATTATAATCTGTGTGGGTGTGTGACAGTACATTAGCAGCTTACTGAACTCCACATATCTGCTTGTGATTTGAAATTTAAGGTCGGTATTCGGCAGCATTGCCAAATTTGGATGATAATGTAATAGTACAAGCTTAATTTGATGGTACAGTACTTACATGGTTCTGTATTTGATGTATTTCTTTATCTGCGACTGTCTCTATTTGTTGATCATTAGAGGATATCACTGATGCAATAACAAAATTAAATGTCGCTGTTTGAAAGTTACTTTGGCTCAATTTTGATGCGAAGGTGATCTAATTGAGCCAAACTTATGTACTCACACTATCCGGTTCTGTATTGAGACCTTGTTTGATTCTGGTGTTTAAAGTCACGTGTTGACTGCTATTGAAGGCTGCAGTATTCATGCATGTATAAAGTACATTATTTTACAATACTGGATCGATTGTTAGTATCGTCACTCCTTGAATCCGCAACTTGGATGTAGCAAGATAGCAAGCAAGTCACTTTCCAGCTATGTTTAATATCCAGTCGTCTGTGACTACACTCCCTCTACCTAGCCAGCTAGGAACCCATGCATTGTATGTCTACATGTATCTTATAGTTTAGATTCTTAAGCAGTAGGCCCAATATTTTAAGATTTGAAATAAATAAGTGAATACGCGTGTTGGATTACAGGTCGAGGCGGGAGACGTTTTGCTCAAGGTTAATGGGACTGATGTAAACCGGTTCACTACCCGAGAAGGTAAGGAATTTGCCATTTATCACGCACATGCCACTTATCTACGAAACATTCTTAACATGCAGATAACTGGCAGAGTGTAATTGAAAATGTTATTTCATCTCGTATGTAAATACTTTACAACAGCCACTGTGATTCAAAGTTAAAATATTCTGAATGGCGGCAGCTGGCGATGGCGTCTCGTGCCCAGTATAGCTCAATCAAGAAGTTTACGCACGAATATTGAAAGAATGGTTGCGTTATTAAAACGTCATGTCTTGACCGCTATCTTTGAACTTATTAACACTAATTCAATGATCGCGTTATGGCCGGCTCGTGCCCGACACGCAACCTCGCAATTCACATTTCACACGTCTGTGTACAGACTACAAGAAAACAACCTTTTTAGTCCGCAAAATTGATTTCCTCCGACATGTAATCAAGATGTTATCACAACGTTAATCAATAATTTGTTCTTTTTCCCATGGCTTGTAGTCCCGGACAATTTTATAGCTTTACACGTGTTTTCTTTATTTATGTAGGCGATGTTTATAAAAATATATCTTGTCTTTAGATATGAATATTGA
Source organism: Orthosia cruda (assembly GCA_964057195.1). Classification (NCBI taxonomy): domain Eukaryota; kingdom Metazoa; phylum Arthropoda; class Insecta; order Lepidoptera; family Noctuidae; genus Orthosia; species Orthosia cruda. The sequence continues at coordinate 13,577,089 of OZ059830.1, read as the reverse complement.
TTGTTACAGTTCTAAAATGCTTGCGACTTTCGTCGGATCCTGTCACTATAAGACTGAGAAAGGGTGAGTTTAATATTTCAGCCCAAACATTTTATCAATATATTGGTGGTTATGTGCCATTTGAACTATGACATTCGAGACAGGAATATATCGTGCCAGCTGCAAGTAATAAAATTCGTTTATCCCCGAGTGGTTTGGTCGAGTTTGCGAAGTAAGCCGCTACAAATAAGAGTAGCGATACGCGAAGTAATTTTATAGGTGGCTCTCGGGATCTGGGCCGGGATAACGCCACCGTGAACGAGAGTTCACTGTGGCTTTGTTCCCCTTAATAATGTAATATCTCGACACGTCGATGTAGATATTGGCCGTTGTTATTTTCCTCGTGAATGGTACATGAGTTGGTAGTTGCAGGGCGGGTGGGTGTGCGTGAGATAACAGCTGATAGTCCGATGTGTGCAGACCCACAGATCAAAGCGAGCGTGCGGCGATACCTGGCCGCGGCGGCCGAGCGTCGCTCTAGCGGCGCGGGCGCACGCACCAACCACGACAAGTGAGTTTCTGTTTTCTTCGTGATTTTTATACAGATAAGCCCATTGATGCTTGTGAAAGCTTGTTTGCTGCTTCAACAGCGATTTTGCGCGCGCTTGTCACTTTCTTTCATTCATTCTATAAATTAATCAGTACCTACATAACAAACACATAGTTGTACAGAGATATTTGTTTTGTGAATTAGCAGACAGTGTGGCGAACTTATTTGTAGTGAAGTTCGCTTCACAAGTGAAGCCTGGTGCGTGTGGTAAGAATTCGGAAGCTAACCCCTCTAATAGTACGACAGCTGATTTCCGACGGCGATAAGTGATTATTATTGGTGGCATGTGTCGTGGCGGAGCCGGAGGGTAGACACCACCCTGCACCCTCGCGCCACGACGACACGTCACCCTGTACTCATGTATTTTGGGAACGTACCACACTGCGAGTGGCTGCATGCAATATTATGCAGCCTGATATAATGTATACTTTTTATTATCTGACTTATGGATTCAAAAATCGTGATTATCAAATTAGTCCCGCATTGTAATCCTTGATAACAATAATTAAAACGTCTTCTGCTGGGAAACCTTGAAAATGCATACGTGTTGGCTTGGCTTATTTTAGCTTTGAATATTTTATAGCGCGGTAAAGATATTCCAAAAGCATTACACGCCAACAGCTGTTGCCAATTGATGAGATCGATTTAACGACTTTCTAAAACGGATTGAACATCTAAATATTATTCGAACATTGTGTTCTCAGCTGCTTTTTTATTCATAGACAATGATGTACTGCATCGTAAATAGTTATGCCGTTAGGAAACTTGCTGCTTTAATTTTTGCATAAGTATGATCTTCAACTTAAAGCGTTATATATAACTGTAGGTACCGCTTAGAGAATTACTAAAACGTAAGTGTTACACATGCATAGAGCGAAACGTTGCGTTTTTGTTTTATTTCTAAGCGTAACTTGAAGGCTTGTGTGTGGTTCCCCTTTTAGAAAAACTCCATGAAGTAAAAACAGGCGCTTTCCAAACTAACCCTTTGTATGTGACTCAACAATAAGGAAATTAATAACGACTTTGTTACAATTAATTAATATTTTATTGCCATACAAGAGAAAGCTAGTAACGATATTGTTTACAACAATTGCACAACACAGTTTACACTTGTAAAACATTCATTGTTACCAAGTGACTACATTTTCTTGAGCGAAGTCTGCGTCATCTTAAACCTTCAGGTTATTTTTATTTAAGTTATCGGGATGCGTCACAGGTCACCGATATATTCTGACTAATTACCCGACTGCCGAAGGAGGGTGATGTGTTTATGTATGTATGTTTGTTCCTATGTGGCGTTCCAGAGACCAAACGCGTTGGCCGATTTAGATGATTCGTACGTCAATTGATTCGTCTTAATCTTGCAAGTGTCAAAATTGGAAAATGAAAAATGGCGGCTTTTGGGCGCCATATTGTGGGGACCCAGTTATTTTTCTTCTTCCGATCCCTTCGTGTGGGGTATCAAAATAAAGGGTTTTAAGAGGCGATTTAAAAAATATAATACAATAATTTTTATATCACTTGTTTAAATGTACCAAATTCGAATAATATGTTAAATAAGAAGTTAATTCAAAAATTTTAAAACCTGACTGCTTTAAAAAGCGAACTAAAAAGACATAAACCAGAAAAAAAATATGCTGTGCAGTCGGAGGATACATCTGGTCAGCCAGCTCGCGAATATGTATCCTCCGACTGCACAGCATATTTTTTTTCTTGTTTATGTCTTTTTAGTTCGCTTTTTAAACAGTCGGATTTATTGAATTATTATTTTTAGTGTATTTATCTTTTGCGTTGTAACTCCTCATGAAAGAACAATCTAGTGTGGAAACAAAGTTATTATCTACATAATATGTAACGTATGTATATCGTACTTATCGCCCGCTTACGCCATGACAATCGCACACGAAAGTTATTGTGTCGACTGCAGTTAATGTTCTGAAAACAAAGTTTATGGCCTGTAACCTTTTTGTAATTGGATTGACGGTAGTTGTGCTACAGTTGAACTTGTTAACTTAGTTTGCACGCGTGCATAGGTCACGGAAACTTAAGACTAGAACATCACTATTTAACGCCCTGACTCTGTCGTTTTAGACTTTCAGAGCCTCTCCCTAGCTGGTCTATAATAGGTTTGAAAGGATAGTGAAAATTGCGCGCCTCTACTGAAGCTAATCTATACTAATATTATAGTGTTTCTGAGCTTGCCCGGTTGTGAGGTTGTAAGGGGTAATCTCTTGATCTACTGAACCGATTTTGAAAATTCTTTCACCAGTAAAAAGCTATTTCATTCCTGAATGACAGAGGCTAGAATGCATAAAAAAGAAAATAGAGATACTTTTAAAAATTGCAATAATGTAACCCGAAGTAGCAAAATTTTGCCTATAAAATTCATTCTTTCGCGTGCACTGTGAAAACTATTGATGACTAGCTGAGCCGGCAAACTTTGTTTTGCCATAAAAACAACAAAACCCGACCCTATCTACCCTACCCTACCTTACCTACCCTGCCTACCCTTCCCTACCTACCCTACCCAACCTACCCTATCCTACCTACATACCTACCCCACCTATGTAGGTAAGATACCAACTTTTTTTTCAATTTTTGTTTTCATAAAAACCTTCTCCTTACAATAAAAACACAACAAAAAAAGAATTAGCGAAATCGGTCCAGTCGTTCACGCGTGATGCCGTGACCACGGGGTCTCATTGCTAATAAAGAAAATTTGGTTCAAATAAATCTCACTAGATGGCGCGACATGTATACACAATTCAATAGAATTTTGTAAAATTATCATTTTCTGGAATTGAACATAAAAATTGTATGTTCTTGTTTAATCGACTCTCCTAAGTACAAAATTATGGAATATTGGGCTCTTAATTCACATTTAAAAGATTATTTGAACGTATCATTTAAAATTGATGCCAATAGATGGCGCATTTTCAAATTTCTGTGGCATTCCACACGATTATTCAAATTTGCATTGTAACACATTTTGGTGCAAAAAAACTTTAAAAACGTGCAGAAAAATACTATAAAACGAACCTTCACTGTATTTAAAGAAAAAAATATTCTCGAACCTAGTAAACCATTTTACTTGCAACTCGCTACTAACACCATCTATTGCCGTGAAACGGGATCGAACGCGATTGATGTACTTACAAAAATAACAAGATTAATCAGATGAAAAACGCCAGTTACGTCGGCACGGTTTCTTTGTATGGGATGAGGCATCTGTATGCTAGTATTATATTATCTGTGCCGTGACCAAGGGAATTAGGAACTCATTTTTATATATATAGATACTTAAAAATTATGTACTACATGATTAAAGTACTCATTATTACCTACAAAAAAGTCAGCGAGAAAATATATCTCACTATCATAGTTAAGTCACAATAGCAGCTTTTATGTTCTAAATTTTAATTAGATCGCCGCGCAGAAACAAAACTTGTTGTTTACATTCGTATTGTAGTATAAGAATTAATACTATAATTCAAATAAATAGTTTAACAAATTCTTAGGTAGGCAGGTAGGTGGTTTGTAGTTAGCCAGTTTACGGGAGCGAAGCCTCGGGGTCAGCTAGTCATTCAATATTGTGAGATCAAGGTCGAATTGTAGCAAACTCACACTTTCCGACGTTCACATAGCGCGGTCCAATGATGGCAACTGTCGCGTCTTTACGCTCCGTTCTTGGAGGAGCGCGGAATTTCAGCTTAGGCGATCTCTCAACAAATAATTCCCATCAGATCATCACCGCCGTCGAGCAACTCGAACAGCAACTCGTCAAGCAACTCGTCGAGCAACGGCTCGGGCGTGCAGTCGGGGGACAGCTGCGAGGCGCTGGTGGTTGACGACAAGCGGCGGGGGCGCGCCACGCCCAAGTTCGAGGCCTACATGATGACCGGCGACCTCATGCTCAACCTGTCGCGTGTCGAGCACCCGCACCACAACCACCACGCGCCAACACACCGGACACACTACCATAGGTAAGCAAAGACTTCTCCAAGAACCCTGAACATCATAGCGCGTTAGAGGCGTTAACGAGAGATAGGCCAGAAAAGGTAAAACACTAGGAAGAGTGTAAGATTATGAATAACCTTCCAAACGCCACATCTTGCCTTTGACCAGCAGTTAGGGCCACAAAATTTATATATCGCCTCGCCGAAATTTAGATACAATGGATTGGTCGAGTCTGTAATTGCGCCAATCTAGTGATTTAACGCTGTCAGCGACGTTTGCCATTAACGTAATACTCACAGAATATTTTTGAAGCTGCAGTAAGCGTTTCACTGAGACCTCTTTAAGATTACCACCGAAAGGGTTTTTACTCGATGGCGAAGTTTGTTCATGTTATAATATGTATAGTCGATGAAGTTTTTTCATTCATTCCTTTGGCGCTACAACCCTTTTGTGGGTCTTGGCCTTCTCAACGATCTTCTTCCATTTTGCTCTGTCACTGGCCTTCTTTCGCCAAGATGTTTTCCTTCCTATCCTCTTCAAATCTTCCTCGACACAATCTATTCACCGCTTCCTGGGAGTCCACTTGGACATGACTCTAACGGCTCTGGTATCGCCCATTCATTCCAGGTGATCTGCACTTCTGAGGCTTTGCGACTTGAAGAACCTGACAATCGTTTCCCCATTGATCAGGTTTTCTTGTTCGTAGTTCATTCTTACACGATACGTGCCGTCGTCTCCTCGCACCGGTCCGAAAACTCTCCTCAAGACTTTCCTTTCGAACAGTGCATAGTCGATGAAGTTTATAGGAAGTAGATTTCACAAAAATACAATGTATATCGTACTGTAGGATCAGCTTTATCGGAAGTTGAACAAGACCCTACAGTACTATGTAAGATGTGAACTATTTTTAAGAAAAAGGCCAAAGGGTGACGTATCTTCCAGCCCTCACTTCCTGTCGGGCCTTTAAGAGGTGACAGACTTAAAGCGGCAGACGAAAGACATATACTCGTAATACAGATGTTAATGACAAAGTAGACTGGTCATTGTAACTATTTTACTTACTTAATTTCTTTGTCAACATTACTATCAGTTGTTTTAGCCTACAACATACTTTAACTCGCTCCAATTCTTACTTATCACAATAACGTAAACGCCCCTTTAAAGGCCAAACTGTGACGCATCAGGAAATACCAACGACAATTGAATTGTGCTACGATCCTCTTAAATCTAGTTAGATATTTTTAGACTTATTGAAGCACAAGTGATGACGATTGGGGTATTGTTCTCCTTCCTCCAATATGAGTTCTATGTGATCGGTGCAAAAAGTTTTCCTAGTCCATTCTCCCCCGTCAACTGTCACGTGATCTTTTCATCAACCCTTACATACACTATCAATGTTTTCTTTAGTCTCGATCCACCAACGTTTATATTCATCTCTCGTCTGGTGTGTTCCACAGGTACAATTCAACGCCAGCATCGCCCAGTGACAACCGCATGTGTGGCCGCGTGGAGCTGGCGCAAAGGCACAATTCCTCGCCCGACACCGGCCTCGTTGGAGACCATGCTAGTAAAATGTAAGAACACAACACTTTATAACGAGCTGGTGTTCGCGACTCAACGTCCGACCACGTATTTTGCGTACGGGTGGGGTAAATGGGTCATTCGGTCCAACTTAGCTCCTCAATGAAGGCCAGTAGTCATTCTGGTGTTATTGACTATCCCACGGAGGGTATCTTATACCATATTACACCAATTTTTTGCCGCAGAACACTTCTTGCCACGGTTAAGCAAGCAATACCATCCGTCCTTTTCTAGAGTAATATTACAAGTTAATCTGCCTAACCTTTTCCCAAGTATATTGGGGTCGGCTTCCAGTCTTACCGGATTTAGCTGAGTACTAGTATTTCACATTGAGCGACTGCCTAATCTGACCTCCACAATCCAGTAACTGGGTAACACGGTACCCCTTGGCAAGTCTGTTGTCAGATTTCAAGCTTCTGACTACCCGTAACGACTTTCAAAGATCTTCAAATGACAGCCGGGACCAACGGCTTAAGGTGCTTTCCGAGGCACGGAGGAAACTCGTTATGTTGAAATGGTCACCCATCCACGAACCGACCTCGTCAAGCGTTGCTTAACCTTGATGATCGACCAGTGCGTCTGTTATTATTTAGTCACGAGCTCCTAGAGTAATCTTACAAGTATTTACTTTTATTCTTGTTATGATATAGGTTGCCAGGCTAACATAACGAGAGAGACTACTTTCGTCTCTTTTATAGAACTTTTGATATTGGATCCTATGATATCGATCCTCTGTCGCATAATTTTAAAATTGGACTTAAAAACGGTGCAACTGTCCTTAGACCAGTTTTTAACACCGATTGAGAAATTTCTGACTATAATATCTTCAATTAATCCCTTCTCCTCAGCCCTACGCATTTGGCTCCTAGTCCACTTCAGCAAATCATCTTCAATAATTTATCAATTCCTTTTCTATGGTAGAAGATCCAAAAGATAAACATAAGTTACATAATGTATGTTGTACGGTACAGGTTCATATCTCAGCCGGCGTCTCCGGCGGGCGGGGCGGGCTGCGCGGGCGCGGCCAACAACGACGTGTGTGCGCGCGCGCATCACGCCGTGCGCACCTCACGCTCGGAAGACCATCTGCAGGTAAGCAGTGCTCTGAGAGGAGAGGTTGACTTGATAAAGTGCTAAATTATCTATTTATGAACTTGGTCGAGTCATCGCTGGTTTTCTTAGTTTACTCATTAACAATTAAAATTTAAAAAAGGTCACGAGAATAGATTTCGGTCACATTTTTATGTCATATTACATAATTTATGTAGTAGTAGACACGCTTCGGTCGACAATCTATTGAACACGTAATTATGACACGATATCTAGCGAAAACAACTCCGATTCCAACAGTAAAACACCCATAACTTTAGAACGGCTTAACCAATTTTCATCAAAGATAGCTAAGAACACTCTCGATAAATTCACCTATCAAACAAAAAAAAAACGAAATCAAAATCGGTTCATCTGTTTAGGAGCTATGATGCCACCAAACACACAGGAACACACGTCAAACTTAAACACCCCTCTCTTTCCGTCTTGGGTTAAGAAGATGTAAATTTTGTTAATTACACACCCAGATATAGCCAGGAAGTCATCAGTTCGGTGGATCTACCATTTTTAATTTGAAGCACACTTAACCCTAGTGGGTCTATCAAACCGACCCGGCTCTCCGATTGCTAGTAACAATAGAAATCAACCCCGCTTTGTAGACCATCATCGTCCTTTCACCAGAACCTGTGTATCAGCTCTGTAAGCCAGATACTTCAGCTTTATGTAAACACAACAGTGTCGAGTATCGCGGCGTAAGTTCCAGAAGGAGTCGTCACTGAGTGCGGTCGCTGTCGACATGGAGGAAGACGTGACGTCATCGCTGAACACTTTGCTGGACGCACGACCTGACTCCGCGACCCCTGGACCGCGGTCCGACTCCGATCCGGAAAGGGACAGGTGACATGCATGCATTTGACGTACTTAGTTATAGAACGTGATGGCTGGTGGCGTTTTGAAAGGCTAAAATTGACTTTTTCGGAGATTTTTGTGGTTGTCGACCAATAGTAAAGAAGGGGAAACCCGCTTATAGTTTTGGTCGCATTATGAGCGGTATTAATTGTCTATTGACTCATATATGGCAAGTCCATTGTGTTAACAAAATATCGGTCATCAATTGTCGAATTGGTCGTCGTTTTCCTTATACTGTTTATTCAAATTAAATAGACAATATAGTTCCCTATACGCTACCAGCCATCACAAACACCCTTAACACTTCAGATCATCATCAACCAAAATAGTTATGTTTTAATCACGCTGCTTCGCGTTAGCATCACTGCTCGGTTTATTTCTGTCACGGCAACTTTCGTTTTTTTATTAAACTAAGCCGGATTCACCATTTGTTGATAGCTTAGAATTGACTATCGAACTAATTATATTGTCGTTTAAAGATTTCTTTGAAATTTGACACACTCATGGAAACATTTGAATCATATACCAAAAGCTCGTTCATAGGGCTTCCTTCACATTGGTGTTTGGTTGACGTCCCGTTGACGCTGTAAAGACGCCGCAGTAGCGATGCGTGGCCGTGATTATATGAAAACAGTTAAAAATAGTGCATTTCGTGTCGAGCATAAAAGGACGAGATTTTAACAAGAGCGATGTAGCCATGCGAGTGTTAAAATAAAGCCTTTTTATGCGAGACTCGAACGATTCTTTTTCCACTACCTGATGAGCTTACTTAATTAAATGCAAATAAGTTCCAACAACAATTTATTAGAAACGATCACACTAAAAACCACAGACTATTACTTTTTCGAGAGGTAACAGGTTCAGTATCATGCTGCCGGATCGGGTGGCGGAAAAAGCGCGGGCGTAGCGACAGAATGCGTCTATCAACAGTGGCCTATTCAGTTACGTACTTTTTTTTTCTTTAAATTGCAAATTATTTCACACGTACTTGGCCGCCAAAAAAAAATACATTTTAGTTACATAATGATATCAATACTCCATACAAAAGTCATTTCGCAACTGTTATTATGTAGTATTTTATTTTTTTTATAATCTTGTTTCTAAATGTTCATATTTCGAAACGAATTTCTTAGGCAATGTGTTACGTAATAGACAAGGTAGTGGGAAAAGTGTATTTTCTTTTTAACTGTTACGTAGGTTTGGCCCACATGCGTGACAATTTTTTTCACTATACAGAATCAAAGATGGATTCATTCGCGTGCGTGTCGAAATCGCCATAACGTAGCGTTGACGCAGTGTTACCGTCTCGGTTACTCTGCGTAGACGTTCGATAGTCGCCAACCCTAGATGCAAATATTTGTACCAAATAAAGCTGTGTATTGCCATCGAGTGGTGAAGCGGTGTGTCCAGTAGTCTTGGTAGTTTGGTCTGACGGTTGTGTGTGGTAGGATCGTGTGGACGTACAACGCGCCGGTGTCGTGCGCCTCGGAACGGACGCACTGCAACGGATCGGGCGCCACGTCCAACTCCACTTCCATTTCGGACGGCATGTCCCAACGGTAACGTGCCTATTTTTATTAGATTTTCTCTTTTAGTAGGGTAGTTGACTTTTTTTACGATTTCTCTGTGAAAATCGATTGAAATATTTGCTCTTCTGTAGACTTACAGAATGAACTCGAAGCTATGCTATAAAAGATTTAATCCAATCAAAAACTATTTCTGGATTATATCCAGGTCCAAAAATTTACATTCATACCAGATATAAATCTTATGTGATCATAGTTATTTCTCTTGTTAACGCTGCATTAGTCAACTACTCTATTACCGCCTGTATCCAACTATCGGAAAAGTTTAGAGTTCTTTTTTCTCGCTGGTGACGGTTTCAACCTTCAATTTCGGCTAAACCTTATACATTTACGATCTCTATACGCCCTTGTTTTCTTCCGTTCTAGCTCGATACAGGTATTTTTACATAAAATTTAAATGAGAATTTGTAGTGCCCCAATTTTCTTAAAAACCGAAGTTATACTAAAGAGATAGTAATCAGAAATTCAGTCCGAAGCAGTGCTTGTTAACAGTAGAGCAATAAAGCGTTAATACTGACATATTAACACAATTCTCCTTTATTTACTAATCCCTGTTCGAACTAACTTACTGTTGCAATAGAACTGTTTTTTTATTGTATACGGTTTTACGCAATTGCATATTTCGATTATGTTCGGTAAAAAAAAGTGAAAAGCTGTGACGCGATGTCGTATTGCTAGTTTTTAGGCATTTAATTTCGAGTTTTGATTGTTATGCTCGAGTTACCCGAGGCTAAAGTCCATTCGCGTTAAGAAAATAGTGAGTCATCGTTGTCGGCCGGCCTCTCGATCAATCTGCAGGCTTATTGCGTATCTTTTGCAAGAGCAAAACGATAGCGATCAAACGCTTTATGTCATAAAAGTCGGAATTACCTGCAGTTAGGTATGGTAGGTCCTACACAATCGTTTGCTAATCGCTCGCTGTTTGTCAAATGCACTTATTCAAAAAAAAAACCGCCAACGACTCTTAAAACTTCCGTATTGAAGAGGAATTATTGCGCAAAAATCGCTATCGTTTTGCTCTTCAAAAGATACTTAATAAGCCTACGGGTCGCAACGAATTAGAAAGCTTGCTTCTCGATTGGTCGAGGGGCCGGCTGACAACAATGACTCACTGTTTTCCTAACGCGAATGGACAATAGTTTTTGAAGCTAAGTTAGCAAGATTGTGCCAGTACGCTAGCACGCTAGTTTGGCCTCGCGTAACCAAAACATCATTTTAGTATGTACAAAGCCAGGATATAACATGCTTGCCAATCCAAGTTCAAAAATTAGCTTTGTGTAATCCGAGCATTACAGCTCCAGTAAAGTCAATAAATACCGAAATATGCACATGGTTAAACTGTATACCTTTGCTATGTCAATGTGTTTAAGTGCTGCTATCTATGTACGTATGTTGTCTGTACTATGAGTACCCTTTTGCGGCTATAACATAAAAGTCATCTACATAGACAGTTTATGCTATGTCAATTTGTAAAAGTGCTGCTATCAATGGTTCATTGTTCGTAACAACAGTGCTGCCCTCTACGGCTATAATATAAATGTCATGTACATGTTCAGTTCGTCATCCCCGGCGTCGCCGACGTCTGCGTCGTCGTCAGTGATGTCGTCACGCGCCACGCCGCCGCATCGGCAGCTGCCCGCGCATCATCATCATCGACCGCTTAATGGTAAGACCCATGTTCATACTGTAACTAATAAATGATTTTATTTCTGTAAGTTGGTTTGTACAATAGTACATTATGGTACAAGTGTGTAATGTTGGTAATTACCGCTGAGGCCCCATTGAGACCCGAGGACGGTAGTCATCAATACACTCGTGTATCATACGACGTTTTTCAACACACTTGTGAAGAAAATAATACAAAAAAAAATCATTTTCAACAGTGAAAACGAGTTGAGAAAAAATTTCGCAATGGCGGAAAAATAATAATTAGTTTTTCTATGCGCGCCCATCTAACAATGGCGATCGGCCATATACTAAAAGAATTTCAAGTTTTCTTTATTACAGAGATAAACCAAAATTATATTTGAGTGAAAGTTTTATTTATTAAACACGTACAAGTTGAAATTATCTATTTACATAAGAAGTTGCATGAAATGAGCAAGCAATAGGTACATTAATTTATTTATACTATCGAGCACGATCTTTTTTGTATCGAAACTTTTTAAGAACAAAGCAACTCAACCAATAATAAAAAAAAAAACTATAACTCACTTGTGAATAGCAATGAAAAAGTCACAGTTTGATTACAGGTGTCATTATGTGCCTAATTGCGGTGAAATTAGAGCCACTTTATGAGCAAGTGTGTTGAAAACACTTACATGTCGATCATAGTTTTTTTAAACTAGATGATGTCAGAGTTTCTTATCTGACTACTCTGAGAAGAAAGGCCGAAACTTCAGGCTTCAGAAACCGTAGTATCCCTATCTGTTCGACTTCGGTTTATTCCGTACTATTGTCCTTATGTCGCTCAGAACATCTTATATGCATCGAATATGTAGCATCGACTATGTAGCCTTTAAACAGCTTTAAACTTAAGATATTTATTCAATTAATAAGCCGATATATGAGGAAGCTACTAATGTTTCTACATACCCTGACTACAATAACGTTTGCTAATCAGGTTTTCTTGTGTAAGTAGTAATCTGTGGAAAATGTAGTGGGTAGTATATTTGTTAAGTCATATGTTTAAGATTAAGACACTTTGTATATTTTTTGTATAATTTTAGTCAATTTATTGACAGGATTAGACAGACTCTGTGACTCTAAAGTTAGAACTAAATTGTACTTATATTATGCCTAATTGCGTATCCGTCTAAATTGATGACATCAGGATGTTGCAGTCAGATGTATTTATAGAAAACTCTCGCCTGCTATGTAGCGTCTAGACCAGAGGTTCCCAAACTTATTTTGTATTCTGCCCACTTTCAGAATAAATATTTTTTTAGCGCCCCCATTTTTTCACCTACAAAATCCACTATAACTTCAAATTATATTAATCAAATATTGTGTTATTTAACAAAAACTTAAACATGAGTGCCCGCGGTCTACTATCTACGAAAATTACCTATCTAGGAGTACTAACAACTATTAAAATGCGAAAGTATGTCTGTTGCCTTTTTATTTGTTTGTTTGTGTCTACTTTCATTTCGAAACGGAGAGACCGATTGGCATGATTTTTATTATATATATTCAATAAAACAGGACAGATATATGAACTACGCGGAGAGAAATATCGAACCGAGTTTGAGCAATCTCTAAACTAATATTAGTTGCTGTTCACAAGTTGTAGTTGAGAGTCGAGAGATCATGCAGTCGGTGTCTAAGAGGCCTCCTAGCTAAATGAAATTACAAATCACCCTCCAAGCCTCTACACAACGCCCCCATTTTTTCCTGGGTCTCTTACCGCCCCCCTTTAATACTGCAGCGCCCACGGGGGGGCGTTATCGCCCACTTTGGGAAAGGCTGGTCTAGACACTGAATTAATTGAGTCACTAGCCCATCCCTACATCTCTGATCAGTTAATTGATTGCCCAATCTTAAGTTTGATATAAAAGAGAACATATATTCAGATAAAATGTGGTAGGTCCAAAAGATGTTACAATAATAAATTCAGTATTAGATATCAAAATAAACAATCTTACATGAGATTTGTAAGACAACTTGACGTGATTTTAGATAACACGTTGAACTGATCATCAGGCTTTATAAACCGAGGGCACGGGGTCTCAGCGCTAACAAAGAAAATTTGGTTCAAATAAATGTCACTAGATGGCGCGATATGCATCGATTTGTTATTAAATGGTGTGTAAAATTAACATTTTCTAGAAATGATCATACAAATTTTGTTATTTTTTAATCAACTCTCCTAAGCACAAAGGAATATTGGGCTCTCAATTTCACATTTCAAAGATTATTTGAGCGGATCATTTAAAATTGATGCCGATAGAAGGCGCGGTTATAAATTTCTGAGGCATGCCACTCTATTTTTTTAATTTGTATTGTATCACATTTTCGTAACATGAAACTGTAAAAACTTGCAAAAAAATATTATAAAACAAATCGTCACTGAGAAAACCCTTTTACTTGCAAGTCGCTGCTAACACCATCTATAGCCGTGAAACGGAACCGAACGCGATCGAAGTAATTATAAAAATAATCATCTTAATCAGACGAAAAACGCTAGTTACGTCGGCACGGTTTCTTTGTATGTATCTGTGCAAAGGAAAAAAAAATCGTGATTACGAATGTCGATGAGTATGACTTATCATACTCATCGACATTCGTCAACGCGAATTTTGCCAGTGTGGCAGCTTAGAATCGATTATTTTAACATTCTAAAAAGAAGAGGCCTCTACACATACTTTAGCAAAACTGATTCATACTTTAATTTTCCAGGTGACATGAGTCTATCAGAAGCGGTGTCGAATATTTCAAGTCCCGACTATCAAGATCAGGACGACATGTTCGAGACAGGCCGCGAGTGCCCGCGCATGGAACTGTCCGATCCCTCCGACTCAGATTCCACGATCCTAGTCTCCGAACCTTGCCACAAACGAGCCAAATCCAACTCCTCATACTCAAACGATCATGGAAGTGACGTCACGTTGAACGGAGACCACAACAACGACTACAGAATAGTGATACAAGTCAAAGGTCCTGATAAACAGAACGCGAACGCGATGGAGAATGTAAATAATAATAACAATAGTAATTATACGCAGAATGGGAAAGAAAACGGACACAACTCACCGGAGAACCAAGGATATCAGGTAAAGGTCTGAGATTATTGCTGCTCTAAATTCAAATTTATGTTTTCCATCATAATAATTCCACCTCATTGTTCTACCTCATTTCTTCCATCGACGTGAACTACCTAAATTGTAGTTTATGCAACGGTCATATAATAGGGTTTATTAAAATACTTGTGTGATACTATTATCAATATTATCATATAATAGTATCACACGAGTGTTTTAATACCTAATTATATGCCGTTGTTCACTCATACTGTTTCCTTTTTTTAATTATTGATAGGCTCGCGCTTGACCACTATCTCACTTAACACTTCAGTACACACACTACAGTTGAAATAAAACAAAAGTGAGAACGGAAAACATATGTGGTATGGCGGGAAATTTAGATTTTCATTACGTATGACTACGCAGCTCGCGCATCCATAGACAATGACACTATTTTTCAAGTCAATGATCCCATACGCGCCAATTAATTAAAAAGTAAAACTATCTATAAAAATTCTAAAGTTATTTTATGATGCAGTTGTTTGAAAATCGAAGGAAAATGTTGCACTGTAGTGGTCATTTTTTTTTAATTTTACCTGCCTACGAAAAAGAATTACGTGTATATACAATATTTTTAAATTCATATTTGGAACATTACGTTGTGAGTGTAGATAAAATAGTTTATAATCAATGATATTCAAATAAACAGATATGTTATGAGCGTGCGCATTGTGAAGACTCGAATAGGTCACAATTGTGAACTTTAGTCTTTAGTTTATATCACGCATGGCGAAGAGCGATAAGCTTTGTTGAAACAAAAACAAAATAAAAAAATGCCAGCGTGTGTATTTAGAAATTGTACCAATTATGATACCAAAGTACATAAAACAGAAGGGATCTCATACCGTATGTAAGTACGCAATACGCCTCAATTTACAATTTTTTTTTTTTTTTTCCTAATATTCTGATATTTGGAGGTTAGAAAAAGATAACAACATTGGTGGTCAGAATAATGTTTGTTTACATTCACACGCAAGTGACAAACACTAGCTGTCTCTTTTTTTCTTGTTGGTTTTATCAAGCCATCCCTTTCGACTTGTATTGAAATGTCAGATTAATGAAAAGTGTGAGTGCGGAACACTTTTTTCAATTGTTTTGTGAGTGTATAACGAATCTGTTTATTTGAATATCATTGTTTATAATATATCGTCGTTTTTGCCAGTGTGCAGGGCTAATTTCCCAGTCTATTTGGTGATGCAACCAATACTTATTTCCACTAGGAATCTTCTCATTGTTTACATATTCTTTTATACTAATAATAATGTAATAGATAACTTATAAATGCATTATATTTCAGGAGCTCGGCAGCGGGTCAGACGGCGGATCAGATGAAGGTTCTGACGGTGACTCCCTACACTCTTTCCACTACAGCCCCAAAGCTGTTGACATACCTTCAGCCGAGCGACTGGCCAAGAGACTGTACCACCTCGACGGCTTCAAGAAGTCTGATGTCTCTAGGCATTTGAGTAAAAAGTTAGTAATCTTATATTATTAAATAAAGTTGTTTTTTTTTTAAATCTTGCCCCACACTAGGCATTTCTGCCTGTATCGTGGGTGCGTTTACAAACATATAAACTTACATACACAACACCCAGAGCCGGAACAATTATCTATACATCCGGTCATACAAATATTTGTTCCGTGCGGGAATCGAACCCGCGACAAGCAGCGCAGCAGTCAATCGCTCAACCACTGCACCAACCGTGCGCCAAATAGATGAAAATCAATCAATAATAAAAAAAGTGTTCCTATAAACCAAATTGCAATCATTATCAGCTTTTTAATGATCCCACTTCTGGGACACAGGCCGCCTCTTTGTGAGAGAGGGGGTCTTAATCCACCCCGCGGGCCCAGTGCGGGATGGTGTAATCATAATTTTTTATTGGCGGTCATTTTGGATTTAGTTTAGCCTCATTTTTGGTATCAGCACCCCTGAAAACCACGACTACGATTCCAGCAAAAATATCGGCAATGGTTTTGCGCAGATTTAGATCACATTTTCGACATCAGCAATTCTGCATTTTTAACATGTTTTTGATTTTATCGTCGTAATATCCGTTCCCCAGCAACGAGTTCTCCCGCGCGGTGGCAGAGGAGTACGTGCGTCACTTCGAGTTCAGCGGCGCTACGCTAGACGCGGCGCTGCGGACCTTCCTGGCTCGCTTCGCGCTCAGCGGCGAGACACAGGAACGCGAGAGAGTGCTGGTGCACTTCTCACGCCGGTATCTCGAGTGTAACCCGGGCTCGTTCAACTCACAAGGTATGTGTACATACTCGGTTTTTCACACCCGCACACGTTAAAACTTTGTCCAGTCCAAGATTGTGACTTTTTCAAAGAAGAAGCCTTGCAATTCCCTCGTAATTATGACCTTACTGAGTGGAATACTCTCCCGGAGTCTGTGATTTCTGATAGTCTTTAAGTCAAGAGTGAATAGGTTATTTCTAGGCAAGTTTTGCTCCATCGTTGACCCCATCATCCCTTATCATCAGGTGAGATATTGGTCAAACGCAAGCCTATCAATTCTACACTTTGGGTGACTGAAACGTGGATGAGATGGCTTTTTAATTGTTTCGGTAATTACCACATTCAACACATTAATGGTACACCTACCTACAACGGCGAGGAAAATCTCAGCTACATAAGCTGATAGAACGAATAATTAACTCAATACCTGTATCCTCCTCCACAGACGCAGTCCACACGCTAACGTGCGCCATCATGCTGCTGAACACAGACCTGCACGGCTGCGGCGGCGGCGGCACGTTCCGCCGCATGTCGTGCGCCGAGTTCATCGACAACCTGGCCGACCTCAACGACGGAGACAACTTCCCGCGCGACACGCTCAAGCAGCTCTACCACGCCATCCGCACGCAGCCGCTGCAGTGGGCGCTGTATGTATTGTGTGACACATAGCTAGCAGTATATACTGCTCTTAGTTAGACAACGACGGAGACAACTTCCCGCGCGACACGCTCAAGCAGCTCTACCACGCCATCCGCACGCAGCCGCTGCAGTGGGCGCTGTATGTATTGTGTGACACATAGCTAGCAGTATATACTGCTCTTAGTTAGACAACGACGGAGACAACTTCCCGCGCGACACGCTCAAGCAGCTCTACCACGCCATCCGCACGCAGCCGCTGCAGTGGGCGCTGTATGTATTGTGTGACACATAGCTAGCAGTATATACTGCTCTTAGTTAGACAACGACGGAGACAACTTCCCGCGCGACACGCTCAAGCAGCTCTACCACGCCATCCGCACGCAGCCGCTGCAGTGGGCGCTGTATGTATTGTGTGACACATAGCTAGCAGTATATACTGCTCTTAGTTAGACAACGACGGAGACAACTTCCCGCGCGACACGCTCAAGCAGCTCTACCACGCCATCCGCACGCAGCCGCTGCAGTGGGCGCTGTATGTATTGTGTGACACATAGCTAGCAGTATATACTGCTCTTAGTTAGACAACGACGGAGACAACTTCCCGCGCGACACGCTCAAGCAGCTCTACCACGCCATCCGCACGCAGCCGCTGCAGTGGGCGCTGTATGTATTGTGTGACACATAGCTAGCAGTATATACTGCTCTTAGTTAGACAACGACGGAGACAACTTCCCGCGCGACACGCTCAAGCAGCTCTACCACGCCATCCGCACGCAGCCGCTGCAGTGGGCGCTGTATGTATTGTGTGACACATAGCTAGCAGTATATACTGCTCTTAGTTAGACAACGACGGAGACAACTTCCCGCGCGACACGCTCAAGCAGCTCTACCACGCCATCCGCACGCAGCCGCTGCAGTGGGCGCTGTATGTATTGTGTGACACATAGCTAGCAGTATATACTGCTCTTAGTTAGACAACGACGGAGACAACTTCCCGCGCGACACGCTCAAGCAGCTCTACCACGCCATCCGCACGCAGCCGCTGCAGTGGGCGCTGTATGTATTGTGTGACACATAGCTAGCAGTATATACTGCTCTTAGTTAGACAACGACGGAGACAACTTCCCGCGCGACACGCTCAAGCAGCTCTACCACGCCATCCGCACGCAGCCGCTGCAGTGGGCGCTGTATGTATTGTGTGACACATAGCTAGCAGTATATACTGCTCTTAGTTAGACAACGACGGAGACAACTTCCCGCGCGACACGCTCAAGCAGCTCTACCACGCCATCCGCACGCAGCCGCTGCAGTGGGCGCTGTATGTATTGTGTGACACATAGCTAGCAGTATATACTGCTCTTAGTTAGACAACGACGGAGACAACTTCCCGCGCGACACGCTCAAGCAGCTCTACCACGCCATCCGCACGCAGCCGCTGCAGTGGGCGCTGTATGTATTGTGTGACACATAGCTAGCAGTATATACTGCTCTTAGTTAGACAACGACGGAGACAACTTCCCGCGCGACACGCTCAAGCAGCTCTACCACGCCATCCGCACGCAGCCGCTGCAGTGGGCGCTGTATGTATTGTGTGACACATAGCTAGCAGTATATACTGCTCTTAGTTAGACAACGACGGAGACAACTTCCCGCGCGACACGCTCAAGCAGCTCTACCACGCCATCCGCACGCAGCCGCTGCAGTGGGCGCTGTATGTATTGTGTGACACATAGCTAGCAGTATATACTGCTCTTAGTTAGACAACGACGGAGACAACTTCCCGCGCGACACGCTCAAGCAGCTCTACCACGCCATCCGCACGCAGCCGCTGCAGTGGGCGCTGTATGTATTGTGTGACACATAGCTAGCAGTATATACTGCTCTTAGTTAGACAACGACGGAGACAACTTCCCGCGCGACACGCTCAAGCAGCTCTACCACGCCATCCGCACGCAGCCGCTGCAGTGGGCGCTGTATGTATTGTGTGACACAAATGCCCTTTTCATCAACATTTGCGTTTTATTTGAGTTATTAATTGAAGTGTATCTGTGTCCCCAGAGACGCGGAGGCGGCGGCGGGCGCGGCAGGCGAGTCTCGCGGCGGGGTGGGCAGCAACCCGTTCCTGGACGTGCCGGACCAGTCGCGTGCAGTGGAGTACAAAAAGGGCTACGTCATGCGCAAGTGCTGCGTCGACGCCAACGGGAAGAAAAGTCAGTATCACATGTTTAATTTAACACACTTTCAAATCTGCGTAGTCAGTCAGCTGTCGAAGGGTATAGGAGAGAGAATGTCTTGTGAATGTACAAAATGGCATTATATTAAGTTTTGGCAGAAAGAGAAATACATAAGTTCATAAATAGGAAGCATAAGGCTGGCTCTGAAACAGAGATCTACTGCAGACCGCTGTTATACAGAGGATTCCAATCCTGTGTGTGTGATTCGATGCAGTGTTTGTGCACCAGGCAGTCCACATATTTCGCCGTGTCCCGCCACAGCCGAGCGCTCTCTATGAACAACCAAAAGAAGTTGTTATGTTTGAGAATGTCGCGTGTTGCAATATGGTACTATAGGTTATTAATCATGGTATTTGTACGGTCTCATCACCATTCATTTTTCTGCATACTGGCAACCTACTTTATGGCAACGATTTTGCATCATAATTTGACCGTATAAAACAACATAACAAAGCAACCAACGCAGATAGTGAACAATCTAAGTTATACTGTTATTTACATAACTCAAATATATTTAACTAATGGATTGAACTGTGACTTGTTTCTCTACTACGAACTAACGGCGAATCAGTATACGGACTTACGACCCGTATATTAAATGGTCCTTCGAGCCGGATCGGCCGTCAAATCGATGAAACATCATCTTCACCGTGTACTGGGAGATCAAAAATTTACATTCGAGGACTTTACAACGCTACTGGCAAAAAAGCCTGTATGATCTCAAGACTGCCCGCTCACTGAAGATTCCGAGGCATTTCAGAATTACTTAACACCCGGTCATTTTCTCACTGGAAACCTCACGTTGGGCGCTACATATAAAGTACGGGTCCTAAATGAGAATGTCGCGTGTTGAAATAAGGTCAAACACTAATACTATGGATTATTAATTATGGTATTTAAGCGATTATAAATATTATACCAGTGATTTCATTGAAGCTAAGATAAGCGGCAAGATATAAATAACTCTTAACTTATTGATTGTTCAAGACTGATTGTACCTATTCTCTTCTCCCCTTTTTTATACTCAACTCAATGGGCCAAATTTTATAAACAAATGTTTTGAATTTCTCATCAGCTCCTTTCGGTCGACGAGGTTGGAAAATGTTCTACTGTACGCTTCGAGATTTGGTGCTGTATCTTCATAAAGACGAACACGGATTCAGGCGCAGTCAAATGTCCGATAATTTACATAACGCTATCAGGTAAAATATGTCTCATCCATTAAAACTATAGAACATAATTGTTATTTATTTGTGGAGTTTATTATAGTCTTATTATACACCGTGAAATTTAATTGGTTGTTTTCCCGCGGCAGAACGACTTGCCTTAAGGAGTACTTTCGAAGCATAGAGTTAAAGTAAAAAAATAACGATGTTTTTGTTTTAAAATAATTTAAAAAATATTCATCAACTCGAAAAAGTGAGTTACAATAGTAACTTGTAGGTACTAGGTACTACTCGCGTCACCACCGGCAAAGAAAAGCGATGCACAAGATAATGTTCAAACCAAAATAAACTCTCGCACGTAGTGATACGTCATAAAATAGTTTGCAAGGAACAATACCACCGCTAAGCCGACAAAGCAAATACCGATTTATTAAATGTTTAAAGTAAAATAAGCTCTCGCGTGTAGTAATACGGCATAAACTAGCCCGCGCGCAACATTATCAAACGGAGCCGCCTTCGAACCTAATCCTTTTGACAGTGATCCTGACCTACTTAGCACCCGGGTCAACGCCCCGCTGTCGTTCGGCCGTAGATATCGGGAGGTATTACTATTGGTTCGTGATCGCTTTCGAGTTAAGTTTTTCACAATGTTAAATATGCCAGTTTTTGTTTCTAATATTTTACATAACTACGAAACGATTGTATTACATAGAAAAAACCATTTCGCTGCGGGAAAACAACCATTTAAATTTCACGGTGTATATTTTATTTATTTAAACACATAATCAACTCCACAAAAAATATTGAAAATATCATAAAGTTTCTCAGCTTCGTACCGAAATTTCGGTCTAGTTCTATTTTTTTACCGACGAAAAAAAAGGATGGAAGGATTTTTTGTATGGTATTTTTCATCATCTTATTTGAATAAGTATCTAACACGAATATTATCTATTACAGAATACATCATGCGCTGGCAACGAAAGCGACCGATTACACGAAAAAACAGCACGTTTTTAGATTGCAGACTGCTGACCAGGCCGAATACTTATTTCAAACTAGGTAAGACTGCGCTTTATTCCATCCCCTCTTACCATAGAAAAATAAAACTATTCTAGGAGTTACATACGCCTGAAGTTTGGTCGTGGCGAGATTCTTCCGTGCCTCCGAAAGCACGTTAAACTGTCGGTCTCGGCTGTCCGGTTATACTGGCAGTCGATAGTTGGCAAAAGGCTAGACATTGTACAAGAAAAAAACCGGTCAAGTGTGATACGAACTCGTGCGCCGATGGTTCCGTACCTACCCATTATACCGCCATAATAAAATTGTTATCGTTTTTATTAGTTGCTAAGTTTTAAAGATATGGGCAATTTTAGATTTTCGCGAAAACTTGTAAGTACCAAAATTTACCTTAATTTTCAACTTTTCTGTTTTTTGTTTTTGAATGTTTCCTTTATTTGTGCTGTAAGACGTTATTTTTTGCCAGATTTCTTGTTTCTAGGTCAACGGGTACTACCATATAGGTTTTCGACTCAAAACCTATATAGGGTACTTCCGGTTGTTGAGAATTTTGGTATTTATAAGTTTTCGCGAATATCTAAATTTGCCCATATCTTTTTATCAGGATACTCAGGACCTTCATTTTTATCTTGACTATAGAACTCAGTATCTGGTATAAATTTCAACTTGCTAGGTCCACCCGTTCTTGATAAAATCGGTGGTGACACACGGACAGATTGACAAGTGATCGTATATGGGTTTCGTACCCAAAGGGTAAAAACGGAACCCTATTACTAACACTCCGCGGTCCATCTGTCTGTCACCAGGCTGTATCTCAAGAACCGTGATAGCTAGACCGTTGAAATTTTCACAGATGATGTATTTCTGTTGCCGCTATTAACAACAAATACTATAAACTGAATAAAATAAATATTTAAGTGGGACTCCCATACAAAAACGTGATGTTTTGCCGTTTTTGCGATAATGGTACGGAACTCTTCGTGCGCGAGTCCGACTCGCACTTGGCCGGTTTTTACACTTTTTGTACGGAACCCTAAAAAGGTAAAAGTGTTATTTAATTTTAACTAATTTCCATTTATAATTGTTTTTATTGCAGCGACTCGAAAGAGTTATGTTCGTGGGTGGAGACGATCAACTTCGTGTGCGCGGCGTACTCGGCGGCCCCGCTGGCGGGCGCGGTGGGCTCGCAGCGCAAGTTCCAGCGCCCGCTGCTGCCCTGCACGCACACCAAGCTCAACATGGTATGTGATATTCTTCATTGCGTATCGATTGATTCAACTTTTGTCCGACCAGAATGTAGCCACCAGCTCTGTCGTTGACTTCGTTTAAGGCGTGGATGGTGAAGGTGATGTATATCCTGTGAAAGGGCTCTACACTGGCAATGTGTTTAGGTAGATTCACAAGGATACCCCCATTTGGCCAGATTGTGTCTGCAGTGGCCAAGCTGGGCCCGCAATCACACATGATGAACACGCTGTATTCAAATAACATATACATCGTTAGGATGAACGATTTATGACTTTTTGATTTTAGTTTATTGATGTGAGAACTTATTAATTACGGTGTTTAAAAATTAACTCTGAGAAATTTAAGGAATTCTGCTTATTTAGAAATAATCATGAGAAAATTAAAAAAAAAAAGCCATTCCAAAGATATGCAATTATTTGCATTATGCGTAAATTATTGAATGTGCAAACCATACCGTCCACCTACGGTACTGAGGCGGTCAACGACCCGCTTACTGCGCAGAGAGCGCGACAAACGACAATTCATAGGAAACATAAAAATTTTGCGATCCTATACAATGATTAATAACACAAGCATTTACAAAAGTTCTACCTTATTTACAAAAGGTGCTGGACCTTTGTTCATTGCACAATTTTGGACGACGTATCGCGTTGTTTTTCATTCTTGTTAATGGGTCCCTGTCACTTTGAATCATGTTGAATGCACTCATGTAACACATCCTCTGATGTAACACACTATCATGTCTAAGTACACGCGATTAGTGTAGGTCGGAATGATTGAGAATGCGAGCGCGCGAAAATTACGACGCTTTGGAGTTTTGTTGAATGAGGTCCCGCGCCGGTACGCATCCACCGAGTGTGAGTGTGCCGAGGACGCCGGCGCAACGCCAGCGTACTGTTAGTTAAGTTAATTTTGCATACCGTGAGGCAAAATGTATCGGGACTGTTCTACAAAAAAAAACAACATCTAATATGTATATGTACATTTAGCAAATAAAAAAAAAAGCGTAAAGATACTTTTACCAAATATTTAATTTTACTTATTTTAGTGAAATATTAAAATCTTTCGTTTTGTTAATCGATAATTCGATATCGAGCATCCTCACGAAATTCTAAGAGATAATTTATTAACGCTTTATAATTATGGGTTGTTGCCTTTTTTTCTTGTATTTTATTCTTCTTCTTTTCGTGTCAGGTGTGGCAACCTATGGT
The DNA here is from genome assembly GCA_964057195.1 of Orthosia cruda. Taxonomy (NCBI): domain Eukaryota; kingdom Metazoa; phylum Arthropoda; class Insecta; order Lepidoptera; family Noctuidae; genus Orthosia; species Orthosia cruda. The sequence goes on along the minus strand of OZ059830.1, from coordinate 13,552,855 downwards.
GTCAGAGTTAATTAAGCCACCTCTGGGAAACCCCACAGGCCTCTTCAGGACTTGGTTATTTAAGACTTACAAAATCAAAATCAAAAATATTTATTTGCTAGAATATGGTACATAAGGTGTTACAGTAAATTTAGTTCAGCATATCCTACCATAACATGGCGTGCAAAATTATTGACAATCATGGATGTCACTTAATCTAACTTACAAATTACTGATTCCATTGACTTGTCTTCTAAATAGTCCTTAATGCTATAATATCTTTTAAATAATAATAAATTGAATAGTAGTTTTTTAAACTTTGTCAGCGGTAAGTCTTGAAAACTATTAGGTAAATGATTGTAAATAATAATCGACATGCAATATACATTTTTCTTAAATAATTCTAGTTTTACTGATCGCATCCGAAGTCTATCTTTATGCCGTGTTCTGCTATTTGGCCTGTCAGTATTTGATTCAAATAAATCGTAGTTTCTCTTTACAAAAGTACATATTTCAAAAATATATAAACATGGCAAGGGTAGAATTTCAAGCTTTTGAAATAGTGGCTTACAGCTGTCTAAAAAGTGAGCTCCACAAATTGCTCGGATACATTTTTTTTGAGCTTTTAAAGCTACTCTGTCGAAAACTACTGAGTTACCCCATATTATAATGCCGTATCTAATTACGGATGATACATATCCATGTCCATGATAAGCCAGCATTGCAGTGTTAAAGTTTACTGTTTTCTGTTGTTAAGTCTTGTTTGTGTTAATTCTTTTCAATACATATATAAAACGATCTATTTTTGTAAGAATTTTATCTATGTGTGTTTTCCAGTTGCATTTTTTATCAACCGTTATACCCAAGAATACACAATTATCGACAGTGGTCAAGTGAGAATCTTTCAATGAATATCTAATGCATTTATGTTTGCATTGTATGTTTGGAATTGTATTATGTTTGTTTTAGTCATATTTAGGTTAGGTTAGGTTAAGACGGGCTGGTGTCCAACTCCACGTCTAAGCGCGTATTTTGCGTACAAGTCAGTTTAGTCGTTTTAGTCATATTTATTTTAAAGTTATTTTTTTTTAGCCAATCGATTGCCTTATCTAGAGCTTGGACGACTTTGTTCTCTAAGTTGTTGTTATTGTCACTCTTAATGATTATTGTAGTGTCATCAGCAAATAGTATACAATCTTTGCCTATCGCCTCTGGAATGTCGTTTATGTAAACTAAAAAGAGTTGTGGGGATAGGATACCTCCCTGTGGCGTGCCATAATTATTTTGTTTATATGCCGACCTATAGGTTTTTTTTTCCTTTTGGCAAGTTTTTGTTATTTCCACGCATTGTACTCTTTCAGAAAGATAACTTTTGTTCCAGTCGTTGGCCTTACCCCGGATTCCATAATGCTCAAGCTTTGAGAGTAGTGTTTTATGGCAGACAAAATCGAAGGTTTTTGTCATGTCTAGGAACACGCAACTAATCTTCGATTTTTGATCAAACTTTCGGTTATGTGTTTCATTATACATTAACTATATAAGTCCAGAAAGATCGCTAAGATTTAGATTACGCTTCGCGATTTGCGCAGGAGTGAGCAATCTACGAGTAACAGCAAAACATGGCTGTGTTCAAGAAAATGTGCAATTGTTAGTATTCAACAAGAATATTATCTGTGACAGCGCGAGCAACTGGCGGAGCATGACGAGCGCGCGGCGCGCCTGGAGGAGGAGCTGGCGGCGCTGCGACATGCGCGCGACAGTGCGCCGCACGCGCGCGACAAGGAGCACTACCTCGTGTACGAGGTCAGTACCTGCTACTATTGTAACAACTGGCGGAGCATGACGAGCGCGCGGCGCGCCTGGAGGAGGAGCTGGCGGCGCTGCGACATGCGCGCGACAGTGCGCCGCACGCGCGCGACAAGGAGCACTACCTCGTGTACGAGGTCAGTACCTGCTACTATTGTAACAACTGGCGGAGCATGACGAGCGCGCGGCGCGCCTGGAGGAGGAGCTGGCGGCGCTGCGACATGCGCGCGACAGTGCGCCGCACGCGCGCGACAAGGAGCACTACCTCGTGTACGAGGTCAGTACCTGCTACTATTGTAACAACTGGCGGAGCATGACGAGCGCGCGGCGCGCCTGGAGGAGGAGCTGGCGGCGCTGCGACATGCGCGCGACAGTGCGCCGCACGCGCGCGACAAGGAGCACTACCTCGTGTACGAGGTCAGTACCTGCTACTATTGTAACAACTGGCGGAGCATGACGAGCGCGCGGCGCGCCTGGAGGAGGAGCTGGCGGCGCTGCGACATGCGCGCGACAGTGCGCCGCACGCGCGCGACAAGGAGCACTACCTCGTGTACGAGGTCAGTACCTGCTACTATTGTAACAACTGGCGGAGCATGACGAGCGCGCGGCGCGCCTGGAGGAGGAGCTGGCGGCGCTGCGACATGCGCGCGACAGTGCGCCGCACGCGCGCGACAAGGAGCACTACCTCGTGTACGAGGTCAGTACCTGCTACTATTGTAACAACTGGCGGAGCATGACGAGCGCGCGGCGCGCCTGGAGGAGGAGCTGGCGGCGCTGCGACATGCGCGCGACAGTGCGCCGCACGCGCGCGACAAGGAGCACTACCTCGTGTACGAGGTCAGTACCTGCTACTATTGTAACAACTGGCGGAGCATGACGAGCGCGCGGCGCGCCTGGAGGAGGAGCTGGCGGCGCTGCGACATGCGCGCGACAGTGCGCCGCACGCGCGCGACAAGGAGCACTACCTCGTGTACGAGGTCAGTACCTGCTACTATTGTAACAACTGGCGGAGCATGACGAGCGCGCGGCGCGCCTGGAGGAGGAGCTGGCGGCGCTGCGACATGCGCGCGACAGTGCGCCGCACGCGCGCGACAAGGAGCACTACCTCGTGTACGAGGTCAGTACCTGCTACTATTGTAACAACTGGCGGAGCATGACGAGCGCGCGGCGCGCCTGGAGGAGGAGCTGGCGGCGCTGCGACATGCGCGCGACAGTGCGCCGCACGCGCGCGACAAGGAGCACTACCTCGTGTACGAGGTCAGTACCTGCTACTATTGTAACAACTGGCGGAGCATGACGAGCGCGCGGCGCGCCTGGAGGAGGAGCTGGCGGCGCTGCGACATGCGCGCGACAGTGCGCCGCACGCGCGCGACAAGGAGCACTACCTCGTGTACGAGGTCAGTACCTGCTACTATTGTAACAACTGGCGGAGCATGACGAGCGCGCGGCGCGCCTGGAGGAGGAGCTGGCGGCGCTGCGACATGCGCGCGACAGTGCGCCGCACGCGCGCGACAAGGAGCACTACCTCGTGTACGAGGTCAGTACCTGCTACTATTGTAACAACTGGCGGAGCATGACGAGCGCGCGGCGCGCCTGGAGGAGGAGCTGGCGGCGCTGCGACATGCGCGCGACAGTGCGCCGCACGCGCGCGACAAGGAGCACTACCTCGTGTACGAGGTCAGTACCTGCTACTATTGTAACAACTGGCGGAGCATGACGAGCGCGCGGCGCGCCTGGAGGAGGAGCTGGCGGCGCTGCGACATGCGCGCGACAGTGCGCCGCACGCGCGCGACAAGGAGCACTACCTCGTGTACGAGGTCAGTACCTGCTACTATTGTAACAACTGGCGGAGCATGACGAGCGCGCGGCGCGCCTGGAGGAGGAGCTGGCGGCGCTGCGACATGCGCGCGACAGTGCGCCGCACGCGCGCGACAAGGAGCACTACCTCGTGTACGAGGTCAGTACCTGCTACTATTGTAACAACTGGCGGAGCATGACGAGCGCGCGGCGCGCCTGGAGGAGGAGCTGGCGGCGCTGCGACATGCGCGCGACAGTGCGCCGCACGCGCGCGACAAGGAGCACTACCTCGTGTACGAGGTCAGTACCTGCTACTATTGTAACAACTGGCGGAGCATGACGAGCGCGCGGCGCGCCTGGAGGAGGAGCTGGCGGCGCTGCGACATGCGCGCGACAGTGCGCCGCACGCGCGCGACAAGGAGCACTACCTCGTGTACGAGGTCAGTACCTGCTACTATTGTAACAACTGGCGGAGCATGACGAGCGCGCGGCGCGCCTGGAGGAGGAGCTGGCGGCGCTGCGACATGCGCGCGACAGTGCGCCGCACGCGCGCGACAAGGAGCACTACCTCGTGTACGAGGTCAGTACCTGCTACTATTGTAACAACTGGCGGAGCATGACGAGCGCGCGGCGCGCCTGGAGGAGGAGCTGGCGGCGCTGCGACATGCGCGCGACAGTGCGCCGCACGCGCGCGACAAGGAGCACTACCTCGTGTACGAGGTCAGTACCTGCTACTATTGTAACAACTGGCGGAGCATGACGAGCGCGCGGCGCGCCTGGAGGAGGAGCTGGCGGCGCTGCGACCTGCGCGCGACAGTGCGCCGCACGCGCGCGACAAGGAGCACTACCTCGTGTACGAGGTCAGTACCTGCTACTATTGTAACAACTGGCGGAGCATGACGAGCGCGCGGCGCGCCTGGAGGAGGAGCTGGCGGCGCTGCGACATGCGCGCGACAGTGCGCCGCACGCGCGCGACAAGGAGCACTACCTCGTGTACGAGGTCAGTACCTGCTACTATTGTAACAACTGGCGGAGCATGACGAGCGCGCGGCGCGCCTGGAGGAGGAGCTGGCGGCGCTGCGACATGCGCGCGACAGTGCGCCGCACGCGCGCGACAATGAGCACTACCTCGTGTACGAGGTCAGTACCTGCTACTATTGTAACAACTGGCGGAGCATGACGAGCGCGCGGCGCGCCTGGAGGAGGAGCTGGCGGCGCTGCGACATGCGCGCGACAGTGCGCCGCACGCGCGCGACAATGAGCACTACCTCGTGTACGAGGTCAGTACCTGCTACTATTGTAACAACTGGCGGAGCATGACGAGCGCGCGGCGCGCCTGGAGGAGGAGCTGGCGGCGCTGCGACATGCGCGCGACAGTGCGCCGCACGCGCGCGACAAGGAGCACTACCTCGTGTACGAGGTCAGTACCTGCTACTATTGTAACAACTGGCGGAGCATGACGAGCGCGCGGCGCGCCTGGAGGAGGAGCTGGCGGCGCTGCGACATGCGCGCGACAGTGCGCCGCACGCGCGCGACAATGAGCACTACCTCGTGTACGAGGTCAGTACCTGCTACTATTGTAACAACTGGCGGAGCATGACGAGCGCGCGGCGCGCCTGGAGGAGGAGCTGGCGGCGCTGCGACATGCGCGCGACAGTGCGCCGCACGCGCGCGACAAGGAGCACTACCTCGTGTACGAGGTCAGTACCTGCTACTATTGTAACAACTGGCGGAGCATGACGAGCGCGCGGCGCGCCTGGAGGAGGAGCTGGCGGCGCTGCGACATGCGCGCGACAGTGCGCCGCACGCGCGCGACAAGGAGCACTACCTCGTGTACGAGGTCAGTACCTGCTACTATTGTAACAACTGGCGGAGCATGACGAGCGCGCGGCGCGCCTGGAGGAGGAGCTGGCGGCGCTGCGACATGCGCGCGACAGTGCGCCGCACGCGCGCGACAAGGAGCACTACCTCGTGTACGAGGTCAGTACCTGCTACTATTGTAACAACTGGCGGAGCATGACGAGCGCGCGGCGCGCCTGGAGGAGGAGCTGGCGGCGCTGCGACATGCGCGCGACAGTGCGCCGCACGCGCGCGACAAGGAGCACTACCTCGTGTACGAGGTCAGTACCTGCTACTATTGTAACAACTGGCGGAGCATGACGAGCGCGCGGCGCGCCTGGAGGAGGAGCTGGCGGCGCTGCGACATGCGCGCGACAGTGCGCCGCACGCGCGCGACAAGGAGCACTACCTCGTGTACGAGGTCAGTACCTGCTACTATTGTAACAACTGGCGGAGCATGACGAGCGCGCGGCGCGCCTGGAGGAGGAGCTGGCGGCGCTGCGACATGCGCGCGACAGTGCGCCGCACGCGCGCGACAAGGAGCACTACCTCGTGTACGAGGTCAGTACCTGCTACTATTGTAACAACTGGCGGAGCATGACGAGCGCGCGGCGCGCCTGGAGGAGGAGCTGGCGGCGCTGCGACATGCGCGCGACAGTGCGCCGCACGCGCGCGACAAGGAGCACTACCTCGTGTACGAGGTCAGTACCTGCTACTATTGTAACAACTGGCGGAGCATGACGAGCGCGCGGCGCGCCTGGAGGAGGAGCTGGCGGCGCTGCGACATGCGCGCGACAGTGCGCCGCACGCGCGCGACAAGGAGCACTACCTCGTGTACGAGGTCAGTACCTGCTACTATTGTAACAACTGGCGGAGCATGACGAGCGCGCGGCGCGCCTGGAGGAGGAGCTGGCGGCGCTGCGACATGCGCGCGACAGTGCGCCGCACGCGCGCGACAAGGAGCACTACCTCGTGTACGAGGTCAGTACCTGCTACTATTGTAACAACTGGCGGAGCATGACGAGCGCGCGGCGCGCCTGGAGGAGGAGCTGGCGGCGCAGCGACATGCGCGCGACAGTGCGCCGCACGCGCGCGACAAGGAGCACTACCTCGTGTACGAGGTCAGTACCTGCTACTATTGTAACAACTGGCGGAGCATGACGAGCGCGCGGCGCGCCTGGAGGAGGAGCTGGCGGCGCTGCGACATGCGCGCGACAGTGCGCCGCACGCGCGCGACAAGGAGCACTACCTCGTGTACGAGGTCAGTACCTGCTACTATTGTAACAACTGGCGGAGCATGACGAGCGCGCGGCGCGCCTGGAGGAGGAGCTGGCGGCGCTGCGACATGCGCGCGACAGTGCGCCGCACGCGCGCGACAAGGAGCACTACCTCGTGTACGAGGTCAGTACCTGCTACTATTGTAACAACTGGCGGAGCATGACGAGCGCGCGGCGCGCCTGGAGGAGGAGCTGGCGGCGCTGCGACATGCGCGCGACAGTGCGCCGCACGCGCGCGACAAGGAGCACTACCTCGTGTACGAGGTCAGTACCTGCTACTATTGTAACAACTGGCGGAGCATGACGAGCGCGCGGCGCGCCTGGAGGAGGAGCTGGCGGCGCTGCGACATGCGCGCGACAGTGCGCCGCACGCGCGCGACATGGAGCACTACCTCGTGTACGAGGTCAGTACCTGCTACTATTGTAACCTGTTAGTGTCAAAGTCAAATATATTTATTCAACTAGGCCAAAAAGCGGCTCTTTTGAACGTCATATACAAATTAAAATTTACAAGTAATAAAAGTTTATTCTACCGTGCATTCGGAAAAGTAGCTTGTTATGGAGAAGAATGCACAAGAAACTCCATACTTACTCTTTAAAAAAAAAATGTGTCTTATAATATTTACATAAGTACATATATACATTAATAAATTCATATATGTGAGGACCATGCACCCAGAAAAGCACTACACACTATACTACGTACAGGTATAAAATATTAAAAGCATTAATAGGTAAATTCATTAATTTTATAAATAGGAACATGGTTCTCACATACTTACAAATATTGAAAACATAGGTAAAGTACCTGATTTAACAACAACGGAACAGTGTGTGAGATAATTTCTTAAAAAAAAAAAAAAAATATAACTATGAATATAAATTAACAAGTTTGATTTTATCTACACTAAAGATTGCCCTATGGAGCAGGACCAGCATGTTTCCAAACATTCTTATCTTGAATATAATCATCTAATTTGTAATATGCTTGTTTACAAAGTGTGTTTTTACCTAAAGTTTTAAATTCACTTTAAAAGTGTTCTCCGTCAGTCTCCTACTAATTATGATAATGATTGTATGTGATAGATAAAGAGGTACCGCACGTACGCGTACGTGATGCGGTCGCGCGGCGGCGGCGCAGGCGCGGAGGACGCGGCGCCGGCCGTGCCCGAGCGCGCAGCCCCCCCGGCGGGCGCGGCGCCACTGGCCCCGGCGGCGCCGCCCCCCTGACGCGCCATGGCGGTGTTCGCCGCCTGCGTGCTGTGACCCCGCCGCGCCGCACGCGCGCTGTGCCCGTGCGCGCAGTGCGAGCGCAGCCCGTGCCACGCGCGCCCCCTCTAGTCCCGTCTGTGTACAGTAGTGCGCCGGCCGCGCCCGATCTCTTCTCCGAGTGTGCGAGTGTTACGTTCGGCTGCGGCTCGACTTCCTAGTGACTGTGCAGTGAGCTATAATTCAGTGAGTGGCACCCGGCCGCTCGGACGCGCTGGACGCCTGAGCAACGAGCTGGCGACCGGTCCGGTGCGCCCGGGCGAAGCTCGGATCAGTTTTATAAATTTCATCGTACGATTAGGAAGTTCCGTTGTAACATTTCGTGTCAGCGATGAGGCTGAGCGGTTATACGCTTTAATTATTCTCTTTTACTATCACAAATATTGGCTTAATTAAGGTACTGTAAGTAAAATCATTTATCATTCCATGTAATCTGTTTCGCTGTTCACTCTAGAGTACAGATTTAAGAAAGTGATAAATTGGCTAGGAGTAGCTGTTGACTCATTCTTATTCCGCATGATATTCACTCGGTATTTTATTTGACAACGGCTGAATTTATTACAATATTGTAAATAGTTTTTAAAATATTGAGACTGATACATGAAGTTATTTATTTCGTTCGTAAATTAACCAGTGTCAAATCTTAGGCATCGATAGTGTATCATTACACCCCTAGGATCTCAGATGTAATTATATTATAGCTATAGAAGGAAATGTTTGTGGACTGATGTGTGTGAAATCTCGCGTTGAACAATCAATCATTTGTATTTGGGGAAATCACGTATTAATGTAATACAAGCTTTATTTAATTTTTTTAAAGTCTAATGACATTAGGCAGATAGTGATAGTAGGATATTAAAATCTGTATTATGTAATATTTGAAGATAAGTATTGCAGCAATGATAACAAAAACATTTACTTTGCGCTTCATGCCATCTGCAATCTTCATCAAACCTAATCCCATGGAACAGACACACATCATCTTATTAATTATTATGCTATCAAACATAGCTGAGACAAGTACACATAAGTTAACTAATGATTTTCTCCCGCATTAGTTATCAATTTCAAATGCCCGAACTCTGCTTGTATCTGTATGTTCTGTCTTCTATTGATTCCAACTAAGCACTCGCCCTGGAAAAAATTAAGTGATATATTAAATTCGCTTTAGATGTAATACCAATCGTTGTAAATAAATCAATATTTTTTATGAATTGTTTACATGTTACATTTATTTTTATATGTTTTACTTAAATGTATAGCTTGGCGAGTTTTATTTTAATAATAATTAAATGTTTGCTACGTGTTTGTGACATTTAACAGCCTGTACGTGATATTTTTATTCCTCTCATAATATTGTCTCGCTAATCTATGTTTAAAACGCAGAGAAAAAGTCCGCATAGTGAGATTTGTATGTCTGGTAACTTGGTAAAACATTTTGCTAGTTTTGCTCAATCTGAAAAAAAATATTAACTTGCTTATTGATTCATATGATTTCAATAAACTCTTCAGATTTGTTCATATCCAAAATTAGTCAACTTGCAAGTATTATAAATTAATCTCTATTGGTAAGTATGGAATTAAAATGTTGGCTGTGCCGGAAAATTTAGATTAACAACTTGATTCTGTAAGTAGTTATTTGGAATATTCTAGCTGGTAAAATATTGTACCTATTATGTCGTTAGCCAGTCTATATCTTCACAGAATAAAGAAACGATATAAATGACCAGTATATACAGCATTTTATGCTTATAGAAAATGTAAATATGATGTGAAACAAACTCTTGGGAGCCTGATAAATATTGATCAACTCTAAAAGTACATAATAAATGTCTAAGTATTTGAAACTATTGTGTAATAAAATAGCATTAGTTTTTTTTCTTTTATACCAATCATAAATAACCCCTTTTAAGAGCTGAAATAAATATCACAAAAAGGAGTTTCATTGTTTGTTTTCATCCTTGTTTTCCATGCGCTGGCTTCTTCATAACTGAGGGTCGTGATTCTCCCTACGTAAAGTCACTTGACGTCGATGCTTTACCATCGGTGTATATGTGGACAGGCCCTGATTTACCCACAGGCTAACCAGGCTATAACCTAGGGGGCGCCAAGCTTGCCTATGCAACACTGACCTCTATCAGTATGATAGAGGTCAGTGCTATGCAAGCACCACTTATTTGTAGAATACAATTTAGTTTACAAATTCAGGCGTAAAATGCTAAAGCAGATATTAAGGCAAAGATGTTAATATCTGCTTTAGTATTCTTATCTATCTACTGCACCGCTGGGTCGGACTGACCCTATGGAGTACCGGGACTTTTCCCGGTGGCGGTGGGCCGGGCCCTCCTTGGGCTCGCCCGGTCCACTTCAGCATGTATATCATATATTCCAAGATCCCAGGGCCACCAGACGTCACGTAATTTCTGACTAAGGAAATGTGTACGACTGAGTAGAGCTTTAAAGTAAGTTTTAAAGCGTCTGCAAAGCAATACGGCCGACGGAAAGTGTCTGCGAGTATTGGCGACTTATTTATAAGGATATTGCCTAAAATATACGTACCAATCAGCTTGGAGAATTTACGTGAGGTGAATAGTGTTTTTATTTGCCTTGATTAGGTACCTGATACCTGAAAATTTGCTGTCTAGTCAAGCTAGCAGGCAGACATGCGTTCTTAGTACATACTAACACTACTCAATCGTACACATTTTCTTCATCAGAAAATACGTGACGTCTGGTGGCCCTGGGATCTTACTCTAATAGTCTAGAAAGAGGCACCGCTCTCACTAAGGGATCTATAGAAACCTATTTCACCAAATTGTGTTTGCAGCGAAGTTGGGTGCGCATGTGAGTGCTGCTATAAGGGTGCGAAACGTGAAAGGTCACAAAGTACATCTCACGCAAATACCAAGTTTTCGTCAACTGCTGTTATCGTCGCATTCTCGGAATTTACTGGCCCTCTACCATCTCCAACGTAGCGCAGTAGTGCTTTTGGAGAAATGCCACGAGGAGCCCGATCGACCGCTAGATCAAGCGTCGCAAGTGGAGATGGATTAGCCACACGGTCACATACCCGAACAAACTGGACAGGATTTCCCAAGGTAAAGAAAGCGTGGCCGTGACCGTCAAACTTGACGTCGCATCGTGTTAGCAGAAGGTGCGAGCATTCGGAATGAGGTGGAGCGAGGTGAAGCGTGAATCTCAAGACCAATAGCTATGGTGGACATCTGTGAACGTCCTCTGCGCTATCATTTTTTTTGTTCACGCCTGCGCGGCCTCAGCCTTACTGCAGCGTTTCCTGGCACGCTATCACCATACTTTTCCGATCGATTTTAGGTGTGCGTCAGAATGGTTGGTTGACTGTAACTGTTCGCGTCAGGCTGGTGACCAAAAATTGCTACCTATTTGCTACTACCTATAGTCAATAAATTGCTACCTAACTTTGAAACAAAATAAAGGGACTTCAGAATGATCAGCCATTCTGACATCAGGATAGCTGGTCAACTCTCCGTTTGTGTAAACTATTCAAATTCGTGTTATTATTTTTACTTGAGTAATTACTACCTGATTGCTACCCTCAGGTCTTTCAATGTCCACCTTGTCTACATATCAGTAATCTGTGGCTTTAACAAATAACCGGTAATGATATTTTTTTTTACAGTGAATGGGCCTTTATAAACGTAGTGTTACATTCTCTTTGGCCATTATTTCTAAAGCTGACTGCAAACAAGTATCGGTGTGAGAGTGTTAAAATGACCAAAATACAAAAAAGTCGTGTGGCACTCGGGGACTGCCGCGGTAAAGCTATTGCATAGTATTTATTCTAGATCCAGTCCTGGAAAATGCGTCAAAAAAATTAAAAACGTTAAAAACTCGAAAACGTAGCGAGCCAAACCCGCATTTATTTACGATTAATAAAACTCTAAAAAACAAAACAAAAATACCCTTATTCACATTGAAATAAGGTCGCTTTTCTTTGACAAGCAAAAGTGACCCTTATTCTCATTAGCATAAGGTCCACATTGATCACCATTGTCACAGAAACAGCTCAGAGAGACCGATAAAAGGCAAAAAAATTACGACCAACAAAAATTTTAAAACCCTCATATCTCAGAAACGGTTGGGGTTAGCGCATTTCTGACAAAAAATTTGCCCCCCTGCCCTCTGCTACTTCATCCAGGAGAACAAGATAGGATTTACCCCCCCCCCCCCCCCCTTAACCGTTTACCTCCCCCCGCAAAAAAAAATTTCATTCTAAAAATACCAACACGGAAATCGAAAACACGTGCAGCAAAATTATTAATCATTACTTACTTTATCAAAACCGTTCCATCTACACTAAATAATAAAGCTGAGGTGTTTGTTTGTTTTATTGTTTGAAAACGTTAATCCTTTTATTTTTTTATTAATCCAGTAAGACTTGGTATATCTTAGGTTTTGCCGGTAAATTCTACGTTTTACCGTAGTTCGAGGTTTTACATTAACATATACAAAACAAATAAAAAATGATGACGCCTATCCATTATGTTCAATTAACATAATTGATAGGCGTATGCCAATAAATATAAACACTGTAGTAATCGTTTTAAATTGCTTTGATTCAATAATCGTAATCCATTTCCTGTAAAAATTTCAAATGATCATAACTTTTTACTTGTTAAAGCTACAAGGTGGACATTGAAAGACTTGAGGGTAGCAATCAGGTAGTAATTACTCAAGTAAAAATAATAACACGAATTTGAATAGTTTACACAAAAACGGAGAGTTGACCAGCTATCCTGATGTCAGAGTGGCTGGTCATTTTGAAGTCCCTTTATTTTAATTCAAAGTTAGGTAGCAATTAATTGACTATAGGTAGTAAAAAGTATCAAATAGGTATCAATTTTTGGTTACCAGCCTGACGCGAACCGTTACAGACAACCAGCCATTCTGATGCACACGATTTTAGGAATTCCATAGAACGCCTGATTTCTTACATTTTCTATAATATACACCTATATTATGTTAATAAAACCCTGCTGGTTTTTTTAATACCATTTTACGTTCTTTCTTTTACTCATCTTGAATATTTTATGTAGAATAACTCATAGACCTAATAAATAGTATGGACTCGAAATACCTACAAAAAAAACGTGCCTACCTAAACCTTAAAATGGCACTTAAAATGGCTGCCGATGCTATGGTTGTGTTAATCACGGAACACACACACATTAATAATACAAAAAGTAAACAACCATTTGACAGCAGGACTACCACGAACACAACCACAAATTTCGGCAAATAACTAATATGGCGAATATGGCACGTACTGACAGCTGTCACTACGTCATAACAAAATGTTTCCTTAATGAGCAACAACTGAAATATTGTTGTCTCTTTTGTCAAATACGATTACTACATTAGAAGAAATGAGACAAAATGATGTTTCACATTATGTATCGTATTTCACTCATATTTATATAATGTAATGTATGTATAGAATAATAGGGCGCCTCCATATTCTTCCTAGCTCAATGGAATAACTTTAGACTTACTGGCACGTCGAGCCAATAGACATTCGATGGATAGGACTGTCGTTGCATGGCTTTTCGGTCGATCTAATGGTTACTCGAAATCGATGCTACGGAGTTTCGGTTATTCGATCTGATGACTTCGGGTAATAAGCCATCGGGCTTATGACATTCGAAATCAAGCAGTATACCCGTGAAGAAAATATATATTGAAAGTTAGACATAAAATAGGAATAAAAACAAACCCAATTTTTATTGATTACCAATAGGTTATTTTTGGTCGCCTTCACTGACTGCACTTATGAAGGTAATATCTATACTTATATTATAAAGCTGAAGAGTTTGTTTGAGGGTAGGTAGGTAGATAGATAGCCAGTTGACGGGCGCGAAGTCGCGGGGTTCAGCTAGTGTAGGATAAAATAAGAAATCACGCCAACGAAGTCGCGGGCGGAGTGCTAGTAATAAATAAATGAAAACCTGAAATTTTAATCAAAATATTTTATTGCTTAGTTCCAAATGAATAATCTGTGTTTTTTTGTAATGGCCTCTGCAAAGGATGGGCAAGAAGTTTAGCAATGCAATCATGGATCTTTGTTGCATTTCTTGATACTTCATAAACATAAGAATAGCCATTATCCAGGTCTTGAAGTGCATCATAGATCTCTTCACATTTGTAAAGTGAACATTCTTCTTCATGTGCCAGTAATATATCAATGTAGAAATATAACTGTTTCTTCAAAAAGTTGAAATATGCATCATCTTGTGGAATTGTTGGAATACAACTAGATCTACCATACATTACTATCATACGCACAACATGAGAAGGAGGCTTTATGCATTGTCCATCTCTATATTTAGGTATTTCAACTTTCTGCTTTATCAATTGGAAAAGCTTGTTAAAATCAAAATTTTCAGAATCACACTCCTCTGGATTAATATTAAAATCAATTGTGTTTACAATTTCCTTCACATTACTGGTAAAGTTTTGAAGCCAGCATGGTTCTGTAGCTTTCAGTAGTACTATGGCAAACTCAGTCTTTTTGTTGATTGCGTTTTTCGAATGTAAGAAAAAATCGAGGACACGCTTCATCATGTTTATAGGAGTGAATGTAGTGCCATCGCCCAGGCGATAAAGTGATTTGTGGTTGTCGTAGCATACATCCAAACAAAAGATAATCTTTTCTGGCACGTTAATATTAGGTACATTGGGTTTTTGAAAATTCGCCATCACTTGGTCTTGTAGTTCCGAGAAGTCCTCGTTTTCCGACGAGGGTATGTTGATTGGTACAGGTCTGTAAAAGAATCATATCTTATAGATCAGTAGATAGACTGGTACATAAACTGACGCCTGTTTCCTATGCCATGGGGGTAGGCAGTGAATCAGTTTATATAATGCAATTATCTATTTTTATAAATAATAATCATTTAGTGCATAGAGAGAATCGAAACCATTAGCCAGATTCAGACGAGCTTTATACGTATGTTTAAAGTACTAAATTACTAACCCTGAGGCATTAGATTGCTCCGAATCCGACTGAGGGACGTAAATTGTCATTAAATCCGGGGTTTCCATTTTTACAGAATTCGTATATAACGAGCTACTTTAATTAACAAATCTTTAAAAATAAAACAAAAATAAAGTTGTTTCGACTTTGACGTTGGTTGACAATGACATGACATTGATTAACAGATTAACTGACACTGACCTGAGTCCTGACAGGGTATATATGTTCTGTGGTCCTGACAGTCTTTCTCACAGATCTAATAGTCTATGAGAATTAAAAAAAAATCGTTGTCTGGTCAGTCTTTCTGATGCGAGCGTAGACGAGACTCTCCCTCCGTCGCTCCAGCTGTTTTTGGTTTGAATTTGACCGGTGTGACCAGTGGTTATAGAGTGTGAGAGTGCTGACTGCTGCAACAGCACAGAAT
Organism: Orthosia cruda; assembly: GCA_964057195.1. Classification (NCBI taxonomy): domain Eukaryota; kingdom Metazoa; phylum Arthropoda; class Insecta; order Lepidoptera; family Noctuidae; genus Orthosia; species Orthosia cruda. The sequence goes on along the minus strand of OZ059830.1, from coordinate 13,537,452 downwards.
GCTGCAAAATGTGCTACTGCCGAAGTGCCAACCGATACCACGGTCTAATCATAAAATCATCCGTTGAAATACACTTTGAATTCAAAGGATTTAAGAAATTCTGCGGTTTCTTGTCGATTTACTAACGGATACCTGAATTTTGTTGATAAACAATACAGACGACGTTGTATATACAAACAACGTCGTAATAGAAGATTCGAACCCGTGTTCTTTTGGTTAATTATTGTCTGTGGTGAAAAGGAATTACCATAAACTAGAGACAGAAAGCTGTCATTTTCTACATGACACACACAATCAATAATGACACTTGACAGATTATGGGACGTAAGTAAAACGTGTGAATTTAGAAAAATTCAAGTTTAAATTAATAATATCTAAGAATCATGGATTATCATTATGAGCAGACAAGTGAGGTGGAAGCATTAGACTCTATTTATTATGGAGATATGCAAGGTACGTTGTGGCTTACTTACCAATTTAATCTTACGTTTCTAACTTGTAAGGTCTGTACAACAAAACCATTCTTTGAGGTTTTGTACGCCGGTCGGTATACATCAATGCACCGGAGATTGCACCGTGCTTTTATGATATAAACTCCATAAATATACCTTTCTTAACTCATTTCAATAGATGCTTCATTACTTTATTAATCTTTTTATTGCAGTCATTGATACAAAACCTTTTCACAAGTTTAGTATACCAATAAAGTCTGAAGCTTTCGACGAAGGAGAAGGTCTAGCGTGTCAACTAGTCTTCACATACACTGCTAAGTACCCAGACGAGTTGCCCATCATAGAAATAGAAGATGAAGAAAACTTTGATGACATAGTTGATAAGGATGAATTACTCTCACATTTAACTGAACAGGTAATGCAGCTTACTGTTTTCTCTCATAGATTCTACTAACTAGTGCTTGCCCACTGTGAAATTCCCAGATTAAAAACATTTAAATTTTAGGTTAGTCATGATACCAAAATAATCTTTATTCTATCTCTGTGCAAATAATTAAATATTTCTACTACAATTTCAAAGTCATTAGATTATTTTCTGTTATTTTACAATAATTTATTTATGTTGCGATGGTGCAATGGCTAAGACCTTGCATCTTGTGCTTGAGGTTGTGGGTTAAAATCTGGGCAAGTACCAATGTGACTTTATCATTTCATACTGTGAGGTACTTTCTAAGTTTATCTTGTTCATTGCTGACAACAGTGAAGGAAAACATAGTGAAGAAACCTGGCCATAGATCTGAAATCACCAACCCGCAGCGAGCAAATGTGGTGATTAATACTTGTGCCATCTCTGTATGGGAAGAGGCCTTTGCCCTGCAGTGGAACAGTAGCAGGCTGATGTTATTCCATTGTTCTACTTGAGTCTAGAGATTTAAAGGCATCTAATAAATAAAGTGTATAGCTGTATACAGGGTGTTTAGTGCATTGTGTGCCAATTTGAAATGGTCGACTGAAGGGGTCACCTGCTAGCCTTTCAGACCCCTTAACACCCCTCATGTCCTGTAGGTTTTTTTTATATTGACTTTTTATTGTTTTACTAAAAGAAGACCCAAATATTACATTCAAATACAAATTTAAAAAAAAAATATAAGGTGTAGACTCTGAATTTTAATTTTATTTCGATGTGTATTATTTAAGAGTACTTTTAAATACAAAATTAGTGACATTAGTCACCTAGTTTTTTTTTAATTCACTCACAAAGGTAAAACTTAAATGAAAGCTATACATGTTACAGCTGTTTATATGGTTACAAAAAAAAAAAAAAGCGACCGCGATCTTCCAAATCCCTCATTAATTCTCCAGTCTATCCTCTGGCTAATGATGTGCCACATGCCATAAAAATCTTTTCAAAACTATGTTAATTCGCTAGAATTGTGAACCTAAGGCTTTTTAAAGTATTATATTATTTTATTTTAATTATTGTGAATGTGAAGACTATGTGGATCATTCTTTTTTTTTTGTTTTAATTTAAGTTTATCTTAGTTTTTAATCATGGCAACTGCCAGACAGTTTGAGTAGTTTATGCGGCCTAACCAAATGTTCTTTCTTTGGTATTGTTCATCGAATCATTGAGCTCCTTAAATTCTGAGTTGAGCTGCTTGGTTATTGACAAATGCGTGCACTGACTGGACAGGTCCTCTCAATCGGGCTGGTTCTTTCCTCAAAAGACCATTTCAGACATCAGTCTACATGGTCTTCACATGATCTAATCAAAATTTTGTCTGGACTTTAAAAGAGACTGTGACCTCTGAGTTTGTTTCGGCCTTTCTTCTCAGAGTAGTCAGATAGGAAACGCCGACCTCATCTAGTTTTAAAAATATGTTCTACATGTAAAAGTGTTTGTACAAACCAACTTACAGAAATAAAATCATTTATCATTTAATATTCAAAATTATGATTTAAAAAAATATTTTTGCTTAAATGATACCTGACAAACCTATAAATCTGTTATCTCATTCTTATAAGGCAAAATTTGTCTCGTATCTCTATCTTTTTGTGGGATTTCGTTAAGTAACAGTTACGCAATAAAAAAAAATTCATTAGTGTGGGGCAACATTTCACAAAAAAAAAAAATATGTGTCTACTTTGTGTGAGATGTTGCATGTGAGTTGATGAAAAACACAGACTTCACTATAATTTAGTTTATTCGTAAAAGTTACATAAAAGTTCCGTTGGAAGCTAATCCGCAGTTATAGCACTAGGACAACTATTGGTGGACTTTATAATTGATAAAAGTAAAAACGAAAAGTAGGTTGCGGCGTCAGCGATTTATCTGTATGTGAACCGTACATAAAGCTTCAACTATTTTCAGGGAAATGAAAATGTGGGTATGGTGATGGTTTTCACATTAGTATCAGCTGGTCAAGAGTGGCTCAATGTAAGATGGGACACAATCAAGAAGGAAAGGGAAGAACAAGTACTAGCCAAAAAGAAGGCTGAGGAAGAAGCTGAACAGGTAACATATTTTAATAAATGCTGATATTAATTTAATAAATGGTTGTTTAGAAGCTATTTGTTAGTGATCACTTGTTTTCTTTACCTGACTGCTAACTAATTTTTTTGCAAAGCTAACCCCGAGTTTCTCAGCTCAAAGCTGCAATTTTGAGCTGAGAAACTCTGGGTAGGCAATATATTGCATTTTGTAGCAGTGTATTAGGTATATTTTGCATTTTTACAAGCTTTATTAAAGTTGTACAATGCTGTAGCCAGAAGTTGATGCTTTCAAACATTCTTATTCACACCATGTCTGTTTCTTTCAATTACAGAAAAGGTTTGAGGGTACAAGAGTCACAGTGGAGTCATTCCTGGTATGGAGGAAACAGTTTGAGATTGACATGGGCATTCCCGCCAAGAGGGAAAAGGAAGCAAAGGATAAGAACAAACTAACTGGCAGGGAGCTGTTCTTGAGAGACACCACCCTCAATGAATCTGATCTCAAATTCCTTGATGATGGTTAGTATTAAATTGCACAAATTGTGTATAACTTATATGTTTTGCAATGATTCATAGTTTAATTTTTGAATGATTCAAGGGTAATTTTTAGGGTTCCTTACCCCAAAAGTAAAAAGCGGATCCCATATAGGATCACGTTGTTGTATGTCTGTCAAGGCCCTTTATTTCAAGAATGCATGGAGGTATTGAGTCGATATTAAAACCATATACTATGGTCTGCAGTCCCATGAAGCTGTAAAAAAGTCAAATTAGTTAACTTAAAAAAAACGCGCTAAAAAAGCGACGAAATTACTGCGAGACTCGATTCCTGAACTATTTATAATATGTTCCTACAAAGTACGGAACCCTCGGTGGGCGAGTCCGACTCGCACTTGTTTTTTAGGGTTCCGTACTCAAAGGATAAAAACGGGACCCTATTACGAAGACTCCACGATCTGTGTGTCACCAGTCTCATGAACCATGATAGCTAGACAACAATAACATTTCTTTGCCCAATCATAATTATTACAGTAAAAGACTGTTTGAATTTTTTCCTCAATCTCATTTACTTAATGATAAGTTTTCCGTAGAAAATACCTGGCAAAAATAATGACATTATTGATAACTCTCACATATTTATTCTTTACAGGAGATGCAGTCAAAGTTGACGAATCTCTGTTCCAAGACTTGGATGACCTTGAAATATCGGACGAAGACGATGCAGACTATGTTCCAGGTCAGAGTGGCAGTGAAAGTGATTAGCATACGAAGTGCCCCTCCCTGAGGGGACAAGTGAACGAGTGTTAGAACTATACGCCTACTCGGCTGACGCGCGGCCTTCGATCAGATGTGGTTTACCCAGTTACTCAGTTATTGTTCAATAAAACTACTTATATTTACTTGGAGAATATTTTATTTACACTTTGTCACTAAGGTAGGTATGTACAACGGACAAGTGAAATTTCAAAGAAAAAGCGATGGGACAACTATCATAAATGGCAGATCAATAAAAACAAAGCGCGAGACAACCTAGTGTTTAGTGCTGCTTCGCCAATAAAACGGACTAAACATAATATGCAGTACAAACAATTATAAATAACAAAACGTCATATAGATCAATCGATATAATAATTATATTCGTTCTCCCTAACAATACAGAAAAAACTAACAGTAAATAATGCCGTCCACTCAACATCCCGAGACGTGAATAACATCGCTCAAAACACACGGTGTTAATTCAATTATTTTATACGCAAGGTTGAAGTGATTTAACTCCACTTAAATTGATCAGATAGAAAAATATCAGCAACAAAATTTAACCATGTAGGAGTTGAGCAGACAACATCTGTTATAATACTTATCATTTCAAATCTATTTATGTAAACACCACAACATTCAAAAACCTAAAAGTTTTTGAGCAACAGAAACAAATCTAACTTGACTTATTTAACATTACTTAACTTTAAGATTTACTAAATTAGACGACACTGTAATTAATAAAATAGGTATCAAAATATATTCACGATGTGCAGTCTTCCAAACGAATCTGTGAGAAATAAACACGAATAACACTTCTAACAATCTAGTAATAATTAACCATAGATATGTAAAGTTTTGATTTAAGTAAATAAACACAGATGCAATTAACATAATTATCTTATTCATACTAATTGCTAGGTATGCACTTATGTATAACTTTTTACACAGGTATTATGAGTCAATAAATCAGTTCATTTGCCTCAAAGAAAATGTAAAACTGGAAAATTTTCAACAAAATTAAAAAACACCTAAAATATGGTTATAAATGCAATAGTAATTATACAATGACAACAACATTATAGATAACACACATTACAACAATGTTCATTGACCTATTCAGCACGTGCTTACATGCACATTAGGTATTAATTACTAGAATTTAATTTCGATATACACTGATGGACAATGGTATTATTTATTTATTTTACTGAAAGAATGTGTGACATACCTAGGCCGCATGATTGGTAATTCAAAACGCAATATACGCATCACTAACCAATCACAACAAAGGTAATAGAGAATATAGTTTTACTGTGTATAAAATGTAACCCTGTGTCTAAATAAGAATTAACCAAGTTTAAAACCGATCAACAACATCTAGAGGTTGTTGTAACTATAAATTATAGGCCAAAATGATAGTGTGAAGTTATGTCTATTGTGAAAATATATCATTATTTGTACCTAAAAATATTTGTTTACGTTTCTATAGTGGGAATATGGATTTATTATACTGAAGACATAATTATAAATACCTACGCTGTCCATGTCAATGGTCCCAATGAATCCGATTTATTGTTCGTCTTTCGGCATTGAGACGGTGAATTTGAAACTTTACAAAGCTATCCTATCTACGCTTGTGTAAAAAATATCGTCATTGGATGGGCAAGTTCGCTGATCAATAAGCGTAAACTAAGACAGTGTATGTAAAAAGCGTAAATCGAGCATTGTTTTGTCTGCTACTAAGAAGGATGCCGGCAGAGCATGGTTCCTTATTAATCGCGAACACAAACTCTGAAAGTTCATGAGAAATGATAACTACGTATCTGCTGTTAATCTAACGCAGATGAGTGACGTAATAGAGTTCAGAATACGACGCATGCCAGTAGAAATGGACGAATAACACGCAAATCCTTCACGGCACGAGTCTAGATCCCATATAAATTCTGTCGTCTACACTTATACTTTCGATTAGTTCAGAATACAATTTGAAAAAGAATTTCATTAGTTACATAATCCTCTTTACAATATTCATCCATGTATAACGTAGTATAGCGTCTAGGCACCTCTAGTCAGCTCACGTTGGCTATAAGAAACCGCGCGGCTGCAATAAACACATCTGCAAGAACCGCGTGGCTGCAATAACCATGTGACTATCAGAAACCGCGCGACTAAAGAAACCATGTGGCTATAAGAAGCCGCGCGACTCCAAAAACCGCGCGGCTATCATAAGTTAGGATGGAGATTACTTCAGACGTTGGGTGACGTTGGCGAGGGCGACCGCGAAGGCCTGTAGAGCTGAGAAGGGGTACTGAAAGTCCAGAGTGTAGGCGTTGCCATCGATACGCCCAAATTGCATTACCTGAAATTTTTTAAGTAATATTAATCGTTAGAAATATTTAAAAAAAAACAGGAGAAGTGGCAAGGAGGCATGTCGGTGTTCGACCGTGCTTCTTGCGATGATTTATTAAAGTAATTGAGCAGATGTTTTTGTGTGGGTAAGTTGTATGGTGCATGGTAAATATAGTCTTTGTTTCATGGGATAAGGTTTATAATTGATTGCGTAGTACGTTTTGATTTAAGAAATGCGGGTGTGTGCGACTCCGTATCTATTGTTTTTATAAAATCTGCATGTGTTTTAGTTGCCGTGTGGTAGGGGCAAACTGGAGACAGGTTGCCGATATATGTTCGTCTATCGTGCATATCTCCTTGTTTGAGGAGCTCGTGGCTAAATAATAAAAGCCGCACTGGTCGATCATCAAGGTTAAGCAACGCTTGACGAGGTCGGTTCGTGGATGGGTGACCATTTTAACATACCGAGTTTCCTCCGTGCCTCGGAAAGCACGTTAAGCCGTTGGTCCCGGCTGTCATTTGAAGATCTTTGACAGTCGTTACGGGGGTAGTCAGAAGCTTGAAATCTGACACCAGTCTTGCCAAGGAGTACCGCGCTGTTACACAGTTACTGGGTTGTGGAGGTCAGATAGACTGTCGCTCCATGTAAAACACTGGTACTCAGCTGAATCCGGTAAGAATGGAAGCCGACCCCAATATAGTTGGGAAAAGGCTAGGCAGATTGATTGTGCATATTCTCCTTGTTTATTATATATATGGTGGTGACACAAATTGTGCGTTAACTATTGAAAATTAAACTTTATATCAAAGACATTCAAGTCCTCTTTCACGCGCCTATAATTGGCAACAATGTGCTGTTGGTTACTGTACATAAATTCGGGCGCCTATAAAAATAGCCCACCTGTTTTCCATGATATTCGATCTGGAAGTTCTTGGCGGACTCCTGCGTGACTCTGCCGCCGAAGTCGAGCTGGTACACCTGGCTGTTCTCGTTCCACATGGGCGCCTTGTTGTGCATGACCAGCTGGCGCCGGCCGCTGCTGCTGCGAGTTTCGCTGCTAGAGCTTGTGGCTGTTACTATGCCGCCTGCGCGCTTCAGCTGGAAAATTATTATTATAAACAGGTAAAGTTTGTGACGTTGTAAGGGGTAATCTCTGGATCTTCTGAACCGATTTTGAAAATTTTTTTACCATTAGAAAGCTACATTATGCCTGGGTGTCATAGACCATAATATATTTTCAAAAAAACTAGAGATCCTTATGAAAATTGAAATAAACCCAAGGTAGCAAAATTTTGCCTATAAAATTCATTCTTTGGCGTGCGCTGAGAAAACTATTGATGATTGATAAAAATTATTAGGTAGGTAGGTAGGGTAGGCACGGTAGGCAGGGTAAGCAGTATAGGTAGGTAGGTAGTCAGTTGACGGGAGCGAAGCCCCGGGGGTCAGTTAGTGTGATAATAATGTCTAAAAGTGGTCAACAATTACTTTCATTTAAGGTCTATTTTTTAACAATAATATGACCGTCGTGGTCCGTAAGGTTAAAAGCCAAATGCCCTCCCCCCCCTCCACCCCACGAAAGTTCATCTTGGAAACTTCACAAACATGTTGCCCCAAGCAAAGTTAAAAGTTTAATGGCTATTTTGTTTATTATCACACACAAATTGTATCCAAAACTCTTGACAAGTAAACATTCGCACTTTTGTGTTTTTAAACTGTATTCCCATGGAAAGCGATCAGTTCCACCTAAAAAGAAGCTTTATTACTCCCGAAAACATTTACAGCTTCATTCCTCCATTCACCATCAGGGTACAGAGAGCTAAATATGTTGGAGTATCTTGTGGACATTCTCAATTTTATTTTTATCAAATTATATTGTACTGTTTACTTAAGGACCACACAAATTAGTTCGGTCCATTAGGTGACCCCTGCCGGGCGGGCACGGCCTCTGTGATAGGCTTGAATCACGCATTTCATCACGGTTTTTGCTCCCAAACTGTGATAAAAATGTGTGACTCAAGCATGTCACAGTAGGCCGTGCTTGCCCGCCTGTGCTAGAGCAAAGTTCAGTATGTCAGATTGTGAAGTCAACGACTTAGTCGATGATAATTTCGGAGTCTTGATATAATAATAACAGAAACGAATTGTTGTTTGAGTCATGAAATAATTCTCTCATCACCGTTTCAGCCGTAAGACGTCCACTGTTGAACATGGCCTCCGCCACGTGTCGCCACTTAGACCGATCCCGTGCGTCTGTTCACGGTCGCCAATTCAGAACTTTTCGGCATCATCGACCATCCATTCTACAAGCAATGCCCACTGCCACTTAAGTTTCGCAATTCTTCGGGCTATGTCAGTAACTTTTGTCGTCCTGCGGAGTTCCTCATAACCGTAACAGCAGCTGGAGACACGATCAAACAGTGAGACTTCAACCATAGCTCGCTCCATTGTCCTTTAGGTGACCTTAAGCATTCTGATGAGGCCCATTGATAGCGACCACGTCTCAGTAACGTAAGTCATCACTGGCAACACATACAGGTCGTAGACTTTCGTCTTGGGGCTTGAGACACGTGGTATGTTAGACGAGAAGATACTCCACGCAACTTCCCGAACTCTGCCCAGCCGGGTAGGATTCGACAGTTCACCTTTATATATATCTTTATAAACTCTTACATATTCGACCACATCATCGCCTACAATCAGGTGAAAAAGTCAAGCGCGAGCCTTTCTAAAATTAAAATTAAAAAATACCGCATTCTCGAAGTTAGAGCTACCTAGCTGGACCGTTTGTCCCAGGTAGACATAATCGTCAACAACTTCGAGTGTAGACTCTTCCATCTTGATAGGAGTGGGTATAACATGGGCATTTAACATGGCCTTGGTTTTGTACATGTTCATTTTAAAAACCAGTCGGAAGATTTCGGAAGCTCTACTGAGGTCATTGAGCAAATTGCACTATGTCGTCGGCAAACCGACGGTGATGAAGTCCTCATTGACGTTGATGTCTAGCCGTCTCCAGTTCAGAACCTTTAAGACATCCTCCAGTGCAGCAGTGAACAGTTTCGGAGGGATGACGTATGCCAATCTCACACCTCGCTGCAGAAGTGTAGGTTTCGAAGTCTGGTCCTGATGTCGGACTGATATGGTGGCGCTCGATGTACCGGTTGTCAATAGCTGGTAACGTTGGAGTAACTGCAATACAGCCCAAGTCTCGATCGAATCGAAGGCTGTTTCGTAGTCCACAAACGCTAAGCAACGAGGCAGGTTTACACTCTTCGGTCCTCTGTATAACCTGCTGCAGCGTATGTATGTGGTCTACGGTGCTAAAGCATTTTCGGCATTCGGCTTGTTCAGGAGGCTGGAAATCGTCACACTTCGCGCGAGACGATTCGTGATGACTCTTGAAAACAACATGTAGACATGACTAAGAAGTGAATTGGGTATATAATTCTTCAGGCTATAAAGCCCTTCATGAATAAGTCTAGAAGCTTAAAGACGAAAAAAAAATGCAGTATTATTTACAGTAAAAAAAAGAAGAAAGAAGTAGAAATAGATCTTATAAAATATGTGTATCTTTTATTGTGTACAATAAAGTATATTCTATTCTAAATTACTTCTAGTCTCATTCTTACTACCAAAATCCAAATCGTTGAGAATTACCTTATTCCTGAGTTGTGCTTTCTGGAAACTCTCCAGATCTCTGAAGTTCCTTCCATTGACCTCACGGAACCCACCACCGTTCGAATACTCGTCGTCGGAGCTTTCGGACGGCTTCTTATTTCTTTTTCGGTTCAGGAGCGGAGAGTTCAGCAGTTGCCTGTAATATGTGTGAAGGGTACAAATGAATTAATACTCAAATAACTTTTGGAAAGTACATACTGGGTCGAAAAAGAAATGTGAAAGTTCAAAGGCTTTCAGCGCGGCAAAAGCGTAACTTAAGTGGACCATCAAATCCCAGCGCTGAGCTGAGCATTGTGCGAGTTCACCGCGCGACCGCGACGCGTCACCGAGACGCGCGACCAACCTGCCTCGGTCACGCGTCGAGGTCACTGCGTGTATATTCGGGGGCGAGACCGAGACATGTGTCACTCACAAACTCCTCGATGTTAGTCGTTAAAATCAGTTTTATTGTTGAAAATTATTATTGGACATACATACATAAACTCACGCCTTTTTCTCATGGGGGTAGGCAGAAACTACAGAACGCCACCTCCTACGATCCTTACATACTTCTTTTGCTTCACTCACATTCATACATCTAGTCATACACACACGCCGGTTATGAGTACTGCGCACCTGGCCTTTTTGAAGAACATCACCTATAAGGTCTATATATGTCTATATTTCTAGGGCGTCCCCTCCCGGCGTTTCCATTCACGTCTGCCTTGTAAAAATACATTTCGTTAGTCGCCTTTCATTCATCCTCTCAACATGGCCAAAACATCTTAACATACTTTTTTCAATTTTAGTCACTACATCTTCTTTTAAACCACAACGTTGTCTTATTACCCCATTCCTCAACCTATAATTTAAAGTTACACCACGCATAATTTGCAAGTAGCGCATTTCTACTGCATTATACTTTCATGTCTTTTTTGCCATACCCACCCTACACTTCCATACATAAGTGTAGACATCAGCACGCTGTTGTGAGCATCCGGAGACATCGACTTGCTGGTCACAACCGCATGTATACGTATAGCACTATTCACTTTATTCCCTGCATTCACTCTCCTTTCCACATCCTCTTCAATCTTTCCATCCCTTGCGAACATACTTCCCAGATATACAAACTCGTTCACTAGCTCCACACTCTTATCATTTATTTTCATTTCACACTCCGATACATCGTCTTCTCTTTCAAACACCATTACCTTAGTCTTTTTCGCATTTATACTCTTACCTTTTAACTTAAAAGCTTCATTCATCACAGTCACCATGTCTAGCAACTGTTTTGTTGCACCATGTCTTGCAACTGTTATTATTGAACATTGCGATGGAAAGCCAAATTAACTAATTACTATTGGAAGAAGAAGAATACGATGATATGATATAATAATGTGTTTCACAATCTCGGGACTCTGGGCCGATGCCGCAAAGGCCTTGTTAGATGTATTATGATATCTGACACCAACCGATGACTATCCCTGTATGTACTACGTAAGTGCACCCAAAGACAATCCCCGGTTGGTATAGAACTATTGTTAAATATGTTGGGTTTGAGAGGTTTAATGGATCGATTGCCTAAAACTAGAATAACTATTGGCCCCTGCCAGACCTCGGTTGAACTAAACGGCTATAAAATGGCAGGGGGTAACTTGCACACTCAATTAATGGGCCCCCATAAAGGGTCGCTAGCACTTGAGTGACGTAGCGACATGGGGGCAAACCAAATAAAGGGTAAATAACTCTAGATGCAGCCTGTACATTATCCAAAATAATATTGCTTTTATTCTGCCAAAGAACACACTCCGATAAGATATCATGTGCAGATTGTACATATTCGCAGTCAGATATAGAACATTGACATAAAGGCGAGGCAACGAGCTTGAGAGAAAATAATTTAGAAATTGGGCAACACAGTGATCCACCTCCAGCCACGTCTTGGCCAGCCGCTCGCGAACTGATGGATAGAATTGGTGGAGGTCTCGGCCATTGATGGAATTATCCCATCTACATTGCGATTTGGATAAGAATATCAAAGCTAAACGCTAATTTTGAAGTAATTTACGTTGCACCGCCCCTATGGTGGCCCAAATATAGCCCAAACAGGTGTCCCGTAACACTTACAACCGCATTAATAGTCTTTCAAGCCAGAAAAGGGAGTAAGACAGGGGTGTATTCTTTCTCCTATTCTCTTCAATATATTTAGTGAATACATAATGAGGAAAGCCTTAGAAGAATGGGAGGGGGGCGTATCTGTCGTGGGAATAAAGATCAGCAACCTGAGATATGCGGATGACACTACACTCTTTGCGGCTTCAGAAAAGGAGCTAGCTGATCTGTTTCGCAGAGTAGAATATGAGAGTGGACTGGTTGGACTCAGCATTAATAAGTCGAAGACAAAAGTCATGCTGATCGACAGAACCGGTCAACTCTCTAGAACGAAGGAACTCGCGGACCTAGAATTTGTCAGCGAGTTTATATACCTCGGATCGCTACTTACTGACCAGGGAGGAACCGAAAGAGAGATCAGGAGAAGGACTCAAATGGCCAAAGCTGCGATGAGTAAGCTGACACGTATTTGACAGGACAGAAAGGTCTCCAATGTCACCAAAATGAGACTAGTCCGGACACTGGTCTTTTCGATATTCCTTTACGGATCGGAGTCGTGGACGATTCGGGCAATAAAACGGAAAAAGATAGAAGCTTTTGAGATGTGGTGTTGGCGAAGAATGCTCAGCATACCATAGACCGCCTAGAGAACGAACAAATCGGTCCTTGAGCAACTAGGCATAAAAGACATACTGACCACGCTCTGCTACCGAAGGATTCTCAGATACTTTGGTCACATTGCCCGTCGGAAACCAGACAATCTAGAGAAGTTGGTGGTAATGGGCAAGGTGGATGGAAAAAGACCCCGCAGCCGGTCACCTAACCGCTGGTCAGACCAGGTAACCGCCCTCACTGGACTCTCTGTTACAACCGCCCTGAGAGAAGCTGAGGACTGATTGAAGTGGAAGAACATCGTGCATACAGCCACGAGAACCTTTCAGGGACACGACCTTCAGTAATGAAGAACACGACCAAGAAGAAGAAGAAAGAGAGATCCCACGAAGATTTAGATATACTCGTTATGGCATAGAAGTTCTTTTTTGCCTTTAGACTATTTTAATATGATCTATGAAGACAAAATTCCTATCTAACACCAGACCAAGATAGCACACGGATTGTTTCCTTTTTACGGGAACGTTATTAAATTTTACACCACTTGTTCGTGAGCGAGAGCAGCTAGCAGTCTTAAGTCACTCATGGGAGTGAGTTAGCGAGCATAAGCCGAACAAGTAGTGTCGCGAGTAGTATATTATTGGGCATTCTATACCACTATCGGCAAGTTGCTCGGCGAGTGCGCCTCGCTGCCGATAGTGGTATAGAATGCCCAATAAATGATAATCGACTCGCCTTTCCACTCGACCGATAAACTCGACCGAGACAGTACATTTTGCTGCGTACTTGATGAGCAACGATGATCATCCATCAACTCTCCGTTTACTTACTCTCTAGTGTATAACTGTATACAACCAATGATCATGCGAGTTTGCTATCGCTCTGAAGGGTGGTACAGAATGCTTAGTAATGAACAATCCACTCGATCAATGACCAGTAACGCAAAAGAGGTTGTGGTAAGTTTATAAATGTTAACGTACTATATACATTCACTCATTTTTAATCGGTTCATTTCCAACAGTAATCATGAAATTTGTAAAACAACCGCAATCGCTGCATGTTGATACAGTCTGCGATGATATTTGTAAGACTAGTTTTCGTCATGGGGAATTATTACCTAACTCAGTACGATGTATCATTTGTGGTCCATCCAATTGTGGAAAAACCAATTTATTAATTGGCCTTCTTATACACGAAAATGGATTAAGATTTGAAAATGTTTATGTTTATTCAAAAACTCTGCACCAACCTAAGTACATTTTCTTAGAAAGAGTTTTGCAACGGGTTCCCGGTATTTCCCTCCAGAAATATCAGGGAAATGAGGAAGTACTAAGCGTTCAGGACGCAAAACCCAACTCCGTGATTATTTTTGATGATGTTGCTTGTGAAAATCAAAATAACATGCGTGATTATTTTGCAATGGGAAGACACAAATGCATAGATTGTTTTTATCTGAACCAAACATATAGTAAAATCCCCAAGCAGTTAGTAAGAGATAATGCGAACTTAATCATACTTTTTAAACAAGATGAAATTAATTTACGGCATATTTATGAAGAACATGTCAACACTGATATGACATGGATTGAATTTCGTGAAATGTGTTCGAAAATATGGAGTGAACCTTTCAATTATGTAGTGATTAATAAGGATTGCTCCAAAAATAAAGGATGTTATAGAAATAAATTTGACACTTTTGTTGTCTTTGATTAAAAATATTTATATTTAAGAGTGTTACCCTCACGATATTATTATTCTTCAGACAACGCTTAATCAATCACGAACTTTTTGTTACTATGGAAAAATCACTGAAAAGACAAATTGTTGAGGCTGCAGATGCTGTTAAGAAGAAGGTGCGAAAGATGAGAGATGCTGAGCTTAACAATCAGCAAGTACTGGAATCAGTTTTCAAGCCGGTAACAGAACCACTCAACCAAATTGCTAATGTCAGTAAGCGGGCTTGTGTTCCGCATAATATAGAAAATGAAGAAACCGAAGTTCCGTTTATCGATAAAACTTTGCAAAAAGAACCCACAATTAGTAAAGGAACCAATGATAATAACGACAATGAAGACGAATATGAATCTGATATCGAAAGTGACTCTTCGTACAAATCATTAGTTGAAAACAACCAAGGTATTGATTCGTCATCCTGGTCAGTGTCCTCAGAAGCTCTGACCGATATTCCGTTTGGTGTCAGAAAAGAGGGCGGAAAATTGATGTTAGGTTCTGCTCGTATAACGATCAGTGATGAGTATATCATCGTAGCTGGACGCAAATACCGAAATACGCCTGGTTTAAAACAGTTGCTGTTGAAAAAGAATGCCGATTTAAGCTTGGTTACAGAGAGTGATATGAAACATTATAAGTCGATGCTACTTGACACAAACGCACATCGACGGGACTATGAGCCCGGTAAACCAATCAAAAGTAATAAAGGACAAAAATATTTGCAAATTATTAAGCCTCTATTCCAACTACGAAGTACAATTCAGGACCACCAAACGAAAGGAAAAGGACTACCCTTTACAAAAATGTGGAAGAAAAATGTTGATTTTGTTTATTGGGACGATCCAAATGAATTGGTAGATAGGTTAAAATTACTAATTGCATCTCGAGATGCTGGTAACACAGGATTAGATAATGAAATTATATCTATCATTGAAGAATTGCGTGAAAGTAAAGTTATAAATAAATAAATATTTTAAAATGTGTTTATTTTATTATCAGCTTCTCGATACAATACACCTTAAATATGAACGTAGACAAATTCGGACACTACATTCACAAAAGAATGCGTTTATCAGAGTTATTTGAGTTTAATGAGAACGCATTGTTAAAATTAGAAAACGGAGATTTTGATTTAAAAACATCAAGATTAAGAGGAGTCCGATCTCCAGTAGAAGCAGGCGATGCTGTGAACAAGGATTATGTAGATCGATTGAATGCTAACATGTTAAAAGAATTAAATAACCTGACCGTGAACAAGGATTATGTAGATCGATTGAATGCTAATATGTTAAAAGAATTTAATAACATGATTGGTTCATTGCGCTCTCAAATCATAAAAGACACAAAGGACACAGTTCAGGCTACTTTAAAAGCAAAGATACCTGAGATTTCAACTCATTTGGAAGATAAGTTTTATACCAAAGTAGAGGTAGATAAATTACTACAAAAAACTCCGTAATGGCAAAACAGCAAATTGTTAATGAAATACATAAAGCAGCACGAAGAAATTTCGTTAGACGTCCTGTCATTCTAAAGGGGATCGATGACTTGTGGCAAGCTGATCTGATGGACATGCAAAATCTAAGAAAATATAATAAAGGTCATAATTACATTTTAGTGGTGATTGACTGCTTCTCAAAGTACGCTTGGGCAGAGCCATTAAAATCAAAAAATAAACTTGATGTTACTCATGCATTTAAACGAATACTGATTAACAGCAATCGCAAACCGGTTAATTTACAAACTGATATGGGAACAGAATTTTATAACAACTCATTTCAAACGCTTATGAAGACTTACAATGTTAACCATTACTCAACGTTTTCTACCAAAAAAGCTTCGATCGTAGAGCGACTGATTAAAACTCTTAAAAATAAAATATATAAATATTTTAGTCTGAACGGAAACTATATGTGGTTAGGTATACCGTTAGAGGTTACGTTAAAGATATATAACAACACAAAACATCGTACCATTAAATTTAAACCAATTGAAGTAAATAAATCTTGCGAGTCTGTTATAAAAGAAAATATTAAAAAAGCCTTAAATCATGTAACCGTCCGTAGAAAACCTAAGTTCAAAGTAGGTGACTTTGTTCGTATCAGTAAATACAAACACCATTTTGAAAAAGGTTATACACCTAATTGGTCAACTGAAATATTTACTATAAAAAAAATTAATCATACCATACCAGTAACATATCATATACAAGATCAGCGAAAGCAAGCCATAATGGGAACCTTTTACGAGCAAGAACTTCAGAAATCTTACTATCCTGGTATTTATTTGATAGAAAGGGTTTTAAAAAGAAAAGGATCAAAAATGTTTGTGAAATGGTTGGGTCTAAACAACGAAGAAAATAGTTGGATCGAGAAAACTGCAATAGTGGATTAAAATAATTATATAACGATTACTTTTGCATCATTTCTCTCATTACACATTAGACAATGCAAGGAGGTGAACTTGTTAATACCTTAATTAATAATCTACCGTTCGAACTTCATTTACCCGGCTACAATTATTGCGGTCCCGGAACTAAATTGCAGAAACGTTTATTACGAGGTGACCGAGGTGTAAATAAGCTAGACGAAGCTTGTATGCATCACGACATTGCATATGCAAACCATACAGACTTACCCAATCGCCACAAAGCTGATTTGCAACTACTAAATATGGCTAAACAAAGACTTAAATCGAGCGATGCTGGGAAAGGTGAAAAACTTAGTTCATGGTTAGTGAGCAAAGTTATGAAAGCCAAACTGAAATCTGGTTCTGGCATTAAAACGTTTAAAAGTTTCGTGTCAAAAATAAAAGCAAAAATAAAGAAACTGAATCCAAAGGACAGTAAAGCTTTAATTAACGCTGCTTACTCAGCAGCAAAAAAAATAATCCCATGCATTCAGAAAATTCGAGTGCCGCGAGTGATACCCTTACCAAAGACTGGAGGTATTCTACCTTTAATCCCAATTTTTGCGGGTTTATCAGCTTTAGGAACTTTAGCTGGTGGTGCGGCTGGTATTGCAAAAACTGTTAACGATTACAAAGCAGGTCAGCAAAATTTGCGAGAAACACAACGACATAATAAGGCTATGGAGTCTTTAAAGTTAGGCCAGGGCTTGTACATTAAGTCACATAAAAATGGTAATGGTTTATTCATTAAGTCTTCAAAAAACTGAAAAATAAGCTACCTAATCGTCCTCTCACTAATATAGACATCCAAAGGTATGCACGCAACATCCCTCACTTTCGAGGAGTATACATGAAGGATCAGTTACCAAGGACGCCAAAACGGGTTGAATGTGGTGTCGTTAACTTGGACGACTCTAAGAACGAAGGCACGCATTGGGTAGCTTATGTAAAAGTATGCAATTATTGTGAATATTTTGATAGCTTTGGAGATTTAAAACCTCCAATGGAATTAATGCGATATTTTAAGAATTGTAATGTTTTTTATAATTATACAAGATATCAGAAATTCAACACTGTAAATTGTGGACACTTATGTTTAGAATATCTATGGAATTTTTGGAAATAAAACGTATAAAACTTATGCTTTTCTTTTATTTGAATCATTTGCAAGATGTCACTCACATTATCGATAACTGGAAACTCGTCAACTTTATCTACTTACTATCCTAACACGTTGCAACTATATGAACAGTATGAGTGTGCCTTATTGCATTTCGCAACATTTAATTCTATTCCAAACATTGACAAAACGAATAATAAGTTCTATTATGGTTCTAACGAAGTTATTGAAATACCTGACGGCACCTATGAATTGCAAGATATTAATGATTATTTAAAATCTGAAATGAAAGATGCATCAATCAAACTACAGTGCAATAACAATACTTTAAAAGCTGCTGTATATTGTACAAAAGACATAAATTTTAATAAAGAAGGTACGTTTAGGAATTTGTTAGGGTTTAATAAGCAGATCTTAAAAGCAAATAAATGGCATGTATCGCACTTTCCAGTCAACATTTTACCTACAACAGTGATCAGGATCGAATGTGATATTGTAAGCGGCTCGTACACAAACGGAGAACCCAGTCACATTATCCACGAATTTGCTCTCAACGTGCCTCCCGGATATAGAATTATAGAAATCCCGAAAAACGCGATATACTTTCCAATTAACCAAAACAACATTAGCTGTATACATATCAGGCTGTTAGATATAAATAACCGCTTAATCAATTTGCGCGGTGAAGAAGTGCAGCTGTATTTGCATCTCAGAAGAAAAAAATGATTGACTACAATAAATATATGCATCAACAAATCAAAAATATCAGTTCCGCTCAAGCTTCCAACCAAATAAGAGCTCGCTCTAAGAAGAAAATTAAATTAACTAAAGAAAACAAGGCATTTCTCAAAGCGATCGGTTTGCTAAAATGAATATCTTAGACGTTTTATCTGCTCCGACTTATGACAACACTGTTGAAGGAATCGAATTTCATTCTTACAAGCCCTACGTAACTAGTTTCAATAGAAACGATGAAATCCGCATACCTATTAACCAACAGGACTTGTATATACTTCCCTCAGCTAGTACCTTGTATTTGGAAGGAACTGTTGTCGTAAGTAAAAAGGATATGAAAGAGAAAGCCACTAGAGTTAATTTTACGAATAATGCTCTACTCTACTTATTCCAAGATATAAGATATGAGCTGAATGGAGTGGAAATTGATAGAATAAAAAACGCTGGCATAACTACCACCATGAAATCGTTAATATCAATGAGTGAAGGTGAATCAAAGATAGCCAATGCATGGGGCTGGAATATCGATGGAATAAAAAATATTAATGGGGGTAGTTTTTCTGCTTCTATACCCCTCTGTAACATTATCGGTTTTGCAGAAGATTTCAAGAAAGTCGTGATAAATAGTAGGCACGAACTGATATTGCTACGAAGTAACACTAATCTGAATGCTGTGAAACTTAACACCGGGGAATTTGTAGACGACGTTCAGATAAATAAAATCATCTGGCGTGTACCGCATGTTAAAGTGTCCGACAAAGAAAAAATAAGTTTGCTAAAACTGTTAGAAAAAGATCGACCACTCCAGATGATATTCAGAAATTGGGATCTGTACGAATATCCAGCTTTACCTAAAACTACAAAACATACCTGGTCTATCAAAACTTCCTCACAAATAGAGAAACCAAGATACATAATTATGGGTCTACAAACAAATAGAAAAAACAATTCAAGTTCTGATATGTCCCAGTTCGATCACTGTCATGTTCGTGACGTTAGAGTATACTTAAACTCAACTTACTTCCCGTATGAAAACTTAAATGTCAGCTTCGCGAATAACAGAATCGCTTTATTATACGAGCAATACATCAGATTTCAACAGTCTTATTACGGACGTCGCTCGGAACCCTTATTAAGTGAGAAACAATTCAAAGATTTGGCGCCGCTATTTGTCATAGATTGCTCTAGACAAGCTGATAATGTAAAGACAGGTCCTATTGTGGATGTAAGAGTGGAAATTGAGAGTGATTCCGATATACCAGATCAAACTTCTGCATACTGTCTTATATTGAACGACTGCATAATTGAGTACAAGCCATTGAGTAATACTGTGAGAAAAATATCATGAATCCGAATACTATTATTTTAGATGTTCAAGGGTTTAAAGACCTGAACAATAATTTTATAATAAAAGAATTAGCTTTTGCAAGTCGTGATTATACGCAAACATTTTTAATAAAACCGCCATACTTGTTTAAATACTTAACAAGTGACGAAAAGAGACAAGTTAAATGGTTGGAAAGAAATAGAGGTATTTATTGGAATGAAGGATATATTGACTATAGAGAATTTCGGCGTATAATCGTTCCATATCTAGAAAATAAGGAAATTATTGTAAATGGTTTGGAGAAGGTGAATTGGATAAAGGAACTGTGTGTGAATTGTAAAGTATCAGACCTTGGTACAGAACAATGTCTTAGTTTCTCTGTTTTGCATAAAAAATACTGTGAAGGAAGATCTAATTTTAATTGTAATAAACATCTAAAGCATTGTGCTCTTAAAAATGTGCTTTGTTTAAGGAAATATTTAGAATGGGTATAAATGTATGTACTCATATGTGTAATGTATTTAGATTATTGGTTTTAAGGTTTTTAAATAAAAATCAAAATAATGTAAATTTGCTTTTATTTTGTTAAACACCCCCACGCTACTCCACAAATAACACAACCTAATACAAAATTAAATAAAAACATCATAATGAAAATACAAATATTAACTACTTTACAAAAACGGTTAATAAAAGTCAGTACCTATTAAAGATTTTGATATTTTCTTAACTAAAGACTCAGTTTCGTCCATAACACTGTCGATGGGATCTTGAACAATATATTGAGCGTTTATAATAACGTTTTCACTGTCACTATCACTGTCTATGGTTTGAGGATTGTTGTTACACAGATCTACCACTGAAATTTTTATTAACTTAATCCCTTTTCGATGTAGTCGACTCATAACGAAGGATTTTGTAGGATTTTGCTTTATCGATTTTTCCCTGCACCGTTGTTTTGGTTTTTTATCTTTCGTGACTTGTTTGCTTTGCCCGGGTTCACTGCGAAACATCTCGGAGAATCCCTCGTAAGGATCCTGAGCATACTGGCTGAATACAATCTCGGTGTCAGAATTCTGGAACAAAATATAAACACAATTTATACCACTATTCCGCTAGTATAGCGTTTTAATTGGGTTTTCAATCGAGAAAGTCTAGATTTACTTTAGATTAGTGACAAAAGGCTCTGGAAAAATGCAACACAACACAGCTGCGAACACAATCTCTAATTATAAAACAATCATAAAAAAACGAATTAAAAATATTTTACTCACCGACATGATAACTTTTGATGGAAGTTAAAAAAATATTAAACAGGTGTTCGCGCCGAATAATATTTCGTAAATGATGACAAAATAACTAAATAATTACAAGTCATACTAATATTGTCAACTAAGCGTTTGTGTCTCAAGACTAAGGCCAATGAACTGCAACGTAGGTAACACTTATACAATGACAAACAACGCCTTGTAAGCATGTTACTTAATCGTAAAACGTTAGTTATTCGAAAATCAACCTTATGATGCATGGTATTTTAGGTGCATAGTGAGATAACTGCAATCAGTGTTAACTTTGTTTACCGATTTAAAAAAAAAAAAAGTGTAATGATATTTTGAAATAAACAGGATTTCAGAAATAAAACAAGTCAATAATTATAATAATTCACACTTTATTTCATTTTTTGTATAATATTAACATTTATTATTTCCTAAAACTAAACTATGAGTAGGTAACACTTAACTTAAAATTATGATCAAAGTAATTCATTCTTAAAAATAAATGCATGCCCCCAGGCTCGGGTTGATATTTGATCCACAGATATCGATCGTTTGTCATCATTTCTAGATAAAGCAACTTTGTTGACAGTCCGAGTAAATATTTCGTGCTTTATTGATTTAAACATATTATTTTTTCTCCGGATTACTCCACCATTAAATAAAATGGTTTCATAGTCTGATAAGTTTAAATCCCTGACCACGCATGATTTTACTCCTTTTGCTTTTTTAATGATACTATTAGGGGTTCTTATAGAGTAAAGTTTCGATCTCAAACCAACAAAATCAGTAATATATTTTCCTCCCATTTCATCTTTAAAGAGACCGGGAACCTTTTTATTTTTTAGCGGTATCTGTAAATCATTTGTGATTTCATAGTTACTGCTGTCAAAATATTGTAAAAAATTATATTTCAAATCATTGTAAAAATCGTTGGTGTATATTTTATAGACAAAGGAATCGGTATCTGTGTAACATAGCTGCACTCGATCTTTATAAAAAGGCTTTACAATATTGTAATGAAAGTAATACATGTGTGCTTTTGAAAGTTCTAATACAGTGAATTATGAATATTTTAGATAAACCTATGTATATAGGTTTATCTAAAATAATTTGATCAGGTTTCATTTGTATTGCAACTAAATTTTCTGATAAAATAGATGCACTGTGGAAATAGGGGTTGGCTATAAGTTTCTCAGCGGATATAAATTTCTTAGTTCGATTGGACTGATCGCACCATTGATTAACTAAATGTACGGTTACTCTATTTTCAGTATTTTCTAATGTTTTTCCAAAAACACTGTTATTTAATAACTTAAAAAAGTCTTGTTCGAAGGAACTTTTTGCTTTCTGTCTTAATTGAGTATTTAACTCTATGTACTGTTTTAAATATGGACTCTGTCTAAAAGTAATTGCTCTATGAATTTTACGTAATATTAAACCATATTCTAAACATTTTTTTAAATGAACGTAGTGAATCACGTAGTTGTACTTATTATACAAATTTGCTATTAATTTCTTTGTTTTACCTCCTGGGGGTACACATTTTTCGGGACAAAATGGTAAGTCATTATGGTCATTATGTAAATGCTCGGGATACAATAGATCGACTTCTAATATGAAGCCCCAGTTTGCGTTATCCTCTATAGTGGTAACATTAAAATTTGCTAATTCGTTATCACTTAAAAATCTGAAACTAGAGTATGGTAAATACTGACACATGCTAAAACCGTAAAGATTATTACAATCTAAATATACTATGAAACTCTCAGGTTGTGATGGATTATATTCAGGCATGTATTTGTGATTGGCTCTAGCATGCCGATGGGAACACATGCACAAACCGCCGCGTATACCGCTTTGTATCATTCTGATGATAGCTAAGTCCGACACGAGTTCTAACTGAACGCCCGTTTTTAGCAACATTGCATCGAAAGATAAACTAGGTGCAGTAATGTAAAACGCTGGGTCAAGACTGTAATATTGTTTACAGGTTTTCCGAAAATTTTGAAATATGTCTGTTAACAAAAGCACATCCGTTTTTAAGTATAGATCCGTATACTCGCCGAGGTTATTAATATTGAATTCAGCCCAAACAGCCTGTGCGTGATTATAATCCTCATCTGTAATGTCTTCGTTAGTCAAATAATTATAAAAATTACCCTTAGACGGCAATGATTTTTGATCGTAACATTTCCAATTGGTCATGTAATCATAAGGATATATACCTTTTCTTGTCAATAAATTAAACTGTCTGTCTTTAGAAAAATGAAATCGAAGATTAACAAAATCTTCCACCTGCAATGTTTTAGCGAGCTTGTCTAAACTTGTCCCTAAAAAGTTGAATGAATCTAAAAATCTTATACAAATAAACTCATTATCAGCAATAGGAATAAATTTGGTAAATGCGACGTATTTTTCTTTAGTCTTAGGGATTATTTTAATTGGGCCTGGAATTTCGCCTAACTTTTTTATAAATAAATGACAATCGTACCCGGATAAATTGTGAAAAAATATTGGTATAAATTTTGGTACTTTATGTTGCAAATTACAGTGTCGATGTGCTGCACCTCGATACAGGCCTGTAATATGACAATGATCTCTTACTTTATCGGTCAAGAGTAAATTGTCGCAAATATGACACCTAACGGCACGTTTGAACTCTAGAGAATTGTCATCAGTGAATATCATAGGCTCGCTTTTGGATATAATCTGATGTATTTGTTTTACATCCTCAGTAAGAAAATTTATAAATTTTGAAACACAATCATTGCCGCGATACCTTCTATAGCCTTCAACGCTATCATTTTTATTTGATGACACGACATTGTAAGCGAATGCAGCCGGCACGTGGCGTTTAGAGTATGACGTATTAGCGGTGTTGAAATCATCGCCGGAAATGGGTTCAAGTAACGTTTCGAAATCAGCGTATATGACGAATGGAATGTTTTGTTTCCTATCATAATTTTTAAATTTTAAAAATGAACCTTGTTCTGGTAAAACTGTGACGATCCCCCCACACAAGTGGGATTCAATTTGACTACGCGTTGGAAAAAACAATAAACAAGTTTCACAGAAATATAGTTTACCATGATGTTTGGTCATCTGATTTCTAACTAAACGAGATAAATCTTTGATAAGACAGTAATGAGAATTATTATTGTTTTCTATAAACAGTAGATGGATACTTTTATTAGACTTATTATTCAACGTTTTATAAAGCGGTCCAATAATTGTCTTCTCGTTTTTTAAACCATACACATATATATTAACAGAAGGATTATTTTTCTCAAAGATAGCTATGTCCGAAAATGTGATTGGAAATGTCAAATTATTAACATTCAAAACATCCTGAAAGCGGGGATAAGACGAAATCCTATCGGGATGTCTATTTGTGGGGTACAATGCCGCCACAACACACCACAAAAAGCAATACTCATCATTGTTCCGAATATTCAAACAAGCTCTTTTACTTTTTATGAATTTCGGCAAAGTTAAAAATTTAGATCCGCTGAGAGGTTGATATTTATTAATATTTAATTCTAAATGTGAATTGCATAAAAAAGTCCAACCACTATCCCTTTCCTCAAATTCTTCAATTTTTTTTAGTAGTAAATCAATAGTTAGTTTATAAATAGAATCAAAATCGTAATTAAAATGTGTAATAATGTTGTTTGTACGGAATGATTTTATTTCTTGTTGATCATTTTTATACATAAGAAACGAAGCAAACAGTTCAAAATTTATTTTGACAGAGGTGTGTTTCTCTATTGAATTGTCTATTAAATGTTTGACTTGTGTACTAATACTTTTGAGAAACACCTCAGGAAAACTATGTATTTGTTCACCTGTCGCTATGATTTTGTAACTTTTGATTCGTTCTTTAAAAGAAGAATTAATAATTGCAACATTATCATACATAGGGGTAGAACTATTGTTTTTATGTACATTGCTACGTAAATGACCAGACCATCGACGATTGTCTACAAATACTTTACAATCAGAGCAGTGAGGCATTATATTATTTATTTATTTATTTATTTATTTATCATCATACATCTACCCTTACAGCTAACCAATGCGGTAAATGTGCCTTAACATAATTGTTCCTTATAACTAATACCTATAACTAATAACAAACAAAGCATTCCTTGTGAATTCACTCAGAGAACAACAGAATAGGTCTGTCTCACTCGCTATGAGGTTGAGCGTGCGGAGTGCATTATTGTTTGAAATCAAAGAACACTTGAAATTATTAGTTCAATAAATTTGGATTAGATAATACTTACAACTAATATTCACCGTCTTAGGTATACCAGACAAAATATTTTATATAATTAGTACAACTTGGTCAGGACAATTTTACGCTGATTTCAAGATCCTTGTGTAATTTTTCACAGGCAAGTCGGTAAAAAAAAAAAAAAAAAAAAAAAAAATGGATGCATTAGGTACATAATCTGATTAGGTAAGATAATGGTATATTCTGGGAAGAAAAATATATTTCATAATTACCTGCAAAATATGAAACTATGTATACATAAGAGTACGTGTATCTGCGTGGTCCAAATATGTAGATATACTTCAAGTAATTTAATAATTCTTCACAGGCAAGTCAGTAATTAATATTATGTTTAGGCAGAATGTATCTGAAACTAAAAAAAATGGTTTATTGGTACCGATGAAGAATTAGGTAAAAAGCTGTAAATTCTAGAATGAAAAATAGTCATAATTATTGTAATGTTCTAAATAGTTATCGTATTATTGTTGTGTTATATTTGATAATTACCTGCACAATATGAAATGATTCATACATAAGATTATGTATTTGCGTGATCCAAATATGTATGTATATTTCAGCACCCCGATATAACGAACACAGTTGCTCCAGTAGCTGAAATTGTTGTTGTTTCTGGTGTGAGATCAATTAAATATTTATTTATAATAATTAACTTGATTGTACTGTAACAGTTTAGAAAGGTGCTCGCTCCGAGAGACTTTGAGGTAATAAATAATATTTTAGGGATTTTTTTTTTTTTGTTTTCTTTTTTGTCTACAAAGCAGAAAAATATTTCATCATAAAAGTTGTTATTGCCTAATTGTTACACGTGTGCTAAACATAATTATTTATTTCGCAATCACAATAATCAGCTATTTTGGTTAGGGTTGGTAACAACTTGGTAGGCATTCAAATATACAAATTTCACACAATGCACTTAATCGATTAAAATATATCATAGTATGTCGATAGACGACATGACGATGACGATATCATATAACGTTCATGGTTTCGTCATGCCCGTTACCGTAGTTACAGGAATTATATTATCTATTTATTTTAGGAAATCTAGAGAAGTACGCGGTAGACGGCAGTAAGTTCATTTTTTCTACACGAAACCTAAATGTAGATGATGAAATAATTACCTTGGAAACATTTATTTACTTCTTTAAAATAATAAAATCTATCTGGTTTGTGGCGATTCCGTTCACGCTATCGTTTGGTCAGCCCTAGCTTATTTCGCTGCATCGACATTCGATACAGTATAAAATTTTCCTTCGTCTTCATTTTACCAACGCGTATAATACGACTATAGAAAAAGTTACTTTAACAAAGCAATACCGGATTGATTGTAGTGGATTTAACATTCCTAACTTATAATTCGATTTTAACTTATAAGCCACAAGTTTTTCTGTTCGGTACAAAGTTTTCGCAGTCTGCAAGTGCAACGAAGTGCTCTTGTATAATCGGTCTACAAACACTCCGTGTCGCCTACAATATCAGTGACGGCATTGTCGATAGCCATCCGCTGCTGTCATCACCAGCCAAGTCATCAAACCGAGTGGAACTTCTGATCGGAAAATAATGTAAGTCTGATAAAATAGTCTGTTCGTTTTCATGGATCACACTTGTGATTAGCCTGTCATTTATAACTACATATATTTGTTTGTGAGCGCGTTACTTCACAGATCACCCGATCTGTACATAGTTAGCTCAGTCTCAGTGCTATCCCATTTAAATATTAGAGAACCAGTGTTTGCCCGAACACTTGTGTCCTATAGTATGCCCAGCGCAATGGACATTACTCCATTGGATTAATTAATAATAATTGTGTGACTACATTTCCTCTATCTTTATTTCAGGTCAGACTCTGAGTGTGATTACTCGCAAGCATCGATCACTGGACACAAAGTGAAGGCCAGTCGCAAACCGTCTGCAGACAGCAATGGGAAACGCAAGATGCAGTCACAAACAACAACCGTAACTCGTAGCAGGTGAATAATATTTTGAATTTATTATCTCCTAGTTCTGATTAAATTAAAATAGTAAAGTAGTACGTTTCCACTAATTGAATTATAATAGTGCAATTTGCATAAGTATTCCATTCGCTGATTAGTCACTTGTAATATTTTCTACAGAAATATCCGTGGTGTCGTTCATAAAATATTATGCGATTGTGTGCGCTGCTTACACACCGTTGTTATTTTTTTTTTTTGCCCCTGCATCTCTCGTTGTAAACATTAACTAATAACAGTTTTCGTTATTATTTCAGTAAAAAAAACCAACACTGACATGGACATATTCGGCATCAGTAAAAACCGCGACATCCCACACAAAGAACATTCATCGGATCACCTAACTTCATTCTTTGTGAACCGCGTAGCCAGCGGCTGTGAGCGCCGAGCAACGAGCACCGACGGAGAGTACTACATCGACTGCAAGGTGTACAAGGCTGACGACGCTCGCCTCACCGACTCCGCCGAGCTGTGGAAGAAAGCGCTCGTCCGAATCAAGTTCCAGACCGACGCGGACTCTCCTCAGTGGCGAAAACTACAAGAGCTCGTGCGTGCGGCTGATATTTTGTTTCCAGACAAACCAACATTTTATGATAATTAAACCAAGTACCTAAGTTACAGTTGTTTATTATTTACAGTAACAACCCGTTAACGCTTTAGTCACAAGCTTTGGTTTGTTACAATCATCGGCCACCATCACTCTCGCTCGACATTCTGTTAACAGCGAATACAAACTCGAGTGATCGGTCGAGTGCAGTAAGTAAACGGAGAGTCGAGTTGATAGTTGACAGTTCATCGTTCTCCGAAACGCCGCATACTGGTCAGACGTATGGAATATAGTGGTAAGGAGTAAGTTACTAGTCAATGGTCGAGTAAAGCTCATCCATTACGCGACAAAATGAACTGTCTCGTTCGAGTGTATCGGTCGAGTTGAGTGGCGAGTCGAGTATCGATTTGCTCGAATTATCGTTCCAAATCAAGTTCTCAGTACAATGTACTGTCTCGGTCGAGTGGAGAGGCGAGTAGATTATCAATTATTGGGCATTCTATACCACTATCGGCAGCGAGGCGCACTCGCCGAGCAACTTGCCGATAGTGGTATAGAATGCCCAATAATATACTACTGTCGCGCGTCACGGTCGCGAGGCTAACTCGCACCTTAACCGTGTGACTTTTGCATTCATGTAGGTGTCGTAGAGGGTTACTGGAAACTGGAATTAGCATTTTTATAGTTCCTGTAAAGTATCCGTCTTAAAACTGACCTGATAGGCGAGGCAGATGAATACCGCTGCTTGCGTGGAGGAGTGCGCGGCGCGGGTGAGTCGGGCGCCGCGTTGGCGCCGTGCGAGCGAGCCGGGCGCGGCCGCGGAGACGCGGGCGCCGAGCTACACTCGCGAGCAGCCGCCTTACTCGCCTCCGACGCACCGTTCCCCTTATCCGCACGACGCGACGACCGGGACGCAAGCAAACGCAACGCCAACTGCTCCAAAGAACCTGTCCGCAGAATAACTATATTATACTATCTGAAGCTACGGCTAAAGTTTTTGTCCTCTCTACCTGTGTCCATGCCGAGTCGTGCCGTCCTAGACTCCTAGACAAGCTTCATGCGTTCTATAGAAGCGGGCGGCTACCGGAGTAGAAGCGGTAAGTGTTGCGTGTTAAGCCCGGCGGGTGTCGCGTCAAGTGGCCGTGCGAGCCGAAACGAGCGGGAGTTAGTGACCATGTACCGGCTGGTGAACTCCGAACTAAGATAAAAGTCTACCTTTAGGGGTGCAGCCGGGGATAGTAGGAAGCCGTCGAAACACGAAACGTTACCCGAGAGCTGCACGAGCGGTGTCGCCGCCGATGGTGAGTGTTCGACGGCGGGTGAAGTAAAGCATCTACTTTCGTACTAACTGTAATACTTGCTGTAGTCGGAGTCGCTGTCAGTGTGCAGGCGCGCGGGTGGGGGCGCGGGCGCGGGGGCGGGGGGCGCGGGGGCGCGCGAGCTGCACGCCACACACACGTAGGTGCGCGCGTCCACGTCGCGCCGGTCGTACGGCGACACCAGGCGGCACGCGGTACACACGGGGTAGTCGCGCCGCCGCCGCGTACCTTCTGAAGCTGAAGTCCCACTGTTATCCTCCCCTCCTGTACTATTACACCTGCTACTCGAGTTCGCTGACGTCACGTCCGTCTTCGGTGACATGGAATCGACGCGCGACTGCCGCTTACTCTTGTCCACCGTCAGAGACATCTCACTTGAGTCGAGGCTCCTGGACTTGCCGCAGCGTCGTAAGCTTGGTGTTTTGGTGCACTCAGTCTGTTTAGCGTCGCTCGCGCGGACGTGTCGCCTCTGCCTTCTGTGACGCTTATTGTTGACAAGCACAAGCCTCCTGGGTGGCTCCCCGCGTAAGGCACTTAGACTCACCTGGGCGTGCAACACCTGGGGGTCTACTAGATCAAGGTAACCTACACTGCAACTTCGAATCATCGTGTCATAAACAGGGACGGTAGCACAAACTGGACTGATGGGCACTACGGTGGTAGTTCTCTGTACCTTACCAGTCACCTCTCGAGCTTTGTCAGTCAAGTTACTTATTGTAGTATCAACCGGAGTCTCCTCATCGATAAACTTCAAGTCCTCACTCTTCTGTAAATGTTTGATAGTTTCACCGCGTTTGGTTAAAGCGTCCGGATGCACTTCATGTTCATAATTTTTGTTACAAAGTGACTTTAGAATCCTCGTGTTCATTTCGAAGGACGCAGATTCGCCTCTGCTGCAGATATTCTTACGTAGCTTTGAAAGACAGTTGTCTGTGACGTGATTATCGCACTTTTTTATTGTGACCTGCCGACTTGGTTCAAGACTTAAGTTGAGGTTGAAAGACTGTTGTTCTAAGTTGGATAAGTTTCCTTTTAGTGAGACGTTGTCTGCGCGTACGCTGTAGTCGGTTCTTCCTCCGCAGAAGTCTCCCCGACCCCCGCAGGTGACGGTTTGCGGGGAGGGGCGTTCGAAGATGATGTCAGTGGGCGCGACGGCGTTCTTTGGAGATTGCAAGGTTGGTACTGAGCTTTCGCATCTCAGCGGTGATATAGCATGTCTGTTGGACACCCCTGCCGGGTTGCTGACCCTCCTCTCAGCCGGCTGGCTTGCATGCCTAACAGGAGTCGAATACACACTCTCAGGTACACTACTGACGTTCTCATTAGTAGTATCAATGTAAGGAAACTCTTCGTAAGACTCCGCCCTCGCAAGCGATGGACTGTTCTGATTATTATTATTAGTAGTGTAACTCTCATTTTGGTTGATGTTGTTGGTGTTGTTAATTTTTTCGTTGAGAGTTAACTTCCTTCTGATGTTATTATTATTATTAGTGTGCGACGGAGAACTATTGGAGTCGTTGGGCTGGAAAACTTCCTCTTCATCTTCAGAAAAGATATTTGGGTTAAAATTAGGGTCTGGACCGACTGGATAGTCATCCCTGAGTTCTGTTATCATGAGCGTCATCTGCCTCGGTTGTAAGTGAAGCAAGGAGGTCTTATAGGTGACCTGCCCGAGGTTGGCCGGAACGTTTTTAGCTAAACCATGCATTTTAAATTTAGTTCCCCATATATTAGATGTTACTTCTACTAAACGTACGTCCTGCAACAAGAACTTGTATGAAAAAATATCATTGTACAGTCAGATAAATCAGCTGTTTATAGTCTTAAATTTGAATTTCATTTTGTCATAAAACAATGTCTAATTTACAGGGAAGGGAAATGTTATCTATAGAGTTAAGTAATTAATTTCAAAACAAAAACCTTTCAAATTCAAACCATATCAAAATTTCTACGTGTTTTTCCATTATATCTACAGTAATGTGTTAGCATACCTCTGGCAAGGAGTCAATGTAAGCCAGTTCGTCGGGCGGTTCGTCCTTCTGACTGGAGCTTCGTACCTTTCGTCTCTCGCGAGCGCGGCGGCGGCGCTGAAGCCGTGGTGACCCAGAACAACCTGATGATAATCAAAGAAGAAGATTGTTTTTAGGTGTGTACTTACGTATACGTAAGGATCAAAGACCAAAAATTTAAACTGCGCAAAAAAGTAACACAGACTGCGATGTTGCGCCTTTCAAACATGGCTGTTTGAAAGGCGCAACATCGCAGTCTGTGTTATAACACTTTGTCATAACACGAATTTCGTGATATGACACCTTAAAAACGGTCATGACGCGCTGGGGTTGATACAAAAAGGCCACTTAGCGAATTCGTGTCGTGGCTTTCATAAAATGATTTCATAAACGTTGTGGCATTGAAGAAACACCAGGACGCATTCTCAGCGAAAATTGCAAACAACTTGCCAATTTTCATGTTGTCATGGTGTCGTTTTCGGGGCTCCTAAAAACGAAAATGGACTTAAAATGGAAATTCAAGATGGCGCCAGCTAGAATTTGGCAATTTTTCATTACGGGTATGATAATGAGGGGCGAGGGCGCGCCGCCACCTGTAGAGCTGCCGGCGCCGCTACTGCTGCTGCTATAGTTGTCGGCACGTAACTTGGCAAGGGTTCGACGTAGTAGGGGAACTGACCAACCACCGTCAGGCGATCCTTGTGACCAACCAATCGCGCGCTCAGAACGGTCCTAAACGTTCTTTTTGGCGCATCTAACGACATTTGCAAGTTACGTGCCGACAACTATACTAGCACGCACGTACCTTCCTCCCGCTCGGTGTCAGAGGATGAGGTGTGCGCAGCGTGTGTCGCATGGCGCGGAGTGCGCGGGGTGCGCGGCGTGCGGGGCGAGGGCGCGCCGCCACTGGACGAGCTGCCGGTGCCGCCACTGCTGCTGCTACTAGCACGCACGTACCTTCCTCCCGCTCGGTGTCAGAGGATGAGGTGTGCGCAGCGTGTGTCGCATGGCGCGGAGTGCGCGGGGTGCGCGGCGTGCGGGGCGAGGGCGCGCCGCCACTGGACGAGCTGCCGGTGCCGCCACTGCTGCTGCTACTAGCACGCACGTACCTTCCTCCCGCTCGGTGTCAGAGGATGAGGTGTGCGCAGCGTGTGTCGCATGGCGCGGAGTGCGCGGGGTGCGCGGCGTGCGGGGCGAGGGCGCGCCGCCACTGGACGAGCTGCCGGTGCCGCCACTGCTGCTGCTACTAGCACGCACGTACCTTCCTCCCGCTCGGTGTCAGAGGATGAGGTGTGCGCAGCGTGTGTCGCATGGCGCGGAGTGCGCGGGGTGCGCGGCGTGCGGGGCGAGGGCGCGCCGCCACTGGACGAGCTGCCGGTGCCGCCACTGCTGCTGCTACTAGCACGCACGTACCTTCCTCCCGCTCGGTGTCAGAGGATGAGGTGTGCGCAGCGTGTGTCGCATGGCGCGGAGTGCGCGGGGTGCGCGGCGTGCGGGGCGAGGGCGCGCCGCCACTGGACGAGCTGCCGGTGCCGCCACTGCTGCTGCTACTAGCACGCACGTACCTTCCTCCCGCTCGGTGTCAGAGGATGAGGTGTGCGCAGCGTGTGTCGCATGGCGCGGAGTGCGCGGGGTGCGCGGCGTGCGGGGCGAGGGCGCGCCGCCACTGGACGAGCTGCCGGTGCCGCCACTGCTGCTGCTACTAGCACGCACGTACCTTCCTCCCGCTCGGTGTCAGAGGATGAGGTGTGCGCAGCGTGTGTCGCATGGCGCGGAGTGCGCGGGGTGCGCGGCGTGCGGGGCGAGGGCGCGCCGCCACTGGACGAGCTGCCGGTGCCGCCACTGCTGCTGCTACTAGCACGCACGTACCTTCCTCCCGCTCGGTGTCAGAGGATGAGGTGTGCGCAGCGTGTGTCGCATGGCGCGGAGTGCGCGGGGTGCGCGGCGTGCGGGGCGAGGGCGCGCCGCCACTGGACGAGCTGCCGGTGCCGCCACTGCTGCTGCTACTAGCACGCACGTACCTTCCTCCCGCTCGGTGTCAGAGGATGAGGTGTGCGCAGCGTGTGTCGCATGGCGCGGAGTGCGCGGGGTGCGCGGCGTGCGGGGCGAGGGCGCGCCGCCACTGGACGAGCTGCCGGTGCCGCCACTGCTGCTGCTACTAGCACGCACGTACCTTCCTCCCGCTCGGTGTCAGAGGATGAGGTGTGCGCAGCGTGTGTCGCATGGCGCGGAGTGCGCGGGGTGCGCGGCGTGCGGGGCGAGGGCGCGCCGCCACTGGACGAGCTGCCGGTGCCGCCACTGCTGCTGCTACTAGCACGCACGTACCTTCCTCCCGCTCGGTGTCAGAGGATGAGGTGTGCGCAGCGTGTGTCGCATGGCGCGGAGTGCGCGGGGTGCGCGGCGTGCGGGGCGAGGGTGCTCCGCCGCTGGACGAGCTCCCGGTGCCACCGCTGCTGCTGCTGCTACTGCTGGCTCGCACCACCACGCTGCTTGCAACTTGCTCCGCTGGATACGAAAACGGATAATAGAGACGTCATCATCATTACACAAAATATTTATGGCATGTGATTTAAGGGCTAGTCATGTTCTTTGCCTTACCCTTGTTGTTTTGATGATGTAACATTGTGAAATTTTACAAGATTCATCATATAACAGTAATAATAGAATTAGATCTTTATTGTGATAAACGATATTTATATGATTGTAAAAAATATAATCTATAAATACTATAGAAGAGCTTCCGTGGAGTTCCTTGCCCTTCTTCTCCACGAGAACTAGTTTAACGAATGGGCGGTAAACTTTCTAAGCCTTTTGAATAGAGTTAATTGGCAAGCCTAATTGAAATAAATACCTAGTCTTGTCTTTCTGTGATTTTCTTCATAAAACGAAGGGTTTTACAAACCACATACATAGGAACTCTGATACACAGTAAATAACCAACAACCAGCTTGAAATTCCAAACTTGCTGTCCTGGTTGATGTCGATACTTTTATATGGAGTTCCTTCATGATTCTAACATCAGAAATGGGATTCTGCTCCAGCTTACACAAGATTTCTAATGAATTTCATTTTGTCATTTTCATAAACAACGTGTCGACGAGTCGCCGACTCCATTCGCACCAAGACAATGACCTAGCAATGCCGCACCAGCCGATGGCACTGCGAGCTGCATAGCTTGCGGATCTAGAAGCTGTACGACATTTGGAACTGCTGTTCTTCATGCTACCGTACGAGCAGTTGGATTGTGGATCTGCAAACTATGGTCAGAGCATCGGATTCTTGGTATGGACATCAAGCAGACAGCTGCAGCACGAAACGGCTAAAGGAAAGGCCTACAGAGACTTTGTTTTATTTGTTTTACTGTTGAATATCTTTGGTGTTATAAAGATATAAAATTATGTAAGGATTTCAGTTTATTTATCAGAAACTTGGTAGTGGTAAAACAATCTCACCAAGAGGTCAATTTGAGTTATACTATAAGATTTGAAAGTATTTTGTCCAGAATTTTTTATGAACATTTTGATTACCTGAGGGTATTTTTGCAAAAGTGTGCCAAACTTGGTAATGAAACCAGATTTCCAAGAACTTAATCTAATCCTGTGTACCTTCAGCCTGAGGATCGAAGATGACGAACTCGGGCCTGATCTTGCTGGTCCTGCGGCCCTTGAGCAGCGGCACCAGGCCCCCGAGGTGCTCCAGGTACAGGGTGTAGGCGCCCGCTTCCTCGTCGTCGTGGCGCAGCATGGTGCAGTGCAGGCGGCCGCCCGCCGCCGGGGGGCGCGACACGAACAGACGGAGCTCGTTCGTTTCGGGGACGTTGCACTAGAATGGGTGATGCGATTGAGCATGAGTTTTAGAGCCTGGCAAACGAAAGTAGACACTCGAATTATTTGAATACTTTTTATCTGGCAATGCTTACTAATGTCAACCTCAGTTGACCTCAGTTTTCCGAAACAAGATGGCGTGTTGTTTTGATTTGTTGTGGTCTTGATAATAGCATTTATTCAGTAAAAAAATAATAAAACAAATTAAAAGTGGATTACGGGAGATGTTGTTTCGCATGATGTCTAAATATCAAGAAAAACAACAGGAGAAAGACGCCGAATTTATACAAAAACAAGGTTGTTTACGTGTGGTGTTAGATTTCTTAGGTTAGTAGGACGCTAATAATTTGATACTTTGTTTTAATTCGTAATTACTATTGATGCAAAAACTATTTCCCTATTATTATTCACATTCATTTTATAATAAGTTAAACACCTGCATAATAATGTATTATGATTATTTATCATACCATAATAAAAGTTGCATTGTAATTTTAATACTTTTTTTTCTTTTACAGAAGATCTGGTGGATATAGCAGGGATTAATGGGATAGTGAAACCAATTGAAAAACTTACGGATTGAAAGCAGAATGAAAGGATAAGAACCCAGAACCAGTACTTTGGTGACATAGCTAGCAGAGGAGTGGAAGAAAATGACTGATCATGTCATACATGTTGAAAATAAATATAATGAAAGGGACAGAATTACAGAAAATAATTTATAAAGTTTAATTAATAATGTACGAAACCGTGATTCCAGTGAGTCTAATGAATCTTTTCACATTGAAGTCTTAGATTCAGATTTTGATTATGGTATAGAATAAACCATAGCACATTATGGTACAAGTGTGTAATGTTGGTGATTACCGCTGAGGCGCCATTGAGACCCGAGCCGTTACGTGAGGGTCTTAAGAGAGCCGAGGGCGGTAATCAATACACTCGTGTATCATACGACTTTTTCAACACACTTGTGAAGAAAATAATACCTACAAAAATATAATTTTTAACAGTGAAAACGAGTTGAGAAAAATGTTTCGCAATGGCGCAATATTAATCAGTTTACCTATGCGCGCGCATCTAACAATGGCGATAGGCCATAGACTAAAATAATTTCTAGATGGGTTTTTTTCTTGGCTTTCCGCGGATAGCGTTTTAGCCACGTACTAAATGGGGAATTTCAAGTTTCCTTTATTACAGAGAAAAACAAAAGTTATATTTGAGTGAAAGTTTTATTTATTAAACACGTACAAGTTGAAATTATATATTTAAATACGAAGTTGCATGAAATGAGCAAGCAATAGGTACATTAATTTATTTGTACTATTGAGCACGATCTTTTTTGTATCGAAACTTTTTTAAGAACAAAGCAATTCAACCAATAAATTAAAAAAAAGCTATATAACTCACTTGAGTATAATAGCAATGAAAAAGTCACAGTTTGATTACAGGTGTCATTATGTGCCTAATTGCAGTGAAATTAGAGCCACTTTATGAGCAAGTGTGTTGAATTTTTTTTTATTATAGAATACTGTTGTTTTTTTTTTATTCGGATTGATATATACATAATATCTAAAGTATTGCCTACCTAAAGTACCTATAGTATTTTTATTTAGACGAAGTAAAATTAATAATTCTAAAGTATCAAATTTGGTTATTCCAGGTATTTCATACTAGTTTTGGGGTTGCTATGCTGAGATTTTTAGCCCCGCTTTTTCAGTCTCTACTTTCGCTTGCCAGACTCTAGTGTCATTTAAAATTATCATATATTTCTGTACATGGACTGTATTTAGTATGTTAATTTTATTCATTAACTAATTTTACTTATTTTATGCCATAACGTTAAAGAAGAAGAATTTCCTTTCAATCAAGTTTCTTGACTTAACAGTGAATGTTGTATGAAAGGTTGCCGCTCTGAAGTGGGCTGCACATGACTGCGCAGTAGTAAATCTCATACAAAAACATCAGCCATGTCATAAGCACTGGAAAGCCAGGTTTATGAGCAGTAAGCTTTTCGTATTTGTCATAACCACAGATAATAAAATACTAGCATACAGATGCCTCATCCCATACAAAGAAACCGTGCCACGTAACTAGCGTTTTTCATCTGATTATACCGTTTTTTTTTCGTAAATCAATCGTGTTCGGTTCCGTTCCACGGCGATAGATAGATCACCATATAATAATAAATCGATATCGATAGACAGTTAAATCAAATAATCAGTATAATCAGTACAATACGTCGGGACAGTTTCTTTGTATGGGATGAGACTCCAAGGTCATAACGTTCTTAAGTATAAGAGTGATAAAAACATTCACTAAACGTCTTTTGAGAACCAGACAAAACAAAAGCTTGTACTAAAATACAAATTTGGTCCATTCATAGTAATGTGTTAGAGTTACCCGTATGGTGTGCGCGAAGAGGTTAGCAAGCGCAGGCTGCAGACGTGGCGGCAGCGGCAAGCGCGGCGCCAGGCGAGGGTCCCGCAGCGACTGCGCCGCCCTCACTCGCGCCAGCAGCTGTAGTGGCGCGACCACTCGCCACACGCGCGCCGTGCACACCGCGCCGCCCGCCGATACGAACAGGCGACGCGCGCAGTGACCCCATGTCAGGGCGCGGACTACACCCTATATATAATATCATGGCTTAAATTGAAGGACCAGGGGCCATACTACAACGTGTCAGCTCCATCATGATTCCGCTGAGGAAAAGTAATAGTGCTCTTAGTCCAGTATAGCTCCGCTTCTCTCACACTATTTTGACAAGTCAGAGTAAGGCCCCAGACCTTCACAGAACACTTTTTTTAAGTTTTTATTATTGCTCATGCATACTGCGCAACCACAAGATGATAGCGCAGTTATGTGGGACTTCAACCCATTAAAACTCCACCACCGCAAATCCGCCGCGACCGTCCGTCACCGGACCCTCCTCTGTGGGGCACCCCTTTCACCGGCGCACCAGAACACTTTGCACGCCGTGACCACCCCAGGGACCAAACCAGCACATGGGCGCCAGAGGACCCCGTGTATGGCACCCTTGGTCCCACTGTGACAGGTCAGGTCAGTGGCCCCGCCACATACCACTTTTCACTTCTCTACGTCCGCCATCAAACGGTGGCGACCCCATAAAGGCCGCAGAAGGTAGGGAGAGCAGCGCACCGCAATACCGGCACTCCTCTCCCGCCGCGGCATCCAACCCTCAGCCACGATATCGTATGGGAGGCCCTGATGGGAAGCCCCATACGACTTCGCGAAGCGAGATGATCGCGAGATGCGATGTCGCATCTGTTATCAAGCGGCACCGCAATTTTTTTTGTCAGTTGGTGTCTGACAGACACCATCCATCTACGAGTATAAGGATTACGACAAGTTCAAAAAGGGGGTGCACCTTCAGCAACCCGTCTCAAATAAGTTTGTGTGGCCTATTCATAAACATAAAGAACAAACTTTGTCGACTTATGCAATAAAGCTCGTGAACTACAGAAGAAAATGTAAGAGAGAGCTCGAAAATTTTTGCACTTCTTGCCTCGGGTACGCTAGGTTTTCTAATATGAGGCTTTTTTATAATTTTGTGTACTTTATTTGAACGCCAGAGGGGTGCAACCATCCCTCCCGGTGGGTTGCCCGCGTTGTCGGGGCTCAGAAACTGTGGCTTGGTCACCCACGGTGAAACGAAGAGGAACCCGAGGAGGGGCCGCTCGTCAGGGCATTTGCCAATAAGCCGACGACGTACCGGCCAACATGTAGGTAGCGGTACTGCCTGGGCGACATCGTAACTGAGGCGGGCCGCCATGTCGTATGGGGCCTCCCAAACCCATACGATATCGCGGCTGAG
This sequence comes from Orthosia cruda, assembly GCA_964057195.1. NCBI lineage: Eukaryota > Metazoa > Arthropoda > Insecta > Lepidoptera > Noctuidae > Orthosia > Orthosia cruda. The sequence goes on along the minus strand of OZ059830.1, from coordinate 13,498,098 downwards.
GGTTGGTGGCCGCGGCGGTAGAGGAATGCCGGTATTGCGGTGCGCCGCTTTTCCTACCTCCCGCGGCCTGGACGGCGTCGCTATACCGTCTGATGGCGGACGCGATGGGGCCGCAGGGGAGGAGGAGTGAATGTATAGCGTTGGCAGCTCTCCCTATCCCCTGCGGCCGAAAAATGCTATGGTATTGACCCGTCACAAGGGGACCAAGAGTGGACACGGGGTCGTCTGGCACCCATGTGCTGGTTCTGTTCTGTTCTGGTGTGCCGGTGATGGGGGGCTCTCCCCAGAGGAGGATCCGGTGACGGACAGCCGCGGCGGGTTCGCTGTGAGTGCCAACGCACGTGTCCGTGTTCCCGCCATAAGCGGCACAGGAGGACACCGTGGAGTTTTAGTGGGTTGGAGTCCCACATAACTGCGCTATCTCCCGGCTAGCCAGGCAAAAAAAAACCCTTACGGCGCCCATTAATTTATTGTCATCAGTGTATTTTTGCTAAGATTGGCCGCCCCTAATATCTGGCCGCCCTAGGCCCGGTCCTACTGGGCCTCATGACAGATCTGCCACTGACTGTATTGAACTGACCTGCGTATAAGGTATGGGGACGGTATAGATGAGAGCTCCAACATCCGAGTAGAACTTGACCACGTTCTTGTAAGGCGGCGAGTCCACCGGCTCATCTGCTTCTGTAAACGTCAAGTAGATGGTAAAAAGTAGCTCATGATAGAATATGACAAAATGTTGGCATCCTCTGCTGTCTGTGTGTCTACGAAAGATCGCTTTGTTGAAGTGGGAATCCTCTCATTATCGGTTTGGAAGTTGGGCAGAGTACTTTTTAACCGACTGCCGAAGGAGAGTAATGGTTTTATGTTCCTATGTGGCGTTGTAGAGACCAAACGCCTTGGCTAATTTTGATGATTCTTACGTCAATCGATTCGTCTTAACCCTGCTAGTGTCACTGGCTACATTAAAACTGGCAAATCAAAAAATGGCGGCTTTTGGGCGCCATAATGTGGGGCACAGTTTTTTTTTTTTCTATCAATCCCATCGTGGGGGTATCATCACAATAAAGGGTTTTATGAGGTGATTTTAAAAATATATAACACTTGTATGTTTAAATGTACCTAACAAAAACAACTAAAAAGTTATAAATAAAAAAAGTTAATTAAAAAAATCAAAAAACCCGACTGCTTAAAAAGCGAACTAAAAAGACGTAAACAAGAAGAAAATCATGCTGTGCAGTGTGCAGTTATATATGAAAAGGGTTTTTTTTATATATTTTCTTTTTTTGCTCTTGAGTCAGTAGATATCTAATCATACTGTCACTCATCCTTTAGATATAAGCTTTTTACAGTCATTTTTGCTGGGAACTGATCGTCTGATAAATTCACCGTACTCTATTGGGTAGATTAACTTGCTAGTGATCCTTAAAAAGCTCATGTTATAGACCCATCAAACGTACTAAAATATGACATGACGTAACCTATACCATAAACCTAAATAGATAAAAATGGCTGACTGACAAAGCTTAGCAACTCACAATATCGCAAATATAGTAACGCATTGAAAAGCCTCAGTCCCAAAACGTATGCGTCGTTTATCAAACCGATAGAAAGGCTCACTCAACACATCAATTTATCAATATCACGGTCTCATATAAAGCATTCGGGGCGGGCGCGCGGGCCGACGAATACGCGGTGTGTAGGTGATTACGTGCAAAAAGGTGTGCAGTGACGACTTGTGCGTAGTTTTTAACAGCCTTCCAAAAAAGGAGGCGGTTCTCTATTTTTGTATGTATGTTCCCCGATTACTCAAAGACGCCTGCACCGATATAGCTATTTTCGTATTTTCATCAACAATGCAATCATTTGGACTCGGAAAGTATCATTTGGTTCACCAAACCACGGAACAGATGAAGAAGACCACAGATGGCCACTGGAACTCCTTAATGTTAAGTATGTCTCGGGTATAAGATATATCGAACAGTTAACCAACTATGATGAAGCAAATACTTATAAATAAATGATACTGCTGAAAATGGTACTATCGAACTGATATGATGATGAAGCCGGAAGATAGGCACTGGAACTCTAAAATAAAACAATGTATCCTAGTCGTGTTTGGGCTTATTGGAATCGTCAAGAGATTTATTTTGGCTATAAATTATTTCCATGGCAATTGGAGTAAGGATAATATCATGTGGATTTCTGCTGTTCATGACTAACTCTGAGATAAAGGCGGGCGTTTATTTATGTATTTAGGTTATAGAAACAAAACTCGATTGTTACAAGACATAACCTAGTTACTCACTATAATATTAATGGTTTCGGTACTCACCAGCGATCAATGTACCAGCTACAGCCAACAGTTCCCTGGAGTTGGCCCACTCCATAGCCAGCGTGTTGCCCCTCAGCCCTGTCGACAGCCTTACAGGACTGACGTCATCGTGCCCTCTCAGCAACACTATTTCCCCACTGCCGAGAGCCACGGCCAGCACATGGCCGCCATTGTTTTCCCCGCCCTCCTCTCCTTCTTCCATTTTGAACTTCTCGCAGGACCATGCCATTGATGTGATACCACCTTCCGCGACTAATTGAACCTGTAGGTTGGAGTACAAGTTATGTATGTGCCATGAAATAATGAATATTAATTTCTTTAAATGTAAATACGATGTTAACTTAAAAAAAATATGAAACTAGCCTTAATGAGTTTCTAATACTTGTTTTTAAGGATATGTCATAGGAAAAGTTGTCAATAAGGAAAAAGCACCAAAAAAAAGCAAAAGGACCAGAGAGTTCATGAATATACTTGACAATGTGAAACTTGTAAAAAAAAAGACAAAGCGGTAAATGTATGAAGGAATTTGAACAAATCGTTACTTGTCGGTTTTGTTAAATAAGCACCTGATTTAGTACACCAACCTGTGACACCATAGCTCCATGGACGTCCATGACCACGAGCTGCGCGGAGGCGGTGCCCAGGTACACCTGATTGTCATCAGGCGTCCAACAGCCGCACGTAATACGCGCGTCCAGCGACAACATGGACGACCAGTATCGCTGCCCCGCGACCGACCCGACTAAGACAAACCCGTCCTGTGAAAATAAAATATTATAAGGTCGTTTTTGATGGAGTAGCAATAAAGCAGGTAGAACTGATTGTAAGTGGCCACCGCTGCCTACCCCGAGCAAAACGCCGCGCTAGCCGTTTTTCGTGCAGTTTTTAGAAGCTATCTACTCGTTATTTAAGGCCGTACCCTGACCAAAAAATTAGCATGAGATATGAGCATTCCTATTGGTCTAGCGGCACTGGTGGCGCATGAATTACAGTAGTGAATACGCCCAGATTTTAGAATAAAATCTTTATAAAATCGAATATTGGTATTTTGAAAAAAAAAAACTTACAAAATGTTCGTTATCAAATTGTCTATCCATTAGTGTTAGTACAAAAAATTATTAATGAACACTGTACGAGGAGATGCATGCTATCAATCATTATTTCTCATTTTTATGGTTTTGTTGGAAGGAGATTAGTGAAACATATATTTTATAAAAAAAAAGAAGTCTACCATTTTTGAATCAATAATATGAAGAAATTTAATGTATTTTTATTAGTTGATATTTCATTTTAAGGCGCTACCCCGAGCAAAACGCCGCGCTAGCCGTTTTTCGTGCAGTTTTTAGGAGCTATCTACTCGTTAATTAAAATGAAATATCAACTAATAAAAATACATTAAATTTCTACATATTATTGATTCCAAAATTGTAGAATTCTTTTTTTTTTAAATGTAGATATGTTTCACTAATCTACTTACAACAAAACCATAAAAATGAGAAATAATGATTGATAGCATGCATCTCCTCGTAAAGAGTTCATTAATAATTTTTTGTACTAACACTAATGGATAGACAGTTTGATAACGAACATTTTGGTAGATTTATTTTTTTCAAAAGACCAATATTCGATTTTATAAAGAAGTTATTCTAAAATCTAGGCGTATTCACTACTGCAATTCATGCGCCACGAGTGCCGCTAGACCAATAGGAATGCTCATATCTCATGCTAATTTTTTGGTCAGGGTACGGCCTTAATATGGGCATCTGCATTACCAGGGGTAAACACACCATAGATGGATGTAAGGGCCTTGCGTATACGTTTTTAAAAAGGTCGCTCTTAAATTTTTGCTTGAAAGTGTCTATGTGGTAATCCATTACCCATTTCTAAATTGTTGCTTATCAAGCTGACTATCGACATACATATTTTATTTCTTTAATTTAAATCATTATCGTCAGCTTTTCAGACCTTCGTCGTAGGTATAACCAGTGGTGTCTCATCCCATACAAACTGTCCCGACGTACTGTACTGATTATACTGATTATGTTTTGTACATCGATCGCGTTCGGTTCCGTTCCACTGATATAGATGGTGATCTATCTGTCGCCGTGTAACGGAACCGAACGCGATCGATTTACAAAAAATAATCGGTAGTTATAATCAGATGAAAAACGGTAGATACGGTTTTTTTGTATGGGATGAGGAATGCTAGTATTATATTATCTGTGGTATAACATTGCTATTTTAACATTGCAAATTGACCCAGTGCATCAAACTGCCCAACAATTAATTTCCCTGACACCCACCAAACTAATTACGTGGGTGATGAAAAAGGTTGTGTGATAAAATAAAAGTGACGTATTCACTACAACCTCCAATTAGTCAGGCAAAAGCATAGATATTGTAATTAGGACTTCTAAATAGAGAGTAAATTAAACTGTGAAACCGATCTACCTACTGTAAATAACGCTCAACAGCACACAACATATTATTCTAAAAGCTCTCTGAAACATAGGAGTACTCATATGTACTTGTAATTACTGTTAACGTTTCATTTTCATTCGTAATAGAAGGTTAGGAAGGTAACACTTCAAGTAAATCATTATTACTTAATTAACCGGCAATTAAACCGAATGTGTGCTACCTAATATTGTAATAACGTGAAACGAACATATACCTACGTCATGCTTATTCGGTAACATATTTACTTTCAACATTCCGTTTCAATCTACGGAATCTTAGCACAACATATTTTCCGATTGCGTAAAAATAAGTAAGAAAGGATGTAACAATAAAGGGGTTCCCGTAAACCGAAGAAAATGGGCTATCAATCAACCCGAAAGATTTCATCTCTTATAACCGTACCCGATCACCGTGATGTTATAATAAATTGGATTGGACCCACAACCGCTACAAACTTTATCGTCCCTAACCGATTTCACAATTTTATTGTCACTCTGTGCCCGGCAAAACTTTTCCATCAGTATAAGGGGTGTTACCTTGTTGGGTCGCCTCAGTCGCCTTCCAATATTAGCATAAAAAGACCCGACGAGGAGCTGTGCCAAAAAACATATTGTCAAGGTCTGTGTGTCCTTGTTATCGTAGACTACTGAAGACAATGGAAGACGTCGCTGCTGTTTGCAAATTATAGCTGTACCTAACATTACGTACCAATTCCATAACGTAATGGCAAGCTTTTTGGGTTTATTTTAGTAAATATCAGATGCCTTTTTTTTCAGACATATTTAGATCACAAATACACCCACAACGAGCTGTTATCGGCAGCAGACTAATGGTTATACCGACAGCCTGTCGACAGGTGCATTACGTAACTTGCGACAAGTAAGTCTCTAGGCAATCGCTAGGTATCGTAGGTATAAATCGTTGACGTATTTGTCTGTCTAGTCTGTGAGACAATATGACGAGTAATATCAAGATCGAAGCACGCCTCCGCGAAATCGGCACACCTTTCTTAGCACGTTTCACGTTTGTTTGTGTTCAGAGGTGTCACGTAACGTTCGCCTCTCGGCGTCACGGGGAAGCCTTTTAGCAAATTACTTGCGACATTTTGAGTGATCCGGCGGAGGCTTTGTTCCCAATTCACGTGGATGCACATCACGTGGCTGAATTGAACTGACACGAGTGACACGTTGACGATGTGTTGACTGTCGATACTTTGTTAGCGAATCGGTCAACTGCGAGCGTGATGCGAAAGGAAAAACAAATGTGAAAAGTTATTTTAGGCTGACGTTCACATTCATGGGCTTCGCCAGGGGATTCAAAAATATGTACCCAAGTGCAAAGATATCAAAGTCCTAAGTCCAATCACTTAACTTATCTAACTTGATGTCCTAGATGAAACAAAAGCCTTGTTTCCCGAAATGAACAAAACGTTGAAAATTTTAATAGAGCGATCGTTTATCAGCCTCGGGAGACTAAAAACCTGGTTAAGAAGCATTATGGTGCAAAATCGTCATAATGGTCTGCCCATAATGAGTGTGCATACTCAGCTAACGGGATTTTCATAATAAAGTGGTCGAGAAGTTTACACCCCGAAGATTGTGTTTTAACTTGGTCCAAAAAAAAACTTGCTCGACTACTTTATTGTTAAAATCTTGTAATGTGTCAATGGACCATTTAATTGCCAGACTCGCACTACCAGTGTAAAGATTAATATGCTTTTGATTGTCTTTAAAATTCATAATTTTCCCATCGTCCATATATCAATTTGCCCCGCCCCTGAGCCAATGCAAGTACCCGATGAGTTACTCATTAAAAATACAATGTAAGTTAGCGAAAAGAATCTTATTTCTTCAATTTCCGAAGCCTTATCTTTTCGCATGCTCGGTCTAAAACAGTACCAGCTACCGGGCAACAGAATTCAGATCCAATTTGCTTACATAAGACACCGCCAAACATTGTTTTATAACGAGCTCACACTGAAAGGTTTCAGAGCTTTAGGTAGGCCAGTTTAGGTAAAAGATACCTACGCGACCCCGTTTGGCTCACACACACCTATTTAACATACAAATGAAATCAGATTTGCATGTTTATAATATAATTCAGAATTTTAGGGGGTATTTTAATTTGCAGAAGAATTATGTATTAAATTAAGAATAATGTATGATGTTAAGCTTGAAATTGTGTTTTAAATATTTTCACCATCTGTTTGCGCTATCAAATGGGTTATTTCCGTTATTTGACCATCTTTTTCTAAAGAAAAAGAAAAGAATATTCATTCGTGGTCTAAAGAACACGAATGATTATGTAATATCAAATAGAAATTGTTAAGAAATAGCAAACCTGACGATCCGTGCGATCTCAGTAGATAATGAACAACTTTGTGGACTTCAAAAGAGAGACTACCTAATAAAGAGAGTAATGTTTTAAAGTTTACTTTTTAAACTTTTCTTTAACTAAATATATACAATAAAGAATCTGTGAAGGTAAATCTATTAGGACATTTCATCCGTATGGAAGGACCATGTTTAAAGTACTGCATTTCATCCGTATGGAAGGACCATATATAAAGTACGGATTTACAAGTTATACACAGCTTTATGATTCTATAGCATATTTATAATTAAGTTGAAATTACTGAATTGATTATGATTGATTGAATTGTTTTCATTGATTGAGTTGAATTGAATTTATTCTAGCTAGGTAAACAGGAGGAGGCTTTACACTATCTTTCTTAAAAAGTAAATTAGACATTTTTCACATCTTAATTTTTTAAACCTTTTTCAGCTAGATGCTAGATCAAAAATAGTTTTCAAGTCAAACCTGATAACAGATAAGTGCCATCCGACCATCGTGTGACCATGAGAAGTGTGTGACCGGCGTGCTTCGATCGTTGATCAGCTCGATGCTCCATCGTCCCTCGTACTTGATCCACACGAATATAACCCCGCTGCTGTCGCACGACGCCAGTTTCTGGTAAGGCTCGTTCCATTTAACAAGGATCACCTAGTTAAAAAAAAACAATTCATTAATTGGTAGTGCAATTATGAACACTTTTGGGTATATTTCTAAACAAAGGGGAACGGCAGATTTTGTACTGCATACTTTTTTTGTTGTTCGGTTATAGAATTTGTACCACTTATTAAGGCAACTAAGCCATTTATTTTCAGGTAAATTTACTATTTTTAGAACTTCGGATTAATTCATAATAACAATAAAGAGATTTTAATAAATAAACGTAATAAAATCGTAAACTAAACGCAGTTATGTTTATAGAAGTTACCTTATGTAAAATAACACAAATATTGAAATGATAATTAATTAATTAAAAATAGAAATAACATTTAATATAATCAAACTGTTGCAGTCCGCTGCTGGACATAGGTATTTCCTAATGCACTGAATAGTTACGATCATCATCTCTATCTACCTACTTAATGATAAGTAAAACACTACAAAGATAGCAACAAACAATTTAGAACATTTACTTTACACATTATGTAACAATATGTAACATTTACCTATATGCAACAATTTACTACATTGGTACACTAGTACACAACCTTAAAAAAAAAATCTTGTTATAACTTTTACGTCCCAAGTTTAAAAAATCTAAGAATTAAAAAAGGCATTATCTATGATATCAACTACCAATTAAAACATAAAATATCCCAAAACACGAAATTTTATTAGCGGTACGAAACTCCCATACAAGCCTGCCTTTCGCCTTTCGTTCCAATAGCCAAAAGCTTCGTCAATGTGATATTGAAACTTTATTAATTCCAGGACATGATTTTGCAAAGTCGTCAGATTTAGAAAAAGCTAATA